>OX451736.1:544361903-545631903 GCA_948472305.1 Vicia faba
TTTCTATTTTCACATTATAATTGATTTTTAGTTTAATTTCTTGCATTTTACAGTTAATTTAATGTTTAGTATGGAGCACAATAGGTTCTCCCCTTTTTAGCTTTTAATTGTGTTTTTATGTGAACAAAGGTTAGCAAAGTCGAGTAGAGGCAAGAGAGAGTTGGACTACTGCAAGTGGCGTGAGCTGACTATTTAGAGAAGAATTGTTAGGAAAGAGAACTTCAATAAGGGAAGTTGTTGGCTTTCATAAAAGCATGGAAGAAGAAATAAAGGAGGGAAAACTTGATGGTACAAAAAAAAAGATAAAGTTATTCAAATTCAAAGATGATAGTGGAGGCGCTAGAAGAAAAAAGCGGGTACAACCATACTCTTTCTAGTTAGACTAGCACCGCCTGCTGTAGATTCTGCCACACACTACTTTGTCCCCCACTGTTGTCCCCTTTTATATGACTTCCTTGTCTGTCTAGCAGTTATTGGTGTTTTGGCGCAATTTCATTTGGGTTTGATGTGATTCATAAGCAAAAGCCCATGATCTAATGCAAGATACCAACCCTAACCCTTGGCCTATATAAAGAGAGCTTGTTGGAGAGAGAGAGAGAGAGAGAGAGAGAGAGAGAGAGAGAGAGAGAGAGAGAGAGAGAGAGAGAGAGAGAGAGAGAGAGAGAGAGAGAGAGAGAGAGAGAGAGAGAGAGAGAGAGAGAGAAGAGAGAGAGAGAGAGAGAGAGAGAGAGAGAGAGAGAGAGAGAGAGAGAGAGAGAGAGAGAGACAGAGAGACAGAGAGAGAGACAGAGACAGAGAGATGTTAGAACATAGTTTGATTCTACAACCCTTGTAAGAGTTTTGATGATAACAAACACACAAAGAACAATTATGCTCCCTAAATAAGTATTTTGTTTTGCAGAGAAGATATGATGGAAGAAGCATAGAAGATGAGTTAGAACATTGTTTAAACTCAGATTCCGATTCAACACATCTTATATAGAAAGCAATCTTCATAACATGCTTATATAAAGAAGTTCTCAAGCTACAACTTCTGAGTACACTAAACGCTTCAAATAGGAACTTCGTTATTCTGATTCAGTTCTAGAAAGAAGTAAAGGAGCCCTAACGGTAACATGCATCATCTGATGCATTCTGAAGCAAGCATATTATGAAGCGTTATATTTTACTTATGGCTATTCAAATGTAATGGCTGAAAGGGAGAAGAATCTCTATATTTGGAAAGCTCTTTAATTACTATTTATCAACATTCCAAAATCCCCCACATGTGTTGCCTATATATACAAGTCTTAAAGGAGAAATCTTTTATAATTTTGCTACGCACTATAAACGAGATATCTTCATCACCTTCATCTTACTAAAATTCATTTGTGTAAAACATCACTTGTATGATACTGTTTTGTTAGAAAACACATATTGTACACGCTTTCAAATATTGTACTTTGTAATTCCTTGAGAAAACCGAGTTGTGGTTAGACTCGAGAAGACATTGACAGTTGTCATTATGATTGTCTAATAAAGTTTGATTATAGGATTAAGACTTCGCTTGAGAGAGGCGAAATCACCTTGGCGGATGGACTGGAGTAGTTTGAGTTCAAACGAACCAGGATAACTAACGTGTCTTTTACTTTAAGTTTTTAAAAACCCCAATTCAAACCCCCTTCTTGTGTTTTTCCATTCTTCAATTGGCATCAGAGCACCTGGTTCTAAGTGCAAACACTTAACCGTGTCAGAAAAGATTCAAGAAAGAAAAACATTATGGTGGGACCAAGCCAGACATCAGTAATGATTATCATAATGAGAAAGACAAAATAAATGGCAAACCACCAATCTTTGATGGTGAAAACTTCAATTACTGGAAGGACAGAATTGAAAGTTTATTTCTAGCTCACGATGCCGATCTCTGGGATATGGTGACTGATGGGTACATATATCCTGTTGATGAAAGTGGTCAGAAGATTGACAGAAAAAGAATGACAGATCATCAAAAGAGAGAATTCAGAAATCATCATAAGACCATAACTATTCTCTTGAGTGCTATCTCATGTAGAGTATGAGAAGATCATAAACAGAGAATCAGCAAAAACATGTTTGACTCCTTGAGAATGACGCATGAAGGCAACACACAAGTCAAAGAAACCAAAGCTCTTGCTCTCATTCAGAAGTATGAAGCCTTCAAAATGGAAGAAGATAAAAGCATTGAAACAATGTTCTCAAGATTTCAAATTCTGGTTGATGGGCTTAAAGTTCTGGATAAAGGGTACTCAATTGCAAATCATGTAAAGAAAATCATCAGAAGTTTACCCAAGAAATGGTGACCCATGGTCACAGCTCTTAAATTGGCCAAAGATCTGAACAAAATCTCTCTCGAAGAACTTGTTAGCTCCCAGAGAAGTCATGAGATAGAGTTAGAAGAAGATGAACCCCAGAAACAAGGTAAGTCTTTAGCTCTTAAATCTAACAAAAAAATATGAACCGAAAGATTCGCAGGCAAAAGAAGAAAACTCTAGTGGATCCTCATCAGAAGAAGATGAACTTTCTCTTCTCTCCAGAAGAGTCAATCAGTTGTGGAAGCACAGGCAGAGGAAGTTCAGAACTTCCAGAAGAACAGGGAATCATTCTGAACCATCTTCTGGATACAGAAAATTAAGTAACACAAACATTTTTTGCTACAAATGCAGTGAACAAGGTCATTACAAGAGCGACTGTCAAATCTTCAAAAAGGGAAACCCAAAAATAAGTTCTTTAAAGAAAAGAAGAAAAGCCTCATGGCAACATGGGATGACTCAGACTCTTCTGAAGTTGAATAGAATCAGAAGATGAAAGAGAAAACATAGCCCTAATGGCCAACGTATCAGATGACACTGGATCATCTCGATCATAATCAGACTCAGAGGCAGATGAGGTATTCTCTAACTTTTCTATATCTCAATTAGAAGAAAGTATGTCAGAAATTCTTGAAAGATATCAGTAACTTCGAGTCATAAACAAAAACCTGAAAAAGGATCTAGTTTCTGACTTTGAAGAAACTAGAAACTGAGATCAGAAAACTCTAAGCTTAAAGAAACAATTTCTAAACTAAAAATTAAATTACAAAAGGATCAGAAAGAAAATGACTCAGAAGTTCCTAGTAACTCTGATAAGATCATAAAGGAATATGATCATAGATTTCAAAAATTGCTTGCTAAAAACATAGACAGAAGCAAGATGGCTTCAATGATCTATGGAGTTAGCAGAAATGGAAGAAAAGGAATAGGATACAATGTTAAAGTATCTCAACCTAAAAAGGTTAAGGATATTATTATACCAGTAATGCTTTTTCTGATAAACCAAAATTCAAACAGAATTTTGGTAACTCTAACAAACAAGGATCCAAAAAGATATGGGCACCTAAGGACAAAATTGTCTATGTTGCAGTTGTCTTTAGCAGCAACATTGAAACACCAATCTTGGTACCTGGACTCTGGATGCTCTCGATACATGACATGAAGAAAGCATATGTTCCAAAGCCTGGAGCTTAAATCTGGAGGCTAGGTAGGTTTCAGAGGCAATCAGAAAGGGAAGATTATTGGCTCTGGAACTATTGGTAATGATACACTTCCTTCTATAACTAATGTTCTGTTATTAGATGGATTAATGCATAACCTGTTATCCATAAGTCAATTAAGTGATAACGGTTATGATATAATGTTCAATTAAAAGTCTTGTAAAGCAGTTAGTCAGAAAGATGGATTTGTCCTCTTTAATGGAAAGAGAAAGAACAACATTTACAAAATAAAACTTTCTGAACTAAAAAGTCAGAATGTAAAATGCCTATTGTCTATTAACGATGAGCAATGGGTCTGGCACGGAAGATTGGGGAATGTTAGCATAATAAGAATATCTCAGATTAACAAACTCAATCTGGTCAGAGGACTTCCTAACCTGAAGTTTAACTTAGATGTTCTGTGTGAGGCATGTCAAAAAGGAAAGTTTGCAAAACCTTCTTACAAAACCAAAAGTGTTGTTTCTACCTCTAGACTATTAGAACTTTTACATATAGATCTATTTGGACCAGTGAAAACTGCATCCATTAGTGGCAAGAAGTATGGGTTAGTGATCGTAGATGACTATAGCAGATGGATATGGGTAAAGTTCTTAAGACACAAGGACGAGTCACATTCTATGTTCTTTGCCTTCTGTAACCAAGTCAAAAACGAAAAAGATCTTAGATTTGTTAAAGTCAGAAGTGATCATGGTGGGGAATTTGAAAACAAAAAATTTGAACTATTTTTGAGAATGGCATCTCTCATGATTTCTCTTGTCCTAGAACTCCTCAACAAAACGGATTTGTAGAACGAAAGAATAGAACTTTACAAGAAATGGCCAGAACCATGATCAGTGAGACTAACATTGCTAAGAACTTCTGGGTAGAAGCAATTAACACAGTGTGTTATATTCAGAATAGAATCTCCATAAGACCTATTCTGGATAAGTCTCCATATGAATTGTGGAAGAACAGAAAGCCCAACATTTCTTATTTTCATCCATTTGGATGTACTTGTTTTATTCTGAACACTAAAGAACATCTGAAAAGTTTGACTCTAAAGCATAAAAGTGTCTCATGTTTAGATACTCTGAACGCTCAAAAGGCTATAGAGTATATAACACAAAAACATGGATTGTAGAAGAGTCCATCAGTGTCATATTTTATGATAATCTTGGCTCTCAAAAGTCAAAGCAGAGTAAATTTTTTGCATATATAGAAGTCCAATTTACAGGTACTGAAAACATTGCATCAGAAGTTTCTCACAAAGAATCACAGTCAATCCAGAAGAAGTTGTCACAAACATTACAGTAATATCTTAAGAGCCTTTCCAGAAAAGACAATCCAGAAGCAGTTTAGCTCATCCAGAAAACAAGATTCTGGGAAAGAAAGAAGACCCAATCAGAATAAGATCTACATTCAGAAATTTTGAAGAATCTCTCATGGGATTAGTGTCTCTGATTGAGCCAACTTCCATTGACGAAGCCCTTCTGGACAATGACTGGATACTTGCAATGCAGGAAGAATTAAACCAATTTACGAGAAATGATGTGTGGGATCTAGTTCCTAAACAAAAATGGTTTAACATCATTGGAACCAAATGGGTATTCAGAAATAAACTAAATGAACAAGGAGAAGTTATCAGAAACAAAGCACGACTATTGGCACAAGGTTATATTCAGCAAGAGGGGATAGACTATACAGAAAACCTTTGCTCCAGTCGCCAGGTTAGAATCTATCAGACTTTTAATTTCCTTTGCAGTAAATAACGGAATCACTCTTTATCAGATGGATGTTAAAAGTGCATTTTTAAATGGTTACATTGATGAAGAAGTTTATGTGCACCAACCCCCTGGTTTTGAAAATTCAAAACATCCAGATTATGTCTATAAACTTAAAAAAATCACTATATGGTCTGAAACAAGCTCCTAGAGCTTGGTATGAAAGACTAAGTAATTTTCTGTTAGAAAATAATTTTACCATAGGGAAGGTGGACACTTCTTTATTCTGTAAACTATTTAAAAATGACATTCTAGTTTGTCATATTTACGTAGATGATATTATTTTTGGATCTACTAAAGCCTCTTTGGGAAGAGAATTTACTAAGTCTATGCAGGCAGAGTTTGAAATGAGCTTGATGAGAGAACTCAAGTTCTTTCTGGGTATCCAAATTAATCAAACTCCAGAAGGAACATACATACATCAAATCAAGTATGTCAAAAAACTTTTGAAGAAATTTGACTTGTCAGAATGTAAGCCAGCCAAAACTCCCATGCATCCCACATGCATTCTGGAAAAGGAAGAGGTAAGTAAGAAGGTAGAACAGAAGCTCTACAGAGGTATGATTGGTTCTCTCTTATATTTAACATCTTCAAGACCTGATATTCTGTATAGTGTATGTTTGTGTGCTAGATTCCAATCAGATCCTAGAGAATCTCACTTAATAGTCGTTAAGCAAATTTTCAAGTATCTGAAAGGTACTACTAATCTCGGTCTTTGTTATAAAAAACTAAAGAATACAAATTAGTAGGGGACTGTGATGCTGACTTCGCTGGAGACAGAATAGAAAGAAAAAGAACTTCTGGAAGCTTCCAATTTCTGGGAGAAAATTTAATCTCGTGGTCCAGCAAGAGGCAATCCACCATTCCATTGTCAACTATTGAAGCTGAATATATAGCAGCAGCTGGATGCAGCACACAAATGCTCTAGATGAAAAGCCAACTTGAAGACTTCAACATATATGAGAATAACATTCCTATTCTCTGTGACAATACTTCTGCTATATGTCTTTCTAAGAATCCCATTTTACATTCTAGGGCTAAGCATATTGAAATAAAACATCATTTTATTAGGGACTATATTCAGAAATGAATTCTTTCATTAAAATTTATAGACACAAACCATCAATGGGCTGATGTTTTCACTAAACCCCTTTCTGAAGATAGATTTAACTTCATTCTGAAACATATCAACATGAAGTTATGTCTGTAACACCCCAAATTCTACCTGGTAGTTATAACGAAAAATCAGAGTATTTAAAAATTTCCAACACATTTGGAATATCACAATTCAGCTTGTTGCAACACATAAACAGATACATAACACTTTAATTTCAGAGGATCATATAACCACTTGCATCAGCTTTTAAAATAAAACAACTTCTTTTATTAATAACCCAGCAGAATCATAATTACAACTTCAAGTAGCATCATATGTTTCATTCAACTAAAACAACTTGAGAGGCAACATATTATCTCATATAATTAAACTTAGGATTCAACAACTAAAACAATTTCAACAAATAAACAACTATTTGTTCATTTCCCCCTGAGTGCTACGTATCAGAGTGACCAACCGACTTTGAACTAATAAGGCTAAGCAATTCTTCATTATTTAATACCTGCACGTTACCAACAGAGGGCAACATTCAAACAGTAAGGGGTGAGATTCTCAAATCTTATAAGTGAGCGCATGATAAATCATATATTAGAACCAGGTCATGCAAAAATCACCACTTTACAACAACAATCGCAACAGGATATCATCCAAAATGCAACAAGTAATTCATCAACACAACAGCTCAATTATACAACTTAGAATGCGACTCAATGTTATGCAAATGCATGTGGTACCATTGGAGCAGAACTCTCAACTTAGAAAATCTGCCAATAAATAGAGGCATCAACATGGCATAAGCCTTCAACTTAATATTTTGCCAATCCAGGCCAACGTGGTGCCAATCCAGGCCAACTTAATAATGCAAATGTATGTGACTTAATGAATGCACTAATCACATACAACATAATAATGCATTCGACAACGTTGACATAAGCCCACAACTCAATCAACTTATCAATCACAACATATTTAACATCAGCAATGTATTCAACAACGTTGGCATAAGCCTACAACTTAATCAACTTACCAATCACAACATGTTCAACAACAACAATGTATTCAACAACATTGTCATAAGCCTACAATTTAGTACGTCACAACAACAATATCATATCAATAATTAGTAATGTGACAACCACACAATTTATTCGATAATAACTTATTCACAGCAATAACCAACAACACAATCCCCTATACCGGAACCATTCAACTTAATTCGACTTCACCTACAAATCAACTTGATTCTACATAATTCTAACAAAACAAATCAACTAAAAATACCCACATGTATATATGACTTATTCCGACAATTTCAACTAATTCCGGTTAACCAATTTTACCGCCAAATCTACAAATTCGGCTAATCGATATTGCTTAATATACTGTTATTACTACTTTTTATTTATACTGCTACTAATCAATTTATTCTACTAAATTACGCTACCTCTACTAAATTATTACATCTGCCACTAATATACTACTCTGTTAAATTATTTATTACCAACTCTGCAACTAAAACCATCGTTGTTATTTTAAATTTCTACACCTACTACTAACATAATTCTACTAACTAGTAACTCTGTTGCTTTGTTCTACTGTTCCTCTAAATTTACCATTTATTATTATTTCTACTATTATCCTCTATCACATAAAACAACTCTACAAAAATATGTTACTTCTATTAATGTTCCTTCTGCTATAACATGCTACTGATAAGAATAGTTAATTTGTTCCCAAACTGCTTTTTCTATTAATAAAACTCTATGCTGATACCATATAAAAAAATTGTACAGCATAGTGCCACAAACAGCACAAGTGCCCCTACCCAAAGGTGTGCCGCACGACACATCCTCCCACTTCCTCAAAGTGCCGATCTACACCTCGCACTATAATCCAGCTGCCGTTCGGCAGTATCCAACCAGCAACAAGTTGTCGTTCGGTAGCATTCCAGGCACAGTTTCCCTTCTCTATTTTCTTCTTCTTTCGTCCACTCGGTACTGTTTTAATAGATTTTCTGCTATTGTCTACTATTCCAAATCCAGTCCAGGAAAGTATATAACACAGTAATACACTAATTCCTTGAAAATTCTTTAATCACATCAATTATTAATAATGTTTATCACAACAACATAAACCAACACAAATCAACAGACAGTAATAATCTCACAAACTAATTCCCACATATAAAATATCATATACCCCTTTATAGGATAAAAAAACCCCACCCTTACCTGGTTTGGTTTGATGATAACTCTTTGTGTCTCCAATTTGAATCTCCTCTTGGCCTCTTGGTTCAACCTCACGTAGCTCTCTTCTTCTCCAAAAACCCTATTTTCCTCTTTCTCTTCTCTTTCCTGATAACACTAACTCTCTTCCTCTTTCTTATTTTCTAATAATGATATATATATATCATTCTATTAATCCAAATAAATCCAATTGGGCCTAAACGCTACACCTCACTTTTACTACTATCACAACATAAGCCCAATTAAATAAATAGTCACATAATATAATCTAATATTATTTCCAATAATATTCTTCAAATATGATCGATCCACACTTTAAATAATACTAACTCGCAAATAATATTCTAATAATAGTTCTCCGACCAAACCGTCTAATTTATCCGACTATCAACTTACCACTCAACTCAACATATTTATCTAATTATGCTTCTTAGAATAATACTGATAATTCTCAAATTAATTCCACCAAATTAAATCCGATTATTTATCATGCCACTAAATAAAATAATTCTGACTTCGACGATAAAAATTCGAATTAATATAAAATATTCAAAAATAATTAATTAAATAAATAAATAAATATCGGGGGGTTACAATGCCCAGAATGATAATTCAGTTTCTGTATACTTTAACCCTCAGTTTTTTTTTTTGTGAACATCTGATCAATAGTTTTTATGAAGTAAGAAGGAAAGTTGTATCAGGATTTATCTAAGAAGATCTGAACATTCTCCAAAAAGGTTAATTTCAAATATAGAAGGTTGCAGTTCACAATATCAACATTTGTCAACTCCATGCAATGTTTTCCTCTAAGGCTGAACACATGTTCAAATTTTGAAGAGACTGAAACGTTGACTGGTTTCATCGAGACTCGTGTCATATTGGTAACTGTTTCATATCTTTATGCTATCCCTCTTTTCAGGAATCATTAATGCTTGTAATCATTCTTTTTTTAAACCCTTTTCTTGTTTATTAAGTCTCCTATTTTCCTATACATACGTTGCTCACTTTCACTATCAGTTTTCCACTTTAAATTCCTTTTTCTCCCTTAATTGTGTTAAATCTTTCAAAAACCCTAAAGAGTCTGTGTGAACAATGGCTTCCTCCCAACAACTTGTTCAAAGCTCTCAAAGCATTCCTAGTTCTTCTTCCTCAATAGTAGAAAGGTACTAAGAACCCTCAAGAACTCTCCTTACTCCAATTGATTCTCTGGAAGTTCTGTGTGAACTCATTGTAGACTTTGTCAGCATGAAAGAAAACAGATACGATTTAACACCTGATGTTGAGTTCCAAGGATGGAACAAGTACTTTGATCGTCTACTGGGTCCAGTTTTTCCAAGACTTGTTAAAGAATTCTGGATTCACACTACAGCTTCAAATCATCAGGTCACTTCTTTCGTGATGGGAAAGAAAATAGTAATCTCTGAAGATCTCACTGGGAAACTGATAGGTCACGACAGTGGCGGTATTTGTTGCAGCGATATGGCTGACAAAAACTCTGACCTAACAATGATTTCAAAGGGAATTTTTACTTCTGGCCGACCATCCAACAAAATCAAGGATCTGAAAGACTACCTCAGAATTTGTTCAAAAATCATTTTGGGTTGCATCAATTACAGAAACCCCACAAGTTTTCCAGATTATATCAATATTGATTAGCAGTATCTTCTGTACTTCATAACTACCAAAGCAAAGATTAATCTTCCTCATATTTTGTTCAATCATATGAAGACCAGCGTCAAAGAGACAAGAGAAGAAGAAAGAACAAAGAGAGACTGGATCCCTCTGGGTAGACTCATCTCAGATATTCTGATAGAAAACAAACTAATAGAACATCTGATTGAGGCTTAACAAGTCAGCACTCTGGAAGCTTGTGCTGGTAAACCTCTCAACGCCAAGAATTTGAAGAAGATGAAGATTATTGAAACCATCAAGAAGGACCCAACAATAACAACCAAGGAAGTCATTACCACTATAAGAGTACCTCTGAAGTATTTTCCTTTCTTCTCTCAAATATATGCTTCTCCAGATATTATTCTTAGGTATTTGGATGCTTGCAAGAGGGACGGGACAAATCTAGAAGTGAACATTCGTGATCTGAGACAACAACCTCTGGAAGTTGCTCCCAGAAAATCAAGGAAAAGGAAAGCTGCTGGAGAAGGAACTTCTCAGAAGACTTCCAATTCTTCCAAAAAGAAAGGTAATCCATCTTTTATTTCTGTTATTGAATCAGTACTGTTATCAACATCTGAAAACCCTCCTTCTCCAGAACCCACAGAAGATCCATCTCCTCAAACATTTGATGACTTTGACATTGACTTTGACACATCACTATCTCTAGATAACCTTCTAAACAATCCACCTTCTACCCATCTAGACCAAAATCATCCAGAACTTTCACAAGTTCTCTCTAATATTGATCAAATTGATCCGCTGTTTGAAGCTCCCCACACAGAAAATCCAAATTTTGACTCTGATACCACAACATCCATTCCTGGAATCACCTTCCCTCTCATGGTCTCTCAACCACCCACAATTCCCTCAACTTCCTCACAGAACCTCTCCATCCCATATATTCCATCTCCCTATCAATCCACTCCACCAAACTCACCACACTCACCCATTGTTATTTCTGAATCTCCCTCTCCAAACAACCACCCAGATTATCCTCTTAGAACCGTTATAGACTTAGAAGCTTTGAATAATCTTGTCACAAGCTCTCAGAAAATTGTCGTACCAAAACCAAAAACAAAAATCTCCAAAGCAGATGTTGGTAAATCTTTGTTGATTTTTGAAACAGAAATACGGGAATGGGTTAACTCTCTAAAGCTAGCTTGCTTAGAGAATCTTAATCCTGCTGCTTATGATTCTCATTGGAACTAGTTCAAAAAATGGTTCAACTCTGAATCCCTGAAACTCAAGGAGATGAGTTATGAAATTGCTCAACAGAACTTCTATGATCATCTAAATATCTTCAAGGATCAAGTTCTGCATCACTGGAAAAAGAAGCCACTCCTTCTGCTGGACAATAACTGTGATACGGTGGCAGAACTGACTGTTATATACTGGTTTGTGTTTTTTGTTTGCAAATGTCGCAGTAAGCAAGAGTCGCCATCGACTTTTATTTTATCCAACAAAGGAAAGGGTGAAAAGAACAAAAAAAGACCTTTTTTCGAGATTTTCTGAGTAAGGGGGTAGATTATGGAAAGGGAAGGTATTAACACCATTTCCATCCGTGGTTTTCCACGGGCTCTTAGGTACTTGCTCATTTTTGAAAACTGTTTGTGTTTGTGTGTTTTGAAAGTTTTTGATTGCTTTATGGTAACTCTTGTATCAGTCCTCAAGAGTGTGATAAAGTGTTTTTTGAAAGTAGTTTTTGAAAGTGTGTAAGTGTGAAAAAGTTGTTCTTGAGCAAGTACCTAACAATTATATACCTACTCGAAAAAAGGATGTTCTTTTCCTCCTTTCCTTTAGATAGCGCTATTCTACTATTAGTGAGTGGGTAGCCCTATCGTCGGATGTTGAGGGACAATCGAAGGGATGTTTTACAATCACGAAGGCCATTTATGGAGACTCTTTAGCAATTTTCTTTTAGGGACTAGATCATTTACCGAAAGGCAACTGTAGGGTCATCGAGGGACTATGATCTTTTCTGATTTATGGGTCTTTACTAAAGCATTCCTGCCTCACGACTGTTTTATTTAAAGGCAACCAAAGTGGGAGATACCTCAGAGGTGCGCATGCGCAAGTGTTTGATTTCATTTTATTTAATCTTTGCACATTTAGGGTTTTCTACTGTTTTAATCATTTAATCTTTCCATTCAATCCTATGATCATTCATCTAATAGTTAATAGTAGTGAAAAATAAAATGAGAGAATCTTAAACCTATCTATTACAAGGCTTTGGGGAGGGGGTTACATATCTAAACTTGGGATTCAACAGTAAATAAAAGCAGTAAAATAAATCCTAGTTAAAAACTATTACAAACCCGTAATCAGATACAATAATTGGAAAAATAAGTAAGTAAACACGCGTGAGGAATGACACGAGAATAGATTAAATATCCTATAAAATCTACTTAATTAAAGAAAATATTTTTTGTATTTTTATTTAAGAAAATAAAGTAAAATTGAATTTTGCAAATTAGTCCTAATTTCTAATTAATTTTAATTAAGGAAAACAAATCAAGTTACCCTAATTAAATTAATTTATTTTTAAACAAAATTAATTTTAGTAAAAAGAAAACTAATTCTAATATTTTTTTGTGATTTCTTGATTTTATGATTTAATTTAAAAAATGGTTTTTTAAGACAATTAGAATAAATAATTAAAACAATAAAAAAAAGTAATAAAGAAATTAAAGCAAAAAATAAAATGGACCTGCTAGGAATAGCAATATGGGGGGGTGATTCTGAATTTGCAAAGCCCAAAATTGGTGGCCCTTCTGCCTGCGCATGATCCAATGGGGATCACCTTTGGAGAGTCTACCATGCTCTTAGCTGGCTGTATGTTGGATTTGATCAGTGGATGATCCAAGGTATGAGATTTTGAGGTGTATGGTGAAATCTTGGCTATGAAGCACGGTGGATCTGAAACAAGAAAATCAGAAAATATGAAAAAATGTTTGGACCTGGGATCGAACCCAGGTCCTTCCTCTCACACGCGCTTGCCTTTACCATCTGTGCTGAATTGATAATCATAAATATATTTAAACAAATAAAATATAATATAAACAAGCTATTATGCCCACAAACGCGCACAAATTCAAATCTCCCAATGGGAGTCTGCCACCTAATTGTCTTCTCCCTGGAACCGTCGCCTTAGGGACTAGGCTTTTACCTACAGACAGATTCGTCACTATAGGCTATAGTGACAGTTCTTGTGCGTGGCTACAAACCCGTAAAACTCAAAAATGCAGCACAATCAAAATAAATCCCAACCAAGGGCATGGATTGATTGGACATAATCCCCTGAGCACAAATAAACCCTTAATTTGGCCTAATTTTTCCTCTAACTAGGGTTCCCCAAATTGGAGCTCCGGAACCCTAGCCATGGCAGATGCTCGTACCTGCACTCAAACTCCAATCAAAGTATTCCATCACGTTGTAAACATGATAACAAGCATAGATATATAATCAAAACATGTTTATGATGCCAGAATCAAAGAAATCGAAATTGAGAGGATGTGCAAACTGTGATGAAGGGTGGGCGCGATTCTGCATGTTTCAAGCCTTGGGAATGCTTGCAATGGCTTCAGAGGCTCTCCAGGAGTATGTTTTGATACTTGTTTAGGACTGAAACGGGCTGGAAATGGAAATTCGAGTTTGACAACTTTAGTGTTTTTTTGCAAATTGGACAGAGGTTCTCCAAGTCATGTATATCGGTTTGATGCTTTCCATAAGCTTATTTATATAGAGAAGGATGAGAGGACACGAAAATGACATGTTTGTAACAGCTATGGACAAGCTTTGGAATGTCATGAATGTCCATTTGTAACCTTGGCCAAAGTTAAGGGATTTTGTCCATTTTCAAATTTGAATGTACCTAGACTGAACTGGCCTTGCTGCACACGAAAATTGGGGCCTCCCCGTGTACCAAACCAAGCCCAAATGATAATGGCCCATATACTTTGCAATAATCTTAATTTATTTGTTTTTAATTAAATAAAATTAATATAAAATGCAAATAAAATCAAGACTATGCAAAAATGGTCCTAGGGGTTCTTTATGTTCTTAGAAATATGTTTGAAGTTCAAAAATTTGAGCCATTGCCTTAAAAATTCAAATTTGCCCAATGCATATTTCTTGAAATTTCCCAAATTTCCCAACTTGGGCAAGCCATAACTTGATCAATTTTTATCTCATGATAATGATCTTATACTATTTGGAAATCCCAATATGTTTACTTCAATCCCTCTTTTGATCAATTTTGCTTTTGAAGATGTTATCTTGATGTTAAAGGTCTAGGAAAAAAGTGACTTTTAATTACTTTCTAAAAATGAACTGTAATGTATGAACTTGTATCTTTCAAATGGTGAATTTATTGGACTTGAGGGCTGATGAGGAGTTGTATGGAATTGTATTCTCTTCAAAATGAGCTTTGGTTGGAAAATTTCTGATAAATTATGAGAAAGTTATGCTTGGTCAAAGTTTGGTTGACTTTTCCTATAAAAACCCTAATTTGTTATTTTTTACTTTTGATGAATTAGGAGCATTTATTGAGGAATCATTATCAACCCTTGATCAAATGATGGATATCACTAAAAAATGTTGATGTTAACCAAAAATCTTGAAGTTTGACTGTATATAGGTCACAGTTGACTTTTGACCTAGCACAGTTGATTTTCCAATACTTGAACAATTGTTTGAGCAAACTTATTGAGCAAAGTGTGAAACTTGGCATGGATGATATTGAGGACACATTAGGACCATGGGAAGAATTTGATACCATTGGAACTCGAACATCTTGATGAAAATGGAAACCCTAGTTGGGGGTTCATTGCCTTAGTAGGAGAATTGTTTGGTCAGTCCTTGGTCAACCTTGAGCAATTGAGAACCTCTAGGGGTATGTCTTGTGTGAAAAAGGGAGGGAAATTTTTGGGGTGCAACAATAACCCTTGGAAAGATCATTAGCCTTCAAAATACGATGGACCATCTTCTGATCCTCTGCCTTTGGTTAGGTTTTAAGACAAAGGCAAGGAAGTTGAAGAAGCTCCTGAGTCAGAATCAGTCGCAGCTTGCTCTGAGAAGGTGGTACCTTCTGCTGATATACCCTCTTCATCTCTTGTGCTTCAAACTCTGGAGGAGTTGAAGAAATAGAATGTTGTGTTTAAGGAAAGGCTCGACAAGCAGGATTATACGTGCAAGGAAATCAAGGGGATGCTTGGAAAATAAGAAGAATCAAACAATTAGATTAAGAGTTTATTGGAAGCCCTGTTCACACGACTTCCACCACCTCAAACTTAGTTCTGCAATTTGTTTTCTTCATTGTATTATTTTTATTTGTTTCCTTCAGAATGTGTTTTTATTAGAATATTTTTAATACAACATGCCTTTTATTGTTTAAAGTGTTTTTATTGCTTTTTGATTATTTACAAAAAGGGGGAGAACGTAAGATATTTTTAATAAAACAGTATCGAGACTCAGTCTCAAAAATTTTGAATATCATAACTTCTATTATTATTTTTCTTTCTGAAAGCAAAACAGGAACAAACTCTGTTGAGGACAGAAGTGGGCGCATCAAAAATATTTTTCTCCAAAACTCTGATCAGAACAATCTTCAGGGAAGTATTTCTTCTCTATCTGAGTATCCAACTCAGGGGGATACTTTAAAATGCTTTATGTTCTTTAAGTTCTATCAAAATATCCAAGTTTTTGTCAATGTCAAAAAGGGGGATATTGTCATCTTCATTTGGGTTTGATGTGATTCAAAGAAAAAGCCCATGATCCAATGCAAGATAACAACCCTAACCCTTGGCCTATATAAATAGAAACTTGCTGGAGAGAGAGAGAGAGAGAGAGAGAGAGAGAGAGAGATGTTAGAACATAGTTTGATTCTACAACCCTTGTAAGAGTTTTGATGATAACAAACACTCAAAGAACAATTATGCTTCCTAAATAAGTATTTTGTTTTGCAGAGAAGTTTTGATGGAAGAAGCACAGAAGATGAGTTAGAACGTTGTTTAAACTCTGATTCTGATTCAACACATCTTATATAGAAAGCAATATGCATAACACGCTTATATAAAGAAGTTCTCAAGCTACAACTTCTGAGTGCACTAAATGCTGCAAACAGGAACTCCGTTATTCTGATTCAGTTCTGAAAAGAAGTAAAGAAGCCCTAATGGTAACATTCATCTTCTGATGCATTCTGAAGCAAGCATGTTCTGAAGCGTTACATTTCACTTATGGCTATTCAAATGTAACGGCTGAAAAGGGACAAGAATCTCTATATTTGGAAAGCTCTTTAATTACTATTTATCAACATTCCAAAAGATCCCACATGCGTTGCCTATATATACAAGAGTTGAAGGAGAAATCATTTATGATTTTGCTATGCACTACAAATGAGATATCTTCATCAACTTCATCTTACTAAAATTCATTTGTGTAAAACATCACTTATGTGATAATGTTTTGTTAGAAAACACATATTGTACACGCTTTCAAATATTGTACTTTGTAATTCCTTGAGAAAACTGGGTTGTGGTTTAGACTCAAGAAGACATTAACAGTTGTCATTGTGATTGTGTAATAAAGTTTGATTAGTGGATTAAGACCTTGTTTGAGAGAGGCGAAATCACCTTGGCAGGTGGACTAGAGTAGTTTGAGTTCAAACGAACCAGGATAACCAATGTGTCTTTTACTTTAAGTTTTTAAAAACCCCAATTCAAACCTCTCTTCTTGTATTTTACCATTCTTCAAGAGAGAGAGAGAGAGAGAGAGAGAGAGAGAGAGAGAGAGAGTTATGTTGTTCGAAGAAAATATTCATAAAGAGTTTTATGTGCTTGGATAGTGAAGTGTGAGAGAGTTTTCTTTGCTCATCCATTCTAGTGTTGACTGATGAGCAGTGGCGTGACTGGAGTTGTCTCCTGAAGATTATCCATCTCAAGTATAACTCCGAGTCCTTTCTTAGATTTATATATTTTTCCAATTTAATTTGCCTTAAGATGTTTATTGTAAGAGCTTTGCTTGCTGTTTCTACTCGGCTCACCATGAGATAAAACCTTTATAGTTAAGCTTAGTGAAATTAATATTAAAGTGTGTTTATGTTATATGTTGTGTGGTTAGTGCTTTTTTTACCATGTGTATTTGTTGTAAAACTTGTTTCTTTGCCTGATCAACTTAGAAATAGGTAACCGCTTAATGTTGAGAGAGATCCAACAGCAAGCGTAATTCATGAGTAAAAATGGTTGAAAAAGTAGGATATATATATATATATATATATATATATATATATATATATCACTTGACCTAGCTTACTTAGAGATAAAAAGCTACAATCATTAAGGAACTCAGATTTATTAAAAGACGTATACTTGGGTTAAAAAAATCAGAGTAATAGCATTTTGTCGAGAGCTGACGAAGAAGAGTATGAGGTATACATGCAATCACTGTGCAACCTAAATACTACATGGGTAGAGTCTGGAGGGGAGAAATCAGTAAGGAGAATAGATCTTAAAATAGAATCCAAGGCATGGTACCATTTTATCACGCACTCCATCAAGTCTGCCTCTCATAATGAGACAATCAACAAGCAAAGGTTGGATCTTCTCCATTGTATCACCTCTAGAAATGATATCAATGTTAGAAGGATAATCATGCAAGAAATCCAAATGTGTGTCAAGAAGAAGGATGTGATGTTGTATTTCCCATGTCTGATCACAACTCTATGCTCCAATCAAGGAGTAAATGGAAAGAAACTGATGAAATTTGCAACCCAAAGGCAGGGTTTCATAGAAACAGTTTACACATGCTGATGAAGCCGAAGGCCGGAAAAAGGGAAGAGGCAGGACAAAAGTCGTCTGGTGGAGATTTCAATTTCGAAATTAACAGCTTAACATGGGAAGTGTTGTTGCAAATGCAGAAGGATCAAAAAGACTATTATAGGTTTCAGAAGGCAAGATATGAGTGGGAATTTATGGTATACATAATAATGGATAAGTATATGCTGACCCCTCTATTCCCTAACCATATATTGGGGATGGAGAAAGAAGAAGAAGAAGAAGAAGAGGACATGATGAATGATGAAGAAGAAGAAAATAAAATAAAGAGAAAGGGTAAGAAAGTGATAAAGTCTGAGCCAGTTGTTGTGATAGATCTTGGCACATCTACTCAAGGCGTGCCTATGGAAGACTCACCTAAGAAGAAAAAGAAGAAAGCCAAGGAAGAAGCACCAGCTAAGAAGATGGTGCCAAAGAAAAAGATTATGGAAGAAGTTCCAATGGTGGAAGAAGAATTTGAATCTAATGATGATGAGAATTTAAACAGTATGATCAAACAGGTGGCCGAGGACAAGAAGGAATTTCGAGCAGAAGTGCCTGAAAAGGAAAAATCTAAAAAGGCTGCAAAGAAGAGTATTGAGGAGGTTGTTAAGGAGCTAGAGGAGGAGTCAACTGAAGAAGTTGTGAAGGAAAAAAGTGAAGGCAATATTTGAGAAGAAAGTGGATGACAAGAAGAGGAAGAGAAGAATAGGGAGGAAGATATTGAAATGAAGGACAAAACTATCGTGACTGAGGAAGACTCTACCGAAGATGAGGAGGAAGAAAATAAAGAAAATGAAACTGAGGCTGCTAAGGAGGAACCATATAAAGGTCCTAAACAAAAGGCTGGACAAGTAAAGGAGAAGGGATAAGGAGAACTCTCTGATAGTTCGAAAGTACAAGAATAATTTGAGGAGATTCCTGAAGAGTCGGGTGTTGATGTGACTCATGTATTCACCCCAAAGAAGGTTAAAGGGCCTGCAAAGGCTAGCACCCCAAGTCCAGCCAGAAAAATTGCCAAAGGACAAACTCCAGCCAAGACTCCATCAACAATGAAATCACCTCCAAAGAAGTCCCAAGTCAAGACTGCAACCGTTAAACACAATCTTCCAGAGTGTTGTACCCTAAAATTTTCCCTCCCATCTTTGAGACAAATTGATTCAAGACACATCCTCATGCTCACGAAGGTCTCAATTGCTCAAGACTTATCAAAGATTGATTAGATGAACTCTCCTCCTAAGCAATTGACCTACAAATGGGGTTTTGCTTCTCTCAAAGGAAATTGGACTTCTAATTCCTAAAATGGACTTCATGGTTTCTCATATATATCAAGGTACCCTCATGCCAAATTTTAAGCCTTACATCACAAGTTTGCTCAGTCAATTAGCCAAATGATTGAAAATCAACTGTATTGGACAAAAGGTCAACTTTGACCAATATACAATCAAACTTCAAGATTTTTGGTCAACATCAACATTTTGAAGTCACATTCATCATTTGATCAAGGGTTAATCATGATTCATCAAGATAACTCAAGATTCATCAAAAGTCAAAAGTTACTAAATTAGGGTTTTCTTAAGGAGAAGTCAATTGAACTTTGACCAATCATAACTTTCACATATTTCATCAGAAATTTCTCAACCAAAGCTAATTTTTAATAAAATTCAATTCTCTACAACTTTGTCTCTCTAAGCTCAAGGACAAAAATTCTTCATTTGAGAGATATGAGCCAAAATATTACAGGTCATTTTAAAAGTCAACAAAAAGACATCTTTTGTCAAAGCAATTTACATAAAGATAAAGGCCTCAAATGAAAAAATGACCAACATGAAAGTTGTAGGAGACATCTTGAGATTTACAAAAAGTCCAAGATCATCTTATTATGACAAAAATTGAGAGTTATGATTGGTGCAAATTGAGCAATTTTGAGAAAATGCATGAAACTCAAATTGATTAAACTTGAACTTTTGGGCTAATGGGCCTAACTTTTGAAGTTTAAACATGTTTATAACATGTTAGAGGACCTCTATGTCCATCCATGCATAGCCTTGATTTTTTATTTTAATTATTTTTTATTCGCATATTTTTAAAATAAATCAAATAAATTATCAAGATGTTGGACCAAGGCGTGTGGCTTTTGTTTTTAATCATGTTTGAGATCTAAAAATCTACATTGGAGATAAAGAAACTGTGTGGACTATATTTGAAACAAATCATCATTGGTTTTGTAAGATTTCAACTTAGTTTCAAACAAAATTAAAGTTATGATTTCTTGAGATGTCCAGGCCCACCACTTGACCTAAATCACTCCTCTATATATACTCAACAGATTAAGACATCCAAAAGACACACATTCTACATTATAGAGGCAAACCTAAAATCTCAAAATTTTCAAGAACTGGGGAAAACTCAAACCCTTATCTACAGCCGTTTTCAGTCCATTCCAAGCATCAATAAAGCTTCCCGAAGACTCCAGGAACTAATTCTAATCATCCTTAAAGCTCGTAGCATCCCGAATCATCGCAACCAAACATCACCGATTTGGTAACTTTCTTTGATTTTAAACTCTCAATTTGCACGATACAAATTGTTTTTAAGCATTCACATATGTTCATAATCATGTTTAGAATGTTTTTGAACCATTAACTTTGAGGTTTAGTGCAGGAACAACCCATTGTTAGAGCTTGGAGATCTCAAAGTTTCAAAACCCTAGCTACAAGCATTTTCAGGCTAAACGAACACCACCATTAAAATTGCAGCATGCTAATTAGTGGACCTGAGTTATTAGATATTTCGTTTCATCCATTTTCGCAGGTTTCCAAAACCCCCTCATTGGAGAAGATTAAGTTGACCACCCTCCATGGTGGTTTGACCCCATTGACTCAGGTCACCTAGGCGTGTCACCATCCCATTGGTTGATTCAAAAAAACCAGACCCCACCACAATGCGTGCTTTCTAATTTTTATTTTAATATGATTTCTTGATTTTGATTTATAATATATGGAATTCATAATGATTAACTAACACGTAACAACTGATGGACGAGGGTTAAGAAGCGTGACTGATATTACTGAGGGCGTGGATTCGATCCCTCCTCTTGTCAAAATTCTTTTGTTTTTCAGGATTTACAAAGCAGGTTCATAATTTTTTGATTCATTCTTATTCTATATCACAAAAAATAGTGTGGCGCAGTGGTAAAGGGAATGGTCATTGAAGAGAAGGGCGTGGGTTAAACTCCCACCCCATGCATATTTGTTTTCCTTATTTTCTAACCCTATTTTCGTTCCATTTTCTTAATTAATTAACCTATTTTCTAAATTAACCATTAACCTTAAACTTTTTTCAAAACTACAACAAATTAGGATTAGGGATTTCTAGTTAGTAATTAATTTCTTGACATGTTTTATTTATTAATTTATTAATTTATTAATTTATTAATTAATTAACTTTTTCTCAATATTAAAATTAATTATAAATAATTAGGTTTTAATTACTATTTATTAACCTAAATTGTTTTCTACAAAAAACACCAAAAACATTAACTTAGAACTTTAGGTCTTTAAACATTTTTCTAATATTTTTCTTATTTCTTTTGCTACTTAAATTCATAGAACAAATGTATAGGCCACATTACCAATGTAATAACTTAGATTTATCTTTTCTTGCATTTTTCTATTATGAAATAGCTCATAGGATGTAATAGCTTAGGTTTAAATTTTTGTACTTTATATTCCGCACATTATATTTTTAACTGTTAGTAATTAGGGTTTGTATGGCAAGACTAAAAGCAGTCTAGAAATCCCTAATTCCCAATATTTAATAACTGAATTAGCACACTCTTCACACTTGCACCTCTAGGGTAACCTCTCTTGTTGCCTTACGAATATTGGCCACGTCCCTCGAAAGTGAGAATACTTTAGCAAAAGACCCTTGATTCAATAATAATATCATGGTCCCTTTCGAATAAAGATCATAGTCCCTCGATGACCCTCCAAGTTGCCTACAAAATGATCTAGTCCCTTCGATGACCCTACGAGCAAAATGATGATAGTCTCTCTGATACAATTGCTAAAGTATCCTTTCATGTTGCCTTCTACGACCATACGATGACCCTACGTCTGTCCCTTCACATCCAATAGATAGGATTACCTACCAACTAATAGTACGAATAATACTATCTCCAAAGGAGAAGGAAAATAACAAGAAATATTTTAGTGGGTAACAACTCTTGAACGCTTGCTCACAACCTTTTCACATACAAATACACTTTTACACACTACACTTTCAAACAAATATTTTCAAAAACACTGTATACATTCTTGAGGAATGAAACAAGAATTATTACAAAGTTAGCCTTACATTGAAATTTCAAAATATTTTCAAAACAAAAAGCACACACACAAAGCAAGTTTTTAAAAGTGAGCTAAGCAATTAAGAGTATGTAGATAACTACGGATGAAAAGGGTGCTAACACCTTCCCTTTTCATAACTTACCCCCCGAACTCAAAATCTATCAAAGTTCTTTCCTGTTCTTTTCACCTTTCCTAAATATTGGATAAAAAAAGTTGGTGGCGACTCTTGCTAACTGCAACATTTGCGATAAAACCAAAAAGTCAGTTCTCCTACAGTATTGCACCGAGCCTTCCCATAAGGAGGCTAGGAAGAAAGCTATACAAGATCCTGCCTACAAGAAACCCTCTAGGAATAGCAGCATGCTTTGTGCCTACCTGGTAAGCTTAGAGAATAGAGGCGGCCCCACCTCTTCAACTGACTAATGAGGATATTATCCTTACTTTAAGTTTGGGGGGAGTGGTGGAAAGAGTCGTGACTCGACTCTTCTCCTGTTTTACTATCAATCATATTCTTGTTTTTTTTGTTGCTTTTCAATGGTTATTTCAGCATTTTGTTATCATTTTTTTTTCTATTGTTGCAACCCGTTTCAAATTAATGAACTTTCATTTCCTTTGATTTTAATAAAGACATCTGAGCAAGGCATGTAAAGTTCCCCTTAGGAAAGCCTATATGGAGTAAAACTTGGAGAAAATTATATTGGGACTTTAACAATATAGGGAACATGGACTTGAGGATTATTTTGAGCATTAATCTTATGTTAGAGAGAAGTCATGTCATGACTAACGTAGCCTGTCAAGTAGTCAGCCTTTATGATGAAACTGATTTGGTTTTAAGTATGGAATAGGAATTAGAATTAAGGCTTAATGGGGTGGATAATATGAATGTTATAAGGACTGGAACACTCTAGGAACACTGCATGACTTAGAAATTAAATGCACCAAAGCGTGTATGAAAGGAAGTTGCCAAAGATCACTCCTAAATAAAGCTCTTGTGCTCGAAACTGGAAGAGCAAGCTTTTAATAAAGTTCATGTTCCTTAAGCTGGAGGAACAATAGCTTGCCCCATCATAATTATCAGGTTGGACTCACCACAATAGAGATCCCGTCTAGTGAAAAGGTGGGGGCAACTACACAAAAAAATCTTAAAATTAAAAGCATGCATGTATGGGTCCTAAGTGTAAGTTCAAGAATGTATGAAGCCAATAACCCCATTGAAAGCCTAAAATTCTAAGTTACTAGAACATAGGAGAAAATAAATAAAATTTGAAAAATAGGATGAGCATTTTGATAGAAGAGTTATGTCGTGACAGGAAGTGTATGCGGCCCATAGAACATATACTCATGATTATGCCTCTGGTCTATGTTATACCTATCTTTGAGACAAGTCGCTTGAGAAAAATTTTTTGAGTTTGAAGAATGATGGTCTTTATAAGAGAAGTTAGATCTGTAAAGGAGGGGCTTCGATGCTTAGTGTTGTTCTGTTTGTCTTTTCCTGTCGCATCATCCGAACACAGGTAATGATTCAAGTTTAGGGGTGTGTTAACACACATTTTGTGAGTTAATGCATGCCTTTAGTATTTTCTATTTTCACATTATAATTGATTTTTAGTTTAATTTCTTGCATTTTAGAGTTAATTTAATGTTTAGTATGGAGCACAATAGGTGCTCCCCTTTTTAGCTTTTAATTGTGTTTTTATGTGAACAAAGGTTAGCAAAGTCGACCAGAGGCAAGACAGAGTGGACTACTGCAAGTGGCGTCAGCTGACTATTTAGAGAAGAATTGTTAGGAAAGATAACTTCAATAAGGGAATTTGTTGGCTTTCAGAAAAGCATGGAAGAAGAAATAAAGGAGGGAAAACTTGATGGTACAAAAAAAAAGATAAAGTTATTCAAATTCAAAGATGATAGTGAAGGAACTAGAAGAAAAAAGCGAGTACAACTGTACACTTTTCTAGTTAGACCAGTGCTGCCTGCTGCAGATTCGACCACACATTACTTTGTCCCCCATTGTTGTTCCCTTTTGTACAACTTCCTTGTCTGTCTAGAAACTATTGGTGTTTTGGCGCAATTTCATTTGGGTTTGATGTGATTCATAAGCAAAAGCCCATGATCCAATGCAAGATACCAACCCTAACCCTTGGCCTATATAAATAGAATCTTGCTGGAGAGAGAGAGAGAGAGAGAGAGAGAGAGAGAGAGAGAGAGAGAGAGAGAGAGAGAGAGAGAGAGAGAGAGAGAGAGAGAAAGAGAGATGTTAGAACATAGTTTGATTCTACAACTCTTGTAAGAGTTTTGATGATAACAAACACTCAAAGAACAATTATGCTCCCTAAATAAGTATTTTGTTTTGCAGAGAAGTTATGATGGAATAAGCACAGAAGATGAGTTAGAACATTGTTTAAACTCTGATTCTGATTCAACACGTCTTATATAGAAAGCAATCTTCATAACACGCTTATATAAAGAAGTTCTCAAGCTACAACTTCTGAGTGCACTAAACGCTTCAAATAGGAACTCCGTTATTCTGATTCAGTTCTAGAAAGAAGTAAAGGAGCCCTAACGGTAACATTCATCTTCTGATGCATTCTGAAGCAAGCATGTTCTGAAGTGTTACATTTAACTTATGGCTATTCAAATTTAACGGTTGAAAGGGGACAAGAATCTCTATATTTGGAAAGCTCTTTAATTACTATTTATCAACATTCCAAAAGCTCCCACATACGTTGCCTATATATACAAGACTTGAAGGAGAAATCGCTTACAATTTTGTTGTGCACTATAAACGAGATATCTTCATCACCTTCATCTTACTAAAATTCATTTGTGTAAAACATCACTTGTGTGATACTGTTTTGTTAGAAAACACATATTGTACACGCTTTCAAATATTGTACTTTGTAATTCCTTGAGAAAACCGGGTTGTGGTGTAGACTCAAGTAGACATTGACAGTTGTCATTATGATTGTGTAATCAAGTTTGATTAGTGGATTAAGACTTCGCTTGAGAGAGGCGAAATCACTTTGGTGGATGGACTGGAGTAGTTTGAGTTCAAACGAACCAGGATAACTAACGTGTCTTTTACTTTAAGTTTTTAAAAACCTCAATTCAAACCCCCTTCTTATGTTTTTCCATTCTTCAATTGGCATTAGAGCGCCTGGTTCTGAGTGCAAACACTTAACCGTGTCAGAAAAAGATCCAAGCAAGAAAAACACTATGGTGGGACCAAGCCAGAACATCAGCAATGATTATCATGATGAGAAAGACAGAATCAACGGCAAACCACCAATCTTTGATGGTGAAAACTTTGATTACTGGAAGGACAGAATCGAAAGTTTCTTTCTAGCTCACGATGCTGATCTCTGGGATATGGTCACTGATGGGTACATATATCCTGTTGATGAAAGCCGTCAGAAGATTGACAGAAAAAGAATGGCAGATCATCAAAAGAGAGAATTCAGAAGTCATCCAAAGGCCATAACTATTCTCTTGAGTGCTATCTCATACACAGAGTATGAGAAGATCATAAACAGAGAATCAACAAAACACATGTTTGACTCTTGATAATGACGCATGAAGGCAACACACAAGTCAATGAAACCAAAGCTCTTACTCTCATTCAGAAGTATGAAGCCTTCAAAATTGAAGAAGATAAAAGCATTGAAACAATGTTCTCAAGATTTCAAATTCTGGTTGATGGGCTTAAAGTTCTGGATAAAGGTACTCAATTGCAGATCATGTAAAGAAAATCATCAGAAGTTTACCCAAAAAATGGAGACCCATGGTCACAGCTCTTAAATTGGCCAAAGATCTGGAAAAAAATCTCTTTCGAACAACTTGTTAGCTCCCAGAGAAGTCATGAGATAGAGTTAGAAGAAGATGAACCCCAGAAGCAAGGTAAGTCTTTAGCTCTTAAATCTAACAAAAAATATGAATCGAAAGATTTGCAGGCAAAAGAAGAAAACTCTAGTGGATCCTCATCAAAAAAAGACGAATTGTCTCTTCTCTCCAGAAGATTCAATCAGTTGTGGAAGCACGGGCAGAGGAAGTTCAGAACTTCCAGAAGAACAGAGAATCATTCTGAACCATCTTCTGGATACAGAAAATTAAGTAACACAAACATTTTTTGCTACAAATGCAGTGAACAAGGTCATTACAAGAGCGACTGTCAAAATCTTCAAAAAGAGAAACCCAAAAAGAAGTTCTTTAAAGAAAAGAAGAAAAGCCTCATGGCAACATGGGATGACTCAGACTCTTCTGAAGTTGAAATTGAATCAGAAGATGAAAGAGCAAACATAGCCCTAATGGCCAATGTATCAGATGACACTGGATCATCTCGATCATAATCAGACTCAGAGGCAGATGAGGTATTCTCTAACTTTTCTATATCTCAATTAGAAGAAAGTTTGTCATAAATTCTTGAAAGATATCGGTAACTTCGAGTCATAAACAAGAACCAGAAAAAGGATCTAGTTTTTGACTCTGAATAAACTAAGAAACTGAGATCAGAAAACTCTGAGCTTAAAGAAACAATTTCTAAACTAGAAAATAAATTACAAAAGGCTCAGAAAGAAAATGACTCAGAAGTTCCTAGTAACTCTGATAAGATCATAAAGGAATATGATCATAGATTTCAAAAATTTCTTGCTAAAAACATAGACAGGAGCAAGATGGCTTCAATGATCTATGGAGTTAGCAGAAATGGCAGAAAAGGAATAGGATACAAGGGTAAAGTATCTCAACTTAAAAAGGTTAAGGATATGATTATACCAGTAATGCTTTTTCTACTAAACCAAAATTCAAACAGAATTTTGGTAACTCTAACAAACAAGGACCCAATATTGGTACCTAGACTCTCGATGCTCTCGACACATGACATGAAGAAAGCATATGTTCCAAAGCGTGGAGCTTAAATCTGGAGGCTACGTAGGTTTTAGAGGCAATCAGAAAGGGGAGATTATTGGCTCTGGAACTATTGGTAATGATACACTTCCTTCTATAACTATTGTTCTGTTAGTATACGGATTAATGTATAACCTGTTATCCATAAGTCAATTTAGTGATAACGGTTATGATATAATCTTTAATAAAAAGTCCTGTAAAGCAGTTAGTCAGAAAGATGGATTTTCCCTCTTTAATGGAAAGAGAAAGAACAACATTTACAAAATAAAACTTTCTGAACTAAAAAGTCAGAATGTAAAATGCCTATTGTCTGTTAACGATGAGAAATGGGTCTGGCACAGAAGATTGGGGAATGTTAGTATGAGAAGAATATCTCAGATTAACAAACTTAATCTGGTTAGAGGACTTCCTAACCTGAAGTTCAACCCAGATGTTCTGTGTGAGGCATGTCAAAAAGGCAAGTTTGCAAAACCTTCTTTCAAAACCAAAAATGTTGTTTCTACCTTTAAATTATTAGAACTTCTGCATATAGATCTATTTGGACCAGTGAAAACTGAATCCATTAGTAGCAAGAAGTATGGGTTAGTGATCGTAAATGACTATATCAGATGGATATGGGTAAAGTTCTTAAGATACAAGGACGAGTCACATTTTGTGTTCTTTGCCTTCTGTAACCAAGTCCAAAACGAAAAAGATCTTAGAATTGTTAAAGTCAGAAGTGATCATGGTGGGGAATTTGAAAACAAAAAATTTGAACTATTTTTTAATGAGAATGGCATCTCTCATGATTTCTCTTGTCCTAGAACTCCTCAACAAAACGGATTTGTAGAACGAAAGAATAGAACTTTACAAGAAATGGCCAGAACCATGATCAACGAGACTAACATTGCTAAGAACTTTTGGGCAGAAGCAATTAACACAGCGTGTTATATTCAGAATAGAATCTCCATAAGACCTATTCTGGATAATACTCCATATGAACTGTGGAAGAACAGAAAGCGCAACATTTCTTATTTTCATCCATTTGGATGTACTTGTTTTATTCTGAACACTAAAGAACATCTGAACAAATTTGACTCTAAAGCATAAAAGTGTCTCATGTTTGGATACTCTGAATGCTCAAAAGGCTATAGAGTATATAACACAGAAACACGGATTATAGAAGAGTCCATCAGTGTCAGATTTGATGATAAGCTTGGCTCTCAAAAGTCAAAGTAGAGTAAAATTTTTGCACATATAGAAGTCCAATTTAAAGGTACTGAAGACATTGCATCAGAAGTTTCTCACAAAGAATCACAGTCAACTCCAGAAGAAGTTGTCACAAACATTACAGTAATATCTGAAGAGCCTTTCCAGAAAAGACAATCTAGAAACAGTTTAGCTCATCCAGAAAACAAGATTCTGGGAAAGAAAGAAGACCCAATCAGAACGAGATCTACATTTAGAAATTCTGAAGAATCTCTCATGGGATTAGTGTCTCTGATTGAGCCAACTTCCATTGATGAAGCCCTTCTGGACAATGACTTGATACTTGCAATGCAGGAAGAATTAAACCAATTTACGAGAAACGATGTGTGGGATCTAGTTCCTAAACCAAAAGGTTTTAACATCATTGGAACCAAATGGGTATTCAGAAATAAACTAAATGAACAAGGAGAAGTTTTCAGAAAGAAAGCACGACTGGTGGCACAAGGTTATAGTCAGCAAGAGGGGATAGACTATACAGAAACCTTTGCTCCAATCGCCCGATTAGAATCTATCAGACTTTTAATTTCCTTTGCAGTAAATAACGGCATCACTCTTTATCAGATGGATGTTAAAAGTGCTTTTTTAAATGGTTACATTGATGAAGAAGTTTATGTGCACCAACCCCCTGATTTTGAAAATTCAAAACATCTAGATTATGTCTACAAACTTAAAAAATCACTATATGGTCTAAAACAAGCTCCTAGAGCTTGGTATGAAAGACTAAGTAATTTTATGTTAGAAAATAATTTTACCAGAGGGAAGGTTGACACTTCTTTATTCTGTAAACTATTTAAAAATGACATTCTAGTTTGTCATATTTACGTAGATGATATTATTTTTGGATTTACTAAAGCCTCTTTGGGAAGAGAATTTAATAAGTCTATGCAGGCAGAGTTTGAAATGAGCTTGATGAGAGAACTCAAGTTCTTTCTGGGTATCCAAATCAATCAAACTCCAGAAGGAACATACATACATCAAAGCAAGTATGTCAAAAAAACTTTTGAAGAAATTTGACTTGTCAGAATGTAAGCCAGCCAAAACTCCCGTGCATCTCACATGCATTCTGGAAAAGGAAGAGGTAAGTAAGAAGGTAGAACAGAAGCTCTACAGAGGTATGATTGGTTCTCTCTTATATTTAACAGCTTCAAGACCTGATATTCTGTATAGTGTTTGTCTGTGTGCTAGATTCCAATCAGATCCTAGAGAATCTCACTTAACAGTCGTTAAGCAAATTTTCAAGTATCTTAAAGGTACTACTAATCTCGGTCTTTGATATAAAAAAACTAAAGAATACAAATTAGTAGGGGATTGTGATGCTGACTTCACTGGAGACAGAATAGAAAGAAAAAGTACTTCTGGAAACTGCCAATTTCTGGGAGAAAATCTAATTTCGTGGTCCAGCAAGAGGCAATCCACCATTGCATTATCAATTATTAAAGCTGAATATATAGCAGCAGCTGGATGCATCACACAAATGCTCTATATGAAAAGCCAACTTGAAGACTTCAACATATATGAGAATAACATTCCTATTCTCTGTGACAATACTTTTGCTATATGTCTTTCTAAGAAACCCATTTTACATTCTAGGGCTAAGCATATAGAAATAAAACATCATTTTATTAGGGACTGTTGTACCCCAAAATTTTCCCTCCCATATTCTTCAAAGTTTGTCAAGAATCATCCTCAAATGGCTCAAGATTTCTCAAGGGGTTGCACAGTCAAACCATCTTCTAAGCCAGTCAAAATTAGGGTTTTAGTTCCTTCAATGAATTTGGGGTTTTCAATGGCTCAATCAAGTCTCATGTGCCTATATACATTGTCAAGCATCTACATGCCAAGTCTCAAGACTCACAGGGTCAAATTGCACAGCCAAAAGCTTCATTTGCTTCACAGTCAACTGCAGGGGCAAAATGGTCATTTTACAGACAAAAGTCAAAAAATTTGGTCAACATCTTATTTTGAGCACACAATCATCATTTGGTCAAGTCTTGATCATGATTCCTCAAGCATGGCTCAAAAATCATCAAAGATGCAAAAGTTTCTATTTTTGGACAGTAGAAAAGTCAACTGTAACTTGACCAAGGCATAACTTTTTCATGGTTCATCAGAAAAATCCCATCCAATGCTCATTTTTAAGGGGATGACATTTCCTACAACTCATCTTCACATTCCAAGTCCAAGAAATGCTCTCACAAAAAGTTATCAATTTCCATATTATAGAAACTTTTGCATCTTTGATGATTTTTGAGCCATGCTTGAGGAATCATGATCAAGACTTGATCAAATGATGATTGTGGCTTCAAAATAAGACGTTGACCAAAAATTTTGAATTTTGACTGCCAAATGACCATTTTACCCCTACAGTTGACTGTGAACCAAATAGGGCTTTTTGACTGTGCAACTTGCCTCTGTGAGTCTTGAAACTTGGCATGTAGATGCTTGACAATGTATATGGGCCTATGGGATTTGATTGAGCCCCTGAAAGCCTCAAATTCATTGAATGAACCAAAACCCTAATTTTGACTGGCTTAGGAGGCATTTGGACTGTGCAATCCCTTGAGCAATCTTGAACCATTTGAAGATTGATCTTGACAAATCTTGAAGAATATGGGAGGGCAAATTTTGGGGTACAACACATTACACGTGTTTGTTTTGAAGTAATTGTGTTTACTATGCTTAAAATTGCTTTCATTTTTTGATGTTCAACTCTCAGTTAATAATTCTAAGCCTCTTGAGGGAGGATGACGAAAACGATACCATAACCTACAGTATGCTTTTGAACAGACCCCGCTGATGAGGTACAGGCATTGTTTCAATTCCTAAACACTGGAGTTATAAGGAAGATAATCCCTCGTCAACCCCTTCGAGCCAAAGAAGTAGGAGTTTTTATTTTCATGAATTAAAACCCTTAATCATAACCTGGGGCAGGGTAGTTCTCTCAATTGATCCAAGTGCGCAATGAAAGGCATCAAAAAAGTCCTTCCGAGACAAAAAAAGACAGTGATGGTTCCCTATAATCGTAAAGACAGGAAGTCATCATTTTTCAAAATAAAAGAGCCCATTAAGTCAAAACCTATGAAGGAGACTTACAAAACTGGGGCATCCCGCTGACTGTAATTACAAAAGAAACAGTTCAGGCAAGAAACAGGGATAACACAATCAAAAAAGAAAGAGGTCCTACAAACCCTCAACAAAAAAATGACTGCCTGTTCAAAATAAATTGTCAATATCCGAACCATCACTGGTATATCAAAGCAAAGACTCAAACAAGGTCTAACGCACGATCAGCTGAGTTTAGGATTGAAGAACATCACGAAGAACGGGTGGGTACAAATCAATTTTGAGCCTTTATCCTTTGTTTCTTAAACCGTGAACCAGGCCACGTTATAACCCTCAAAAGTCCTAGATGAAGCACGGGTTAGTTCGTAAGCATACTGTTACAAAGGTATCCTGACTCCTTAAGGCTTGCGGTAAAATAACGAGTTGACATCACATTTTACAAAATTCATTGGTTTTACTGAAAAAATGCATTTCAAAAAACTTTAAGACAGACATAAGCTTTGCATTTTTAATATAACATTGTTTGCATATGACTATTTGTTTGAACAGCATAGAAGTTCGCACGAAGAATATCTAGTGAACAAAAGCACTTCCAACCAAGGGGCACGGCATGATCATGGTCTATCATCTGGGGCAATCAAGACAAGATTCAAGGAATCTCTCAAAATTCCAAATAGTCAGGGGTAGATCTCCATCTGAATCAACTGGGGCATTGGACATGAATTCCAGCAACGAATCTTGCCTGATCAAACACCTTCTGGTAGTGTGGCAGCACAACACTAATAACAGTGACAACTCCCTGCACTCTGAGAGCGTGGACATAGTCGGAAAAAATACTACGCATAATCAAAGACCCGCTAGGTTGACACACCTAGGCAAAAATAAGGGCTTCCCGGCGAACCAAAAGGGTTCGGGTAAAAATCAGGGATGAAAATGAAAAAAATTTGTACACCCGGCAAGTCGAAAACCTGAAAAGGCGGCTTAGGAAAAAAAGGGTATCCCGATGGACTGAAAACCCGAAAGGACGGTCCAGGAAAAAATTAGGGATCAAAGCGTACGACTATGTCCCGTCATCTCGTCACTTGCCTACCAGAAGAAGATTTGTCAATCGGCAGTCATCAAGCACCTCTACAGGTACCTTCTCCCACAGAAACTGGGGCAATAAGAATTGTCTGAACTATACAAGCTGCTCTGTCCACCAAGGTACCAAGGTAAGTTCAGCTGAAGAACACGAACAAGATACCTCCACTCCCCGCAGAGTAAGACAAGAGTCAGCCATACTCTCCCCGAGCATAATGGGTCCACCATCAGCCCTAAAAAGGCACAGTATCCCTAGCAAGTCAGCGATACTCTCCCCAAGCAAAGTTAGTCTACTATCAGCCTTAAGGAAGTTGGGTATCCCCAGAAGATCTCAATATTCCCCTGCGGAGTATGCAGATGCTCCTAAGCAAGCATCCCCGGAAGTCTTAATATAAGATTGTTCCCCGGCGGAATACAGGCACCTCAGTGGAGCCACTTCCCCAGTGCAGTCCAAAAGTTTCCCCATGAGAGTTGAATCAATCTCCCCAGTAAATCTGGAAGCTTATCCCCAGTAGATTCTGGAAGCTTATCACCTGCAGAGTACATACGTCTCTCCCCAACAATATTCAAAGGTTATTCCCCACTAGAGCTTATAACTGGGTTATCCTCAGCTAATTACCACGGAAAAATCGTCCCCGGCGAAGTTCTTCCTATCCCCAGCGGAGTTCATCAAATTCCCCAACATAACTTATCAATGGAATCCCCAGCGGAGTTCTCATTAAAATATCAGCGAAGTATCTCTCCTCCACAGAGTAATTCCCCGCAGAGTAATCTCTCTATCAAGTTTATTCCCCAACGGAGTCATCTTCTCCTACCAGTTTATTCTTGCAATCATCATCCCCAACAGAAATGAAGAACTCTAATCTTCAACATCAGCCCAGGATTCAAATTCCCGGCATTCGTCAAGGATTTATTTTCCCAGACGAAAATATATTCATAGACATTTCACATTTCATATCTCCTATTTACATACATGATAAAGTGCATACGACACAATTTCATTTATTCCTGAGAACATCTTAATATCATGCAATTCATGCATCATGACGTTGCATATAGCTAACGTTTTTGCCTTTTCAGGAAAAGGTCAATCAAAAGATGATTACCATCTACCTTTGCAGTTCCAGATCAACACCGGTAACAAGCCAGGAAAATTCTGTGGATGACTGATCATGGGTTAATACCTTAAACCAGACAGGACGATTATCTACTTGATCGTCATGAAGCAACCCTACACCAGTTCCTTCTCAACTTCAGATATAGATTTACACGAACTCATCGTCGGGCAACCCTACACTGGTTCCTTCTCAACTTCAGATGTAGTTTTACACGAACTCATCATCAGGCAACCCTACACCGGTTCCTTCTCAATTTTCAGACGAAGTCTTACACGGACTCACCCTCCACAAGTAACCCTACACCGGTTCCTTTTCTTTCAGAAGAAGTCTTACACGGACTTATCATCAAAGTAACCCTACACCGGTTCCTTTTCTTTCAGAAGAAGTCTTACACGGACTTATCTCAAGATAACCTTACCCCGGTTCCTCCACAAGTATTACACAGACTTATCTCATGGTAACCTTACCCCGGTTCATCCAGAAGTTTTACACGAACTTACCCTGCAGTAACCTTACCCCGGTTCCTCCAGAAGTCTTACACGGACTTATCTCAAGATAACCTTACCCCGGTTCATCAAGAAGTTTTACACGAACTTACCTGCAGTAACCTTATCCCGGTTCCTCCAGAAGTCTTACACGGACTTATCCCGAAGTAACCTTACCCCGGTTCCTCCAGAAGTCTTACACGGACTTATCCCGAAGTAACCTTACCCCGGTTCCTCCAGAAGTTTTACACGAACTTATCCCGAAGAAACCCTACACAGGTTCTCTCTCTCCAGACGTAGTTTTACACGGGCTCGTCGTCAAAGAAACCCTACACAGGTTCTCTCTTTCCAAAGATGCAGTTTTACACGGACTCGTCATCAGAAACCCTACACAGGTTTTATTTCTTCCAGGATGCAGTTTTACACTGACTCATCATGAGGCGACCCTACACCGGTTCCCTTCCTCTGTCCAGATGCAGTTTTACACGGACTCGTCATCAGAAACCCTACACAGGTTTTATTTCTTCCAGGATGCAGTTTTACACTGACTCATCATGAGGCGACCCTACACCGGTTCCCTTCCTCTTTCCAGATGCAGTTTTACACGGGCTCATCATCAAAGTAACCCTACACAGGTTCCTTCCCCATTTCAGATGCAGTCTCACACGGACTCATCATCAGTCAACCCTACACAGGTTTCCTTCCTTCAAAGATGCAGCTTCACACAGGCTCATCATCAGTCAACCCTACATAGGTTTCCTTCATTCCCAGATGCAGTTTTACACAGGCTCATCATCAGTCAACCCTACACAGGTTCTCTCTTTCAACTTACAAAAATTACAATTCAACAGACAATCTCTAGATGGCATCTTTAAGCTCATCTCCACAATTATCCATGACATTTCCAAATGGCATCTATAAGCCCATTCCCGACAAGATTTTGTCACGTCTCCAGATGGCATCTATAAGCCCATCCTCCTATCCACCATCTCTCCAAATGGCATCTATAAGCCCATTCTCGACATTACAGTGCTGATATTCTACTATGCGAGTTTAAATTTATGGGCACTCTAGTGTTCAATCATCTTCCACCTTCGGATCACGAAAGGCACGCAAGCTAATCTACATCCTCAGGTCTAAGAAGATTTAACAGGGGCAACTGTTGTACCCCAAAATTTGCCCTCCCATATTCTTCAAAGTTTGTCAAGAATCATCCTCAAATGGCTCAAGATTTCTCAAGGGGTTGCACAGTCAAACCATCTTCTAAGCCAGTCAAAATTAGGGTTTTAGTTCCTTCAATGAATTTGGGGTTTTCAATGGCTCAATCAAGTCTCATGTGCCTATATACACTGTCAAGCATCTACATGCCAAGTCTCAAGACTCACAGGGTCAAATTGCACAGCCAAAAGCTTCATTTGCTTCACAGTCAACTGCAGAGGCAAAATGGTCATTTTACAGTCAAAAGTCAAAAAAATTGGTCAACATCTTATTTTGAGCACACAATGATAATTTGATTAAGTCTTGATCATGATTCCTCAAGCATGGCTCAAAAATCATCAAAGATGCAAAAGTTTCTATTTTTGGACAGCAGAAAAGTCAATTGTAACTTGACCAAGGCATAACTTTTTCATGGTTCATCAGAAAAATCCCATCCAATGCTCATTTTTAAGGGGATGACATTTCCTACAACTCATATTCACATTCCAAGTCCAAGAAATGCTCTCACAAAAAGTTATCAATTTCCACATTATAGGTCAATTTCAAAAGTCAACAAAAATGCACTTTAAGTCAAAGACCATAACTTGATATTGGTAAATCCAAATGACATGGGACCAAAGGCATTGGTTAGAGGACTTCAAGACCTTTCCAAAATGTCCAAGAACATGTTCATATGATCAAAATTGAGCAAGATATGCATTGGAGAAGTTGGGAAATTTTCATGAATTTGCAAAAGTCAACTATCCTTAAAACTTCAATTTTTGACAAAAGGGCCCACTTTCTTCCACTTGACTCAGCCTTGTCATGCCACCCACGTGTCCCATGATTAATTTCAAGATCAAACATTTATTTTTCCATTTTATTTAATTTTTATTGATTTAATTCATTTTAAATCCATAATAATTCAAATAAAATCTAAAAATTAATGGAATAGCATCTTTGTGGTTTGAATAGCTTTTATATGTCATATGCCAGCTGACCAATTCGTGCTAAGCCTTTTTTGTGCATAAAATCCTAGATTTGAACCAAATATGGGAAGTTTTTCAATGGTGGTCAACTAAATCTTAAAACTTCAATACACCAAGATTAAGGCCCAGCTTTTGACCTAATTCTATTCCCATATATGCAAGCAAGCCAACCCTAATGCTATTCACGTGCAAAACTGCTGCAAAGAGCCATTACCATATTGAAAAAATTCAAAGAAATCTTGAAACTGATCTTCATACTCCAGGCCAATTCAAGGCAATTTAAGGATTCAAACACCTTGCTGGGACACTCAGGAACATATTGCAATCGAAATCAAGCCTTAACACTCAAAGAACGCGCAAGAACAGTCCCACGGTTTGTCAATAATTTTCAGAATCGAAACTCACATTTTATGCATCATTAACATGTTATAATCATTGCTTTGCATTGCTAACACCTTTCTGAAGCTAACGGTATAGGTGAATTGCATTATGGTGTCCTGAAACAGAAATCACCATTAATGGATTTTAGGGTTTCCAAGTTTCAAAATTAGGGATTTCCAGCACAGGGAAAATTAGGCCTCAAGAGACCTATGGTTGAAACCGGCTGATCAAGACGAACACAAAGCCATACTCGCGAACAATTTCTATTTCGTGTGCGCCTAATCGCTATTTTCTGTCGTCCTATTTTGTGGGGGTTAAAAACCCCCCGCTATCCAATCTTTTTTTTACAGGCCAGGTGAAGAAGATGGAGACGTGGTAATATACCATTGGCTTATTCAAAATATGCGCGCTACTTTTTCTTTTTTTCAGCATATGACTTGTTTATTTTATATTATATTTGTTTCTTGTTATGTTAACAAAAGTAAGCGAATGGTTCAGTGGTTGGTGAGGTGGCTGTGAAACATTGGGACCTGGGTTCGATTCCCAGGTCCACTCAAATGCTTATTTCTATTTTTCCTAATGTGTTCACGTGCAGGCTTTACGATGCGTTCCACCATACACCTCAACCATCCAGGCGCCAGGTGTTTACAAGAAATAATCCAAGGGCCAGAAGATGGTAGACTATGGTACCACCCAGTCAAAGCCAGCGCAGCCAATTACAAAAGTCAACCAGGCTTGAGTGTTCATGGGCTGGGAATTCCAATAACACCTCCATACATGGGCCAGAACCCCCCCTGGTTTACTATTTCCTTTTATTTTCTTTTTTTACTTTTAATTTCTTTTATTCTTTATTATTATCATTAGTAATTAACAAATTATTTTTTATAATAAATTCAGTAAATATATATTATTACTATTATTATTATTAATCTCACCTATTAATTATTTTTGTAAATAAAATGTAAATTAATTAATCTAGCTTTTTAAAATTAGGTCAACTTTAATTTTTTCTTAATAAATAAAATAAATTAGACTTAGGTTTTTTTTTACTAACTTTTGATTTTTAATTTCTTTTATTTTCATTAAAAATATTAAAAAAACACAAAAAAACTTTTTCTTGTAAATAATTAATTAATTAGTAAATTAGGTTTAATAGTTAATTTAAATACAAAAAAGGACAAAATTCAATTCTTTTCTCAAAAAAGGGTCAAAACCCTAAGGACGTCCCGATTCAATCTTTCGCGCGCATGTTCATTTTAATTCATTATATTCATGTATCTGCTCCGGAAATGTAATAGTTAATTAGGCTTTTATCGCTTTATTTACTTTCTCGTATTTATCTTCCAAACGGGTTTTGTTTTTGGCGATGTATATACCTGCGCCTTGTAATAACATAGATTCAACTTTCCGCAATTTATTTTCCGCACTCTTAACTGTTAATATGCATGCAAGACTTGTCTGAAAAAATAAAATCAATCTGTAGCTCACAAATAACATGTACAAGATGATCTTAACTGAATTTAACACACATGCACATGCCACCCCTAGGGTACGCCTCACTTGGTTGCCTCGAGGTGGTCATCAAGCATAGGATGTTTTAGAGGTCACCCTCTTGTCCAAAGATCCAGTTGCCTCGAAACGGTTGCCTCAGATAAAAAGGATCTAGGACATTAGGGTTACCGCTAAGGCGTCCTACTATTGCTTTGGTGACCACATGTCCCTATAATCGAATTGACCCGAATAACTCCAACGACGGTGCTACCTACTTCTCAATAGTGGGATAGTACTGTCGAAAGGACTCTTACACAGCTTAATTCCTTAGAGTAGGTAGATTTCTCCTGGGTACTTGCTCTTTCAAAACAAACGAAAACAAATACTTTTCGCACCTACACTTTCAAAAAGTTTTCAAACAAATACTTCATACACTCTTGAGGACTGATACAAGAGTTACTTAGAATTTTTTCAAACGAACTTTTTTCAAAATCCACCCACACAAGAAAAGCAAACAATTTTTGAAAACATAGTGAGCAAGTACCTAAGAGCCCGTGGATAACCACGGATAGAAAGGGTGCTAACACCTTCCCTTTCTATAAATCTACCTCCCGAACCGAGAAACATTCTCGAAAAAGGAATTTTGTTGTGATTTTGTCCTTTCCATATTGGAGAACATAAAAGACGGTGGCGACTCTTGCTTACCGCGACATTTCGTGAACCAGCTTAAAAAACAGTCAGTTCTATTTCCACCGATCACAGGGACTATATTCAGAAAGGAATTATTTCATTAAACTTTATAGACACAAACCATCAATGGGCTGATGTTTTCACTAAACCCCTTTCTGAAGATAGATTTAACTTCATTCTGAAACATCTCAACATGAAGTTATGCCCAAAATGATAATTCAGTTTCTGTATAATTTAACCCTCAGTTTTTTTTGTGTAAACATCTGATCAACAGTTCTTCAGAAGTAAAAAGGAAAGTTATATCAGGATCTATCTAAGAAGATCTAAACATTTTCCAAAACGGTTCATTTCAAATATAGAAGGTTGCAGTTCACAATATCAACATTTGTCAACTCCACGCAAGGTTTTCCTCTAAGGCTGAACACATTTTCAAATTCTGAAGAGACTGAAACATTGATTGGTTTCATCGAGACTCGTGTCATATCAGTAACTGTTTCATATCTTTATGCTATCCCTCTTTTCAGGAATCATTAATTCTAGTAATCATTCTTTTTTAAACCCTTTTCTTGTTTATTAAGTCTCCTATTTTCCTATATATACGTTGCTCACTTTCACTATTACTTTTCCACTTTCAATTCCTTTTTCTCCCTTAATTGTGTTCAATCTTTCAAAAACCCTAAAGAGTCTGTGAACAATGGCTTCCTCCCAATAACTTGCTCAAAGCTCTCAAAGCATTCCTAGCTTTTCTTCCTCAATAGTAGAAAGGTGATAAGAACCCTCAAGAACTCTCCTTACTCCCATTGATTCTCTGGAAGTTCTATGTGAACTCAATGTAGACCTCGTCAGCATGAAAGAAAACGGATACGATTTAACTCCTGATGTTGAGTTCCAAGGATGGAACAAGTACTTTGATCGTCTACTGGGTCCAGTTTTTCCAAGACTTATTAAAGAATTCTGGATTCACGCTACAACTTCAAATCATCAGGTCACTTCTTTCGTTATGGGAAAGAAAATAGTAATCTCTGAAGATCTCATTGGGCAACTGATAGGTCACGACAGCGGCGGTATTCGTTGCAGCGATATGGCTGACAAAAACTCTGACCTAACAATGATTTCAAAGGAAATTTTTACTTCTGGCCGACCATCCAACAAAATCAAGGATCTGAAAGACTACCTCAGAATTTGGTAAAAAATCATTTTGGGTTGCATCAATCACAGAAAACCCACAAGTTCTCCAGATTATATCAATATTGATTAGCAGTATCTTCTGTACTTCATAACCACCAAAGCAGAGATTAATCTTCCTCATATTTTGTTCAATCATATGAAGATCAGCATCAAAGAGACAAGAGAAGAAGAAATAACAAAGAGAGATTGGATCCCTCTGGGTATACTCATATCATATATTTTGAAAGAAAATAAACTAATAGAACATCTGACTGAGGCTCAACTAGTCAGCACTCTGGAGGCTTGTGCTGGTAAACCTCTCAACGCCAAGAATCTGAAGAAGATGAAGATTATTGAAACCATCAAGAAGGACCCAACAATAACAACCAATGAAGTCATTACCACTAGAAGAGTACCTCTAAAGTATTTTCCTCTCTTCTCTCAAACATATGCTTCTCCAGATATTATTCTCAGGTATCTGGATGCTTGCAAGAGGGACGGGACAAATCCAGAAGTGAATATCCGTGATCTGAGACAACAACCTCTAGAAGTTGCTCCCAGAAAATCAAGGAAAGGGAAATTTGTTGGAGAAGGAACTTCTCAGAAGACTTCCAAGGCTGCCAAAAAGAAAGATAATCCATCTTTTATTTCTGTTATTGAATCAATAATGTTATCAACATCTGAAAACCCTCCTTCTCCAGAACCCACAGAAGATCCATCGCCTCAAACATATGATGACTTTGACATTGACTTTGACACATCACTATCTCTAGATAACCTTCTAAATAATCCACCTTCTACCCATCTAGACCAAAATCAGCCAGAACTTTCACAAGTTCTCTCTAATATTGATCAATTTGATCTGCTGTTTGAAGCTCCCCACACAGAAAATCCAAATTTTGACTCTGATACCACAACATCCATTCCTAGAATCACCTGCCCTCTCATGGTGTCTCAACCACCCACAATTCCCTCAACTTCCTCACATAACCTCTCCATCCCAGATATTCCATCTCCCCATCAATCCACTCCACCAAACTCACCATACTCACCCATTGTTATTTCTGACTCCCCCTCTCTAAACAACCACCTAGAAGATCCTCTTAGAACCGTTATAGACTTAGAAGCTTTGGACAATCTTGTCATAAGCTCTCAAAAAATTGTCGTACCAAAACTAAAACCAAAAATCTCTAAAGCAGATGTTGGTAAATCTTTGCTGATTTTTTAAACAGAAATACAGTAATGGGTTAACTCTCTGAAGCTAGCTTGCTTAGAGAATCTTAATCCTGCTGCTTCTGATTCTCATTGTAACCAGTACAGAAAATGGTTCAACTTTGAATCCCTGAAACTCAAGGAGATGAGTTATGAAATTGCTCAACAGAACTTCTATGATCATCTGAATATCTTCAAGGATCAAGTTTTGCGTCACTGGAAAAAGAAGCCACTCCTTCTGCTGGACAATAACTGTGATACGGTGGCAGAACTGAATGTTATATACTGGTTTGCGTTTTTTGTTTGCAAATGTCGCGGTAAGCAAGAGTTGCCACCGACTTTTATTTTATCCAATAAAGGAAAGGGTGAAAAGAACAAAAAATACCTTTTTTTCGAGATTTTCTGAGTAAGGGGGTAGATTATGGAAAGGGAAGGTATTAGCACCCTTTTCATCCGTGGTTTTCCACGGGCTCTTAGGTACTTGCTCATTTTTGAAAATTGTTTGTGTTTGTGTGTTTTGAAATTTTTTGTTTGCTTTATGGTAACTCTTGTATCAAACCTCAAGAGTGTGATAAAGCATTTTTTGAAAGTAGTTTTTGAAAGTGTGTAAGTGTGAAAAAGTTGTTCTTGAGCAAGTACCTAACAGTTATCTACCTACACGAAAAAAGAACGTTCTTTTCCTCCTTTCCTTTAGATAGCGCTATCCTACTATTAGTGAGTGGGTATCCCTATTGTCGGATGATGAGGGACAATCGAAGGGACGTTTTACAATCACAAAGGCAATTTATGGAGACGCTTTAGCAATTTTCTTTTAGGGACTAGATCATTTACTAAAAGGCAACTGTAGGGTCATTGAGGGACTATGATCTTTTCTGATTTATGGGTCTTTACTAAAGCGTTCCTGCCTCATGGCTGTTTTATTTAAAGGCAACCAATATGGGAGATACTTTAGAGGGGCTCATGTGCAAGTGTTTAATTTCATTTTATTTAATCTTTGCACATTTAGGGTTTTCTACTGTTTTAATCATTTAATCTTTCCATTCAATCATATGATCATTCATCTAACAGTTAATAGTAGTGAAAAATAAAATGCGAGAATCTTAAACCTAGCTATTACAAGGCTTTGGGGAGGGGTTACATATCTAAACTTGGGATTCAATAGTAAATAAAAGTAGTTAAATAAATCCTAGTTAAAAACTATTACAAACCCGTAATCAAATACAATAATTGGAAAAATAAATAAGTAAACGCGCGCGAGGAATGACACGGGAATAGATTAAATATCCTATAGAATCTACTTAATTAAAGAAAATATTTTTTTTTATTTAAGAAAATAAAGTAAAATTGAATTTTGCAAATTAGTCTTAATTTCTAATTAATTTTAATTAAGGAAAACAAATCAAGTTACCCTAATTAAATTAATTTATTTTTAAACAAAATTAATTTTAATAAAAAGAAAACTAATTCTAATATTTTTTGTGATTTCTTGATTTTATGATTTAATTTAAAAAATAGTTTTTTAAGACAATTAGAATAAATAATTAAAACAATAAAAAAAGTAATAAAGAAATTAAAGTAAAAATTAAATGGGCCTACTAGGAATAGCAATCTGGGGGGGTGATCCTGAATTTACAAAGTCCAAAATTGATGGCCCTTCTGCCTGCGCATGATCCAATGGGGATCATCTTTGGAGGGTCTACCATGCTCTTAGTTGGCTGTATGTTGGATCTGATCAGTGGATGATCCAAGGTATGAGATTTTGAGGTGTGTGGTGAAATCCTGGCTATGAAGCACGCTGGATCTGAAATAAGAAAATCAGAAAATATGAAAAAAATGTCTGGACCTGGGATCGAACCCAGGTCATTCCTCTCACATGTGCTTGCCTTTACCATTTGTGTTGAATTGTTATTCAAGAATATATTTAAACAAGTAAAATATAATATAAACAAGCTATTATGCCCAGAAACGCGCGCAAATTCAAATCTCCCAGTTGTACCCAAAAATTTTCCCTCTCACTTATCAAGTATTTTCTCACAAGATCTCCTTTGGTTCAAGACTGCACTAGGGTTGATCAGCTCGAGACACCTCCTTAAGCACTGATGACTGAAATTAGGGTTTAAGATTGCACAAGGATAATTGAACTTTCAATGCCTCATATGACTTTCATGGACCATTATGGACCCCCAAGATTACTCATGTCAAGTTTCAAGCCTTGGATCACATTTTTGCTCAGTCAATTGAGGAGTTGACCTAAAAATTAGTTGTATTGGGGGAAAAGTCAACTGTGGCCAATTTACAGTCAAACTTCATAGTTTTTTATCCACATCAACATTATAAACATATATGTATCATTTGATCAAGTTTGGACCATAATTCCTCAAGAAATTTGATAAATCATCAAAAGGGCAAAATGGTCAAAATTAGGGTTTTTGATTGAGAAAGGGCAATTTTTGATTTTTGACCTAGAAAATGGTTAATTGGTTTGAAGCATGATCTCAAGAGTTCAATTGCATCATTTTGACCTAATGGCATGACTCAAAACATTGCTCAAGATCAATTGATTGATAGTTGATTTACAGTCAACTGATCAAAAGTCAATTGTACACTGAAAAGTCAAAATCAAGTGTCAAAGATCACAATTCATCAAAACATGTCAAAATATAAAACTTGTTCATCAAGAAGTCAAAAAGTCAAGATTTAATTTTGACCATGATGCAAGATGATTCAAAAGAAACTTTCAACATGAAAGTTGTAGATCTCCATGAGATATACAAAATTTCTTTACACAACTTCTCCTAGAAATTCTTGGATCTCAAGATATTAATCCATGAAGTCATGGTCATGAAATAAAACACTTAGTGAAATTTTGAGCATTTTAGGTCAGGATTTTAACCTAACTTTTGACCCAAGTTTCACATAGTTCCATTTAGATTTTACAAAAGTGATTCAAAGAGGGGTTGTAGATCACATTACAAGCTTTCTGAAATGTCCAAGAACTCCTTGATATTATTTGTGAGCAAGGAGAATTGAAGGTTAGAAGTTGGGGTTTCAAGTTGTTTTACAAGGCAAATTTTGTGATGAACAAAATTCAAATCTCAAACCTATGTTGCACAATATTGCTTTGCAAGCCTCTAAACCTCAAGATCTCTCCATAATCAGAAGATTACACTTGCTTTTGAGCTATTATCCATTGGATTCAAGCTTTATCCAAGTTAATTTTCCATTAATGGCACAAAGGCACCATTGTCATTTACATAAAGCAAGCTTTATGCAAAGTCAACTTGCATTGAGTTTTGCACTTGTTACTTTTGCACAAGCTTCCTCTACAAAGTCAGATAAGTATGTTTAAAGTTGGTAATCACTCTACATGCTTGTATTTTCTACCTTGAAACCATATTTCTCACTTTTCTTCAAAACCAAGCAATTAAGCCATAGCCCTGGAACTCATAAATCTTTTGTGCAAAAAGCTCTCCAACCTTTTTCTTATAGAAACACAAGTCATATGCAATAAAACACACGCATGCTCAAGCCCCGAAACTCCCTAAAACACAGAATCACCAAAAACATCTCAAAACTTGCCATTTCTGAGTTTTGAATCTAATTTACAAATTTGCTCGTGCGTTTCTTGGCCTTTTACTTTCAAAAGCTTCTAAATAACATATACAAACAATTACAACACCTGCAACACGACTGTAACACCTCCATCACCATCCACCATTTTCAAAAACAGCACCTTACACCTTGACTTCTCCAGAACTCCTCAGCCACTTTCAGCTCAAGCCAAGCATCACATTAGCTCCTTGGGAACTTGAGGAAGCTAACCCAATCATTGGAACTCATCAAAAGCTGCTCAAACTTAAAACACGATACCTTCTTGCAAGGTGAGTTTTCTGACTTTTAAACTCTTCATACAAGCATCATTAATAGTTTATTTTTGAATAAGAAATATAGATATCATTGTCCTGAAGCTAACCATATCCTTAGATTTCATTATTGTTGCTTAAGTAGTTAGAATTTTGAATCTGAACCTCTGAAAATAATTAGGTCAGGATTTGGTACTTTCAAAAATTCTCATTCATCTTTGATTTATAGTTTATGATATTTATACGGTTGGATTCGTATGAAAAAATAGAACAACTTTCATGTTTACATTTTCCATTTTTGTTGAGAAATGGTGAAGTTACAGGTGGTCTGGATGGAGGTTGAAGATGAAGTGTATTCAGAACTTGTTTTGTATTATATATTTATTATTTCAATTATATTAACGGGTGTATAGCTACCCCAATGGTAAGGAAGCGCGCTGGTAATCAAGAGGTCATGGGTTCGAACCTCAGCGCGCTGCCTTTTTCTTTTTTCACATTTCCTTACATTTTTTTTACTCTTGCAGCGCCTGGGCCTCCAAATGTTTGGGCCTAACTTTTTTGCTATTTTTTGACCCCGTACCTTGTTGTTTACACCCCTGGCCCATTTATTTTTCTTTGTTATTCTATTTTCTTTCTTTTCTATTATATTTTCATTTTACATTTTATTATTATTATTATTATTATTATTATTTTCATTAATAAAAAATCCAAAAAAACATTTATTTTTTATTACTTATAATTTATTTAGTTTTTTTTCTTCACAAAAACAAAAGAACAAAAACATTTCCTTTAAATAATTTAATTTACCCCTTTTTTAAATACTTAGATAATAAATTTTAATTATTATATTATATTATTTTTCTTGTAATTAAAATCAATTTAGAATTTTGGACTTTTATTTTATTATTTTTATGTACTAATTTAATTTAATTCACAAAAACCCTAAAAAACTTATTTTCTTTAAATTAATTTATTTTACTAACTTAATCTTAATTTTCTTATTTTTAGTTAATTATTTTATTTTTAATTAATTAGGTCAAAAAACCCTTTTCATGAAAAACCAAACAAAAATCACATTTCTTCTTACATTTTATATTCTTGCATTTTATCTTTATTTTTGTACATTTATTCAAATTCAATATGGTTGTAATAATTTATTTAGATTTAATTTCTTGTAATTTCCCATTTGTAATTTGTACACCCCCTCCCCTAAATGATGTAATAGCTTAGTATTTTTATTTTCCGAAATTTAAATGTTTTATATACAAATGCTAGTAATTAGGGTTTTGTATGGAAAGATTAAAACCAACAAATAGCAAACCCTTATCAAGACAAATCAAGCATGTAAATCAATACACTTGTACATATACACCCTTAGGGTAAACTCACTTTGTTGCCTTACAAAAATGGACATATTATGCATGTGAGGTATCTTAGCAAAAACAAGCAAAAAAAACAAGATCATAGTCCCTCGATGATGCTATCCATGTTGCCTTTCAAAATGATCTTAGTCCCTAAAGAAAATGCTAAGATATCTTACAACATTGCTAATCATGGTTATACGATGACCCACGCCCGTCCCTTTTACACCCAAAGGTAGGGTTACTTACCAAATAAATGGTAAGATAACAATGTCAAAGGAAAGAGGAAATGAACATGAAAGACTTTTTGAGTAGGTAGAATGTTCCTTGTTACTTGCTCAATTTCAAAAGAAAAACATCCTTGCTATTTTCAAAAACAAACACCAACACTTTCAAAAACATCTTTCAAACTTCAAAACATTTTCAAAAGATCAAACACTTTGTATACATTCTTACGAACGAGAATCATTACAAAGTTTGCCTAAACAATGACATCTTTACAAAATACTTTCAAAAAACCACACAAAGCACATTTTCAAACAAAAGCAAGTGATCTAGCAAGTAACTAAGAGCCCATGGAAAACCATGGATAAAAAGGGTGCTAATACCTTCCCTTTTTATAATCTACCCCCCGAACTCAAGAAAACATCTAAAAGGTTTTTCCTGTTCTTTTCAGCCTTTCCTTTTGGATAAAAGAAAAGTCGGTGGCGACTCTTGCTAAACCGCAACATTTGCGATCAAACGCAAAACGACCAAGTCAGTTCTCCCACCGTGTTACAGAATTGGCGACGCTATTGGGGAAATTTATAAAAGTGGGGTTACCTTAGGGCTAGATCATATTTATTTTCTTTCCTTGTTTGACTTTCATGATTTAGATTATGGTTCCTTGTTTGGGTTTGCTTTAATCCTACACCCGGATTTGGGGCACCTTTCTTAGGTAAGTAGCAATAAAATGTGAGGGAATTATATGGGGTATACCGACACGGTTGAAACAGTAGCTATGTTGATGCGATACTTTGGTGTATACCGGTAGCCCTTTAGTAAATCAAGGAGAATACAGGGCCACTGTGTAGTGTCATATAGCGTCAACTGACTTTAGCACCTTAATTGACCAACTTGGCTTTTAGGACATAAGAGATAGCTGTCTTTGGTGTAAACCCAAAGTCGATTGATATTAGATACTACACTCATTGAGGTTTGACCCTTGAATTTTGTTTGGTGGCAAGTCAATTGTCTATCGGAACAAGAATTTGGGGAAATACCGGTGATATTAAGATCCCTTAGAACCCGGTTACTATATTTAGGACAGGTTGAACCAACCCAACTTCAAGAGGGTATCACCTTAAAATCCATGCAAGCCTTAAACTTAAGGTCTCTGTGTGATTTGCTTGTGCTTATCTACTATATCTGAGCATAATCATGACATCGTAACATAGCATGTCATACTAACCATTTCAAGGATTCTTAGGGTTTATTTTTGTCTTGTTTTGTAGGATATGGCTCTCGCCCGTAGATTCACTATCCAAGTCAGTCTGGTAAAAGTACCTCCTCAGCTTAAGGATTTGGCATCAAGGGTTCCTGAAAGCTCTCCATTCATAGAAAGACATGGTAGGCTTCTCATCTTGGTCACTTCAAACCCTGATGAAGAATTGTTAAAAGTTATCTTTCAATTCTTTGACCCTCTACATCACTGCTTCACTTTTCCGGATTACCAGTTAGTGCCTACTATGGAGGAGTTTTCTTTGCTGTTAGGGGTGCCTATGCTTAATGAGGTCCCTTTCAATGGTATGTAAATAGACCCTAAACCTGAAGATATTGCCAAAGCTCCGTCCTTAGAAAGGTCCGACGTAGTAGCAAATTGGGAGACCAGGAGAGGTGTCAAAGGTTTTTTGGCTAAGTTCTTGTTCGAGAAAGCTCACCATTTCTGGGATACCTTGGACTTACAAGCTTTTGAAGAGGTGTTAGCCCTTCTAATATATGGTTTGGTACTGTTTCCTAATCCGGACCAGCTTATAGACGTGAATGCGGTTAAGATTTTCCTGTCACGTAATCCAGTACCTACTCTGCTTGGAGATATCCTACATTTGTTGCATACTCACACTATAAAGAGAAGAGGAACCCTTCTATGTTGCACACCTCTTTTGGATAGGTGGTTTATTTCGCACCTACCCCGATCCGTCTTGAAGAATGAACAGGGTTTGAAATGGTCTCAAAGGCTGATGACTCTTACACATTCAGGCATTCATTGGTATCTCCGATCCTTGGAGAATGTTACCATCATTGATCGGTGCGTAGAATTCCCTATTGTTCCTCTCTTGGGCATTAGGGGAGGAATCACTTACAATCCTTGTTTGGCACTGCGCCAGTTTGGATATGCAATAAGGGATGGTCCTCATGATGCATTTATTCAAGGAATCGTCTTCGACTACGAGAATGATGCTCAGGATTACCGCAAAAGGTTCATGAGAGCTTGGGGCATGGTACATAGAGTTGATAGTAAGACACTGGGGCCCAAGAATTCCATCCCTCTTGAGCTTTATCTCAAATGGGTACGAGCTTGTGCTCAAAGTCTTATGATGCCTTATCCCTTCATTCTCCCAGTTATCATAGAGCATGTTGTGGAAGGAGATGTCCCGTACACTATCCTTCATCCTAACATGCCCACCTCTCTCGAATACTTGCAAAGGGATTGGATACAACTTAAGGGGGAGCGAGACACTTTTGAGGCCTAATTATATGCCAGCGAGAAAAAGGTTCTGGAACTCACCAGGCAGCTTCATGAGGAGCGGAGTCTGAACGCCTACATCGCACCAAAGAGGATGCTCTCAACTTTTTTGTCTTAGTTTTTGTATTTTCATTTCTTTCATTGTAAGCCCAAAGAGGCATGATGTACTCAAACTTTGATTTATTAATATGACGTGTGCTCTTTTTTGTCTGAAACAAATTTAAATCTCTAAATTCCTTGAAATCATTGCATATGCATCTTCATTCATCATAACATAAGCGAGTTTCTTACCAACAAGTCTCCTTATCTTTCTACTGTTTATTTCAGTAAGATGGATCTTAAGCAGACAGTGAAAGACCTCCAGGCGCAGAATGCTCAGTTTCAACAGATGTTCTTGACTCTAGCCAAAGGACAATAGGATTTGAAAACTTTGTTGATCGAAGAAAAGAAGAAGAAAGCAAAGAAAGAGACTGGTGTTCTGAATCTAGGAAGAAGGTTCCCAGGGCCAGCCAGATGGGCCCTGGACTTTGCAACATCATCTGGTGAAAAGGATAATTAAGAAGGGAAAGACAAGGAAGTGACTGCCCAGCCAGAGTCTGAAGAGGAAGAAGAAGAAGATTACTCTGAAGAGCAGTATCCTCCGGCTGACGACAAATACAAACATCTAGAAGAGCGTCTAAGTGCAATGGAGATTCAGAAAGTGTCCGGGCTGGACTTTGAGGAGTTGGGTTTGGTGTCTGGGATTGTTATTCCACCAAAGTTCAAGGAGCCAGTATTTGCTAAGTACGATGGGGTTTCGTGTCCCAAGATGCATCTCCGATCTTATGTGAAGAAGATACAACCTCACACTGCTGACAGGGATTTGTAGATCCACTTATTTCAAGACAGTCTATCCGGGACTCAACTAGATTGATTCTATCAACTGGAAAGGGCCAATATCTATAATTGGAAGACCTTGTCGCTGCTTTTTATAAACAATATCAGTACAACGCAAACCTTGCTCCCACCAAGTAATTTGATGATTATTCAAAGATTTCAATTCACAATCGAAACAAACATTTAAATTCTATCATCATATTGGCATGGTTTCTTTTTTGTAACAGAATGACTATACTATTAACAATGTTGAAAGAAATTATTATTTTTTTGTATGTATCAGGCAAATCAAAACTCAAACTCAAATGGTATAAACTACCTAATTTTCTAAGAATACTTAAATTCTTTACCAATAAAATAAGTGTATATGTATAAAAGTTAATAAAAGAGAAAACCAATGAAATAATATCTATCTTTCAATTTCACTTATATACTCATCCTTCTCACAAAGCCAGTAGTAACAACAACGAACAATATTAAACATTCTATTTATTTTTAAATCAATTAATGACAACCAAATAAAATCAAGAGATAGTGTTGTACCCCAAAATTTCCCTCTCATATTTCCCAAAACATTGCAAGAAAAATCTCCAAGTTGCTCAAGTTTGCTCAAGAGTGGGTCAGACAAGTCATCTCCTAAGGCAGTCAACCCCAAATTAGGGTTTTGTGTTGCATCAAGATCCTTGAGTACAAATGACCTCAAATTCTCCCTAATGTCCTAACATGTTCTCAAGGTCATCCATGTCAAGTTTCAAGCCTTACAGAGGAAGTTTGCTCAGTCAATTGCTCAAAGGGTCCAAAAATCGACTATGCTAGGGAAAAAGTCAACTGTGACCTATAAACAGTCAAACTTCAAGATTTTTTGTCAAAATTCTCATTTTGAAGGATATTTAATCATTTGATAAAGGTTTGATCATGATTCATCAAGGATTGCTCAAAATTCATTAAAACTCAAAAGTTGCTAAATTAGGGTTTTGTAGGAAAAGTCAACTCAACTTTGACCAAGCATAACTTTCTCATAATTTATGAGAAATGACCCATCCAAAGCTAATTTTGAAGAGAATGAAATTTCCTACAATCCATCTTCATACCCCAAGATCAGAAAATTCACTCACAAGAAGTTATAAATTTGGACATTATAGGTCATTTTTGAAAGTCAACAAAAACACCTTTTTTTGTCAAAGCTTATAACTTGATAATGGAATATCAAATTGTGATGAGACAAAAAGGGTTTGTTATAGTACATCTCAAGCTTTCTAAAAAGTCCAAGAACACTTCCAAAATTTCAAAATTGAAGAAGTTATGCATTGATGAAGTTGGGTATTTTTGCAAAATTGCCAAAAGTCAACTATCCCCAAAACTTCATATTTTGTCAAATGGACCCATTCTTTTCCACTTGATTTGGACTTGCCACATTGCACACGTGTCTTATCTTCAGCCATGTGTCCATTTATCAATTTTATTATTTTATTTGATTTTTTATTGAATTATTTCATTTTAAATTAAATTAAATCAAATAAAATCCCAAAACTTGATTACATGAGATCTTTTGCTATTTTCAGGACTTAATCATCATCATGGTCAGCATCAAATTCGTATCTTATCATATCATGTAACAAAAGATGGATTTTTGACAAATTAGGCAAGCTTTCAATGGTGGATCAAATCAAATCCCATGGCATTGATGTGCAAAGATTCAAAGCATAATTCTTGACCTAATACATTCCATGATACATATAGAAGGAAAAGGCACGAAATTGAGACCTAGAGGCTGCAAGAATACTGAAAACCAAACTTGAAAAAAGTGGTAAAAAGTGTGAAACCAAAATCGTGTCTAGAGGCAATTTCAGAAGCAAAGCTTGACACCAATCAATTGCTGGAGGTTCACTGAGTCAGAACCAATCCCTAGCAAGCTCCCATACACGCTCAAAAGCTATGTAAGTATCTCAAAAAACCGCTTTTCTTTTGAATTTGTGAATCTTGATTCCTGCACTTTTTGTACAAACCATTTGCATATTCATAATCTTCATCAAATTTCCAAGCGTTCTGTATTAGCCAATTGCGTTTTTCTGGCCTAGATGAAGAACCCCCATAGCTAGGGTTCTTCGTTCGTGTTTTAGGGTTTTCTTTTTTAGAGGAAATCAAGACTCAAGAAGGGTATAGGTCTATTCAGGATGCCCAGACGAACTCAACCATGTGCTTGGAATTGATTTTCATGGACTGGAATGGATTTTAGAGTGCGCCTACGCATTTAGCTGTGAATCTAAATCCGCAGGTAAATTTACAGGGTTTGAAGGTCAGGGACGACAACGTGTCTCCCTCTGAGTGGACCATTCAAACACGCGCGCCTTTTTTTATTTTTCTGGCATATTAACACATTACTCTTATTATCATTATTACTTAATATATTAACAAACAGAACAAAGTGGCTGAGTGGTGGGCGTGTACATCCAATGACCAACAGGACCTGGGTTCGAATCCCAGGTCCTCCAAATTGAATTTGTTATTTTTCTACAGGTTATCCAGTGCAAATCCAAGCGCATGGCCTATCATACATCCTCACATATCAAAGCGCCAGATGGCCCAAGGCTAGATCTGGTGATCCAGGATGATGGTCTATCATGGGACCAAGTCAAAGGGCGCACAGGGAATCTCACAAAGTCAACAAGGTCAGCATGTTATTGGGCCATGGAATTGCAACTCAAACACCACTAATCAGGCCCACACCCCTAACTCTTTCTATTTCTTTTTTTATTTTGTTTAATTATTTATTGTTATTATTTTTATTATTAACTAACCAATCAAATAATTTTCTCTATAAAATAAAAAACCAAAAAAATATTTTCTTTACTAATTTAAATTTTAGTATTTTCTTTTTATTAACAAATCAATTAATTAATTTAGTTTTAATTAGGATAACTTTAATATATTTTATAAACAATTAAAATTAACTTAGACATAATTAGGTTTTTTTACTAACATTGATTAATTTCATTTTATTCCTTTAAATACCAAAAACCCAAAAATATTTTTATTAATTAATTAATTTATTAATTTATTAATTTAATAATTAACTTAGTTTAATTTATTTCTTAAAAGTCAAAAATAACCAAAAAAATCTTTTCTTTAATAACAAAGGGTCAAAACCCTAGAACTCGCATTCGATTTAATTTCCCGCACGCGTTCCATTTTATTCAATATTGTATTTGTTTCCGGAATGTAATAGCTTAATAGGACTTTAAATATTTCTATCGCTTTATTTATTTTCCGCATTTAAATTTCAAAGGGTTACTTTTGGCGATGTAAATACCCGACGCCTTGTAATAGTTAGTTAAATTTCCGCAATTTAATTTCCGCAAAATATAACTGTTAGATGTTTGATAATAGGGGATGCATGACAAGAATGGATGTTTAACCTAAAATCAACATAGATAACCATTGACATGTACAAAGACAAAATAACTGAAAACAACACACTTTCACATGCGCACTCTTAGGGTACACCCCACTTGGTTGCCTTCGTACGCGGTCATTGAGTATAGGTTGTTTTAGAGATCGCCCTCTTGTCTAAAGATCATAGTCGCCTCGAAAAGGTTGCCTCGGATATTGTTTCCTCAAAACAAATTATCTAAGACATTAGGGTTACCGCTAAGGCGTCCTAACATTGCTTTGGTGACCGTAAGTCCCTAAATTCGAATTGACCCTTAAACTCCAACGACGGTGTTACCTACTCACTAATAGTGGGATAGCATTGTCTAAAGGAATATAGCATAGAACGATTCCTTTTTAGAGTAGGTAGATGGTTCTTAGATACTTGCTCTTTTAAAACAAAACAAAATTTTCACACTTACACTCCTTTTCAAACAAAGACTCTTTTCAAACCCACAATCACAAAGAAAGCAAAACTTTTGAAAACAATATGAGCAAGTACCTAAGAGCCCGTGGATAATCACGGATAGAAAGGGTGCTAACACCTTCCCTTTCTATAATCTACCCCCCAAACCCGAGAAATGTCTCGAAAAAAGAATTTTTCTGTGCTTTTTCCTTTCCTTGTTGGATAAAATAAAAGACGATGGCGACTCTTGCTTACCGCGACATTTTGCGAAGACAAACGCAAAACATAAACCAGAATTCCAAAGAAACAGTCAGTTCTCTCCCACCGTATCACAGAACTGGAGACTCTGCTGGAGATTCTTAATAAGTGGGGTGTACCTTAGGATTAGATCATTGTGTTTTCAATTGTTTGCTTTGTATGCTTTATATTTGTGGGCTTGTATCGGAGTTACTATAGATCCTAACCCGGATCTGAGGGATACCCTTTAGGTAAGTAGCATTAAATTGTGAGGGAATTGTACGGCGTAGACCGATACGGTTGAAGCAGTAGCTACGTTGGTGTGGCACTTTAGTTTGTACTGATACCCCTTGTGTTGGAACGAGGAGAATATGGGTCTTCTAAGGGGTCATTAAGCACCAACTGACCTTAGAACCTTTAAATTGACCAACTTGGCCATAGCACAGTAGCAGTATGCTACACTCATTGAGACTAAAATCTTGCAATGATTTCGGCCGCAAGAAAAGGTTGTTAAACTGGAATTATGACCGATTGAGGGTAGTCAGTGATATTGAGATCTTCTAGAACCCATTTACTATTTTTAGGACAGGTTTAAACCAACTGAACTGAAAGAGGGTAGTACCTAGACTCCTTGCCAGCCTGAAATCTAAGGGCTCTCTGTGTGACTTGTGTGCCTTTACCATGTTTGCTGTTTGTGGATACCTGTGGTGTGCTTTCTATCATGACATCATGACATCATAACATTACATATATCTTGCATTTGGACTAACCTATTTCAAAGACAGGAGGGATTCATCTTTGTTCTGTTTTGTAGGTCATGGCACCCATGCGTAGGAACACCATCCGGATCAACTTTGTCCAGGTTCCCACTATGCTTAAAGAGTTGGTTACAAAGATGTCAGATACTACCTCCTTCATCAGAAGACATGGGCATCTTCTTAGTTTGGTCACCTCCAAATTGGACGAGCAGATGATGAGTGTCCTAGTCCAGCTCTATGATCCACTGTACCATTACTTTACTTTTCAGGACTACCAGTTGGTCCCCACCTTAGAAGAGTTCTCTGATCTGCTGGGTATCCCTATTCTGGAGCAGACCCCATTCACAGGTTGGGAGAAGATCCTTAGGCCGGAAGAGATTGCTTCAGCCCTCCACCTGACAAAGGATGAGGTAATGGCTAATTGGGAGACTAGAAGTGGAGCAAAGGGCTTTTTGACTAAGTTCTTGGTTGGTAAGGCTAATCATTTCTGGGATGGTCTAAACTTCAAGGCATTCGAAGATATTCTGGATATTCTAATATAAGGCTTGGTATTGCTTCCTAACTCTGATGCTTTTGTTGATGTGAATGCGGTAAAAATCTTCATCTTTGGTAATCATGTACCCACTCTTCTGGGTGACATTCTTCATCAGCTCTATGCCCGTACTGCTCGGAAACGGGGAACCTTGATGTGTTGTGCTCCATTATTGGCAAGGTGGTTTATTTCTCACCTTCCCAAATCAGTTCTGAAGAACAAAGAAGGCATGGGCTGGGCTTATAGGGTTATGTCTCTCTCTCACAATGACATCATTTGGACTATTAAGGGTATGGACGAGGTGGCCATTATTGATCGCTATGGGGAATACCCCAATGTTCCACTGATAGGAACCCATGGAGGAATTACTTACAATCCATAGCCAGAAGGGAAGGACCTCATGAGCTGCTAATTCCTAGTATCATCTTTGATTTTCAAGGGGATAGTGATGAGCAACGCCGCAGATTCATAAGGGCTTGGGATAGAGTTCACAGATCTGATCCACACGAGCTGGGCCCAAAGACTTCTCTTCCGATGGAGCCATATCTCAGATGGGTTTGCATCCGTGCCCAAAATCTGGGAATGCCGTACGAAGTCGTCTTGCCTATTATTGTTGAAGTTGCTGATGAGGAAGGGGTTCCTCCTACTATCTTACACCCTTACATGCCTACTGACATTGGGGCATTGAAGAGGTCATGGATGCAGCTAAGGGAAGAGCGAGATACTTATAGAGAAAAGTATCATGAGCAAGAGCGAAAGATCCAGAAGTTGACTAGGCAGTTGGAGAAAGAGCAGATCATCAATGACTATGTCAGCACTAAAGGCAAACGACCATGGGAGCGTTGATGTCCTTTGATTACTTCCAGCTTTTATTTACTTTTCAGTATTTCCTTTCTTGTAACGCCTTAAGGGCAATTTTGTTGAACAATTAATTTCAAAGTTTATCTAATAAAAGTGTGTTTCATTTCTTGTTTACGAATTTGAATCTCTCGATGTCTTTGAAATCATATCATACGCATTTCATTCCATGCACCTCATAACAGGTACCCTTACAGGTTTCCTCATCTTCTTCGCGGTTTATTTCAGCATCATGTCTTATGAACCATCAACTGAATAAGCAATCAAGGCTCTGCAGGCTCAAAATTCCCAATTCCAAGAGCTGTTCATGAATCTAGCTAAGGGTCAGCAAGATCTGAAGACCCTTATTCTGAAAGAGAAGAAGAAGAAGAAAAGGACAGTCCTGTTTAACACAGGTCACATGTTTGGAAACAGGCTACGAGATGAAGTTTATTTGACCACCTCATCTGGAAGGAAAGATAGTCAGGAAGAAAGGAGGGCTCCTAGCCCTGTAGTTTCAGACAACGAGACGGACTTCGACGAAGACCAGTATCCTCCAGATGAGGATAGATACAAACAACTGGAAGACCGTTTGAATGCGATGGAAGTTCAGAAAGTGCCTGGTCTGGACTTTGGTGATCTGGTTCTATCATCTGGGGTGGTGATTCCCCACAAATTAAAAGCACCAGCCTTTGCTAAATACGACAGAGTTTCTTGCCCGAAACTTCACCTTTGGTCGTATGTAAGGAAGATTCAGCCGTACACCGCTGATAAGAACCTATGGATCCACTTATTTCAAGATAGTCTCTCAGGGACTCAGCTTGAATGGTTTTACCAGTTATAAGGAGCCAGTATCCGCAGTTGGGAAGATTTGGCTGCTGCTTTCTACAGGCAGTACCAATATAATGTCGACCTCGCTCCCACGCGTACCCAACTCCAGGGTATGTCTATGGGAACGGGTGAAGGTTTCAAAGATTATGCTCAGAAGTGGAGGGATCTCGCTGGAAGAGTGCAACCACCCTTGGCTGATAGGGAGCTAGCGGATATGTTTCTGGGGACCTTGTCTGGTCCGTTTTTCAACCACCTGATTGGAAGCTCTTCGTCTGGGTTTACAGAGCTAATTATGACCGGTGAAAGGATTGAGGCTGGTATTAAGTCTGGTAAGATACAAAAGGGTGCTTCATCAAGCACCGAGAAAAAACCTTTTAAGAAGGAGTCCAGTGTTGTTTACAGTTTGAAAATCCAGAATAGACCTGAACGTCGCTAAGCTGTTAATGCGATTGTTATTTCAAGACCTGTTGAGGCTCCTCAGCGCAACAATCAACAAAAGGTCGAGAGACCTCGAAGGCAATTCACCCATCTCAACATGACTTTGTCTCAGATTCTTCCGCAGTTACTAAAAACCAATCTAGTAACTCCAAGGGAGGCTCTGCAGAATCCCAACACTGCATCGCCTAAGTACAACCCTAATGCCCGTTGTGCTTTTCACTCTGATAGCCCGGGACATGATACAGATGATTGTTGGGCTTTGAAGAACAAAGTATAAGACCTGATTGATGCTAAGGAGATTGAGTTCATAGCACTAGAAAAGCCTAAACAAGATGCAGGGGTGAATGCTATCGGGGATGACGATGATGAAGAGTTTGACATTGACAGCTGGATATACCCAACTGTTGATGAGGGATTAAGCAACTGGACAGTGAAGGATTCTATGCCCATTTCTGTTATCACCCAGTAATGAGACTTTTTGTTTTGTGTTCGTAACAAACAATGTTTTAAACTTTATGGCCCGGTGTCTTACCCGGGGCACTGTGGCTTCATTTGTGAGGGCTTTATGTGTGTCATTTTCATATATCATTAATAAAAGCATTGGACGTTTCTTGCATTTCAAATCTTGCGCTCCTTGTTTTTCTTTTATTACATATTGTAAAACAGTTATTTTACACACACTCACATATACAGGTCTACATCCACTCTAGATCTCACAGGTAACGACTCACAGGTAACGACTCTGCTACTGCCAATTATGACTTCGAAAGTCCGATCAACTTAGCTGAAGACGAAGGTGAAGATGATTGCGAAGTGCCTGGTGAACTTGCTAGACTGCTACTCCAGGAAGAGAGGGTTATTCAGCCGCACGAAGAACCGGTGGAATCAGTGAATCTGGGTACAAATATAAACAAGAAAGAGGTCAGGATCGGTGCAAATCTGGAGCTTAATATGAAGCAACGATTGATTCAGATGCTGCGTGACTATGTTGAGATCTTTGCTTGGTCTTATGAAGATATGAATGGGTTAGATACCGATATTGTGGTTCACCGATTGCCTACCAAGGAAGATTGTCCTCCAGTAAAATAGAAGGTCCGTCGAATGCGCCCAGAGATGTCTGAGAAAATCAAGGCTGAAGTTATGAAACAGTTTGACGCCGGTTTCCTAACAGTTACTTCTTACCCACAGTGGGTGGCCAACGTGGTTCCTGTGCCGAAGAAGGATGGTAAAGTTCGAATGTGTGTTGACTATAGGGATCTAAACAGGGCGAGTCCCAAGGATGATTTTCCTCTACCTCATATCGATGTTCTGGTTGACAACACCGCTCAGCACAAGGTATTCTCCTTTATGGATGGTTTCTCCGGTTATAATCAGATTAAGATGGCTCCTGAAGACATGGAGAAGACAACCTTTGTTACTCAGTGGGGTACCTTTTGCTACAAGGTCATGCCTTTTGGATTGAAGAATGTTGGGGCAACGTATCAGCATGCCATGGTTGCCTTGTTCCATGATAAGATCCATCATGAGATTGAGGTATACGTTGACGACATGATTGCAAGATCTCAGACTGAAGAAGAGCACCTTGACCATCTGCAGAAGTTATTTGACAGGTTGAAGTTGTACAAGCTTAGGTTAAACCCGAACAAGTGCACCTTCGGGGTGAGGTCTGGTAAGCTGCTGGGTTTCGTCGTAAGCGATAAAGGTATTCAAGTGGATCCTGCAAAAGTGAAGGCTATACAGGAAATGCCAACTCCCAGAACAGAAAAAGAAGTCAGAGGCTTTCTGGGATGTTTGAACTATATTGCCCGATTCATCTCGCACCTGACTGCTACTTGTGAGCCAATCTTCAAGATATTGAAGAAAGATCGAGTGGTACGTTGGAACGATGAATGTTAGGCCGCTTTCGAAAGGATTAAAGAGTATCTACAAGAGCCATCTATTCTGATGCCACCAATTGAGGGGAGACCTCTGATCCTATACTTGACAGTACTCAACAACTCAACGGAGTGTGTGTTGGGGCAGCATGACGAGTCTGACCGAAAAGAGCATGCTATTTATTACCTTAGCAAAAAGTTTACCGACTGTGATACCCGATACTCATTGCTCGAGAAAACTTGCTGTGCTTTGGCATGGGCTGCTCGCCGGCTGAGACAGTATATGCTGACTCACACTACTTTATTGATATCAAAAATGGATCCAATCAAGTATATCTTCGAGAAGCCTGCCTTATCCGGAAGAATAGCAAGATGGCAGATGATCTTGACTGAGTATGACATCCAATATACGAACCAAAAGGCAATCAAGGGAAGTGTGTTGGCAGACCATTTGGCACATCAAGCAGTGGATGATTACCAGTCTATGAACTTTGAATTTCCGGGTGAGAACATCATGCTAGTAACTGACTGTGAGACACCTGGACCGGATGAAGGACCTGAGGAAGGATACTGATGGTCTATGTACTTTGATGGAGCTTCGAACACTTTGGGTAATGGCATTGGTGCCGTGATCATATCTCCTAAAGGCTCTCATACTCCGTTCACCGCCCGACTATGTTTCAACTGCACCAACAATATGGCGGAGTATGAAGCGTGCATCATGGGTCTTCGAGCAGCAATTGACCTAAGGATTAAGTTTCTAAGTGTCTTCGGAGATTCCGCTCTCGTGATCAGTCAAATCAAAGGAGAGTGGGATATGAAACACCCTAACCTTATTCCTTATAAGGAGTATGTATTGACGTTGCTTCCCCATTTCGAGGAGATACCCTTTGAACACTTCCCAAGAGAGGGGAATCAGTTGGTGGACGCGCTAGCTACGATGTCTTCTATGTTCAAAGTCAATTGGGACAACGAGGCTCCCTGGATTATTATTGAAAGATTGTATAAACCTACACATTGTTGTGACATTGAGACTGAAGAGGTAACAGAAAAGCCCTGGTTTCATGAAGTAAAGAGGTACCTCGAGGCTCAAGAATACCCCGAGGGTGCATCTGTTAATGACAAGAAGTTTCTGAGGAGGTTCGCAGCAAAGTTCTTCATCAGTAACAGTATCCTTTACAAGCGTAACCATGATTCAACCTTACTGCAATGTGTGGATAAGAATGAAGCAGAAAGGATCATGGAGGAGTTACATGAAGGTACTTTCGGAACTCATTCCAGTGGACATACCATGGCGAAGAAAATCCTACGGGCAGGATATTACTGGTCCACTATGGAAGCTGACTGTTATCAGCATTCTCGGACCTGTCACAAGTGCCAAGTCTATGCTGATAAGGTGAACATACCTCCAGTTCCTCTGAACGTCTTGACAGCTCCTTGGCCTTTTGCAATGTGGGGCATTGATATGATCGGCGAGATCAGGCCTACGGCATCCAACAGGCATCGTTTCATCCTGGTGGCTATTGATTACTTTACGAAGTGGGTTGAAGCAGCTTCCTTTGCTACCGTAACCAAGAATGTCATGGCACGTTTCATTCGGCACAATCTGATTTGTCGATACGGTGTACCAGAGAGGATCATTACGGACAATGGTACAAACCTCAATAATAAGATGATCATTGAGCCCTGCAAGCAGTTTAAGATATAGCATCACAACTCTTCTCCCTACCATCCAAAGATGAATGGGGTTGTTGAAGCCGCTAATAAGAACATTAAGAAGATTGTGCAAAAAATGACAGTGACATACAAAGACTGGCACGAGATGCTACCGTTTGCTCTTCATGGGTACCGTACCTCAGCACGGACGTCAACAGGGGCAACCCCCTATTCCTTGGTTTATGGCATGGAAGCAGCCTTGCCCATTGAAGTTCAAATACCCTCTCTTCGGATCATGAAGGATGCAGGTTTGAGCGAAGATGACTGGATTCAGACCCGGCTTGATCAGCTGAACCTAATCAACAAAAAGAGACTCACTGCTATTTGTCATGGTCAGACGTACCAAAAACGGATGATCAAGGCATTTAACAAGAAAGTTAGATGACAAGAGTATCAAGTTGGGGACCTGGTTATCAAGCGCATCATACTGCCTCAAGGTGATCCTAGGGGCAAATGGACCCCTACTTACGAAGGGCCATTTGTGGTTAAGAACATTTTCTCAGGAGGAGCTATGATTCTAACCACCATGGATGGTGACGACCTTCCTCACCTCGTCAATGCAGACATAGTGAAAAGATACTACGCATAAACAAAGACCCGCTAGGTCGACTGGCCTAGGAAAAAATAATGGCTTCCCGGCGAACCAAAAGGGTTCGGGCAAAAATAAGGGATGAAAATGAATGAAAATTTGTACACCCGGCAAGTCGAAAACCTGAAAAGGCGATTTGGGCAAAAATAGGTATCCCGGTGGACTGAAAACCCGAAAGGGCGGTCCAGGTAAAAATTAGGGATCAAAGCGTAACACTATGTCTCATTGGATCACTTTGCATCCAGACTTCGGTATCGACTATCAAGCTCAGACGACACTAATCAATCTGATCCGCCTTCAACCAAGTAGCAAAGTGATGAGATGCTCGAGGACATAAAGGCAATAGCAGAGTTGGAACCCAGTGGGATTATTCACATAGCTGTTTTGTTTAGTTTTTCACAATTTGTGTAAATTCTATCTGCTCGGCGGCATTCTCTTACTAGGACGTCAGCCTCTTGTACAAAAACGCCTATTTACAGGCCAAACTTCAAAATCAATACAATTCATTTTCAAAGAAATTTCAAACTGTTTTTTCTTTATCTGTTTTGATTTGCAAAGAACGTCCAATGTTCATTTTTGATATATGCATTTGATATTAATTGCTGCTCATAAATATTTACATGCGAAACAAAAGATGAATTACTGGTAATAGCATAAACAGGGGCAATAAGAAGTGTCCAAGCTGTATAGTTGCTTTGTCCACCAGGTACAAGGTAAATTCAGCTGAAGAACCAGGCTAAGATACCTTCACTCCCCACAGAGTAAGACCGTAATGATAACTCTTCCCAGCTGAGACTTGCAACTGTGAATGAATCGGTAATATTCTCCCTAAGCAGAGTTTATCTACCATCAGCACTAAAAAGACTTGATATCCTCGGCAGTCTTAATACTCCCCAACGGAATATAAGAATATTCCCCGACAGAATACAAGATATCCCCAGTGGAGTTAAAATTTTCCCAGCGCAGTCTGAAAAGCTTCCCCAACAGAGTTGGGAGAATCATCCCCAGTAGACTCTGGAAGTTTATCCCTAGCGGAGTACAAAGATAAATCTCCCCAGCCAAGTTCAAAGGATCATTCCCAGCAGAACTCAAAGGATTATCCCCATAAGAGTCTAAAAGGTTATTCCCAGAGAAGTCGCAACCGAAGATCATCCCCAACGGATTTCTTTCCTTTCACAAACAGGAATTCAATCCCCAATAGGATTCAATATCACCAGCAATGATAATTCATCCCGACGGAATTTATCAGTGGAATCCTCAGCAGAACATCTCTTCCCCACAGAGTAATCTCCTCATCAGTTTATTCCCCCAACGAAGTCATCCTCTCCTGCAGGTTTATTCTCTTCATTCGCCATTCCCAGCGGAAACGAAGAATCCAGCTCTATTCTTCAGCAGCTATCCGAGATTTATTTTCCCCAGCTAGAAACATTACATTTCCATACATCATGATACAGGCATACACGCATCATACCACACAATCTTATTTATTTTGAGAGCATCATTGCTTGATATATATCATGCATTTCATACATCATGACATTGCATATGACTAACTCTTTACCTTTTCAGGGAAAGACGAATCAATAAACACCATTGACTACTTATATGACCTGGTAGTCCCCTCAAAAACTACATCTATTGAAGGCTGTTTCAGCGGATTCCTCAGAAAGAAGCTCTCACAAGACTTTCGTCTGGTTCAGTTAAATCGATTCTAAGATTTTTTTTTATTCTTATCCAGTCAAAGTTAATCCAAGACCTTCTCTGGTTCAGTCAGATCGACGCTAAGATCTCCCTGATTCTTATTCCAGTTGAAGATATTCCAAGACTTTCGTCTGGTTCAGTTAAATTGATTCTAAGATTTTTCTGATTCTTATTCAGTCAAAGTTAATCCAAGACCTTCTCTGGTTCAATCAGATTGACGCTAAGATCTCCCTGATTCTTATTCCAGTTGAAGATATTTCAAGACTTTTGTCTTGTTCAGTTAAATTGATTCTAAGATTTTTCTGATTCTTATCCAGTCAAAGTTAATCCAAGACCTTCTCTGGTTCAGTCAGATCGATGCTAAGATCTCCCTGATTCTTATTCCAGTTGAAGATATTCTAAGACTTTCATCTGGTTCAGTTAAATCGATTCTAAGATTTTTCTGATTCTTATCCAGTCAAAGTTAATCCAAGACCTTCTCTGGTTCAGTCAGATCGATGCTAAGATCTCCCTGATTCTTATTCCAGTTGAAGATATTCCAAGACTTTTGTATGGTTCAGTTAAATCGATTCTAAGATTTTCCTGATTCTTATCCAGTCAAAGTTAATCCAAGGCCTTCTCTGGTTCAGTCAGATCGGCGCTAAGATCTCCCTGATTCTTATTCCAGTTGAAGATATTCCAAGACTTTCATCTGGTTCAGTTAAATCGATTCTAAGATTTTTCTGATTCTTATCCGGTCAAAGTTAATCCAAGACCTTCTCTAGTCCAGTCAGATCGATGTTAAGATCTCCCTGATTCTTATTCCAGTTGAAGATATTCCAAGACTTTCGTCTGGTTCAGTTAAATCGATTCTAAGATTTTTCTGATTCTTATCCAGTCAAAGTTAATCCAAGACCTTCTCTAGTCCAGTCAGATCGACGTTAAGATCTCCATGGTTCTTATTCCAGTTGAAGATATTCCAAGACTTTCGTCTGGTTAAGTTAAATCGATTCTAAGATTTTTCTGATTCCTATCCAGTCGAAGTTAATTCAAGACCTTCTCTGGTTCAGTCAGATCGATGCTAAGATCTCCCTGATTCTTATTCCAGTTGAAGATATTCCAAGACTTTCGTCTGGTTCAGTTAAATCGATTCTAAGATTTTCCTGATTCCTATCCAGTCGAAGTTAATCCAAGACCTTCTTTGGTTCAGTCAGATCGACGCGAAGATCTCCCTGATTCTTATTCCAGTTGAAGATATTCCAAGACTTTCATCCGGTTCAGTTAAATTGATTCTAAGATTTTTCTGATTCTTATCCAGTCAAAGTTAATCCAAGACCTTCTCTGGTTCAGTCAGATCAACGCTAATATCTCCCTGATTCTTATTCCAGTCGAAGTTCAGACCTCCTATCAACAGTCTCCAAATGGCATCTGTAAGTCCATTCCCGACATCACAAGGCTGATACCACTTCATGCGAGTGCAAATTTTTGGGCACTCTAGTGTTCAATCATCTTCCTCTTTCGGATCACGAAAGGCACGAAAGCCAATCTATATCCTCAGGTTTAAGAAGATTGAACAGGGGCAGCTGTTGTACCCTAAAATTTTCCCTCTCATATTTCCCAAAACATTGCAAGAAAAATCTCCAAGTTGCTCAAGTTTGCTCAAGAGTGGGTCAGACAAGTCATCTCCTAAGGCAGTCAACCCCAAATTAGGGTTTTGTGTTGCATCAAGATCCTTGAGTCCAAATGACCTCAAGTTCTCCCTAATGTCCTAACATGTTCTCAAGGTCATCCATGTCAAGTATCAAGCCTTGCAGAGGAAGTTTGCTCAGTCAATTGCTCAAAGGGTCCAAAAATCGACTATGCTAGGGCAAAAGTCAACTGTGACCTATAAACAGTCAAACTTCAAGATTTTTTGTCAACATTCTCATTTTGAATTATATTTCATCATTTGATCAAGGGTCGATCATGATTCATCAAGGATTGCTCAAAATTCATCAAAACTCAAAAGTTGCTAAATTAGGATTTTGTAGGAAAAGTCAACTCAACTTTGACCAAGCATAACTTTCTCACACTTTATGAGAAATGACCCATCCAAATATAATTTTGAAGATAATTCAAGACTCAAGAAGGGTATAGGTCTATTCAGGATGCCCAGACGAACTCAACCATGTGCTTGGAATTGATTTTCATGGACTGGAATGGATTTTAGAGTGCGTCTACGCATTTAGCTGTGAATCTAAATCCGCAGGTAAATTTATAGGGTTTGAAGGTCAGGGACGACAACGTGTCTCCCTCTGAGTGAACCATTCAAACACGCACGCCTTTTTTTATTTTTTCTGGCATATTAACCCATTATCTCTTATTATCATTATTACTTAATATATTAACAAACAGAACAAAGTGGCTGAGTGGTGGGCGTGTACATCCAATGACCAACAGGACTTGGGTTCGAATCCCAGGTCCTCCAAATTGAATTTGTTATTTTTCTACAGGTTATCCAGTGCAAATCCAAGCGCATGGCCTATCATACATCCTCACATATCAAAGCGCCAGATGGCCCAAGGCCAGATCTGGTGATCCAGGATGATGGTCTATCATGGGACCAAGTCAAAGGGCACACAGGGAATCTCACAAAGTCAATAAGGCCAGCATGTTATTGGGCCATGGAATTGCAACTCAAACACCACTAATCAGGCCCACACCCCTAACTCTTTCTATTTCTTTTTTTATTTTGTTTAATTATTTATTGTTATTATTTTTATTATTAACTAACCAATCAAATAATTTTCTCTATAAAATAAAAAACCAAAAAAATATTTTCTTTACTAATTTAAATTTTAGTATTTTCTTTTTATTAACAAATCAATTAATTAATTTAGTTTTAATTAGGATAACTTTAATATATTTTATAAACAATTAAAATTAACTTAGACATAATTAGGTTTTTTTACTAACATTGATTAATTTCATTTTATTCCTTTAAATATCAAAAACCCAAAAATATTTTTATTAATTAATTAATTTATTAATTTAATAATTAACTTAGTTTAATTTATTTCTTAAAAGTCAAAAATAACCAAAAAATCTTTTCTTTAATAACAAAGGGTCAAAACCCTAGAACTCGCATTCGATTTAATTTCCCGCACGCGTTCCATTTTATTCAATATTGTATTTGTTTCCAAAATGTAATAGCTTAATAGGACTTTAAATATTTCTATCGCTTTATTTATTTTCCGCATTTAAATTTCAAAGGGTTGCTTTTGGCGATGTAAATACCCGACGCCTTGTAATAGTTAGTTAAATTTCCGCAATTTAATTTCCACAAAATATAACTGTTAGATGTTTGATAATAGGGGATGCATGACAAGAATGGATGTTTAACCTAAAATCAACATAGATAACCACTGACATGTACAAAGACAAAATAACTGAAAACAACACACTCTCACATGCGCACTCTTAGGGTACACCCCACTTGGTTGCCTTCGTACGCGGTCATTGAGTATAGGTTGTTTTAGAGATCGCCCTCTCGTCTAAAGATCATAGTCGCCTCGAAAAGGTTGCCTCGGATATTGTTGCCTCAAAATAAATTATCTAAGACATTAGGGTTACTGCTAAGGCGTCCTAACATTGTTTTGGTGACCGTAAGTCCCTAAATTCGAATTGACCCTTAAACTCCAACGACGGTCTTACCTACTCACTAATAGTGGGATAGCATTGTCTAAAGGAAGATAGCATAGAACGATTCCTTTTTAGAGTAGGTAGATGGTTCTTAGATACTTGCTCTTTCAAAACAAAACAAAATTTTCACACTTACACTCCTTTTCAAACAAAGACTTTTTTCAAACCCACAATCACAAAGAAAGCAAAATTTTGAAAACAATATGAGCAAGTACCTAAGAGCCCGTGGATAACCACAGATAGAAAGGGTGCTAACACCTTCCCTTTTTATAATCTACCTCCCGAACCCGAGAAATATCTCGAAAAAGGAATTTTTTCTGTGCTTTTTCCTTTCCTTGTTGGATAAAATAAAAGACGGTGGCGACTCTTGCTTACCGTGACATTTTGCGAAAACAAACGCAAAACGCAAACCAGCATTCCAAAGAAACAGTCAGTTCTCTCCCACCGTATCACAGATAGGAATAAAGGAAAAGTGAAAATTCTTGTGGTGGCTGGGTCACGAGCGTGAGCGGATTGTTGTTGGAGATAAGCGGCTATTGTGACAGAAGTTGAACAAATGGAATGGCCGCGTGGAGAGGGAGTATTACTTTGGCGATTGAGAAGGAACAAAGATTTGAAGGTTGAGTAAACGCTCGCGGAAGGCTGGAAGGTGATGAAGGTTGGGAGAAGGTTGTGAGGGGGAAATTGAAGTAAGAAGGTGAGTTACTGTTTGTATTGTTAAAACAAAGAATAAAGAAGATGTTTAAATAGCAAGATGAAGAAGGAATTCCTTTCTGATTTTACAACTTCCGTTCACTATTTTTCTGAATAAAAAATAGAGATTTAAAATGACTAAAAATAATAAAAAAATATATAAAAATCTATCCGAAAAAATAAAATGAACATATTAAAATAAATTACATGTCTCAAAGATTAAAGAAAAAATATTCAAATGGTCAAAATCGAAATAAAATGAGAATAAAAATATCAGGCTGAACAAATGTTTATAGTTAAAAACGAGACTTCGAACTGTACCGAAAAAATGAAGCGAGTATACCGTCATAATCTACGCGAAACACAGATTCATAAAGTGATCATTAAAAGGTGAAAACTTGAAATATCTTTCTCGCTAATTTTTTGCACGATATCAGATCACTTTTAGCGGTCTGTCTGTAAAACCAAAATATTAATATTATCGATATATAAACAACTTGGAGCAATGCAAGGAACAAGTAAAGAGATAAAAATGCATGAAGTGAAATACCAGGTATTTTTCAACTACAAAACTATGCAAACTTCAATTTAAACTGACTTTTGGTCAACTCAAATACGACTAATGATGCAAAATGTGATGAATGAAGATATATATTAATGATTGTGACCAAATAACAAAATATGATAAGATAATGCAACTAAAAAATTAGGGACGAAATTTACAGTGCAACAAGGTGTATAATAGAGATTAATTGTTATGCTGTAAAATATTTTACATTGATGGTACGTTACAATCATCCATAGATGATATTTTAAATGTGATTAAAGTGAAAATCAAATATCTATAAAATCAGTATCACTAATTAAAAGAAACATCCATATCATGTGTGATATGTTCTTCAAGAGAATGTAAAGCTCTTAAAACTTTGATCATTGTTAATTCATAAATATAAATTTTCAATTAAGAATAAAGAAAACATTTATGGTGGCCACAAAAGCAATAATGTATACCTGCAGATGACTTGCCACATTTTCTCTAATAAGTCTTTCAACATTCAACAAATCAATTATTTTCTTCGGAATAGTCTCTGCAACAACAAACATGAGAATTAGTTAAGAGTCAATAAATCGATTCAATTCAATTAGATAGAACATAAAACCCAAGAAAAAACAGAAAACCCAAGAAAATGGAAATATAAATTTAGCACTAAACCTGTCAGATTCTCACGTCCAAGAAAATGAAAACATTTCAAAGGGAAGCCAATTAAAGATCTATGGAACTTCAAACGTCACTTCCTCTTCTTCAATTCCTATCAAACAAAAACTCCAATTCGATTATAACCTAGTCCTAAAAACCAAAATTAAAACTACAAAAGTATATGAAAAAATGAAAAATCTTAGGGCATAGATCTGAATTTGGAAATCTTCCAAGCAGTAATAATACATAGATCTGAGTCGGCGGTGACAAAGTATTCTATGGAGGAGTTACTCTTGACGTGTGGGAAGAAATCAACAGTATGTTGAACGGCCCAACATACATCGATTGTGCGAAGAAGAGAGTGAGACTGTGATAGGAGAAAGATACAAAAACAACAAATAAAACTATCAATATATGATACAATAACAAAAAACCAAATTCGTATGCGTGAGAAGCAAAAAAACTTACATGGTATGATGAGAATACTAAGAAAGGAAAGGTCCAGGATTTGACATGTATGACACGTATTAATATGATTAAAATTGATTGAATGGATCTTGAGAAAATGTGATATTAATTCAATATCGCGTGAGTGCTGACTTCAAGAAATTTAAAATTGTTTTTTCAGTTTTCAAATGAAATATATTGTGCAACTAATAATTGTATTAAATAAATATAAAATAAAAATAATATAAAATACCAATAAAAATCTAATTGTGTCACACCAATATCATTAAATATCAAATCAATATAAAAAGATTAATAGTTGATAAAACTCTTTTACCTTTATAATTAATCAAATTTAAGTTTTTAATAAAAAAGATTATAGTGTAATTAATATGAACTTTTATGTTTATATATTTATAAGATATAATAGATTAGGGTTTTTCAGTATATTCTTTCAAATTCAAAATGTCTAAATTTTTAACTCTCCACTCTTACAATCCTTTCATCTTTCTTCCAAATTCTTCCCCCAAATCTCCTTTTTATTCTTCCTTCTCCAACCGAACCACCTTCACTGTGTTTTGTACTCATTCTAATCCTAACATTATCAAAACCAACCGAAGATTAATCTATGGAAAACCCCTCTCACCCTACGACTCTGATGATGAAATGTACCAAGAAGAAGACGATGATGATGATGATGATGATGATGATTTCTTCTCTGATGTGAGTTTTGCAATGAAATTTTACTATTTCATATCTAAATAATTTTAATTTTTTGTTATGGAATTTGTATTTTATTCAGGAGGAATTTGCTGAGTCTGCTGATTTTGATGCTAAAGACAAGAAATCAAAGACTCTTGCAGGTATGCTTGAAAAAAGTTATAATTAAGAGCTATGAAGCACAGACACTGACACCAGATACGCTGATTGTCAATAATAATTTGAAAGAATAGATGAATTGAACGTAATCATACCTGTAGGTGGAAAGTTGATTTTAAATAGGTGGTGACAGGTCTTAAGAGCTTTGATTTTATTTGGAAAGTTGAATTATGTATCATCTACTTCACATCGATGGTGTATATCAGACGACACATGGTTGTTTCGTTCAATTATTTAACTTTCTCAAAATATTATTGGTGTCGACTTGTGTGAGTTGCTTCTTTATAGAAGCATGATGTTGTTTGTCTTGAATCAGGTGGGAAATTGGTTAACAATGGACAAAGTAGTAAATTGTCCAAAAGTCGGAGAATAGCGTACTTACAACAAAATAAGAGTCCAAAGGTAGTAATTGATGATACAACAAGCTGTTATTTAATGTATTTGGGCTACGGTAACAGAATCTTATATTCTCGATCTTTTGTTGTTTGTTTTGAATTGCAGTTTGGTAGAAGTTCTGTGGGGGAAAGATATCCAGAGTTGTCTGAACAGATTGATTTGGATGTGAAATGGTTACCGCTTCTTGATTATTTAAGCACGTTTGGAATCAGTGAATCACAATTGGTCCAAATTTACGGGAAGCACAAGTCGGCGTTTCAAGTCAATGTATCTTCTGCACGGGAAAAGTTAGATTACTTAATGAGTCTTGGAGTTAAACATAAAGATATAAAAAGAATCCTTTTGCGGCAACCACAAATTATCGGGTATGCAGTGGAGAACAATTTGAAGACTCATGTAGCTTTCTTGATGAGCTTGGGTGTACCTAGTTCCAAAATAGGGCAACTTATTGCTGTTACTCCGTCCCTTTTTTCTTACAGTGTTGAGAAATCGCTGAAACCAACAGTGAGATATTTAGTTGAGGAAGTTGGAATCAATGAAAAAATTTTGGGTAAAGTTATTCAACTGAGCCCTCGAGTTCTAGTCCAGAGTATTGACATTTCGTGGAATACTCGACTTTTGTTCTTTACCAAAGAGTTGGGTGCGTCAAAAGAGAGCATTGTGAAGATGGTGACAAAACACCCCCAGCTTCTCCATTACAGCATTGATGACGGATTGCTTCCAAGAATAAATTTCCTAAGGAGCATAGGAATGAAAAATGCCGACATCTTGAAAATCTTGACTAGCCTTACACAGGTCATTTTCGCCTTCGTTTTCTGTATTCAATCCTTCGTACAATCACAGTTCAACTTAGATTTCCGGACTGATTCTTATAATGTGACTAATAGTTTATCGTTCTTGTTGACTATTGTGCCCACAGGTGCTATCGCTGTCATTGGAGGCTAATCTAAAGCCGAAGTATTTGTACTTGGTGAATGAACTTCACAATGAGGCGCAATCTCTGACCAAATATCCTATGTACCTAAGCTTGTCTTTGGAACAGAGAATTCGCCCTCGCCATAGGTTCTTGGTTTTGCTAAAGAAAGCCCCCAAAGGACCATTTCCTCTAGGATCTCTAATCCCAACTGATGAAAGCTTTTGTCAAAAATGGGCTGGAACTACTCTTGATAAGTATATGGCTTTTCGTCAGAGATCTTCGCTCAAAAATCTAGCTGAGAAATATAAAAGAAAAATGTGAGAAAATCAGAATCAAGTTTTTCTCGATAATTAATTCACAAGTACTAGGAGATTATCCGTAATCTCGCCATTCAACATGTTGAATCATTGGGGTTTACTTAGTAAGCCATGTGCACATGATTTCACGAAACAAATACCAGTGTCTTATTATTCTCAGCAGAAGGTGATCAACTTCTTTTTGCGAAATTTATCATTGTTGTTTATGTTGGCCTGAAAGAAGAACACGGCATGGTGTCGTCTATCGTCATCAGGTGAGCTTGTTTAGTTAAGTTAATAAGCAATTATGAATTATTAATACATACAATAAGCTGTTATTAAACCCCTGTCTTATTGCAGGTTGTGGTCAACATGTAGATTGAAGAAAGAAGCTCTATAAACTTAAAGACTCAACTTTGTGGATTCTCTCATTTATAATTATAAATTGTAATAATATACATACATTCTTTGTTTCTTTTGGTGTTTTCATTGTTGTGTATCTCAAATCAAGAGGATCATTTTTTGTTACAGTTGTTACCATCACCATACATAGACAATTATCTTTTTTGTTGTGTATCTCAATTATTTGTACATTTTTTAGATATACAAATCTTATCCTATTAACTTGAATACCATAAAAATGTTGTACTCAATGTATATAAGCTTTCGACATCTCAAATCAACAAACCATTTTATTCTAAAAGTTAGTTCCATTCTGTTCCTTCCATGTAAACATAGCTTAAAAGTCTAATTGCACGATTGGTTCAGAAGAGTCAAAAACAATTTTAAAGATGTAAAATTGATTTTGTATGATTTTAAAGTGTTCGCTTATTCTAAAGTAGAATTTAATTTTACTCGAAACTACGAGTTGTAACTTTTGAATTTATCTGTGAAAAACTCCTTAGTACTAATATTATTGTTAATCCAACAAAAAAAAAAGCACCATTAATGATTTTGGTTCAAAGTAGAGAAACTCAATCAAATGTGTCCTTGTAACTTTTATCGATAACCAAAAACAAAGTACACTACTCTAACTTAGACTGTGTTGTTGTCATCATTTAATCTTGAATATTGGATATTTTTTTTTTTTGACTTTATAATAATGTGTACGAGAGTGACAATGAAGATGAAGAACGAGAAGATCAATAAATATAAAAAGTATTTAGTGTTTTGATAATTTATCGTTCAATTTTATAAACATTCAATATCAAATGATTATAGCTATAAAATAAAATAAAATTTATAGTGGTCACTTATCAATATTGTAATATCTTTTTTTTTTTTTAATATTTCATTATGTTTTAGTTTAATTAAAACTTATGAATTTAGTTTTATTATTGAGGTTTTTTTTTTGGCTTTAAAATTGATGAAGGTTGATGAAGAAGGAGAAAAGACAAGAGGACGAATAAAACAAATTAGTTGTTAATGATTCTATTTTAGAATCTTGCAAGATTGAATAATTTTCATTTCAGAAAACTTAATTGTCAAAATAAAAGAATGAGGTATTTTATGGACCATCCATAATTTATTATTAGATATTCTGCTGACTCATCCATAATTTATTATTAGATATTCTGCTGACTCATCCATAATGTTTCTGATTTTTTTTCTACTAATTTACATGCGAGTCACCTATTAATATGCTGTACTTGGTCAAGGCAATCATAAAGTATGCCTAAAATTATGCTTTTTTTCTTCTCAATGAAACTACTACACAACTAGTATAAAAAGAATGAGTTACATCACAACAAGTGAAATACACACAAGAAAATATTCACAATTCCTCCTTAGATTTGATAGTTCTCGCGATAGTTGAAGACATCAAGGTAACAACTTTCTCTAGTCTAATATTTATAAAGACGCTAAGATCATACAATATTGTATAAGAATCTTGACGTTTTTGTAAATATCAGACCAAAGAAAGGATGTTGGAAGACGTGAGTATTGATTGAAGTTTTGAATGATCTCATACTTTTGAATCAGTGGTATGTAAATTATGTTTCTGTAACATAAATTTTTATCTTTTGAATTTAATTAATATGCATGGATACTATAAAAATTTTCATACTATTACTTAAATTTGTATATTTATCACTTATAAATGGTTGTAATACATGATATAAATTATTTTTATATTTACCGGACATATCAATTAATCTCTCATGTTTTAGTCTAGAGAGTGTGATGGAAATGCATCATTAGTGTAAAAAAAATTTACACGGTGGTCCAATAATAAACCACCAAAAAATCATCAATATGTCAAATTATCTTAATCTTTTAAAAGATTATGCATGTTGTTCATTGGATAACGGAAAATTATTTTATAGTATTAATGTATCTCTAATTTTCTCTAATCTAAATATTATTGTATGTGTGGATCTTAATTACTCTCTCTATTTCATAATAAGTGTTTCATTTACACTTTTGCTTTCTTGCATTATAAAGGGAATTATTTTTTTTATAAAAATTATCACTACAAAAAAAACGTTATTTGTCAGGGGTTTAACCCCTCACAAATGGCAAAAACTCCTCGTAAATGCAAATTTTGCGAGGGGACTGCTCCCCTAAAAAAACTGGGGATCACAAATAAATTTCTGAGGGGTATCACACGTGTGAAATTTGTCAGGGGTTATACCTCTCCCTAAGTGCAAGGGGTTATACCTCTCGCTAAGTGCAACATGGATTATATAGTTTGCATGTTGCACACGTAGGCGCGCATGATAGGAGACAGTGTGTCAGACTTTTTGTGTGGGGTTTAGCCTGTGGCAAAATATAAATGTTTTTGTTTTTGCAACAGATTAAGCCCCCATGGACATTTTCCTAGGAGTTTATCCCCCAGTAAATCGTAAAAATATTTTTAAAAAAATTAATATTCATAAAATAAAAATCAGTAATAATAATTGTATTAATTAAATATATTAAAATAAAATTAATATAATAAATATAATGAAATAAAAATTTCATATTAATTTCTAGTTATATTTAAACAGTTATATCATATAAAAACTGTGTTTAAAAAATAATATTTAACAGAAAAATTTCACAATACTTATATCACAAAGTCATTTTAATAAATAAACAAAACATAATTTTTTGGTACCTTGAAGATGAATACTGTAAATTTGAAGATGAACACTGTAAATTTGAAGATGAACACTGTAAATTTAAAGATGAACACAATAAAACCTGAAATAAAAAAACGAAAATTAAAATTATTAATAAATATGTTATATAAACAAAATAATATAAATTAAATATAAAATCATATAAAAAATTACCTTAAGGAGAGAAGATGAAGAAACAATGAAATATTGAAGAAATAGAAGGAGAAAATATTGCTGTAAAAATATGAAAGGGAAGGAAAAATATGGAAGGGGCAAAAAATGTGGAAGAAAGAGAAGGATAATCCAACTGTTACAAATTGTCATGGAGTGCCCCTCGCAAAATGCATTTTATGTTTTTAAAGTCTGCACGCCTGCACATGTTCTAACTGATTTGACTATACCATAGCGTCAATTGCGAGGGGTTGCAGGAGAAGCTCCTCTCAAATTATAAAAGTAATTTTGATAGTCTGGCCATTAGTGGCAATTTGCGAGGGATTACCCCAAGCAAATGCTACTATTTAATTTTGTGTTGTTTTACCCCTCACAAAATGTAAAATGGTTGAAATTTTTAAAATTCAAAATTGCGATGGGTTTCCCCACACCATTAATTTTTTTTATTTTGTTTTCTAATTTGCCAATTGCGAGAGATTTATCCCCACGAAAATATTAATTTTAAAACACCTCATAGATACTCTTGACTAATATTTCTTTTTCTTGTAGTGTACGTTCAAGATGCTTTTCTAATGTGCATTATTGTCTTTCTCTTATTTCCATAAATATGTTAGCTGTAATCATATCAAACTCTAATAACTTTCATGCATTATCTTTTTCGTGCATTATATATCTGAGGTTTCATTGCAATTCTCTCATTTACGTATTATTATATGTGAGTTTGTTTACATATCTCTCATTTATGTATTTTTTTTTTCATTTATGTATGTATACAATTTATAAAATTTTCTGCATTAAATATGCATTTTATATGATAAATAAGTTAGTTGAATTTCATATTTTTTATTTCTTTATTAGTATAATAATGAAATTCTGTACATCCTAAGATGCTGAACTATCTTTTTGTCAAACTAAAAGTTTGGTTCGGTTAGGTAAGCTTTAGTTTGGTAAACTGAGGTTCGGTTCAGTTATTGAACCGTTTAACAAACAATGGTTCAATTTATTAGTCAGAGGTAATGGTTCAATTATTTAGTAATGGTTCGGTTTGGTTTTGTAATTCAGTTCAATTTTAAGGATTTTTTGAACAACCATAAGTACATTTACCCCTTGATTTGTCTTCCTAGCTAGGTTTGTATAAAGTCTCAAAACTAGAACCTTGTACCTTTGAAATTCATTTTTATTGTTCTGGTGTTTGAATTGTTTAGACTAGAAGATTTTTCAAACTCTTCTGATTAGTGAATATGTGAAAATGTTTTCCATTAAAATACTCACTATATTTCTTGGAAGCTTCTGTGATGGGGTACATCTTTTAAATGTATACTGATGAAGCTTGCAAGCTGCCGCACATCATTTTACTTAAGAAGGCCAAAGGATGTCTTTCCTAGGATAAAACAGCACCGATGACAATGGCAAACACATCTATTTCTCAAATGGCAATGCCTCATTTATGTCATATTTTATTTAATGTTAAATGTTAAATGTCCATGCATGCTCCATGAAAATGTAGTAAAGCATAAAGATCGGTATGCGGAGCTGCATCGGAGGTGTTACAGCAGAAAAACATCTATAACAATCAGAAAAATCTCTAAAAGTTGGGAGTGAATGAGACACCAACCAATCTAATTCACTCAAAATCTTAAGGTGATATGTGTGTAGGTTCTCTCACTTATAAATGCTCAAGTCTTCATTTTTCTAATCAATGTGAGACTTTCCCACACTTTATTTCTCAAAGTTTCCAACTCACACTTATTATTTTCAACACTCCCCCTCAAGTGTGAGTTTATCCAATGTCCCCCTCAAGCGGAAGCTCTTTCATTCGCATATACTTGTATTATTGGTGACACTCTTCAACAGGACACCTCCTACTCACACCTATGTGGGGAGTACTATCGATACAAGTGAGCGGGTCCTTCACTCGAACTATGTGTTGATACCACTGTTGGATCATCATGAGGAGCATCCACATTGGGTCAAGAACAACACACAAGTGAAAGAGACACCACATAAGCACCCAAAATCTTAAGGTGATATGTGTATGAGTCCTCTCACTTATAAAGTGCTCAACCTCCATTTTTTCAAATAATGTGGGACTTCCAACTCACACCTGTGCACAATAATTTCTCTCTCAAGTGTGAGTCTATCAACAACAATCTTCACTGGAAGAACTTTGATTAGAACTCAACTTGAAATGAGTAGAAAGAGAAGTGTTGACCGGCTTAGAACTTTCCATTTCGAATCTTTGCAGCACTCTTTGATATAATATTTTTGTGACATCTAAAGTTTATTCTCCTTTCTGTCATGCATGATTATAATGCCAAGAATCTGTTTAGATGCTCCCATGTCTTTCATGACAAATGACCCTCCCAACCGCTTCTTTAACCTGTTAAAGTTGGAAATATTTTTCCTGTAATAAGCATATCATCAACATATAACAACATGATAATGAAGTCGGCGTTAGAAAATTTTCTAACAAAGACAAAATGATCTGAAGTAGTCTTATGGTATCCTTGATCACACATAGCACACTCAAACTTCTTATACCACTCTCTTGGAGCTTGCTTCAACCCACAAAACTCTTTCTGAATCTAGACACATGATCTTCTTTGCCTTTAAATTGAAAACCATTGGATTGTTTCATGTAGATCTCTTTCTCCAAATCACCATGAAGGAAAGCTTTTTCACATCCATTTGCTCAACCTCTAAATCAAGAGTAGCAAGTAAACTCAACATAATTCTAATTGATGACGTCTTTACAACAGGTGAGAAAATATCATTAAAATCAACACCATTTCTTTGAAAAAAATATTTCACCACTAATCTGATTTTATACCTTGGAGACTTAGAGTTGCTCTCATGTTTAACTCTATAAATCCACTTGTTTTCCAAAACCCTTTTTCCTTTAGGCAACTTCACTAAATCATAAGTGTAGTTATCATGTAATGACTTCATCTCTTCATGCATAGTATCCAACCACTTTTGATTTCATCACTTTCCATGACCTCTTGAAAACACTCAGGTTACCCCATCATTATCATAATAAACACATCCCAGCGTCCCACATGTCTTCCTCTTAACCAAAGCATGAAATTCTTTGAACTCATCCAAAACTTGGTCTTTTGTCTTAGAGGCATAAACCCGCAGTTTCCTTGAACGATCATCAATAAATGTAACAAAATAAAGTGCACCATTAAATGATTTTACCATTAATGGACCACAAACATCATAATATACCCATTGAAGAAACTTTGACTTCCTTGAGGGAGAATGTCTCTTGAAAGATACTCTTGACTGTTTACCAGCTATGCAATGAGAACACTTATCTAAATATGAATTCTTTAATCCTAGAAGAACATCCTTTTTGGCCAAAACATTCATCCCATTTTGACTAATATGAAGAAGTCTTTAGTGCCATAAAGATATTTCCATGTCGATGGCATTCACATTGTCCCTAGCAACCAAAGATTTTTCCTAATACAGTTTAGAAAGCCTCTTCCCTCTAGCCACAACCAAGTTAACTTTCTTGAGTTTTCGCTTTCCAATAAAAAAAAAGTGATAGCCATAACCATAATCATCAAGTATATGCACAGAGATCAAATTAAATCGAGCATACGGGGCATGTTTGACACCTCTAAAAAAAATCGCATTCCCATGTTGGTTTGAAATAAAACATCACTAACACCAATTATCTTAGATAAATCATCATTACCCGTCTTCAACACTCCAAAGTCACCAAGAGTATAAGATGTTAAGAAATCCTTCCTTGGTGTAACATGCAATGTAGCACCGCTGTCAACAAATCACATACTTTCATCTAATATGAGATTAATAGACTCGTGATCATGTAGAATAACAAGATCATTAATAGTAGAAGTATTAACATGATCATCATCATGATATCTTTGTTTATACTTACCCCATTTTCCTTCGTTATCCTTTTTTACTAATAACAATACTTCTATATGTGTCCTATTTTGTGACAATAAAGACACTCTAGATTCTTGCATCTCGGCTTGGAATTTCTTCTTCTATTATTTCTACCACCCTTTGGTTCCTTTTTATGACTTCTCCCCCTATTTTAAGTGATAACTACCACGTATTGAGATTAAGAACCATGTCCCTTCCTTCTCATCTCCTCATTAAGAATACCGTCCTTAGTTTTTTCCAAAGAAACAACACCTCTAAGAGCAGAACATGCGATAGAAACCCAAAACATCTTCTAAGACTCTGGTAAAGATAGTGTTGTGAATTCAATGCCAATAACAAAGTATCGAATAAGGAAGAATAAAGATCAAGGAAGAAGAAGAACACAAGAATTGGTTATAACTGCTATTCTTTTCTTTCTCTTAGGAAACAAGATTACAAGTTTACAAGAATAACAAATAACCCTCTCACCCTATATTAGGATTTGCTGTGTGTTGCAATGATGAGAGACTAGTATGCTATTTATAATAAAACCTAACATACTAACTAATGGGCTTTTTCCACAAGGCCCATTATACAAGCTAACTTAATAATCAAGCTAACTTAACAAATTAGGGTTTAAACACTAAAACCTAATTTAACAAGCATTCTTCGACAAATACATGCTAGACCCTTTCTTCGACTACAGCATGTACTTCGATCATACTAGAGTTCGATCCAATATCCCACAAATCTCCACCTTGGACCTAACTCTACAGCATCAAGAGACACTAACTAGCTTTCTTCATGCAGCTTTATCAACTGCATACAGTGGAAAAACTTGCAACTTGGCAATGTTTTGGTGATCATATCAGCGGCATTGTGATCTGTCGAGACCTTCAGCACTTGGACTTCTCCACGCTCGATTACCCCTCTGACGAAATGCAGCCTCACATCTATGTGCTTGGTTCGCTCATGATAGGCTGAGTTCTTCGACAGGTGTATCGCACTTTGACTATCACATTTAACAGTGATACCTTGACCTTGAAGTTTCAGCTCCTTTGCAAAACCTTCAAGCCACAATGCTTCTTTCACAGCTTCAGTTAGGGCAATATATTCTGCTTCAGTAGTTGATAAGGCAACAACCTTCTGAAGAGTTGCTTTCCAACTAATTGCTGTACCAAACATAGTGAAAACATATCCAGAGATAGATTTTCTGGAATCCATACAGCCTGCATAATCAGAGTCAACATAGCCTTCGACAGCTGCTTTACTATCTTCACCCAAGGCTCCACCATAAATTAAGACTCTGTTCAGAGACCCATTTATGTACCTTAGAATCCACTTTAATGCTTGCCAGTGAGCCTTTCCAGGATTCGCCATGTACCTGCTTACAAGACTTACTGCATATGCTATGTCGGGTCTAGTACAGACCATAGCATACATTAAAGAACCAACTATATTAGCATATGGGATGCTATTCATATAGGTTCTTTCAACATCAGTACTGGGACATTGATCAATACTCAGCTTGAATTGAGGGTTTGTTGGAGTCACAACAGGCTTTGAGTTCGACATACCAAACTTGTCAAGAATCTTTCGTAGGTATGCCTCTTGAGATAAGCATAATTTCGACTGCTTTCTATTTCTTCGAATGTCAATTCCAAGAATCCTAGATGCAGCTCCCAGATCCTTCATGTCGAACTCCTTATTGAGTTCAGCCTTCACCCTCATTACATCTTCGACATTGTTGCTTGCTATCAGAATATCATCAACATAAAGCAACAAAATTACAAATGAATTTTCAGGTCAAAATCTGGAGTAAACACAGTGGTCGAACTGACTTCTAATGAAACCTATGTGTTCCATGAACTTGTCGAATCTCTTATTCCACTGTCGAGGAGATTGTTTAAGTCCATATAAAGATTTCTTCAGTTTGCACACATAATCTTCTTTCCCCTTTTCGACATACCCTTCAGGTTGCCTCATCAGGATCGTTTCATCTAAGTCACCATACAAGAACGCAGTCTTCACATCCATTTGTTCCAGTTCAAGGTCGAACTGAGCCACCATGGCAAGCAACATTCGGATGGATCTGTGCTTCACAACAGGGGAAAATACATCATTGAAGTCGACACCTTCTTTCTGAGTGAAACCCCTTGCGACTAATCTTGCCTTGTACCTCTTCGACATTACTCCTTCAATTCCTTCCTTAACTTTGAAAATCCACTTACAGCTGACTAACCTTGCCCCAACAGGTTTCTTGATTAGTTCCCAAGTGTGATTATCATGAAGAGATTTCATCTCATCATCCATGGCCTTTAGCCATTCAGTCTTCATTCGACTCCTTATAACTTCCTTATAATCTCTAGGTTCTTCGTCTAGAACTTCACTTGCAGAGATTAAGGCATAAGCTACAAGGTCTGCATATCCAAGTCTCTGAGGTGTTTTATGACTCTTCTTTGCCTATCTCTCGACAATAGGTAGTCATCAACAGTTTCCTCAACATCATCAGAATCTTCTGTTTCTTCTTCGACTTCATCTGGGATACGCATTTCAGCATCAACATGCTCCACCTCAACAGGAATCTCTACCTGTTCCAGCTCTTCGTCAACATCATCAGTTTTCTTGAAAGCCATTTCAGTTTCATTGAAAACTACATCTCGACTAGTGATACACCTCCTGTGACCTGGCTCTAGGCACCATAGCTTATAAGCTTTCACTCCTTCAGGGTATCCCATAAACATGCATTTCAGAGCTCTAGGTTCGACCTTGTCTTGCCTAATGTGAGCATAGGCTACACAGCCAAATACTCTTAGTTTGTCGAGATTTGGTGGATGTCCCGACCAAACTTCTTCAGGTGTCTTCATATCTAACGCTGTCGAAGGACATCTGTTTATCAGATATGCTGCTGTCGAAACAGCCTCAGCCCAAAACACCTTCTTTAATCCCGCACTAGTCAACATGCATCTAACTCTCTCCAAAATAGTTCGATTAAACCTTTCAGCCAAACCATTTTGTTGTGGAGTACCTGCGGTAGTTCTGTGCCTTGCAATACCAGAGGAAACACAAAAACTGTCGAACGCCTCATTGCAAAACTCAAGGCCATTGTCGGTTCTCAACCTCTTTACCTTTCTGCCAGTTTGATTTTCGACAAGAGTCTTCCAACTTTTGAAATTCTCAAAAGTTTCATCCTTAGTCTTCTGGATGAATACCCATAACTTTCTGGAATAGTCATCTACTATGGATAGAAAATACTTTGCTCCTGAATGTGATGGACACCTTGCAGGCCCCCAAAGATCAGCATGGATGTAATCAAGGGATCCATGTGTTCTTTGTTTGCCTTTGTTGAACTTCATTCTACAGGACTTTCCAAGTACACAGGGTTCACAAAACTTCAGCTTTTCGACTTTATCTCCACCAAGCAGATTTTGTTTCCCTAATTCAACCAGACCCCTTTCACTGACATGGCCCAATCTCATGTGCCAAATTTCTGTTTTCGACAAAGGTTTCGTGGATGCAACATTTGTCGAACCACTTACAACTTCAGCCTCAAGGGTATACAAGCCTTGTTTCTTCACGCCTCTCAAGACTTCCTTCGACCCTTTCATGACTCTTAGGATACTGTTCTCTCCTTGAAAAACATATCCTTTCTTGTCGAATTCACCAAGAGAAATCAAATTTCTCTTTAAATCAGGTACATACCTGACTTCAGTCAACAATCTTATTGACTCATCATGGAGCTTGAATCTCACAGATCCAACGCCTGCAATCTTGCAAGCTTTGTTGTTTCCCAGCAATACAGATCCACCATCTTGATCACATAATTCCTCGAACAAGTCTTTGTTTGGAGTCATGTGCCAAGTGCATCCAGAATCCATAATCCATTCCTTCGACGAGTTTTTGCTTGAAACCACAAGAACATCAGATGATTCGAAATCATCTTGGACAATAGCTGCGTTGCCATTATCCTTACCTCCATGATCTTTCAGGCGTTCAGGGCACACCTTTCTTGTGTGACCTACTTTCTTACAGTGATAGCATCTAATACCAGATGCATCACCACTATAAGACTTCGACTGATTTTTACCTTTCCTCTTGTCGAATTTTCCTTTAACAGCCAAACCTTCACCAACCGTCGAAGGTTTATGCTCCTTACATTCGTTCAAGTCCTTAGAGTACAAAGCTGATTGAACTTCTTCAAAGGTCAGGGACTCTCTTCCATACAAGAGGGTTTCTTTGAAGTGAGCATGTGATCTGGGCAAAGCGCACAATAATAACAGCGCTTGATCTTCATCATCAATCTTTACATCAATATTTTCAAGATCAAGAATCAGCTTGTTGAACATATCCAACTGCTCAGCCAACACTTTGTCTTCAATCATCTTGAATGAATACAAAGCTTGCTTCAGGTAGAGTCGATTTACCAGAGATTTGGTCATATACAAACTTTCAAGTTTCACCCATAACCCTGATGCCGTCGTCTCCTTTGATACCTGTCGAAGAACCTTATCACCAAGGCTCAACAAAATTGCGCTGTGTGCTTTCTCGATCATGGCCGTCTTCTCTCTTTCTGTTAACGCAGCGTCCATCGCCGTCGCTCCCTTCAACGCTTCCAAACAACCCTGCTGAACCAGTAGGGCTTTCATCTTCAAGCGCCATAGACCGAAATCATTCACTCCGGTGAACTTTTCAATCTCATATTTTGTTGAAGGCATCTTCTCCACGCTCACCGCACCAATTTGTTGTGAATTCAATGCCAATAACAAAGTATCGAATAAGGAAGAATAAAGATCAAGGAAGAAGAAGAACACAAGAATTGGTTATAACTGCTATTCTTTTCTTTCTCTTAGGAAACAAGATTACAAGTTTACAAGAATAACAAATAACCCTCTCACCCTATATTAGGATTTGCTGTGTGTTGCAATGATGAGAGACTAGTATGCTATTTATAATAAAACCTAACATACTAACTAATGGGCTTTTTCCACAAGGCCCATTATACAAGCTAACTTAATAATCAAGCTAACTTAACAAATTAGGGTTTAAACACTAAAACCTAATTTAACAAGCATTCTTCGACAAATACATGCTAGACCCTTTCTTCGACTACAGCATGTACTTCGATCATACTAGAGTTCGATCCAATATCCCACAGATAGCAATAGAAATTGTCTAAAAAGTCCAACATAAAATTTAATACCCATTTCTAGAATTTGATCAAGGAGCTCTTGAAATTCACTCAAGTGATCTGAAATAGAAGTCCCATCCTTATACTTCAAACTTATGAAGCTATTCAACAAGAATATTTTATTATTCTCTAATTTAGAGGCACACAAAGACTTTATCTTCTCCCCCAAAGTTTTTGCATGTGTCTCATTAGGAATATGATTATAAGCATTATCGTTTATATATTTTCGAATAAAACTACATACCCCTGGATGTTCAAACTCTCATTCTTCATCAATCACAGAATCCGACTTTGCAGAACTAAACATCAATAAATGCAATTTCTCATAAAAGTAAGTCTTTAATCTTTCCCTTCTACAAATGGTAATTAAAACCATTCAACAACATCATTTTCATATTTGTATTTGACTCCATTATTCAAACAAATAAAATAACCCTTAATAAAGAGCTTTGATACCATTCTGATGGGAAATAAACACATGATAACAAACCGATACGTAGCCGATATAAAATTCCCCAAATTTGTAAGAACCTTGAGGATCAATAATAATTTTATGACGATAAATAGAACAAATAAAGGCACAAGAGACCATCGATATTTTAACCTGGAAAACCCCTCAATATGAGAGTAAGAACCACGAGTCATCCAGACTAAAGAAATAGCTCCACTATAATCAAATAAGAGTCCAAGAGAGTCTTAAAGTGATTCACAAACTAATGCTAACAACCATAAATTACAAAGCAAACTAGCTTACAAATAAGAATCAAGAAGCTGAAAAATTACACAAATTTTCTACTTTAGTGTGAAGTAGATATCTCTCAGATCATACCTTTTTTTGATAATCCGAACGGTAAAAAGGTAAATACATGTATTGCGAACCTTCCCTCCAAATTTGAGCTTGATCTGACAGTTAAGGTATCTGTAATATCCGATTAAGTGAGACTGTTCGTAGAAAAATGGGAATATGTTTCTCTCTTTTTGTTTTCTCTTTTGAATCTTTATTTTCTCTCTAGCTCTCTCAACTCTAAATTGACTCTCTCCGCTTAAATAAGTGAGATAAATGGGCTAATCAAACTTGGATCTTTCTCCATTTAGGAAGGGAGCATAAACCCAATACTAGTGTAACACCATTAATTGAAACAACATGGCATGGATAGTCAACACTAGAAACATCAAACACACATTTAGATACTTTTATAATAAAATGGTTTAAAGCAAGTAAATATAAAATCAACTATAAATGAGGCATGTGATTAGTTAAGCAAGGATTACAGATTTTAAAATGTCATCAAATGAAAATAAAATATATTGTCTTAACTAAGGTTGAAGCCAATTATTCATGGCAGATTGAAAGGTACTATGAGCATAAGTTAAGTCAAATGGAATTATCAATGTGAGATATTGGAATCGAACTCTAGTACGGTTGAAGGTAGCTTCTTGGTTTCGATAGTTCAACATAGTTTTAGCATGCGTTCGAAGGTCGCTCACACGCTGTTGTCGAAGAAGTGTATGTTGTAGTAGAAGTATGGTCAAACATGTAGTTGTAAAAAATGCTAGGGTTGTTAGCATGTCGAATTGGACATGTTTGTCATGTCCAATTTTTTAAGTTAGATTTTAACCTAAGTTAGTTTGTAATGGGTATTTGTGGAAAAAAAACCATTAATTTAGTATGTTAGGTTTATTATAAATAGCATACTAGTCTCACATCATTGCATACATTAAATCCTAATTTAGAGTGTGAGGGTTATTTGCTATTCTTGTGTACTTGTAATCTTGTTTAAAGAGAAAGTAAAGAATAACAGTTATAACCAATCCTTGTTGTTTTTCGTGTTTTATCATCTTTTCTACATTGTTTGTTTCTTGATCATAAAGAAATAGTTTATACTTTGTTTTAAAGGAATCTAATTTCACAACAAATTGGTGCGGTGAGCATGGAAAAAATGCCTTCAACAAAGTATGAGATTGAAAAGTTCACTGGAGTGAAGGATTTAGGTCTATGACGCTTGAAGATGAAAGCCCTACTAGTTCAGCAGGGTTGTTTGGAAGCGTTGAAGGGAGAGACGACCATGGATGACGCGTTAACGGAAAAAGAAAAGACGACCATGATAGAGAAAGACCATAGCATAATCTTATTGAGCCTTTGTGATAAGGTTTTTTGACAAATATCAAAGGAGACGATGACATTAGGGTTATGGGTAAAACTTGAAAGTTTGTACATGACTAAATCGCTGGTAAACTGACTCTACCTGAAGAAAGCTTTGTATTCTTTCAAGATGATTGAAGACAAAGTATTGGCTGAGTTGTTGGATATGTTTAACAAGCTGATTCTTGATCTTGAAAATATTAATGTGAAAATCCGTGATAAAGATCAAGTGATGTTACTGTTGTGTACTTTACCCAGAACACATGCTCACTTCAAAGAAACCCTCTTGTATGGAAGAGAGTCCTTGAACTTTGAAGAAGTTCAATCAGCCTTGTATTCTAAGGGCTTGAATGACTGAAAGGAGCATAAACCTTTGACAGTTGGTGAAGGTTTGGACGTTAAAGGAAAATTCTTGCGAAATAATGGTAAGTTTGACAAGAAGAAAGGTAAAAGTATGTCAAAGTCTTATAGTGGCGAGGCATCTGGTATTCGATGTTATCATTATAAGAAGGAGGGTCACACAAGAAAGGTATGCCCTGAACGCCTGAAAGATCATGGAGGTAAGGATAATGACAATGCAACCATTATTCAAGATGATTTTGACTCCTCTGATGTTCTTGTGGTTTCAAGTAGTAACTCGGGTAAGGAGTAGATTATGGATTCAGGTTGCACTAGGCACATGACTCCAAAAAAATACTTGCTCGAGGAACAATATGATCAAGATGGTGGATCTCTATTACTGGGAAACAATAAAGCTTACAAGATTGCAGGTGTTGGATCTGTGAGATTCAAGCTCCATGATGAGTCAATAAATTTTTTGAGTGAAGTCAGGTATGTACCTGATTTGAATAGAAATTTGATTTCTCTTGGTGAATTTGACAAGAAAGAATATGTTTTCCAAGGAGAGAAAAGTATCCTAAGAGTCATGAAGGGGTCGAAGGAATTCTTAAGAGACATGAAGAAACAAGGCTTGTATACCCTTGAGGCGGAAGTTGTAAGTGGTTCGACAAATGCTGCATTGAAAAAATCTTTGTCAAAAACATAAATTTGGCACATGAGATTGGGCCATGTCAGTGAAATGGGTTTGGTCGAATTTGGGAAACAAAATTTGCTTGGTGGATACAAATTCGAAAAGCTAAAGTTTTGTGAACCATGTTTACTTGGAAAATCTTGCAGAGTGAAGTTCAACAAGGGAAATCTAAGAACACATGGATCCCTTGATTACATTGGTATTGATCTTTGGGGGCCTACAAGGTGTCCATAACATTCAGGAGCAAGGTATTTTGTATCCATAGTTGATGATTATTCCATACAATTATGGGTACTCATCTAGAAGACTAAGGATGAAACTTTTAAGAATTTCAAAAGTTGGAAGACTCTGTTCGAAAATCAAACTGGCATAAAGGTCAAGAGGTTGAGAACTGACAATAGCCTTGAATTTTGCAATGAGGCTTTTGATAACTTTTGTGCTGCCTCTGGTATTGCAAGGCACAAAACTACTGCAGGTACTCCACAAAAAAATAGTTTTTATGAAATGTTTAATTGAACTATTTTAGAGAGAGTTAGATGCACGTTGACTAGTGATGGGTTAAAGAATGTGTTTTGGGATAAGGTTGTTTCAACAACAACATATATGATAAATAGATGTCCTTCGACTGCATTAGATATGAAGACACCTAAAGAATTTTGGTCGGGACATCCACGAGATCTCGACAAACTAAAAGTATTTGGCTACATAGCCTATGATCAGATTAGGCAAGACAAGGTCGAACCTAGAGCTCTGAAATGCATGTTCATGGGATACCTCGAAGGAGTCAAAGCTTATAGGTTATGGTGCCTAGAGCCAGGTCACGGGAGGTGTATCATCAGTCAAGATGTAGTTTTCAATGAAGCAGAAATGGCTTTCAAGAAAAATGATGATGTTGGTCGAAGTGCGGAAATATCTGACGAAGAGCTGGAACAAGGAGAGATTCATGTTGAGGTAGAGCATGTCGATGATGAATTACGTATCCCAGATGAAATCGAAGAAGAAGCAGAAGATGCTGAGGAAGTTGAGGAAACCGTTGATGGCTACCTATTGGTAAGATATAGGTCGAGAAGAGTCATCAAGGCACCTCCGAGACTTGGGTATGCAAATATTATATCTTATGCCTTAATCTCTGCGGGTGAGGTTCTAGACGAAGAACCTAAAGACCATAAGGAAGTTATGAGGATTCAAAATAAGGCTGAATGGCTGAAGGCCGTGGATGATGAGATGAAATCTCTTCATGATAACAACACTTGGGAACTGATCAAGAAACCTGCAGGAGCCAAGTTAGTCAACTATGGGTAAATTTTCAAAGTTAAGAAAGGAATCGAAGGAGTGGCCTTGAAAAGATACAAGGCAAGTTTGGCCGCAAGGGGTTTCACTCAGAAAGAAGGTGTTGACTTCAATCATGTGTTCTCTCCTGTTGTGAAGCATGTGTCCATTCATATGTTGCTTGACATGGTGGCATAGTTCGATCTTGAACTGGAACAAATGGATGTGAAGACTGCGTTCTTGTATGGTGATCTAGATTAAACAATCCCGATGAGGCAACCTGAAGGGTATGTGGAAAAGGGGAAGGAAGAATATGTGTGCAAGATGAAGAGATCTTTATATGGACTAAAACAATCACCTCGATAGTGGAGTAGGAGATTCGACAAGTTCATGGTATGCATAAGTTTCATTAGAAGTCAGTTCAACCACTGGATTTACTTCATATTTTGACCTGGTAATTAATTTTTTTACTTTGTTGCTTTATGTGAATGATATTCTCATAGAAAGAAACAGTTTCGAAGGTGTAATGAGGGTGAAGGTTGAACTTAATAAGGAGTTCGACATGAAGAATCTAGGAGCATCATCTAAGATTCTTGGGATTGACATCCGAAAAGATAGAAAGCAGTCAAAATTATGCTTATTCCAAGAAGCTTACCTACAGAAGATTCTCGACAAGTTTTGATATGTCGAATTCAAAGCCTGTTGTGACTCCGAAAAACCCTCAATTCAAGATGAGTATAGATAAATGTCCCAGTAGTGATTTTGAAAGAGCTTATAAGAATAGCGTCTTATATGCTAATATAGTATGTTCTTTGATGTATGTTATGGTATGTACTAGATCCAATATAGCATATGCATTAAGTCTTGTAAGCAGGTACATGACAAATCCTAGAAAGACTCACTGGCAAGCATTGAAGTGGATTCTAAGGTACATAAGTGAGTCTCTGAATAGAGTCCTAATTTATGGTGGATCCTTGGGTGAATATAGTAAAGAAAAAATCGAAGAAATATGTCGACTCTGATTATGCAGGTTGCATGGATTCTAGAAAATATATTTCTGGATACGTTTTCACTATGTTTGGCACAACAATTAGTTGAAAAGCGACACTTAAGAAGGTTGTATCCTTATGAACCAATAAAGTGAAATATATCACCCTCATTGAAACTGTGAAAGTAGCATTGTGGCTTGAAGGTTTTGCTAAGGAGCTGAAACTTCAAGGTCAAGTTATCACTGTTAAATGTGATAGTCAAAATGCAATACACGTGTCGAAGAACTTGGTCTATCATGAGCGAACCAAGCACATCAATGTGAGGCTGGATTTTATCAAAGGGGTAATCGAGCATGGAAAAGTCCAGGTGCTGAAGGTTTCGACGGATCACAATGTTGTTGATATGATCACCAAGACATTGCCAAGTTGCAAGTTTTTCTACTGTATGCAGTTGATAAAGCTGCATGAAGAAAGCTAGTTTGTTCTTTGATGTTATACAGTTTGTTCTAAGGTGAAATTTTTTGAGATATTGGAATCGAACTCTAGTATGGTCGAAGGTATCTTCTTGGTTTCGACAGTTCAACATAGCTTTAGAATGCAATTGAAGGTCGCTTACATGATATTGCTGAAGAAGAGTATGTTGTAGTCGAAGTATGGTCAAGCATGCAGTTGTCAAAAATGCTAGGGTTGTTAGCATGTAGAATTAGGCCTTCTTGTTATGCTCAATTGTTTAAGTTAGCTTGTACCCTAAGTTAGCTTGTAATGGGTATTTGAGACAAAGGCCATTAGTTTAGTATGAGGTTTATTATAAATAGCATACTAGTCTCTCATCATTGCATATAACAAATCCTAATTTAGGGTGAGAGGGTTATTTGTTATTCTTGTGTACTTGTAATCTTATTTAAGAGAAAGTAAAGAATAACAATTATAATTAATCCTTGTTGCTTTTCGTGTTTTATCATCTTTTCTATCTTGTTTGTTTCTTGATCATAAAGAAACATTTATACTTTGTTTTAAAGGAATCTTATTTCACAACAACCAAAAATTCATAGTTTCCAACAAAATTTCTAAATGTTGTTTTATGAGTGTCCTCTGGTATAACTCAAATTTGATGGTAGTCTGACCTTAAGCTAATCTTAGTAAAATATTTGTACAACCCAACTTATCAAAGAGTTCATCAAAGATAGAAATGGTGAAATAGTCATGTATTGTAACTATATTAAGTGCATAATAGTCCACACATAAGTTCTATGCATTATCTTTCTTACACTCTACTAACACAAGGAAGAGTAAGGGCTATTTATAGGCTTGATCATGCCTTCTTGAAGTATGTCATGAATGATTAGTGTTATGGAATCTTTTGGGCAGTAGGGATAATCATAAGGCTTAACTTTTATGGGGGAAGTGTTTGGTCTAAGAAAAATGTGGTGGTGATGAGGTCTAGTAGGAGATAGACCATGTGGAGTTTGAAAAATAGTAGGGTGACGTTTGACAATGTGAATAATTTTTTTGGGTAAGGAAGTGGAGATAGGGTTTATTGTTTGTATAGGCTGAGGTATGGTATTTGGAAATATTTCTCTAGTAGGTTGATAAAGCAAAAGGTGGATTGAATAAATGAAATCATTGTGAAGTAAGTGGAAAAATGATGATAAGTTAAGGGTTTAGGAGAAGGTTGAGGATCATCAGTAATGGTTATGTCATATTATTATGAGTGAAGGCTATGTTTGCTATGGAAATATGACTTGATAATGGCTTAAAGGTTCTCAAACATTCCATTCCTAGGTTTGCATTTTCTTCTTCAATGGTAAGCAAATATAATGGAATAAAAAATACGTTATTTTGAAGAGTAATGGGAACTTGAGGGCAGGGTCCCAAAAAATGTGACATTCATTCTCCACTGTGACAAAAAGGTTGGGTTTGAGTTTGGTGAGAATTTTTAGTTGTTGAGAAATACGAGGTTGGAGAATATTATGTATGTTGTCAGCAACAATTGGGACAGTAACATCTAGAACATTAAGCAACCCCTTAAATTTCAAAGTTTTAGTAAGAAATTCCCTTTGAAAACTTACGGTGAAGGTTGAAAATAAATTTCTTCAATTTCTGTCTCATTTTCAACTGCATCTGAGATCTCATGTGTGGGATCATTATCCTCCTCAATCATAACCGTTAGACTAAAATAAAGAAAATAAAAAAATTTAATATTCATTTTTCTCAATAAAATATAATACACTTTAAATACTCACAAAATATAAAAGTTAAAAAACTCAATCAATAACTATATCATTAATTTATAGATGCTGTGTTAATGTCTTTAATGAGGGTTGATTGTCACCCTTAAATCCACCATTTAAATGCTAACATTGTTTCTTTCCTTTTATATTTTTTGTACTACTTTTTATTTTCCTTTACTTACTTCTAATCCCTCACTCATTTTAGATTCAACATATTATTATTTAATTAAATAAAATCACACACGCCATTTAAAATTCATAAAACTCTAAAATGGATTAATACACAAAAATTCAAACTATGTTTGAGTCAAATTTGGCCCCATATACTACTATTACATTACAATTAAAATAGAAATATTTAAAGTGGACAAAATATTAAAACTATGTATTATAAAATAAATAAACTATTCACTTTTTTTTAATGCATCTTATCTATAGATTTTCTTCCATGTGCTTAGTGAAGTTTTGATCTCACCACAAAGTTATACTACTTTGAGATTATGTTTGATTTTGTATGTTTAAAATGAAAGAAAAAATGAGGTATATTGTTAGGGAACTAATTTATATTTATAATATTAATTAACTATTGAGGCATAGACAATAACTTGCTTAGTTTTTTTGCTATTTGGTAGCTAATGTGGATACTTTTTTATGTTGCTATTATCATTAAGAAATTTTACATATTGAAACGATATCCACTTGTTTTTCATTTTTTTTCTCTTATACTCACCATCTCTTTCACAAACTAACATAAATTTGTCACAAACTCATTTAAATGCATCATCAATTTCATCATCAACAACTACTCTAATATTTACACGTATTAGAAACAAAAATAAAAATGCTGATAATAGATTTCATATAATATTTTAAAAGTTACTCATAAAAAATGAGTTACTTAGTACATAATAAAACTATTTTATTTCAATTTAAAAAAACTCTAAAAACAACTTCTAGTAGCTATGTAGAGACATTAGATGCACTGGTTCGAACCAGTGATAAATCCTTAACATCCCACTTATTCAATTTTAAAAGGTAAAACTCCAACACTAGCCACTAAACTCCTTTGACCAAAAAAAAAAAACACAGTACTAGTACTAACTAAGTAATTGATCTATGGTTATTAAAAACTAAACTTCTTACATGTATAGTAAGATTATGTAAATTCCACCATTGTCTTGTCTTCACCATGCTAATTCACTAAGTAGTTCCAAAATAAAACTCTATAATGTATCGAAAGAAACTTGTTCTTTGTCTTTGTCTTCCACTGTTCTAAACTCTATACTTCTCCTCTTCTGTGTTTTTGAAACGGAATCACTTTTAATTATTATTTTCAATCGGAAACTCGTCCGGGAAATGGGGTACTTTCGGGGGATGGGGCACGTGTACTTCGTTGCTTCCTTCAGAGGAATCGGTTTCTGCAACCTTGGATACGTCATTCAAGGTATAGTTCAGAACTTCTGAAGGCTGGAAATTGAATCGATCTGCGTGAAAAACAATTTCAGTTAGTAAGATAATAATAAGAAGGATGCTTAAACATAATGCGAAATTGAAATTCATATCGGACCATCTGGAACTCTAAACCCGTCCGCAGAAAAACCTGAAACGGGCAAAACTCTTTGAGAAAGCTGCAGCTGCTCAAGACTTCTCTTGTGATGTTCAAAAGCTTGCGCCTCTTCCATACGCTGCCTCCTCATCATCGACCTATGTTTTCCGAGTTCTCTTGGACCGAGTTCTCTTTGAACTACATAAATTGTGCAATAGATTAACTAAGCTATAACTTGTTCTAAGTTATTAACCAAAAAAAAGTTAGGTTATAAACTAGATTATATCATACTCAAGTCAAATTCAGAATCCATATTTGTATAGTAACGTGGACAACAAGGAAAGTGCTCCACTCTATCTTGATATCTTCTGCACCAAATACACACAAGTTATTAATACCCCTGTAGCACCGACACCTCTGAAAAAAGGTGTATCTGTGAGAGTATCGGTGTTGGAAACTAACACCGACATTTATGATTACATAGTCAGTTGGTTTGTGTTTCCCGCGTCTGTGCTTCATAGATTAATACTCAAGTCAAATTTCATTTTGCAACAAGAACAAATTATTCTCACCTTGTGTTCTCTCTGTAAGGTTTCACAAGCACCCGAGAGCCGCGAACAAAATGGGGATTTCCCTTTTCCAAGATGATTCTAACGGTTTCGGGATGAGCAAATGTTACAAACCCAAACATTCTTTTGTGTTGACATGGAATCCTAACATCATCAACAGGTCCAATTTCGCTGCAAAGAAAAACATGTAAAAACTTGGAGTTGAGCGTGATATGAGTGTCAGACCATCACGCAGAAAGAGGAAAAGAAAATGTAACAATTTACTTGAAATAGCTCGCGACATCATCTTCGGAGAAAGTGCTGTCAGCTGGAAAAGTCATATATATTTGTCGAGAAGCACTGATATTTTGAACTAAATCTCTGGTTTGAATGTATTTCGGGGCATCTTCCGCCAAAATAACCGCATGCTGTCCATGAGGCCTGAAAAAACATACAAAAAAAGTTCAAATTAGAGTAAGTTACATTCAAGTACATATAAATTAGAATGCAAAAGCATAAAATTTATAAAAAGAAATTACCTGTCGATTAGCCGAATACCATTCAGCCGCGCAAGAAGCCTTGTCAAACTATAACCAGACTTACCATGTCGCTGACTCTCAGTTAAATAGCCCTGAGCTTGCAATGCCTTTTTGTATCTCTCAAAGTATGCCATCGGCAGCGAAGCAATTGACATTGGATTACCTCTTTTCTGCTTAAGAAGCTCAATAATTTCAGACTCTATCTGAGCTAACGAACGCGGTGAAATCACCTGATCCTCGTTATCACCATTTCCATGCATATGTATTTGAGAAGATAAACTCTCGTGAGGAACTTGACCATGAAAATATCGACAATTACCTCCATGCCGACAGTATCCTTTACTGAAATAATGACAGATCTTGACTGGAAATTCAGACTGGTTCGAATTCGAAAACCTTTTCGCAGATCTTCCACCGAAATTGACAACAGAAGAATCAAAACCATTGTTGTAATCATTGACGAAAACACCTCTAGGTCTGGTATTCACATGATCTAAATGATTCTCCAAGCTCAACATCTGTGCTTGTTTCTGAAGCTCCGTGACCGAATCCAGATAACTCACTCCCATAAATTCTTGATTTTCATTGCTAGCCGAAGACTGTAGATCCCAATAGGTAGACGGACCCTGAAAGTTCCGTGGTGTTGGTGGTGGTGGTGGTGAAGATGGAGAGAAACCTGGAAAATAGGCTAAACCTCGGGGAGGAGCTACATTCGGTGACGGCGAAGTCATGGCTGAAGTTACAGCCAACATTTGAATTTTGGCGTTAAGTACAACTTCGGCCATAATCTGGTCCGGGCAAGATACCAATCTAGCCATTTCTGGTTCACTGAGATTTTGCATAAGGAGATAACCCACTACCTTTCGAGCATTCTCGGGATCAAATTTCAGAACTCTGTCTAATATAATTCTTGCGCAATCTAAAATATCCATAGCTCTTATCTTATCACACTGAAAAATGTCAACAAAACAAAAGTTAGAATGTTGATAAAGCATTTAACATAAAAGAACTTGAAATTGAAAAATTAAAGTCTAATGATGAATAAAAAATTGTAGACCTACTATACCATAACATTTGACTAAACAAAAAACCAAAAACATAGATTCTCATGAAGAAATCCAACAAAAACAACCTATGAGGCAGGGACACGGACATCACATCGTCACACCGATAATGATTCAGACAGTGACACTCCATTTTCCCAAAGGTGTTGGTGTTCAACACTAACTCAGACATTGACATGGACACTCCATTTTATGGAGGTGTCGAGAAAACAATTTAAATTAACATAGATGTTTTTTTTCCAGAGGTGTGAGAAAACCACTTTAATTAGCATAGATGTTTTTCTACGAAACAAGACAGCCTATAAACCCGAATCATTATAAATAACCTAGGGAGGAAGAAACACAGATAAAAACTACTCAATTTTGCAATAGATTTTCCTCAATTCTCTCTGTCATTACTCAAAATGGAAATAGCAGAAAATCACATGCATTCTCTCTTAAGCAAAATCACACACAACAACAACAAATCCTAAACAACAATAAAAATCCTTTAAAGAAAACACACAAAACAAAAAGGAACCAACACAATCATCACTATCCTAGTAACATTTCAAGATTAGAACTCAAAGGTACAATTTTTTTACAACACAAATAAAATTTGTTGAATTCCACAACAACCCATTTTCATAATCAACAAATCAAACGAAAAAAACACAACATACCTATAAAAAAAACTCAGAACAATGCTTCAAAAACCAACCCTTTTTTTTTTGTCTCTCTCACTCACAAATCCCTACTCACTACTTGACTGATAAGTCTGTATGGACTATGAAGTGATAAGTTTATTTTCGGTTTCGTTTATAAAGACTCAATTTTTCGAAAAAATATAGCGAAAGTGTCAAACAGTTAGAGAATGAAGCCAAAATTTTTTGCTAAAATCTCTCCAAAATTATATAACTGCTTGGAACTGCTCAGACACTGAAAAAAAAAAAAAACCTCTTCGGCTGACACATTATTCTCGGAAGTTTTTTACGTGTGCTTATCCTGTTTTTTAAGGAATGTTTCCTAGGTTTATTTTGACCAAAAATATTTTTATGTTAAATTTTAGTGTTTTTTTAATTGTATAATTAATATATGACCAGAAAATATGTCAAAGTTTAGTATTTCATTTATATAAGGTAAAGTTTATTATTTTTTTACTCCATTCAAAATTTTGACAAAATTTTTACTAAAATCTAGTGTTTTCTTGAAAAAAAATGTGAGAAAACAAAATTTGTTAAAATAAGTTGAATTAAAATTATTTAAAAAATATTAATCAAATTAAAAATAAATACAAAAATAAACATTAATATCAAAACGATTATTATTATGTTAACGTTTAGTATTTCATTTATATATTAGGTAAAGTTTATTATTTGTTTACTCCCTTAAAAATTTTGACTAATATATTTTTTTAGAAATTTTTATTATAGTCTAGTGTTTTTTAAAGCAATGTGAGAAAATAAAATTATTTAAAATAAATTGACTTAAAAATTTTAAATAAAATATTAGTCAAATTAAAATAGATACAAAATCATATATTATATTAATATCAAAATGATTATTATTATTATTTATTTTAGAAAAATAATATATATATTAATATTAAATGAAAATGGTCATTTAAGGGAAAGAAATTTATAAAAAGAGAAAAATAAAGAGATGGGGCCTTAAAGAATGTGGATATGAATGTTGTGAGAAAAATTCAAATGTTTAGGAGTGGGGACCAATGGAAGGGAGGGAAAATATAGAGCTTGAAAAGAGGCTAAGGATTTGGTGCGTTGGAACGTTTCAATTTGTTTAAGAGGGAACATATAACACATAAAACATAAACAAGAACTATAGAATAGGACAATTCTAAACATATTTGAAAATTTATTTATTGAACAATGTTGTGTTTCTGTAGGTCCCACAATATTCAAAGTGTAAGGTTTAATTTTTTTGGTTTTTTATTTTTATTTTAAATAAATAAATAAAGATTTGGTTCCAGTTTCGCCATAATGTCACCTGGACATGGCCGTCGGTAATAGTCACCGGCGACACTTCTCCCTAAAATAAAAAATCAAGAATAGTATTGTGATCCCCTGTCTCTCTGAGATCGTCTCTTAACCCTACTCTCTATCCACTTAAATCTTAAGGAGGCAAAAAGATAAATTAAATGGTGCACATCCATGGAATTCGAAAAAGAGATTAGGGCTTTTGTTCAACGGTAATAAGAGAATAGGAAAAAGATGAAGAATTAAAGGGGCACTCGAAGCTTACCAACGAGATAACGGTTTGTCTCGAATGTTGTTGAGAATGCTTGAATACGAAGAACAAGAACCCTAAAGATACTCTTCTTAATTCAATGCATCATCTTCTTCTTATTCCCGATTCTCCTTTCTTGATTTTTTTTCTTGATGAATCTTTGTTAGAGTGGCTTAAGAATGACTCAGATTTGAGCTTTGAAAAGTTAGTTAAGAGTGGGGGACTTTGAGTTTTTAAGAGAAAATGGGATTCAAGGGTATTTTGGTAATTGACTTGTGGGAGTTAGTTATCCCCTTGAACAACTGGCATTTGACAGTTAGTAGTTTGTCTCACAGTTTGTTAGATGTTTGTTATGGGGTTTAGAAACAATTTGAAATTAAAAGGTATTGCGGTCATTTTGGGTGTGCCACGTGGCAAACAATTGGAAAAAACCCGAACATTATTCCTCTTCTTTTTTCTATTTAATGGCTCTTTCACTCTTTGTAATAGCACAACAAAAAGCAACAGCAAACCGTAATATCTCTTCCTCTCAATTCAATTCCCTCCGCCTCTGTTCCCAGCCAATCACCTTTCAATTTCCGCTCACGCTTTCACCCGTATCTCCCTCTATTTCTTCCGTCAAACAGCACCAACAACTTCCGCGATTTCCAGCCGCTCATCTCCCAACAGCATCATCAATTGTCGCAGCTCCTGCTATGCGAGACTACAACCATCTGCTTCCGACTTCGACAAGTTTCGGTAAATCTCGATATCACTTCTCTTTTGTTGTTTGTGAAATTGCCATGCTGCTTGAATCTAAATTGTAGTTTGGATATTAGTTTCGTTTCATTTGTGTTAGCTCTAATGAATAAAGTTGCGACGAATTACCGCATTTGTTTGTTTATACTGAATTGTATCAAGTTTTTTATTGTGTTTTTGATTTGTGCTGAAATTATCATGTTGTGATACCTTGTGATTCAATCCTGCAAAAAAGAACTTTGATAACGTGTCAAATCTGGTTGAGTTTTGAATTGGTGTTTAGGTTGAATGTACGAAAAAACTGGAGAGTGTTTTGATATTGTGATGTTCTGTTTGTAGTATGCAAAGGTTTAATGGTAGATATGAGTGAAGTTCTTGATGCTAATGTTTGTGTCAAGCTTGTATGAAAATTCTAGTTTGTTCTTGTTAAATCATGATGAAGAATTTGTTACTGTTATGCTGTCTAGATTTATATCTTGCTGAGACTTTGATTAAAAACTCATTTTTAATCACTTTTGAGCTTAATGTGAATATGACATGAGTTGATTAATATTGAATTGACGATGTTGATGTTGTCTTGTTGTTTGAGTCATTTTAAAAGTGGTTTTGATGATGTTTCAATTGAATTCAATGCACAATGTCTGTTGGTTAATATTGGTGTTTGTATACAAGGTTGGAATCACTTGGAAATTGATTTTCATGGGCTTTTTATGCATAATTTGTTTTTGTCCAATTTTTGATTTGTATGAATAATGCTTGATTTAAGTTTGACTTTTCATGGATTGAATTGAATTATAGATTGAATTATTGAATTTTATTTGTGTAAATATTCATTTGTCATTGTGCATTCATGCAATTTCATTTCAATTTTTATACTTTATGATTACTAACATAGATTCCCATTGTTGTAATTTCATTCATTTTGATTTTTATACCGCTTATGCTACTAACGCGTTTGTTACCGTGAAGGTTTCCGAAAATCGTTTCAAGTATCCATTCTCACATAGCGCATCCATAATTCCTACACTTTCTCCTTTAACTCTTTATTGTATTTCACTATTTTGGTTTAACATTTGGTACTGTAAATATATACTTGTACATAATATTTTTACTGTATATTTTATTCACTTCATTTGTAAATAAATTCAGGTTATGTAAATATTATTTTCATCGCGTTGCAATTTTAAATTTAATTCAAATTAACTTCTGAAAAATCACACATACGCATATAATTTTTCCCATGTTGTTAGTTTTGTCTGTATATTTCATGTGATGCATGGAATCTTATACCGTGAGCTTTATTCGATATCTTGAGCCTTATTCGGTACCGTGAGCTTTATCCACGCTTTCTTCATCTGTGATTTATTTTCATGCGTTGTGATACATTGCGTTTTATTTGCTGCTTGAAGTATTATCTTACATTTGGTTTTTTGATGTTGTCGACTTGTGATTTATTTTCACCTGAGGTTTGGTATACTCTTAGCTTATTTTTACCTGTCTGTGGCTTTAAACCCAAAGGGATGGGAACACGATATTGAGTTTATCATGTCAAGTACTGGTTTCTTATTCGGTCAGATTCCTTTACCTTATCTCTTACCCTCATGTACATAAGACACTGTTTTCATTTTCTCTTTCTTTAATTTTCAAAACCTTCTCATCTTTTTCAAAATCTTATTTGTTTATAAACTCGAACCGCTTTCATAATAAACCTCGACTTTTGTCGAGTGCCTTTTCTTTTAAAACTTTTTCTTTAAACAAACCTTAATTCACTTAATCATACTTCGACATCTTTCAAAATTAACAAAAACAATTCAACTCATTCAAACTCTTTTGTATGCTAGAGCACCTTTTACCCTTCAAAACTTTTTCTAAGATGAGACATGATTCATTGATAGTCGAGCAATATTCTCTTATCCCCATGGTTATAAAGGTATCGACTTTTCCACTTGAGTGCTAGAGGCGTTCTCAAACCCTAACTCTTGCTGACGCAGGGTCCATCTTTCCCACACCTTGTGGGCGTTAGTCGAGATTTCTCTCCTAACAACGATGACTTGTCTCTTCGTTTAAAATTAACCAACAGACAAGTCTTTTCTAGCCGAACTATGGTGCTATGACTTTCCCATTGCACGAGGGAGTACATAGACACTAAGTCTTACGACCCAAGGCGAGCAAAAATAATAAAAGAACATTTTCTTTTTTTTACAAATACTCATTCATTATTTTCCTTTAGCAAGTAAACCTTTACATAACACTCCTTTTAAAAGAAACCAAACAAAGTGGATCTTGCGGAGTACCGTAAATGTTTAGGATGCTAACACCTTCCCTTTGAATAACTGACCCCCGTACCTCGATCTCTAATCGTTTATTTCATTGTGGGTTTTGTTCGTTTTTTCCCATTTCCCTTTGGAAACAATAAAGTGCAGTGTGTGAGATAAGTCAATTGATGGCTTAATCTTAAATCTTTACTGCTACATCTCTTTTCCTATCATTACTGTCGCAATCTCATTCATCTTCTCGTCTTTGCCGATGCGTGCAACAGAAAGTGGCGACTTCACTGGGGACAGATTGACCTATTACTGGTCCATTCCTAAGTGGGTCAATGCTAGCTTTGTTTGTTTCTTTTCTATGAGTGTTTATATATTGTTTTACTTGTTGTTTATTACTTCCCATTATGATGTATATATGTTTGTCTGGATTTTCCTGGTTTTCAGGGGCTTGGTGATTTCTTATAAGTCTTCTACCCGGACTTTGGGAAAACTTAAGATAAGAGGGGCGATATAGTCATGTTAACTTTGAGAGAGTAATCCCAAAAAATGAGACATGAGATCCCCCACTCAGTAGAGGCCCCTTTGACTGTAGTGTCGTTTACCGGGTAATCAGGAAGACGTACTCCTTTCGACCTAGGAGCCTGCTGAAGTTGAAGACCGTGGAACCCTTAACCCATCTTGGCCTTTTAGGTGTAGTGCGGAAGCTATGACAGAGTAATCCGAAAATGGTTGTCACGCGATGCTATGCTCTGACCAGTTTTTCTTGAGAATATTACTAATTACCGAGTTAATCGAGACGTTGGTAATATCCGAAGGAAGGATGTAGACTCTGGGAACCTCTTAGAACCTTGTTCGGAAGGTGATAACCGTTAGTCCATACCTTATGGGTTGTACCTTTGACTCCAGGCTTGTGACTTTAAACCTGTGATCCTGTTTCTGTGCAGTGCATTGCATAACATTACATATCATTTACATCCTCTGCATCATTCTGCATACATCCAGCTTGTTCAGGATCTTATTCCCAATTGATTCTTTCTTCCAGTTAGTCGTCTACCGTCAAGCTGATTCCTCAACACAACTACAGGACTAGAGCTGCTGTCAGATTGAGAATGGAAAACCAAGAACAACACAACATGGAAGTCAGAATGGAAATCGACGAGTTAAAGTCAGGCATGGCCAAACTTACTGAGATGATGCAAGTCCTAATTTCCAGAGGCGAGCTACCTCAAAGGACTATGATATCTGAAATCCCAATTGTTGTTGTTGACACTCATTGTGAATTTCATCAGGGAGCTGTCGGTCATGATTTAGAAAGCTGTTATGCATTGAAAAATAGAGTGCAATAATTGGTGAAAGCAAATATTCTCACTTTCAAAGAGGCATGTCCTAATGTTATCGACAATCCTTTTCCAAAACAAAGTGGCTGAAGACTGAGTCGGGGTACCCTCAAGTCACTTCCTAAAGACAGTATTTCATACAGGACAACTCATCCTTGTTACTGATTAGTCACTAGGCCATCTTTCTTTCTGTTTGATTTTCCCTTGTTTATGTTAAAATTGTTGCTTTCAAATACTGTTTGTACTTCCATGTTAATTAAAATGAAATGAGCATTGAAATATGTTGTACCCCAAAATTTTCCCTTCCATTTTACTCAATCAATGGCAATTGAGGTCCCCAAGTTGCTCGAGGAAGTCCAAAAGTTAACCAGACAAACTCTCTCTTAAGGCAGTGTACCCCAGATTAGGGTTTCTATTTTCATCAAGATGATAGGACCACAAAGGTCTCATATGCTCTCCATGGTCTTAATATGTTCTCAAGACCCTACATGTCAAGTTTCATTCCTTGCACAAGAAGTTTGCCCAACCAACTTCCCAGATGCTTGAGAATCGACTGTACTAGGTCAAAAGTCAATTGTGGCCCACATACAGTCAAACCTCAAGATTTTTGGTCAACATCAACATTTTGAAGTTATATCCATCATTTTATCAAGGTTTGATCATGATTCCTCAAGGAATGCTCCAAATTCATCAAAACCCAAAAGTTGCTAAATTAGGGTTTCTTAGTAAAAGTCAACCTAACTTTGACCAAGCATAACTTCTTCATACTTTATTAGAAATTTTCCATCCAAAGCTCATTTTGAAGAGGATGCAATCCCCTACAATTCATCTTCATCTCACAAGTTCAAAATATTCACTCACAAAAAGATATAAATTTTGACATTATAGGTCATTTTGAAAAGTTAACAAAAACACCTTTTGGGTCAAAGCTTCATACATGAACATGGAAGACTCAATTGAGATGGACATCCTAAGCTTTCTAAAAAGTCCAAGAACACCCTCCTAGGGTCAAAATTGAGAGAGTTGTGCATTGTTAAAGTTGGTAATTTTTGGAAAATTGTCAAAAGTCAACATTGATCAAATTTGCATTTTTTTCCAAAGGGGCCCATGTTTTCTTGCTTGAAACATGTTTCTAATAGGACCCACGACCCCTGAGCTCATCCATCTCTTATTTTATTATTTTTATCATTTATTTTGATTTTTTATTCATTTAAATCAAAATAAGTCAAATTAAATGGTAAAATAATGAAAACAAATCAAATCTTGGGATTTTTGTGCACATTTTGAATTCATATATAGCTAACATGCCAGCCAATTCGTGCAAAGTGGATTTGGATTGAAAAAGATTGGATTGAAGCTTGTTTTAGAAATATATCATACATGAATCAAATCAAATCCAATTTTCATAATTCTCAAAGATATGATACACTTTTGTTGACCTAATTCAGTCTATTATAAGTGCATAATAATTCCAGATCAAAAAGACAAGGATTGGACATGTGAGCTGCAAGAACAAAATTCAATTTTTGGACAAAAAGTGGGGATAGGATTTTATTCTACAGGGTGATTCAAAGTAGTTCAAGGCCAGCAATACACTCCTTGGCGTCTCAGAAAGCTATTCCACATATCCTCAAGCTTCAAAACGCCCAGGATCGTGCCCACCATCAACCACAGTTTGCACAAAATTCCAATTTTATTTTCTGTATTTTGGGCAGCATTAGCATGTTTTAATTATATATTATTGTTCATCATCTTGTTTGCAAGCTATTGGTACCATTTAATTTCATTTACAGCGCAGGAATCACAGTATGCCATAACTAGGGTTTCAAGCTCCGTTTTAGGGTCTTTTAACACAGGCAAAATTAAGCTTGATAATGGGTACCATGATGATCAGGGCTTCAAACCCAGTTGATTCATGGTCCCCAAATGAATTTATATTGCGTGTGCTTAATTATTGAATAATACAGGTTTATAGTTATAGCAAAACTGCTGTAGGTAAAAGTCTCCCATCTAAAACGACGGATAGGGAAGAAGACAACAGCGTGTCACAACCTGACTGGATGGTTTGAATTCTGGCTCGTTTTTGGCATAATCATTGTTTTACGCTTTTTCTTTTATCTTTATATTATATTTACAAATTGAACAAAGTGGCCCAGCGGTGAAGCGTGTGTTTGAAAGTGGAGAGGACCTGGGTTCGATCCCAGATCCAGGTAACTTTATTTATTTTCTTTTCTTTTAGCAGATCCCATGCTTCACTACCTCACACGCCTTCCATACACCCTCAATGCATGTCCACTGGATGCCCAGCTAGCCAGATCTAATGTCTCTCCCCTGAAGGTCCATGGTGCTCCTCAAGTCAACGCTGACACAAGATCCAAAGGCTGACCGGGCTTGATGCTTAATGGGCCAAAGAATTTCAATTCCACACCCCTCAGAATTGCTATTATACAGGCCCAATCTTTTCCTTTTTTTATTTTTATCTCAATTATTTTTATTTATTTTATTTATTTATTTTATTTATTTTCCAAAAGTCATTTTTAATCAAAACATAAAAATCAGAAAATCACAAACAATATTAGGTTTAGTCTTTTTTTCAAAAAATATTTAATTGCATTAATTAGTTTAATTAGGTTAACTTAAATCTTTTTTTTCATAATTAAAATCAAATAGAAATTAGGTTTAATTCTTAATTTTAATTCCTTCTCAAAATAAAAACACAAAAATAGGTTAATTTTTTTTTCATTAATTTAATGATTTTTCATAATTAAAACTTAATTAGTGATTAGGATATTTTGCAACTTATTCTTTATTTCCTTAAATAAAAATGACAAAAAATGATTTTTTTTTTCTTTAATTAAATTCAATTTGGTTTTCAAGGGTCAAAACCCTAATTTCTCGCATTTACATTTGTCGTACGTACTTTTCATTATATTTTTGTAATTGCTCAGAGGTTGTAATAATCTTTTAAACTAGGGTTTTATTTACTGTTTAATTTCCCCCCAAGTTTTGGTTATGTAATCCCCATTCCCCGAAGCCTTGTAATAATTAGATTTACTTTTCCGCTTTTAATTTCTGCAATCTTTAACTGTCTAGATGTATGGCTAATAGGATTGTATGGCAAGAATGTCTGGAAAGTTAAAACGGTAGATCACCTAATGTGCAAAGACTAAATAATTGAAACAAATTATATGCACATATTCACTCCTAGGGTTTACCTCACTTCGGTTGCCTTCGGTAAACAATCATTAAGCATAGGATATTTTAGTGGTTGCCCTCAAGTCTAAAGAGATCAAATTGTGCCATTCGAATGTTTCCTTGGAAATGTTGCCTCAGAAATGTTGCCTCGAAAAGATCTTAAGATTCTAGGGTTACTACTAAAGTTTTCTAACTATTGCTTTAGTGATTGTATTTGTTCCTTTCGAACGTCCCTTACAACTCCAACGACGGTGCTACCTACTCCTTAATAGTGGGATAGCACTGTCCAAAGGAAATAGAACGAACAATCCTTTTTTCGAGTAGGTAGAATCTTAAGTACTTTCTTAATGAAAATTGTTTCACACGAACACCTTTCCGAAACAAATTTTCAAAACAAACTTCGTCACATCCTTGAGGACCGATACAAGGGTTATCACGAAGTAAAAACATTTTCAAGACAAACACACACAAGCAATTTGAAAAATGAGCAAGTACCTAAGAGCCCATGGAAAACCATGGATAGAAAGGGTGCTAACACCTTCCCTTTCTATAATCTACCCCCCGTACTCAGAATATCTCGAAAAAAGGTTTTTTCTGTTCTTTTTCCTTTTTCCATGATTGCATAAAATAAAAGTCGGTGGCGACTCCTGCTTACCGTGACATTTTGCAAACAAAAAATGCAAACCAGTATTAAACAGTCGGTTCTGCCACCGTATCACAGAACTGGCGACTCTGTTGGGGATGTAATAAGTGGAGTATACCTTAGGATCTAAGTCATTAAATTGCTTCTCTTGATTGTCTTGATTGCTTTTATCTTTTGAGGGTTTGTTTGGGGGTTACTATAGATCCTACACCCGGATTTGGGGGCACTCATTAGGTAAACAACAATAGATCATGGAGATTGTACGTAGGGATGTCAGTTTGGACCTGTTAATGGGGATCCCCGCGGGGAACGCCCCGTTCGGGGCCCCAAAGATGGGGAATTTTCCCCCGTGGGGGCGGGGATGGGGAGAAAAATTCCCCCGAGAGCATTTCGGGGACGGGGACGGGGAATACACCCCCCGCCCCGCGGGGACCCCGCCCCGCCTATTATTTTAATATAGTTAATTTAATATATATATTTTAGATTAGGTTTTTTAGTCATTTCCTTTATGTTTATTTATAAAAATAAATAAATAAATATTCATGTATTTATTAAGAGAGAGAAATGTAAATATTAGACCCTAAAAAAGTTGAAGCGTTTCATTTTCTTCTGCCAGACATTTAGAGTCTCACACGTTAGACTCCTTTTTTTCTTCTCCAGTCAAATCTCCATTCATCTTCCTCTTCCAATTCCATCTTCTCTATTTGGTGTGCTTCCATTATTCACAGCTCTTACAATTTCATCAATAAGGTTTGATTTTCATAAATTTGTTCATGTAATTATTTATAGGAAAAAATAGATTATTTCTCTTTGATTCTCATAAATCTGTTTATATTATTGTTTATAGAAAAAAGTAGATTGTTTCTCCTTGATTCTCATAAACCTGTTCATGTAATTGCTTATAGGAAAAGTTGATTATTTTGATTAAATTTAAATTAAATTGTTTAGAAATTTTAGAGTTATCAAATCATTTGCATATTAAAAAAATATAAAATAATAAAAAAATTACTCATTTTTATCTCCTTTTAAATATTTTTGTGTTCATTTTTTATCTATACTATGCATTTGTAATTAAAATAATGTCGTTAGTTTTTCCTTAAAAAATATTAAAATATACTTTTCCTATTTTTTATTAATATATCACACTATAATTTAATTTTCTATATTAAACAAAAAAATATTACTTTTTAAATGAATCAATATATCATGCTATCACGGTATCACCCATAAAAAAAACCAAATATCTTATATTTTTAATTATTAATGAAATAATAACATATAAACAATAATATATCATGCTATCACCCATAAAAAAAAATATATCTTATATTTCTAATTATAAAACCAAAGCCATTAAGTGAAATAATAACATATAACTTTTTACACGAGTAAATATATCATGTATATAGGTAAATAAATGTATTCTCAATGTATATAGGGGCTGTTTTGGATCCTAGATATAAAATAACTTTGTTGAATTACTTCTTCCCACTTATGTATGGGAATAATGCTCCCAAAGAATTGGAAAAGGTAATACAAATGTGTGAAGATTTAGTTGAAGAATATCAACCAAATAATGATATGGTTCCTACAAGTAGTGAAGTTGGTGCATCAACATTGGTAGATGACATTGATGTCACAAGTCAAGATTGGGAGAAGGCTTATTCGGAATATGTGATGGAAAATACTTCAACTACAAATGTCAAGTCAGAATTTACTTCCTACTTGGAAGATGGTGTCTTGCTTGATAAACAAAAAAAGGAAAATTTTGACATCTTAGGATGGTGGAAACAAAATGGTTTGAAATTTCCAACTTTGCAAAAGATTGCAAGGGACTTTTTAGCAATTCCTATCTTTACCGTTGCTTCAGAGTCCGCCTTTAGTACTAGTGGTCGTGTTTTAAGTCAACAACGTAGTAGGTTGAAGGAAGACACTTTAGAGGCTTTGATGTGCACTCAAGATTAGATCCGAAAAGATATAAAAGGTAATATATTTTTATCTTTTACAAGATTAATTGAAAAGGATTTTTTAATTTTAATTTAGCTATTTGTTTCTTAGGTTATTCAAAAACGTTGACTCAATTCGAATGTGTGGATGAAGATATGGATGATGATGATGATGATGATAATAAGGTAATTTACATATTAGTGTTGATTACCTTTTAGTTTTTAAAGTATTTTTTTAAGTAAATATAATTATTGATTGTTTACTTTTCGTAGGAAAAAGAAAGTCATATCTAATTGTGGAATGAGGAAGAAGACTTTGCAAGGAGAAGTTGGAAAGAGAGACATGATTGATCATTACTTGTTTGGATATTTTGCTTAATATTTTAGTTTATTTATATGTAACTTTGTTTTAAGTATTTTGATATTTCTACTTTACGTGTGTTATCAATTGAGCAAATAGAGATATGTTGACTTTTGCTTTTAGTTGACTTATTATGAAGTATTTTTTAGCTTTTCAAGCATACTCATGATGCTAAATTTTATAATTATCCCTTATTAGTTTTGATGAAGTATAGTTTTTTAAGCATAATTATGTTGTTGGATTTTTTTAGTTGTTTAGGCATATTGTTACTTTAAAAAGTATTATAGTTCATTTTGTTGAATTTTATAGCATTTTATAGAAATTTATAAAAAAAATATTATTATTTTGTGTTCCATTAGTATTTTTAATAAAAAATAATAAATGTCAAATACTAGTATTTTTTAATAACATAATAAATATGTGAATTCTTTGTGCTTTTTATTTTTATAGAAAATATAAACATTTTAAAAAAATAAAATATTAATGAATAAATGTAGGATCTATGGGGATCCCCGCGGGGAACGAGGATCCGCGGGGAACGGGGATGGGGATAGAAATTCCCCCGTGACGGAGATCGGGGACGGGGACGGGGAATGAATTTGATGGCGGGGAAAAAGATGGGGAAGTGTCCCCCCGGCCCCGCCCCGCCCCATTGACATCCCTAATTGTACGACGTAGATCGATATGGTTTAAGCGATGGTTGTGTTGGTGTGGCACTTTGGTTGGTATCGATATCCTTCGTGGGGAAACGAGGAGAATATGGGGCCTCCATGTGGTGTCGTGAAGCACCAACGGACCTTAGAACCTTAGTTGAACAACTTGGCCATTAGAAAGTAGTGAGATAGCCGGCCTCAGTGTAGAGCTGAGAACTGGTTGATACTCGATACTACACTCATTGAGATCATACTTTCGGGATATTTTGGCTGCAAGAAAAGATTGAGAGCTAAAACAATGCCCGATAAAGGATGGTCAGTGATATTGAGAATCTCTAGAACCCGGTTACTTTTTAGGACAGGTTTGAACCAACTAAACTTCAAGAGGGTACTACCTTTGACCTCATGCAAGCCTTAAACCTAAGGACTTTGTGTGATTTGACTGTGCTTGCTATACATGTGTTTGTTATACCTGTGGTTTATCATGACATCATGCATCATAACATGGCATCCATTCTTATTGCACTAACCATTTCAAAGACCAAGGGAATTTATCTTTGTTCTGTTTTACAGATCATGGCTTCCGTTCGTAGAAACACTATCCGAATCAGCTTTGTGAAGATACCTTCCCAACTCAAAGAGCTGGTATCAAAGGTTTCCGAAACGTATGCATTCACTAAGAAACATGGTCAACTTCTCAACCTGGTTACTTCAAACTTTGATGAAAAGATGATGAGTGTACTCTTTCAGTTCTTTGATCCCAAGCACCACTGCTTCACCTTTCTAAACTATCAGTTGGTGCCTACCTTGGAAGAATTCTCTCAGCTATTGGATATACCTATTCTTGAACAGGTACCCTTCACAGGTCTAGAAGAAGTTCCTAAGCCAGAAGTCATTGCCTCAGCTTTACATCTGAAACGGGCCAACGTGGTATCCAATTGGGAAACTAGAAGCGGAGTCAAGGGTTTTCTAGCTAAGTTTCTGATAGACAAAGCCCAGCTATTTTGGGATAATATGGATTTTTAGGCTTTTGAGGAGGTCTTGGCTCTTCTTATCTATGGTTTAGTTCTCTTTCCTAATCCGGACTCATTCATAGATGTGAATGCTATCAGGATCTTTCTCTCTCGCAACCTGGTGCCTACTTTGCTCGAAGATATTTTGCACACTCTCCATACTTGTACCATGAGGAGAAGAGGGATTCTCATGTGCTGCATGCCATTGCTGTCGAGGTGGTTTATTTCTCACCTCCCTAAGTCTATACTGAAGAATGAAGAAGGTCTGGTTTGGTCACAAAGGATAATGTCACTCGCTCATACGGATATTCTTTGGTCTTCTCGATCTATGGAAAACATTGCTATCGTTGACCTCTGCGGGGAGTACCCTAATGTCCCACTGCTTGGTATCAGAGGGGGTATAACCTACAATCCTTGTTTAGCTCTGCGACAATTTGGCCACGCTCGAAGGGATGGTCCCCATGAGTTACTTATCGAGGGTATTGTATTCAACTATGAGGATGATATTCAAGAGTATCGTCGGAGGTTCATACGAGCTTGGGGCATGGTAAACAAATCGAGCGTCGGGGCTTTGGGGCCAAAGACTTCCATTCCAATGGAACCTTATCTACAATGGGTAGGAGCTCGTGCTCAGCAGCTTATGATGCCCTATGTGGCTGTTTTGCCAGTGATTGTGGAACCCACTACTGAAGAAGGCATTCCTTACACGTTTCTCTATCCTTACATGCCCACTGATCTTGGGGAATTACAGAGGTCTTGGATTCAGTTGATGAAAGAGCGAGATACTTACAGGGATCAGTTCCATGCTCCGGAGAGGAAGGTTTTGGATCTCACAAAGCAACTCCATGAGAAAAAAAGGACTGCATGATTATCTCGGCACAAAGAGGAAGCATCCATGGGACTTTTGATTTTTCTTTCTAGTTTTAGATTTATTTTTAATTGTAATGCCTAAAAGGCATTTGAACTTCAAATTCAACTAATAAAGTTTTTATTTATTTTGGTTTGTAAATTTAAATTTTCTGAAGTCTTTGAAATCATTGCATACACACCCCATTATCATACACATCATTACATGTACCATTACAGGTTTCTCATCTCCTTCGCTGTTTATTTCAGCAGAAATGTCTTCCGAACAAAGCATTAAGGACCTGCAGGCATAGAACACCCAATTCCAACAAATGCTCATCAGTCTGGCAAAGGGGCGGGAGGATCTGAAAGCCCTCATTGTGAAAGAGAAGAAGAAAAAGAAGAAGGTTGCTGGTATTATGAACATGGGCAGAAGGTTTGGAGAGTGGTTGAAGCGACAAGTCGACCTGACCTCTTCATCTAAGGAAGGGGAGAATCAAGAAGAAGAGAAAGATCCCAGTCCTGCAGTGTCTGACAATGATACTGATTATAACGATGAGCAATATCCTCCTGCTGAGGATAAATACAAACAGCTAGAAGACTGTCTGAGTGCCATGGAAGTTCAAAGGATACTTGGACTAGATTTCGAAGAACTGGGATTGGTGTCGGGAGTGGTCATCCCACAAAAGTTCAAAGCTCCAGTTTTTTCCAAGTATGATGGGGTGTCCTGCCCAAAGCTCCATCTCTGTTCCTACATTAGGAAAATCCAACCCCACACCGCTGATAGAAATCTGTGGGTTCATTTCTTTCAAGATAGTCTGTCAGGGACTCAGCTTGAATGGTTCTACCAGCTGGAGAGAGCCAATGTCCGAAATTGGGAAGATCTGGTTGCTGCTTTCTATAAGCAGTATCAATATAACGCCGACCTTGCTCCTACTCATACTCAACTCCAGAGTATGTCCATGGGGGCAAGTGAAGGCTTTAAAGACTATGCCCAAAAGTGGAGAGACTTGGCTGGAAGAGTCCAACCCCCGTTGTGTGATAGGGAGTTGGTTGATATGTTTCTGGGTACGCTATCTGGTCCATTCTTTAATCATTTGATCGGTAGCTCCTCAGCTGGTTTCACCGAGCTGATATTGACTGGAGAAAGAGTAGAAGCTGGAATTCGGAGTGGCAAGATCCAGAAAAATACCTCTTCGAGTACAGAGAAGAAGTCATTTGGTGGCAAGAGGGAAGCCAATGTTGTGCACAGCCAGAAGGGGCATAACAAGGCAGACTACCACCAATCTGTGGGGGCAGTGCTGATCTCTAATTCAGCACGCACACAACGACCACAACAACGAAACAATCAGCCAAGGGTGGAAAGACCTCAAAGGCAGTTCACCCAAATCAACATGCCACTGTCACAAGCATTGCAACACATGTTGAAGATGAAGCTGATTACGGTGATAAACCCTCATCCGAACCCGAAGACTTCCTCTCCTAACTATAATTCGGAGGCAAGGTGTGCTTATCATTCTGACAGCCCGGGGCATGATACTAACGATTGTTGGGCGCTGAAATACAAGATTTAGAATATGATTGATGCCAAGTTGATCGAATTCGACCCTCCTGAGACTCCCAACATGATCACTGCTCCCTTGCCAAAACATGGCTAGGATTGAAAGAATTTTTGTTCATTTAAATTTTGAAGTTGTGTTTTCTTTGCTTATTCGAACAATTATTGTCATGTCAAACTCTATTATTTTATTAATGCATTACACATGTCTGTCTTGAATTAATTTGTTTTCATTATGCTTAAATTGCTTTATATTTCCTTTTCGTGATATTCAACTCTCAACTAAAAAACTGTAAGCCTTTAGAGGGAGGATGACGAAAATGATACCACAATCTCGACAATATGCTTTTGAACAGACCTTGTTGACGATGTATAGGCGTTATTTCAAATCCTAAACAGTGGAGTTATAAGGAAGATAATCCCTAGTCAACCCTTTCGAGCCAAAGAAGTAGGAGTTTTTCTTTTCACACATGTTAAAACTATTAATCATAACCTGGGGCAGGGTAGTTTTCTCAGTTAATTCAGAGGCGTATTCAGTCACAATCTGCCGCTTCGTACACAATGAATGGCATCAAAGATGTCCTTCCGAAACAAAAGACGGTGATGGTTCCCTATAATCATCAAGACAGACAGTCATTATCTCTCGAAATAAAAGCCCATTAAGTCAAAATCTATGAAGGAGACTTAAGAAAAAACACTAGGGCATCCCGCTGACTGTGATCACAAAAAGGAATAGTTCATGCAAAAGACAGGGATAATAAAATAAAAAAGAAAGAGGTCCTATAAACCCTCAACAAAAAAGAAATGACTGCCTATTCAAAATAAACTGTCAGTATCTGAACCATCACTGGAATATCAGAGCAAAGACTCAAACGAGATCTAAATGCACAGTTAGCTGAGTTTAGGATCGAAGAACATCATGAAGAACGGGTGGGTACAAATAAAATTTGAGCCTTTATCCTTTGTTTCTTAAACCGTGAACCAGGTCACGTTATAACCCTTAAAACTCCTAGCTGAAGCATGGGTTAGTTCGAAAGCATATTGTTACAAAAGGTATCCTGACTCCTGAAGGTCCGTTACAAATCCTGAGTTGATATCACATCTTTGCAAAATTCTATTTTTTCTATAAAAAAAAACTGCATTTTCAAAACTTCAAGACAGACGCAAGCTTTGCATTCTTAAAATAACATTGTTTGCATATGACTATTTGTTCAACAGTAGAGAAATTCGCATGACGAATATCTAGTGAACAAAAACCTTCTCAATAAAAAGGATCACCTCAAGTGGAAAAACACTTCCAACCAAGGGGCACGACATGATCATTGTCCATCATCTGGGGCATTCAAGTCAAGATTCAAGGAATCTCTCAAAGATGCCAAATAGCCAGGGGCAGATCTCCATCTGAATCCCTTGGGGAATTGGGCATGAATTCCAGCAACGAATCTTATACGATCAAACAAACATCTTTTGGTAGTGTGGCAACACTTACTACTATGGATAGTGACAATTCTCCGTACCCGATGAACATGGACATAGTCGGAAAATACTACGCATGAACAAAGACCCGCTAGGCTGACTGGCCTAGGAAAAAATAAGGGCATCCCGGCGAACCAAAAGGGTTCAGGTAAAAATTAGGGATAAAAACAAAAAAGATATGTAAACCCGACAAGTCGAAAACTTCAAAAGGCGGCTTGAGCAAAAAAGGGTATCCCGGTGGACTGAAAACCCGAGAGGGAGGTCCAGGCAAAAGTTAGGGATTTGAAGCATACGACTATGTCCCGTCATCTTATCATTTGTTTATCAGTATAAGACTTACCATCTTGATCAGCAGGTACAAAGGCAGAAACATCTTGATACAAAGTCATCATTGTATCCTCAGCATATGACCCTGTGACGTCTACGTTCCCCATAGAGTAGAGGCAACTAAAAATTTGACATCGACTCCCCCAAACAGGAGCTACGTTCCCCAGCAAAGTTCCTTCAGAGAATCAACATCTATATTCCCCGATCGAATTTCATAATCGCAAGCGGTTCATAAAGTTTTCTCCCGAACAGAGTTTATTTCTCTGAATACAGAAGCTCAATCCCCGACAGAGTTTATCCCTTCAGCTATGGAAGCTTCTCTCTCCAACAAAATTATTCCCCCGCAGAGTTGTTCTCAAGCAGAGTCTCTCTTCGGCAGAATATCCATAAACAAGGGGAAAATCCCCAGCATAGTCATCTCTGGTTCACCATCTCCAGCGGAAGTAGAAGAACCACTTTTTCTAGGACAGTCAGGAACTCAATTTCCATTACTCTCCAACAGCAGTCAGGGATTTATTTTCCCAAACTCAGATGTGCCACAATAGCATTTCATGTTCATATATCATGATGTGCGCATACATATTGCATACGGCATAATCTCATTTATTTTGAGAACATCGTCATACAATGCATGTCATGCATCATATACGATTAATCATGTACCTTTTTAGGAAAGATGGTTATCATCAACAACCTTTCAGCAAGTTCAAGATTAGCTCCTGAAACTAAACAGAGTAATTATCTGCATGATCAAATGCAGCTTTACACGGGTTCGTCACGAAGCAATCTTACACGGGTTTCTCCTAAATGCAACTTCACACGGGTTTATCCTGAAAAATCTTAAACGGGTCTTTTCTCATACATTTCCAAATAAAGTTTTACACGAACTTATCACAGAGTAATCTTACCCAGGTTCCTCTTGAAGTTTTACACAAACTTATCACAAAGTAACCTTACCCAGTTTGTCCTGAAGTTTTACACGAACTTATCACAAAGTAACCTTACCCAGGTTCCTCTTGAAGTTTTACACAAACTTAGCCCAAAGTAACCTTACGCAGGTTCCTGCTGAAGTTTTACACGGACTTATCCCGAAGTAGCCCTACCTAGGTTCCTCCTAAAGCCTTATACAGACTCATCACGAGCAACCTTACCCAGGTTCCTTCTAAAGTTTCACTCAGACTTATCCTGAAGCAACCTTACCTAGGTTCCTTCTCGGTTCAGATGCAATTTTACCCAAACTCCTCACAAAGCAACCTTACCCAGGTTCCTTCTCAGTTCAGATGCAGGTTTACCCAAACTCCTCACAAAGCAACCTTACCCAGGTTCCTTCTCGGTTCAAATGCACTTTTACCCAAACTCCTCACAAAGAAACCTTACACAGGTTCCTTCTCGGTTCAGATGCAGTTTTACCCAAACTCCTAATGAAGCAACCTTACCCAGGTTCCTTCCCATAAGCCTTGCTATCCAGGTTCCTTCTCATAACCTTACCATCCATGTTTCTTTTCTCTTATCTCCAGACAACAATCCACAACACTGTAAGATCTGGACCTGATCAAACACGATCAATTTCACCTTTCCCCAGTAGGTCACGATGCAGCCTATACACTAACCAGATATGCAGTTCACCTCCAGAGTTAATTCCCCAGTAGAGTAACGGACAACTGAAGCTCCTAAAATTCTATTTCTCCCAAGACAGATACCAACATTCCTCAACAATTTCCTCCTCAACGACAACAACAGGGACTCTCGTCAAAGCAATATATCAAGAAATCAACATTCTCTAGATGGCATCTTTAAACCCATCTCCGACAATTCTCCATCGCATCCAGGATGGCATCTTTAAGCCCATATATGGAAATCTTCTATGATCAACCTCCAAATGGCATGTGAAAGCCCATTCCCGATGTCTCAAGTCGAGTGCCACCACATGCGAGTGCAAATTTCTGGGCACTTTAGTGTTCAATCATCTTTCACCTTCAGATCACGAAAGGCAGAATAGTCAATCTACATCCTCAGGTTTAAGAAGATTGAACAGGGGAAGTTGTTGTACCCCAAAATTTTCCCTCCCATTTTACTCAATCAATGGTAATTGAGGTCCCCAAGTTGCTCAAGGAAGTCCAAGAGTTGACTAGACAAACTCTCTCCTAAGGCAGTGTACCCCAAATTAGGGTTTCTATTTTCATCAAGATGAGAGGACCACAAAGGTCTCCTATGCTCTCCATGGTATTAATATGTTCTCAAGACCCTACATGTCAAGTTTCATGCCTTGCACAAGAAGTTTGCCCAACCAACTGCCTAGATGCTTGAGAATCGACTGTACTAGGTCAAAAGTCAACTGTGGCCCACATACAGTAAAAAATCAATATTTTTGGTCAAAATCAACATTTTGAAGTTATATCTATAATTTGATTAATGGTTGATCATGATTCCTCAAGGAATGCTCCAAATTCATCAAAACCCAAAAGTTGCTAAATTAGGATTTCTCAATAAAAGTCAACCCAACTTTGACCAAGCATAACTTCTTCATACTTTATCAAAAAATTTCCATCCTAAGATCATTTTGAAGAGAATTCAATTCCCTACAATTCATCTTCAGCTCACAAGTTCAAAATATGCACTCACAAAAAGATATGAATTTTGACATTATAGGTCATTTTGAAAAGTCAACAAAAACACCTTTTGGGTCAAAGCTTCATACATGAACATGGAAGACTCAATTGATATGAAACCAAAAGGTTGGTTAGGGGACATCCTAAGATTTCTAAAAAGTCCAAGAACACCCTCCTAGGGTCAAAACTAAGAGAGTTGTACATTGTTAAAGTTGGCAATTTTTGGAAAATTGTTAAAAGTCAACATTGATCAAATTTGCATTTTTTCCAAAGGGGCCCATGTTTTCTTGCTTGAAACATGTTTCTAATAAGACCCACGACCCCTGAGCTCATCCATCTCTTATTTTATTATTTTTATCATTTATTTTGATTTTTTATTCATTTAAATCAAAATAAATCAAATTAAATGGTAAAATAATGAAAATAAATCAAATCTTGGGATTTTTGTGCACATTTTGAATCCATATATAGCTAACATGCTAGCCAATTCGTGAAAAGTGGATTTGGATTGAAAAAGATTGGATTGAAGCTTGTTTTAGAAAGATATCATACATGAAGCAAATCAAATCCAATTTTCATAATTCTCAAAGATATTGTTGTACCCCAAAATTTGCCCTCTCATGTCTCAAAGAACCATCCTGGACTCTTAGAATTACTTCAGTCAAGTTTCAAGCCTCAAATCACAATTTTCTAAGAAGAATCATTCAAATTATCAAAAGGGGGGCAAAATGAGCAAAGTCGGAGTTTCAGCTGGAAAAAGTCAACCAGACACTAAAAAAGTCAAACTTTGACTTTTTGACCAAATTTGGGTCCCAAAAATCACATAATGCCAAGACATCCAAAAATATGAAATTTGATCATCAAAAATCAAGAGAATCAAAAATCCAACTTTGCAAGGCTTTGAAATTTTTCTAAGTATTTTCTATACTTGGTTAATTTCATTTACTTCATGACATCTTTTACTACAATTCCAAATAATTCAAAATGATGCAAGTAATTCAAGTTATTACAAAGTGGCATTTTTGCAAAATTACAAATTCTAAAACTATGTCTTGTTTGAATTTTCTCAAAAAAAAAACTGCCACAATATTTTTGCCCTTGATATAATGTACATAAAATATTCTACAAGACCAAATTTGTTTTATGCTACAAATTATACTGTCCAAGTTGAACAAAGTGTGTTATGCTACATTACCACAACACCCAAAAACCTGCTCTATTGCTGCCCTACAAGAAACCTTATGCTATGCTGCACCACAAGTATGCATATGTTTGTCCTATACAGTCCAAAACTGCTCTATGCAGTCTGCCTAAACCTGCATCATAACAACCTCAAGATTGCACCAAAGTGGCAAAAGAAATTTGTGTGAAGAAAGTATCAAAACAGTAGGCAAAAACAATTCAGAATAACTTATTTTGTTTCCCCCTTAAACCTCAGTCAAGGGTCTACAAAAAAGGGCAGTCCCATTTTCAAAAGGAAGAGGATTTTTTTTCGGAAGTAGGAAATTTGAGAGAGAGAATAGAGATTTGTTGAGCAGAAAAACAAGCATCCTTTGTAACCTTGACTCATTAATTTTCAAACCAACACCAGTTCTTATTCAAAAACAAGACCCCAACCCATTACTCCATCATACAAACTCTCCCTTAATCCAAACACCTTATCACATACAAAGATTGTCCAAACATAAAACAGTCCCTGTAGTGCTATCATTTTCACCCTAAAAACACCAAAAATGTTATAGTATAGTCTAACTTAATTTCAACAGTCTGGAACAGCTTTCTGAAGATTCATTAGGGCCATCATAGCATTTGGAAAAGCATTCAGATTTAAAACAGTCAGTGCAGCCCAAAGGTAAGTCTTCCTAACTTGATATCTTTTCATACATCATTTATGATTTACTTTTGAAGATAAGATGTAGCGTTTTATTATACCTTTGAACTAGTCATTTGCTGTTTATGTTTATCCATCATATGCTGTAAACTAACCTGTACAGACAAGAAAAACCATGTTTAAGGCAAAAAAATGCAGGATGAGTCGACACGTACCCACATGTGTTGACCCTTTCTAGGTGAAAAAACATAGTATGAGTCGACACATAGCCTTATGCATCGACTTATACTGTAAAAAAATCTCCAAAATAGAAACGTGAAAGATGTTTGGGTCGACACATAATCATTTCGCGTCGATACAAGAAGAAGTATGAGTCGACACATCTCAGTATGCATCGACTCATACTGAGTTTGGTCAGATTTTACAGGGACGAGGAAAAGCTATGTGTCGATGCATAATAGCATGGATCGACACATAGCAGTTCAAAATGCATTTTTTCCTTTGTTTTGAACTGTTTTTACATTGTTTTCATTATTATTAGATATGGTTGTAATATTTCAGTTTCCACTTCATCCCCATTGTTAATTTGTACCCCCATCCCCCTAAAGTGATGTAATAGCTTAGGATTTATTTTCCGCATTTTTACTTGCTTTCATATATTGCTAGTAGCTAGGATGTATGGCAAGATAAAATTAACAAGTAGATAACCTTTCAAATACAAGACAAAATGCATGAAAACTAACACACTTGAACACTAGCATCTCTAGGATAATCTCATTTTGTTGCCTTTCGGGAAATAGTCATGTCCCTCGAATATGGGACGTTTTAGCAAAGACCCTTCTATAAAAAAGATCGTGGTCCCTCGATGACCCTCGATGTTGCCTCCGGTAAAACGATCTAGTCCCTAAAACGAAATTGCTAAAACGTCACATAGGTTTCTTTCTATGACTATACAAACGTCCCACACCCGTCCCTTCACATCCAATGATGGGGCTTCTTACCAAAACAATAGTAAGATAGCCACATCTAAAGGAGAAGGAAAAGAACGTTTAAGACCTATCGAGTAGGTAGATTCACTCCTAGTTACTCGCTTGCTCACAACAACAAAAACATTTTACACACTAACACTTCCATTTCAAAAACATTTTCAAAAGGAAAAAACATTTTGTATACGTTCTTATAGAGACGAGAACCATTGCAAAATATCTTTCTGAAAACCACTTTCCAAAACACAATCCACAAACACATCTTTGGACTATCTTTCGAAACAAAACTTTGTACGCATTCTTATAAAAACGAGAACCATTACAAAGAGATTTTTCAAAACACTTTTGTTGTAATTCACACACCACTCTTAGGGTACGCCTCACTGTTGCCTTGCCCCTCGAAACGTGGTCGTCGAGTACAGGACGTCTTAGTAAGTCCTTATGTCCATGAACATGGCATAAGGGTAGCTTCTAAGGTGTCCTACTATTGCTCTGGTGATCACACTGTTGCCTTGCCCCTCGAAACGTGGTCGTCGAGTACAGGACGTCTTAGTGAGTCCTTATGTTCCATTGATCTAGTTTCCTCGAAACGGTTGCCTCGAAACAAGTTGCCTCGAAACGGTTGCCTCGGAATAAAAAGATCAATGGCATAAGGGTAGCTTCTAAGGTATCTTACTATTGCTCGGTGACCACACTATCCCTAACCCTCGAATTGACCCGAACACCTCCAACGGTGGTGCTACCTACCTCTCAATGGTGGGATGGCACTACCTTAAGGACATTTACACAGCCTAATTCCTTAGGGTGGGTAGATAACTCGTAGATACTTGCTCTAATTCAAAACAAATCAAAAACTCTTTTCACACCGACACTTTTCAAAAAGCTTTCAAAACAACTTTTCAAACACTCTTGAGGACTGATACAAGAGTCGATCTGAAACTTTCAAAGAAACTTTTTCAAACCCACTCACCTTGAAAAGCAAACAGACATTTTGAAAACACAAGTGAGCAAGTATCTAAGAGCCCATGGATAACCATGGATAGAAAGGGTGCTAACACCTTCCCTTTCTATAAATCTACCTCCCGAACCGAGAACTAATCTCAATAAGGAATTTTTCTGTGCTTTTGTCCTTTCCATTTGGAGAAAATAAAAGACGGTGGCGACTCTTGCTTACCGCGACATTTCGCGAACCAGCGTTAAACAGTCAGTTCCGGATCCACCGATCACAGAACTGGCGACTCTGCTGGGGATCTTTTAAAGTGAGGTGTACCTTAGGACTAAGATCACTGTGTTTTCAATTGCTTTGACTTGTTTGCTTTAAATTGTGGGACTGTCTTGGGAGTTCTATAGATCCTAACCCGGATCTGGGGATACCTTCTTAGAAAGTAGCAACAAGGCTGTGAGGGAACTGTGCGGGGTATACCGACATGGTTGAAACAGTTTGCTACGTTGATGTGGCACTTTGGTGTGTATCGGTAACCCTTGAGTTCAGTCAAGGAGAGTACGGGGCCTCCGCGTAGTGTCATTAAGCATCAACCGACCTTAGGAACCTTAATTGAACTATCTTGGCCTCTTTAGGGTAGTGAGATAACTGACTTTGGTGCAGTCCGAGGTTGGTTGATACTCGATACTACACCCAATTGAGGGTTGCTTTCCTGGAATATTTCGGTCGCCAGTTCAGTGGCTAAATCGAAACGATGAACAATGAAAGCAATCCAGTGATATTGGGACCCTTAGAACCCGGTTACTTCTAATAGGACAGGTTGAGCCCACCAACTTCAAGAGGGTAATACCCAGACCCCATGATGGCCTAAACTCTAAGGGCTTCTCTTGTGTGACTTGTGTGCCTTCCAACTTGACTACTTGTTATCTGACACTTGAGTTTTCTTGCAGGTTTGGTTTATAGTCCCTAATTGAGACTCATAACAGGGTTTATTGAGTTTTCTTGCGGGTCTTGTTTATAATCCCTAATTGGGACTCATAACAGGGTTACTAAGTTTCTTGCAGGTTTTGTTTATAGTCCTTAATTGAGACTCATAACAGGGTTACTAAGTTTCCTGCAGGTTTTGTTTATAGTCCCTAATTGAGACTCATAACAGGGTTTACTGAAATTTCTTGCAGGTTTTGTTTATAGTCCATAATTGAGACTCATAACAGGGTTTACTGAGTTTTCTTGCAGGTTTTGTTTATAGTCCTTAATTGGGACTCATAACAGGGTTACTGAGTTTCTTGCAGGTTTTGTTTACAGTCCTTAATTGGGACTCATAACAGGGTTTACCTACTGTTGTACCCCAAAATTTGCCCTCCCGTATTTCTCAAAATATTTCAAAAAAAATTCACAAGTCCAACCCGGCGCGTCATATTCAGGTATTCTTTCGCCAAGATATCTCTGATAACGTATTCTCAAATTCAGGTTCGGCTCAAGCGTCAATTCTTTAAAGAAGGTATCCGAATGTGCGAGTTTTCTTAAAGAAATATGGTGAAAAAGTGTGCTGAAAGTGCAGTTTTTACGCGCTAAAAAATTCATAACTTGAAGATCGTGGCTCGTTTTGAACCCGTTCCGGTGGCCAAAATTCCGTCTTGACATTATCTACGTTTTCATCTCTCACGGCTGGAAGCCAATTTCGATCAGAAGGTCTTCAAAAATGTGGATTTATCAAGTATTTTTGCACAGAAAATTTGTGACAGAAGTTTATTTGCGTCATGTTCAAAAAATCATAGCTTGGTCGATTTTCATCGTATCGAGCCGGTTCCGGTGCCAAGATTTCACAAATTGAGTTGGCTACATTTTCACAGAAGGTATTGAGTTCAAACGGTATTCAAAAGGCCTTCGTTTTTTGCTCAGAGTGCGTGACACGCTGAAAATCCTGAATGCTGAATATTATTTCATCTGAGCCGAAACTTCGAAAATTCATAACTCGGTCAATTTTTATCGGATTGGACTCATATTTTTACACAAGGTCACTGACTCATAGATCTACAACTTTGCTTCAAAAGTCGAGACCAAATTATGCACCGATCAATACCAGTTTTTTATTGAAGAACGTGTCAGAGCCGACACTGGAGCCCAAAATAAGTTTGTCTGAGCTGAAACTTCAAAAATTCATAACTAATTCACCGTTTATCCGATTGAGTCGATTTTCGGACAGGAGTTAGTTCTCGATGTCGGCTACATTTTGTTTTCACATTTTAACTTCAAAAAATGCACTTAAATCCCTGCGATTTAGCCTGGAAAGTGACGAATTCAAGTGAATATTGGAGGCCCAATTGCACATTCAAAGCCCATTTTCTTTACCCTAATTTCCACTATATAATCACCTTCTTGTCACACAAACCAGGAGGAGAAAAAGAGGAGAAGAGAAAAAGAGAAAAAAAACCTTGCCACAACACTGTTGGAATATCAAACTCTTTCAAGAACCCTAAAACCTTGAAATCCTTATTACAAATCCCTCTCTCACTACAAACAAAGCCATCTCAGTTACAAACCAACACCTCACTACTTTTCCAGTAAGGATAAGGCTGGCTTGATCTCCATGATCCTAATTTTCCAGTAAGGCATAAAAGCATCCAGGTCACTAATTTTCCAGTAAGGGTAAGATTGATTTGATCTCCATGATCAAAAGGGTATAATCATTCATACATATGCCATATTGTGCCTAAACATTAAATTTCTTCATATATTGGCTTTATTTGCATTTTATGATTTTATTTAATGTGTTCGTGAGATTCAACACTGCAGATTTAGACAGGATCCCATGCAGGTTCATTAAGGAACGTTGAGGCCAAAAGCCAAATGGCCAAAAGCCAAAAGCCAAATGGCCAAAGTAGAACATTTTATGCATGACACCAATACATGGCGAGGCAGACATTAAGCCAGACATTAAGGGAACGTTGAAGCCAGAACACAAATGGCCAAAAGCCAAAACGCAAATGGCCAAAAGCCAAAAGCCAAATGGCCAAAGTAGAACAACTTATGTATGATGAGGCCAGAACACAAATGGCCAAACCACTTCAATTCACCTCCAAAAAGGGGACAGAAGCCCCCCAAGGTATTGTATTTTCTTTCTTTTCCTTATTTTATTTATTTCAATTATTTCTTTTTTTAATTAATTCCTTTAATTTAACTTATTTTCATGAAATATAAAAAATAGTAAAAAACAGAAAAGTCATAAAAATCAAAATACATTTATTTAATTAATATTTTTTGTAAATAAATATCACTAATTAATTTTAGCTTTGTAAAATTAGGTTTAATTCAAACATTTTTCTTAATAAACTTAAAATGGGTAGAATTAGGTTTTAATCAATTTTTATCCTTTTCTTCTTTTCCTTCACAATAATTAATTATTAAATATTATTTTTGTAATTAAATTACCATGTAATTAATTAGGTTAATTTAGGTTTAATTTTAACATGTTTTCTTAATAAACTAAAAAACAAATAGAGTTAGGGTTAGCATTTAATTTCAATTAATTCTTTTTCCATTAAAAACATAAAATACTAAAAAATATCAACAAAAAAAAAACAATTTCTTTTCTCTCTTAATTAATCAATTCCATCATTTAATTTAATTTTGCAAAAAGGGTCCAACGCCCTCGTTTTTAATCCTTATTCGCATATTTATTTTATTTCGTTTAATATTAATGTAATTCTCCCAAAGCCTTGTAAACTCAGACATTTTATTTCTCGCACTTTACTTCTTTATTTTCTGTCAAATCGGGTCCTGGTTTAATTTTGGCGATGTGGACCCGCGCCTTTGTAATAGTTTAGGAACTTTAATTTCCGCAACTTTTTTAACTGTTAATAATTGCATGCAAGAATGAATGTCTAAATAAAAACAAACGCATAGATCACCTTGACATGAATAAGACAAAATAACTGAACATGACACACAAATCACACACCACCCCTAGGGTACGCCTCACTGTTGCCTTGCCCCTCGAAAGGTGATCGTCGAGTAGAGGATGTTTTAGTAAGTCCTCATGATCCGGGAACCTGGCATGAGGGTAGCTTCTAAGGTGTCTTCCTATTGCTCTGGTGATCACCATGTCCCGAACCTTGAATTGACCCGAACACCTCCAACGGTGGTGCTACCTACCTCTCAATGGTGGGATGGCACTACTTTAAAGGACATTTACACAGACGAATTCCTTAGGGTAGGTAGGTTCTCGTAGATACTTGCTCTAATTCCAAAAAAACAAATCAAAACTACTTTTCACACCGACACTTTTCAAAAAGCTTTCGAAAGCAATCTTTCAAACACTCTTGAGGACCGATACAAGAGTCGAACTGGAATTTTCAAAGAAACTTTTTAAAAACCCACAGTTGAAAAGCAAACAAACCATTTTTGAAAACACAGTGAGCAAGTATCTAAGAGCCCATGGATAACCATGGATAGAAAGGGTGCTAACACCTTCCCTTTCTATAATCTACCTCCCGAACCGAGAGCAATCTCTATAAGGAATTTTTCTGTGCTTTTGTCCTTTCCATTTGGAGAAAATAAAAGACGGTGGCGACTCTTGCTTCCGCGACATTTCGCGAACCAGCGTTAAACAGTCAGTTCCAGATCCACCGATCACAGAACTGGCGACTCTGCTGGGGAATAAACTTAAAGTGAGGTGTACCTTAGGGTTAGTTCATAACTGTGTTTTCAATTGTATTGACTTGTCTGCTTTAAATTTATGGGTTGCATGGGAGTTATATAGATCCTAACCCGGATCTGGGGATACCCTGTTTAGGTAGCATAAGCTGTGAGGGACATGTCCGGCGTAGACCGACACAGGTGAAACAGTGGCTACGTTGGTGTGGCACCTTGGTCTGTACCGATATCCCTTGTGTTGCAACGAGGAGAATATGGGTCTTCTAAGGAGTCATTAAGCACCAACAACCTTAGAACCTTAATTGACACAACTTGGCCACTAGAACAGTAGCAGTATGCTACGCCCATTGAGGCTAAACTCTCGTGATGGTTCTGGCCGCAAGAAAAGATTGCGATGCTGGGGTTATGACCGATTGAGGGTAGTCAATGATATTGGGATCCTCTAAGAACCCGGTTACTTTTGATTAGGACAGGTATGAACCAACAAACTGAAAGAGGGTACTACCCAGACCCCATGTTGGCCTTAAACTCTAAGGGCTTCTCTTGTGTGACTTGTGTGCCTTCGTACTTGCCTACTTGCATGCTTGTTATCTGACACATGAACTGCTTGCAGGTTTTGTTTATAGTCCTTAACTGGGACTCATAACGGGGTTTACGGAGTGTTTTGCAGGTTTTGTTTAGTCCTTAATTAGGACTCATAACAGGGTTTACCAAGTTTCTTGCAGGTTTTGTTTTTAGTCCTTAACTGGGACTCATGACAGATTTTGCTTGAGTTTCTTGCAGGTTTCTGTTTATAGTCCTTAATAAGGGCTCCTAACAGGGTTTACCCACATCATTCTATGCATAGCATAACATCATACCATTGCATATATCCTAACCCATTTCAAGGATCTCAAGGGCTCGTGATGCAGGTCATGGTGAATCAACTATCCCAGCAAGGGGCAAAGAGGATTTATTTTCCTCTAGCCAAGGTTGTCAGGGGCTATGACCCACTTGATATGGTGAGCTTTGACACTGGAAGAAGATTGCCCTAGCCAAGGATGTCAGGGGCTATGACCCACTTGATATGGTGAGCTCTGACTCTTGAAGAAGGTTCCCTTAACCAAGGTTGTTTGGAAATCAAAACCAGACATGATGACTAAAGTCAGGGGCTATGACCCACTGGATATGGTGAGCCTTTGACCCTTGAAGAAGAATTCTCAACAACATGGGTGTCCTTCAATCAAGCTATAAATTCCAATGCTAACAAATTTTCTTGTTTACCCCGCGAGGTCCTTGAAAACATTGCATGCATGTCATACTCATCATTGCATAACAGGTATCCTTGTTGCAGGTCACTTACCTTTCTCGCTGTTTATTTCAGCAATGGCTTCACAACAAGATAACCAGGACCCTCACGCTCAAGAGACTCAGTTCAGGGAAATCTTCCTAAGCCTATCCAAGGGGCAGGAAGAGTTGAGGACACTCCTCATGGGGAATCTGATCAGAAAGAGTCCTGAAGATGACAAGGACGAACAACTGAAACGTCTACAAGCTGAGGTAGACACATTGAAAACCCAGATGCTGGGGCAAAGGGCCCTCATTCAAGGTCTAGCTCAGGAGCAAGGAGAGCTGAGGGCCATGATCAGTCAGCTTCCTCAAGGCATGAAGCAACCAGCCCAAATCAGGGACCAGGTCATGGAACAACTTCCAAGAGGGCAACGGTCGGGTCCAATGAATAGACCTCTCCGAGTTGCTACTACTTCACAGGTCCAACAACGACCTCACCAAAAACAGTGGGTTGATCAGAACAGGTCGGACGAGCCTAAGAGACAATTCGCCAACATCAACATGCCATGGTCACGAGCTTTACAGCACATGTTAAGGATGAACCTGATTGCGGTGATCAACCCTCCTGCAAATCCAAAGACTTCCTCTCCAAATTACAACCCAGAAGCAAGGTACGCTTACCATTCTGGTAGCCCGGGGCACGATACTGAGGACTGTTGGGCACTGAAGTACAAGATTCAAAATATGATCGATGCTAAAGAGATCGAGTTCGAGCCCGCCGAGACTCCCAATGTGATCATTGCTCCCTTGCCAAAACATGGCTAGGATTGAGAAATTTTTGTTCATTAGAATCTTTCAAGTTGTAATTTTCTTTTGATTGTTCAAACATTCCATTCATATCAAACATTGTTATTTCATTAATGCATCGCATATGTCTGTTTTGAAACAATATATTCGTATTCACTAAATGCAAATTATTTTCATATTTTTTCTGATGATCAACTCTTAATTGATAATTCTAAGCCTCTTGAGGGAGGATGACGAAAACGATACCATAATTTACAGTATGCTTTTGAACAGACCCCGCTGATGAAGTACAGGCATTGTTTCAAATCCCTAAACACTGGAGTTATAAGGATGATAATCCCTCGTCGACCCATCTGAGCCAAAGAAGTAGGAGTTTTTCTTTTCGAAATTTAAAAACCCTTAATCATAACCTGGGGCAGGGTAGTCTCTCAGTTGATCCAAGTGCATAACAAATGGCATCAAAGAGATCCTTACGAAAAAAAGACAGTGATGGTTCCGAATAATCAATAAAGAAAGGCAGTCATTATCTCAAAAATTAAAAAACCCATTAAGTCAAAACCCATGAAGGAGACTTATAAAACTGGGGCATCCCGCTGACTGTAATCCCAAAAAAGGAAACAGTTCAGGCAAAAAAAAGGAAAGGGATAACAAAATCAAGGAAGAAAAAGAGGTCCTACAAACCCTCAGCAAAAAAAAGAGATGACTGCCTATTCAAATAAACGTTCAACATCCGAATCATCACCGGAAAATCAGAGCAAAGACTCAAACAAGGTCTAACGTATGATCAACTGAGTTTAGGTTTGGAGAACATCACGAAGAGCGGGTGGGTATAAAATTTGAGCCTTTATCCTTTGTTTCTTAAACCGTGAACCAGGCCACGTTATAACCCTTAAAAGTCCTAGCCGAAGCACGGGTTAGTTCGAAAGCATACTGTTACGAAAGGTATCCTGACTCCTTAAGGCCTACGGTAAATAACTAGTTGACATCACGTTTTACAAACAATCACTCGTTTTATGAAAAAAAGAATGCATTTTCAAAATCTTCAAGACAGACATAAGCTTTGCATTTTTGATATAACATTGTTTGCATATGACTTTTTGTTTGAACAAGCAGAAGTTTGCACGACAAATGCCTAATGAACAGAAGTACCTCCAATCAAGGGGCAGACATGAGCATGGTCCATCATCTGGGGCAATCCAATCAAGATTCGGAGAATCTCTCAAAGGCCAAATAGCCTGGGGCAAATCTCCGCCTGAGTCACTTGGGGCATTTCAACAACGAATCTGGCCTGATCAAACACCTTCTGGTGGCATGACAAAACACTTCTAACAGGGGCAACTCCCTACATTCTGAGAACATGGACATAGTCGAAAAGATATTACGCATAATCAAAGACCCGATAGGTTGACACACCTAGGCAAAAATAAGGGCTTCCCGGCGAACCAAAAGGGTTCGGGCAAAATGAAGGGACGAAATGGAAAAATTTGTACACCCGGCAAGTCGAAAACCTGAAAAGACGGCTTGGGCAAAAATGGGTATCCCGGTGGACTGAAAACCCGAAAGGGCGGTCCAGGCAAAAGCTAGGGATCAAAGCGTACAGCTATGTCCTGTCGTCTTATCATCTGCCTACCAGAAGAAGGTTTGTCCATCAACAACTATCAGCACCTCACAGGTCTTCCTCTCATACCTCAGAAACAGGGGCAATAAAGAGTGGTCTAAGCAACCTGATTGTTTCTGTCCTCCAAGATACCAAGGTAGGTTCAGCTAAAGAATATGACCAGTACATATTAATTCCCCAGAGAGTGAATCAGCAGCTAGTACATTCTTCCCCAAGCAGAGTTATCAAATCTTAAGGAAGTTGGGAATCCTCTAGCAGATAGCAACATTCCCCAGCAGCATAAAACTTCCCCAAGAGAGTCCAATCTAGTCCCCCAGGAAAATTGGAATCCATCTCCCCAAGTAGTAAGCTTATCCCCAGTAGATTCTGGAAGCTTATCCTCCCGAAAGCACGAACGCGTCGTCCGACTTTATTTAAAGAGTTATTTCTTTAATAGGATATAACTGGGTTATCCTCAGCCAAAAGCCACGGAAAGAGCGTCGTCGACAAAGCCTTCTTATCCCCAGCGAAGTCTATCAACACTTCCAACAACAAGGGCATCCCCAGCAAATTATTATCAACACTCGGCAAGGCATCCCTCTTCCCACAGAGTATTGCTTCCCAGCATGGTCGCTAGAGTATCTTTTCTCCCCGCAGAATCTTCCATTTGCCAAGTTTATTCCGCAACGGAGTCATCTTCTCCTACCGGTATTCTTGCAACTATCGTCCCCAGCGGAAGCAAAAATCTATTCTTCAACATCAGCCCAGGATATGACTTCCCGGCACCCGTCAAGGATTTACTTTCCTAGACAAAAACATACATTCATAAAACATCACATACATCATTATAGCATGTATAGACGCATTATGTCATACAAATCTCATTTATGTTGAGAACATCATTGCTTGATCCATATCATGCATTGCATATGACTGACCTTTACCTTTCAGGAAAGATGCAGTTGAAATTCTCAATCATATTTCAAGACCTAGACCGGTTCAGTTAATCGATTCCAAAGATTTCTTATCCAGTCCCAGGCCTTCTCTAGTCCAGCTAAATCGACTCCCAACAGATTTTTTTGATAAAGACTCAGTAGAAGTTATCCCAGGTTATTAATTTCCTATTGGTCCTCTCTCCGACGGTGCATGAGATTTCCATTTTTAGGGTTTTCTTTAAGATTATAATTTTCAGATGTTTCCCTCTCCGACGGTGAGTGAGGTGATAGTCTCCTATGGTTCCCTCTCCGACAGTGAGTGAGGTGGTAAGTCATTTTCAGATGTTTCCCTCTCCGACGGTGAGTGAGGTGATAGTTTCCTATGGTTCCCTCTCCGACGGTGAGTGAGGTGGTAAGTCCTTTTCAGATGTTTCCCTCTCCGACGGTGAGTGAGGTGATAGTCTCCTATGGTTCCCTCTCCGACAGTGAGTGAGGTGGTAAGTCCTTTTCAGATGTTTCCCTCTCCGACGGTGAGTGAGGTGATAATTTCCTATGGTTCCCTCTCCGACGGTGAGTGAGGTGGTAAGTCCTTTTCAGATGTTTCCCTCTCCGACGGTGAGTGAGGTGATAGTCTCCTATGGTTCCCTCTCCGACGGTGAGTGAGGTGGTAAGTCCTTTTCAGATGTTTCCCTCTCTGACGGTGAGTGAGGTGATAGTCTCCTATGGTTCCCTCTCCGACGGTGAGTGAGGTGGTAAGTCCTTTTCAGATGTTTCCCTCTCCAACGGTGAGTGAGGTGATAATCTCCTATGGTTCCCTCTCCGACAGTGAGTGAGGTGGTAAGTCCTTTTCAGATGTTTCCCTCTCCGACGGTGAGTGAGGTGATAGTCTCCTATAGTTCCCTCTCCGACGGTGAGTGAGGTGGTAAGTCCTTTTCAGATGTTTCCCTCTCCGACGGTGAGTGAGGTGATAGTCTCCTATGGTTCCCTCTCCGACGGTGAGTGAGGTGGTAAGTCCTTTTCAGATGTTTCCCTCTCCGACGGTGAGTGAGGTGATAGTATCCTATGGTTCCCTCTCCGACGGTGAGTGAGGTGGTAAGTCCTTTTCAGATGTTTCCCTCTCCAACGGTGAGTGAGGTGATAATCTCCTATGGTTCCCTCTCCGACGGTGAGTGAGGTGGTAAGTCCTTTTCAGATGTTTCCCTCTCCGACAGTGAGTGAGGTGATAATCTCCTATGGTTCCCTCTCCGACGGTGAGTGAGGTGGTAAGTCCTTTTCAGATGTTTCCCTCTCCGACGCTGAGTGAGGTGATAATCTCCTATGGTTCCCTCTCCGACGGTGAGTGAGGTGATAATTCCTTTTCAGATGGTTCCCTCTCCGACGGTGAATGAGGTGATAATTCCTTTTTCAGATGGTTCCCTCTCCGACGGTGAGTGAGGTGATAATTCCCTTTCCGATTATAATTGCCTATGGTTCTCCCCCCGATACGGCAAAGATGGTAATTCCCACCAAGATTTTCTCAACGAGCGTTGTTGAAGTTAAAGTCACCCAAGGTTCTCTTACCATTCATGCTAAGGTAGTAACCATCCCTGGTTCATTCATCATCTTGTGAAGCTCCAGACTCAGCTCCTGTAACCAGTCAGGACATATCTATACCAAGCATCTGAAAACCAACTCCTGCAACATGTCAGGTACTCATTTTTCTGTTTTGCAGGTACGCAAGTTCTCGCTAAGGAATCTCTTATGCGATCAACGTCCGGATGGCATCTATAAGCCCATCATCCCCCATCAATCTCCAAATGGCATCTATAAGCCCATTTCCATCACACTGCTACTATGTGAGCGCAAATTTCTGGGCACTCTAGTGTTCAATCATCTTCTACCCTCGGATTACGAAAGGCACGTCAGCCAATCTGCATCCTCAGGTCTAAGAAGATTGAACAGGGGCAACTGTTGTACCCCAAAATTTGCCCTCCCATATTTCTCAAAATATTTCAAGAAAAATTCACAAGTCCAACCCGGCGCGTCATATTCAGGTATTCTTTCGCCAAGATATCTCTGATAACGTATTCTCAAATTCAGGTTCGGCTCAAGCGTCAATTCTTTAAAGAAGGTATCCGAATGTGCGAGTTTTCTTAAAGAAATATGGTGAAAAAGTGTGCTGAAAGTGCAGTTTTTACGCGCTAAAAAATTCATAACTTGAAGATCGTGGCTCGTTTTGAACCCGTTCCGGTGGCCAAAATTCCGTCTTGACATTATCTACGTTTTCATTTCTCACGGCTGGAAGCCAATTTCGATCAGAAGGTCTTCAAAAATGTGGATTTATCAAGTATTTTTGCACATAAAATTTGTGACAGAAGTTTATTTGTGTCATGTTAAAAAAATCATAGCTTGGTCGATTTTCATCGTATCGAGCCGGTTCCGGTGCCAAGATTTCACAAATTGAGTTGGCTACATTTTCACAGAAGGTATTGAGTTCAAACGGTATTCAAAAGGCCTTCGTTTTTTGCTCAGAGTGCGTGACACGCTGAAAATCCTGAATGCTGAATATTATTTCATCTGAGCCGAAACTTCGAAAATTCATAACTCGGTCAATTTTTATCGGATTGGACTCATATTTTTACACAAGGTCACTGACTCATAGATCTACAACTTTGCTTCAAAAGTCGAGACCAAATTATGCACCGATCAATACCAGTTTTTTATTGAAGAACGTGTCAGAGCCGACACTGGAGCCCAAAATAAGTTTGTCTGAGCTGAAACTTCAAAAATTCATAACTAATTCACCGTTTATCCGATTGAGTCGATTTTCGGACAGGAGTTAGTTCTCGATGTCGGCTACATTTTGTTTTCACATTTTAACTTCAAAAAATGCACTTAAGTCCCTGCGATTTAGCCTGGAAAGTGACGAATTCAAGTGAATATTGGAGGCCCAATTGCACATTCAAAGCCCATTTTCTTTACCCTAATTTCCACTATATAATCACCTTCTTGTCACACAAACCAGGAGGAGAAAAAGAGGAGAAGAGAAAAAGAGAAAAAAAACCTTGCCACAACACTGTTGGAATATCAAACTCTTTCAAGAACCCTAAAACCTTGAAATCCTTATTACAAATCCCTCTCTCACTACAAACAAAGCCATCTCAGTTACAAACCAACACCTCACTACTTTTCCAGTAAGGATAAGGCTGGCTTGATCTCCATGATCCTAATTTTTCAGTAAGGCATAAAAGCATCCAGGTCACTAATTTTCCAGTAAGAGTAAGATTGATTTGATCTCCATGATCAAAAGGGTATAATCATTCATACATGCCATATTGTGCCTAAACATTAAATTTCTTCATATATTGGCTTTATTTGCATTTTATGATTTTATTTAATGTGTTCGTGAGATTCAACACTGCAGATTTAGACAGGATCCCATGCAGGTTCATTAAGGAACGTTGAGGCCAAAAGCCAAATGGCCAAAAGCCAAAAGCCAAATGGCCAAAGTAGAACATTTTATGCATGACACCAATACATGGCGAGGCAGACATTAAGCCAGACATTAAGGGAACGTTGAAGCCAGAACACAAATGGCCAAAAGCCAAAACGCAAATGGCCAAAAGCCAAAAGCCAAATGGCCAAAGTAGAACAACTTATGTATGATGAGGCCAGAACACAAATGGCCAAACCACTTCAATTCACCTCCAAAAAGGGGACAGAAGCCCCCCAAGGTATTGTATTTTCTTTCTTTTCCTTATTTTATTTATTTCAATTATTTCTTTTTTTAATTAATTCCTTTAATTTAACTTATTTTCATGAAATATAAAAAATAGTAAAAAACAGAAAAGTCATAAAAATCAAAATACATTTATTTAATTAATATTTTTTGTAAATAAATATCACTAATTAATTTTAGCTTTGTAAAATTAGGTTTAATTCAAACATTTTTCTTAATAAACTTAAAATGGGTAGAATTAGGTTTTAATCAATTTTTATCCTTTTCTTCTTTTCCTTCACAATAATTAATTATTAAATATTATTTTTGTAATTAAATTACCATGTAATTAATTAGGTTAATTTAGGTTTAATTTTAACATGTTTTCTTAATAAACTAAAAAACAAATAGAGTTAGGGTTAGCATTTAATTTCAATTAATTCTTTTTCCATTAAAAACATAAAATACTAAAAAATATCAACAAAAAAAAAACAATTTCTTTTCTCTCTTAATTAATCAATTCCATCATTTAATTTAATTTTGCAAAAAGGGTCCAACGCCCTCGTTTTTAATCCTTATTCGCATATTTATTTTATTTCGTTTAATATTAATGTAATTCTCCCAAAGCCTTGTAAACTCGGACATTTTATTTCTCGCACTTTACTTCTTTATTTTCTGTCAAATCGGGTCCTGGTTTAATTTTGGCGATGTGGACCCGCGCCTTTGTAATAGTTTAGGAACTTTAATTTCCGCAACTTTTTTAACTGTTAATAATTGCATGCAAGAATGAATGTCTAAATAAAAACAAACGCATAGATCACCTTGACATGAATAAGACAAAATAACTGAACATGACACACAAATCACACACCACCCCTAGGGTACGCCTCACTGTTGCCTTGCCCCTCGAAAGGTGATCGTCGAGTAGAGGATGTTTTAGTAAGTCCTCATGATCCGGGAACCTGGCATGAGGGTAGCTTCTAAGGTGTCTTCCTATTGCTCTGGTGATCACCATGTCCCGAACCTCGAATTGACCCGAACACCTCCAACGGTGGTGCTACCTACCTCTCAATGGTGGGATGGCACTACTTTAAAGGACATTTACACAGACGAATTCCTTAGGGTAGGTAGGTTCTCGTAGATACTTGCTCTAATTCCAAAAAAACAAATCAAAACTACTTTTCACACCGACACTTTTCAAAAAGCTTTCGAAAGCAATCTTTCAAACACTCTTGAGGACCGATACAAGAGTCGAACTGGAATTTTCAAAGAAACTTTTTAAAAACCCACAGTTGAAAAGCAAACAAACCATTTTTGAAAACACAGTGAGCAAGTATCTAAGAGCCCATGGATAACCATGGATAGAAAGGGTGCTAACACCTTCCCTTTCTATAATCTACCTCCCGAACCGAGAGCAATCTCTATAAGGAATTTTTCTGTGCTTTTGTCCTTTCCATTTGGAGAAAATAAAAGACGGTGGCGACTCTTGCTTCTGCGACATTTCGCGAACCAGCGTTAAACAGTCAGTTCCAGATCCACCGATCACACCTACGTTACCCCATGCATAGCATAACATCATACCATTGCATACATCCTGCATAAAGACTAATCCGTTTCAAGGACCTCAAGGGCTTGTGACGCAGGTCATGATGAATCAACTATCCCAGCAAGGGGCAAAGAGGACTTATTTTCCTCTAGACAAGGTTGTCAGGGGCTATGATCCACTTGATATGGTGAGCTTTGACACTTGAGGAAAGTTCCCCGAGCCAAAGTTGTCAGGGGCTATGACCCACTGGATATGGTGAGCTTTTGACCCTTGAAGAAGGACTCTCAACAACATGAAGTGCCTTCAATCAAGCCACCAGTTACCAGATTCTAATAATTTTTCTTGTTTACCCCGCGAGGTCCTTGAAAACATTGCATGCATATATAAACATCATTGCATTACAGGTACCTTTCTTTACAGGTCACTTACCATCTACGCTGTTTATTTCAGCAATGGCTTCCCAACAAGATAACCAGGGTCTTCATGCTCAAGAGACTCAGTTCAAGGAGATCTTCCTAAGCCTATCCAAGGGGCAGGAAGAGTTAAGGACACTCCTCATGGGGACTTTAGCCAGGAACAGTGCTGAAGATGACAAGGACGGACAACTGAAACGTCTACAAGCTGAAGTAGATACATTGAAAACCCAGATGCTGGGGCAAAGGGCTCTCATCCAAGGTCTAGCTCAGGAGCAAGAAGAGTTGAGGACCATAATCAGTCAGCTCCACCAAGAGAGACACCATATGAAGCAACCTGCCCAAGTCAGAGACCAGGTCTTTGATCAGTTTCCAAGAGGACAAGAACCTGACATGGTGAAGAATAGAACTCTCCAAATTTCTACTACCTCACAGGTCCAACTACAACCTCTCCCAGAGCAACAGGTTGATCTGAGTAGGCCAAGTAGGTCCAAGAGGCAGTTCACCCAGATGAACATGCCTTTGTTTCAAGCTCTGCAACACCTGCTGAGGTTGAATCTAATTACATTAAGGGCTCCTCCCCGGAACCCCAACATCTCTGCTCCTAACTATCATCCCAACAAAAGGTGTGCATATCACTCTAATAGTCCTGGACACGACACTGCCGACTGCTGGGCTCTGAAGAACAAGGTCCAGGATCTGATTAATGAAGGAGTAGTGGATTTCACCCAAGTGGGTCAAGCTGAGGTCTTCTGCCATCCCTACAAGATGCATCAGTTGAAGTAACAGGTCCTGAGACTAGAAGACTTTTATTCATTAGAATTTTTCAAGTTGTAATTTTCTTTTGATTGTTCAAACATTTATTCATGTTAAACGTTGTTATTTCATTAATGCATCGCATATGTCTGTTTTGAAGCAATATATTCGTATTCACTATATGCAAATTATTTTCATATTTTTTCTGATGATCAACGCTCGATTAATAATTCTAAGCCTCTTGAGGGAGGATGTCGAAAACGATATCATGACATTTACAGTATGCTTTTGAACAGACCCCGCTGATGAGGTACATGCATTGTTTCAATCCCTAAACACTGGAGTTATAAGGAAGATAATCCCTCGTCAACCCCTCTGAGCCAAAGAAGTAGGAGTTTTTCTTTTCGAAATTTAAAACCCTTAATCATAACCTGGGGCAGGGTAGTCTCTCAGTTGATCCAAGTGCATAACAAATGGCACCAAAGAGGTCCTTACAAAACGAAAGACAATGATGGTTCCGAATAATCATAAAAAATAGGCAGTCATTATTTCCCAAAAAATAAGAGCCCAATAAGGAGACTTACAAAACTGGGGCATCCCGCTGACTCTAATCACAAAAGACACAGTTCAGGCAAAAAATAGGGATCATAAAATCAAAAAAGGAAAGAGGTCATACAAACCCTCAACAAAAAAAGGAAAGGACTGCCTAATCAAAATAAATCGTCAGTATACGAACCATCACTGGTATATCAAAGCAAAGACGCAACAAGGTCTAACGCACGATTAGCTGAGTTTAGGATTGAAGAACATCACGAAGAGCGGGTGGGTACAAATAAAATTTGAGCCTTTATCCTTTGTTTCTTAAACCGTGAACCAGGCCATATTATTACCCTTAAAAGTCCTAGCTGAAGCATGGGTTAGTTCGAAAGCATACTATTACCAAAGGTATCCCGACTCCTTAAGGTTTGCGGTAAAATAATGAGTTGACATCACAATTTACAAAATTCACTTGTTTTTTATGAAAAATGCATTTTCAAAATCTTCAAGACAGACATAATCTTTGCATTTTTGAAATAACATTGCTTGCACATATGACTATTTGTTTGAACAGCAAATAAATTCGCACGAAGAATATCTTATGAGCAAAAGCACTCCCAACAAAGGGGCAGGCATGATCATTGTTCATCATTTGGGGAAGTTAAGTCAAGATTCGGAGAATCTCTCAAAAGGCCAACCAGCTTGGGGCAAATCTCCATCTGGATCACCTGGGGCATTCCGATAACGAATCTTGCCTGATCAGACATCTTCTAGTGGTACGGCAACGCAACATCAATAACAGGGGCATCTCCCTACATCCTGAGAGCATGGACATAGTCGAAAAAATACTGCGCATAATCAAAGACCCGCTAGGTTGACATACCTAGGCAAAAATAAGGGCTTCCCGACGAACCAAAAGGGTTCGGGCAAAAAATAAGGGATGAAATGAAAAATTTGTACACCCGGCAAGTCGAAAACCTGAAAAGGCGGCTTGGGCAAAAAAGGGTATCCCAGTGGACCGAAAACCCGAAAGGGCGGTCCAGGCAAAAATTAGGGATCAAAGCGTACGACTACGTCCTGGCATCTCGTCACCTATCTACCAGAAGATTTGTTAATTACCCCCACAGGTGCCTTCTCCCACTGAAACAGGGGAAATAATGAGTCGTCTAAGCGATCTAATTGCTCTGTCCACCAAGGTACCAAGGTAGGTTCAGCTGAAGAACAACCAAGATGCCTTAATTCCCCAGAGAGTGAGCCAGCAAGTCAACATACTCTCCCCAAGCAGAATTAGCCTACTCAGTCAGCCTTATGGACGTTGGATTCTCCCCAGCGGATCTCAACATTCCTCAGCAGAGTCTACAAACACCCTCAACAAGCATCCCTGGCAGTCTTGATCTAAGATTGTTCCTCGACAGAATCTAGACATCCAGCGGAGCCCTTCCCAGTACATTCCAAAGTCTCCCGAGGAGAGTTAAATCATCTCCCTAGTAGGAAGCTTATCCCCAGTAGATTCTGGAAGCTTATCCTTTGCAGAGCATATCTCTCCCCGTCTTTATTCAGAAGGTTATTCCTCGCCAGAGCTTATAACTGGGTTATCCTCAGCTAATTGCCACGGAAAGATCGTCCTCGGCGAAGTATTCCTATCCCCAGCGGAATTCCTCAAACCTCCCAAACGTAACTCAACAATGGTATCCCCAACGGAGTTCTCATACAACATCTCAGCTAAGTACCTCTCTTCCCACAGAGTATTTTCCCCAGCAAGATCGCTAGAGTAATTTTCCCCGCAGAGTAATCTATTCGCCAAGTTTATTCCCCAACGGAGTTATCTTCTCCTACCGGTGTTCTTGCAACATCAGCCCAGGATTCAACAAGCTCCCAGCAGTCGTCAAGGATTTACTTTCCTAGACGAAAATACATTCATAACCATTGCATCTTCATACATTATAGCATGCATACGCATCATACAACACCAATCTCATTTATGCTTGAGAACATCTTAATATCATGCAGTCCATGCACCATGACATTGCATATAACTAATGTTTTGCCTTTTTCAGGAAAGGTCAATACAAAGATGATTACTATCAACTATTGCAATCCCAGATTCGATTCCTGTATCTAACCAGGGCATGTCTGTGAGCGATTGATTGTGGATTCGATACCTGTATCCGGCCAGGGCAGGTCTACGTTAAAAAGATTAAAGAGATAGCTTGGAAATGCTCCAGATATGGATGCTGTTCTTTTGCTTATTCAAAATTCCTTCTAGATATGGTTCAGATGTGACCCAGGCATGGCGACGTTCTGATACTTATTCTAAATTTCTTCTCAGATATAACTTAGATATGCTCTGGACACGGAGGCTATTCTGTTGTTTATTCAGAGATCACCTTTCTAGGTATGGTTCAGATGTGACCCAGGCATGGCGACGTTCTGATACTTATTCCAGATTTCTTCTCAGATATAACTTAGAGATGCTCCGGACACGGAGGTTGTTCTGTTGTTTATTCAGAGATCACCTTTCTAGGTATGGTTCAGATGTGACCCAGGCATGACGACGTTCTGATACTTATTCCAGATTTCTTCTCAGATATAACTTAGAGATGCTCCGGACACGGAGGATGTTCTGTTGTTTATTCAGAGATCACCTTTCTAGGTATGGTTCAGATGTGACCCAGGCATGGCGACGTTCTGATACTTATTCCAGATTTCTTCTCAGATATAACTTAGAGATGCTCCGGACACGGAGGCTGTTCTGTTGTTTATTCAGAGATCACCTTTCTAGGTATGGTTCAGATGTGACCCAGGCATGGCGACATTCTGATACTTATTCCAGATTTCTTCTCAGATATAACTTAGAGATGCTCCGGACACGGAGGCTGTTCTGTTGTTTATTCAGAGATCACCTTTCTAGGTATGGTTCAGATGTGACCCAGGCATGGCGACGTTCTGATACTTATTCCAGATTTCTTCTCAGATATAACTTAGAGATGCTCCGGACACGGAGGCTGTTCTGTTGTTTATTCAGAGATCACCTTTCTAGGTATGGTTCAGATGTGACCCAGGCATGGCGACGTTCTGATACTTATTCCAGATTTCCTCTCAGAGATAGCTTGGAAATGCTCTAGATATGGATGCTGTTCTTTTGCTTATTCAAGACTCCTTCTAGATATGGTTCAGATGTGACCCATGCATGGCGACGTTCTGATACTCATTCCAGATTTCCTTTCAGAGATAGCTTGGAAATGCTCCAGATATGGATGCTGCTCTTTTGCTTATTCAAGACTCCTTCTAGATATGGTTCAGATGTGACCCAGGCATGGCAATGTTCTGATACTTATTCCAGATTTCCTCTCAGAGATAGCTTGGAAATGCTCCAGATATGGATGTTGTTCTTTTGTTTATTCAAGACTCCTTCTAGATATGGTTCAGATGTGACCCAGGCATGGCGACGTTCTGACACTCATTCTAGATTTCCTTTCAGATATAGCCTAGAGATGCTCCAGATCCGGATGCCGTTCTATTGCTTATTCAGATTCAAACTTCTAAAAAACAACTTAGAGATGCTCCATCCCGGATGCTCTTCTATTGTTCAGTCCAGATACGATCCAGATTCGGATGACATTCTGTCGCTCATACAGATACAGTATGGATATACCCCAGACACGACGGTCATTCTACTGTTTATTCAGACGTCAACAACTAGATATAGGCTAGATATGCTCCAGGCACGGAAGCTATTCTATTTCTTATTCAGATTCAGTCATCCGACAGTCTCCAAATGGCATCTATAAGCCCATTCCCGGCAAGGTTCTGTCACACTTCCAGATGGCATCTATAAGCCCATCCTCCTATCCATCATCTCTCCAAATGGCATCTTTAAGCCCATTCCCGCTATCACACTGCTGATACTCTACTATGTAAGTGCAAATTTCTGGGCACTCTAGTGTTCAATCATCTTCCACCCTCGGATCACGAAAGGCACACACGCCAGTCTACATCCTCAGGTCTAAGAAGATTGAACAGGGGCAACTGTTGTACCCCAAAATTTTCCCTCCCATAATCTTCCAAGTTTTGCCAAGCATCACCTCAAATGGTTCAAAGTCTACTCAAGGGCTACACAGTCAACCATCCTCCTAAGCCATGCAAATTAGGGTTTTGGTTCTTGCAAGGAAATTGAAGTTTTCAAGGGCTCAATCAAGTCCCATATGCCCATACACATTGTCAAGCACCTACATGTCAAGTTTCAAGGCTCACAAGGTCAAGTTGCACAGTCAAAAACCCTAATTGCTCAACAGTCAACTGCAGGGGCAAAATGGTCATTTGGCAGTCAAAAGTCAAATTTTTGGTCAACATCTTATTTTGAAGCCACAAATATCATTTGATCAATGCTTGATCATGATTCTCAAAGTATGGCTCAAAAAGTCTCAAGATGCAAAAGTTTCTATTTTTGGACAGCTGAAAAGTCAACTGTAACTTGACCAAGGCATAACTTTTTCATGGTTCATCAGAAAAATTCCATCCAATGCTCATCTTGAAGGGGAAGACATTTCCTACAATTCATCTTCACATTCCAAGTCCAAGAAATGCTCTCACAAAAAGTTATCAATTTCAACATTATAGGTCATTTTCAAAAGTCAACAAAAAGGTACTTTAAGTCAAAGACCATAACTTGAGATTGGTAAATAAAAATGACATGGGACCAAAGACATTGGTTATAGGACTGCAAGACCTTTCCAAAATGTCCAAGAACATGTTCATAACTTCAAAATTGAGCAAGATATGCATTGGAGAAGTTGGGAAATTTTTGTGAAATGGCCAAAATCATTTATCCTTGAAATTTCATTTTTGACAAAAGGGGCCCACTTTTTCCATTTGAATCAGCTTGGCCATGCTTCCCACGTGTCCCACATTTTATTTCAAATTTTAAAATTAATTTTTTCATTTTTATTTGATTTTATTGGATTTAATTCATTTTAAATCCTTTAAAATCAAATAAAAATCAATAAGGTTAATTAAGGGGCATATTTGGTCTTGATTAGCTTTGAATCATCATTATACAACATCCCAAATTTGTTTCAAGGCCTAATCAAGCAAGAATTCAAAATTGGTACAAAGATGGAAAGTTTGTTAATGGAGGTTTATGGCAAAATCTTATGTATGAATGCAAGGCTTCAAGGCCCTTAATTCCAATTGAAATACATTACATAATGCATATGCAAGTGATCAAAAAAAAAAGAACACAACCTAGAGAACTCTCTAAAACGAAAAAACAAAAAATTCCACAAAAAAAACCTCATATTCTCTTATACAAAATCCTGTACGGAGGCCACTCGATGAAAACCCCCACTTTTCTTCTTGTTGCACTGTAAATTCACTTTTCACGTGCAATTTCCCATGAACCAACTTTAACAAAAATCTCATCAACCAAAACAGAAACCTTACACAAGCTCATGTTCATACCGTTGACACAAGCTCAAAACTGATGCAACCACAAATCATCATCCTCTTGACAGCACCACAACAACATCATTGAGTCATGATAAAGCAACACAAAATTCTAACATTTTCAATTTCATTTATTCTATTTAATTTTCTTTTTGATTGTTTGAACTTTATCCATAAAATTCTTTGTGAAGATCAGGACTGGAATTTGGCTCTCTGAATCAGAAACAGAAGAACGAGAAGCGTCCAAATCGTAGTTCCGCCGCACAACCGCGGACTCAACCGCCGCTTCCAGATCCGCTTCTGCCGCGACTTCGTGCTCCCTCCTAAATTGGGTCAACACCCCCATGGTTTGCATCACCTTTCATTTTTCCATTTTTCTTTTCTTCTTTTTATTTTAATTGTTTTTCTTTTGTTTTATTTAATTCACCAAAATTAATCTTAATAATAACACAAAACCAAAAAATCAGAAATCATTAAAAAATAAAAATATGTTTTATTTAATTTTTTTAATTCTTTAAATAGTTTTTGTAAATAAATTCCAATAAAACAATTAGTTTAAATTTAGGTTTTTAACTTTAATGTCTTTTTCTAAAATAATTATAAAAAAAAAATATAAAAATTAGGTTATTAGTATCTTTATTCTTTTCTCAATAAATAACTTTTTCTCCTTATTATTATTATTAATTAATTTTGTAAATAAATATGACATTTAATTAATTAGGATAAATTAGGTTAAAACTTAAACATTTTTTTTAATTAAAAACAAATTTAGAACTAGGCTTTTATTTTAATTTCTAATTTCAATTAACTTTCTTTATTTCATAAAATACCAAAAAAACATAAAAATAATCTCTTTTCTTTATTTAATCATTAATTAATTTATAATTTCTATTTAATTTCTTTAAAGGGTCCAACGCCCTCGCACTCTCGATTCTTATTTCTTTTCGCATTTATTTTTATTTCTTTTGTGGATATAATGTATTTGCCCCAAAGCCTTGTAATAGATAATTAGGACATTTACTTTCCGCACTTTTATTCAAATCGGGTCTTGGTTTAATTTGACGATGTAGACCCGCGCCTTGTAATAGCATAGGACCTTTATTTTCCGCATTTTTATTTTCCGCACCCTTTTAACTGCTAATCACATGAAAGAATAAATGCCCAAATAAAATCAAAGCGTAGCTCACCCAATGCATGACAAGACAAATAATAACTGAAAATGACACACAATTCACACACCACTCTTAGGGTACGCCTCACTGTTGCCTTGCCCCTCGAAACGTGGTCGTCGAGTACAGGACGTCTTAGTAAGTCCTTATGTCCATGAACATGGCATAAGGGTAGCTTATAAGGTGTCCTACTGTTGCTCTGGTGATCACACGGTTGCCTTTCCCCTCGAAACGTGGTCGTCGAGTACAGGACGTCTTAGTGAGTCCTTATGTTCCATTGATCTAGTTGCCTCGAAACGGTTGCCTCAGAATAAAAAGATCAATGGCATAAGGGTAGCTTCTAAGGTATCTTACTATTGCTCGGTGACCACACTGTCCCTAACCCTCGAATTGACCCGAACACCTCCAACGGTGGTGCTACCTACCTCTCAATGGTGGGATGGCACTACCTTAAGGACATTTGCACAGCCTAATTCCTTAGGGTGGGTAGATAACTCGTAGATACTTGCTCTAATTCAAAACAAATCAAAAACTCTTTTCACACCGACACTTTTCAAAAAGCTTTCAAAACAACTTTGCAAACACTCTTGAGGACTGATACAAGAGTCGATCTGAAACTTTCAAAGAAACTTTTTCAAACCCACTCACCTTGAAAAGCAAACAGACATTTTGAAAACACAAGTGAGCAAGTATCTAAGAGCCCATGGATAACCATGGATAGAAAGGGTGCTAACACCTTCCCTTTCTATAAATCTACCTCCCGAACCGAGAACTAATCTCAATAAGGAATTTTTCTGTGCTTTGTCCTTTCCATTTGGAGAAAATAAAAGATGGTGGCGACTCTTGCTTATCGCGACATTTCGCGAACCAGCGTTAAACAGTCAGTTCCGGATCCACCGATCACAACTTTCAAAGCCCACACCACAAGCACATTGTCAAAACAAAAGCAAGTGATCTATCAAGTAACTAAGAGCCCATGGAAAACCATGGATGAAAAGGGTGCTAATACCTTCCCTTTTCATAATCTACCCCCCGAACTCAAGAAAACATCTCTAAAGGTCTTTCCTGTGCTTTTTCACCTTTCCTTATTTGGATAAAAGAAAAGTCGGTGGCGACTCTTGCTAAACCGCAACATTTGCAAACACAAACGCAAAACTTCAAAGTCAGTTCTCCCACGGTATCACAGATATGATACACTTTTGTTGACCTAATTCAGTCGATTATAAGTGTATAATAATTCCAGATCAAAAAGACAAGGATTGGACGTGTGAGCTGCAAGAACAAAATTCAATTTTTGGATAAAAAGTGGGGATCAGATTGCATTCTACAAGGTGGTTCAAAGCAGTTCAAGGCCAGCAATACACTCCTTGGCGTCTCAGGAAGCTATTCCACCTATCCTCAAGCTTCAAAATGCCCAGGATCATGCCCACCATCAACCACGGTTTGCACAAAATTCCAATTATGTTTTCTGTATTTTGGGCAGCATTAGCATGATTTAATTATATATTCTTGTTCATCATCTTGATTGCAAGCTATTGGTACCATTTAATTGCATTTACAGCGCATGAATCACAGTATGCCATAACTAGGGTTTCAAGCTCTGTTTTAGGGTCTTTTAACACAGGCAAAATTAAGCTTGATAATGGTTACCATGATGATCAGGGCTTCAAACCCAGTTGATTCATGGTCCCCAAATGAATTTATATTGCGTGTGCTTGATTATTGAATAATACAAGTTTATAGTTATAGGAAAACTGCTGTAGGTAAAAGTCTCCCATCTAAAACGACGGACAGGGAAGAAGACAACAGTGTGTCACAACCTGACTAACTGGTTTGAATTCTGGCGCGTTTTTGGCATAATCATTGTTTTACGCTTTTTGTTTTATCTTTATATTATATTTATAAATTGAACAAAGTGGCCCAGCGGTGAAGCGTGTGTTTGAAAGTGGAGAGGACCTGGGTTCGATCCCAGGTCCAGACAACTTTATTTATTTTCTTTTCTTTCAGCAGATCCCATGCTTCACTACCTCACACGCCTTCCATACACCCTCAATGCCTGTCCACTGGATGCCCAGCTAGCCAGATCTAATGTCTCTCCCCTGAAGGTCCATGGTGCTCCTCAAGTCAGTGTTGGCACAAGATCCAAAGCTGACCGAGCTTGATGCTTAATGGGCTAAAGAATTTCAATTCCACCCCCCAGAATTGCTAGTATACAGGCCCAATCTTTTCCTTTTTTATTTTATCTCAATTATTTTTATTTTTTTCATTTATTTATTTTATTTATTTTCCAAAAATCATTTTTAATCAAAACATAAAAATCAGAAAATCACAAACAATATTAGGTTTAGTCTTTTTTTCATAAAATATTTAATTGCATTAATTAGTTTAATTAGGTTAACTTAAATCTTTTTTTTCATAATTAAAATCAAATAGAAATTAGGTTTAATTCTTAATTTTAATTCCTTCTCAAAATAAAAACACAAAAATATGTTAATTGTTTTTTCATTAATTTAATGATTTTTCATAATTAAAACTTAATTAGTGATTAGGATATTTTGCAACTTATTATTTATTGGGTTAATACCTATTTTCACCCTTGACATATGAGGTGTATTTGAAAAACCCCCCTGCCAAAAAAAAAGTTCCAATTGTTACCTTGACAAATTTTAACAACATTGCTTGATTAGTTGTCATTTTTAATTAATTTTTAATTTTTAATTCCATATGGCATTTATATTAATATTTTATTAATTGAGTGTTAATTCAAAGTTAAAATAGTTTTGTCCTTCAGCAAAAATCGAACCATGGACATACTGTTTGCAATGAATGCTTCTTACCACTAAACCAATGCATTTTCTTTGTTACATATATGCATCAATAAATATTCATATCATTAACATATTAATTACAATTATTAATAAATTTTCTTAACTAGTTGGTTTAAATAATTTTTAAAAAAATGTTTTACATATTTTATCTTTTTACTGTAACTTTTTTTAAATTTTAAATTTTCAAAAATCACTTAAATTTAAAAAAATCACTTAAATTTTCAAAAATCACTTAAATTTAAAAAAATCAGTTAAATTTTCAAAAATCACTTAAATTTTCAAAAATCACTTAAATTTAAACAAATCACTTAAATTTTCAAAAATCACTTAAATTTAAATCACTTAAATTTAAAATCACTTAAATTTTCAAAAATCACTTAAATTTAAAAAAATCACTTAAATTTAAAAAAATAAGTTAAATTTAAAAAAATCACTTAAATTTTCAAAAATCACTTAAATTTAAAAAAATCACTTAAATTTAAAAAAATAAGTTAAATTTAAAAAAATCACTTAAATTTTCAAAAATCACTTAAATTTAAAAAAATCACTTAAATTTTCAAAAATCACTTAAATTTTCAAAAATCAATTTAAAAGAACCACTTAAATTTTCAAAAATCACTTAAATTTAAAATCACTTAAATTTTCAAAAATCACTTAAATTTAAAAAAATCACATATATTTTCAAAAATCACTTAAATTTTCAAAAATCACTTAAATTTAAAAAAAACCACTTAAATTTTCAAAAATCACTTAAATTTAAATCACTTAAATTTAAAATCACTTAAATTTTCAAAAATCACTTAAATTTTCAAAAATCACTTAAATTTAAAAAAATCACTTAAATTTAAAAAAATAAGTTAAATTTAAAAAAATCCTTAAATTTTCAAAAATCACTTAAATTTAAAAAAATCACTTAAATTTTAAAAAATCACTTAAATTTAAAATCACTTAAATTTTCAAAAATCACTTAAGTGATTTTTGAAAATCACTTAGTTTTGAAAATCACTTAGTTTTGAAAATTTAAGTGATTTTTGAAAATTTAAGTGATTTTTTTAAATTTAACTTATTTTTTAAAATTTAAGTGATTTTTTTAAATTTAAGTGATTTTTGAAAATTTAAGTGATTTTTGAAAATTTAAGTGATTTTAAATTTAAGTGATTTAAATTTAAGTGATTTTTGAAAATTTAAGTGATTTTTTTAAATTTAAGTGATTTTTAAAAATTTAAGTGATTTTTTTAAATTTAAGTGATTTTTGAAAATTTAAGTGATTTTTGAAAATTTAAGTGATTTTTTTAAATTTAAGTGATTTTTGAAAATTTAAAATTTAAAAAAAGTTACAGTAAAAAGATAAAATATGTAAAACATTTTTTTTAAAATTATTTAAACCGACTAGTTAAGAAAATTTATTAATAATTGTAATTAATATGTTAATGATATGAATATATATTGATGCATATATGTAACCAAGAAAATGCATTAGTCTAGTGGTAAGAAGTGTTCAATGCAAACAGTATGTCCATGGTTTGATTCTTGCTGAAGGACAAAATTTTTTTAACTTTGAATTAACACTCAATTAATAAAATATTAATATAAAGTAAAAACTGAAACTTTTAAAATTTGTCAAGTAACAATTGGAACTTTTTTTTTGGCAGGGGGATTTTCAAATACACCCCATATGTCAGGGGTGAAAATAGGTATTAACCCTTCTTTATTTCCTTAAATAAAAATGACAAAAAATGATTTTGTTTTCTTTAATTAAATTCAATTTGGTTTTCAAGGGTCAAAACCCTAACTTATCGCATTTACGTTTGTCGTACGTACTTTTCATTATATTTTTGTAATTGCTCTGAGGTTGTAATAGTCTTTTAAACTAGGGTTTTATTTACTGTTTAATTTCCCCCAAAGTTTTGGTTATGTAATCCCCATTCCCAGAAGCCTTGTAATAATTAGATTTACTTTTCCGCTTTTAATTTCCGCAATCTTTAACTGTCTAGATGTATGGCTAATAAGATTGTATGACAAGAATGTCTGGAAAATTAAAACGGTAGATCACCTAATGTGCAAAGATTAAATAACTAAAACAAATCATATGCACATTGTTGTACCCCAAAATTTGACCTGCCATATTTCTCAATACATTTCAAGTGAGATCCTTAAATTGCTCAAGGAAGTCCAAGGGTTGACCAGATAAACTCTCTCCTAAGGCAGTCTACCTCAAATTAGGGTCTCAGTTTGCATCAAGATGTTTGGATCCAAAGGGTCCCAAATTCTCACCATTGCCTTAATATGTTCTCAAGATCATCCATGTCAAGTTTCAAGCCTTGCAGAGGAAGTTTGCTCAGTCAATTGCTCAAAGGCTTGAAAATCGATTGTGCTAGGGCAAAAGTCAACTGTGGCCCACACACAGTCAAACTTCAAGATTTTTGGTCAACATCATCATTTTGAAGTATTATTCATCACTTGATCAAGGGTTGATCATGATTCCTCAAGGATTGCTCACAATTCATCAAAACCCAAAAGTTGCTAAATTAGGGTTTTGCAGGAAAAGTCAACTCAACTTTGACCAAGCATAACTTTCTCATACTTTATCAAAAATGACCTATCCAAAGCTCATTTTGAAGAGGATGTAATTACCTACAATCCATCTTCATCTCCCAATTTCAAAATATGCACTCACAAGAAGATATGAATTTGGACATTATAGGTCATTTTGAAAAGTCAACAAAAACACCTTTTGGGTCAAAGCTTCATACATGAACATGGAAGACTCAATTTAGATGATACCAAAAGGGTTGCTTAGAGGACACCTTAAGATTTCTAAAAATTCCAAGAACACCTATCTAGGGTCAAAATTGAGGGATTTACCCATTGGCAAAGTTGACCCTTTTTGCAAAATTGCCAAAAGTCAAAAGTGTCCAAATTTGCATTTTTTGTCAAATGGGCCTAACTTTTTATGCTTGCACTGAGTTTGTAATGTGACCCATGACCCATGATCCCTTCCATTTGTCATTCTTTTATTTTTGTCATTTATTTTGATATTATTTCAATTAAATCAAATAAAATCAAAATAAAATCATGAAAATATCAAAAGCTAATCAAAGCTTGAGATTTTGTGCATGTTTAGGTCTATTATACAACTGGAGATGGAATCAAATCGTGCAAGGTTCATATGGATACAAAAGATTGCATTTTTCTTGATTTGGAAAGATTTGCACAAAGGATTAAATCATGAATCAATGATAATAATTGGAGAAGATTTGAAACAAGTTTGCAACCCTAATTCATTCTAGGGTATATAAGGAACATTTGCAGATCAAAAAAGAAGAGATTGGAGGCGTGTAAAAGAGAGAGAAAGTTTCAAAAATTTCAAGAAAAGTGGCAAACTGATTTCCATGTTTCAGGTTAATTCAAAGCATTCTAGTCATTCCAATCAATTGCTGGACATCCAAGCAGCAAGATTCAACCCCTAGAAAGCTTCCTAACATCCAGAATCGCGTTGTAAGTTTCAGACGGTTCACCTTTTTTCTTGAATTCGAATATCATAATTCTGGCACAGTTAGCATGTTTTATTGACATATTCTTAATCCCTGAGATATTTGCAAACTAATAGTTATGATTAATTGCATTTTTGTTGACTATATACCAAGATGCCATGGCTAGGGTTCGTGCTCTTTTTTTAAGGGTTTTACATACAGGAACAATTAGTAATGGATAATGGTACCATGATGCTCGTGAGATTGCAACGAGTTGATTGGTACCATTGGTTGGGATTTATCATGCCTGTATGAAATTTTGGAGAAGCACAGGGTTGTACCTACACCCAAGTGACCGTAGGTAAAAGTCAAGAAACTTTTAGCAATTGTGGGAGGAAGAAGAAGGATAACGTGGCATTTCCTGACTCGCTCATTCAAATTTCGCGCGCTTAGGAATTGATATTTTGTTTTTTTTCCATATAATGTTTGTTTGTTGTTCTTTGTACAACTAACAAAGCTGGCTCAGCTGGTAAGCGCGCAGGGTAAAAATGCCAAAGGGCTTGGGTTCGATCCCCAGGTCCCAACATTATTTCATATTATTTTGTCTTACATAATCAGGTGTACAGGTGTCCCATAAGTCCACCATATGCCCTCAGTATCCAACCATTCCATCCATAAACACTCCAGATCTAGGGCCATCCCTTGAATGTCCACCATACGCCCAGTCAAGCAAGCAGCATGGGATTGGAAAAGTCAAACAGGGCCAGAGCTTGTTGGGCTTGATATTTGCAATCAGCACCCCCCTTCTTACAAAGACACCAAGCCCATTCTTGTTTCTTTCTTTTTTCTTTTATTTAATTTAATTTGTTTAATTTATTTTCTACTTGGTTGAAGTTAAATCAGATTTGATTAGCACCGTCCGAACTTGATAGTCGATACCGAAGTCTGGTTGCAAGATGATCCAATGAGACATAGTGTTACGCTTTGATCCCTAATTTTTTCCTGGACCGCCTTTTCAGGTTTTCGACTTGCCGGGTGTACAGTTTTTTTCATTTTCATCCCTTACTTTTACCCGAACCCTTTTGGTTCACCGAGAAGCCCTTATTTTTGCCTAGGCCAGTCGACCTAGCGGGTCTTTGATTATGTGTAGTATCTTTTCACTATGTCTGCATTGACGGGGTGAGGAAGGTCGTCACCATCCATGGTGGTTAGAATCATAGCTCCTCCCAAGAAAATGTTCTTAACCACAAATGGCCCTTCGTACGTAGGGGTCCATTTGCCCCTGGGATCACCTTGCAGCAGTATGATGCGCTTGATCACTAGATCCCCGACTTGATACTCTTGTCGTCTGACTTTCTTGTTAAAAGCCTTGATCATCCGTTTTTGATACGTCTGACCATGACAAATAACAGTAAGTCTCTTTTCATCGATTAAGTTCAGCTGATCAAGCCGGGTCTGAATCCAATCGTCTTCACTCAAACCTGCATCCTTCATAATCCAAAGAGAGGGTATCTGAACTTCAATGGGCAAGACTGCCTCCATTCCATACACCAAAGAATAAGGTGTTGCCCCTGTTGACATCCGTGCTGAGGTACGGTACCCATGAAGAGCAAATAGTAACATCTCATGCCAATCTTTGTATGTCACCGCCATCTTCTGCACAATCTTCTTGTTGTTCTTATTAGCTGCTTCAACAGCCCCATTCATCTTCGGCCGGTAAGGAGAAGAGTTGTGATGTTGTATCTTAAACTGTTTGCAGAGTTCGGTGATCATTGTATTGTTGAGATTTGTACCATTGGCCGTAATAATCCTCTCTAGTACACCGTATCAACATATCAAGTTGTGTAGAATGAACCGCACCACGACGTTCTTGGTTACTGTTGCAAAGGAAGCTGCTTCAACCCACTTTGTAAAGTAATCAATTGCTACCAGAATGAAACGATGCCCGTTGGACGCAGTAGGTCTGATCTCGCCGATCATGTGGATGCCCCATATTGCAAAAGGCCAAGGAGCTGTCAAAACATTCAGAGGAACTGGAGGTACATGCACCTTATCAGCATAGACTTGGCACTTATGATAGGTCCGAGAATGCTGATAACAATCGGCTTCCATAGTAGACCAATAATATACCGCCCGTAGGATTTTCTTCGCCATGGTGTGTCCACTGGAATGAGTTCCGAAAGTACCTTCATGTAACTCTGCCATGATCCTTTCTGCCTCGCTCTTATCCTTACACCGCAATAAAGTTGAATCATGGTTACGCTTGTAAAGGGTACCATTACCGATGAAGAACTTCGTGGATAACCTTCTTAAGAACTTCTTATCATTAACAGATGCACCTTCGAGGTATTCCTGGGCCTTAAGATACCTCTTTACCTCGTGAAACCAGGGTTTATCTGTTACTTCTTCAGTCTCAAGGTCACAACAATGTCCGGGTTCGTCCAACCTCTCAATGGTAATTCGGGGAGCTTCATTGTCCCATCTAACCTTGAACATAGAAGACATGGTAGCTAGCGCGTCCGCTAACTGATTCTCCTCTCTGGGGAAATGTTCGAAGGTTATCTCCTCGAAGTGCGGAAGTAACGTCAATACATACTCTTTGTAAGGAATAAGATTTGGGTGTTTCGTATCCCACTCTCCTTTGATCTGACTGATCACTAGAGCGGAATCTCCAAATACACTCAAGAACTTAATCCTCAAGTTAATAGCTGCTCGAAGACCCATGATGCACGCTTCATACTCTGCCATATTGTTGGTGCAGTTAAAACATAATCGGGCGGTAAATGGAGTATGACAGCCTTCAGGAGATATGATCACAACACCGATACCATTACCCAATGCGTTTGAGGCTCCATCAAAGTACATATACCATCGGGATCCTTCCTCAGGTCCTTCCTCCGGTCCATGTTTTTCACAGTCGGTTACCAACATGATGTTCTCATCCGGGAACTTGAAATTCATGGATTGGTAATCATCCATGGCCTGATGCGCCAAATGATCTGCCAACGCACTTCCCTTAATTGCCTTTTGAGTTATGTATTGGATGTCATACTCAGTTAAGATCATCTGCCATCTTGCTATTCTTCCGGACAAGGCAGGTGTGATACGGTGGGAGAACTGACTTGGGATTTTGCGTTTGTGTTCGCAAATGTTTCGGTTTAGCAAGAGTCGCCACCGACTTTTTATTTTATCCTAAGGAAATGTCAAAAAGCACAGGAAAGACCTTTGAAATGTTTTCTTGGGTTCGGGGAGTAGATTATGAAAAGGGAAGGTGCAAGCATCCTTTTCATCCATGGTTATCCATGGGCTCTTAGTTACTTGCTTAGGTCACTTGCTTTGCTTTTCAATTGTTTGAAATGGTGCTTTGTGTGTGATTTTGAAAGAAGTTTTGAAAAGAGGCCGTCGTTGTGGCAACCTTTGTAATGATTCTTGTTTGAATGTATACAAAGGTGTTTTTGTCTTTTGAAAAGTTTTCAATGTTTGAAAGTAGGGTTTTGAAATTGTGTTGTGAAGTGTGTTTTGAAAAATAGAAAAGGATGTTTTTTTTGCAAGCTTGATCAAGTAACTAAGAGCTATCTACCCTATTTTACTCAAATATTTTTTCTTTTGTTTTTAACCCTTTTAACAGTGTTGTTTCACCATTGTATTTGGTGAACAACCTTGTGTTTGGATGTTAAACGGGACAGGCGCGGGCATCGTATAGACCATGATAGCAATTGTGTCAAGCATCTTTGGCAATTTTCTTTAAGGGACTTGATCATTTTGTTTAGGCAACCAAGATAGCGTCATCGATGGACTATGATCTTTTGTTTTGTTTTGTTTTGCCAAAGTACTTGACATGCAACCATGGCCCATTTTTGAAGACAACAAGTGGATTGAAACCCTAGGGGGTGCAAGTGTGCATTGTGTTTGTTTTTCATGCATTGTTATCTTTGGATTAGGTCAAGCTATTTGTTGATTTTATTTTGCATACAAATCCTAGGTCTAATCATGGCATAATTGAAAGCATTTAAAAGTGCGAGAATTTAAATCCTACACTATTACAACATGATATAGGGAGGGGGGTACAAATTTGAATTGAGGATTATTTTGCAAGAAATTAAACCCTAAGTTACTATTACAACCAAATTGAATGTACAAGATACAATATTTAAATGTACAATAATTAAATACAATAAATAAATGTTAGATAAAATATGTTATGCAAAAAAGATTTTTATGTATGTAAAAAGTATTTTTAAATGTGGAGTGTAAATAAAATAAAAGGTTAATTTCAATTAATTTATTATTTAGGGCAAAAACCCTAATTCTTAAATAAATAGTATTATTTATTTTTTATATGCAAAGATGTATTGATTTGTACAAAAAATAAAAGTATATTGTAAAAATGATATTTTTAGTGCAAAATATTAATAAAAATAAAAATGTAATATTTTTGTATTTTTTGTCCTAATTATTTAATACAATAAAGTATATAAGTATATACATATATATTAAACATATTAAATATATAAAAATAAAAATTAATTATTTACAAAAAATGTGTATATTCAAGAAAATGTTTTTTAAGTGTGTATAAAAATAACAAATAAAAATAAACATATTTTTTTTTACATTATTCTTTGAGTTTTAATAAAAAGAAAATAAATTATTTATATATTTATACTAGTAATAATTAAAATAAATTCCAAATAAATACAAAAATTTATGAAAATAATTTTTAAGTATTTTTTTATATTAGAAAATAAAATATCAAAATCAGAAATGAAACAAAAATGCAAAAATAACAAATGTACAAGAAATGGTCCAAGGGAGTGTAAAAAGAAAAGAGGAGGGTGCCAAAAGCAAGCCTTTACAGGCCCAACCCAAACCAACTTCATCTTCTTCCTTTGAACAAAAATACGCGCGCTTCTGTACACAAATGCTATCTCCTGATTCCTTGATTTTTTGACAAAACTCATAACATGAAACTTGTAGAGTATCAAACAACGAATCCAACCATATAAAAAACTTAAGCTAACTCTCAAAGACCAGAGAGAATTTCTCTGGCCCTAATTTCTAACCTAGTTTTTTCAGAAAGTTCATGGATGAAATTCTACTAGCACGATTAATATAAATGAAAACTAAGCATATGTATGGCTTCAGGGCTATGAATACAACATCTTTCATTCACAAACCTAATTCTAACTATTCCTAAATAGAGAGATAGAAGTTCATGAAATACCTGTTTCAGTTGACTTCGAGCTGGGAAATGCAGCAACTTCCAAGGGTGCTTGAGCTTCTTTTGAGCTTGCCTGAGGTCCACTGAAGCTTTTCCAATGCTTGGCTTATTTTGAAGTAGCCTGAATCGTGCTACAGAAAATGGCAATGTGTGTTAAGGGTGTTACAGCTAGCAATGGATGATCTGGATAACTTAGGTATGTTGGTTGGAAGGTGTTTGAAGTATCTCTAGGAAAAACGCATGATGGAATTTGGAGATGGCTAGCAAAATGCAGAACTGGCCCTGTTTTTCAAGAAAATGGGGAATTTGTGCACTAGGAGTTTTGAGAGGCAAAGGGGTCGTGTTTCTGGCTTGTTAGGAGGTATCAAACTTGTTTGCAATGTTTGTGTAAGTTGGTTTTAACAGATGTGAGAGATGGCTTGTGGTTTGCAACTTTTCTTCTTCTTGAAGCAAGAGTGTCTATCTGTTCAATGCATGCCTGTACAAATCCTATATTATGCTGCACATTTTGCTCTTGGTTACTGGAATTGGTAGATTTGATCTTGCCTCAGAGATCTGGCCCCATGCCTCAAGGATCTTGTTTTGACATAAAGTGAAGTTTAAGCAAAAATGGCATTGTTACTTTTTCCATTTAAGGCTTAATCTAGTGTATAATGCCCTAATGACCAAGACAATACCTTAGCTCAATGGATATGCATTAAATTATGGAGTACAAAATAGTTTTGAGGCCTGTAATTGTGAACCAAGCTAGCTAGATCAGATTTGCAATTTGGTATGAACATGTATTGGCCATGGATCAAAGTGAGTTTTTGCCAACTTCAAGCATACGATTCTCTCTAACCACAAGGGTGTTTGAGGAGTTCTTGGACAATTTGGAAAGCTTGGAACATGTACTATAATCCATATTTGAAATGAAACTTGAAACTCCAAGTGGAACTATGTGAAAAATGGCCAAGAAGATGGGTCAAAATCCTGCCTAAATTAGGGCAAAATTTCTCTAAGTTAAAAGTTTTAGATACCCTTGTTCCAAAAATCATAACTTGAGATACAAGACTCTTTTGAGAAAACTTTGTGAATCAAAGTTGTAGAATTTGTGATGGACTACAACTTTCATGTTGCAAGTTTTGTTTTAATCCATTTGCATCTTGTTGAAAAAATGGGACAAAGTTAGGAAAAAATAAGAAAATTTCATAACTTAGAAAATTTCTAAGTTATGAAAATTTTCCATTTTAAACCCTAATTTGCATTTTTGGGTTTCTTGATGAACAAGTTTCATAATTTGACATGTCTTGGTGAAAAATGACTCTTGGCACTTGATTTTGACCAAAAAGTCAAAGTTTGACTTTTCAGTGTACAGTCAAATTTTGATCAGTTGACTGAAAAAATTCATCTGTCAATCCTATGCATTTGAGATCTTTTGAACTTGTTGAATGGGTCAATACAATGTCATTGAGTCTTTGAGTCCATGTGTGAGCTTGATTTGCCATTGGCTAGGTCAAACAGTCAAAAATTGCCTTTGTGCAGTCAAAACCCTAAAAATGACCATTTTGCCCTTTTGATGATCTGATCAAATTTCTTGTGGAATTGTGATCCAAACTTGATCAAATGGTTCATATGAGTTCATAATGTTGATGTGTGTCAAATTTCATGAGGTTTTACTGTCAATTGGCCACAGTTGACTTTTTCCTCGGTATAGCTGATTTCTAGGTCAACTGTCCAATTGACTGGGCAAAAATTTGAATCAAGGCTTGAAACTTGGTATGGACAAACTTGTGAGTCCAACATGAAGTATGAAAGTCACTTTGGGCATTGTAGGTCAAAACATCCCTGTGCAAACTCAAACCCTAATTTAGGTCAACAGTGCAAAGAGGTGTCTTGAGCAGAGCAAACCCTAGCTTGTTCTTGAGTTCCAAGAGTCTTGTGATTGAGAAAATGTTGATGAAATGAGAGGGCAAATTTTGGGGTACAACAATTGCCCCTGTTCAATCTTCTTGAACCTGAAGAGTTAGATTGGCAAGTTTGCCTTTCGCGACTCGAAGGTAAAAGAGGATTGGACACTAGAGTGCCCGTAAATTTGCACTCGTCAAAATATTGTTGAGGGAATGGGCTTAAAGATGCCATTTGGAGATGGTAGAACCTTGCTGGAGATGGGCTTAAAGATGCCATCCAAGAGTGTTTATTGAACTGCAATGCGGTAGGTCAGAAGAATGAGCATCAAAACGGTATCCGTGTCTGGAATGCATTTGAACTGTATCTGGAGACTGAGTCTGTATGAGCAAAGGAACGGCGTCCGTGTTTGGAGCGCATCTGAGCTGTAACTGTATTTGAACTTCGAATGAATATCAGAATAACTGCTGTGTCTGGAGTGTATCTGTATTGTATCTGAATTTGAGATCTGTATGAGTAGCAGAATGACTCCCGTGTCTTGGAGTATATCTGAGACTGTAACTGGGATCCGAATAAGTGACAGAATGTCTTTCGTGGCGATTGCGCTGGGGAGAATCAAGCTGCTGGTGTAAGGGTCAGAATGGCATCCATGTTTGGAGCATGTCTGAACTTGAAGTTGATAGTTGAATCTGAATGAGAGATAGAATGGCCGTCGTGTCTGGAACGTATCTAGTCTCTATCGAATTTCTGAAGTCTGAATGAGTAGTAGAATGACCGCCGTGTCTGGGGTGTATCCATACTGTATTTGAATAATTGTTAACAATATCCTTTTAATCTTATCCTGAAAAGGGTAAAATGTTAGCTAAAACATAGAGTTTATGTTGCATGATATGTATGATGCAATGAATGGTGTTTCATCAATGTTTATGATATATGAATGTAATGGATGTGCATGTAAGCTGAGTAGCTGTCTTGCTGAGGAAAATAAATCCTTGATAACTGGAGATAATGAAATCTTTGATTGCTGTTGGGGAAAGTAAATCCTTGACCAATGCTGGGGATTCCAAGAAATATTTGATTACTGAAGATGAGAAATCCTTGCTGGCTGCTGACTGCTTGGGGATTAAAGATCTCTGATTGCTGAGAAGGGGAAATCCTGGGACCACTGCTGGAGATGGAAAATCCTCGGCAATTTGTGGGGATTAACAAGGCCTTTGACAACTCCTGCAGGGATGTGAGAATCCTTCCTGACTTTCCTGGGGAATAAGGAAAACTCTGATGATATCTACTGGGGAATTGAAACCTTGGAGGCTTCCGCTTGGAGAAATGAGACCGGGAATCTTCAATCTCTGGGAAATAACTCTGTGGGGAGAATGTTCACTATTCTGGCTCTGCTGGGGATATGATTTTTCAGGGTTTTCGGGCTCCACTGGGGATCTCGAAGCTTAATTCTGATGGGAATTTTGAAACTTAACTCAGCTGAGGAATCAAGTTTTAGACTGTGCTGGCTCCGCTGCGGATCTTGAAGCTTAATTTCGCTGGGGAAATATACTCCAAATTTAGCCTTGTTGAGGATCTAAATGATGTATCGTAGGGGATTTCTTCTGGAATGGCATAAAGATTTCTTCCTACTCCTTCAACCTATCAATAATTATCCTTTTTCAATTTTGTTTTATTTGTAAGCAGTGATTATATTCAAATGCATATGCCTATTTAACAAAATATTGGACGTTTTCAAATAAAACATAAGTGTAAAAAAGAAAAGAAAGGCAAGCGAATTTCTGCACTTTGAAGTCTTTTTGTATTAACTTTTGTGAGTATTTTTGTACAAAGGAGACAAACATCCTAGTAAGAGAATGTTGTCGTAAAAATTGAAAATTTTTATACAAAAGAAAGATGGCTATGTGTAACAATTCCATGGGATTCCCATTCTGCTATAGCCTTCACAACTCTGAATATCTTGTCCATTTGCTGCTTCGTCCACAGATGACTGGGTTGATCAGAAGCTTGGAGCTTGTTGGTGAAGAGATTGTTATTAAAGTGATTCGACGAGACATAGTCATACGCTTTAATTCCCTAACTTTTGCCTGGACCGCCCTTTCGGGTTTTCGATCCACCGGGAAACCCTTTTTTGCCCAAGTCGCCCTTTCGGGTTTTCAACTTGCCGGGTGTACAAGTTTTTTTTGTTTTATCCCTAATTTTTTCCTGAACCGCCCTTTCGAGTTTTCGATTCACCGGGATGCCCATTTTTTTCCCAAGTTTCCCTTTCGGGTTTTCAACTTGTCGGGTCGTTTTATGCGTAGTATCTTTTGACTATGTCTTCATTCGCAGGGTGCGGCAAGTCGTCGCCGTCCATGGTGGTCAGAATCATGGCCCCACCAGAGAAGATGCTCTTGATCACAAATGGTCCTTCGTAGGTAGGATTCCATTTGCCCCTGGGATCACTTTGACGTCTAACTTTCCTGTTGAGAGCCTTGATCATCCTTTTTTGATACGTCTGACCATGACAAACAGCGGTAAGTCGCTTCTCGTCGATCAAATTGAGTTGGTCAAGCCGGGTCTGAATCCAATCGTCTTCACTCAGACCAGCGTCCTTCATAATCCTTAAGGAAGGAATCTTAACCTCCATAGGTAACATAGCTTCCATACCATACACCAAAGAAAATGGGGTTGCCCCTGTTGAAGTACGTGCTGTGGTACTGTATCCATGTAGAGCAAACGGTAACATCTCGTGCCAGTCCTTGTAGGTGACTGTCATCTTTTGAATGATCTTCTTGATATTTTTGTTTGTGGCTTCAACAACACCGTTCATCTTCGGCCGATAGGGAGATGAATTGTGATGATAAATCTTGAACTGTTCGCATAGAGCGGTGATCATAGTGTTGTTCAAATTCGTACCGTTGTCTGTGATGATCCTGTCGGGGATACCATACCGGTATATGAGGTTCAGCTTGATGAAGCGGGCAACCACATTCTTTGTAACGGAGGCAAAGGAAGCTGCTTCGACCCACTTGGTAAAATAATCGATAGCGACCAAGATGAAGCGATGTCCATTGGATGCCGCGGGCTTGATCTCTCCAATCATGTCAATGCCCCACATTGAGAATGGCCAAGGAGCTGTCAGAACATTAAGGGGAACAGGAGGAATATGTACCTTGTCGGTGTAGACTTGGCATTTGTGGCAAGTACGGGAATGTTGGTGACAATCAGCTTCCATGGTAGACCAGTAGTAGCCTACCCTTAGAATCTTTTTAGCCATCGTATGTCCGCTCAAGTGGGTGCCAAATGTGCCACTGTGTATCTCAGTCATGATCAACTCTGCTTCAGATTTTTCCATACAACGAAGTAGAACACAATCATGGTTGCGCTTATAAAGGATGCCATTGCTTAGGAAGAACTTGGGAGCAAATCTCCTTAAGAACTTTTTGTCATTGACGGAAGTTCCTTCAGGATATTCTCTAGTCTGAAGATACCTTTTGATTTCATGAAACCAGGGTTGTTCCACTACTTCTTCGGTATTAATCTCATGACAGTGCGCTGGTTCGTCCATTCGCTCGATGGTAATTTGGGGAGCCTTGTTATCCCAGTTGAGTTTAAACATGGAAGACATTGTAGCCATAGCATCTGCTAGCTGATTTTCTTCTCGCGGGAAGTGCTCGAAAGTAATCTGCTCGAAATGAGGCAGAAACGTCAAGACATGTTCTTTGTATGGGATAAGATTAGGATGTTTAGTGTCCCACTCTCCTTTGACTTGACTGATAACCAAAGCCGAGTCCCCAAATACGACCAAAGATTTGATTCCCAAGTCTATAGCAGCCTTGAGACCAAAGATGCAAGCTTCATATTCGGCCATGTTGTTGGTACAACTGAAACAAAGTCGGGCAGTGAAGGGTGTGTGGCAACCTTCAGGAGAAATGAGTACCACACCTATGCCGTTGCCAAGTGCATTTGAAGCACCATCAAAGTACAGGGTCCATTGGGATCCTTGTTCAGGTCCGTCATACGGTCCGTTACCTTCGATGTTGTCCAAAGTCATGATGTCCTCGTCAGGGAAGTCAAATCTCAAAGATTGGTAATCTTCGACAGCTTGATGAGCTAGATGGTCGGCTAGTACACTCCCCTTTATAGATTTTTGGGTAGTATACTGGATATCATACTCAGTCAGGATCATTTTCCATCTAGCGATTCTTTCAGATAAAGCAGGCTTCTCGAAGATATACTTGATCGGATCCATTTTGGAAATCAGCAAAGTGGTGTGAGTCAACATATACTGCCTTAGCCGGCGAGCAGCCCATACCAAAGCGCAACAAGTTTTCTCGAGCAGTGAGTAGCGAGTCTCACAGTTGGTAAACTTTTTTCTAAGGTAATAAATGGCATGCTCTTTTCGACCAGACTCATCATGTTGGCCCAGCACACACCCCATTGAGTTATCCAAAACAGTCAGATACATGATTAACGGCCTTCCTTCGACGGGTGGCATCAAAATAGGAGGTTCTAGTAAATACTCCTTGATTTTATCAAAAGCAACTTGACAATCATTGTTCCATTCAACTACCTGATCTTTCTTCAACAGTTTGAAAATTGGCTCACAGGTAGATGTCAGGTGAGAGATGAACCTCGCAATATAATTCAAGCGTCCCAAGAATCCTCTAACCTCCTTTTCAGTATGGGGGGCAGGCATTTCTTGTATAGCCTTCACTTTAGCTGGATCAACCTCAATGCCTTTGTTGCTGACAATAAATCCCAAAAGTTTACCAGACCTAACTCCAAAAGTGCACTTGCTTGGGTTCAGTCTGAGCTTATACTCCTTCAACCTGGCAAACAGCTTTTGCAAATGACCAAGGTGTTCTTCTTCTGTCTGTGATCGAGCTATCATGTCGTCTACGTAAACTTCGATCTCATGATGTATCATATCATGAAACAAAGCTACCATGGCGCGTTGATAAGTTTCCCCTGCATTCTTCAGTCTGAATGGCATCACTTTGTAGCAGAAGGTACCCCATTGCGTGATGAAAGTAGTTTTCTCCATGTCCTCGGGGGCCATTTTGATCTGGTTATATCCCGAGAATCCATCCATGAAGGAAAACACTTTGTTCTGAGCTGTGTTGTCAACCAAGATGTCGATATGCGGTAGTGGAAAATCATCTTTGGGGCTAGCCCTGTTCAAATCCCGATAGTCCATGCACATTCTGACTTTGCCGTCCTTCTTAGGCACGGGCACAATGTTAGCAACTCATTGTGGATAGGAAGTAACAGCCAGAAAGTCAGCGTTGAATTGCTTCATTACCTCAACCTTAATCTTCTCAGACATGTCAGGCCTCATTCGGCGAACCTTTTGCTTGATTGGTGGACAGTTTTCTCTTGTAGGGAGACGGTGAACCACAATATCTGTGTCTAACCCTGGCATGTCTTCATAAGACCAGGCGAAGATTTCAACATATTCTTTCAACAATTGCACTAAGCGCTCCTTGACATTCGGTTCCAGGTTGACACCCACTTTTACTTCCTTCCTGTCTTCCTCTGTCCCCAAGTTGATGGTTTCTAGCAACTCTTCATGAGGCAGAATGGCCCTCTCTTCTTGTTGTAAAAGTATGGCTAACTCTCCAGGCACTTCACAATCTTCGTCAACTTCATACTCAGCATGATTGACCAAATTTTCAGAGTTATCGAAGGCTAAAGCAGAATAGTCACCCATGGAATCCGGAGTGGATGGGTACCTGCATTTGGGAGTGTGTGTGTGTGTAAGGGATAACCATCCTTAAACAAACAAAAATGCAAAAGGAAAGAAAATGAACACAACAGTTTATAGATGAAAAACGTCCAATGATTCACTAAAACATGGCGTATGATTATGAAGAAAATCAAGCCCTTACAAATGGACCTACATGCCCCGGGCAAGGCATGAGGTGAAAATAGTGTGCGAATTGTTTTAGTTATTACAGACCATAAAAATGGGAAATTGTTCAAAGGTAAAATTACTGGTTGATAAAGGTGATGGGAACAAAATCCTTTGCTTCCCAGTTGCTCAAACCCCCTTTGACAATCGGAAAGATCCAATCTTCAAAGTGGCTCTCTTCATCTTCATCTTCTACAACATTGATTCCATGGTGTGAGATCTTGACGGGTGGTCCTCCAACCTTGGAGCGACGCATAGCCTTTTGTCCTGCAGCAGTAAACCCTAACCCAAACTTGTTTGTCTTATGGGGAAAGTCAGGCAATTTTCCCCATACTGTACTCTTCCCTTCTTTGATCATCGCCTCTACGTCCTTAAGATATGCCATCCTAGATACATGCTTGGGAACGATAGGCACCTCAACCATTGTCTTAGCCACTGCTACCTCAGGAGACACTTCCTCGAAATGTTGGAAAGGCGTTTCGATGAAATCTCCATCCAACTCCACATAGCGGAAGAAATTGAGATGACTTATCATGTATTCTTCCTCGCCGTGCACTATTATAATCTTACCCTTAACAGGATATTTCAGCATTTGGTGCAAAGAGGAGGTAACTGCCCCGACATAATGGATCCACGGTCTCCCTAGCAAACACGAATATGACGGACGGATGTCCATCACGTAGAAGGTGGAGTTGAAAACTTCTGTGCCTACTTTGATAGGAATATCAACCTCTCCATGAACCATTCTTTTGGAACCATCAAAAGCCCTAACAACGATGTTACTAGGTTTGAGAGTTAGCCATTCGTAGTCCAAACGGTCTAAGGCTTTCTTCGGCAGCACATTCAAGGAAGAACCAGTATCAACTAAGACATGGGCGAGGGTGGTTCCCCTGCATTCAATTGAGACATGTAGTGCATCGTTGTGTTTTCTTCCTTTGGGAGTTAAGTCAGCATCAGAAAAGCCAAGGCCATTATCTGCAGTAAGACTGGCCACACACTCTTGGAACTGGTCAGCCGAAGTCTCTTAGGGTACATGTGCCGCCTTCAAGAATTTTATTAGGGCCTTATCATGGGCCTCAGAACAGAGCAGAAGAGCCAACATTGAAATTTTAGAAGGGGTCTGCCCTAACTGTTCCACAACGTCGTAGTCACTTTTTCTGATTATTTTCAAGATTTCATCCATTTCTTTCTGAGTGGTTTCGGGGATAACCACAGCATGAGCCTTCGTCCTGAAAGGCACTTCTGGTATCCCCTTACCCTTGTCGGTTGTATCAACAGATGGTCTTACTTCAGGAGTATCCAATTCTTCAATCACTGGGCCTTGCACAGATGGTCCAACAGGTACAAAAGCTTTCAAGGGTCCGAAAACTGCTCGAGGGGGAGCAATCTCCAGAGAAAAGATCCGGCCGCTGCGGGTTATCTTGCTTGTACCCGCAATGTTCCCTATATCAGGGCTTTCTTCTTCAGAAATCTCTTGGACTATTTCGATTTGTTTGATACCATGGTAGAAGATTTCTCCCCCATAGTTCCATGGTATCGTTTTGCTGGATTGGTACGGGACATGTCCCGGCATGGGGATCTTTAATGGTACACATTCAGAGTTGGGTGTAATCCTAACATGCCTTTTGCAAGCCTTGGGAGGATTGTCGGAAATGGTTATAATTGGAAAATTGTTGGTTGAAGTGGCAAAAGTATCAGGAGTAACAGGATTGAAGGTATCAACAGGGGTTTTCTGGAAAAGTATCTCTTGGGTATCCATCAAGCGTTGGACACCTGACTTCAACATTGGGCAATCACTTCATATGTTCAAACAAAAATAGCACTCTTTACCACAACTAGGAAAGATCCCGGCTCTCAACAAATTTTCTTTAATCACAAGTAACGGCGTCAGCAGGTCAATAACATCAGTAACATGAGTGTCCTCCATAACAGCATGAATATTGTGGTCGTGCTTGGGCATCAGAGCAGATATAACATTGGGCTTCTCAAGAGCATCAAATTCTACTTCCTTAGCATCAATCAGATCCTGGATTTTATTCTTAAGCGCCCAACAATTATTGGTATCGTGCCCAACACTATCAGAATGGTAAGCACACTTGGCATTGGAGTGGTAGTATGGAGAGGAGGTGTTAGGGTTCTTTGGCGCTTCCTTCAAACTGGTCAGATTCAGCTTCAACAAATGAGGAAGTACCTGAGCAGGCGTCATATTGATGCGGGTGAACTGCCGTTGCGGCCTTTCCACCCGTTGTTGATTAGGTCTCGACTGATTGTTACGAGGTTGATCATTTGACGAGTTTTGAATCATCACAGCCCCTACAGTCGGCCAGCGCTCAGTTCTTCCCTGTCCCTTCTGAGAATACACAGCAGATGCTTCCTTCTTGGATGGGAAGGGTTTCTTAACAGCCGTGGATGCGGAAGCATCCTTTTGAATCTTTCCACTCTTAATACCAGCCTCAACCCTTTCGCCGGTCAAAATCAGTTCAGTAAATCCTGCGGAAGAACTCCCGATTAGATGGTTGAAGAAGGGGCCAGACAGGGTCCCCAGAAACACGTCAACTAACTCCCTATCTGATAGCGGTGGCTGCACCCTTCCAGCCAGATCACGCCACTTCTGGGCGTACTCCTTAAACCCTTCATTGGAAGCCATCCCCATACTTTGTAACTGAGTACGAGTGGGCGCCAAATCAACATTGTATTGATACTGAAGATAAAAAGCAGCTGCCAAGTCTTCCCAATTGTGAACCTCTGATCTCTCGAGTTGATAAAACCAGTCTAACTGCGTGCCAGACAAGCTGTCTTGGAAAAGTGTACCCAGAGGTCTTTATCGGACGAGTGGGGTTGGATTTTTCTGACATACGACCTCAGGTGCATCTTTGGGCATGACAGACTGTCGTACTTGGCAAATGTTGGCACCTTGAACTTGGGAGGGATAACAATCCCAGCTACCAGCCCTAGTTCTTCAAAATCCAATCCAGGCACCCTCTGCAACTCCATAGCTGCCAGTCTATCTTCAAGGTTCTTATATTTATCATCTGCTGGTGGATACTGTTGTTCAGAGTAGTCTTCGTCTTCTTCCTCTTCCTCCTCTTCAACCTCGGATTCAGAAGGCACAGCAGTCCATTTCCCTTTGTCGGCCCCTTCGTCAGACGTTGAGGGGAACTCAAGAACCTTCCTAACATTGTGTGATACGGTGGGAGAACTGACTATGGTTTTGCGTTTGTTTTTGCAAATGTTTCGGTTGAGCAAGAGTCGCCACCGACTTTTTATTTTATCCTAAGGAAAGGTTTAAAAAGCACAGCAAAAACCTTTGAGATGTTTTCTTGGGTTCGGGGAGTAGATTATAGAAAGGGAAGGTATTAGCACCCTTTCTATCCATGGTTATCCATGGGCTCTTAGGTACTTGCTTAGATCAACTTGCCTTGGTTTTCAATTGTTTGAAATGGTGCTTTGTGCGTGGTTTTGAAAATGTTTTGAAAAAGATGCCTTGTCTAGGCTACCCTTGTAACAATTCTTTACTCGAATGTTTTACAAAAGGTGTTTGTCTTTTTGAAAAGATGTTTCCAGGTTTTTTTGAAAGTTGTTTTGAAAGTGTTTGTCAAGTGTGGTTTGAAAAATAGGCAAGTGTTTTTGTTTTGCAAGTTGACAAGTACTTAAGAGCTATCTACCCTAAAGTTCTCAAAGATTTTTGCTATGTTTTAACCCTTTTAACAATTTTGTTCCACCATTGCATTTGGTGGACAATCTTGTGTTAGGATATGAAAGGGACGGGCGCGGGTCATCGTTTAGAACATAATTGCAATGGTGCCAAGTATCTTTGGGAAATTTTCCTTTAAGGGACTTGATCATTTTTAGGCAACTTTCGAAAGCGTCATCGAGGGACTATGATCATTTGAATTGTGTTTGTTTTGCCCAAAGAGACCTAACATGCAATATGGCCCATTATTGAAGGCAACAAGTGGAATACCCTAGGGGTGCAAGTGTGATTAGTGTTGTCCATTTTCATGCTTGATTATCTTGAAATTAGGTCAAGCTATTTTGTTGTTTTTGTTTGCATACAAGCCCTAATTCTAACATGGTATATTTAGAAAGCAATAAAGTGAGAAATTTAAAGTTCCTAAGCTATTACAACACAATATGGGAAGGGGGGGTACAAATGTTCAAATGGGGGGTATTTGACAAGGAATTTAAACCTAGCTATTACATCAATTTGGAATTATTTACAAGATATTTAATTGCACAAATTAAATGGAAATAAAATAAATATGCAAGATGCAAAAAAAGTTTTTTTTATGTGTATGAAAAAAAGGATTTTTATATGTCAAATAAACAAAATAAAAAGTATTATTTTTTTGGAGTTTTTTATGTTTAGGGCAAAACCCTAATTTTATTAGGTAAAAGGTATTATTTATTTAATATGTACAATATTTATTTATTATATACAAAAATAAAAATAAAAATGAAGTATATTTGTAAAAAGGTATTTTTAATATTAAATATTAATAAAAAAATAAAAGTGTGTATATTTCATATTTTTTACCTAAATATTCTAATAAATATAGATGTATTATTATTATTTACTAAATATATATTATATGTACAAAATAATAATATTTAATATTTATATCAAAAAAGTATATTTTATATCAAATATTTTCAGAAGATAAAATAAAATAAAATAAAAATGAATGTATTTGGATTATTTTTTCTAGTTATTCTAAATAATAGTATTTATATATTATTTATGTACAAACTAACTAAAGACTAATAAATATCAAAATAAATGCAAAAAAATGTGGAAAAAATGATTTTTATATTTTTTCATACTTAAATAAAAATATAGAAATAAAATCAAAAGGAAAAAATGGAAAATGATAAGTAAAAATCAAAATGGGTCAGGGAGGTTCAAAAGCAAAAGCAAGGTGCAAATAAGAAAAACAGAACAAGCCCAGCCCAACAGGACCTTCTTCAACCTCTGGCCAGAACTTTGACAAAAAACGCGCGCTTGTACAATGATTCAAACACCTGGATTCTTGGACTTTTAGCACAAACTTACAACATAAGAAATGTTAATCATCAAGCCACGATTCTGAATATGTAAAGAACTCATCCTAACTCTAAAAAATGAGAGAGAATTTCATCATTCCCAAATCTTAACCTAACTTTTTATCAATGTTCAGACCTCAAATTCTCATAGCATAGGCAAAATAAATGGAAAGTAAAGGTATGTACAGTTTCAGGGGCATGAGTAGAACACTTCTTATTCACAAACTTAGAGCTAATGATGCCTACATTAAGAGTTAGAAGTTCAAGAATATACCTGTTCAGTTGGAGTCGTGTCTGGCAATGGAGGAGTTTTCAGGGCAAGATGAAGATTTGTACAGCTTGCCTGAAGTGTAGTGATGCTATTCCAATGCTTGGTGTGTTTTGAATCGTGCCAAATCAAGCTGCAGAAGTCCACCTGTAAGATAAAAAAATGGAAATGGCAAATGGTGCTATGGCTGTTACAGTCTCAGTTCAAGGTTTGGAATAGTTTATATGGATATTATGGAATGTGTTTGAAGTGTTTTTGGCCAAGATGCACGATGGAAATGAGTTGTGGGATTCAAGTTGCAGAATATGCCCTGTTTTGGCAGTTTGAGGGTGATTATGTGAATGAGAGGGTGTTGGGATGCTAGGCTCGTGTTTCAGCTTAGGATGGATGTCTTGAATGTGTACAAAGTTTTTGCTTAAGCTTGTTTGTGCTGAGATGAAAGTTGTTGTACAAAATGCTATGTTTCTTCACACTTAAGCAAGAAAAGGTCAAGTGGAGTTCTAGACTGATAGAGGCCCCCCTAATGTGCTGCAAACCTTGGCCTTGATCAGTGTAATTAGTCTAATAACTTGTGCCAAAGAGATCTTAACTGTACTTGCTTGGATTGTTAATTGACATAAAGTTCACTTTTGCAAAAATGGTTAAAATGCTTTTTCTACTTTGGGATTAAACCATTATGCAATGCTTGAACACATAGAATATGGTCTTGGCATAAAGAGTTTGAATTAAATTTATGAGTGTAAAAAGGATTTAGGGCCTGTAATCAAGAGATGCATGCTGATTTGAAAATTGCCTAAGTGTATGAACATGGAAATTGGCCATAACAAAAGTGAGTTTTTCCCATATTGCCAAATTCGATTCTCCCTAACCATGAGGTTGTTTGATGAGTTCTTGGACATTTTGGAAAGCTTGGAATGTGTACCTCAATCCATCTTTGAAATTCAAATTGAAATTCCAAGTGGAAGTATGTGAAAAATGGTCTTGAAGTTAGGCAAAAATCCTGCCTAAAATAGGTCAAATTTCCTATAAGTTAAGAATGGTTTGGCACCCTTGTTCCAAAAATTGTAACTTGAGATACAAGCTTCTTTTGGGAAAACTTTGTGACTCAAAATTGTAGATTTTTTAATATGCTACAACTTTCATGTTTTGACTTTTGCTTGAATCCAAATGAATCTTGGTGAGAAAGTGGGGCAAAGTTAGGAAAAAATTAGGGTTTTTCATAACTTAGAAAAATTCTAAGTTATGGAAAATCTTCATTTCAAACCCTAATTTACAATTCTTGATTTCTTGATGAACAAGTTTCATGATTTGGCATGTTTTGATGAAAAATGAATCTTGACACTTGATTTTGACCAAAAAGTCAAAGTTTGACTTTTCAGTATACAATCAAAATTGATCAATTGACTGGGAAATTCAACTGTCAATCTTGTGCATTTGGGATCTTTTGAACTTGTTGAGCATGTCAAGATAATTCCATGGGGTCCTTGAGTCCATATGTGAGCTTGGTTTGCCATTGGCTAGGTCAAACAGTCAAAAATTGCCTTTGTGCAGTCAAAACCCTAAAAATGACCATTTTGCCCTTTTGGTGATCTGATCAAATTTCTTGTGGAATTGTGATCCAAACTTGATCAAATGGTCCATGTGAGTTCATAATGTTGATGTGGGTCAATTTCCATGAGGTTTGACTGTCAATTGGCCACAGTTGACTTTTTCCCCAATACAGTTGATTTCTAGGTCAACTGTCCAATTGACTGGGCAAAATTTGGAATCAAGACTTGAAACTTGGTATGGATAAACTTGGGAGTCCAATATGAAGCATGAAAGTCATATTAGGCTTTTTAGGTCAAAACATCTTTGTGCAAACACAAACCCTAATTTGGGTCAACAGTGCAAGGAGAAGTCTTGAGCAGAGGAAACCCTAACTAGATCTTGAGCTTCAAGGGTCTTGTGATGAGAAAATGTTGAGAAAAAGGGAGGGAAAATTTTGGGGTACAACACATTGCTCTCAAACCTTCTTCCAAAAGTGGTCACCCCAGGTCTCTTTTTCTTTTTCTCTTTATTCTTCTCCAACAAAACTTTGAGGTCCTCTTGACCCTTTGCCAAGGTCATGAGGAGTTGCTGGAACTGTGAATTTTGTGCCTGCAGATCCTTTACCGTCTGCTCCAAATCCATCTTGCTGAAATAAACAGTAGAAAGATAAGGAAACCTGGCATGAAGACCTGTTTATGCATATGATGAATGGTATGTTATTCATGTAATGCATTCAAGGGTTCAGAAATTCAAATTTGTTGCAAACAAGAAGAACGCACGTCATATTAAGAAGAAATTTGTTAGTACATAAGTGCCCCATGGGCGAAATATTACAAAATTCTTAATGTAAAAAGACATTGCGCATTCTCTTTGGCGCGATGTAAGTGTTGAGATTTTCCTCCTCGCGGAGTCGGCGGGTAAGCTCCAAAACCTTCTTCTCACTGGCATAAAAGCGGGCTTCAAAAGTATCCCGTTCTTCCTTGAGTTGGATCCAACTCTTTTGCATTTCTTCCCATGATATTGGCATGTCAGGATGCAGGATGGTGTATGGAACCTCTCCTTCCATAACAGGCTCTTTGATCAAGGGGAGAATGTGAGGGTATGGCATCATAAGATTCTGGGAGCGGGTTCGTACCCACTTGAGGTAAGGCTCAAGGGGGTTGGAATTCTTGTGCCCCAGTGTCTTACTATCCACTTTGTTGGGCATCCTCCAAGCTCTGATGAACCTTTGTCGAAGTCCTTGCACATTGTTGTCGAAGTCAAAAACTAGTTTAGGAATCAGCATGTCATGAGGGCCATCCCTCCGAGCATATCCAAATTGTCTCAAAGCTAGACATGGGTTGTAGGTGATGCCTCCCCTAATTCCAAGTAGTGGGACATTAAGGAATTCCCCACAACGATCAATGATGATGACATTTTCTCTGGACCGAGAACACCAATGTACATCAGAATGTGTGAGGGTCATCAATCGTTGTGACCACCTTAAACCCTGCTCATTCTTCAGAACTGTTTGTGGAAGGTGAGAAATAAACCACCTTGCTAGGAGAGGAGTACAACACATGATAACACCTCTTTTCCTCATTGTTCGTGTGTAAAATGAGTGCAGGATGTCCCCAAGCAATGTGGGTATAGGATTCCTGGATATGAAAATCTTGATAGCATTCACATCTATAAGCTGATCAAGGTTTGGGAACAAGACCAACCCATAGATGAGGAGTGCCAAAATCTCTTCAAAGGCTTATAGATCAAGAGAATTCCAGCAGTCTTGTGCCTTCTCGAACAGAAACTTTGCCAAGAAGCCCTTGACACCACTTCTGGTTTCCCAATTCCCCTTGATGTCAGATGGTTGCAAGTGTAATGCTTGAGCAACATCTTCAGGCTTTGGTTCTTTTTCCATACCGTTGTAGGGTAGTTGATTAAGAATAGGAATTCTCAAGAGTTGAGAAAATTCCTCCAAAGTAGGCACTAACTGGTAATCAGGGAATGTGAAACAGTGGTGTAGGGGGTCAAAGAACTGGAAGAGAACTTTCACCATGTCTTCTTCACTGTTGGTGTTGACCAAGTTGAGGAGTCTACCACGTCTTTCACTGAAGAGAGAATTCTATGGAATCCTGGAAGTAAGCTCCTTGAGTTAAGGAAGGATTCTCACAAGGTTGACTTGAATTGTTTTCCTACGAAGAGATTCCATGACCTACAAAACAAGAACAAAGATGAAGATCCAAACCCTTGAAATGGTTAGTGGATGCATATGATGTTTTATGATGTTCATGATGTATGCACAAACACATGTACAAGCAAGTCACACAAAACCCTAGTTTCAGGCTTGCATGAGGTTTCGTAGGTAAATACCCTCTTGAGTTTAGTTGGCTCAAACATGTCCTATAAATGGTAACCGGGTTCTAAGGAGATCAATATCACTGGATTGTTTCCTATGTTCATTGTTTTGGTGTAGCCACTTAACTAGCGACCAAAATATTCCAAGAAACCAACCCTCAATGAGTGTAGTATCGAGTATCTACCAACTTCGGACTGCACCAAATCCGGTCATCTCACTACCCCTAATAAAAGGCCAAGATGGTCAAGTAAGGTTCTAAGAGTTTATTAGTGCTTCATGACATCACTCAGCGGCCCCATATTCTCTTTGATTGACTCAAAGGCTACCGGTACTCACAAATATGTCGCACTAATATAGCTATTGCTTCAACCATGTCGGTATACCCCGCACAGTTTCCACAACGTATTGCTATTTACCTATGAATGTTTCCCAAATCCGGGTAGAGGATTTCAAGCCCAAACAAAAGAAACAAATGTAAAGCAATCAAAGAAAACAATATAATCATGCAAAGGGTGATCTAAAGCCCTAAGGTTACTCCACAAAACTAAATCATCCCCAGCAGAGTCGCCAGTTCTGTGATACGGTGGGAGAACTGACTTGGGATTTTTTGTTTGTGTTCGCAAATGTTTCAGTTTAGCAAGAGTCGCCACCGACTTTTTATTTTATCCTAAGGAAAGGTCAAAAAGCACAGGAAAGACCTTTGAGATGTTTTCTTGGGTTCGGGGAGTAGATTATGAAAAGGGAAGGTGCAAGCACCCTTTTCATCCATGGTTATCCATGGACTCTTAGTTACTTGCTTATGTCACTTGCTTTGCTTTTCAATTGTTTGAAATGGTGCTTTGTGTGTGATTTTGAAAGATGTTTTGAAAAGAGGCCATCATTGTGGCAACCTTTGTAATGATTCTTGTTTGAATGTATACAAAGGTGTTTTTGTCTTTTGAAAAGTTTTCAATGTTTGAAAGTAGGGTTTTGAAATTGTGTTGTGAAGTGTGTTTTGAAAAATAGCAAAGGATGTTTTTTTTTTGCAAGCTTGATCAAGTAACTAAGAGTTATCTACCCTATTTTACTCAAATATTTTTTCTTATGTTTTTAACCCTTTTAACAGTGTTGTTTCACCATTGTATTTGGTGAACAACCTTGTGTTAGGATGTTAAACAGGACAGGCGCGGGTCATCGTATAGACCATGATAGCAATTGTGTCAAGCATCTTTGGCAATTTTCTTTAAGGGACTTGATCATTTTGTTTAGGCAACCAAGATAGCGTCATCGAGGGACTATGATCTTTTGTTTTGTTTTGTTTTGCCAAAGTACTTGACATGCAACCATGGCCAATTTTTGAAGGCAACAAGTGGATTGAAACCCTAGGGGGTGCAAGTGTGCATTGTGTTTGTTTTTCATGCATTGTTATCTTTGGATTAGGTCAAGCTATTTGTTGATTTTATTTTGCATACAAACCCTAGGTCTAATCATGGCATAATTGAAAGCATTTAAAAGTGCGAGAATTTAAATCCTACACTATTACAACATGATATAGGGAGGGGAGTACAAATTTGAATTGGGGATTATTTTGCAAGAAATTAAATCCTAAATTACTATTACAACCAAATTGAATGTACAAAATACAATATTTAAATGTACAATAATTAAATACAATAAATAAATGTTAGATAAAATATGTTATGCAAAAAAGATTTTTATGTATGTAAAAAGTATTTTTAAATGTGGAGTGTAAATAAAATAAAAGGTTAATTTCAATTAATTTATTATTTAGGGCAAAAACCCTAATTCTTAAATAAATAGTATTATTTATTATTTATATGCAAAGATGTATTGATTTGTACAAAAAATAAAAGTATATTGTAAAAATGATATTTTTAGTGCAAAATATTAATAAAAATAAAAATGTAATATTTTTGTATTTTTTGTCCTAATTATTTAATACAATAAAGTATATAATTATATACATATATATTAAACATATTAAATATATAAAAATAAAAATTAATTATTTACAAAAAATGTGCATATTCAAGAAAATGTTTTTTAAGTGTGTATAAAAATAACAAATAAAAATAAACATATTTTTTTACATTATTCTTTGAGTTTTAATAAAAAGAAAATAAATTATTTATATATTTATACTAGAAATAATTAAAATAAATTCCAAATAAATACAAAAATTTATGAAAATGATTTTTAAGTATTTTTTTATATTAGAAAATAAAATATCAAAATCAGAAATGAAACAAAAATGCAAAAATAACAAATGTACAAGAAATGGGCCAGGGGAGTGTAAAAAGAAAAGAGGAGGGTGCCAAAAGCAAGCCTGTACAGGCCCAGCCCAAACCAACTTCATCTTCTTCCTTTGAACAAAAATACGCGTGCTTCTGTACACAAATGCTATCTCCTGATTCCTTGATTTTTTGACAAAACTCATAACATGAAACTTGTAGAGTATCAAACAACGAATCCAACCATATAAAAAACTTAAGCTAACTCTCAAAGACCAGAGAGAATTTCTCTGGCCCTAATTTCTAACCTAGTTTTTTCAGAAAGTTCATGGATGAAATTCTACTAGCACGATTAATATAAATGAAAACTAAGCATATGTATGGCTTCAGGGCTATGAATACAACATCTTTCATTCACAAACCTAATTCTAACTATTCCTAAATAAAGAGATAGAAGTTCATGAAATACCTGTTTCAGTTGACTTCGAGCTGGGAAATGCAGCAACTTCCAATGGTGCTTGAGCTTCTTTTAAGCTTGCCTGAGGTCCACTGAAGCTTTTCCAATATTTGGCTTGTTTTGAAGTAGCCTGAATCGTGCTAAAGAACTCAACCTGCAAAGCTTTGAAACGAAAATGGCAATGTGTGTTAAGGGTGTTACAGCTAGCAATGGATGATCTGTATAGCTTAGGTATGTTGGTTGGAAGGTGTTTGAAGTATCTCTAGGCAAAACGCACGATGGAATTTGGAGATGGCTAGCAAAATGCAGAACTGGTCCTGTTTTGCAAGAAAATGGGGAATTCGTGCACTAGGAGTTTTGAGAGGCAAAGGGGTCGTGTTTCTGGCTTGTTAGGAGGTATCAAACTTGTTTGCAATGTTTGTGTAAGTTGGTTTTAACAGATGTGAGAGATGGCTTGTGGTTTGCAACTTTTCTTCTTCTTGAAGCAAGAGTGTCTATCTGTTCAATGCAGGCCTGTACAAGTCCTATATTATGCTGCACATTTTGCTCTTGGTTACTGGAATTGGTAGATTTGATCTTGCCTCAGAGATCTGGCCCCATGCCTCAAGGATCTTGTTTTGACATAAAGTGAAGTTTAAGCAAAAATGGCATTATTACTTTTTCCATTTAAGGATTAATCTAGTGTATAATGCCCTAATGACCAAGACAATACCTTAGCTCAATGAATATGCATTAAATTATGGAGTACAAACTGGTTTTGAGGCCTGTAATTGTGAACCAAGCTAGCTAGATCAGATTTGCAATTTGGTATGAACATGTATTGGCCATGGATCAAAGTGAGTTTTTGCGAACTTCAAGCATTCGATTCTCTCTAACCACAAGGGTGTTTGAGGAGTTCTTGGACAATTTGGAAAGCTTGGAACATGTACTATAATCCATATTTGAAATGAAACTTGAAAATCCAAGTGGAACTATGTGAAAAATGGCCAAGAAGATGGGTCAAAATCCTGCCTAAATTAGGGCAAAATTTCTCTAAGTTAAAAGTTTTAGATACCTTTGTTCCAAAAATCATAACTTGAGATACAAGCCTCTTTTGAGAAAACTTTGTGAATAAAAGTTGTATACTTTGTGATGGAATACAACTTTCATGTTGCAAGTTTTGTTTTAATCCATTTGCATCTTGTTGAAAAAATGGGACAAAGTTAGGAAAAAATAAGAAAATTTCATAACTTAGAAAATTTCTAAGTTATGAAATTTTTCCATTTTAAACCCTAATTTGCATTATTGGGTTTCTTTATGAACAAGTTTCATAATTTTACATGTCTTGGTGAAAAATGACTCTTGGCACTTGATTTTGACCAAAAAGTCAAAGTTTGACTTTTCAGTGTACAGTCAAATTTTGATCAGTTGACTGAAAAAATTCATCTGTCAATCCTATGCATTTGAGATCTTTTGAACTTGTTGAATGGGTCAAGACAATGTCATTGAGTCTTTGAGTCCATGTGTGAGCTTGATTTGCCATTGGCTAGGTCAAACAGTCAAAATTGCCTTTGTGCAGTCAAAACCCTAAAAATGACGATTTTGCCCTTTTGATGATCTGATCAAATTTCTTGTGGAATTGTGATCCAAACTTGATCAAATGGTTCATATGAGTTCATAATGTTGATGTGGGTCAAATTTCATGAGGTTTGACTGTCAATTGGCCACAGTTGACTTTTTCCCCAATACAGTTGACTTATAGGTCAACTGTCCAATTGACTGTGCAAAAATTTGAATCAAGACTTGAAACTTGGTATGGACAAACTTGTGAGTCCAACATGAAGTATGAAAGTCACTTTGGGCATTGTAGGTCAAAACATCCATGTGCAAACTCAAACCCTAATTTAGGTCAACAGTGCAAGGAGGTGTCTTGAGCAGAGCAAACCCTAGCTTGTTCTTGAGTTCCAAGAGTCTTGTGATTGAGAAAATGTTGATGAAATAAAAGGGAAAATTTTGGGGTACAACATCAGGCTTTTCGAAGATATACTTGATTGGGTCCATCTTTGATATCAATAAGGTGGTGTGAGTCAGCATATACTGTCTCAGCCGGCGAGCAGCCCATGCCAAAGCGCAGCAAGTTTTCTCAAGCAATGAGTATCGGGTCTCGCAGTCAGTAAACTTTTTGTTAAGGTAGTAAATAGCGTGCTCTTTTCGGCCAGACTCGTAATGCTGCCCCAGCACGCACCCCGTTGAATTATCCAGCACTGTCAAGTATAAGATCAAAGGTCTTCCTTCAACTGGAGGCATCAGAATAGGTGGCTCTTGGAGATATTCTTTGATACTTTCGAAAGCGGCCTGACATTCATCATTCCATTTTACCACTTGATCTTTCTTCAGCAGCTTGAAGATTGGTTCACAAGTAGCAGTCAAGTGTGAGATGAATTGGGAAATGTAATTCAACCGTCCCAAAAAGCCTCTAACTTCCTTTTCCGTTCGGGAAGCTGGCATCTTCTGTATAGCCTTCACCTTTGCAGGATCGACTTGAATACCTTTATCACTAACGACGAAACCCAGCAGCTTACCAGACCTCACGCCGAAGGTGCACTTGTTTGGGTTTAACCTCAGCTTGTACGTCTTCAACCTGTCAAATAGCTTCTGAAGATGGTCAAGGTGTTCTTCTTCAGTCTGGGACATTGCAATCATGTCGTTAACGTAAACCTCAATCTCATGGTGAATAATGTCATGGAACAAAGCGACCATGGCGCGCTGATAAGTTTCCCCATCATTCTTCAACCCGAAAGGCATTACCTTGTAAAAAAAAGTGCCCCACTGCGTAACGAAAGTTGTCTTCGGGAGCCATCTTAATCTGATTGTAACCAGAAAAACCATCCATAAAGGAGAAGACCTTATGCTACATGGTGTTGTCAACCAGAACATCGATATGAGGTAGTGGAAAATCATCCTTGGGGCTCGCCCTGTTCAGATCCCTATAGTCTACACACATACGAACCTTACCATCTTTCTTGGGCACTTGAACCACGTTGGCAACCCACTGCGGGTAGGAAGTAACAGCTAGAAACCCAACGTCAAATTGTTTCATAACCTCAGCTTTGATTTTCTCAGACATCTTTGGGCGCATACGGCGAACTTTCTGCTTTACCGGAGGACAATCTTCTTTAGTTGGCAGGCGGTGTACCACAATGTCTGTATCCAACCCAGGCATATCTTCATAAGACCAAGCGAAGATCTCAACATAGTCGCGTAGCATCTGTATCAACCGTTGCTTGACACTAGGTTCCAGATTCGCACCTATCTTGACGTCTTTCTTGTCTTCCTCTATACCCAAATTTACTGATTCAACCGGCTCTTCATGCGGCTGTATGGCCCTCTCTTCCTGAAGTAACAATCTAACAAGTTCCCCAGGCACTTCACAATCATCCTCACCTTCGTCCTCGGCTTGGTTGATCGGATTTTCGAAGTCATAACTGACAGTTATAGAGTCGTTACCAATGGGATCCAGAGTGGATGTGGACCTGTATTATGATATGTGAGTGTGTGTAAGACAATAGCTATTTTGATAAAGTTTAAGATAGAAAATAAAAACAAGGAGCGCAAAATTTGTAATGCAAGAAAACGTCCAATGTTTTATTGATGATATATGAAAATGACAAATGATAAGCCCTCACAAACAAAGCCACAGTGCCTCGGGCAAGGCACCGGGCCGTAAAGTTTCAAATTGTCTGTTACAAATCTCAAAACAAAAGTCTATTACTGTGTAATAAAAGAAATGGGCACGAAGTCCTTCGCTGTCTAATTGTTCAAGCCACCGTTGGTATTCGGGTAAATCCAGCTGTCGACATCTGACTCTTTTTCCTCATCTTCAATTGCATTCACTCCCAGATTACTAATGTGCAGAGGAGGTCTTCCAATTCGCGCACCCGAACAGCCCTTTGAGCTTCTTTTTCAATCACAACCCTGACATCCTTGAGGGAAGCCATCTTCATCGAAGGTTTGTCAGCAACAACTTCAGTCGACGCTAGAGTTTAGGGGACCTCTTCAAAGTTCTGACACAAGGTTTTGATGAACTCTCCATCCATCTCCACATACCGAAAGGAATTAAGATGACTCACCATGTACTCCTCTTCTCCTTGTACCATAACAATCTTCCCTTTTACTGGATATTTCAACATCTGATGGAGCGTAAAAGTCACTGCCCCAGCCTTATGAATCCAAGGGCGATCCAACAAGCAAGAGTAAGATGGTCGGATATCCATCACATAGAATGCAAATGCAAAAGTCTAAGAGCCAACTTTAATAGGGACGTCTACCTCCCCGTGCACCATCCTTTTGGACCCATCAAAGGCCCTAACCACAATATTACTTGGCTTCAGAACCAACCCTTCACAATCCAGCCGATCTAATGCTTTCTTGGGTAAAACATTTAATGAGGACCCAGTATCCACCAGCACGTGGGCCAAATTAGTGCCCCTGCACTCGATCGATACATGCAGAGCATCATTGTGGTTTCTTCCCTTGGCAGTCAGATCTGCATCGGAGAAACCCAACCCGTTGTCAGCGGTCAAACTAGCTACACAGTCTTTGAACTGATCAGTAGATGTTTCATGCGGCACATGCGCAGTTTTAAGGAAAGCAATTAAAGCCTTTGCATGGGCTTCCGAGCACAACAATAAGGATAACATAGAGATCTTCTACGGGGTTTGCCCCAGCTGTTCGACTATGTTGTAGTCGCTTTTCTTGATAATCTTCAGAATTTCCTCTATCTCCTGCCTAGAGGTTTCAACAATGACTTTCTTAGGCGCCTTCGTCCGGGCAGGCTCACCTGTAACTTCTTTTCCCCGAGTGTCAGATGACTCGGCGACAGGGGTGATAACTGGAGTAAGAATTGGAACAGTAGCTGACGCACTGGTGGATGGAATGGCAACAGACTTTTGAATCGTCAGAGGGGAAATCTCAGGAGAGAAGAGTCTTCCACTCCTAGTGACCTTGCTAGACCCGACAATATTGCTGATATCAGCATTAGCCTCTTCAATCTTCAAGTCTTGTTTGATCCCATGATAATACACATCGGCCCCATAGTGCCACGGGACAGCCTTATCCGAAGTGTATGGGATAGGACCAGGAATAATAATGATCAATGGAGCAACTCTTGGAACAAATGTAATCCTAACAGGCTTTCTCGAGGAAGCCTTGGAAGGATTGGCGGAAATGGTTATGATGGAAATATCTTCAACAGGAATCAACAGAATCAAAGTTTTCTCGAACAAGATCTCTTTGTTATCCATCAGGCACTGAACACCTGATTTCAGTAAATAGCAACCAACAGGCAGGATGGAACATAGGTGGTAACCTTCGCCACAGCCCGGAAATAAACCGGCCAATAATAGATTCTTTTTAACGGTCAACAACGGATTAGAAATGTCTTCCACGAAGGTCACAAATGAATCATCATCCACAACATTTACTCCATTACCATGCTTGGGCATATGAGCAGTTATGACATTGGGTTTCTCTGGAGCGTCAAATTCAATTTCTTTAGCTTCAATCAAATCTTGCACCTTATTCTTCAAAGCCCAGCAGTTGTTCGTATCATGACCCGGACTATCAGAGTGATAGGCACAACGGGCGTTCGGATTATACAGCAGAGATGTGGTGCTGGGATTCTTCGGGGCTTCCCTCAGAGTTACCAGGTTGGTCTTCAACAATTGTGGTAGAATTTGTGACAAGGTCATATTAAGCCGAGTATAATGTCTCTGCGGCCTATCCATTCTTTGCTGATTGTTGCATTATGGGGCAACTGTAGGTCTTGATATTACCACCGCATTTACTTCTTGACGGTGTTCATGTCAATTTTGGCTCCTCGAACTGTAAACTGCACTAGCTTCTTTCCTGAAAGGCTCCTTCTCTGTACTTGATGACACACCTTTCTGTATCTTGCCACTTCGAATACCAGCTTCTACCCTCTCCCCAGTCATAATTAATTCAGTGAACCCAGACGATGAACTACCGATCAAATGATTGAAATATGGACCAGACAAAGTCCCAAGAAACATATCCACCAACTCCCTATCAGACAGGGGGGTTGGACTCTTCCAGCCAGATCTCTCCACTTCTGAGCGTAGTCCTTAAAACCTTCGCTTGCACCCATGGACCTACTCTGAAGCTGAGTACGAATGGGAGCAAGGTCGGCATTATACTGGTACTGTTTGTAGAAAGCAGCAGCAAGGTCTTCCCAGTTGCAGACATTAGCTCCTTCCAATTGGTAAAACCATTCAAGCTGAGTCCCTGACAGACTATCTTGAAAGAAATGGACCCACAGATTCCTATCAGCAGTGTAGGGTTGAATTTTTTTGACGTACGAGCGGAGATGGAGTTTTGGACAGGACACTCCATCGTACTTAGCAAAAACCAGAGCTTTAAACTTGTGAGGAATCACCACCCCTGATGCTAGCCCTAGATCTCCAAAATCCAAACCCGGAACCTTCTGAATCTCCATAGCACTCAGACGGTCTTCAAGTTGTTTGTACCTATCCTCGGCAGGAGGGTACTGTTCATCATCAAAATCAGTGTCATTATCAGAGACCACAGGGCTAGGACCCTTTCCTTCCTCTTGATTCTCTCCTCCTCCAGATGAATGAGACAGATCAGCTTCCTGTCGCAACCTATTCCCAAATCTGTGACCCATATTCAGTAGAACCACCTTCTTCTTCTTCTTCTTCTTCTTCTCTTTCACGATGAGAGTCTTCAAATCCCGTTGTCCTTTGGCCAAGTTCAAGAACATCTCCTGGAATTGAGCATTCTGTGCTTGAAGAGCTTTGATGGCTTGATCGGTAGGTGTTTCAAAAGACATTCTGTGCTGAAATAAACAGCGAAGAAGATAAGAAACCTGTAATGGTACCTGTAATGAGGTGCATGGTAATGGAATGCGTATGAAATGATTTCAAATACTTTAGGAGATTCAAATTTGTAAACCAAAATAAAACACACTTTATTAGATTAAACTTGTGACAATGTTTAACAATGCCCTTAAGGCGTTACAAAAGAAATAACTGAAAATCAAATCTAAACTAGAAATAATAAAAGACATCAGAAATCCCATGGTCGTTTTCCCTTCGTGCTGACATAATTATTGATAGTCCTTTCATTCTCAAGCTGCCTCGTGAGCTTAAAGATCTTCCTTTCCTACTCATGATACTTCTCCCTGTAGGTATCCCTTTCTTCCTTTAACTGGATCCAAGATCTCTTTAATGCCCCAAGATCAGTAGGCATGTAAGGATAAAGGACTGTATAAGGAACACCTTCTTCATTAGTATGCTCTACAACCACTAGAAAAACAGCTTCATAAGGCATCCCCAACTTTTGAGCACGGGCTCGAACCCACTGGAGATAAGGTTGCATTGGGAGAGAAGTATTCGGTCCTAGCTCATGAGGGTCAGACCTGTTCACCATTCCCCAGGCTCGTATAAACCTTCAGCGATGCTCATTAATGTCCCCTATGTAGTCAAAGACAATGTCTGTAAGAAGCAACTCATGAGGACCGTCTCTCTGAGCGCGACCAAACTGCCGTAGAGCCAAGCAAGGACTGTAGGTTATTCCCCCTCTAATTCCAAGCAATGGGACATTAGGGTATTCCCCACATCGATCAATGACAACTACTCTTTCCATATCCTTATAACTCCAAAGAATGTACGTATGGGCAAGGGACATGATTCTGTAAGCCCAACCTAACCCTTCTTCATTCTTCAATACATACTTGGGGAGGTGCGAAATAAACCACCTCGCCAGCAGTGGCGTGCAACATATGAGAGTCCCCCTTCTTCGCATAGTACGAGTATAGAGAGCGTGTAGGATATCGCCCAGAAGAGTAGGCACTAGATTATGAGACAAGAAGATCTTGACCGTGTTCACATCTATGAAGGAATCTGGATTCGGGAAAATAACCAAGCCGTAGATAAGGAGAGCCAAGATGTATTCAAATGCTTGAAAATCCAAGTTATCCAAGAACTGTTGAGCTTGATCCATTAGAAACTTAGCCAAGAAGCCTTTAACCCTGCTCCGCGTCTCCCAGTTGGATACTACATCAGCCCTTTTTAGATGTAAGGCTAAAGCAATGTCCTCAGGTCTAGGAACCTCCTCTAAACCTATGAATGGTGTTTTCTCAAGAATGGATATACCCAGTAAGTCAGAAAACTCTTCCAAAGTAGGGACTAGCTGATAATCCGGGAAGGTGAAACAATGATGCAATGAATCAAAGAACTGGAACAACACGCTCATCATTTGCTCATCTAAATTTGAGGTGACCAAGCTATGGAGATGAACATGTCTTCTAACAAATGAAGAAGTATCAAGAACTTTTGAGACCAACTCTCTGAGCTGAGCAGGTATCTGCACGGAGTTAACTCAAATGGTATTTCTGCGTACTGAAGCCATAATCTGCAAAACAGAACAAAGATAAATCCCCTCGGTCTTTGAAATGGTTAGTACAATGAAGTATGCATGCTATGTCATGATGGATGATGTCATGATAAAACACACAAAAGGTATAGCAGGTAACAAACATGGTAAGTGCACACAAGTCACACAATAACCCTTAAGTTTAGGCTTGTATGGAGTCTAGGTACTACCCTCTTGAAGTTCAGTTGGTTTCAACCTGTCCTAATAATAGTAACCGGGTTCTAGAGGTTCTCAATATCACTGACCATCCTCCATCGGTCATGGTTTCAGATCACGCAATCTTTTCTTGCAGCCGGAACTATCTCAAGAGTATGGTCTCAATGAGTGTAGTATCGAGTATCAACTAGTTCTCAGCTCTATACCGAGGCCGGATATCTCACTACTTCCTATGGCCAAGTTGGTCAATTATAGGTTCTAAGTTCAGTTGATGCTTAACGACCCATATAACAGCCCCATACTCTCCTTGTTCCTCCACAAGGGATACCGGTACCAACCAATGTGCCACATCAACGTAGCTACTGCTTCAACCATATCGGTCTACGCTGTATAATTCCCTCACAGTTTATTGCTACTTACCTAAAAGGTGTCCCCCAGATCCGAGTTAGGATCTATATTAACTCCGATACAAAGCCCAAAAAGATAAAGCAATCAAATCAAACAATAGAAGCAATATAATGAACTATTCCTAAGGTATACCCCACTTATTTATCCCCAGCAGAGTCGCCAGTTCTGTGATACAGTGGCCAGAACCGGAACTGTTTTGAAATGCTGTTTGTGTTTTACGTTTGTGTTCGCAAAATGTCGCGGTAAGCAAGAGTCACCACTGACTTTTATTTTATCCAACAAGGAAAGGAAACAAGCACAGAAAAATTCATTTTTCGAGATTTTCTGAGTACGGGGGGTAGATTATAGAAAGGGAAGGTATTAGCACCCTTTCTATCCGTAGTTATCTACGGGCTCTTAGGTACTTGCTCATCATTTTTAAAATTGCTTCAGTGTGATTGATTTAAAAAAAAAATTTGACTTCGATTTAACCCTTGCTTCTGTCTTCAAGAGTGTTACGAAGTGTTTCTGAAAACTTTGTTTGAAAAGAGTGTAAGTGTGAAAAAAGTTTGTTTTGTTTGAGCAAGTACTTAAGAGCTAATCTACCTACTCAAAAAAAAGAGTTGTTCTATGTTTGTTTCCTTTAGACAGTGCTATCCCACTATTAGTGAGTAGGTAGCACCATCGTTGGAGTTTTGAGGGTCAATTCGAAAGGGACATACGATCACTAAAGCAATGTTAGGACGTCTTAGTAATAACCCTAATGTCTTAAGATCAACATTCGAGGCAACAATTCCGAGGCAACTTTTCCGAGGCAACTTTGATCTTTGAGACAAGAGAGCGACCACTAAAATATCCTATACTTAATAACCGTTACCGAAGGCAACCGAAGTGGGAATATATCCTAGGAGTGCGCATGTGCGAGTGATTCAATTTCAATTTTATCATCTTTGCACATTTAAGGTTTGCTAACCGTTTTAAAGTTTACATACATTCTTGTCATGCATCCCTATTATTCATACATCTAACAGTTAATATTTTGCGGAATTAAAGTGCGAAAAGTAAAGCTAAGCTATTACAAGGTGTGATCGGTGGAAATAGAACTGGCTGTTTAAAGCTGGTTCGCGTATGTCGCGGAAGCAAGAGTCGCCACCGTCTTTTATTTTCTCCAACAGGGAAAGGACAAAAGCACAGCAAAATTCCTTATGAGATTGTTTCTCGGTTCGGGAGGTAGATTTATATAAAGGGAAGGTATTAGCACCCTTTCTATCCGTGGTTATCCACGGGCTCTTAGGTACTTGCTCTTATGTTTTCAAAATGTTTGCTTTTCAAGTGTGTGGGTTTTGAAAAAGTTTCATTGAAAGATTTCTGAATGACTCTTGTATCTGTCCTCAAGAGTGTTTGAAAAATTTGTTTTGAAAGCTTTCGAAAGTGTCAGTGTGAAAAGATTTTTGATTTGTTTTTGAAGAGAGCAAGTATCCATGAGTCATCTACCTACCCTCAGGAATTAGGCTGTGTAAAAGTCCTTAAGGTAGTGCCATCCCACCATTGAGAGGTAGGTAGCACCACCGTTGGAGGTGTTCGGGTCAATTCGATTTTAGGGACAGTGTGGTCACCGAAGCAACAGTTAGGACACCTTAGAAGTAACCCTAATGTCCTAGATCCTTTTTAATCCGAGGCAACCGTTTCGAGGCAACTGTTTCGAGGCAACTGGATCTTAGACATAAGAGTGACCGCTAAAACGTCCTATACTTGATGACCATGTTTCGAAGGCAATGAGTGAGGCGTACCCTAGAAGTGGTGAGTGCATTGTGTGTTGTTTTCATATTATGTTTTATCTTTGATCATGGTATTGTGAGCTACGCGTTGTTTTTAGTTATCATACATTCTTTCATGCGAGTTTAGCAGTTAGGAGTGCGGAAAATTAAAAGACGGAAAGATAAAAGCTACGCTATTACAAGGCGCGGGTCTATACATCGCCAAAATACAAAGACCCGTTTTTGATAAAGATGCGGAAAGTAAAGAAAAGCGATAAACCTAATTACTATTACATCCTTGAACATTTACATAATAATCAATAAGAAAATAATGCGCGAAAAGAATTAAAATCAGGACGTCCGAGGGTTTTGGACCCTTTGCTTGAAATTAAATTAAATTAAAACCTAATTAATTATTTAATTAAAGAAAAGAAAGTGTTTTTTATGTTTTTTGTATTTAATGGAAATAAAGAAAATCAAAATCAAAAGAAAACCCTAGTTCTAAGTTTATTTTAATTATTAATGAAAATATTAAAGTTAACCTAATTTAAGCTAATTAATTAATTTACATGTTATTCACAAAAATAATAGTAATTAATAATAATAATAAATAATGATAATAATAATTAATTAAGAAAAAGATAAAAAATGTCAAAACCTAATTCTATGTAGTTTTTATTTATTAAGAAAAAGATTAAAATATAAACCTAAATTAAACTAAGGTAATTGTTTGTTATTTATTTACAAAAATATATTAATGGCAAATTTAATAAATAATTAAAAAAACATTTTTGAGTTTCTGATTTTTATTAGGAAAAATTATTTGTGGTGAATTAATCATGATTAAAACAATTAAAAGTATTAAAAAGAAAGAAAATAAAATTTAAAGATGCAATGCAAACCAAGGGGGCGTCTGGCCCAAAGTGGAGGTGTTTGCGAAGCAATTCAGGCCCATTGAAGACCAAGCCTGGTTGACTTTCAGGGATCATGTACACGCGCGTTGACTGGAATGCATCATGGACTTCATTCTGTGGCCATTGGATTGTTGATCAAGGCCATCTGGAAAGCTAACGCGTGAGGGTGTAGGAAGGAGTTCTGGGCATATGCTGCATGTGAACACTTTGTGAAAAATAGAAAGAATTATATGGGGGACCTGGGAATCGAACCCAGGTCCCAGTGCTTGCAGGCCATGTTTCCCACCATTTGAGCTATGAAGCGCATTTGTAGTATAACTGGACAATGAATATTATGTATAAAAAACAAACATTATGATGCAGAACGAAATAACGCGCGTTTGGATTTGAATTCTCCAACCAGGCCTTGACACCTATTGTCTTCCTCCTTTTCCCTGTAAACAGAAAACAAGATAGCGGGGGTTTTAAACCCCCACAAAATAAAAGTGCAAAAAAAATAGCGATTAGCATCATGCGCCATATAAATTGAGCGCGAGTATCTCATTCGATTCGTCTCGTTGCAACAAACTTGTCCATATATGGCTTGAGGTCTAATTTTACAGCATATAAAAACCCCCAATATGGAAACTCTGAAACCCTAACGTTTGTTCATGGTAGATTTTGATACAGGACGCTATAACTCAATTAATCTACACCAAAAGCTTCAGGAAGATGTCAGCAACATAAATCAATAATCAAAACATAGCAATGATGCATAGAAATTAGATTTCGATTATGGAAATATTTGTTAAAACCGTGACTCTGTTTTACCGTTTCCTTGGGTATGAGAGCTTGTTCTTGATAGTAATAGCTTCCTGGAGACTTAGGCAATATGTTTGAATCGCTTTTAGGCCTTGAATCCACCTGCAAATAGGATTTCAGTTTCACAATTTTCTTGAGTTTTTGCAAATTGGCTGTGGAGTTTTTAGCAGCTTTCACGTGTGTCTAGCTTTAGGGTTTCACTCAGCATATGTATGTGAATGAATTTAGGTTAGAATTAAGCCCATAAATCCATTGCATTCATGTTTGAATATATGATTGGCAATCAAATCTTTTTTCAATCTTTTCTTTCATGAAACCTTGCCAATCATGGATATTTTGCCTTGTTGATTGAGAAACGAGTTGCCAGCTTGCCCTAGTCATATTTGCTGCACAAAAAGATCTAAAAAGCACATCTTTTGAATTTTCTTATAATTAAAACTAATTAAATGAATTAATATTAATATAAATTCAATTAATTAATTAAAAATAAGAAAATAAGTCAAATTAAGCTTAATGGGTCGTGCATAGGCCTTGGGTAAAGATTCAAGAAAGAATTTGAGGCCCATTAGCAAAAATGAAGTGTTTTAGGCAAAGTTGACTTTTGAAAGTTCCCAAAAATTTCCCGACTTATCCAATGCATATCTTGCTCAATTTTGAAGCTATGAACATGTTATTGGACATTTTGGAAAGGTCTTGAAGTCCTCTAACCAATGTCTTTGGTCCCATGTCATTATGATTTACCAATCTCAAGTTATGGTCTTTGACTTAAAGTGCCTTTTTGTTGACTTTTGAAAATGACCTATAATGTTGAAATTGATAACTTTTTGTGAGAGCATTTCTTGGACTTGGAGTGTGAAGATGAGTTGTAGGAAATGTAATCCCCTTCAAAATGAGTATAATTTGGGATTTTTCTTATAAACCATGAAGAAGTTATGCCTTGGTCAAGTTACAGTTGACTTTTCAGCTGTCCAAAAATAGAAACTTTTGACATCTTGAGACTTTTTGAGCCATGCTTGTGGAATCATGATCAAGAATTGATCAAATGATGATTGTGGCTTCAAAATAAGATGTTGACCAAATTTTTTGACTTTTGACTGTCAAATGACCATTTTACCCCTACAGTTGACTGTGGAGCAATTAGGGTTTTTGACTGTGCAACTTGACCTTGTGAGCCTTGAAACTTGACATGTAGGTGCTTGACAATGTATATGAGCATATGAGACTTGATTGAGCCCTTGAAAACCTCAGCTTCTTTGCAAGAACCAAAACCCTAATTTGACTAGCTTAGGAGGCAATTGGACTGTGCAACCCTTGAGGGATTTTGAACCATCTAGAGATTGACCTTGACAAATTTGAAGAATATGGGAGGGAAAATTTTGGGGTACAACAGTTGCCCCTGTTCAATCTTCTTAGACCTGAGGATGTAGATTGGCTGGCGTGCCTTTCGTAATCCGAAGGTGGAAGATGATTGAACACTAAAGTGCCTAGAAATTTGCACTCACATAGTAGCATGTTAGCAGTGTGATGTGGGGAATGGGCTTACAGATGCCATTTGGAGGAATGATGGATAGGAGGATGGGCTTATGGATGCCATCTAGAGACTGCTGGTGTGTGGATGGGCTTATAGATGCCATCTAGGTGTTGATCGCGTAAGAGATTCCTTAGCGAGAACTTGCGTACCTGAGAAAGAAAAATGATTACCTGGCCTGTTACAGGGGTTGATCTTCAAACTCTTCATGTAGATGTGCCCTGGCTGGATACAGGTATCGAATCTTCAATCAGTTACTCACAGATGTACCCTGGCTAGATACAGGAATCGAATCTGGAATTAGTCGTCAACAGATATGCCCTGGCTGGATACAGGAATCGAATCTTCAAACTCTTCAGACGTGCCCTGGCTGGATACAGGAATCGAGTCCGGAAATAGTCGTCAACAGATATGCCCTGGCTGGATACAGGAATCGAATCTTCAAACTCTTCAGACGTGCCCTGGCTGGATACAGGAATCGAGTCCGGAATTAGTCGTCAACAGATATGCCCTGGATAGATACAGGAATCGAATCTTCAAACTCTTCAGACGTGCCCTGGCTGGATACAGGAATCGAGTCCGGAATTAGTCGTCAACAGATATGCCATGGCTGGATACAGGAATCGAATCTTCAAACTCTTCAGACGTGCCCTGGCTGGATACAGGAATCGAGTCCGGAATAGTCGTCAACAGATATGCCCTGGATGGATACAGGAATCGAATATTCAAACTCTTCAGACGTGCCCTGGCTGGATACAGGAATCGAGTCTGGAATAGTCGTCAACAGATATGCCCTGGCTGGATACAGGAATCGAATCTTCAAACTCTTCAGACGTGCCCTGGCTGGATACAGGAATCGAGTCCGGAATTAGTCGTCAACAGATATGCCCTGGCTGGATACAGGAATCGAATCTTCAAACTCTTCAGACGTGCCCTGGCTGGATACAGGAATCGAGTCCGGAATGCAGATATGCCCTGGCTAGATACAGGTGTCGAATCCACAGGTAATCGCTCACAGATATACCCTGGCTAAATACAGGTATCGAATTTGGAATTGCGACAGTTGATAGTAATCATCTTTGTATTGACCTTTGTCCTGAAAAGACAAAGTGTTAGTTGTATGTAATGCCATGATGTATGAAGTGCGTGATGTTCTCAAAATAAATGAGAGTGTGTGTTCATGATGCGTATGTGCATACTATAATGTATGAAGATGTGATGTTTATGAACGTATTTTTTTCTAGGAAAATAAATCCTTGACGAATGCCGGGAGTTTGTTGAATCCTGGGCTGATGTTGAAGAGCAGAGTTCTTCGTCTCCGCTGGGGATGATAATTGCACGAATAAACCGGTATGAGAAGATGACTCCATTGAGGAATAAACTTCGTTTAAGAGATTACTCTGCGGGGAAATACTCTGAGGGGAGAGGTATTTTGCTGAGATGTTGATGATAACTCCGCTGGGGATACCGTTGATGAGTTTTGTTGGACGATGAACTCCGCTGGGGATAGGAAGACTTCGCTGGGGATGATCTTTCCGTGGCAATTGGCTGAGGATAACCCAGTTATATCCTGGTGGGGAAATAACCTTTGAATAAAACCGGGGAGAGCGTTCGTACTGTGCAGGTGATAAGCTTCCAGAATCTACTGGGGATAAGCTTACTACTGGGGAGATAGATTCAACTTTCCTGGGGAAACTTTTGAACTGTACTAGGGAATGGCTCCACTGGATGTTCGGTATTCCTCCGGGGAACAATCTTAGATCAAGATTTTAGGGGATGCTTGTTAGGAATGTTTGTATGCTCCATTGGGGAATGTTGAGATCTTGTGGGGATACCCACTTCCTTGAGGTTGACTGAGGATAACTCTGCTCGGGGAGAGTGTTGCTGACTTGCTGGAGATACGGTGCTTTGTAGGGCTTATGGGAGTCCAACTCTGCTTGGGAGGGAGTATTACTGATTCTGGTCTTACCCTGCGGGGAATAAAGGTATCTGGGTTACATTCCTCAGCCGAACTTACCTTGGTACCTTGGTGGACAGAGCAATTAGATTGCTTAGACAACTCATTATTGCCCCTGTTTCTGATGTCACCTGTAATTAATCTTTTGTTTCGCATGCAAATATTTATGAGTTAGCAATTAGTGTCAAATGCATATATCACAATTGAACATTGGACGTTCTTTACAAAACAAAACAGAAAAAGGAAAAAACAATTGGCAATTTATCTGAAAAGTGAATTTGTATTGATTTTTGAATTTTCCTGTAAATAGGCGTTTATGTACAAGAGGCTGACGTCCTAGTAAGAGAACACCGCCAAACATCATAGAGTTTACAATTTTGTGAAAAGGAAAACAAAATAGCTATGTGAAAAGAATAATCCCACTGGGTTCCAACTCTACTATCGCCTTTATGTCTTCGAGCGTCTCATCACTTGGCTGCTTAGTTGAAGATGAAGCTGACTGATCGATGCCGTCTGAACCTGATGTTGATACCGGATTCTGGATGCAAGGTGATTCAATGAGACATAGTATTACGCCTTAATCCCTAACTTTTGCCTGGACCGCCCTTTCGGGTTTTCAGTCCACCGGGATACCCATTTTTGCCCAAGCCGCCTTTTCAGGTTTTCGACTTGCCGGGTGTACAGATTTTTTTCATTTCATCCCTTATTTTTGCCCGAACCCTTTTGGTTCGCCGGGAAGCCCTAATTTTTGCCTAGGTATGTCAACCTAGCGGGTCTTTTATCATGCGTAGTATCTTTTTACTATGTCTGCATTGGCGGGGTGAGGAAGGTCGTCACCATCCATGGTGGTTAGAATCATGGCTCCTCCTGAGAAGACATGTTTAACCACAAATGGCCCTTCGTACGTGGGGGTCCATTTTCCCCTGGGATCACTTTGAGGAAGAATGATGCGCTTGATTACCAGGTCTCCGACTTGATACTCTTGTGGTCTGACTTTCTTGTTAAATGCCCTGATCATCTGTTTTTGATACGTTTGACCATGACAAATAGCAGTGAGTCTCTTTTCGTCAATTAGGTTTAACTGATCAAGTCGAGTCTGGATCCAGTCATCTTCTCTCAAGCCTGCATCCTTCATTATCCGGAGAGAGGGTATCTGGACTTCAATCGGCAAGACTGCCTCCATGCCATAGACCAAGGAAAAGGGGGTTGCCTCGGTTGACGTCCTTGCTGAGGTACGGTACCCATGAAGAGCAAACAGTAACATCTCGTGCCAATCTTTATAGGTCACTGTCATCTTCTGCACAATCTTTTTGATATTCTTATTTGCTGCTTCTACAGCCCCATTCATCTTCGGCCGGTAAGGAGAAGAGTTGTGGTGCTGTATCTTGAATTGCTCGCAGAGCTCAGTGATCATCTTGTTGTTAAGATTGGTACCATTGTTCGTAATGATCCTTTCTGGGACGCCGTATCGACAGATCAGGTTATGCCGAATGAACCGTGCCACGACGTTCTTGGTTACAGTGGCATAGGAAGCTGCTTCAACCCACTTCGTAAAGTAATCAATTGCTACCAGGATGAAGCGATGTCCGTTGGATGCCGTAGGTTTAATCTCGCCGATCATATCAATGCCCCACATTGTGAAAGGCCAAGGTGCAGTCAAGACATTCAGAGGAACTGGAGGAACGTGCACCTTATCTGCATAAATCTGGCACTTGTGACATGTCCGAGAATGTTGGTAGCAGTCGGCTTCCATTGTGGACCAGAAATATCCTGCCCGAAGAATTTTCTTTGCCATGGTGTGTCCACTGGAATGGGTTCCGAAGGTACCTTCATGCAGTTCTGCCATGATCTTTTCTGCTTCCGTCTTATCCACGCAATGCAGTAAGGTTGAATCATGGTTTCGCTTGTATAGAATGTCGTTGCTAAGGAAGAACTTTGTAGCGAACATTCTCATAAACTTTTTGTCATTGACAGATGCACCCTCGGGGTATTCTTAAGCTTCCAAGTACCTCTTCACCTCATGATACCAGGGTTTTTCAGTTACCTCTTCAGCCTCAAGATCACAGCAATATGTAGGTTCATCCAGTTTCCAGATAATGATCCGGGGAGCCTCATTGTCCCATTTGACTCTGAACATAGAAGACATTGTAGCCAACGCGTCCGCCAACTGATTCTCCTAACTTGGGAAGTGTTCAAAAGTTATCTCTGTGAAATGGGGGATCAATGTCAACACACATTCTTTGTAAGGAATAAGATTTGGGTGTTTCGTATCCCACTCGCCTTTGATCTGATTGATCACGAGAGCGGAATCTTCGAAGACACTCAGAAACTTGATCCTTAAGTCAATTGCAGCTTGAAGACCCATGATGCATGCCTCATACTCCGCCATATTGTTAGTGCAGTTGAAACATAGCCGGGCAGTAAGTGGAGTATGAGTGCCTTTTGGGGATATGATCACAGCGCCAATACCGTTACCTAAAGCGTTGGAGGCTCCATTAAAGTGCATAGACCATCGGGATCCTTCCTCAGGTCCTTCGTCCGGTCCAGGTACTTCACAATCAGTCACTACCATGATGTTCTCGTCTAGAAACTCAAAGTTCATTGACTGGTAGTTGTCTACTGCCTGGTGTGCCAAATGGTCTGCCAATACACTTCCCTTGATAGCTTTCTGAGTCGTGTACTGGATGTCGTATTCTGTCAAGATCATCTACCATCTTATTATTCTTCCGGATAGAGCAGGCTTTTCGAATATGTACTTTATTGGATCCATTTTAGAAATCAACAGAGTAGTGTGAGTCAGCATATACTGTCTCAGCCGGCGAGTAGCCCATACCAAAGCACAACAAGTTTTCTCGAGCAGTGAGTATCGGGTCTCACAGTCGGTAAACTTTTTGCTAAGGTAATAAATGGCGTGCTCTTGTCGACCAGACTCATCATGCTGCCCAAGCACACACCCCATTGAGCTGTCAAGTACCGTCAAGTATAGTATTAGAGGTCTCCCTTCAACCGGTGGCATAAGAATGGGTGGTTCTTGGAGATACTCTTTGATTCTGTCGAAAGCGGCCTGAAATTCATCGTTCCAACGTACTACTTGATCTTTCTTTAGCAGCTTGAAGATTGGTTCACAGGTAGCAGTTAGGTGCGAGATGAACCGGGAAATGTAATTCAGACGTCCTAGAAAGCCTCTAACTTCTTTCTCTGTCTTGGGAACTGGCATCTCTTGCATGGCTTTAACTTTGGCAGGGTCTACTTGAATACCTTTGTCGCTCACGACGAAGCCTAACAATTTTCCAGATCTTACCCCGAAGGTGCACTTGTTCGGGTTCAACCTTAGCTTGTATAACTTCAGACGGTCAAACAACTTCTGCAGATGGTCAAGGTGTTCCTCCTCAGTTTGGGACCTTGCAATCATATCATCGACGTACACTTCAATCTCATGATGGATCATGTCGTGAAATAAAGCAACCATGGCACGTTGGTAGGTTGCCCCAGCATTTTTCAATCTAAAAGGCATGACCTTGTAACAGAAGGTGCCCCACTGAGTAACAAAGGTAGTCTTTTCCATATCTTCAGGAGCCATCTTGATCTGATTATAACTGAAAAACCATCCATGAAGGAGAACACCTTGTGCTGAGCAGTATTGTCAACCAGAACGTCGATGTGAGGCAGGGGGAAGTCATCCTTGGGGCTCGCCCTATTCAGATCCCTGTAGTCAACACACATTCGGACCTTACCATCTTTTTTCGGTACCGGAACCACATTGGCAACCCACTGAGGGTAAGAAGTCACTGCTAGAAACCCGACCTCAAATTGTTTCATAACCTCCGCTTTGATCTTCTCGGACATCTCTGGGCGCATACGGCGGACCTTTTGTTTAACCGGAGGGTAGTCCTCCTTGGTAGGCAGGTGATGGACCACAATGTCAGTATCCAACCCAGGCATGTCTTCGTAAGACCAGGCGAAGATTTCCACATAATCATGCAACATCTGAATCAACCGTTGTTTCACGCTGAGCTCTAGATTGGCACCAATATTAACTTGCTTTCTGTCTGTCTCAGTACCCAGATTTACCATTTCCACTGGCTCTTCATGTGGCTGAATGGCCCTATCTTCCTGGAGTAACAGTCTTGCAAGCTCACCAGGCACTTCACAATCATCTTCACCTTCGTCTTCGGCTAAGTTGATCGGATTTTCGAAGTCATAACTGGCAATAGCAGAGTCGTTACCAGTGAGATCCAGAGTGGATTGAAACCTGTATAGGTGAGTGTGTGTAAATATAGCTGTTTTGCAATATATAAAGAAAAAAAGAAAGGGAGCACAAGATTTGAAATGCGAAAAATGTCCAATGTTTTTATTCATGGTATATGGAAATGACGAGTAATAAGCCCTCACAAATGCAGCCACGGTGCCCTGGGTAAGACACCGGGCCATAAAGTTTCAATTTATTGTTCATTACAAATTAAAAAACAAAGGAATTCATTACTGAGTAACAAAAGTAACGGGTATGTAGTCTTTTGCAGTCCAATTGTTCAGTCCACCGTCGGTCGTCGGGTAGATCCAGCTATCAAACTCTGATTCCTCTGCATCGCCTTCAATAGCATTCACTCCCGGGTTGGTGATGAACACGGGAGGTCTTCCGATCCTTGCTTTGCGTACAACCCTCTGAGCCTCTGCAGTGAAACCCAGCCCACACTTGTCAGACTTTGGTGTAAAATCAGGGAGCCTGCCCCAGTTTGCACATTCACCTTTTTCAATCACAACCCGGGCGTCCTTCAAGGAAGCCATCTTCAAAGGAGAGTCTTCTTCAATTACTGTCTCAGCTGACGCCAATGTTGGAGGCACCTCTTCGAAATGTTGAAAGGGGGTTTCAATGAACTCCCCGTCCATCTCTATATACCGGAACGAGTTAAGATGACTAACCATGTATTCTTCCTCCCCCTGTACTGTAACAATCTTCCCTCTGATAGGGTATTTAAGCTTCTGGTGTAGAGTGGAGGTCACAGCCCCAGCCTTGTGGATCCAAGGACGACCCAGCAAACAAGAATAGGATGGACGAATGTCCATCACATAGAACGTTGAATCAAAGAGTTGGGAACCAAACCGGATCGGAATATCTACTTCACCATGTACCATCCTCTTTGACCCGTCAAAGGCTCGGACCACGATGTTACTAGGCTTCAACTCCAAACCTTTACAATCCAACCTGTCTAAGGCCTTCTTGGGCAATACGTTCAGTGAAGAACCGATGTCTACCAACACGTGTGCAAGAGTAGTGCCCCTGCATTCAATGGAGACATGCAGGGCATCATTGTGGTTCTTTCCCTTGGCGGTCAGATCAGCATCAGAGAAACCCAACCCATTGTCAGCGGTCAAGTTGGCCACACAATCAGTAAATTGGTCCGCCGACGTCTCTTGTGGCACATGGGCCGTCTTCAGGAATGAAATCAGGGCCTTGGCATGGGCCTCTGAGCACAACAACAGTGATAGCATGGAGATCTTAGAGGGGGTATGCCCCAGCTGTTCAACGACGTTGGAATCGCTCTTCTTGATGATCTTGAGAATTTCCTCCATCTCTTGCTGGGAGGCTTCAACATTAACAGTCTTTGGTGCCTCCATCCGGGAAGGCATATCAGTAACAATCCCCTTGCCCCGAGTGTCAGATGACTCGGCAGCAGGGGTAGAAGCTTGATCAGGAGGGGAAACAGGCGCACTTGTAGGCGTGATGATAAGAGGTCTTCGGATGACTGGTGGCGCAATGTCAGGCGAGAAGAGCCTGCCACTGCGAGTAACTTTAGCGGGACCGGTGATGTTACTGATGTCGGTACTAGTGTTGAACTCCTGCTTCACTCCAAGCACATACACATCTGCCCCGTAATGCCATGGGACAGCCTTGTCAGATTTATAGGGGAGGGGCCCCAGAACAGTAATGATGATAGGTGCAACAGACCTGATTTTGACTGGCTTCCTCGAGGGAGCCTTGGTAGGGTTGTTGAAAATGGTGACAACGGATACCTCTTCGGTAGGAACAATAGGAACAACGGTCTTCTTGAACAAGATCTCTTTGCTATCCATCAGGTTTTGGACGCCTGACTTCAGCAACGGACAACCAGTAGGTGAAACAGCACATAGAAGGCAACCCTTGCTACAACCCGGAAATAAACCGGCTAGCAACAGGTTCCTCTTGAAAGTCAATAAAGGGGTAACAATCTCATCCACAGAAGCTACATACAGATCTTCCTCAATAGCATTTACTCCATGCTGGGGCATAGGAGCAGTCACAACGTTGGGCCTCTCGGGCGCCTCAAACTGTATTTCCTTGGCATCGATAAGGTCCTGAACCTTATTTCTCAGGGCCCAGCAATCATCAGTAGAATGCCCCGGGCTATCAGAGTGATAAGCACAGCGGGCGTTGGGATTGTACTTCGGAGAGGTTGTGTTCACCACCTTTGGAGCTTCTCTGAAGGTTACCAAGTTGGTCGATAGCAGTTGCGGAAAGATTTGCGACAAGGTCATACTAAGCCGAGTATATTCTCTTTTGGGTCTCTCACCCCTTGGTTGGTTCGGTTGCCGAGGAGCGGCAGCAGGCTTTGCAATTACCACCGCGTTGACAGCTTGGTGGCATTCTGGTTTATTTTGCCTTTTGGGCCCATACACAGCACTGGCCTCCTTCTTGAAAGGCTTTTTCTTAGAACTTGAGGATGCACCTTTCTGTATCTTCCCTTATTTCATCCTAGCTTCTATCCTCTCACCAGTCAGAATGAGGTCTGTGAACCCTGCAGAAGAATTACCGATCAGGTGGTTGAAGAACGGCCCAGATAGGGTCCCTAAGAACATGTCCACGAGTTCACGGTCGGTTAACGGCGGCTGCACCCTGCCAGCCAGGTCCCTCCACTTCTGCGCGTACTCTTTAAAACCTTCTCCCAATCCTAGCGACATACCCTGGAGTTGGGTACGTGTAGGAGCGAGGTCGGCATTGTACTGATACTGCTTATAAAAAGCAGTAGCCAAGTCCTCCCAGTTACGAACCTTGGTTCCATCCAGCTGATAGAACCATTCGAGATGAGTCCCTGAAAGACTCTCCTGGAAGAAATGGATCCATAAGTTCTTGTCCACAGTATATGGTTAGATCTTCCGCACATAAGATCTGAGATGTAGCTTAGGGCAGGATGCCCCGTCATACTTTGCGAAAGATGGTGCTTTGAACTTATGTGGGATTACCACACCAGAAGATAGACCCAGGTCTCCAAAATCCAACCCAGGCACTTGTTGAATTTCCATGGCATTCAGGCGATCCTCTAACTGCTTGTACTTGTCTTCAGCTGGAGGGTACTGCTCTTCATTGAAATCGGTCTCGTTGTCAGAGACCACAGGACTAGGAACCCTTCCCCCTTGGGGACTGCCTTTCCCTACAGAAGAACCAGCTTGGTCAGCCTCATTTTGCAGTGTGTTGCCAAACCTCGGCCAGTGTTGAATAGTACAGTTCTCTTCTTCTTCTTCTTGACCAGTAGAGCCTTCAATTCCTCTTGACCTTGGGCTAAACTCATGATCAACTCTTGGAACTGGGCGATCTGTGCCTGGAGGGCCTTGATGGATTGCTCAGTAGATGATTCAGGATTCATTATGAGACGAGCTGAAATAAACAGCGAAGAAGATTAAACCACCTGTAAAAAAGAGTACCTGCTATGCACATGATGCATGATATGCTGTTTATGCAATGCATTCAAGGGTTCGAAAGTTCAAATTTGTTGCAGACAAAAAGGAACACACGTTATCATTAAGAAAGAATTGTTCAGTACATCAAGGCCTCATGGGCAAACATTACAAAGTAAACTAATCCCAAAAGACACTACGCATCCTCTTTGGAGCTATGTAAGTGTTGAGGGTCTTTTCCTCGTGCAGTAGGCGAGTGAGCTCCAAGACCTTCTTCTCACTAGCATGTAGACTGGATTCAAGAGAATTCCGTTCTTTCTTAAGCTGGATCCAGCTTTTCTGCATTTCTTCCCAGGATGTAGGCATGTCAGGATGTTGAATGGTGTAGGGCACCTCTCCTTCCAAAACTGGCTCTTTGATCACAGGGAGAACATGAGGATATGGCATCACCAACTTCTGGGAGCGGGCTCGTACCCACTTGAGATAAGGCTCCAACGGGATGGAGTTCTTGTGCCCCAGTGTCTTGTTGTCTACCTTGTTGGGCATCCTCCAAGCTCTGATAAATCTCTAGAGAAGTCCTTGTGCATCGTTGTCGAAGTTAAAAACTATGTCAGGAAGCAACATGTCATGAGGGCCATCCCTCCGAGCATATCCAAACTGCCTCAAAGCCAGACAGGGGTTATAAGTAATACCTCCTCTGATTCCAAGTAAAGGAACATTAGGAAACTCCCCGCAACGATCAATGATAGTGACGTCTTCTCTGGACCGAGAACACCAATGTATATCTGCATGTGTAAGAGTCATCAATCGTTGTGACCATCTCAAACCCCGCTCGTTCTTCAAAACTGATTGTGGAAGGTACGAAATAAACCACCTTCCCAGGAGAGGAGTGCAACACATAAGAACACCACTTTTTCTCATGGTTCGAGTGTAACATGAGTGAAGGATGTCCCCAAGCAGCGTAGGTATAGGATTCCTGGACATGAAGATCTTGACAGCATTGATATCTATAAGCTGATCGGGATTCGGGAACAACACCAACCCATAGACAAGGAGTTCCACAACTTCTTCAAAAGCTTGTAGGTCAAGGGAATTCCAACATTCTTGGGCCTTCTCAAACATGAACTTTTCCAAGAATCCTTTGATACCACTTCTAACTTCCCAATGTCCCTTGATGTCAGATGGTTGTAGGCGTAATGCTTTAGCAACCTCTTCAAGTTTGGGTTCCCTTTCCGTACCGTTGTAGGGTAGTTGACTAAGGATAGGGATCTTCAGAAGCTGGGAGAACTCTTCCAAGGTAGGCACCAGTTGATAATCCGGGAAGGTAAAGCAGTGGTGTAGAGGGTCAAAGAACTGGAAGAGGACCTTTATCATATCTTCCTCAATGTTGGTGTTGACCAAGCTGATGAGTCTTCCATGTTTTTCACTGAAAGAAGAGCTCTCGGGAATCCTGGATGTAAGTTCCTTAAGCTGAGGAGGGACCCTTACGAGGTTGATCTGAATTGTCTTTCTGCGGATAGTTTCCATGTCCTACAAAACAAGAACAAAGATGAAGATTCGAACCCCTGAAGTGGTTAGTGGATGCATATGATGCTGTATGATGTTATGATATTATGATAAAACACACCACAAGTATCCACAAAAAGCAAACATGGTAAGGCACACAAGTCACACAAGACAACCCTTAGAGTTCAGGCCAGCATGGGGTCTAGGTATTACCCTCTTGAAGTTGGTGGGCTCAAAACCTGTCCTATCAAAAGTAACCGGGTTCTAAGGATCTCAATATCATTGGATTGTTTTTCGTGTTCATTGTTTCGATTTAGCCACTGAACTGGCGATCAAAATATTCCAAGAAAACAACCCTCAATGAGTGTAGTATCGAGTATCAACCAACTTCGGACTGCACCAAAGTCAGTCATCTCACTACCCTAAAGAGGCCAGGATGGTCAAGTAAGGTTCCTAAGGTCAGTTGATGCTTCACAACACCACGCGGCGGCCCCGTACTCTTCTTGACTTGACTCAAGGGTTACCGGTACTCACCAAAGTGCCATATCAACGTAGCAGACTGCTTCAACCGTGTCGGTATACCCCGCACGGTTCCCTCGCAGTCTTGTTGCTACTTTCTAAGAGGTATCCCCCAGATCTGGGTTAGGATCTATAGAACTCCCAAAACAGGCCCACAATATTTAAAGCAATCAAAACAGGCAATTGAAAACATAAGTATGATTTATCCTAAGGTACACCTCTCTTTAAAATTTCCCCAGCAGAGTCGCCAGTTCTGTGATCGGTGGAAATAGAACTGACTGTTTAAAGCTGGTTCGCGTATGTCGTGGAAGCAAGAGTCGCCACCGTCTTTTATTTTCTCCAACAGGGAAAGGACAAAAGCACAACAAAATTCCTTATGAGATTGTTTCTCGGTTCGGGAGGTAGATTTATAGAAAGGGAAGGTATTAGCACCCTTTCTATCTGTGGTTATCCACGGGCTCTTAGGTACTTGCTCTTATGTTTTCAAAATGTTTACTTTTCAAGTGTGTGGGTTTTGAAAAAGTTTCATTGAAAGATTTCTGAATGACTCTTGTATCTGTCCTCAAGAGTGTTTGAAAAATTTGTTTTGAAAGCTTTTGAAAGTGTCAGTGTGAAAAGATTTTTGATTTGTTTTTGAAGAGAGCAAGTATCCATGAGTCATCTACCTACCCTCAGGAATTAGGCTGTGTAAAAGTCCTTAAGGTAGTGCCATCCCACCATTGAGAGGTAGGTAGCACCACCGTTGGAGGTGTTCGGGTCAATTCGATTTTAGGGACAGTGTGGTCACCGAAGCAACAGTTAGGACACCTTAGAAGTAACCCTAATGTCCTAGATCCTTTTTAATCCGAGGCAACCGTTTCGAGGCAACTGTTTCGAGGCAACTGGATCTTAGACATAAGAGCGACCGCTAAAACGTCCTATACTTGATGACCACGTTTCGAAGGCAATGAGTGAGGCATACCCTAGAAGTGGTGAGTGCATTGTGTGTTGTTTTCATATTATGTTTTATCTTTGATCATGGCATTGTGAGCTACGCGTTGTTTTTAGTTATCATACATTCTTTCATGCGAGTTTAGCAGTTAGGAGTGCGGAAAATTAAATGACGGAAAGATAAAAGCTACGCTATTACAAGGCGCGGGTCTATACATCGCCAAAATACAAAGACCCGTTTTTGATAAAGATGCGGAAAGTAAAGAAAAGTGATAAACCTAATTACTATTACATCCTTGAACAATTACATAATAATCAATAAGAAAATAATGCGCGAAAAGAATTAAAACCAGGACGTCCGAGGGTTTTGGACCCTTTGCTTGAAATTAAATTAAATTAAAACCTAATTAATTATTTAATTAAAGAAAAGAAAGTGTTTTTTATGTTTTTTGTATTTAATGGAAATAAAGAAAATCAAAATAAAAAGAAAACCCTAGTTCTAAGTTTATTTTAATTATTAATGAAAATATTAAAGTTAACCTAATTTAAGCTAATTAATTAATTTACATGTTATTCACAAAAATAATAGTAATTAATAATAATAATAAATAATGATAATAATAATTAATTAAGAAAAAGATAAAAAATGTCAAAACCTAATTCTATGTAGTTTTTATTTATTAAGAAAAAGATTAAAATATAAACCTAAATTAAACTAAGGTAATTGTTAGTTATTTATTTACAAAAATATATTAATGGCAAATTTAATAAATAATTAAAAAAACATTTTTGAGTTTCTGATTTTTATTAGGAAAAATTATTTGTGGTGAGTTAATCATGATTAAAACAATTAAAAGTATTAAAAAGAAAATAAAATAAAATTTAAAGATGCAATGCAAACCAAGGGGGTGTCTGGCCCAAAGTGGAGGTGTTTGTGAAGCAATTCAGGCCCATTGAAGACCAAGCCTGGTTGACTTTCAGGGATCATGTGCACGCGCGTTGACTGGAATGCATCATGGACTTCATTCTGTGGCCATTGGATTGTTTATCAAGGCCATCTGGCAAGCTAACGCGTGAGGGTGTAGGAAGGAGTTCTGGGCATATGCTGCATGTGAACACTTTGTGAAAAATAGAAAGAATTATATGGGGGACCTGGGAATCGAACCCAGGTTCCAGTGCTTGCAGGCCACGTTTCCCACCATTTGAGCTATGAAGCGCATTTGTAGTATAACTGGACAATGAATATTATGTATAAAAAACAAACATTATGATGCAGAACGAAATAACGCGCGTTTGGATTTGAATTCTCCAACCAGGCCTTGACACCTATTGTCTTCCTCCTTTGCCCTGTAAACAGAAAACAAGATAGCGGGGGTTTTAAACCCCCACAAAATAAAAGTGCAAAAAAAATAGCGATTAGCATCATGCGCCATATAAATTGAGCGCGAGTATCTCATTCGATTCGTCTCGTTGCAACAAACTTGTCCATATATGGCTTGAGGTCTAATTTTACAGCATATAAAAACCCCCAATATGGAAACTCTGAAACCCTAGCGTTTGTTCATGGTAGATTTTGATACAGGATGTTATAACTCAATTAATCCACACCAAAAGCTTCAGGAAGATGTCAGCAACATAAATCAATAATCAAAACATAACAATGATGCATAGAAATTAGATTTCGATTATGGAAATATTTGTTAAAATCGTGACTCTGTTTTACCGTTTCCTTGGGTATGAGAGCTTGTTCTTGATAGTAATAGCTTCCTGGAGACTTAGGCAATATGTTTGAATCGCTTTTAGGCCTTGAATCCACCTGCAAATAGGATTTCAGTTTCACAATTTTCTTGAGTTTTTGCAAATTGGCTATGGAGTTTTTAGCAGCTTTCACGTGTGTCTAGCTTTAGGGTTTCACTCATCATATGTATGTGAATGAATTTAGGTTAGAATTAAGCCCATAAATCCATTGCATTCATGTTTGAATATATGATTGGCAATCAAATCTTTTTTCAATCTTTTCTTTCATGAAACCTTGCCAATCATGGATATTTTGCCTTGTTGATTGAGAAACGAGTTGCCAGCTTGCCCTAGTCATATTTGCTGCACAAAAAGATCTAAAAAGCACATCTTTTGAATTTTCTTATAATTAAAACCAATTAAATGAATTAATATTAATATAAATTAAATTAATTAATTAAAAATAAGAAAATAAGTCAAATTAAGCTTAATGGGTCGTGCATAGGCCTTGGGTAAAGATTCAAGAAATAATTTGAGGCCCATTAGCAAAAATGAAGTGTTTTAGGCAAAGTTGACTTTTGAAAGTTCCCAAAAATTTCCCAACTTCTCCAATGCATATCTTGCTCAATTTTGAAGTTATGAACATGTTCTTGGACATTTTGGAAAGGTCTTGAAGTCCTCTAACCAATGTCTTTGGTCCCATGTCATTATGATTTACCAATCTCAAGTTATGGTCTTTGACTTAAAGTGCCTTTTTGTTGACTTTTGAAAATGACCTATAATGTTGAAATTGATAACTTTTTGTGAGAGCATTTCTTGGACTTGGAATGTGAAGATGAGTTGTAGGAAATGTCATCCCCTTCAAAATGAGTATTGGATGGGAATTTTCTTGATAAACCATGAAGAAGTTATGCCTTGGTCAAGTTACAGTTGACTTTTCAACTGTCCAAAAATAGAAACTTTTGACATCTTGAGACTTTTTGAGCCATGCTTGTGGAATCATGATCAAGAATTGATCAAATGATGATTGTGGCTTCAAAATAAGATGTTGACCAAAATTTTTGACTTTTGACTGTCAAATGACCATTTTACCCCTACAGTTGACTGTGGAACAATTAGGGTTTTTGACTATGCAACTTGACCTTGTGAGCCTTGAAACTTGACATGTAGGTGCTTGACAATGTATATGAGCATATGAGACTTGATTGAGCCCTTGAAAACCTCAGCTTCTTTGCAAGAACCAAAACCCTAATTTGACTGGCTTAGGAGGCAATTGGACTGTGCAACCCTTGAGGGATTTTGAACCATCTGGAGATTGACCTTGACAAATTTGAAGAATATGGGAGGGCAAATTTTGGGGTACAACACAAGGCTTCGAGTATTAATTATATAGCCAAAAACAACCCGTAAAAACAAAACGATAAAAAAGCAAATGAGCAAAAAGTCCTAATTAATCTATTACAACTTGTGAGCAATTACATAAATATGGTAAAAATAATAAAGCGCGGTGAGTCGAGAACGAGAGAGAAATAGGGTTTTGACCCCGTCTAACCTAATCGAAAGAAACAATTATTTTTGTTTTTTTAATTATTTAAGAAAAAGAATAAGGTTTTTAAATTAAACACAAAATTAATTAGTAATTAAATTAATTAAAGAAAATAATTTACATGGCCTATTTTTATATTTTTGGTTATTTTTTAGGAAAAAGAAAATATAATTTAGTTAGAAACAAAAACCCTAATTGTTCTAATTAATTTTAATTTATTTACAAAATTATTAAAGTTACCCTAAAATTAAATAAACTAATTAAATTAATATTTGTATAAAAAATAAATATCCTAAATCTAATTGGATGAAAATATTATTTTTGTGATTTTTTGATAAAAGGAATTATTTTTATGTTAGTAAAATAAATAAATAAATTAAATAAGGGAAATATAAAAAGAAAAGAAAATAGAAACTGGGCCTGACATAACAATTTTGGATGGTGTGAGTATCAAATTTTGGGCCCAAAACAGGTTGGTCCACGTTGACTTCCATGCTCCCATGCTTTGCATTGACCCAGGCCTATGATGCTCCTTCATTTGATGGCCTTTAGATCTGGCCATCTGGAGATCCAATGGCTGGATCCTGAGGGCACATGGTGATCCTTTGGCGTTGTGTGCGCGCCTGAATAATGAAAGAAAAATAGCATGAAATATGGGGGGACTTGGGATTCTAACCCAGGTCCTGAAGCCTTTTCCCAACACTCCAATGCCAGTTGAGCTACACACATTTCTTGTATATAGAATGATAACAACTGATAATATATAATAATGAGCGTTAATGGGAAAAAAATAAAAAAATAGCGCTAGAATTCAAATGAACTAATCCAATGGTGCCACGCTAGTCATCCTTGTCCTCTCTCCGTTGGTAAAAGTCAAGGACTTTTACCTACGGACACCATCCGTCGCTACATCCCTGGCAATTCTCAAAATCAAACACAAGCAAGATAAATAAAATCTAAGGCCATGAATCAACTCGTCTTGGCCTGCTGAGCATGATGGTGCTCCGTTTATGGCCCAATTTTACCTGTGTGAAAAGATCCCAAATCGAGACCAAGAACCCTAATAATGGCACATCTTGATACAATCCACAAAAACGCAATTAAATGTTATGGATAGTTTAAAAGTGCTTCAAGGATCAAGAATATATAAGTATTTCATGCTATAGATGCCAAAATCATGCAACTCGACTTCAAAAAACATTCAAGGTCGTGACTGACTTATAGTGGTTTTTAGCGCTGAAAAAGGCTTGTTCTTGATTGGTATAGCTTGCTTGTGATCCCAAGAATTGAATGAGATGGCTAGGGGACCTTGAAAACGTCTAGAAATATGAAATCAACTCAACACTTTTTTGTGATTTTTCCAAGTTTGTTCTGCTTTCTCACGCCTCCAAAACCTTGTGATTTTTGTCTGCAAATGTTCCCTATATACTGAGGATTGGATTAGGGTTGCAAACATAATCTCAATCTTTGCCAATTATTGATTTTGATCTTGATTTGATTCACTTGAAAATCCTTCCAAAAATAGGCTAAAAACAATCTTTTTATGCACACAAAGGCCTTGCACGAATTCAATCACTTGCCAGCTGGATATAGGACCTGAAACATGCGCAATATCTTGAGGTTTCAATGATTTGGATTTTTCATGATTTGTTTTGATTTAAATTGATTTAATTGCAATAAAAATAAAAATAAATAATAATAATAGGATAAAGAACAAGTGGAAAGAGATATGGCTCGTGGACCATGCTACCAACTCAAAACAAGTGCAAAAGATTAGGCCCATTTAGCAAAAATTGTAATTTGAAGCATAGTTGACTTTTGACAATTTGGCAAAAAGGGTCAACTTCACCAATGCATAACTTCCTCAATTTTGACTCTTTGAAGGTGTTCTTGGACTTTTTAGAACGCTTGAGATGTCCTCTAAGGAACCCTTTTGGTCTAATCTCAATTTGGTATTCCATGTTCATGTATGAAGCTTTGACAAAAAAGGTGTTTTTGTTGACTTTTCAAAATGACCTATAATGTCAAAATTCATAACTTCTTGTGAGTACATATTTTAAACTTGGTAGATGAAGATGAATTGTAGGGAATTTCATCCTATTCAAAATGAGCTTTGGATGGGTCATTGCTCATAAAGTATGAGAAAGTTATGCTTGGTCAAAGTTGAGTTGACTTTTCCTACAAAACCCTAATTTAGCAACTTTTGGGTTTTGATGAATTGTGAGAAATCCTTGAGGAATCATGATCAACCCTTGATCAAATGATAAATAATACTTCACAATGAGGATGTTGGCCAAAAATCTTGAAGTTTGACTGTATGTGGGCCACATTTGACTTTTGCCCTATCACAATCGATTTTCAGGCCTTTGAGCAATTGACTGAGTAAACTTTCTCTGTAGGGCTTAAAACTTGACTTGGGTGATCTTGAAAACATATTAGGGCAATGGTGAGAATTTGGGATCCCTTGGACTCAATTATCTTAATGCAACATGAAACCCTAATTTTGAAGTAGACTGCCTTAGGAGAGAGCTTGTCTGGTCAACCCTTGGACTTCCTTGAGTAATTTGAAGACCTCACTTGAAATGTATTGAGAAATATGAGAGGGAAAATTTTGGGGTACAACACCTGTCATAAGTGCCAAGTCTATGCTGATAAGGTGCATGTACCTCTAGTTCCTCTAAATGTTTTGACAGCTCATTGGCCTTTCGCAATGTGGGGCATCGACATGATCGACGAGATCAGACCTGCTGCGTCCAACGGGCATCATTTCATTCTAGTAGCAATTGATTATTTTACAAAGTGGGTTGGGGAAGCTTCCTTTGCTACAGTAACCAAGAACGTCGTGGTGCGGTTTATCCGACACAATCTGATCTGTCGATACGGTGTACCAGAGAGGATGATTACAAATAATGGTACCAATCTCAATAATATGATGATCACCGAGCTCTACAAACAGTTTAAGATACAGCATCACAACTCTTCTCCCTACCAGCTGAAGATAAATGGGGCCATTGAAGCAGCTAATAAGAACATCAAGAAGATTGTGCAGAAGATGACGGTGACCTACAAAGACTGGCATGAGATGTTGCCATTTGCTCTTCATGGGTACCGTACCTTAGCACAGACTTTGACAGGGGCAACACCCTACTCTTTGGTATATGGCATGGAGGAAATCTTACTCATTGAAGTCCAGATACCCTCTCTCTGGATTATGAAGGATGCGAGTTTGAACGAGGACAATTGGATCCAGACCCGACTTGACCAGCTGAACTTAATCGGTGAAAAGAGACTTACCGCTATTTGTCATGGTCAAACGTATCAAAAAAGAATGATCAAGGCTTTTAACAAGAAAGTCAGATGACAAGAATATCAAGTCGGGGATCTGGTGATCAAACGCATCATACTGCCGCAAGGTGATCCCAGGGGAAAATGGACCCCCACATACGAAGAGCCATTTGTGGTTAAGAATATTTTCTCGGGAGGAGCTATGATTCTAACAACCATGGATGGTGACGACCTTCCTCACCCCGTCAATGCAGACATAGTTAAAAGATACTACGCCTAATCAAAGACCCGCTAGGTCGACTAGCCTAGGCAAAAATAAGGGCTTCCCGACAAACCAAAAGGGTTCGGGCAAAAGTAAGGGATGAAAATGAAAAAAAACTGTACACCCGACAAGTCGAAAACCTGAAAAGGCGGCTTGGGCAAAAAAGGGTATCCCGGTGGACTGAAAACCCGAGTGGGAAGTCCAGGCAAAAATTAGGGATCAAAGCGTAACACTATGTCTCATTGGATCACCTTGCAAATGGACTTCGGTATCGAATATCAAGCTCGGACGGTGCCAAGCAATTTGATCTACCTTTGACCAAGTAGCAAAGTGATGAGACGCTCAAAGATATAAAGGCAATAGCAGAGTTGGAACCCAATGGGATTGTTCACATAACTGTTTTTCTTTCTTTTACACAAATTGTATAATTTCTGTTCCCTCGGCGGCATTCTCTTACTAGGACGTCAGCCTCTTTGTACAAAACGCATATTACAGGCCAACTTCAAAAATCAATACAATACATTTTCACAAGAAATTTCAACTTGTTTTTTCTTTTTCTGTTTTGTTTTGTAAGAACTTCCAATGATTCATTTTTGATGTATGCATTTGAAAATAATTGTTGCTCATAAATATTTACATAAGAAACATAAGACAATTACTCATAATTCTAGGAACAGGGGCAAACAAGAAGTGTCCAAACCTTACGGTTGCTCTACCCACCAGGTACAGGGATAGAGCCAGCTTGAGAATATGACTAAAGGTACATACACTCCCTGCAGAGTAGGAAGTACCCAAAGACAGTGGTGACAACTCTCCCCAGCCGAGGTTCATAATCGCGAATGAGTCGGCAAAATTCTCCCCAAGAAGAGTTTATCTATCACCAACAATAGAAGTTCACCATTAGTGGAGTTTATTTCTTCCACAGGCAGAACTTCAATCCCCGACAGAGTTCATCATCACCAACAACGGTAATTCATCCCCAGCGGAGTTTATTTCTCCAAATCAGCAGATCATCCGATAGAGTATCTCTCTTCCCCACAGAGTCATTCTCCCACAGGGTTATTCTCAAACAGAGCCTCTCTCGTCGGAATGTTCTCGAGCAGAACAGACGTAGGTCTCCAACTAATCATCTTCGGTCACTATCCCCAGCGAGAACAAAGAACTCAACTCCTTGTACTCTCCAACAGCAGTCCGGGATTTATTTTCCCCAGCTAGAGAACATCACAAGAACATTGCATATCCATACATCGTGGCATGCACATACGCATCATACAGCACAATCTCATTTATTTTGAGAACATCAGTACTCAATACATTGCATACATCATGACATTACATACGACTAACTCTTTACCTTTTCAGGGAAAGATACAATCAAATTCTCACAAGTTCTCTCTGGTTCAGTCAAATTGATACTAAGATTTCTATTCCAGTAAAAAAGCTATGAAGCCCGGAGATCGACCGGATAATAGTCAACCAACAAAGGATAAGACACCGTGAAGCCTGGATCACGACCAGATAACAACAAAGGATACTGAAGCCTGGGACACGACCAGATAACAGTATAAGGTACTGCGAAGCTTGGAATTCGACCAAATAGCAGTTTACTTGGCCAATTACTATAAAGCCTGGAAATCAACCGAATATTAGTATGCCTTAAACTTAAGTTGAAGCCCGGATGCGACCGGATAATAACTTGATTCCTTCTGAAGCCTGGAGCACGACCAGATAAGAATTGAGAAATTACAAAGCCTGAAAGACGACGAGATAGCAAGTTTAATCTCATCTCCCTGGTAAGTCACTGTAAAGCCTGGAGCACGACCAGATAGCAGCCGGTCTTATTTTTCTCAGCAAATCACTGTAAAGCCTAGAGCACGACCAAATAGCAATTCATTTTCACCTCCTAGACCAAGAGATGATTCCCCAGTAGAATAACGGACGACTGAAGCTCCTAAAATTCTATTTCTCTCAAGACAAAGAATAGCATTCCCCAGTGAAGTCCTCCTCAACAACAGGTATACGGGCTCTCGCAAAGGAATCTCTTATGCGATCGACACTTCCTCTGATGGCATCTTTAAGCCCATATTCCAACATCAACCTCCAAATGGCATCTATAAGCCCATTCCCGATATCACAAGACCAATACCACTTTATGCAAGTACAAATTTCTGGGCACTCTAGTGTTCAATCATCTTCCACCTTCAGATCACGAAAGGCAGACAAGCCAATCTACATCCTCAGGTGTAAGAAGATTGAACAGGGGCAACTTTTGTACCCCAAAATTTTCCCTCCCATATTTCTCAATACATTTCAAGTGAGGTCCTCAAATTGCTCAAGGAAGTCCAAGGATTGACCAGACAAACTCTCTCCTAAGGCAGTCTACCTCAAATTAGAGTTTCAGTTTGCATCAAGATATTTGGATCCAAAGGGTCCCAAATGCTCACCATTGCCCTAATATGTTCTCAAGATCATCCATGTCAAGTTTCAAGCCTTGCAGAGGAAGTTTGCTCAGTCAATTGCTCAAAGGCCTGAAAATCGACTATGTTAGGGCAAAAGTCAATTGTGGCCCACATACAGTCAAACTTCAAGATTTTTGGTCAACATCCTCATTTTGAAGTATTATTCATCATTTTATCAAGGGTTGATCATGATTCCTCAAGGATTGCTCACAATTCATCAAAACCCAAAAGTTGCTAAATTAGGATTTTGTAGGAAAAGTCAACTCAACTTTGACCAAGCATAACTTTCTCATACTTTATCAAACATGACCTATCTAAAGCTCATTTTGAAGAGGATGTAATTCCCTACAATCCATCTTCATCTCCCAAGTTCTAAATATGCACTCACAAGAAGATATGAATTTGGACATTATATGTCATTTTGAAAAGTCACCAAAAACACCTTTTGGGTCAAAGCTTCATACATGAACATGGAAGACTCAATTTAGATGAGACCAAAAGGGTTGCTTATAGGACACCTTAAGATTTCTAAAAATTCCAAGAACACCTCTCTAGGGTCAAAATTGATGGAGTTATGCATTGGAAAAGTTGACCCTTTTTGCAAAATTGCCAAAAGTCAAAAGTGTCCAAATTTGCATTTTTTGTCAAATGGGCCCAACTTTTTATGCTTGCACTGAGTTTGTAATGTGACCCACGACCCATGATCCCTTCCATTTATCATTCTTTTATTTTTGTCATTTATTTTGATTTTATTTCAATTAAATCAAATAAAATCAAAATAAAATCATGAAAATATCAAAAACTAATCAAAGCTTGATATTTTGTGCATGTTTAGGTCTATTATACAGCTGGAGATGGAATCAAATCGTGAAAGGTTCATATGCATACAAAAGATTGCATTTTTCTTGATTTGGAAAGGTTTGCACAAAGGATCAAATCATGAATCAATGATCATAATTGGAGAAGATTTGAAACAAGTTTGCAACCCTTATTCATTCTAGGGTACATAAGGAACATTTGTAGATAAAAAAAGAAGAGATTGGAGGCGTGTAAAAGAGAGAGCAAGTTTAAAAATTTCAAGAAAAGTGGCAAACTGATTTCCACGTTTCAGGTCAATTCAAAGCATTCTAGTCATTCCAATCAATTGCTGGACATCCAAGGAGCAAGATTCAACCCCTAGCAAGCTTCCTAACATCCAGAATCGCGCTGTAAGTTTCAGACGATTCACCTTTTTTCTTGAATTCGAATATCATAATTCTGGAATAGTTAGCATGTTTTATTGACATATTCTTAATCCCTGAGATATTTGCAAAATAATGGTTATGATTGATTGCATTTTTGTTGACTATATACCAAGACGCCATGGCTAGGGTTCGTGCTCTTTTTTTAGGGGTTTTACATACAGGAACAATTAGGCATGGATAATGGTACCATGATGCTCGTAAGATTGCAACAAGTTAATTGGTACCATTGGTAGGGATTTATCATGCCTGTATGAAATTTTGGAGAAGCACAGGGTTGTACCTACACCCAAGTGACCGTAGGTAAAAGTCAAGAAACTTTTAGCAACGTTGGGAGGAAGAAGAAGGATAACGTCGCATTCCCTGACTCGCTCATACAAATCTTGCGCGCTTAGGAATTGATATTTTGTTTTTTTCCATATAATGTTTGTTTGTTGTTCTTTGTATAACTAACAAAGCTGGCTCAACTGGTAAGCGCGCAGGGTAAAAATGCTAAAGGGCCTGGGTTTGATCCCCAAGTCCCAACATTATTTCATATTATTTTGTCTTGCATAATCAGGTGTACAGGTGTCCCATAAGTCCACTATACGCCCTCAGTATCCAACCATTCCATCCATCAACACTCCAGATCTAGGGCCATCCCTTGAAGGTCCACCATACGCCCAGTCAAGCAAGCAGCATGGGATTGGAAAAGTAGAACAGGGCCAGAGCTTGTTGGGCTTGATATTTGCAATCAGCACCCCCTTTCTTACAAAGACACCAGGCCCATTCTTGTTTCTTTCTTTTTTCTTTTATTTTATTTAATTTGTTTAATTTATTTTCTAACAAAATAATTTCTTTTTTTACAAAAAAAATCGTAAAATCAATTTTCACAAATTTAGAATTAGGTTTTGATTTTATCAAATTTAATTTAATATTAGTTTAATTTAAATTAGGATGATTCTAACTTTTTTATATATAATTAAAATCAATTAGAAAAATTAGGGTTTGTTCTTGATTTAATTTTTTATTTCTTTTCTCAATAAATAAAAAATACAAAAATAGGTTGATTTAATTATTTTTCTTAAATTTTAAATTAATTAGTAATTAGGTTTTTACTTGTTCAATTAAACTCTATTTTGCTCAAATAACACAAAAACACAAAAAATGATTTTTCTCTTTAAGTTTCAATTAGGTTTAGATGGGGTCAAGACCCTAATTTCTTTTCATTTAATTCATCGCGTGCATTTTATTATTTTCGCAATATTAATGTAACTGCTTACAGTATGTAATAGTTTAATTAAGCTTTCCTTTTTATTTATCGTTTTACGGGTTTTTTGGCTATGTAATTAATCCCCCTACCCCAAAGCCTTGTAATAGCGTAGGTTTTATTTCTCGCATTTTAATTCTTGCAAATATTAACTGTTAGATGTATGTTAATAGGATTGTATGACAAGATTGCATGATAATTTTAAAATGGCTAGAAAACCCTAATGTGCAAAGATAATAACTGAAATCAAATCACTCGCACAAGCTCACTCTTAGGGTATACTCTCACTTCGGTTGCCTTCGCTAAACGGTCATTAAGTATAAGGTGTTTTAGTGGTCGCGCTTCTGTCTAAACAAAGATCAAACGTCTCGTTCGGAAATGTCGCCTCAGAAAGGTTGCCTCGGAAAGGTTGCCTCGAATATGATCTTAAGACATTAGGGTTATTACTAACACGTCCTAACATTGCTTTAGTGATCGTACATCCCTTTCGAATTGACCCTTACAACTCCAACGACGGTGCCACCTATTTCTGAATCGTAGGATATCGCTGTCCAAAGGAAACAAGAACAAAAACGATTCTTTTTTGAGTAAGTAGATGCTAGTAGGTACTTGCTCAAATCAAACTTTTTCACACTAAACACTCTTTTCAAACAAAGTTTTTAAAAACACTTCGTAACACTCTTGAAGACAGAAGCAAGGGTTAAAACGAGGTAAAACAAAAACTTTTCAAAACACAAACACAAACACACAAGCAATTTTAAAGATGAGCAAGTACCTAAGAGCCCATGGAAAACCATGGATAGAAAGGGTGCTAACACCTTCCCTTTCTATAATCTACCCCCCGTACTCAAAATCTCGAAAAAGGAATTTTTCTGTGCTTTTTTCCTTTCCAATTGGATAAAATAAAAGTCGATGGAGACTCTTGCTTATCGCAACATTTTGCAAACATAAACGCAAAATGTAAACCAACTTTTTCCAAAACAGTCGGTTCTGCCACCGTATCACACACATATTCACTCCTAGGGTTTACCTCACTTCGGTTGCCTTCGGTAAACAATCATTAAGCATAGGGGATTTTAGTGGTTTCCCTCCAGTCTAAAGAGATCAAATTGTCCCATTCGAATGTTGCCTCAGAAATGTTGCCTCAGAAATGTTGTCTCGGAAATATCTTAAGACTCTAGGGTTACTACTAAAGTTTTCTAACTATTGCTTTAGTGATTGTATTTTTCCCTTTTGAACGTCCCTTACAACTCCAACGACGGTGCTACCTACTCCTTAATAGTGGGATAACGCTGTCCAAAGGAAATAGAACAAACAATCCTTTTTTCGAGTAGGTAGAATCTTAAGTACTTGCTCAATGAAAACTGTTTCACACAAACACCTTTCCAAAACAAATTTTCAAAACAAACTTCGTCACATCCTTGAGGATCGATACAAGGGTTATCACGAAGTAAAAAAAATTTCAAGACAAACACACACAAGCAATTTGAAAAATGAGAAAGTACCTAAGAGCCCATGGAAAACCATGGATAGAAATGGTGCTAACACCTTCCCTTTCTATAATCTACCCCCCGTACTCAGAATATCTCGAAAAAAAGGTTTTTTCTGTTCTTTTTCCTTTTTCCATGATTGGATAAAATAAAAGTCGGTGGAGACTCTTGCTTACCGCGACATTTTGCGAACAAAAAACGCAAACCAGTATTAAACAGTCGGTTCTGCCACCGTATCACACAATGTTTTGATTCAAATCATTTTCATTTACTGCTTTCAAATACATTTCTCTTGTTTACTTTCTTTATCAAACTTTTGAGGAAGGATGATGAAAACAAAATATCCATAATCGTTGTTGGTATGCTTTCGAATAAAACTTTGCTGATGATGTACATGCATTGTTTCAACTCCCAAACACTGGAGCAATAAGGAAGTTAATCCCTCGTTCACCCCTTTTGAGCCTAGAAGTTGGAGTTTCTCTCTATACGAAAAACCTGCAATCTTAACCTGGGGACGGGTAGTTCTTAGTTAATTTGGATGTGCATTCAATTACAAGAGAAATCATGCAAGACGCCTTTCAATAAAGGCCGCGGTCAAGCTTTCCTTCGCACACAACAAAAAGTGTTGATAATGCTCTCAAACCAAAAATGACAAAGATGGTTCCCCGTAATCTTTGAGCAAGGAATTTATTATCTTTCCAAAAATAAAAATGAAATGAAAAGAAAAATCAAAAGAAAAATCCCGCTAAGTCAAAACCTATGAAGGAGACTTAGGCAAAAAAAGCTGGGGCATCCCGCTGGCTATAATCTCAAATAAAATAGTTCAGGCAAAAGTTGGGAATAATAAATTCAATCAGAAGAGGTCTTTAAATCCTCAAAATTCTCCACCAGAGTTGACAAAAGTCCTCAAAACAACAAAATGATATAATAAGAAGTGACTATCGTCTAAAAAATTCTTTAGCTTCTGAATCATCGTCATTGCTACCGTTAGTGCAATTCCAAAATCTCATGGAACCTGAATGCATAACCTGAATTAACTGAACGTAGGACTGAAGAACATCATGAAGATTGGGTTGGGTAAAAATAAACTTTGAGCCTTTATCCTTTATTTCTTAAATTGTGAATCAAACCACGTTACAACCCTCAAAAGACCTAATTGAAGCCAGTTTTCTTTTGAAAGCATACTACAACAAGGTTGCGTAAACTGACTCCTAAGATCTTTTGCGGATCATTTATTTTGGTATCATACCTTCTCTTTCACTTTAAAAGTATAAACCATTGTGTTTTAACCAATGATGCATTTTCTATACACCAATAATATCATTTCAAAAATGATTTTGAATTCAAAAACTTTTGCATGAACTTTGCATTAAAATTAGCATGTTTGAATAAACAATTTTGCTTGCAAACAAGCTTTCTTCGTCAAGAAATTTCAAACAGCTGAGAAACTTGGTCAGTGACCCTATAAGAGGCAAGTATCTTCCAGATCCAATTGTGAATCAGTTCAAGATTTATTGCTCAATACGAGTTTTCTCAGAATTGGTTAGCTAGAAGATCATTTTCAAGACTCATACTGGGGCATTCCTTTCCAACATTCATTTTAAGAATTGAAGCCATGATCAGTTTATCTCCAACAGTCATTTCAAGAACTGAAGCCATGACCAATTTATTTCCAACAGTCATTTCAAGAACTGAAGCCATGATCAATTTATTTCCAACAAATATCTCAAGAACTGAAGCCATGATCAGTTTATTTCCAGCTGTCATTTCAGAACTGAAGCCATGATCAGCTCATTTTCAGCAACTTTCGACTGAAGCCATGATCAGTTTATCCTCAACAATCAGCTAATCTGGGACAAATCCCCAAGAGCTCTCCATGTCCTTCCTCAGAAAATCACCAGTTCAATAAAATTTACAAGTGTGACAAATTTGGGTTCAGGATATTTTCTTTCCAAGAAATTTGGTAGAATTCTCCGTGTTGAGGAATCAAACTTCCAATCTTACCTCCACAAAAGAGTCAAACTCCATTGTCGTAAATGTCGGCATTACATGCATAGATCATTCACATATCATGCATAACAAAATTCATACATAATGCACAACAAGAGTGTTTCATCCTCATTTGCATTTCCCGAGGTCTTGTTGTAGTTGACATGTCACCTTGAGATCAAAGTCCAACTTACTTGTCACCTACCAAAGCAGATGTCGTTTAGTTTGTTTCTCTCTTTCCATTCAATGCTAATCTTGGATGAGTTGTTTTCTCTCTTCTGTCCAATGGTAATATTGGATGAGTTGTTTCTCTCGTTCGTCCAATGCTAATCTTGGATGAGCTGTTTCTCTCTTTATTCCAATGCTAATCTTGGATGAGTTGTTTCTCTCTTTCGTCCAATGCTAATATTGGGTGTGTCACCTCTCACTTTCAACCAATGCTAATCTTGGGTATCATGTTTCTCCATGCTGTCCAACGCCAAGATTGGATGCCATGATATTTTGCTTCCATCCAAAGCCAATATTGAATGTTACTATCTTTTGTTGCCGTCCAAAGCCAATATTGGATGTCGTGATCTTTTCGTCGTCCAAAGCCAATATTGGATGACATAATCTTTTGATTCCATCCAAAGCCAATATTGGATTCCACCATCTTTTGTTGCCGTCCAAAGCTAATATTGGATGTCGTGATCTTTTTTGCTATCCAAAGCTAATACTAGATGTCTTGATCTTTTGCTTCCATCCAAAGCCAATATTAGATGTCGCGATCTGCGTTTCCTTCCAAAGCCAATATTGGATATCATGATCTTTTATGCTGTCCAAAGCCAATATTAGATGCCATGATGTTTTTTGCTATCCAAAGCCAATATTGGATGTCATGATCTTTTGTTGCCATCCAAAGCCAATATTGGATGCCATGATCTTTTGCTATCCAAAGCTAATATTGGATGTTTTGATCTTTTGCTTCCATCCAAAGATAATATTGGATGTCGCGATCTGCGTTGCCGTCCAAAGTCAATATTGAATGTTGTTACCTTTTCTTCCATCCAAAGCTAATATTGGATGTTGGTATCTTTTGTTTCCATCCAAATCCAATATCAGATGTTGTGATCTTTTATCTCGTCTAAAGCCATTATTAGACGTTGAGCTTTCCCTTCATTTAAAGCCAATATCGGATGTCACGTTTCTTTTCCGTCCAACGTCTTTCCTGGACGACTCTGACGTAACTTCAGATTTGGTCTCATCCCACATCTAATGTTCTTCTAGATGCTTCTGATTGTCTTTTCCAGAGATTTGCTCGCCTCATTCAATGCTATTCTTGGATGTCGCTGCTTGCCTTCTCGAGTTTTTATCTTTTTTCCAAGTATTGATGGTTACTCTATGTCACCCTGACAGATATCCAGAAATATCTTATTGTTTCCCTAGCGTGTCTTTCCATGTCATTTTGTCTGAACTACCATAAGTTTCCAGTTTTAAGTCTTTCCATATTTCCACAGAGTCTGTCTCATATCATACATCATTCAAAAAAATATATATGTAAAAAAAGGGTCCATGCATTCATTCATAAACATATGATATCCTCTCATCGCACCAGGGAAGAAATTCGGGTATGTTTGTATTTAATTACTTTCCGCCTATCTGGTTAAAAGGTAATTAAATAGGGACAACTATTATACCCTAAATTTCGCCCCTAATTTTTTCAGCCGCACTTTCATATCATATTTTGTCATTTAGTCACAATCATTAATAAATAACTTCATTCATCGCATCTGCATTATTTAATCGTGTTTAAGTTGACCAAAAGTCGGTTTAAATCGAAGTTTGCATCGTTTTGTTGTTGAAAAATACCCGACATTTCACTTCATGCATTTTTATCTCTTTACTATTTTCTTGAATTGCTCCAAATTATTTATATGTCGATAATAAAAATATTTCGGTTTTATAGACAGACTGTTAAAAGCGATTAGACATTGTGCAAAAAATTAGCGAGAAAAACATTTCAAGTTTTCACCTTTTATCGATCATTTTATGAATCTGTGTTTTGTGTAGATTATGAGGGATGTTCGCTTCATTTTTTCGGTACAATTTGAAGTCTCGTTTTTAACCGTAAACCCCTGTTTAGCCTGATATTTTTATTCTCATTTTATTTTGATTTTTGAATTTTTGAATATTTTTTCTTTAATCTCTGTGAGATGTAGTTTATTTTAATGTGTTCATTTTATTTTTTCGGATAAATTTTCGTCTGTCTTTTATCATTTTTAGTTATATTAAGTCTTTATTTTTTATTCAGAAAAAATTCAAAAATATTATTTTAAATTGAGTTAATTTTAATACTTTCAGTTTTTTAGTTATTTTATTATAAAAAGGGCTTTTTAGTCACAAAAAATATTTATTACACTACACTTTATTCCTATTGGTTGTTGGAAGAGGTTACAGATCAATACAAAAATTGCCAAAGGAAATTGGAAAAAATCAGAACAATAATCCTCTTCTTTTTTCTATTTAATGGCTCTTTCACTCTTTGTAATAGCATAACAAAAAGCAACAACAAACCGTAATATCTCTTCCTCTCAATTTAACTCCCTCCGCCTCTGTTTCCAGCCAACCGCCCTTCAATTTCCGCTCACACTTACACCCGTATCTCCCTCTGTTTCTTCCATCAAATATCACCAATAACTTTTGTGATTACCAGCCGCTCATCTCCCGACAACATCATCAATTCTCACAACTCTGAACACCAGCTCCTGCTACGCGAGACTACAACCATCTGCTTCCAACTTTGGCAAGTTCCAGTAAATCTCGATATCACTTCTCTTTTGTTGTTTGTGAAATTGCCATGTTGTTTGAATATGAATTATAGTTTGGATATTAGTTTTGTTTCATTTGTGTTAGCACTAATGAATAAAGTTGCAACTAATTATCGCATCTGTTTGTTTGTACTGAATCGTATCAAGTTTTTGATTGTGTTTTTGATTTGTGCTGAAATTATCATGCTGTGATACCTTGTGATTTAATCCTGCAAAAAAGAACTTTGATAACGTGTCAAATCTGGTTGAGTTTTGAATTGGTGTTTAGGTTGAATGTACGACAAAATTGGAGAGTGTTTTGATATTGTGATGTTCTGTTTGTAGTATGCAAAGGTTTAATGGTAGATATGAGTGAAGTTCTTGATGCTAATGTTTGTGTCAAGATTGTATGAAAATTATGGTTTGTTCTTGTTAAATCATGATGAAGAATTTGTTACTGTTATGCTGCCCGGATTTATATCTTGTTGAGACTTTGATTTAAAACTCATTTTTAATCACTTTTGAGCTTAATGTGAATATGACAGGAGTTGATTAATATTGAATTGACGATGTTGATGTTGTCTTGTTGTTTGAGTCATTTTAAAAGTGGTCTTGATGATGGGAACACATTATTGACTTTATCATGTCAAGTACTGGTTTCTTATTCGATCAGATTCCTTTACCTTATCTCTTACCCTCCTGTACATAGGACACTGTTTTCATTTTCTCTTTCTTTAATTTTCAAAACCTTCTCATCTTTTTCAAAATCTTCTTTATTTATAAACTCGAACCGCTTTCATAATAAACCTCGACTTTTGTCGAGTGCCTTTTCTTTTAAAACTTATTTTCTTTAAACAATCCTCGATTCACTTAATCATACTTCGACATCTTTCAAAATTAACAAAAACAATTCAACTCATTCAAACTCTTTTGTGCGCTCGAGCACCTTTTACCCTTTAAAACTTTTTCCAAGATGAGACATGATTCATTGATAGTCGAGCAAAATTATCCTATCCCATGGTTATAAAGTTATCGACTTTTCCACTTGAGTGCTAGAGGCGTTCTCAAACCCCCACTCTTGTTGATGCAAGGTCCATCTTTCTCACACCTTGTGGGCGTTAGTCGAGATTTCTCTCCTAACAATGACGACTTGTCTCTTCGTTTAAAATCAACCAACAGATAAGTCTTTTCTAGCCGAACTACGGTGCTCTGACTTTCCCATTGCACGAGGGAGTATGTAGGCACTAAGTCTTACGACCCAAGGCGAGCAAAATAATAAAATAACATTTTCTTTTGTTTACAAATACTCATTCATTCTTTTCCTTTATCAAGTAAACCTTTACATAAAATTCCTTTTAAAAGAAACCAAACAAAGTGGATCCTACGGATGTTTAGGATACTAACACCTTCCCTTTGCATAACCGACCCCCATACCTCGATCTCTGATCTTTTATTTCATTGTGGGTTTTGTTCGCTTTTTTCCCACCCCTTTGGAAATAATAAAGTGCGGTGGCGACTTCATTGTGTGAGATAAGTCAATTGATGGATTAACCTCAAATCTTTACCGCTACATCTCTTTTCCTATCATTACTGTCGCAATCTCGTTCATCTTCTCGTCTTTGCCGACGCGTGCGACAATGATTAAGTGAGAAGTTGTAAACGGGGGAATTTAGCTTCAAATTGATACTATTAGTTGTTAACTTGGTCCCTGGCTTGGTAGCCCCCAATGTAGGTGTTGGTTTGCACCGAATGGGTTAACAATCTTGTGTGTTCTTTACTTTTTTACACTTCGATTATCGTTTATCTTGTCATTGCTTACTTATTCAGAAAAAGGTGTCTCGATATCTTTTAGGACATATGTGATATGAATACCAGAATTTCAAATACAATAAAAATTAGTTAGTAAAAGTTGACTATTTTTTAATTAATTTTGATTTATGTTAATTGTTTGCTTTAACTTTATTAAAGAATCTTTATTATTGGAACAATAATTCTATTTACTATAGTATTCAAATTTAAAATATTTTTATTTGAAGAAAATTCTTAATATATTTTATTAAATTGATTAATATATTGAAACCGTGTGGATGCACAGGCCTTCTGAAGGTTAATTAAGATTATAACAGAAATATGAAGTTATTTATTAAAATCCTTGAACAATAATAACGGAAACATGAAGTTACTGATCAAAATATTGAATAATCACAAGAACATGAATTTTCTGATATAAATATTGAATAATAACGGGAATATAAAATTATTGATCACAATATTGAATATTGACGAAGATATTAAGTTGCTGATCAAAATATTGAATATTCAGGAACATGAAGTTAGTGATAAAAAAAATTGAATATTAACGGGAACATGAAGTTACTGATAAAAAAATGAATATTAACGGTAACATGAAGTTACTGATCAAAATATTGAATATCATCGGGAACATGAAGATACTGATCAAAATATTGAATATTATCGAAAACGTGAAAATACTGATCAAAATAATGAATGTTATCGAGAACGTGAATATACTGATCAAAATATTGAATATTATTGGGAACGTAGAGTTACTAATCAAAATATTGAATATTAACGGGAACATGAAGTTACTAATAAAAATATTGAATATTAACGGGAAGATGAAGTTACAAGATGAAATTACTGATCAAAATTTTGCATATTAACGGAAATATGAAGTTATTGATCAAAATATTGAATATTAATAGGAACAGGAAGTTACTAATAAAAATATTGAATATTAACGGGAAGATGAAATTACTAATCAAAATATTGAATATTAATGGGACATGAAGTTACTAATTAAAATATTGAGTATTAACAAGAACATAAAGTTACTGATCAAAATATTTAATATTAATAGAGACATAAAATATTTAATATTAATAGAGACATGAAGTTAATGATCAAAATATTTTTCTATTAATTATGCATTTCACTCATTTTTTTCAATAACCATTAAAAATGATAACATCCCAGCGTACCACACCAATACCCGTGCGAACGCCCAGGTATCCCACTAGGTTAAGGTTTAAGAGGAAACATAACACATAAAACATAAACATAAAATCACAACTAGAACTATAGAATAGGATAATTCTAACATATTTGGAAAATTATTTATTGAATTTTGTGTTACACAACCAACTTTGTGGGTTTGTTGTGTTTCTGTCAGGTCCCACAATATTCAGGTATATGCTTTCTTTTTTTCTTCTATTTTTTCTTCTATTTTTTATTTATTTTTTATTTTTTATTTTAGCAAAGTGAAGTTTTTGATAGACTTACTCGTTGTTTGATTTTTAGTTTGTTTAATAAGTCATTAGGAGGCCTATTTTTTAGGAGTTTATTTAGTGCTTTGATTCTTTTCACTATATTATAGGACTGTTATATGCGATTGACTATTTATTCTCTTAGTCACTTTGTATTGGATATATATAATTTTAGTTTACTATCATTATATAATACATTTCCTTCCCGTTGGTTATATTAGTATTTGAGTTTAAACAATTGGCATCAAAGCTCTATAAAGGGCCTGATTATGTGAAAGGGTGTTAGTGAAACACACACACACACAAACATGTCAACATCATATAAGTTTGTGCGATCCTCCATCCCAAGATTTGATGTCCATTACGATTATTAGGCAATGACGATGGGGAACTTTCTCAGAAGTAAGGAGATGTAGAGTCTGGTGGATGAAGGAATCCTGTCACCGGCAATTGGGACTTCATTAGCAAATGAGGCACAAAGGAACAAGGTGGAGGAAGCCAAACTCAAATATTTGAAGGTCAAAACTATCTATTCCAGGAAATATAGACAAATTCTAGAGACAATTCTCGACAAAGGGGCATCGAAGGCAATCTGGAATTCAATGAAGCAGAAGTATCAATGATCCACTAAGGTGAAAAGGGCTCAACTGCAGGCACAAAGAAGAGAGTTTGAACTTATCACCATGAAAGAAAGAGAAAAGGTAGATAGTTACATGGGTTGAACCTTGTCTATAGTAAATAAAATGAAGTTAAATGGCGAGACAATAGAGCAGAGTATAGTGGTTAGTAAGGTGCTCCGATATTTGACTCCCAAATTCAATTATGTTATTTTCTAAATAGAGGAGTCAAATGATTTAAGTACGTTAAACATCAATGAATTACACAGGAGTCTGTTGGTTCAAGAACATAGGATGCATGGATATCACGAGGAGGAGCATATTTTGAAAGTGGCTCATGAAGACAGAGCAGGCAGAGGCAGAGGTTGAGGCACTTTCAGAGGAGGATGTGGTCGAGGAAGAGGAAGACAACCTCTAATCAAAGTAATCATTGAGTGTTTCAAATGCCATAAGTTGGGACACTTTCAATATGAATGTCCTGACTGGGAAAAGAAAGCAAATTATTCAGAGTTAGAAGAAGAGGAAGGGATTTTGTTGATGTCATATGTAGAGCATCATGAAAAAAAGAGGGACAAGGCGTGGTTCCTCGACTCAAGATGCAGTAATCTCATGACTGGGAATAAATAATGGTTCCTTGATCTAGAAGAAGATTTTAGTCGAATAGTAAAACTTGGGAATGACACAATAATGACAGTGGTTGCAAAAGGAAGCATAAGAGTGGAAGTGAATGGCATAACTCAGGTGATTTATGATGTTTATTATATTCCTGATCTTAAAAGCAATTTATTAAGCTTGGGACAACTTCAAGAGAAGGGATTAACAATTTTGATTCAAAATGGGACTTGCAAAGTGTTTCATCCTAAGAGAGGTTTGATTATGCAAAGTGATATGAGTGAGAACAAAATGTTCTTTGTGTTAGCCTACATGGAAACAAAGAGCTTTATGTGCTTAAAGATGGAAGGAGTGGCTGGAAAAAAACTCACATGTGCCACTGTCGGTTTGGGAACTCAAATTACAAGGGATTAAAAATGTTATCTATCAACAAGACGGTAATTGGTTTACCTTTGTTGAAAATTCCAGAGAAGATATGCACCACGTGTTTGTCTTCCAAGCAACATAGAGAGTCAATACCCAAGAGAATCTTATGGAGGGCATTAAAATCGCTTCAGCTAATCCATTCAAACATATGTGTTCCTATCATGCCAACTTCTAGCAGCAACAAAAGGTACATATTAAGTTTTATCGATGACTTTACTCGTAAAACTTGGGTCTATTTCTTGCATGAAAAATTATAAGCTTTTTTCACATTCATAAACTTTAAGGCTTGTGTTGAAAAGGAGACAGGGGAATACATAACATGTTTGAGGACAGATAGAGGTGGTAAGTTCAACTCAAATGAGTTTGGAGAATTTTTTCGATCATAAGGCATCAGTAGAAAATTGACAACACCATATATCCCCAGCAGAACGGAGTTGCCGAGAGGAAGAATAGGACAATTATGAATGTTTTCTAATCCATTATAAGTGAGAAACAAGTTCCCCAAACCTTCTAGCCGGATGTTGTGCGATGGTGTGTACACATTCAAAATTGATATTCAACAACAACTGTTCAAAATTGAACACCAGAAGAGGCATGGAGTGGTAAGAAACCAGTGGTGGAGTATTTTCGAATCTTCAGTTGTGTAGCACATGTCCATGTGTCAGATCAAAAAAGAAGCAAGTTGGATGATAAGAGCAAAAAATATATTTTTTTAGGAGTCAGCGAAGAATCGAAAGCATGGAGATTATGTGATATGGTTTCGAAGAAAATTATCATTAGTAGGGATGTAATTTTTGAAGAAGAAGAAGAAAGATGGGATTCGGGAAGAACAGAAAACAAGATTAAGGGAGATATATTAGAATGGAGTGATGGTATCATTGAAGATGAAACTGATGATTAGATTAAAGAAGAAAGTGGTGAACCAAGAAACTTGAGCAGTAGTCTAGCGGAGACACCCTCAAATGAGTAAAATCTGAGTATACCTGAAGTGCTTGACGCATTTGGAGAATTAGTTGAACGGAGGAGAGAACAAAAAAGAAGAGCACCAGGTTGGATGGTAATTTATGAAACAGGTGAAGGACTTTCAGAGGAAGAGAATCTCAATGTAAGCTGGTAGTAATTGATCATGTTACATTTGGAGAAGCAAATAAAAGCAAGAAATGGAGGAAAGCAATGTCAGCAGAAACTGAAGCCAAAGAAAATAATCACACCTGGGAGCTTGCAGTATTTCCGAATGGAGTAAAGCCTATTGGAGTTAAGTTGGTGTTCAAGACTAAGCATAATGATGTTTGAGAAATAGAGAAAAGAAAAGCAAGATTGGTTGTGTGATACGGTGGGAGAACTAACTTGAGTTTTGCGTTTTGATCGCATTTGTGCGAATAGCAAGAGTCGCCACCGACTTTTCTTTTATCTAAAAGGAAAGGTAAAAAAGCACAGGAAAGACCTTTCGAGATTATTTCTCGGGTTCGGGGGGTAGATTATGAAAAGGGAAGGTATTAGCACCCTTTTCATCCATGGTTTTACATGGGCTCTTAGTTACTCATTTAGATCACTTGCTTTTGTTTGACAGTATGCTTGTGGTGTGGGCTTTGAAAGTGTTTTGAAAAATCTCTTTGTAATGGTTCTCGTTTCTATAAGAATGCGTACAAAGTTTTTGTTTCGAAAGATGGTTCAAAGATGTGTTTGTGGATTGTGTTTTGGAAAGTGTTTTTAAAAGATGTTTTGCAATGGTTCTCGTCTTTATAAGAACATATACAAAATGGTCTTATTTTTTTGAAAATGTTTTGAGATGAAAGTGTTGGTGTAAAAATGTTTTTGTCGTGAGCAAGCGAGTAACTAGGAGCGAATCTACCTACTCGAAAAGTCTCAAGGTTCTTTTCTTCCTCCTTTAGATGTTTCTATCTTGCCATAGATTTGGTAAGAAGCCCCATCATTGGATGTAAAGGGACAGGCGCGGGTCAATCTTACAGTCATCGAAAGCAACTTATGTGACGCTTTAGCAATTTCTGTAAGGGACGAGATCATTTTATCAAAGGCAACATCGAGGGTCATCGAAGGACTACGATCTTTTTATCGAAGGGTCATTTGCTAAAATGTCCCATACTCGAGGGACTTGACTGTATTTCCGAGGCAACGAGCGAGGTTACCCTAGAGGTGCGCGTGTGAAAAAGTGTGTTTGATTCAAGTTAATTTGATCTTTGAAATTAGGTTAACTAACGATTGATTTTTTTTAATCTTTCCATACACGCATAATTACTATACAATATTGAGTAAAACAAAAATGCGGAAATTGAAATTCTACGTTATTACAGAGCTTCGGGAATGGGGGTACAAATTAATGAATGGGGGTGACAGTAAGAAATAAATACTTAAATCACGCAATACAAATCCAAACCATTAAATAATTATTTAGGTCAAAATTCTTTTCATTTGATAAGATTAATTAAGGACTTAATTAATAATGTCAAACAAAAATTATTTTAAAATTAATAATTATTTAAAACAAATGTTAACATATTTACATTTTTTAGATATATGCTAAAGAATAAAATAAAAATCAAATAATGAAGAAGAAAATATTAACAACAAAATATAAAGAAAAGTAGAATTGGGCCTGCAAAAAAAAGTAAAAATAGGGGGTGCAAAAATTAATAGGCCCAAATGCTTCTGGCTAATCCAGTGTAGCAACTCCCTGGAGGTGTATCATGGACATGCATCTAAGACGCGTTGAAAGGATGTGATAATTGATCAGAGGGATAGATGATGAGGGCGCATCAAGTTATCATGGGGTTGCAAGCGGGGGATCACTCAGGGCAACTAAAGAGGTGGTGACAAGTGTCACCACCGGATTGGACCAGAGTGTTGTTATCAAACAACACAAAATCCACTTACACTGCAGCCAGGCCTCATAACTCAACTTTCTCTCTCTTGAACGCTCTTCCCTCTCTCTTCTCTCTTACCATGGGCCTTCAACGGAGAAGACCCTCTGGCTGCACCGGAAATCGCCTCACAGCGGTGACGGCAGCGGCGTGTCTCAAAACCTTACTTTTCTTCCATTTTTCTGATCGTCTCTTTCTACTAGTTACTAATTCGTGACTTATTTCTACAGATCTTTACTTGGTGGACCTAAATCTAAAAAGGGGGAAGTGAAACCCTAATTTTAGTTTGATGAAAATGGTGAAGATAGCGATGCATGCAACGGTATATTCAAAGAGAGGAAGGAAAGAGAAGAGATCATTTGGTGAGGCCCAGATCTATAACCTTACTAACCTCCTAATGTTCTTTTCGGTAAGATGCGTCTGACTCTGTGTTTGTGAGTGATTTCTTTCTCCTTCTGAGCTTGTGTTACTTTTCTTCTTCTGAGCTTGTATTGTTCTGGTTATCAGATTAGGGTTCTTGTTGTTTGTTTGTTTGCTACTGATTTGCTGGGTTTTGAATAATGATGTTTGCTACTGTTTTGCTGGGTTTTGAATGTTGATGTTTGATGACAAGGTTTGAATGGTGGACTTCCGGTTCTGTGTTTTTTGTTATTTGCTGGTTTTTTGATGATGGCTGGATGGTGGGGTTGGTTGCTGGTTTTTTACAGTGATGGCTTTTTTTGTTCTATGATGTTTCAATAGGTTTGAGACAAACGATTTTTGTTGAACCTCATGTTCTGAGTTTTTGTGGTTTTGCTGTTTTTGCTAGTTCTGTATCTGGTTTTTTTATGGTGTTTTAGTGATGTTTCAGTTGGGTTTGAAGATGGTTTGATGATGTTCTGTTTGTTTGGAGGTGGTTTGATGATGTTCTGTTGGTTTGGAGATGGTTTGATGATGTTCCGTTGGTTTGGAGATGGTTTGAATGTTCTGTTTTGGTTAGGAGATGGTTTGAATGTTCTGTTTTGGTTTCGAGATGGTTTGATGATGTTCTGTTGGTTTGGAGATGGTTTGTGTGATACGGTGGGAGAACTGACTTGAGGGTTTTGCGTTTTATCGCAAATGTTGCGGTTAGCAAGAGTCGCCACCGACTTTTCTTTTATCCAAAAGGAAAGGTGAAAAAGCACAGGAAATACCTTTGAGATGTTTTCTTGAGTTCGGGGGGTAGATTATGAAAATGGAAGGTATTAGCATCATTTTCATCCATGGTTTTCCATGGCCTTAGTTACTTGCTAGATCACTTGCTTTTTATTTTGAAATTGTGCTTTGTGTGGTTTTTGAAAGTATTTTGTAAAAGAGGCCATTGTTTAGGTAACCTTTGTAATGATTCTCGTTCGTAAGAATGTATACAAAGATGTTTGTCTTTTTGAAAATGTTTTCAATGTTTGTAAAATGCTTGGAAATGTGTGCGTTTGTTTTGAAAAATAGCAAGGATAGTTGTTTGAAAATAGGGCAAGTAACTAGAAGTAATCTATCTACTCAAATGTCTTTCTTATGCATTTTCTATTCCTTTGACATTGTTGTCTTACCATTGATTTGGTAAGCAACCTTATCTTTGGATGTAAACGGGATGGGCGTGGGTCATCGTATAACCATGATTAGCAATGTTGTAAAGTATCTTTGGCATTTTTTTGAGGGACCAAGATCATTTTTGTAAGGAAACATTGAATAGCGTCATCGAGGTACTATGATCTTATACTTGTTTGTTTTGCCAAGATACTTCACATGCATAATATGGTCATTTTCATATAAGGCAACCAAGTGGTGAAACCCTAAGGATGCTTGTGTGCAAGTGTGTTATTTTCATGCTTTGATTTTGTCTTGGATTTAGGGTTTCTATTTAATTTGTTTTTATCTTGCCATTCAAACCCTAATTACTAGCATGGTATGAAAAAGCGGTAAATTGCGTAATTTAAAGATTACTACGCTATTACAACATTTTATGGGAGGGGAGTACAAATTGTGAATGGGGATTTGCAATAATGTAAATCTAATTAAGCTATTACAACCAAATCGAATTTGTACGGATATTGGAATAAACAAATACAATATTTAAATATGCAATATTATGTACATGCAAAAAAAGATTCTGTTTTGTTTTTTATGTGAAGAGGAATTTTGAGCTAAACCTAATATCTTGAGAAAAAGAAATTAATTCTTGAAAACAAAAGTTAATCCTAATTTCTAATTTAAAAGAAAATAAATTTCTTTAGGTATTATTTTTTGTGTATTTTTGTATTAAAAATAATAAATAATATTTTATGAAAATATTTAGTTTTTATATGCCAAAATAAATATTTACAAGTATGGAATGAAAAGGAAATAAAAATTAACCTAAATCTATTTTATTTATGTTTACAAGTTTATTTAAGAAAAAATAATTTATATATATATATATATATATATATATATATATATATATATATATATATATATATATATATATATATATATATATATATATATATATATATATATATATATATATATATATATATATATATATATATATATATATATATATATATATATATATATATATATATATATATATATATATATATATATATATATATATATATATATATATATATATATATATATATATATATATATATATATATATATATATATATAGTTTAATAAAAATATTTTTTATCTGAAAATAAAATAAAATAAAATAAACAAAATGTAATATTTATCAAGTTTTATATTTTTCATTATTTTATGTATTAAAGAAAATATTTAATAAAACAAAAATGAAAATAGAACAAATAAATAAAATATATGGGCCAAGGGTGCTGTAAGGAGACAAGGAGTAGTATGTTAGCAAAAACACTAAGACCCAAAGAACCAAGCCCACGCTGCTAGAAACAAAAAAAAAAACTGAAAAGAATGAGATAAAATGTAAAAGGTATCGCCAAGGTTCGAACCCACGACCCGGGCATTGCCAGCGCACTACCTTGCCACTGGGGTGGTTGTACATCCGTTAGTCAAAATGAAATAAAATATACATAACACAAAACCATTCCTAGCCCTATACTTCATCTTCTTCCTCAAGCTAGCCGGACCTCCTGTAACTCTTTCATCTCTCAACAAAAATGGAAATTGATAACATGAATGTCATAGCATTTTGCTCACGATTCTAACCATGTGCATAACTAAAACTATAAGTCCAAGATTAAAGAGAATTTTAATGGCCATAATTCTTAACCTAATTTTTTCAGGAACTTCAAGTTCAAAATTATCTCAACTCAGGCCAAATAAATGCAAGTTATGGATATGTACAGCTTTGTAGCAATGATATCTACATTTTTCTTTCACAAATCATGGCCAATGGATGCCTGTATGAGGAGATAAAAGTTGGAGTTCTTACCTCTTTCAGCTGAGATCGTGAATGGAGTTTGAGTGAGATTTATGAAGGCCTGATGATTGCTTGATCTTGCTTGAACCTCCCTGAGTGTGTTCCAATCCTTGCCTTGCTTTGGAAGTGCCTTGAACTCTTTATCCAAGTCAACCTGCAAGCTTGAAAAACAAAAATGGCAGATGAAGAAGGAGGAGTTACAGTGCAGGGGTGATGGTCTGGATCACTTAGATATGAGGTAGGTAAAGTGTTTGTATGATTGAAACTTGAAACGCACGAGCCAATTTGTGGATTGCTATGCTTATGCCTAAACTGCAAGTATTTGACAGGTTTTTGGTGAAAGGGAGTGTTTCAGTGTTTCAGGCCTTTTTTAATCATCCTCTAAGTTGTAATATGTTTGTGTATTAGTATGGAGAAAGTTCCAAGTCAGTTTCACAACAGATCTTTGAGTTGTAGGCTTTTTGCATACTTTCTTGCTTTTGAAGCAAAGTGAAGGGACAAGTCTTCACATGCTTGTACTGGCCTGCTTGGAGTTGGTATAAGCTCTATACAAGTTTCTTTAGGTCTGTAGGACTTGTGTGTTAATAGAAGATAGGTCCAATGCTCAAGAATTGGAAAGTTGCAAAAGTGAAGCTTTTCTAAAATGGCAATGGCAACTTTGTGCCATTTATGGAATTACAACTTGGACAAGGACTCTTGGGCTTGAATTAAGGCTTTTTCAAATGAGTAAGCATTAAATTATGAAGTGAGAAACAAGTTTGGGACCTTTAAATCATGGATTAGGCAGCATAGGTACTGATTTGAATATTGTTCTTCATGAAATGGCTTGAAAACAAAGTGAGAAAATGCCAATTTCATCTCTTCGATTCTCCCTACTCAAAAATGATCTCAAGGAGTTCTTGGACATTTTGAAAATCTTGAAATGTTCTCTATAACTCATCTTTGAAATGAATTTCAATATTCCTCTTGGAACTAGGTGAAAATTTTCCATGAAGTAGGGTCCAAAACCTGCCTAAATTAGGGCAAAATTTCACTAAGTTATTTTAGTTCATGGGCATGTATTCACAAAATTATATCTTGAGATCCAAGCATCTTTAAGGAAAAATGTGTGAAGCAAAGTTGTAGATTTCATGGATATCTACAACTTTCATGTTGGGAATTTCCTTTGAATCATCTTGTATCATGGTGGAAAAATGACTTAAAGTTGAGAAAAATAAGAAATTTTCTATACTTAGAAAAATTTCTAAGTTAAGAAAATTTCAAATTTCAAAACAAAATCTTCAATCTTTGATTTCTTGATGAAAAAGTTTCACATTTTGACATGTTTTTATGAATTATGATCCTTGGCACTTGATTTTGACCAAAAAGTCAAAGTTTGACTTTTTAGTATACAGTTGACTTTTGATCAGTTGACTGCAAATTTCATCTGTCTATCCAATGGATTTGCAATGTTTTGAACCATGTAATTAGTTCAAGATGATGCAATTGAACCCTTGAAATCATGCTTCAAATCAATTGGTCATTTGCTAGGTCAAAAATCAGAAATTGCCCTTCCTCAGTCAAAAACCCTAATTTTGACCATTTTGCCCTTTTGATGATTTGATCAAATTTCTTGAGGAATTATGATCCAAACTTGATCAAATGATACATATGAGTCTAAAATGTTGATGTGGATAAAAAAAAATGAAGTTTAACTGTAAATTGGCCATGGTTGACTTTTTCCTAATATAGTTGATTTTTAGGTCAACTGTCCAATTGATTGATCAAAAAATGTGGTTCAAGGCTTGAAACTTGTCATGAGTAAACTTAGGGGTCCATAATGATGTTTGAAAGTCATATGAAGCATTGATAGTCCAAAAATCCTTGTGCAAACTCAAACTCTAATTTTGGGTCATCAGTGTAAGATGAGATGTCTTGAGCTGATCAAACCCTAATCCAGTCTTGAGTTAAAGAGATCTTGTGAAAATAACCTTGCTAAATGAGAGGGCAAATTTTGGGGTACAACAGCTGCCCCTGTTCAATCTTCTTAAACCTGAAGAGTTAGATTGGCGAGTTTTTCCATTCGTGACTCGAAGGTGAGAGAATGATTGGACACTAGAGTGCCCAGAAATTTGCACTCGACGATGTGTAGTTGAGGGAATGAGATTATAGATTCCATTTGGAGAAGTTATAGAATCTTGTTGGAGATGGTATTTTTATATGCCATCCAAGAATGTTTGTTGAATTGTAAGTTGTAATCTGAAAGAATAAGTATCAAAATGGCATCCGTGTCTGAAGCGTGTCTGAAATGTATCTAAAAGTTAAATCTGAATGAGTATCAGGATGGCATCCGTGTTTGGAGCATATCTGAACTTGAAATCTGAATGAGTAACAGAATGGAATTCGTGTCTGGAGTGTATCTGGACTGTATCTGAAAGGTTGTATCTGAATAAGTATCAGAATGGCATCCATGTCTGGAGCGTATCTGAATTGTATCTGAGAAGGAAACCTGAATGAGTATCAGGATGGCACCCGTATCTGGTGCGTATCTAAACTGTATCTGAAGGTTGAATCCGAATGAGTATCAGGATGGCATCCGTGTCTAGAGCGTATCTGAACTGTATCTGAACTTGAAATCTAAATGAGTAACAGAATGGCACTCGTGTCTGGAGCGTATCTGAATTGTATCTGAAAGTTGAATCTGAATGAGTAACAGAATGACATCCGTGTCTGGAGCGTATCTGCACTGTATCTAATTGCATATTGTTAATGGTAGCTATTCATCTTATCCTGAAATGGGTAAAATGTTAGCTGAAACACAAAGTTATGTTGCATGAAATGTATGATACAATGTATTTGCTTTATCAATGTTTATGATATATGGATGCAATGTATGCGTATGTAAGCTGATTTGTTGTATTTCTACTTGATTGAGGAAAATAAATCCTTGAATGCTGCTGAGGATATGTTGAAATTTCGTGTCTTGAAGTTGAAATACTGATGAACTCTTGTTGAGAGAAGTAAATTCCGTTGTAAGGGCAATGCCATGTACTGCTTGTAAGATCTGCTTGGGAGATCTTGAGAAATTTGACGATTTCTACTGGGGATTAATAATTTGAAGTTTAGTTTCGTTGGGGATTCAAATGACGCACTGTGGGGATTCCTTGGATAATAGCCTAGAGACATTTTCGTATTCTTTCCACCTATCAATAATTGTCTTTTTCACTTTGTTTATTTGTAAACAGTAATTATGTTCAGATGCATATGTTCACCAATGAATCATTGGACGTTTTTGCAAACAAAACACAATCGTAAAGAAAAGACAAATAGTTTTTGCACTTTCAAAGGGATATCTTTATATTGACTTTGAGTAAGTATTTTTGTACAAAGGAGACAAACATTCTAGTAAGAGAATGGTGTCATAAAACAAGAAAAATTTATACAAAGAAAGATAGCTATGTGTAAAAATCCCATGGGGTTCCCATTACGCTATAGCCTTTATATCTCCAAATATCTTGTCTATTTGTTGCTTCGTCCGAAGATAATTGAATTGATCAGAAACTCTGAGTTTGTCAGTGGAAGCCAAAGGTTATCCGTCAAGTGATCCGACGGGACATATTCATACGCTTTAATTCCCTAACTTTTTCCTGGACCGCCCTTTCGGGTTTTCAGTCCACCGGGAAACCCTTTTTTGCCCAAGTCACCCTTTCGGGTTTTCAAATTTCCGGGTGTACAGTTTTTTTTTAAATTTTATCCCTAATTTTTGCCCGAACCTTTTTGGTTTGCCGGGATGCCCTTGTTTTGCCTAGGTGTGTCAACCTAGCGGGTCTCTTATGTGTAGTATCTTTTGACTTTGTCCGCGTTCGCAGGTTGTGGCAAGTCATTACCGTCCATGGTGGTCAAGATCATTGCCCCACCAGAGACAATGTTCTTGATTACAAATGGTCCTTCATAGGTAGGGGTCCATTTTCCCATGGGATCACTTTGTGGCAAGATGATACGTTTGATCACTAGATCCCCAACTTGATATGCTTGGCGTCTGACTTTCTTGTTGAAAGCCTTGATCATCCGTTTTTTATACATTTGACCATGGAAAACAATAGTAAGTCTCTTTTCATCAATTAAGTTCAGTTGATCAAGTCGAGTCTGGATCCAATCGTCTTCACTCAAACCTGCATCCTTCATAATCCTTAGAGAGGGGATCTGAACCTCAATAGGCAAGACAGCCTCCATGGCGTAAACCAAAGAATAGGGTGTTTCCCCAGTTGATGTGCGAGCCATGGTACGATACCCGTGGAGAGCGAATGGTAGCATCTCATACCAGTCTTTGTATGTGACCGTCATCTTTTGTATGATCTTTTTAATATTTTTATTTGCAGCTTCAACAACACCATTCATCTTTGGCCGATAGGGAGAATAATTGTGATGCTGAATCTTGAATTGCTCGCATAAGGCGGTGATCATAGTGTTGTTAAGATTTGTACCATTGTCAGTGATGATCCTTTCCGGGATACCGTACCGGCAAATGAGATTTTGCTTGATGAAGCGGGCAACGACATTCTTGGTAACGGAAGCGAAGGAAGCTGCTTCGACCCACTTTGTAAAATAGTCAATGGCCACTAGGATGAAGTGGTGTCCATTGGAGGTTGTAGGCTTGATCTCTCTAATCATATCAATTCCCCACATAGCAAAGGGCCAAGGAGTTGTCAAGACATTCAGAGGAACTGGAGGTACATGCACCTTGTCAGCATAAATTTGACACTTATGACAGGTCCAAGAGTGTTGATAGCAATCTGCTTCTATGGTAGACCAATAATAGCCTGCCCGTAGGATTTTCTTCGCCATTGTATACCCACTGGAGTGGGTTCCAAAAGTACCTTCATGTAATTCAGCCATGATCTTTTCAGCTTCAATCTTATCCATACACTGAATTAGAATGGAGTCATGATTACGTTTGTACAGGATGCCATTACTAATGAAGAACTTAGCAGAGAATCTCCTTAAGAACTTATTATGATTGATTGAAGCTCCTTCTAGATATTCTTGAGCCTCGAGATACCTCTTGACTTCATGAAACCAAGGTTGGTCCACTACCTCTTCAGTATTAATCTCGTGACAGTGTGTAGGTTCATCCGTTCGTTCGATGGTGATCTGGGGAACTTCGTTATCCCAATTAAGTTTAAACATAGATGACATTGTAGCTAGAGCGTCTGCTAGTTGATTTTCTTCTCGCGGGAAATGCTCGAAGGTAATCTCCTCAAAATGTGGTAGCAATGTCAAAACATGTTCTTTGTAAGGGATAAGGTTTGGGTGCTTAGTCTCCCATTCCCCTTTGATCTGACTGATGACCAAATTTGAATCTCTAAAAACATCCAAAGATTTGATCCCCAAGTCTATGGCAGCTCTGAGACCAAAGATGTACGCTTCGTATTCCGCCATGTTGTTTGTACAGTTGAAGCAAAGTCTGACAGTAAAGGGAGTATGACACCCTTCTGGAGATATGAGTACAGCGCCGATAACATTACCAAGTGAATTGGATGCCCCATCAAAGAACAGGGTCCATCGGGATCCTTGTTCAGGTCTGTCATATGGTCTGATTTCTTCACAGTTGTCTAATGTCATGATGTCTTCATCCGGGAATTCAAACTTCATGGATTGATAATATTCTACACCTTGGTGAGCAAGGTGATCAGCCAATACACTTCCCTTTATAGCTTTCTGGGTAGTATATTGTATGTCATATTCTGTTAGGATCATCTGCCATCTAGTTATCCTCCCAGACAGAGCAGGCTTTTCGAAGATGTATTTTATCGGATCCATCTTAGATATCAACAAGGTAGTATGAGTCAGCATATACTGTCTTAGCCGGCGAGCCGCCCATGCCAGAGTGCAGTAAGTTTTCTCGAGCAGTGAATATCTGGTTTCACAGTCGGTAAACTTTTTGCTCAGGTAGTAAATAGCATGCTCTTTTTGGCCAGACTCGTCATGCTGCCCCAATACACACCCCATTGAGTTCTCTAAAACGGTCAGATACATGATCAGTGGTCTTCCCTCAACTAGTGGCATCAAAACAGGAGGCTATTGTAAGTACTCTTTCATTTTGTCAAAAGAAACCTGGCATTCATCGTTCCATTTGACTACTTGATCTTTCTTCAATAGTTTGAAGATTGGCTCACAAGTAGCTGTTAGGTGAGAAATGAATCTGGCAATATAGTTCAGGCGCCCCAAGAATCCTCTGACTTCCTTCTCAGTACGAGGAGCAGGCATTTCTTGTATTGCTTTAACCTTGGCAGGATCGACCTCAATGCCTTTGTTACTAACGACAAAACCTAAAAGTTTACCAGACCGTACTCTGAATGTGCACTTGTTTGGATTCAACCTTAACTTGTACTCCTTCAATCTCTCGAACAACTTTTGCAAGTGATTAAGGTTCTCTTCTTCCGTTTGTGATTGGGCTATCATATCTTCTACGTAGACCTCTATTTCATGATGTATCATGTCATGAAACAAAGCTACCATGGCGCGCTGATAGGTGGCCCCAACATTCTTCAGTCCAAATGGCATCACTTTGTAGCAGAATGTGCCCCACTGTGTGACAAATGTTGTTTTCTCCATGTCCTCAGGTGCCATTTTGATTTGGTTGTAACCTGAGAATCCGTCCATGAAGGAAAACACTTTGTGTTAGGCCGTATTGTCAACCAGGATATCGATGTGGGGGAGTGGAAAATCATCTTTAGGGCTGACCCTATTCAAATCTCTATATTCCATGCACATTCGTACTTTGCCGTCCTTTTTAGGCACGGGAACAATGTTGGCAACCCATTGGGGATAGGAAGTGACAGCCAAGAATCCAGCATTGAATTGTTTCATGACTTCCGCTTTGATCTTCTCTGACATATCAGGTCTCATACGGTGGACTTTTTGTTTTACTGGTGGACAGTCTTCTCTTGTTGGCAGACGATGTACCACGATGTCTGTATCAAGTCCTGGCATGTCTTCATATGACCAGGCGAAGATCTCAACAAATCATGCAATAGTCGAATCAGACGCTCCTTGACATTGGGCTCTAGATTGACACCCACCTTGACCTCTTTTCTATCCTCCTCGGTACCCAGATTGATTGTATCCACAGGTTCCTCGTGAGGCTGAATGGCTCTTTCCTCTTGTTGTAGTAGTCTGGCCAGTTCCCCTGGTACTTCACAATCTTCCTCACCTTCGTCTTCGGCTTAGTAGATTAGATCCTCAGAGTCATCAAAGGCCATAGCAGTATCGTTACCCATGGGATCCGGAATGGAGGGGTACCTGCATTTGTGAGTGTGGGTGTGTGTAAGGGTATAGCCATCCTTAAAAATAAAATGTAAAAGAAAAACAATGAGCACAAAAAGTTTGTATGTGAAAAACGTCCATGATTCATTGAATGTCATATGAAGATGAAATAAAAACCCTTACAAATGGACCATTGTGCCTCGGGCAAGACACAAGGTTTTAAATGTGCGAATTGTTTGTGAATATTACAAGTCCAACAGAAATGTAAAGATAAATTACTGAGAGATGAAAGTTATTGGGATAAAGTCTCTGGCTTCCCAATTGCAAAGTCCTCCGTTGATAGTGGGAAAGATCCAATCCTCCAAGCTGCAATCCTCTTCACCGTCTTCCACCGTATTGACCTCTCGGTTGCTAATCTTCAAGGGTGACCCTCCAGCACGGGCACGACGCACAGTCTTCTGAGCACTTGAAGTGAACCCTAAACCAAACTTGTTAGATTTATACGGAATATCTGGAAGTTGCCCCCAGATGGTGCATCCACCCTCCTATACTACTGCCTTGGCGTCTTTCAGAGATGACATCCAGAGCGGAGGTCATGTAATCTTGGGAATCTGGGATACAGTCTTGGTTACGGCTACCTCTTGGGGAACCTCTTCGAAATGTTGAAAAGGAGTTTCAATGAACTCGCCGTCCAATTCCATATACCGGAAGGAATTGAGGTGGATAATCATATACTCTTCCTCTCCGTGGACAGTGATAATCTTTCCCTAGACCGTATATTTCAGCATCTGGTGCAGTGTAGAGGTGACAACATCGACATTATGGATCCACGACCGTCCTAGCAGACAAGAGTAAGAGGGGCGAATGTCCATTACATAGAAGGTTGAGTTGAAAGTTTGAGTCCCAACCTTTATGGGGATATCTACCTCCCCGTGGACCATCCTTTTTGAGCCATCAAATGCTCTCACGACTATGTTACTGGGTTTCAACGTCAGTCCTTCGTAGTCTAGTCTGTCGAGAGCTTTCTTTGGTAAAACATTCAAAGATGAACCAGTGTCCACCAAGACATGGGCCAGAGTCGTTCCTCTACGTTCCACAGAGACATGCAATGCCTCGTTGTGCTTTCTTCCCCTTGGTGTCAGATCAGCATCCGAGAAGCCTAAGCCGTTATCCGCCATCAATCTGGCCACGCAATCTTGAAATTGGTCAGCCGATGTCTCTTGAGGCACATGGGCTGTCTTCAGAAACTTCACCAGGGCTTTCACATGTGCCTCAGAACACAGCAACAATGCCAGCATGGAGATTTTAGAGGGTGTTTTCCCCAACTGTTTAACTACGTCGTAGTCGCTCTTCTTTATTATTCTTAGGATCTCCTCCATTTCCTTCTTGGAGGTTTCAGGGATAGTCAGTGGTTGAGCCTTCGTCCGGACAGGCTCTTCTTGAATACTTTTTCCTCGAGTTTCAGTAGTAGGAGTGTTGGTAGGGATAAAAGCCGGAGTTATATCGTCTTCGTCAATAGGAGCACTTGCAAGTATGATTATTGGTACATGGGTAACCTTTGGAGCAGCCACGGGTCCAAAAATTGCCTTTGGGGGGCAATTTCTGGAGAGAAGATTCTACCGCTTCGGGTAATCTTACTGGTTCCGGAAATATTGCTAATGTCGGAGTCTTCTTCTTCAGAGTTTATCTCTTCGGAGACCAGCCCATCTTGTTTGATGCCATGGTAGTAGATCTCACCACCGTAATTCCACGACACAGTTTTGTCTGATTCATACGGGACTGGCCCATGCATTGTGATTATAAGAGGAGTAGTTTTTGGAACCAATGTAATCCTAACAGGTCTTTTGAGGACCCTGGAAGAATTGGCGGAGATGGTGATGATTGAAACGTCTTCAACAGGAACAGGTAAAACAAGAGTACTTTCAAACAAAATCTCTTTGTTGTCTATCAAGCGTTGAATGCCTGCTTTCAGCAAAGGGCAAACAGTTGGTGAGGATAAGCAAAGATGGCAGTCTTCATTACAACCCGGGAATACACCAGCTTTCAACAAGTTTATCTTAATGATTGGGAGTGGAGTCAAGAGTTCATCGATTATGGTAACAAACAAATCTTCTTCAACAACATTAGTGTGGTGACCATGCTTGGGCATAGGAGCAGAAATGACGTTTGGCTTCTCGATTTCATAAAACTTAATCTCTTTTGCGTCTATAAGGTCTTGAATTTTGATTTTCAGGGCCTAATAGTTGTTAGTGTCATGACCCGGACTTTCGGAATGATATGCGCATCGGGCATTTGGGTGATAATGAGGGGACGCTGTGTTGGGGTTCTTTGGAGCTTCTTTTAAAGTTGCCAAATTGGATTTTAGAAGATGCGGTAAAACCTGGGCTAGAGTCATATTAATTCTGGTGAATTGTCGGACTGGCCTTTCCACCCTCGGTTGATTACTTCTTGGTTGATCAGATGTAGGTTTTGGGATCATAACAGCTCCTACCATTGGTCGACGTTCAGCTCTCCCTTGGTTCCTTTATGGATAAACAGCAGATACCTCCTTCTTCCCAGTGAAAGGCTTTCTCACAGTTGTAGAGGCAGATGAATCCTTCTGAATCTTTCCACGTTTTTGCCAGCTTCCACCCTCTCTCAGGTTAGTATTAACTCAGTAAATCCTGCAGATGAGCTTCCAGTCAGATGGTTGAAGAAAGGGCCCTATAGAGTGCCTAAGAACATGTCCACCAACTCCCTTTCAGACAGAGGGGGTTGAACTCTCCCAGCTAGATCTCTCCACTTTTGCACGTAATCCTTGAAACCCTCATTGGAAGCCATGGCCATACTTTGAAGTTGAGTATGGGTAGGCGCCAAATCTGCATTATATTGGTATTGCTTATAGAAAGCTACGGCAAGATCTTTCCAGTTATGGACGTTGGCCCTTTCCAATTGGTAAAACCAATCGAGTTGTGTTCCAGATAGGCTATCTTGGAAAAAATGCACCCACAGGTCTTTATCGGCGGAGTGCGGCTGGATCTTTCTCACATATGATCGGAGGTGCATCTTAGGACATGACACCCCATCATATTTTGCAAACAACGACACTTTGAACTTCAGTGGGATCACAATTCCCGACACTAGTCCCAATTCTTCAAAGTCTAGACCTGGCACCTTTTGTATTTCCATAGCGCTCAAACGCTCTTCAAGATGTCTGTACTTATCATCTGCTGGAGGATACTGTTCCTCTGAGTAGTCTTCCTCTTCTTCCTCCTCTTCAGATTTTGACGGAACTGCTGTTTCTTTTCCTTTCCCTTCTCCTTCCCTGGAAGTGGTTGCAAAATTCAAGGTTCTTCTAGTCTATCCCAGAAACCTTCTCCCCATGTTCAAAACCCCAGTGGCTTTCTTTGTTTTCTTCTTTCTTTCTTCAGATAACGGAGTCTTCAACTCTTCTTGCCCCCTGGCTAGGGTCATGAGTAACTGTTGAAATTGCGTGTTTTGAACTTGAAGATCTTTGACTGTCTGTTCGAGATCCATCTTACTGAAATAAACAGTAGAGAGATGAGGAAACTCGTTGCAAAAGACTTGTTTATGTTATGATGAATGATATGTACATATGTAATGTTTTCAAGGATTTTTAAAGATTCAAGTTCGTTTTAGACAAAAAGAAACACACGTTATATTAATAAGATAGAGTTTGAGTACATCAATGCCCCTTGGGCAAAATAATACAACACTCTAAGATAAAAAGTAGTGCGCATCCTCTTTGGTGCTATGTAGGCATTTAGAGTCTGCTCCTCTTGAAGTAGCCTAGTGAGTTCCAAAACCTTCTTCTCTCTTGCGTAGAATTGGGCTTCGAAAGTATCTCGTTCTCCTTTGAGCTGTATCCAATCCCTTTGTAGATCTTCAAGAGATGTGGGCATGTCAGGATGTAGGATAGTGTATGGAACTTCTCCTTCCTTAACAGGCTCAATGATCACCGGGAGAATGGAAGGATAAGGCATCATAAGACTTTGAGCGCGGGTTCGTACCCACTTGAGGTAAGGCTCAAGAGGGATGGAATTCTTGTGTCCCAAAGTCTTGCTATCCACCTTGTTTAGCATCCTCCAAGCTCGGATGGATCTCTGGAGAAGACCTTGATCGTTGTGGTCGTAGTTGAATACCAAACCTTGAATCAGCATCTCGTGTCGGCCATCCCTTCGGGCATAACCAAACTGTCTTAGAGCTAAGAATAGGTTGTAGGTGATGCCTCCCCTAATGCCAAGTAGAGGGACATTAGGGAATTCCCCACAACGGTCAACAATGATAACATTCTCTTTGGATCGAGAGCACCAATGAATATCTGAATGTTTGAGAGTCATTAACCTTTGTGACCACTTTAATCCTTGATCATTCTTTAAGACTGATTGGGGAAGATGAGAAATAAACCATCTTGCCAGGAGAGGAGTGCAACACATAAGGACACCTCTTTTCCTCATTGTGCGAGTGTGAAAAGAGTGTAGGATATCCCCTAGCAATGTAGGCACCGGATTACGTGACTTGAAGATTTTGACGGCACTCACATCTATGAGTTAGTCAGGATTGGGAAACAAAACCATCCCATAGATGAGGAGAGCCACAATTTCCTCAAAAGCTTGCAAGTCTAAGGAATTCCAACAACTTTGGGCTTTCTCAAACAGAAACTTTGCTAAGAAGCCTTTGACACCACTTCTAGTTTCCCAATGAGTTGTGACATCAGATGAGTTCAAGTGCAGAGCTTGAGAAGTCTCTTATGGCTTTGGGTCTCTTTCCGTACCGTTGAAAGGTAGTTGATTGAGAATGGGAATCCTTAAGAGTTAAGAGAATTCTTCCAAAGTAGGCACAAGCTGATATTCGGGAAATGTGAAGCAATGGTGCAAAGGATCAAAGAACTGGAAGAGCACCTTCATCATATCCTCATATGTGTTGGAGGTGACCAAGTTGAGTAGACGACCATGCCTCTCGGTAAATGGATAGTTCTCAGGGATCCTTGAAGCTAGCTCCTTGAGTTGTGGAGGAATTCTTACAAGGTTGACTTGGATAGTTTTCCTGTGAAGTGAATCCATATCCTACAAAATAAGAACAAAGATGAATCTCCAAAATCCTTTAAATGGTTAGTGGATGCATATGATGCTCGTGATGTCCATGATGTTATGTACAAGTATGCATATACAAGCAAAACAAATAGGTTCTTAGTTTAGGCTTGCATGGGGTTTTATAGGTAAGTACCCTCTTGAAGTTTAGTTGGCTTAAACCTGTCCTAGCGATAGTAACCGGGTTCTAAGGAGCTCAATATCACTGGATTGTTTCCTTGGTCATTGTTTCAGCTCAAGCCTCTTTAATGGCGACAGAAATATCCCAAGAAACCAACCCTTAATGAGTGTAGTATCGAGTATCTACCAACTTCGGACTGCACCAAAGTCGGTCATCTCACTACATCCTAAAGGCCAAGTTGGTCAAGTAAAGGGTTCTAGAAGTTCATTAGTGCTTCATGACATCACTCAGCGGCCCCGTATTCTCTTTGACTGACTCAAAGGCTACAGGTACCCACAAATATGTCACACTAACATAGTTATTGCTTAGACCATGTCGGTATACCCCGCACAGTTTCCACAATGTATTGCTATTTACCTATAATGTATCCCAAATCTGGGTAGAGGATTCAAACCCAAACAAAGAACCATAATGTAAAGCAAACAAGTCAAACAATGTAAGCGAATAAATGTGATCTAGCCCTAAGGTAACCCCACTTTTATAAAAGTCCCCAGCAGAGTCGCCAATTCTGTGATATGGTGGGAGAACTGACTTGAGGGTTTTGCGTTTTATCGCAAATGTTGTCGTTAGCAAGAGTCGCCACACACTTTTCTTTTATCCAAAAGGAAAGGTGAAAAAGCACAGGAAAGACCTTTGAGATGTTTTCTTGAGTTCGGGGGTTAGATTATAAAAAGGGAAGGTATTATCACCCTTTTCATCCATGGTTTTCCATGGGCTCTTAGTTACTTGCTAGATCACTTGCTTTTTGTTTTGAAATTGTGCTTTGTGTGGTATTTGAAAGTATTTTGTAAAAGAGGCCATTGTTTAGGTAACCTTTGTAATGATTCTCGTTCGTAAGAATGTATACAAAGATGTTTGTCTTTTTGAAAATGTTTTCAATGTTTGTAAAATATTTGGAAATGTGTGTGTTTGTTTTGAAAAATAGCAAGGATAGTTGTTTGAAAATAGGGCAAGTAACTAGAAGTAATCTATCTACTCAAATGTCTTTCTTATGCATTTTCTATTCCTTTGACATTGTTGTCTTACCATTTATTTGGTAAGCAACCCTATCTTTGGATGTAAACGGGACGGGCGTGGGTCATCGTATAACCATGATTAGTAATGTTGCAAAGTATCTTTGGCATTTTTTTGAGGGACCAAGATCATTTTGTAAGGAAACTTTGAATAGCGTCATCGAGGTACTATGATCTTATACTTGTTTGTTTTGCCAAGATACTTCACATGCATAATATGGTCATTTTTATATAAGGCAACCAAGTGGTGAAACCCTAAGGATGCTTGTGTGCAAGTGTATTATTTTCATGCTTTGATTTTGTCTTGGATTTAGGGTTTTCTATTTGATTTGTTTTTATCTTGCCATTCAAACCCTAATTACTAGCATGGTATGAAAAAGCGGTAAATTGCGTAATTTAAAGATTACTACGCTATTACAACATTTTATGGGAGGGGGGAATACAAATTGTGAATGGGGATTTGCAATAATGTAAATCTAATTAAGCTATTACAACCAAATCAAATTTGTACGAATATTGGAATAAACAAATACAATATTTAAATATGCAATATTATATACATGCAAAAAAAGATTCTGTTTTGTTTTTTATGTGAAGAGGAATTTTGAGCTAAACCTAATATCTTGAGAAAAAGAAATTAATTCTTGAAAACAAAAGTTAACCCTAATTTCTAATTTAAAAGAAAATAAAGTTCTTTAGGTATTATTTTTTGTGTATTTTTGTATTAAAAATAATAAATAATATTTTATGAAAATATTTAGTTTTTATATGCCAAAATAAATATTTACAAGTATGGAATGAAAAGGAAATAAAAATTAACCTAAATCTATTTTATTTATGTTTACAAGTTTATATAGTTTAATAAAAATATTTTTTATGTGAAAATAAAATAAACAAAATGCAATATTTATCAAGTTTTATATTTTTCATGATTTTATGTATTAAAGAAAATATTTAATAAAACAAAAATGAAAATAAAACAAATAAATAAAATATATGGGCCAGGGGTGCTGTAAGGAGACAGGGAGTAGTATGTTAGCAAAAACACTAAGGCCCAAAGAACCAAGCCCACGCTGCCAGAAACAAAAAAAAAACTGAAAAGAATGAGAAAAAAATGTAAAAGGTAACGCCAAGGTTCGAACCCACGACCTGGGCATTGCCAGCACGCTACCTTGCCACTGGGGTGGCTGTACATCCCTTAGTATAAATGAAATAAAATATACATAACACAAAAGCATTCCTATCCCTGTACTTCATCTTCTTCCTCAAGCTAGCCGGACCTCTTGTAACTCTTTCATCTCTCAACAAAAATGGAAATTGATAACATGAATGTTATAGCATGTTCTTTGTAAGGGATGAGGTTGGGATGTTTAGTGTCCCACTCTCCTTTGATTTGACTGATAACCAAAGTTGAGTCCCCAAACACATCTAAGGATTTGATTCCCAAGTCTATTGCAGCCTTGAGACCAAAGATACAAGCTTCATACTCGGCCATGTTGTTGGTGCAGTTAAAGCAAAGCCTGGCTGTGAAAGGAGTATGGCAACCTTCTGGAGAGATAAGTATCGCGCCGATACCGTTGCCAAGTGCATTGGAAGCACCATCAAAGTACAGGGTCCATCGGGATCCTTGTTCAGGTCCGTCATATGGTCTAATATCTTCAATATTGTCCAATGTCATGATGTCTTCGTCAGGGAAGTTGAACTTCATGGATTGGTAATCTTCGACAACTTGATGGTCCAGATGATCGGCTAGTACACTCCCCTTTATAGCTTTTTGGGTCGTGTACTGTATATCATACTTTGTGAGGATCATTTGCCATCTAGCTATTCTTCCAGACAAAGCAGGCTTCTCAAAGATGTATTTGATCGGGTCCATCTTAGATATCAACAAAGTGGTATGAGTCAACATATACTGCCTTAGCCGGCGAGCAGCCCATACCAAAGCGCAACAAGTTTTCTCGAGCAGTGAATATCTTGTTTCACAGTCGATAAACTTTTTGCTAAGGTAATAAATGGCATGCTCTTTTCGGCCAGACTCGACATGCTGCCCCAGTATGCACCCCATTGAATTCTCTAGGACAGTCAGATACATGATTAGCGGTCTTCCTTCGACGGGTGGCATCAAGATAGGAGGTTCTAGCAAATAATCCTTGATTTTATCGAAAGCATCTTGACAGTCATCATTCCATTTAACTACCTGATCTTTCTTCAATGGCTTGAAGATTGGTTCACAGGTAGATGTCAGGTGAGAAATGAACCTTGCAATGTAGTTTAGGCGTCCCAAGAAACCTCTGACCTCCTTCTCAGTGCGAGGAGCGGGCATTTCTTGTATAGCTTTGACTTTGGCAGGATCAACCTCGATGCCTTTGTTACTGACAATGAAACCCAAGAGTTTACCGGACCGGACTCTGAAGGTACACTTGTTAGGGTTTAACCTTAGCTTGTATTCCTTTAACCTGGCAAACAGCTTTTGTAAGTGGTCGAGGTGTTCTTCTTCAGTTTGTGAGCGGGCTATCATGTCATCTACGTAGACCTCTATCTCATGATGTATCATATCATGAAACAAAGCTATCATGGCGCGTTGATAGGTTGCCCCGGCATTCTTCAGTCCGAATGGTATCACTTTGTAGTAGAACGTACCCCACTGTGTAACAAAAGTAGTTTTCTCCATGTCCTCGGGTGCCATTTTGATCTAGTTATAGCCCGAGAATCCATCCATGAAAGAAAATACCTTGTGCTGAGTTGTATTGTCAACCAAGATGTCAATGTGCGGTAGTGGAAAGTCATCTTTAGGGCTGGCCCTGTTTAAGTCTCTATAATCCATGCACATTCTCACCTTGTTGTCCTTCTTAGGCACGGGCACAATGTTAGCAACCCATTGTGGATAGGAAGTAACAGCAAGAAATCCAGCATTGAACTGCTTCATAACTTCTGCTTTGATCTTTTCAGACATATCGGGCCTCATGTGGCGAACTTTCTGTTTAACTGGTGGACAGTCTTCTCTTGTGAGGAGACGGTGTACCACGATGTTTGTATCAAGTCCCGACATGTCTTCGTAGGACCAGGAAAAGATCTCAACATATTCATATAACAGTTGAGTTAAGCGCTCCTTGACATTTGGCTCTAGGTTGGAACCCACTCTGACTTCTTTTCTGTCTTCCTCAGTACCCAAGTTGATTGTCTCTAACAACTCTTCATGAGGTAGAATATCCCTTTCTTCTTGTTGTAGCAGTCTAGCCAATTCTCTCGGCACTTCACAGTCTTCCTCACCTTCGTATTCGGCATGGTAGACCATATCTTCAGAGTCACTGAAGGCCATAGCAGAATTGTTACCCATGGAATCCGGAATGGAAGGGTACCTGCATTTGTGAGTGTGGGTGTGTGTAAGGGATAGCCACCTTTAAACAAATAAAATGTAAAAAGAAGGAAAATGAACACAAAAGTTTATATGTGAAAACGTCCATGATTCATTAAAATGGCATATGAAAATGAAAAATCAAACCCTTACAAAAGGACATATGTGCCTCGGGTAAGACACAAGGTTAAAAGAGTACAAATTGTTTAAGAATTATTACAAACCAACAAAAATGTTTGAAAGATAAATTACTGATTTATGAAAGTAATGGGAACAAAGTCCTTTGCCTCCCAATTTCTCAATCCTCCGTCAACAGTAGGGAAAATCCAGTCTTCCAAGTTGCTCTCCTCTTCACCATCCTCCAAAGCATTGACTCCATGATGGGTGATATTCACTGGTGGCCCTCTAGCCTGGGAGCAGCGTACAACCTTTTGAGCAGAAGCAGTGAAACCCAAGCCGAATTTATCAGATTTAAAGGGAAAGTCGGGAAGTTGCCCCCATATTATGCTCCCTCCTTCTTCAATCACAGCCTTTGCATCTTTGAGAGACGACATCCGAGGCGTAGGTCTGGTAATCATAGGCACATAAGCCACTGTTTTGGTTGCCGCAATCTCCTGAGCTACTTCTTCAAAATGCTGAAAGGGGGTTTCGATGAATTCACTATCCAATTCTACATAGCGGAAAGAATTTAGATGGCTTATCATGTATTCCTCCTCGCCATGAACAGTTATAATTTTCCTCTGGATAGGGTACTTGAGCATTTGATGCATAATAGAAGTGACGGCTCCAGCATGGTGAATCCAGAGTCTTCCCAACAAGCAAGAATAGGAAGGACGGATGTCCATCACATAGAATGTGGAGTTGAAGGTTTCAGTTCCCACTTTAATCGGGATGTCCACCTCTCCATGGACCATCCTTTTAGAACCATCAAAGGCTCTGACAATGATATTGCTGGGCTTCAGGGTTAGGCCTTCATAGTCCAATCTATCTAATTCTTTCTTCGGCAAGACATTTAAAGACGACCCAGTATCAACCAGAACTTGTGCTAGAGTAGTCCCTCTGCATTCCATCGAGACATGCAAAGCGTCATTATGCTTTCTCCCTTTAGATGTTAAATCAACATCGGAGAATCCTAGACCGTTGTCAGCTGTTAAGCTAGCTACACATTCCTGGAACTGATCCGCGGAGGTTTCTTGTGGCACGTGGGCCATCTTCAAGAGTCTGATCAGGGCTTTAGCATGAGCGTCGGAACAAAGCAGCAAGGTGAGCATATATATCTTTGAGGGGGTTTGCCCCAGTTGCTCCACAACATCATAATCGCTTTTCTTGATTATTTTCAAAATCTCCTCCATTTCTTTTTGAGAGGTTTCAGGGATAACCAATGGCTGAGTCCTCGTCCTGACGGGCTCTTCTTGGATCCCTTTCCCTCTATCATTAGCAGCAGCGGATGGGACAACCACAGGAGTTACAACTTCTTCAATAACTAGAGTTCTTGCAGATATGGTGACCGGCACAGGGGTAACCTTAGGAGCATTCGAGGGTCCGAAGATTGCCCTTGGAGGAGCAATCTCCGGAGAGAAAATTCTTCCACTGCAGGTGATTTTACTCGTTTCGGCAATGTTTCCAATGTTGGAAGTCTCTTCATCAGAACTCTCTTTATTCGATTCAATTTTCTTAACACCGTGGTAAAAGATCTCTCCATCATAGTTCCACGGTATTGATTTGTTGGACTTGTACGGGACGGGCCCCGACATAGTTATCTTCAGAGGTGCAATCTTCGGATCGGATGTAATCTTAACAGGTCTTTTGGAGACCTTGGAAAGATTGGCGGATATGGTAATTATTGAAATATCATTGACAAGAGTCAGAGTAACAGGAGTCTTTTCAAAAAGGATTTCTTGGTTATCCATTAGGAATTGGACGCCTAACTTCAACAACGGACAGTCGGTTGGTAAGGATGAACAAAGGCAGCAATCTTTTTCACATCCTGGGAAAATCCCAGCCTTCAACAAATTCAGCTTGATTATCAGTAACGGAGTCATCAAATCATCAACAGTAGTAACAAACAGATCCTTTTCAACAATATGGGCATTGTGGCCATGCTTTGGCATTGGAGCAGAGATCACATTTGACTTTTCAGGGGCGTCAAATTCCACTTCCTTAGCGTCTATTAAATCCTGGATCTTATTCTTGAGGGCCCAACAATTGTTGGTGTCGTGCCCTATGCTATCTGAATGATAAGAACACTTGGCGTTTGAATGGTAAAACGGAGAAGAAGTATTCGGATTCTTCGGTGCCTCTTTCAAGGTTGTAAGGTTTAACTTCAAGAGATGGGGTAAAACTTGAGCAAGATTCATTTTTATCCGGGTATACTTCCGTTGTAGTCTTTCCACCCTTGCTTGGTTGGTTCTGGGTTGATTGTTTCTGGGCTGATCAGCTGCAGACTTCTGAATCATTACGGCCCCCACCACTGGCCGACGCTCAACTCTCCCCTAACCTCTTTGAGAGTAGACAACTGATACTTCCTTCTTTGCTAGAAAAGGCTTTTTGATGGCAGCGGAAGCAGATGTATCTTTTTGAATTTTACCACTCTTGATTCCGACTTCAACTCTCTTACCAGTTAGAATCAACTCAGTGAACCGCGCAGATAAAATTCCAATCAGGTGATTAAAGAAAGGCCCTGACAAAGTCCCTAAGAACATATCTACTAGTTCCCTCTCAGATAGAGGTGGTTGTACTCGTCCCGCCAAGTCTCTCCATTTTTGGGCATACTCCTTGAAACCTTCATTGGAGACCATACCCATACTTTGTAATTTAGTACGAGTTGGTGCTAAGTCCACATTATATTGATACTGCTTGTAGAAGGAAGCAGCTAAATCCTCCCAATTATGCACGCCAGACCTCTCTAGCTGGTAGAACCAATCCAATTGCGTCCTCGACAAACTATCCTGGAAGAAGTGAACCCACAGGTCTTTGTCAGAAGAATGTGGTTGAATTTTCCTGACGTAAGACCGTAGGTGCATCTTTGGGCAAGACACCCCATTGTACTTAGAAAACAAAGGTACTTTGAACTTAGGAGGGATAACAATTCCAGAAACCAAACCCAACTCTTCAAAGTCCATCCCAGGCACTCTCTGAACCTCCATGGCTGCCAGACGTTCTTCTAAGTTTTTGTATTTTTCATCTACAGGAGGATACTGTTGTTCTGAATAGTCTTCGTCTTCCTCTTCTTCAGCCTCAGAATCAGAAGGCACTACAACTCCTTTACCCTTTCCTTCACCCTCTTCAGATGTTGATGGGAAATCTAGGACCCTTCTGGCGTGACCTTCAAATCTTCTACCCAAAGTAGCCACACCAACTCTCTTCTTCTTCTTTTTCTCCTTTTCCCTTTCCTTCTCTAATAGAGCTTTGAGCTCCTCCTGACCCTTAGCCAAAGTCATGAGTAGCTGTTGGAATTGTGAATTATGCGCTTGTAAGTCTTTGACCGTCTGCTCAATATCCATCTTGCTGAAATAAACAGCAGAGAGATAAGGAAACCTGGTGTGAAGACCTGCTTATGCATATGATGAATGAAGATGCGATATGCAAATGATTTCAAGGAACTTTAGAAGATTTAAATTTGCCCAAACCAAAAAGAACGCACGTTATATTAAATAAAACCAAGTTTGAATACATCATGCCTCCTCGGGCTTACAAAGAAAGAAACTAAAATACAGCAAAATTCTCAAGACAAAAAGACCGAACGCATCCTTTTTGGAGCAATGTAAGTATTCAGATTCTTCTCTTCATGAAGCAGTTTGGTGAGCTCCAGAACCTTCTTCTCACTGGCGTAGTAGTGGGTTTCAAAGGTGTCTCGCTCTTCCTTAAACTGAATCCAGGCTTTCTGCAGGTCTTCGAGAGAGGTAGGCATGCCTGGATGAAGAATGGTGTACGGGACGTCTCCTTCAATAACAGGCTCAATGATGACAGGAAGGATGGAAGGGTAAGGCATTAAGAGACTCTGGGAACGAGCCTGTACCCACTTAAGGTAAGGCTCGTGAGGGATAGATTTTTTATGTCCCAAAGTTCTACTGTCCACTTTGTTCACCATTCCTCAAGCACGTGTAAACCTCTGGCGGTAACCTTGGTCTTCTTTGTCATAGTCAAAAACCAGACCTCGGACGAGCATCTCATGAGGGCCATCCCTTTGGGCATACCCGAATTTCTGAAGAGCTAAACACGGGTTATAGGTGATACCTCCCCTAATACCTAGCAGAGGTACGTTAGGGAATTCACCACAGCGGTTGATGATAGAGATATCTTCCAAGGATCTTGAGCACCAACGAATATCATAGTGGGTGAGAGACATCATCCTTTGAGACCAAGTCAATCTTTGCTCGTTCTTCAATGCTGACTGAGGCAGGTGTGAAGTGAACCACTTGACAAGTAGAGGTATACAACACAAAAGGGTACCTCTTTTCTTTATGGTACAGGTATGAAGACAATGCAAGATATCTCCTAGCAAGGTGGGTATAGGATTGCGAGAGAGAAAGAATTTGATGGCATTAACGTCTATGAATTGATCCGAGTTAGGAAACAGAACCAAACCATAAATGAGGAGAGCTAGCACTTCTTCGAAAGCTTGGAAATCCATGTCATCCCATAATGAACGAGCTTTTTCCAATAGAAACTTAGCTAAAAATCCTTTAACCCCACTTCTTGTCTCCCAATTCGCTGTAACGTTGGCCCTCTTCATGTGTAAAGCTTCGGCGATGACTTCAGGTTTTGGAATTCCTTCTAGACCGGTGAACGGTATCTGATTAAGCACAGGCACCCCTAAGATCAGAGAGAACTCTTCCAATGTTGGTACCAACTAATAGTTCGGAAAAGTGAAACAATGATGTACGGGGTCAAAGAATTGGAACAGTACACACATCATCTCTTCTTGGAAGTTGGATGTAGCTAGACTGAGAAGTCGACCATACTTCTTTGTAAAAGGAGAAACCCCGGGCACTCTTGAGGCTAGCTCTTGAAGTTGAGGATGTGTTTTTACAAAGCTGATTCGGATGGTGTTTCTTCGGAGAGGATTCATTTCCTACAAAACAAAAACAAAGATAAATTTCTAAATCCTTGAAATGGTTAGTGAGCATGCATATGATGTTGATGATGTTTATGTACAAGCAAACATATATACACACAACAAACAGATCCCTATGTTTCAGGCTTGCATGAGTTTTTAGGTAAGTACCCTCTTAAAGTTTTAGTGGGCTCAACCTGTCCTAGAAATAAAGATCGGGTTCTAAAGGATCTTAATATCACCGACCTTTCTTTTAGGCATTGTCTCAGCACAACAATCTTTTCTTGCGGCCGAGATATCCCAAAAGCCTAGCCTCAATGAGTGTAGTATCGAGTGTCAACCAATTTTCAGCTTTACACCAAAACCGGTTACCGCACTACGTCCTAATGGCCAAGTTTGTTTAATTAGGGTTCTAAGGTCAATTAGTGCTTCACGATGCCACTCAGCGGCCCCGTATTCTCCTCAATTCACCACTAGGGATACCAGTACCCACAAATGCATCACACTAACGTAGCTACTGTTTCAACCGTATCGTTCTACACCGTACAGTTCCCACACAGTTTATTGCTACTTACTTAAAAGGTATTTCCCAGATCCGGGTAGAGGATTCAAACCCAAACAATAGAACCAAAAGATAAAGCATATAAGTCAAGCAAGATAAGCATGTAAAGGTGATCTAAAACCCTAAGGTAACCCCACTTTTTATTTAAGAGTCCCCATCAAAGTCGCCAGTTCTGTGATACGGTGGGAGAACTAACTAGATGTTTTGTGTTTCGTTCGCACTTGTGCAGTTAGCAAGAGTCGCCACCGACTTTTCTTTTATCCAAAAGGAAAGGTAAAAAAGCATAGGAAAGACCTTTCGAGAATTTTCTCGGGTTCGGGGGGTAGATTATGAAAAGGGAAGGTGTTAGCACCCTTTTCATCCATGGTTTTCCATGGGCTCTTAGTTACTCGTTTTAGATCACTTGATTTTGTTTGATTGTGTGCTTGTGGTGTGGTTTTTTGAAAGTATTTTGGAAAGTTTCTTTGTAATGGTTCTCGTCTCTATAAGAACGTATACAAAGTTTTGTTTCGAAAAATGGTTCAAAGATGTGTTTGTGAATCGTGTTTTGAAAAGTGTTTTGAAAAGAGGTTTTGCAATGGTTCTCGTTTCTATAAGAACGTATACAAAATGTTCTATCTTTTTGAAAATGTTTGGAAATGAAAGTGTAGGTGTGAAAGTTTTTGTCGTGAGAAAGCGAGTAACTAAGAGCGAATCTATCTACTCGAAAGGTCTTAAATTGTTCTCTTTTCTTCCTTTTAATGGTGCTATCTTACCATTGATTTGGTAAGAAGCCCCTGAAGAAGTGAAAAACACAAGAAGGGGGGGTTGAATTGTAAAACTGAAAATCAATGCAATGAACAAGATATTTTTATCCTGGTTCGTTTGATCTCAAACTACTCCAGTCCACCCGTCAAGGTGATTTCGCCTCTCTCCAACGAGGTCTTAATCCACTATATTCAACTGAATATTACAAACTGCTTTAACAACTGCTAAAGCCTTCTTGATGCAAACCACAACCCGGTTTGTCAAGGAAACACTTTCTTACAAAAAAGATAAATCTAGGTGTGTGAATGTTTTCTACAAAACTGTATCACAACTGTGATGTATACACAACTTAAGCTTATGAAACTAGATTGCTAAACAATGATTGAGTAAGGAGATATGTAGCGTTTAGCAAACTGAGAGAAGGAAGATTATGATTAGCTTTTAGGCGTGTAAAATGTTGGAGAGCATTAGCCAATTCAATCTTCATAGTCTTGTTTATATAGCACTGAGATTGTTGAACGTTGGAGCAATATTCTTGATTCAATGCTAATAACAAACTTTCCTTATTGAGCAAATCTTGTCTGGAATGAGGCCGTTGGTAATAATTTGCTTTCAATGCACAGTACCGTTGCTTACTTAATGCATGTTCTGGCTTGGCTCATTCTGACTCTGCTTAACTGCTGATGAACTGTTGTTTTCTTTATCAGAGTGTTGAGCGCAGTTCTGTTCATCAAGCTTCAGCATACACGTGAGTTGATCTTCTGATTCTGGTATTCTGATATAGCAACTTCTGATGTTGGTGTCAAGAACCAATATTCTGATGCTGATTAAGTGTGCTCTTGCTGATACCTATCAGAGTTTCTGCAAGGCAGAACGTAATATTTTTAGGTAGCAAATAGTTCATACATGAATCATATAAATAATATATCATTTCATTTTGTTATCATCAAAACTTAAACATAGGGTAGTAGATTCAAACTTTGTTCTAATAGCCCCATCCTTGGATGTGAAGGGACAAGCGCGGGTCAATTTTACAATCATTGAAAGCAACTTGTGAGACGCTCTAGCAATTTTGTAAGGGACAAGATCGTTTTATCGAAGGCAACATCGAGGGTCATCGAGGGACTACGATCTTTTTTTATCGAAGGGTCATTTGCTAGAGTGTCTCATATTCGAGGGACATGATTGTATTTCCGAGGCAACAAGCGAGGTTACCTTAGAGGTGCGCGTGTGAGGAAGTGTATTGATTTCAAGTTATTTTATTCTTGGATTAGGTCATCTAGCGATTGATTTTTTTGAATCTTGCCATACATGCCTAATTACTACGCAGTATATAGAAAGCAATAAATTGCGGGAATTAAAATTCTAAGCTATCACAAAAGTATCCGGGAATGGGGGTACAATTATTACAAATGGGGATGAATCACATAAAAATAACAACGTCCAAATAATACAACCAAATCGAATTGTTGTGCGATTTAATACAAAGCTATAACAATTTATGAAATAAAGAAATCAATAAAGTATGAAATGCAATGTATTTACTTGAAAAATAAAAATAAAACTTAATCTAAAAAGAAAATGATTTAAGTTGAAAATCTTTATTATATTTTACGTGTATTTTATTAATTATGTAAATAAAGAAAGAAAAAAAACTAAATTAAATGTTTTTAGTGTTTTTATTAAGTGTAAGAAAATTAATAAAAAGAAAATGATAAAAGAAAACTAATTAAAAAATCAAATTAATTTTACAAAATGAAGTTTATAAAAAATTATTAGCATATTATTAACACAAAGAAATAAAACAAATTAAATTAAATTGAAAAAGAACAAGTGAAAATGGGCTTAAGGGATTTGGATGAAAGGCCCAAAGGGAAAATAATTGTTGCCTTGGATGTTTAACAAAACAAAATAGAATAGGGGGTATGCTAGCAATCGTATGGGCTTTAGGTTTGAAACTAAACAGGCCCAATGCATTTGCCTAATTGTTGGATTAGGGTAAACAGAGAAAATTAGGGTTTGTTGTTCTCTCTCACAGCGGCGCCGCTTCTGATCGTTTCTATCGCTTCTCTTTCTCGTTCATCTTTCTCACTCAAAGTCCCTCTTCTCGTCCTAAATTCGTGAGTGAAACGCTTTTTTCTGGAAGACCTAGGTTCTGAAATGGAACTTATGTCTAAGGGTTTGAAATTGATTCTTATTCTGATCTCCCACCACCCTCAAGTTGCCGGAGCGCTCTCACCCTCACATCCTCACGATTTTCAGTGGTTTTGCTTTGAAAAGGTATAGTCTTGTTTTTTTGGCTTAACAGTTCATTGGTTTGGCACATTTTGTTCATGTTTTTCTTTTTCTATTGACCTATAGTGCTATGCTTTGAGATGCAGGAAGTGTTATGGAGAAAGAAAAGTATCCATACCTGTTGGAAATTCCTGTGAAATGAAAAAGGAGGGTGAGGTGGAACGTAGCGCTCCATGGTGGCCGGAGGCGTGAGATGGAAGAGATGATGGTTGAATGCACGAGCTTTTCTGGTAATTTATTTCTGTCCCTCGAGTTTTGAATGATGTTGTTTGTTGATGATTTGCTGATGCTGATGGATTCTGATATTGTTCTGTTTTTGAAACCTTGTCGATTTTCTCTTTTGATTTGTTGAGTATCTGAGTTTTTTGATGGTTGGATGTTGGTTTGAACTGGTTACATTTTGGTTTGAAAACTGTTTTTGAGGCCTTGGTTTTTGTTGCTACTGTAAGTTGAGTTAACAAGTTGGGATATATTTTTGAGGTTTTTGATTATGCAGTTTTTGGGTTATGGTATTTGGTCATGCAGGTTTTTGGTTGTTGAGGTTTGAAAACTGTTTTTTACAGTTGGGGGGGTGGTTTGAACTGTTCTGCAGTTTTGTGATTTTTGGTTTGGGATATTAGTTTTGGACCTTTTGGTATTGTTACAGGTTTGAATGTTTTGATTCTGAATTTTGTGAGTTTGGGATATTGGTTTTGGACCTTTTGGTATTATTACAGGTTTGAATGTTTTGATTCTGAGTTTTGTGAGTGTGGGTGTTGTACCCCAAAATTTCCCCTCCCATTTCCTCAACATTTTCTCATCACAAGACCCTTGGAGCTCAAGATCCAGTTAGGGTTTCCTCTGCTCAAGACTTCTCCTTGCACTATTGACCCAAATTAGGGTTTGAGTTTGCACAAAGATGTTTTGACCTAAAATTCCTAAGATGACTTTCATGCTTCATATTGGACTCCCAAGTTTATCCATACCAAGTTTCAGGCCTTGATTCCAATCTTTGCCCAGTCAATTGGACAGTTGACCTAGAAATCAGCTGTATTGGGGAAAAAGTCAACTGTGGTCAATTGACAGTCAAACCTCATGAAATTTGACCCTCATCAATATTATGAACTCATATGAACCATTTGGTCAAGTTTGGATCACAATTCCACAAGAAATTTGATCAGATCACCAAAAGGGCAAAATGGTCATTTTTAGGGTTTTGACTGCACAAAGGCAATTTTTGACTGTTTGACCTAACCAATGGCAAAACAAGCTCACATATGGACTCAAGGACCCCATGGAATTGTCTTGGCATATTCAACAAATTCAAAAGATCCTAAATGCACAAAATTGACAGATGAATTTTCCAGTCAATTGATCAATTTTTGACTGTATACTGAAAAGTCAAACTTTGACTTTTTGGTCAAAATCAAGTGTCAAGATTCATTTTTCATCAAAACATGCCAAATTATGAAACTTGTTCATCAAGAAACCCAAAATTGCAAATTAGGGTTTAAAATGAAGAATTTTCATAACTTAGAATTTTTCTAAGTTATGAAAATCCCTAATTTTTTCCTAACTTTGTCCCATTTTTTCATCAAGATGCATTTGGATTCAAGGAAAACTCAAAACATGAAAGTTGTAGCCCATTGCAAAATCTACAACTTTGATTCACAAAGTTTACTCAAAAGAAGCTTGTAGCTCAAGTTATGATTTTTTGAACAAGGGTGCAAAACATTCTTAACTTAGAAAAATTTTGACCTATTCTAGGCAGGATTTTTGCCTAACTTCATGGCCACTTTTCACATGCATCCACTTGGAATTTCAATTTGCATTACAAAGATGGATTGTATTACACATTCCAAGATTTCCAAAATGTCCAAGAACTCATCAAACAACCTTGTGGTTAGGGAGAATCGAATTTGGAAATATGAGCAAAAGTCACTTTGATTCATGGCCAGAGGCATGTTCATAACTTGTGCATTTTCAAACTCAGCATATGCAAGCTACATTACAGGCCTCTAATCTCATTTACACTCATAAATTTAATTCCAATCCTTTGTGTTTAAGCCTTATCTTGTGTGTTTAACCATTGCATACAAGATTGAGCCATAAATGGAAAAAGCACATTATCCATTTTTGAAAAGGTGAACTTTATGTCAAGTTTGCAAATCAAGAAGTACAATGCAAATCCTTTTGGCACAAGTTCAGGAACATATCCCACTGATCAATACAAAGCTTTGCAGCACATTTGAGGGGCCTAGAGAAGCTTGTAACAAGACTTGGCATTTTTGACTTACATTAGAAGAAACTTGGCATATTGATATCCAACTCTCATTGCTGCAAGAACTAGCTTAGACAAACTTGTTAGACACATTCAAAACAACATAACTGAGCTAAGGCACGACCAAAACACCTTCCAAACCTCATCATTCATCAAAACACCATCCTACTGCAGAAAACAGAGTCACCCCTGCAGTTGGATTTCCATAACTCAATCCACTCGTGCATTTTTGCTAAAACCAGTTCATACACACTCCATACCACATATACAAGCTACCCCAAGCATTGGACACGACCTGTAACACCTCTAACCAACTTCACCATTTTCACTTTTTCTGTTTTGCAGGTTGATTACCATAGCTTGATTCACTTGGTTTCAAAGCAAGCTAAAGGTTGGAATAGCATCCCTGGACTTCAAGCAAGCTGTACCAATCCTCACCTTGCCTTGAAAGTGCCTCCATTGCCAGACACGATCCAAGCTGAACAGGTAAGTTCATGGACTTCTATCTCTCAATCTAGGAAGAGTTAGCTTTAAGTTTATGAATGAAAAATGTTCTACTCATGGCCCTGAAGCTATACATATCCTCACTTTCCATTTATATTGCATATGCTGAGAGAATTTAAGGCCTGGACATTGACAAAAACTTAGGTTAAGAATTAGGGATAGAGAAATTCTCTCTCATTTCTGAGAGTTAGATCAAGTTCTTGGTATGTATGGAATCGTGGCTTGATGCTTGACACTTTTCATGTTATAAGTTTGTGCTAAAAGTCCAGGAATCAGGAGTTGTGGTTGAAGCAAGAGAGCGCGCGCATTTTTCAAACGTTTGTCTGGAGGTTGAAGACAACCTCTCATGGGCTGGGCTTGAGATTGTTTTTCCTTTTTGCACTTTCATTTTTCACATGCACCCCCCTGGCCCATTTTGAGATATACTTGTCATTTTTTATTTTTTCCTTTTGATTTTGTTTCTATATTTTTATTTAAGCATGAAAAAATATTAAAATTATTTTTCCCACATTTTTTGCATTTTTTTTATATTTATTTTGTTTCATTTAGTTTTGTACATAAATAAACATAAATATACTTTTATTTAAAAATAACTAAAAATAACACAAATATATTTATTTTCTGATTTCATTTTATTTTATCTTTTTGAAAACATTTTATAAAAAATATACTTTTTTTTTGTAAATATTAAATACTTAATTTTTGTACATATTTAATATATTTAATAAATAATATAAATACTTATATATTTATTAGTATATTTAAGTTAAAAACATAAAAATAATACATTTTATTTTTTTTATTTTATCAATATTTAATTTAAAAAATCACTCTTTGACAATATACTTTCTTTTTATTTATTTTTTGTACATAATTAATAAATATTGCATATATTATATAATTAATACCTTTTATTTAGCAAAATTAGGGTTTTTGCCCTAAACATGAAAATATTCAAAAATTAACTTTCTTTTAATTATTTTTATTTTATTTGTGAATAAAACATACACTTACACAAAAATACCTTCACATACATATTGCTTTATTCTTATACATCTTTATATTTACATTTGCGCAATTCGATTTGGTTGTAAATATTGGACACTACTCTCCTATGAAGTCACAATCCCCATTTGAACATTTGTACCCCCCATCCCATGATTATTGTGTAATAACTTAGGACCTTTAAATTCCTCATTTAAAAGTTTTCTAATTATACCATGATAGAATTAGGGTTTTGTATGCAAAAATTAACCAAAAATAGTTTGACCTAAATTCAAGATAAACAAGCATGAAAATGGACAACACCAATCACACCTGCACCCCCCTAGGGTTATTCCACTTGTTGCCTTCAATAATGGGCCATATTGCATGTTAGGTATCTTTGGCAAAAACAAAACAATCAAATGATCATAGTCCCTCGATGACGCTTTCGAAAGTTGCCTAAAAATGATCAAGTCCCTTAAAGGAAAAATTGCCCAAAGATACTTGGCACCATTGCAATCATGGTCTAAACGATGACCCGCGCCTGTCCCGTTCACATCCTAACACAAGATTTTCCACCAAATACAATGATGGAAAAAAATTGTTAAAAGGGTTAAAACATAGCAAAGATCTTTGAAAAATTTAGGGTAGATAGCTTTTAGTTACTTGCCAACTTGCAAAAACAAAAACACTTGCCTATTTTTCAAAACCACACATCACAACAACTTTCAAAAACATTGAAAACTTTTCAAAAGACATACACTTTTGTATACATCCCAACATGGATCATTACAAAGGTTGCCACCACATTGGCCTCTTTTCAAAACATTTTCAAAACCCACACACACAAAGCACCATTTCAAACAATTGAAAATCAAGGCAAGTTGATCTAAGCAAGTAACTAAGAGCCCATGGATAACCATGGATAGAAAGGGTGCTAATACCTTCCCTTTCTATAATCTACTCCCCGAACCCAAGAAAACATCTCAAAGGTTTTTGCTGTGCTTTTTAACCTTTCCTTAGGATAAAATAAAAAGTCGGTGGCGACTCTTGCTCAACCGAAACATTTGCGAAAACAAACGCAAAACCTCAAGTCAGTTCTCCCACCGTATCACAAAACTGGCGACTCTGCTGGGGAAACTTAAAAGTGGAGTAACCTTAGGGCTTAGATCACTCTTGTTTTCAAATTGTTTGCTTTGTTTGCTTTTATATTTGTGGGCTTTGCATCGAAGTTTCATAGATCCTAACCCAGATCTGGGGAATACCCTTTTAGGTAGCATAATCTGTGAGGGACCTGTCTGGCGTAGACCGACATGGGTGAAGCAGTGGCTACGTTGGTGTGACACCTTGGTCTGTACCGATATCCTTTGTGTTGCAACAAGGAGAATATGGGTCTTCCAAGGAGTCATTAAGCACCAACCGACCTTAGAACCCTAAATTGTCCCAACTTGGCCATAGAACAGTAGCAGTATGCTACACTCATTGAGGCTAAACTCTCGCGATGGTTCTGGCTGCAAGAAAAGATTGCGATGTTGGAGTTATGACCGATTGAGGGTAGTCAATGATATTGAGATCCTCTAGAACCCGGTTACTTTTTGATAGGACAAGTTTTAACCAACGAAACTAAAAGAGGGTAATACCTAAACTTCATGCTGGCTTAAACCCTAAGGGTTGTCTTGTGTGACTTGTGTGCCTTATCATGCTTGCCTTTGTGAATACTTGTGGTGTGCTTCATCATAGCATCATACCATCATACCATTGCATGCATCCTGCATAAGGACTGACCCATTTCAAAGACAAGAGGGTCTCATCTTTGCTCTGTTTTATAGAACATCATGATGCCCGTGCGTAGGAATACTATCCGGCTCAACTTTGTTCAACCACCAGCTTTGCTCAAGGAATTGGTTGGTAGGATTCCAAACACTACTTCCTTCATCAAGAGGCATGTTTCTCTCCTTAGTTTGATCACTTCAAAGTGGGACCAACAACTGATAAGTGTCCTGACCCAGTTTTATGATCCCCTGTATCATTGCTTCACCTTTCAAGACTTCCAGCTGGTCCATACCCTGGAAGAATTCTCTGATTTGCTTGGTATCCCTGTTTTGGAACAGACTCCATTCACTGGTTGGGAGAAGACTCTTAAGCCTGAAGAGATTGTTGCAGTCCTTCCCTTGACCAAAGAAGAGGTAATGGCTAACTAGGACACTAGAAGTGGAGTTAAGGGCTTCTTAGTCAAATTTCTGGTTGGCAAAGCTAATAGTTTCTGGGATGACTTAGACTTCAAGGCGTACGAAGACATTCTGGCTCTTTTAATCTATGGTCTGGTATTGTTTCCCAATCCTGATACCTTTATCAATATCTATGCCATAAGGATCTTCATGTCTCGGAACCCTGTACCCACTCTTTTGGGTGATATCCTGCAACAACTCTATGCTCGTACTGCCCGAAGACGGGGAACTCCATGGTGTTGTGCTCCTATGTTAGTGAGGTGGTTTATTTCTCACCTCCTTAAGTTCATGCTGAAGAATGAAGAAGGAAAGGGTTGGGCTCATAGGTTAATGTCTCTCACTGATAATGACATCATTTGGACACTCAGAGGTTTGGATGAGGTAGCTGTTATTGATCGTTGTGGAGAATACCCTAATGTTCCATTGATCGGTACCCAGGGAGGAATCTCTTATAATCCATGTTTAGCTCTCCGTCAGTTTGGAAGAGCCAGAAGAGTAGGGCCTCATGAGATGTTGGTTCCTCACTTCAGTTTTGAATTTCAGGTAGGCAGTGACAAATTGCGCCATGGATTCATTAAGGCTTGGGATAGAATTCACAAAGCTGACCCACATGAGTTGGGACCGAAGACTTCTCTACCATTGGAACCCTATTGCAGATGGGTCCACATCCGTGCTCAGAAGTTAGGTATGCCATACGAAGCTGTCAGGCCTATCATTCTTGAATCTCCTGATGAAGACGGGGTTCCTCCAACTGTCCTCCCTCCTTAGATACCCATTGATGTTGATACACTAAATAGATCTTGGGCGCAGCTATAGGAAGAACGGGATTTTTATCAGGAAAAGTTCAACAAACAAGAACGGAAGATCCAGAAGCTGACTAAGCAATTGGAGGAAGAGTGAATCCTGAATGACTATATCCGTACTGAGAAGAGGAGGCCATGGGAGCACTGATGAGCTTAGGATGTTTCTTTTACAGCTTTTATTTCCTTTTCAGTATTTTCATTCTTGTAATGCCTAAGGGCAAGATGTTGAACAATTTAAAGTTTGAATCTAATGAAGTGTGTTTCTTTTTGTCTACAAAGTTGAATCCCGATTGTCTTTGAAAACATAAAACATACGCATCTCATTGCATCATAAGCATAACAGGTACCCTTTTTTCCACAGGTTTCTTAATCTTCTTCGCTGTTTATTTGAACAGTCATCATGAATCCTGAATCATCCAATGAGCAAGCTATCAAGGCCCTCCAGGCCCAGAACGCCCAGTTTCAAGAGTTGGTCATGAGCTTAGCCCAAGGTCAACAAGAGTTGAAGACTCTGCTCTTGAAGAAGAAGAAGAAGAAGAGGACTGTGTTGTTCAACACTGGACGGAGGTTTGGGAATACACTACATAATGAGGCTGATCAGGCTACTTCCTCTGCAGAGAAAGACAGTCCCCAAGGGGGAAGGGCTCCTAGTCCTGCAATCTCTGACAACGAGACAGATTACAATGATGAACAGTACCCTCCTGCTGCAGACAGATACAAGCAACTAGAGGACCGTTTAAGTGCCATGGAGATTCAAAATGTGTCGGGGTTGGATTTCGGAGATCTAGGTTTATCTTCTGGGGTGGTGATCCCACACAAGTTCAAGGCGCCTGCCTTTGCGAAGTACGACGGGGCTTCCTGTCCTAAGCTGCATCTCAGATCATATGTAAGGAGGATCCATTTCTTTCAGGATAGCCTTTCAGGGTCTTAACTTGAATGGTTCTATCAGCTGGATGGAGCCAGTATTCGAAACTGGGAAGATTTGGCTACCGCATTTTATAAACAGTATCAGTACAATTCTGACCTCACTCCCACGCGTACTCAACGCCAGGGTATGTCACTAGGGACGGGCGAAGGATTTAAGGAGTATGCGCAAAAGTGGAGAGACCTGGCTGGCAGGGTGCAGCCTCCTTTGACTGACCGTGAACTTGTTGACATGTTCCTAGGGACCCTGTCTGGTCCATTCTTCAATCATCTGATTGGGAATTCTTCTGCTGAGTTTACAGATTTGATCTTGACTGGTGAGAGAATAGAAGATGGTATCAAGTCGGGGAAGATACAGAAAGGTGCCTCCGCGAGTACTGAGAAGAAGCCTTTCAAGAAAGAAGCCAGTGCTGTTTATGGTCCCCGAAGACAGATTAAACCGGAACGCCGCCAAGCTATCAATGCATTGGTAATTTCAAAGCCTGCTGTTGCTCCTCAGCAATATAATCAACAAAGGGGTGAGAGGCCCAAAAGGCAGTATACTCGGCTTAGCATGAACCTGTCTCAGATTTTTCCGCAACTACTGTCAACCAACCTGGTAACCATCAAGGAAGCTCCGAAGGTGGTGAACACATCTTCTCCTAAGTACAACCCCAACGCCCATTGCGCTTATCACTCTGATAGCCCCAGGCATACTACGGACGATTGCTGGGCTCTGAGGAATAAGGTTCAAGACCTTATTGATGCTAAGGAAATACAGTTTGAGGCGCCCGAAAGGCCCAATGTTGTGACTGCTCCCATGCCCCAGCATGGAGTGAATGCTGTGGAAGAAGACTGATACGTAGCCTCCATGGAAGAGATTGTTACTCCGTTATCGACTGTTAAAAGGAATCTGTTGCTAGCCGGTTTATTTCCGGGGTGTGGTGAAGATTGCCTTCTATGTGTTGTTTCGCCTTTTGTTTGTCCTTTGCTGAAATCAGGTATCCAAAGCCTGATGGATAGCAGAGAAATCTTGTTCGAGAAGATTGTTGTTCCTGCTGTCCCTGCCGAAGAAGTTTCTATTGTTACTATTTTCAACAACCCTCCTAAGGCTCCTTCAAAGAAGCCTGTCAAAATCATGTCCACTCAGAAAATTGCTCCCATCATCATCACTGTTCCGGGGCCCCTCCCCTATACGTCCGACAAAGCTGTCCCATGGCACTATGGGGCAAATGTTTATGTGCTTGGAGTAAAACAAGAGTTTGATACAAGTACCGGTGTCAGTAACATCACCGGGCCTGCCAAAATTACTCGCAGTGGTAGGCTGTTTTCACTAGATATTGCGCCGCCAGCTATTCAGAAACCCCTTGTCATCACACCTACAAGTGTGCATGTTCCACTTCCTAATCAAGTTCTTGTTTCTACCCCTGCTGCCGAGTCATCTGATGCTCGGGGCAAAGGGATTGCTACTGATTTGCCTGCCCTAACGGAGGCACCGAAAACAACCACTGTTGAAGCCTCCCAGCAAGAGATGGAGGAGATCCTCAAGATTATCAAGAAAAGTGATTTCAATGTAGTCGAGCAATTGGGGCACACCCCATCAAAAATTTCTATGCTATCACTGCTGTTATGTTCAGAGGCCCATGCCAAGGCCCTGATCTCCTTCCTGAAGACGACTCATGTGCCGCAAGAAACGTCTGCTGATCAATTTACTGATTGTGTGGCCAACTTGACTGCCGATAATGGTTTAGGCTTCTCTGACGCTGATCTGACCGCCAAAGGGAAAAACCATAATGACGCCCTGCATGTCTCTATTGAATGCAGGGGCACTACTCTTGCCCGTGTGTTGGTAGACACCGGTTCTTCATTAAATGTGTTACCCAAGAAGGCCCTAGACAGGTTAGATTGTGAGGGTTTGGAGCTCAAGCCCAGTAACATTGTTGTCCGAGCCTTTGACGGTTCGAAAAGGATGGTCCATGGTGAAGTTGACATTCCAATCAGGGTTGGTTCTCAAGTCTTTGATTCTACTTTCTATGTGATGGAAATCCGTCCATCCTACTCTTGTTTGCTGGGTCGTCCATGGATCCACAAGGCTGGAGCTGTGACCTCCACACTACATCAGAAGCTTAAGTATCCAGTCAGAGGAAAGATTGTCACAGTTCAGGGGGAGGAAGAATATATGGTCAGCCACCTTAACTCGTTCCGGTACATAGAAATGGATGGGGAATTCATTGAGACCCCCTTTCAACACTTTGAAGAGGTACCTCAGACACTGGCGTCGGCTGAAACTGTGATTGAAGACCCTCCTTTGAAGATGGCTTCCTTAAAGGATGCCCGGGCTGTGATTGAGAAGGGTGAATGTGCAAACTGGGGCCGGATTCCTGATTTTGCTCCAAAGACCGACAAATTTGGCTTGGGTTTCACTGCAGAGGCTCAGAAGGTTGTTCGCAAAGCAAGGATTGGAAGACCTCCTGTGTTCATCACCAACCCAGGAGTGAATGCTATTGAAGACGACATGGAGGAATCCAAATTCAATAGCTGGATCTACCCAACAACCGACAGTGGACCAAGCAATTGGACTGCCAAATACTTTACACCTATTACTTTTGTCACTCAGTAATGAACTCTTTTGTTTTCAATTTTTAACAAACAATATGATGAAACTTTTATGGCTCGGTGTCCTACCCGGGGCACCGTGGCTCCATTTGTGAGGGCTTTTGTATGACATTTTCATATATCATTAATCAAAACATTGGACGTTTGTTGCATTTCAAAAATCTTGTGCTCCTTTTCTTTCTTTATTATATATTGCAAAGCAGCTATATTTACACACACTCACTTATACAGGTTCCAATCCACTATGGATCTCACTGGTAACGACTCTACTACTGCCATTTATGACTTCGAAAATCCGATCAACTTAGCCGAAGACGAAGGTGAAGATGATTACGAAGTGCCTGGTGAACTTGCAAGACTGCTACTCCAGGAAGAGAGGGCCATTCAACCACATGAAGAGCCAGTGGAAACGTTAAATCTGGGTACTGAGACAGACAGAAAGGAAGTCAAGATTGGTGCCAATCTAGAGCTCAGTGTAAAACATCGGTTGATTCAAATGCTGCATGACTACATGGAAATCTTTGCTTGGTCTTACGAAGACATGCCGGGGATGGATACCGACATTGTGGTTCATCACCTGCCTACCAAGGAAGACTGCCCTCCGGTAAAACAGAAGGTCCGCCGTATGCGTCCAGAGATGTCCGAGAAAATCAAAGCTGAGGTTATGAAACAATTTGATGCCGGGTTTCTAGCAGTAACTTCTTACCCTCAGTGGATAGCCAACGTGGTTCTAGTGCCGAAAAAGGATGGTAAGGTCCGGATGTGTGTTGATTACAGGGACTTGAACAGGGTGAGCCCTAAGGATGATTTCCCTCTGCCTCATATCGACGTTCTGGTTGACAATACTGCTCAGCATAAAGTTTTCTCCTTCATGGACAGCTTCTCCGGTTATAATCAGATCAAGATGGCCCCTGAAGATATGGAGAAGACCACTTTTGTTACTCAGTGGGGCACTTTTTGCTACAAGGTCATGCCTTTTGGTTTGAAAAATGCTGGGGCAACCTACCAACGTGCCATGGTTGCTTTATTTCATGATATGATCCATCACGAGATAGAAGCATACGTCGACGATATGATTGCAAGGTCCCAAACTGAGGAGGAACACCTTGACCATCTACAGAAGTTGTTTGACTGGTTGAAGTTGTACAAGCTGAGGTTGAACCCGAACAAGTGCACCTTTGGGGTGAGATCTGGAAAACTATTAGGTTTCATTGTAAGCGACAAAGGTATTCAAGTGGACCCTGCCAAAGTGAAAGCCATACAAGAGATGCCAGCTCCCAAGACAGAGAAAGAAGTCAGAGGCTTTCTAGGGCGGTTGAACTACATTGCCCGATTCATCTCACATCTAACTGCTACCTGTGAACCAATCTTCAAACTGCTGAAGAAAGATCAAGTAGTACGTTGGAACGATGAATGTCAGGCTGCTTTCGAAAAGATCAAAGAGTATCTCCAAGAACCACCCATTCTTATGCCACCAGTTGAAGGGAGACCTCTAATCCTATACTTGACAGTACTGGACAACTCAATGGGGTGTGTGCTGGGGCAGCATGATGAGTCTGGCCGAAAAGAGCACGCCATTTATTACCTGAGCAAAAAGTTTACCGACTGTGAGACTCGGTACTCACTGCTCGAGAAAACTTGTTGCGCTCTGGTATGGGCTGCTTGCCGGCTGAGACAGTATATGTTGACTCACACTACTCTGTTGATTTCAAAAATGGATCCAATCAAGTACATATTCGAAAAGCCTGCTATGTCCGGAAGAATAGCAAGATGGCAAACGATCTTGACAGAATATGACATCCAGTACACGACTCAAAAAGAAATCAAGGGAAGTGTATTGGCAGACCATTTGGCACACCAACCGGTGGACGATTACCAGTCGTTGAACTTTGAATTTCCAGACGAAGATATCATGGTAGTGACTGATTGTGAAGTACCTGGACCGGATGAAGGACCTGAGGAAGGATCCCGATGGTCTATGCACTTTGACGGAGCCTCAAACGCTTTGGGTAATGGAATCGGCGCTGTGATCATATCCCCTAAAGGCACTCATACTCCACTTACTGCCCGACTATGTTTTAACTGCACCAACAACATGGCGGAGTATGAGGCATGTATCATGGGTCTTCAACCTGCAATTGATTTAAGGATCAAGTTTCTGAGTGTCTTCAGAGATTCCGCTCTCGTGATCAATCAGGTCAAAGGCGAGTGGGATACGAAACACCCAAACCTTATTCCTTACAAGGAGTATGTGCTGACGTTGCTTCCCCACTTCGAAGAGATAACTTTTGAACACTTCCCAAGAGAGGAGAATCAGTTGGCAGACGCGTTGGCTACAATGTCTTCTATGTTCAAGGTCAAATGGGACAACGAAGCGCCTCGGATCATTATCTGGAAATTGGATGAACCTGCATATTGCTGCGATCTCGAGATCGAAGAGGTAACAGAAAAACCCTGGTATCATGAGGTGAAGAGGTACTTGGAAGCTCAAGAATACCCCGAGGGCGCATCTGTTAATGACAAAAAGTTTCTGAGAAGGTTTGCGGCAAAGTTCTTCCTCAGCAACGGCATTCTCTACAAGCGAAACCATGACTCAACCTTACTGCGTTGTGTGGATAAGACTGGAGCAGAAAAGATCATGGCAGAGCTACATGAAGGTACCTTCGGGACACATTCCAGTGGACATACCATGGCGAAGAAAATCCTTCGGGCAGGATATTTCTGGTCCACAATGGAAGTCGACTGTTATCAGCATTCTCAGACTTGTCACAAATGCCAGATCTATGCTGATAAGGTGCACATTCCTCCGGTCCCTCTGAACGTCTTGACAACACCTTGGCCTTTTGCAATGTGGGGCATTGATATGATCGGCGAGATCCGACCTACGACATCCAACGGGCATCACTTCATCCTAGTCGCGATTGATTACTTCACAAAATGGGTTGAAGCAGCTTCCTACGCCACTGTAACCAAGAGCGTCGTGGCACGGTTCATTCGGCACAACCTGATCTGTCGATATGGCGTACCTGAGAGGATCATTACGGATAATGGTACCAATCTTAACAACAAGATGATCACTGAGCTCTGCGAGCAATTCAAGATACAACACCACAACTCTTCACCTTACCGGCCGAAGATGAATGGGGATGTAGAAGCGGCAAATAAGAATATCAAGAAGATTGTGCAGAAGATGATAGTGACCTACAAAGATTGGCACGAGATGTTACCGTTTGCTCTTCATGGGTACCGTACCTCAGCACGGACGTCAACAGGGGCAACTCTCTTTTCCTTGGTCTATGGCATGGAGGCAGTCTTGCCTATTGAAGTCCAGATACCCTCTCTCCGGATAATGAAGGATGTGGACTTAAGCGAAGATGACTGGATCCAGACTCGGCTTGATCAATTAAACCTAATTGACGAAAAGAGACTCACTGCTATTTGTCATGGTTAGACGTACCAAAAACGGATGATCAGGGCATTTAACAAGAAGGTCAGACGACAAGAGTATCAAGTCGGAGACCTGGTAATCAAGCGCATCATCCTACCTCAAAGTGATCCCAGGGGGAAATGGACCCTCACGTACGAAGGGCCATTTGTGGTTAGGCATATCTTCTCAGGAGGAGCTATGATTCTAACCACTATGGATGGTGACGACCTTCCTCACCCCACCAATGCAGACATAGTAAAAAGATACTACGTATGATCAAAGACCCACTAGGTTGACACACCTAGGCAAAAATAAGGGCTTCCCGGCGAACCAAAAGGGTTCGGGCAAAAATAAGGGATGAAAATGAAAAAATCTATACACCCGGCAAGTCGAAAACCTGAAAAGGCGGCTTGGGCAAAAATGGGTATCCCGGTGGACAGAAAACCCGAAAGGGCGGTCCAGGCAAAAGTTAGGGATAAAGCGTAATACTATGTCTCATTGGATCACCTTGCATCCAGAATTCGGTATCAACTATCGGGCTCAGACTTCGGCATCAATCAATCAGCTTCATCTTCAACTAAGCAGCAAAGTGATGAGACGCTTGAAGGCATAAAGGCGATGGCAGAGTTGGAACCCAGTGGGATTATTTTTCACATAGCTGTTTTATTTCCTTTTCAAAATTGTATAAACTCTATGTTGTTCGGCGGCGTTCTCTTACTAGGACGTCAGCCTCTTGTACATAAAACGCCTATTTACAGGCAAATTTCAAAATCAATACAAGTTCACTTTTCCAGACAAATTGCCAAATTGTTTTTCCTTTTTCTGTTTTGTCTTGCGAACAACGTCCAATGTTCATTTTTTATATATGCATTTGACATTAATTGCTAATCATGAATATTTGCATACGAAACCAAAGACTAATTACAGATGACATCAGAAACGGGGGCAATTTAGGTTTGTCCAAGCGGTCTAGTTGCTCTGTCCACCAAGGTACCAAGGTAGGTTCGGCGGAAGAACGTAACCAAGTCACCTCAACTCCCCACAGGGTAAGACCAGTTTCAGCAATACTTTCCCCAAGTAGAGTTGGTTTCCTATCAGCCCTGAAAAGGCACAATTCCCCCAGCAAGTCAATGATACTCTCCTCAAGCAGAGTTAGTCTACTGTCAGCCTTAAGGAAGTTGGGTATCCCCAGAAGATCTCAACATTCCCCAGTGGAGTATAGACATTCCTCAGCAAGCATCCCCGGCAGTCTTAATATAAGATTGTTCCCCGGTGGAATCATCCCCAAGTACAACCTAAAGTTTCCCCAGGAGAGTGGAATCCATATCCCCAGCAGGTCTTGGAGCTTATCCCCAGTAGATTCTGGAAGCTTATCCCCTGCAGAGTACGAACGTCTCTCCCCGACTTTATTCAAAGGTTATTTCCCCACCAGGGTATAACTGGGTTATCCTCAGCTAATTGCCACGGAAAGATCGTCCTTGTGATCGGTGGATCTGGAACTGACTGTTTAACACTGGTTCGCGAAATGTCGCGGAAGCAAGAGTCGCCACCGTCTTTTATTTTCTCCAAATGGAAAGGACAAAAGCACAGAAAAATTCCTTAAAGAGATTGCTCTCGGTTCGGGAGGTAGGTTATAGAAAGGGAAGGTGTTAGCACCCTTTCTATCCATGGTTATCCATGGGCTCTTAGATACTTGCTCATTTGTGTTTTCAAAAATGTTTTGTTTGCTTTTCAACTGTGGGTTTTAAAAAGTTTCTTTGAAAATTCCAGTTCGACTCTTGTATCGGTCCTCAAGAGTGTTTGAAAAATTGCTTTCGAAAGCTTTTGAAAATGTGTCGGTGTGAAAAGTATTTTTGAATTTTGTTTTGAAATTAGAGCAAGTATCTAGAGTCGTCTACCTACCCTAAGGAATTCGTCTGTGTAAGTGTCCTTTAAAGTAGTGCCATCCCACCATTGAGAGGTAGGTAGCACCACCTTTGGAGGTGTTCGGGTCAATTCGAAGTTCGGGACATGGTGATCACCGGAGCAATAGGAAGACACCTTAGAAGCTACCCTCATGCCAGGTTCCCGGATCATGAGGACTTACTAAGACATCCTCTACTCGACGATCACCTTTCGAAGGGCAAGGCAACAGTGAGGCGTACCCTAGGGGTGGTGTGTGATTTGTGTATCATGTTCATTTGCATTTATCTTGTCATGTTATCGGTGTTCTACGCTTGTTTTTATTTAAGGCCATTCATTCTTGCATGCTTTGTTTAACAGTTAAAAGTTGCGAGGAAAAGTAAATTCTAAGCTATTACAAATGGCGCGGGTCCACATCGCCAAAATTAACCAGGACCCGATTTGACAGAAAATAAATAAACAAAGTAAATAAAGAATTAAAAGTGCGATAAGTAATTTACAAGGCTTCGGGAGAGGTACATAATTATTTAAGCGAAATAAAATAAATATGCGAACAAATAAGAAATTAAGAACGTGGGCGTTGGACCCTTTTGCAAAATTTAAAATTAATGAGGAATTTAATTAATTAAAAAAGATGTTTTTGGTATTTTTAATATTTTAGGATTTAATAGAAAAAAGAAAGAATTAATTAAAATTAACTACTAACCCTAATTCTATTTTATTTTAATTTATTAAGAAAATATTAGAATTAAACCTAAATTAAACCTAATTTTTACATGCAAATTTGATTATAAAAATAAATAAAATAAATATTTAATTATTTGAAAGAAAAAATAAAAGGGGTGAAAAATTATTAATTAAACCTATTCTATATTTTTTTTAGATTTTTTTGTTATTAAAAGAATTAAAATTAACCTAATTTGAAACTAAATTTAATTACATGTTAATTTATTCATGAAAATATTAAAACAAAAATATTTATTATTTAATTCTTTTTTCTGATTTTTTAGGATGTTTTTGTATTTATGAAAATGATAAAACTAATCAATTAAACAATAAAAACAAAGTAAAAATAATAATACAAAAAGGTAAAGAAAATAAATAAAATTAAAAAAAACAAGTGCAAACCTGGGGGTTCAGACCCCAATATGGAGGTTAAATCCAAGCAATTCTGGCCCATTTGAGTATGGCCTGGTGGACTTTTCTACTAGCGTGTAACACGTTGACTGCAGCCTACTATGCTCCCTAATTCCTGGCCCTTGGATGGATGAGGTTGGACGCGTGGACGTTGATTTTTGAGGATGCATGAGAGTCCTCAGCATGGGCGCTACACATGAACATTAATTGAGGAAAAATAAATGGAAAGGAAGAAGACCTGGGATCGAACCCAGGTCATGAGGATTGCCAATACTTACACCTGCCACTGGACCACTATCACGCGTTTGTTAAATAAATAAACAACAATTAATATAATATGAAACAGCGCATTAGTGGGTTTCTGCGCGCGAAATTTAAAAGGACCAATCAAGCCTCGCCACCTAATCATCTTCCTCGCTGTTTTTTTATTTTCCTGAAACAAAGAAACATAGGCAACGGTTTTGGATGTGTTCTCTTAGGCCACTTTTCAGAAAATAGCGAATAAGCCTAGAACGTCCATAAATTAGGCGCGAGCATGGTATCTTCTTCGTCCAGACTTGCTGATTACAACCATGGTACTCTTGAAGGCCAATTTTGCTTGGTTTCAAAATCCCCAATTGGAAGCTCTGTAAACCCTAAAATTCAAACATGGTGAAATCGTGTATATAGCATAAAAACATAATTGAATCATATGGTTAGCATTAGGATGGCATAAGGAATGCAAATCAATGAATAAAATGTTATGAAAATGCCTAGATTTGAGAATACGATTATGAGTTTTTCATGAAATATTTGGAGTCCTGTATACCGATTCCTTGAGTTTTGATGAAGGTTTTTGATTGGAATATGCTCAGTGGACCTTGAGGAAGCTATTGAAACAAGAATTAGGTCTTGAATCATCCTGGAAGGATGTTTTCAGAATTGACTTTGTGGAGAAAAATTTAAAGTTTGCTTTGTGTTCTTCTGCGCAGCTTAGTGTCTGTTTTCATTAGGGTTGTGATCCTGGCATATGTAGTAGTGAATTAGGTCACAAAGAATCAATCAAATCCATTGCATTCATTGATTTTGGAAATTTGATTTTTAAGGATCTTTTTCAATCTTTTCCATGTGTTCTTTGTTCTCAATCATGATCAATCAACCCAAATCTTTCCTTATCTGCATATACACGAAATCTTGAGGCTAAAACATGTATAAAAAGATTGGTTAGGTTAAGTTAAATATTTTTCACATATTTAAATGATTTAAATGAATTAATATAAATAAAAATTCAAATAAATAAATAAAAAATGAGAAAATACTTCCCTTTGGGCCAAGTGGTCGTGCACATGCTTGGAATGATGGATTGTGGAAGAAAAATGGGCCCATTAGCAATTTTAGGTCATTTGAATCAATGTTGACTTTTCAAAATATCCAAAAATTTCCCAACTTCCACAAGGCATAACTTGCTCAATTTTTAAGCTTTTCTCATGTTCTTGGACATTTTGGAAAGGTCTTTGAGTCCTCTAACCAATTCCTTTGGTCCCATGTCATTTTGATTTTCCAATCTCAAGTTATGGCCTTTGACTTAAAGTCCCTTTTTGTTGACTTTTGAAAATGACCTATAATGTTGAAATTGATAACTTTTTGTGAGAGCATTTCTTGGACTTGAAGTATGAATATGAGTTGTAGGAAATGTATTTCTCTTCAAAATGAGCTTTGGATGGAATTTTTCTGATGATCCATGTGAAAGTTATGCCCTGGTCAATTTCAGTTGACTTTTTCAGCTGTCCAAATAAGGAAACTTTTGCATCTTGATGATTTTTGAGCCAAACTTTGAGAATCATGATTAAGCATTGATCAAATGATGTTTGTGGCTTCAAAATAATATGTTGACCAAAATTTTGAACTTTTGACTGTCAAATGACCATTTTGCCCCTACAGTTGACTGTAGTGCAATTAGGGTTTTTGACTGTGCAATTTTGTACTGAATGCCTTGAAACTTGATATGAGGATACTTGACCATATTTGTAGGCATGTGAGACTTGATTGGACCTTTGGAAACTTCATTTTCTTGATCAGAACAAAAACCCTAATCTTGACTGTATAGGAGACCTTTGCACTGTGCAACCCTTGGGGAATTTTGAAGCTTGACTTGGCCAATCTTGAAGAATATGGGAGGGCAAATTTTGGGGTACAACAGTCCTCGACGAAGTTCTTCTTTTCCTCCAGCGGAGTTCATCAAATTCCCCAACATAACTCATCAGTGGAATCCCCAGCGGAGCTCTCATCAAGACCTCAGCGACGTATCTCCTCCACAGAGTAATTCCCCTCAGAGTAATCTCTCCAACAAGTTTATTCCCCAACAGAGTCATCTTCTCCTACCGGTTTATTCTTGCAACCATTATCCCCAGCGGAAGCAAAGAACTCTACTCTTCAATATCAGCCCAGGATTTGATTCCCCAGCCAGTCGTCAAGGATTTACTTTCCTAGACGAAAATACATTCATAGACATTTCGCATTTCATACATCCTACTTACATACATGACAGAGTACATAAAACACTACCTCATTTTGAGTATCATGACATCATGCATCTCATACATCATGACATTGCATACAACTAATGTTTTGCCTTTTCAGGGAAAGGTCAATCCAAAGATGATTACTATCAATTATCGCGATTCCAGATTCGATACCTGTATCTAGCCAGGGCGCATCTGTGAACAACTAATTGTAGATTCGATACCTGTATCTAGCCAGGGCATATCTGCATGAAGAGTTTAAAGATCAACCCCTGTAACAGGCCAGGAAATTATCTTTCATTCTCAGGTCAGAGGTCGACACCTGTATCCAGCCAGGAAAGCTATCTCTACCAACCTTTCGACCAATTCCAGATTTGATACCTGTATCCAGCCAGGGCATATCTATAGACGATAATTCCAGATTCGATACCTGTATCCAGCCAGGGCATATCTATAGACGACAATTCCAGATTCGATACCTGTATCCAGCCAGGGCACATCTGTCGACAACATTTTCCAAATTCGATTCCTGTATCTAGCCAGGGCACATATGTGAGCAACCAATTGTAGATTCGATACCTGTATCCAGCCAGGGCATATCTGCATGAAGAGACTGAAGTTCAACACCTGTAACAAGCCAGGAAACATCTTCCTTTCTCAAAGTACGCAAGTTCTCGCTAAGGAATCTCCTACGCGATCAACACTTCCAAATGGCATTTATAAGCCCATTCCCGACAAGACTACTGTCACATATCCAGATGGAATCTATAAGCCCATCCTCCTATCCACCATCTCTCCAAATGGCATCTATAATCCCATTCCCGCCATCACATTGCTGATACTCCAGCGTGCGAGTGCAAATTTCCGGGCACTCTAGTGTCCAATCTCCTTTTACCCTCGAGTCGCGAAAGACAAACTTGCCAATCTAACTCTTCAGGTTCAAGAAGATTGAACAGGGGAAACTGTTGTACCCCAAAATTTGCCCTCCCATTTCCTCAACATTTTCTCATCACAAGACCCTTGGAGCTCAAGATCCAGTTAGGGTTTCCTCTGCTCAAGACTTCTCCTTGCACTATTGACCCAAATTAGGGTTTGAGTTTGCACAAAGATGTTTTGACCTAAAATGCCTAAGATGACTTTCATGCTTCATATTGGACTCCCAAGTTTATCCATACCAAGTTTCAGGCCTTGATTCCAATCTTTGCCCAGTCAATTGGACAGTTGACCTAGAAATCAGCTGTATTGGGGAAAAAGTCAACTGTGGTCAATTGACAGTCAAACCTCATGAAATTTGACCCTTATCAACATTATGAACTCATATGAACCATTTGGTCAAGTTTGGATCACAATTCCACAAGAAATTTGATCAGATCACCAAAAGGGCAAAATGGTCATTTTTAGGGTTTTGACTGCACAAAGGCAATTTTTGACTGTTTGACCTAACCAATGGCAAACCAAGCTCACATATGGACTCAAGGACCCCATGGAATTGTCTTGGCATATTCAACAAATTCAAAAGATCCCAAATGCACAAAATTGACAAATGAATTTTCCAGTCAATTGATCAATTTTTGACTGTATACTGAAAAGTCAAACTTTGACTTTTTGGTCAAAATCAAGTGTCAAGATTCATTTTTCATCAAAACATGCCAAATTATGAAACTTGTTCATCAAGAAACCCAAAATTGCAAATTAGGGTTTAAAATGAAGAATTTTCATAACTTAGAATTTTTCTAAGTTATGAAAATCCCTAATTTTTTTCTAACTTTGTCCCATTTTTTCTTCAAGATTCATTTGGATTCAAGGAAAACTCAAAACATGAAAGTTGTAGCCCATTGCAAAATCTACAACTTTGATTCACAAAGTTTACTCAAAATAAGCTTGTAGCTCAAGTTATGATTTTTGGAACAAGGGTGCAAAACATTCTTAACTTAGAAAAATTTTGACCTATTTTAGGCAGGATTTTTGCCTAACTTCATGGCCACTTTTCACATGCATCCACTTGGAATTTCAATTTGCATTACAAAGATGGATTGTATTACACATTCCAAGCTTTCCAAAATGTCCAAGAACTCATCAAACAACCTTGTGGTTAGGGAGAATCGAATTTGGAAATATGAGCAAAAGTCCCTTTGATTCATGGCCAGAGGCATGTTCATAACTTGTGCATTTTCAAACTCAGCATATGCAAGCTACATTACAGGCCTCTAATCTCATTTACACTCATAAATTTAATTCCAATCCTTTGTGTTTAAGCCTTATCTTGTGTGTTTAACCATTGCATACAAGATTGAGCCATAAATGGAAAAAGCACATTATCCATTTTTGAAAAGGTGAACTTTATGTCAAGTTTGCAAATCAAGAAGTACAATGCAAATCCTTTTGGCACAAGTTTAGGAACATATCCCACTGATCAAGACAAAGCTTTGCAGCACATTTGAGGGGCCTAGAGAAGCTTGTAACAAGACTTGGCATTTTTGACTTACATTAGAAGAAACTTGGCATATTGATATCCAACTCTCATTGCTGCAAGAACTAGCTTAGACAAACTTGTTAGACACATTCAAAACAACATAACTGAGCTAAGGCACGACCAAAACACCTTCCAAACCTCATCATTCATCAAAACACCATCCTACTGCAGAAAACAGAGTCACCCCTGCAGTTGGATTTCCATAACTCAATCCACTCGTGCATTTTTGCTAAAACCAGTTCATACACACTCCATACCACATATACAAGCTACCCCAAGCATTGGACACGACCTGTAACACCTCTAACCAACTTCACCATTTTCACTTTTTCTGTTTTGCAGGTTGATTGCCATAGCTTGATTCACTTGGTTTCAAAGCAAGCTAAAGGTTGGAATATCATCCCTGGACTTCAAGCAAGCTGTACCAATCCTCACCTTGCCTTGAAAGTGCCTCCATTGCCAGACACGATCCAAGTTGAACAGGTAAGTTCATGGACTTCTATCTCTCAATCTAGGAAGAGTTAGCTTTAAGTTTATGAATGAAAAATGTTCTACTCATGGCCCTGAAGCTATACATATCCTCACTTTCCATTTATATTGCATATGCTGAGAGAATTTAAGGCCTGAACATTGACAAAAACTTAGGTTAAGAATTAGGGATAGAGAAATTCTCTCTCATTTCTGAGAGTTAGATCAAGTTCTTGGTATGTATGAAATCGTGGCTTGATGCTTAACACTTTTCATGTTATAAGTTTGTGCTAAAAGTCCAGGAATCAGGAGTTGTGGTTGAAGCAAGAGAGCGCGCGCATTTTTCAAACGTTTGTCTGGAGGTTGAAGACAACCTCTCATGGGCTGGGCCTGAGATTGTTTTTCCTTTTTGCACTTTCATTTTTCACATGCACCCCCCTGGCCCATTTTGAGATATACTTGTCATTTTTTATTTTTTCCTTTTGATTTTGTTTCTATATTTTTATTTAAGCATGAAAAAATATTAAAATTATTTTTCCCACATTTTTTGCATTTTTTTATATTTATTTTGTTTCATTTAGTTTTGTACATAAATAAACATAAATATACTTTTATTTAAAAATAACTAAAAATAACACAAATATATTTATTTTCTGATTTCATTTTATTTTATCTTTTTGAAAACATTTTATAAAAAATATACTTTTTTTTGTAAATATTAAATACTTAATTTTTGTACATATTTAATATATTTAATAAATAATATAAATACTTATATATTTATTAGTATATTTAAGTTAAAAACATAAAAATAATACATTTTATTTTTTTTTATTTTATTAATATTTAATTTAAAAAATCACTCTTTGACAATATACTTTCTTTTTATTTATTTTTTGTACATAATTAATAAATATTGCATATATTATATAATTAATACCTTTTATTTAGCAAAATTAGGATTTTTGCCCTAAACATGAAAATATTCAAAAATTAACTTTCTTTTAATTATTTTTATTTTATTTGTGAATAAAACATACACTTACACAAAAATACCTTCACATACATATTACTTTATTCTTATACATCTTTATATTTACATTTGCGCAATTCGATTTGGTTGTAAATATTGGACACTACTCTCCTATGAAGTCACAATCCCCATTTGAACATTTGTACCCCCCATCCCATGATTATTGTGTAATAACTTAGGACCTTTAAATTCCGCATTTAAAAGTTTTCTAATTATACCATGATAGAATTAGGGTTTTGTATGCAAAAATTAACCAAAAATAGTTTGACCTAAATTCAAGATAAACAAGCATGAAAATGGACAACACCAATCACACTTGAACCCCCCTAGGGTTATTCCACTTGTTGCCTTCAATAATGGGCCATATTGCATGTTAGGTATCTTTGGAAAAAACAAAACAATCAAATGATCATAGTCCCTCGATTGCGCTTTCGAAAGTTGCCTAAAAATGATCAAGTCCCTTAAAGGAAAAATTGCCCAAAGATACTTGGCACCATTGCAATCATGGTCTAAACGATGACCCGCGCCTGTCCCGTTCACATCCTAACACAAGATTGTCCACCAAATACAATGATGGAATAAAATTGTTAAAAGGGTTAAAACATAGCAAAGATCTTTGAGAAATTTAGGGTAGATAGCTTTTAGTTACTTGCCAACTTGCAAAAACAAAAACACTTGCCTATTTTTCAAAACCACACATCACAACAACTTTCAAAAACATTGAAAACTTTTCAAAAGACATACACTTTTGTATACATCCCAACATGGATCATTACAAAGGTTGCCACCACATTGTCCTCTTTTCAAAACATTTTCAAAACCCACACACACAAAGCACCATTTCAAACAATTGAAAATCAAGGCAAGTTGATCTAAGCAAGTAACTAAGAGCCCATGGATAACCATGGATAGAAAGGGTGCTAATACCTTCCCTTTCTATAATCTACTCCCCGAACCCAAGAAAACATCTCAAAGGTTTTTGCTGTGCTTTTTAACCTTTCCTTAGGATAAAATAAAAAGTCGGTGGCGACTCTTGCTCAACCGAAACATTTGCGAAAACAAACGCAAAACCTCAAGTCAGTTCTCCCACCGTATCACAGTGGGATATTGGTTATGCAGGTTTGGTTGTTTGAACTTGTTATGTAGATGATTTTGTTGATGGTTTACAGGTTGAAGGGTTTTTGAAAATGAGTTACAAGTTTTTTTTGTTGGTGTTGAACTGAGTTACATGTTTTGAGCTTTTGAGAACTGGTTGAAAAAATGTTGTTTTTTTGATTTTTTTTATGGCTTGGTGTGAACTTAACAGTTTTGGAGGTTTGGGTTTTGGAAATGTTTTTGACACTTGAAAACTGTTTTTACAGTTTGGGAGGTTGATGGTATTTTTGTGTTTTTTTGACAGTTTGGCCGGTTTGAGAACTGAGTTATGCCGTTTGGAGAGTTTTGGAACTGGTTATGCAGTTTGGAGAGTTTTTGAACTTTTTGACAAAATGTTGTTTTTGACTTAATGTTTTTTTTCTCTTGAGCCTTGTCTACTGTTATATTCATGTGGTTTCTTGTTTGACAGCCTATTCAAAATGGTGGGAAAACCACCAAATCTTGAATACTTTGGGCATTTTCTCCTTAGGCTCTTTTCCTTGCAGTTTTGTTTTCTAGCAATTCTGGTGCAATTGTGACAGTAGGGCAGCATCCCTAGGTGACTTCTTTCCTCTTCCTCTCTTAATGACCCTAGGCCAAATGCTTTTTTTCTGAAAAGTTTGCAATTTAATTGTAAAATGATGAAAAATGGCTTATTGAACAAGCCTCCTCTTGCTTGTTGACTTAGTTTTATATTTTCTGATGTTGGTTTGTTTGCTACTGCTTATGCTGCCTCGTTCTTGCTGTTATGCTGCTTGCCATTTTGCTGCTGTTTGCCTTTTGGTGCGCTGCTGTCTAGTTTGTATTATTCTGTTTGTTATATTTGTTTTAGCCATGTTGCTGTATTTCTTGGCCCTGTTTTGTGCCTTGTTTGGACAGCCTTGCGTTTGGCCATTGGGTAATTTGCGTGCCTGCTGCCAGTTATATCTGTTTGGCCATGCTGCTGCTTGTATATTTTCACTTGTTTGGGCAGCCTAGTTGTATTTGGACAAATTGCTTGCATTCTTATTTTTCTTTTTGTGAACCAACAAAAGTAATCTTCTTGTGATTTGAAAAATAGAAAAATAAAAACGTGATGAATTAAAAATAGCCCTCTGATTCCAAATTGCAAACTTTAATGATGAACACATTTCTTTCTTTTGAAGATTCTTATTCATGTCCAATTAACTGTGCTAATTATTTTTCTGTCTTTCTTTCATGTGAGCGCAAACTGGATGGTGGCAAAGCAGAGGAAGCAAGAGATTCTTTGGCAGGCATGGAAGCAATGGAAGCGTAGTCATCCTTAGGCTTAGATTTTTTCTTTGTAATTTAGATAGAAATACTCAAATAATTGTACTAATTTATTTTTCAAATACAATAAGTTGTAAAACTTAAAGCATTTAAATAATAAATTGTATTGTAACAATTTTTGAAGTAAATGAAAAAAGGTCTTATGAGGTATTCTGATATCCATTAAAATCCTTTACTGTCAATAACTTACAATTTTCTCTTTGCATCTTCACTAATTCTTTAAGATTCCTGATTAAGATAATTGAAACTGTATTCCAATAATTCCAACCAAGATAACTTAAATTCCAATGATCATGTAATCTTGCCACTGCATTCCAAATAAACACGCACTGTGCATTCCAAAAACAAACAAATGTCTTAACAGACGTAAATTATATGGTTAACTTGGATCAAACAAAACATGAATGTTCCAAATGACAGTCTTAGATCCCATCTCTTGTCCCAAATGAATATGCCTTGAAAACAAACAGTAACCTTTCAGTAAACTTGAAAAAGCATGAAAACATGTGAAAGCCAATTGGATCTTTGTGAATTCATTTCTTCTAAGAACTGCAAGTAAAAACCCTAATTGCTGGTTTATTGCCACAGGAGAAAATCTGTCTGATTGATTCCTGAGCCAATCTTGAATATCTGAGAAACCTTAGGGTTGTGATTTCTATGAAAAATGGGAGGGCAAATTTTGGGGTACAACAACCTCTATCTCATGATGTATCATGTCATGAAATAAAGCTACCATGGCACGTTGATAGGTTGCCCCAACATTCTTCAGTCTGAATGGCATGACCTTATAGCAAAATGTGCCCCATTGTGTGACAAAGGTTGTTTTCTCCATATCCTCAGGCACCATTTTGATTTGGTTGTAGTCTGAGAAACCGTCCATGAAGGAAAACACTTTGTGTTGTGCCGTATTGTCAACTAGAATATCGATGTGGGGGAGTGGGAAATCATCTTTGGGGCTTGCCCTATTCAAATCTCTGTAGTCCACACACATTCGCACTTTACCGTCTTTCTTGGGCACAGGAACAACATTGGCCACCCATTGGGGATAAGAGGTGACAGCCAAAAATCCAGCATTGAATTGCTCCATGACTTCTGCTTTGATCTTTTCTGACATATCAGGCCTCATGCGAAGAACCTTTTGCTTTACTGGGGGACAGTCTTCTCTTGTAGGCAGACGATGTACCACAATGTTTGTATCAAGTCCCGACATGTCTTCATACTACCAGGCGAAGACTTCAACATAGTCGTGTAATAACTAAATCAGGTGCTCCTTGACACTGGGTTCTAAATTGGCACCCACCTTGACCTCCTTTTTGTCCTCCTCGGTACCTAAGTTAACTGTTTCAACCGGCTCTTCGTGCGGCTGAATGGTCCTTTCTTCCTGTTGCAACAACCTGGCCAACTCCCCTGGCACCTCACAATCTTCCTCACTTTCGTCGTCGGCTTGGTAGATCGGATTTTCAAAGTCACAATTGGCCATAGCAGAACAGTTACCCATGGGATCCTGAGTGGACGTAGATCTGCATTTTAATATGTGAGTGTGTGTAAGAGCATATCTACCTTTGAAAAAAATAAAATGTAAGAAAGAAAAGACAAAGAACACAAAATTTGATGCAAAAACGTCCATGATTCATTAATGACATATGAGAATGAAGTGACAACCCTCACAAATATACCGTTGTGCCTCGGGTAAGACACAAGGTTTTAAAAGTCTGAATTGTTTAAATATTACAAGCCTGGAAATATTAAAAGACAATTACTCTTGAATAAAAGTAATAGGAATGAAATCTTTGGCCTCCCAATTGTTGAGCCCCCCGTCGATGGTTGGAAATATCCATTCGTCCATATCAAAGCTGCCATCACTGTCTTCGACTGCATTAACTCCTTGATTGCTGATACGCAGAGGTGGTCCCCCAGTACGAGAACGTCGAACATCTCTTTGAGCCTCTGTAGTGAATCCCAACCCAAATTTGTCGGACTTGTAGGGAATATCCAAAAGCTGACCCCAGATGGTACACCCTCCTTCTTCAACTACTGCTCGAGCATCTTTGAAAGAGGCCGTCTTTAGTGGAGGTCTGGTAATATTCAAGACCTTTGGAGTAGACTTGGTTTCCGCGACTGTTGCTGGAACCTCCTCAAAGTTCTGACAGGGAGTCTCGATGAATTCACCATCCATTTCAACATACCTAAAAGAGTTCAAATGGATAACCATGTCCTCCTCCTCTCCGTGAACTGTGACAATCTTTCCTTTAATCGGGTATTTTAGCATTTGGTGCAGGGTAGAAGTGACGACACCAGCACCATGGATCCAGGGTCGACCCAATAGACAAGAATATGAAGGGCGAATGTCCATCACATAGAAAGTTGAGTCAAAAGTATGAGTCCCAATTTTTATGGGGATACTAAATTCTCCGTGCATTGTCCTCTTGGAACCATCAAAGGCCCTTACTATGATGTTGCTCGGTTTCAAGATAAGCCCCTCGCAATCTAGTCGGTCGAGAGCATTTTTGGGCAAAACATTCAACGAAGAGTCGATATCTACCAGAACGTGGGCAAGTGTGGTGCCCCTGCATTCAATGGAAATATGCAAGGCATCGTTGTGCTTCCTTCCCTTAGAGGTTAAATCAGCATCGGAAAAGCCCAATCCGTTATCGGCAGTTAGACTGGCCACAAAGTTTTCAAATTGGTCGATGGAGGTCTCTTGGGGCACGTTGGCGGTCTTAAGAAACTTTACCAAGGCTTTGGCGTGGGTCTCAGAACACAAAAGTAAGGACAACAATGATATCTTCGAGGGGGTCTGCCCCAACTGTTCGACAATGTTGTAGTCACTTTTCTTGATTATCTTCAATATTTCTTCTATCTCTTTTCTAGAAGCTTCAAGGATGATCTCGTGACGTTCTCTTGCTTGGGCAGGCTCAATCAAATCCTTTTTGCCCCTTGTATCAGTAGCAGGGATAACCATAGGAGTATCGCTGGGAGTGTCGGTAGGAGTGGCAGTAGGAATGATCACAGGAGTAGCAACGGTCTTTGGAGAAATCTCAGGTGAGAAGACTCTTCCACTTCTTGTTATTTTGCTGGTCCCAGTGATGTTACCGATATCGGGATCAATATCTCTTGCAACTTCTCCTTCGACAGCCAACTGATCTTGCTTGACGCCATAGTAATAAACGTCAGCCTCATAACTCCAGGGAACAACTTTATCCGAAGAGTATGATATTGGTCTTGGCATAGTGATGATTAAAGGTGTGGATCTTGGGACAAATGTAATCCTGATGGGTCTTTTGGTGGAGACCCTGGGAGGATTGTCGGAAATGGTGATTATCGAAACATATTGGTAAGAACTTTGGATAAGGGGTAGCTTTTCAAATAGGATTTCCTTGCTAGTCATCAGGCGATGGACGCCTATCTTTAGTAATAAACAATCATTCGGTAGAGACTTGCACAAGTGACAATTTTCATCACAACCCGGAAACAGATCGGCTTGCAGTAGATTCTTTTTAATGGTCAACAGAGGAGTAACTAAGTCATTCACGGAGGAGACAAAACGACCATGATCAATGGCGTTGATACCTTGGCCATGTCTGGGCATTGGCGTCGTTATTACATTAGGCGTTTCCGGGGGATCAAATTCAATCTCTTTCGCATCGATAAGGTCTTGCACCTTATTATTTAAGGCCCAACAGTCATTTATATCGTGCCCCGGGCTTTCAGAATGGTAGGCACATCGAGCGTTCAGGTTATAGTGAGGAGAAGCAGTATTGGGGTTATTGGGAGCTTCCTTTAGAGTTTCCAGATTGGTCTTTAGAAGGTGTGGCAAAACTTGAGACATGGTCATGTTGATCCGTGTAAATCGTCTCATGGGCGCTTCTGGTTTGTGCTGATAATTTCGCTGCTGATTTGGCATGGGATTAGAAATCATAACAGCCCCTACCGCCGGGCGACAGTCAGTTTTGTTTTGATTCCTATAGTCATATGCAACATTGACCTCTTTCTTTCCAACAAAAGGCTTCTTCATCACACTCGAGGATGCATCTCTTTGAATTTTGCCGCTTTTTATACCAGCCTCGACCCGCTCACCAGTCATGATTAATTCAGTAAACCCAATTGAGGAACTCCTAATCAGGTGACATAAAAATGGTCATGACAAGGTGCCTAGGAACATATCCACTAATTCTCTATCAGATAGAGGGGGTTGAACCCTGTCTGCGAGATCCCTTCATTTTTGAGCATAGGTTTTGAAACCTTCACCTGTCCCCATAGACATGCTTTGCAATTGTGTCCTAGTCGGAGCCAAATCAGCATTATACTGATATTGTTTGTAGAAAGCGGCGGCCAACTCTTCCCAGTTGCGAACATTAGTCCATTCCAATTGATAGAACCAATCCAACTGCGTCCCAGATAAGCTCTCTTGGAAGAAATGCATCCACAGATTCTTGTCATCCGTGTGGGGTTGAATCTTTCTGACGTGTGATCTTAGATGTAGCTTCGGGAAAGAGACATTGTCGTACTTGGCGAAAATGGGGACCTTGAATATTGATGGGATGACAACCCCTGAGATGAGCCCTAATTCTTCAAAGTCCAAACCGGGTATCCTCTAAATCTCCATAGCATTCAAACGATCCTCTAGCTGTTTGTATTTATCATCAACAGGAGGATATTGTTCCTCAGAGTAATCAGGCTCTTCCTCTTCCTCTTCCTCTTCCTTAGATGCTGGATCGTTGTTCACTTCCTGGGTTTGATTATCTCCTTCGCCTGATGATGTCACAAAGTCCAAAGTTCGTCTGGCTTGTCCTTTAAACCTTCTTCCCATGATCACAACACCGGTTGATTTCTTCGTTTTCTTCTTCTTCTCTTTGGCCAACAGAGTCTTCAACTCCTCTTGTCCTTTTGTCAGAGCCAAGAGCATTTGTTGAAACTGGGTGTTCTGCGCCTGAAGATCTTTCACAGTCTGTTCAACATCCATCTCACTGAAATAAACAGTAGAAGGATAAGGTGACCTGTTATGAGAAACCTGTATGATGTTATGATGAATGAAGATGCAATATGCCAATGATTTCAAGGAAATTTAGAGATTTAAATTTGTTCAAACCAAAAAATAACGCACGTTATATTAATAAGACCAAGTTTTGAATACATCATGCCTTCTTGGGCTTACAATGAAAGAAACAAAATATAACAAAAACTCCTAAGACAGAAATACTGAACGCATCCTCTTTGGAGCAATGTAGGCATTCGGGTTTTTCTCTTCATGAACCAGCTTGGTGAGCTCCAAAACCTTCTTCTCACTGGCATAAAACTGGGCTTCAAAGGTGTCTCGCTCTTCCTTCAACTGAACCCAGGCTTTCTGCAAGTCCTCGAGAGAGGTAGGCATGTCAGGATGAAGAACTGTGTATGAGACATCTCCTTCAACAACATGCTCCATGATGACAGGAAGGATGGAATGGTAAGGCATCAAGAGACTCTGAGCACGATCCCGTACCCACCTAAGGTAAGGCTCGAGAGGGATAGAGTATTTGTGTCCCAAAGTTCTACTGTCCACCTTGTTCACCATTCCCCAAGCACGTGCGAACCTCTGGCAGTAACCTTGGTCTTCTTTGTCGTAGTCGAACACCAGACCTTGGATGAGCATCTCGTGAGGGCTGTCTCTTCGGGCATACCCAAACTGTCAAAGAGCTAAGTAGGGATTGTAGGTGATATCTCCCCTAATACCAAGTAGAGGTACGTTAGGGAACTCCCCACAACGGTCAATGATAGAAACATCTTCAAAGGATCTCGAACACCAACGGATATCAGAGTGGGTGAGAGACATCATCCTTTGGGACCATGTCAGTATTTGCTCGTTCTTCAATGCTTATTGAGGTAGGTGTGAAGTGAACCACTTAGAGAGTAGGGGGATACAACACAAAAGAGTGCCCCTTTTTTTCATGGTGCGGGTATGAAGGCAATGCAAGATGTATCCTAGTAAGGTAGGTATAGGATTGCGAGAGAGAAAGACTTTGATGGCATTAACGTCTATGAATTGGTCCGAATTGGGAAACAGAACCAAACCATAAATGAGAAGATCTAAGACATCTTCAAAAGCTTGTAAATCCATGTCATCCCAGAATGAACGAGCTTTTTCCAATAGAAACTTAGCTAGAAAGCCTTTAACCCCGCTTCTTGTCTCCCAATTGGCTATGATGTCAGTCCTCTTCATATGCAAAGCTTCAACGATAACTTCAGGTTTTGGAATCCCTTCTAGACCGGTGAATGGTATCTGATCAAGCACGGGCACCCCTAAGAGTAGGGAGAACTCTTCTAATGCAGGTACCAACTGGTAGTCCGGGAAAGTGAAACAATGATGTACGGGATCAAAGAATTGGAATAGTACACACATCATTTATTCTTGGAGGTTGGATGTAGCCAAACTGAGGAGTCGACCATACTTCTTGGTAAAAGGAGAATCCCCAAGCACTCTTGAAGCTAGCTCTTGAAGTTGAGGGTGTGCTTTTGCAAAGCTGATTCAGATGGTGTTTCTTCGGAGAGAATTCATGTCCTAGAAAACAAAAAAAACAAAGATAAATTTCTAAATTCTTGAAATGGTTAGTGGGTATGCGTATGATGTTCATGATGTTTATGATGTTTATGTACAAGTAAATATATACACACAACAAACAGGTCCCTATGTTTTAGGTTTGCATGAATTTTGCAGGTAAGTACCCTCTTGAAGTTTAGTTAGCTCAACATGTCCTAGTAATAGCGATCGGGTTCTAAAGGATCTCAATATCACCGACCTTTCTCTTAGGCATTGTCTCAACACAACAATCTTTTCTTGCAACCGAGATATCCCAAAATTCTAGCCTCAATGAGTGTAGTATCGAGTATCAACCAATTTTCAGCTCTACACCGAAACCGGCTATCTCACTACGTCCTAATGGCCAAGTTTGTTCAATTAGGGTTCTAAAGTCAATTAGTGCTTCATGACGCCACTAGCGGCCCCGTATTCTCCTCGATTCACCACGAGGGATACTGGTACCCACAAATGCGTCACACTAACATAGCCACTATTTCAACCATATCGGTCTATGCCGTACAGTTTCCACAATCTATTGCTATTTACCTAAAAAATGTCCCAGATCTGGGTGGAGGATCAAAGCAAGCCCAATACAAAGAACTAAATATAAAGCACACAAATCAAATAATGAAAGCGAGTAAAGGTGATCTAACCCTAACGTAACCCCACTTTTAGAACTATTCCCCAGCAGAGTCGCCAGTTCTGTGATACGGTGGAAGAACTGACTTGAGTTTTTCATTTTGATCGCATTTGTGCGGATAGCAAGAGTCGCCACCGACTTTTCTTTTATCCAAAAGGAAAGGTAAAAAAGCACAGGAAATACCTTTCGAGATTATTTCTCGGGTTTGGGGGGTAGATTATGAAAAGGGAAGGTATTAGCACCCTTTTCATCCATGGTTTTCCATGGGCTCTTAATTACTCGTTTAGATCACTTGCTTTTGTTTGACAGTGTGCTTGTGGTGTGGGCTTTGAAAGTGTTTTGAAAAATCTCTTTGTAATGGTTCTCGTTTCTATAAGAACGCGTTCAAAGTTTTTGTTTCGAAAGATGGTTCAAAGATGTGTTTGTGGATTGTGTTTTGGAAAGTGTTTTGAAAAGATGTTTTGCAATGGTTCTCGTCTTTATAAGAACGTGTTGTACCCCAAAATTTGCCCTCCCATATTCTTCAAGATTTGCCAAGATCATGCTTCAAAACCTCCCAAGGGTTGCACAGTCCAATTGCCTCCTAACAGTCAAAAATTAGGGTTTTGGTTCTGGCAAAGAAATTGAAGTTTCCAAGGGCCCAAACAAGTCCCACATGCCTACATACATTTTCAAGCATCCACATGCCAAGTTTCAAGACTCACAGCATCAAATTGCACAGTCAAAAACCCTAAATGCTTCACAGTCAACTATAGGGGCAAAATGGTCATTTGATAGTCAAAAGTCCAAATTTTTGGTCAACATCTTATTTTGAAGCCACAAACATCATTTGATCAATTCTTGATCATGATTCTCAAAGCATGGCTCAAAAGGGCTCAAGATGCAAAAGTTTCTATTTTTGGACAGTTGAAAAAGTCAACTGCAAATTGACCAAGGCATAACTTCCACATGGTTTATCAGAAAAATTCCATCCAAAGCTCATTTTGAAGAGAATTACATTTCCTACAACTCATCTTCACACTTCAAGTCCAAGAAATGTTCTCACAAAAAGTTATCAATCTCAACATTATAGGTCATTTTCAAAAGTCAACAAAAGGGCACTTTAAGTCAAAGACCATAACTTGAGATTGGTAAATCAAAATGATATGGGACCAAAGGCATTGGTTATAGGACTTCAATACCTTTCCAAAATGTCCAAGAACATGATCAAAGCTTAAAAATTGGGCAAGATATGCCTTGTGGAAGTTGGGAAATTTTTGGGAATTTTGAAAAGTCAACTTTGCTTCAAATGCCTCAAAATTGCTAATGGGCCTCAATTTCTTCCATGAATCATCATCCAAAGGCTAGGCACGACCCATTGACATCCAAGGGAGTTATTTTATCATTTTTGATTAATTATTTGAATTTTTATTATTATTAATTCACTTAATTAAAATTAAATATGAAAAAATAGCAAATCACACCTTTCAAATTTTTTTATGCAGAGATTTCACTCATTATGTGCTCAATATCTCGTGTACCATTCAAAAAGGAAAGAATCTTCCATGATTTGGCATAATTGGCATGAAAAAGATTGAAGAAAAGATATGGAAAATCAAATATTCAAAGTCATAAATGGATGGATTTTGGGCTGGCTTTTTGACCTAATTTTATCCATATACACGTGCACAATGGAAACCTAGGCCTGAGACACAAGAAGCTACGCAGAAACCTAAAGAACAAACTTGCATTTTTGACAAAAATATTGAAAACTGAAAACCTAATTACAAGGTGTTTCAAGGCCTAAAAAGTGTTCCAAAACATTGCTGAGGGATCCAGGAAACTATTGCAATCGAAATCAAGCCTCCATACTCAAGGAATTGGTATAACAAAATCTTACTTTTCTTAAAATCATCCAATATCGTGTTTTGATTTCTAGACATTATTCATGCATTTTTATTGTTGATTTACACTAACATGAACGTCCTGAAGCTATTGGTGTCCTTGAATTGAATTAATAATGCCTGCATAGAAAGTTGCCATTAAAGCTTGCTAGGGTTTCAGAAGCTCCAAAAGAGGGGTTTCTTCATCTGGAAAAATTGGACAATCAAACCAGTACCAATGGAATCGTGACATCCTGACGAATTGAACTCACACCTCGCGCTCAATTTATGATAATCATGGGCGTGTTCGCTATTATTTACAGGTGCCATTTAGTGGGGGTTTAAAACCCCCGCTATCCATTTTTTATTTTCAGGCAAACGAAGAAGATGCTAGCGTGTCTGAGTATGATTGGACCATTCAAAGTTTGGCACGTTTTTTGGTTATTCCAGCATAATATTTGTTTTTCCATTATATTGATCATTGTCCATTAAGTTAACAAATATACGCGCTGGCGCAGTTGGCTGTTGTGTTGGCATGCAGGCACTGGGACCTGGGTTCAATTCCCAGGTCCCCATATTCTCAATAACTTTTGTTGTAACGTGATCAGGTGCAGTTTCTACCCAGTGATCCACCATACACGCATACGTGTGTGCCTGCCAAGTGTCCAGGAACTCCAATCTAAGGGCCAGAATGGGAGGATCACCATGAACGCTAGTCAATTGTTCCACACACGCGCTAGAAAGTCAAACGGGCTTCTTGCATTCCTGGGCCTAATTGCTTCAAAAACTCCCTTTGGGTCCAGACACCCCCAGGGTTTAATCCATCTTTTAATTCTTTTTCTTTCTTTATTTTTCCTTTTATTCTTTTATTTGTTTTTTTTAATTAATTGTTTCCTTTAAATTACACAAAATTAATTTTCATAATAAAATAAAACCAGAAAAATACAAAAAAAAATGTTTATTGTCATTAACATTTAATTCACTAATTATTTTTGTAAATAAATTTTTACTAATCAATTTAGGTTAATTTAGGTTAAAATTTCAATGTTTTTCTTAAATAACTAAAAAATGTAGAAATTAGGTTTTTAGCATTTTTATTCTTTTTGCTTAATAAATAATTTTCTTATTACCATTATTATTAAATTATTAATTATTTTGTAAATACCCATGTAACTAAATAATTAGTATAAATTAGGTTTTAACTTTAACTTTTTTTAATAATTAAAAACAATTTAGAACTAGGGTTTTATTTAATTTCTAATTTTAATTAATTTTCTTTATAAATGCCAAAAACCATAAAAAAAATAATAACTTCTTTTCTCATTAAATAATTAATTAACTTTCAATTTCAATTTAATTTCTTTAAAGGGTCCAACGCCCTCGAATTCTCGATTCTAATTTCTTTTCGCGCGTTTGTCCTTATTTTTTGTTTCAAATATCATGTAATTGTCCAAGCCTTGTAATAGTAATTAGGAAATTTATTTATTTTCCGCATTTTATTAAAAAACGGGTCTTTGTTAATTTGGCGATGTATAGACCCGCGCCTTGTAATAGCGTAGGACTTTATTTTCTGTACTTTAATTTCCGCACCCCTTAACTGCTAAATTTTGCATGAAAGAATGAATGGCCCAAATAAAATCAAAGCGTAGATCACCAAAAGCATGACAAGACAAAACATAACTGAAAATAATACACAAATTCACACACCACTCTTAGGGTACGCCTCACTGTTGCCTTGCCCCTCGAAACGTGGTCGTCGAGTATAGGACGTTTTAGTAAGTCCTTATGTCCATGAACATGGCATAAGGGTAGCTTCTAAGGTGTCCTACTGTTGCTCTGGTGACCACACTGTCCCTACAAACGAATTGACCCGAACACCTCCAACGGTGGTGCTACCTATCTCTCAATGGTGGGATGGCACTACCTTAAGGACATTTACACAGCCTAATTCCTTAGGGTAGGTGGATGACTCATAGATACTTGCTCTAATTCAAAACAAATCAAAACTTCTTTTCACACCGACACTTTTCAAAAAGCTTTCAAAAAACAACTTTTCAAACACTCTTGAGGACTGATACAAGAGTCAATCTGAAACTTTAAACGAAACTTTTTCAAACCCACTCACGATTGAAAAGCAAACAAACATTTTGAAAACACAAATGAGCAAGTATCTAAGAGCCCATGGATAACCATGGATAGAAAGGGTGCTAACACCTTCCCTTTCTATAAATCTACCTCCCGAACCGAGAAAAATCTCAATAAGGAATTTTGCTGTGCTTTTGTCCTTTCCATGTTGGAGAAAATAAAAGACGGTGGCGACTCTTGCTTCCGCGACATTTCGCGAACCAGCTTTAAACAGTCAGTTCCAGATCCACCGATCACAGAACTGGCGACTCTGCTGGGGACTCTTTTAAAGTGAGGTGTACCTTAGGACTAAGATCACTTGTGTTTTCAATTGCTTTGAATTGTTTGCTTTATTATTGTGGGCTGCATCGGAGTTAAATAGATCCTAACCCGGATCTGGGGATACCCTGTTAGGTAGCATAAGCTATGAGGGACCTGTCCGGCGTAGACCGACATGGGTGAAGCAGTGGCTACGTTGGTGTGGCACCTTGGTCTGTACCGATATCCCTTATGTTGCAACGAGGAGAATATGGGTCTTCCGAGGAGTCATTAAGCACCAACCGACCTTAGAACCTTAAAATGACCCAACTTGGCCAATAGAACAGTAGCAGTATGCTACGCCCATTGAGGCTAAACTCTCGTGATGGTTCTGGCCGCAAGAAAAGGTTGCGATGCTGGAGTTATGACCGATTGAGGGTAGTCAGTGATATTGGGATCCTCTAGAACCCGGTTACTTCTGATAGGACAGGTCTTAACCAACAAACTGAAAGAGGGTAATACCTAGACCCCATGCTGGCCTAAACTCTAAGGGCTTGTCTTGTGTGACTTGTGTGCCTTATTATGTTTGCCTTTGTGAATATTTGTGGTGTGCTTTATCATAACATCATGCCATCATAAACATTGCATGCATCCTGCATAAGGACTGACCATTTCAAAGACAAGAGGGTTTCACCTTTGCTCTGTTTTGTAGGACATCATGATGCCTATGCGAAGGAATACTATCCGGTTCAACTTTGTTCACCCACCTGAGTTACTTGAAGAGTTAGTTAGCAGAATTCCAAATACTACTTCCTTCATCCAGAGGTATGGTTCTCTTCTCAGTTTAGTCACGACAAAGTGGGACCAACAGCTGATGAGTGTCCTGACCCAGTTCTATGACCCTTTGTACTAGTGCTTCACCTTTCAAGACTTCCAGCTGGTCCCTACCCTGGAAGAGTTCTCTGATTTGCTTGGTATCCCTATCTTGGATCAGACTCCCTACACTGGTTGGGAAAAGACTCTTAGGCTTGAGGAGGTTGCTGCAGATCTTCCCTTGACCCACCAAGAAGTAATGGACAACTGGGTGACTAGAAGCGGAGTTAAGGGTTTCTTGGCCAAGTTTCTGATTGGTAAAGCTAACAGTTTCTGGGATGACTTGGACTTTAGGGCATATGAAGACATCCTGGCTCTCTTAATCTATGGTCTAGTCTTGTTTCCTAATCCTGATAACTTCATTAACGTCACTGCCATAAGGATCTTCATGTCTCAGAACCCTGTGCCCACTCTCTTGGGTGATATCCTGCAACAACTTTATGCTCGTACTGCCCGAAGACGAGGAACCCTGTGGTGTTGCATCCCTTTGTTGGTGAGGTGGTTTATTTCGCACCTCCCTAAGTTCGTGCTAAAGAACAAAGAAGGAAGAGGTTGGGCTCATAGGTTAATGTCTCTCACTGATAAGGACATCATTTGGACTTTCAGAGGTTTGGACGAGGTAGCTGTTATTGATCGTTGCGGAGAATACCCTAATGTTCCTTTGATTGGTACCCAAGGAGGAATCTCTTATAATCCATGTCTAGCTCTCCGTCAGTTTGGAAGAGCCAGAAGAGCAGGGCCTCATGAGATGTTGGTGCCTCACATCAGTTTTGAGTTTCAGGTGGATAGTGACGAGCTGCGTCGTAGGTTCATCAAGGCTTGGGACAGAATTCACAAAGCTGACCCATAGGAGTTGGGACCAAAGACTTCTCTACCAATGGAAGCCTACTACAAATGGGTCCGCATCCGTGCTCAGAAGTTAGGTATGCCATATGAAGCTGTCAGACCCATCATTCTTGAGTATCCTGATAAAGATGGGGTTCCCCCCAACTGTTCTCCCTCCTCAGATACCTACTGATTATGAGACACTAAAGAGGTCTTGGGCGCAACTGCGAGAAGAACGGGATTCTTACCGGGAAAAGTTCAATGAGCAGAAATTGAAGATCCAGAAGCTGACAAAGCAGTTGGAGAATGAGCGAGCTCTGAATGACTACATCCGTACTGAGAAGAGGAGACCCTGGGATCAATGATAAGCTTTGGATGTTCTTTTACAGTTTTATTTTCCTTTTTAGTATTTCCATTCTTTATGTAACGCCTAAGGGCAACCTGTTGAACAATTTAAATTTCAAAGTTGAATCTAATAAAGTGTGTTCCTTTTTGTTTACAAAGTTGATTCCCGATTGTCTTTGAAAACATAAATCATACGCATTCCATTCATCATGTGCATCACAGGTACTCTTCTTTTCAGGTTGCTTACTGTTCTTCGCTGTTTATTTCAGCATCATGAACCCTGAATCATCTACCGAGCAGTCTATCAAGGCCCTTCAGGCGCAGAACGCACAATTCCAAGAACTGATCATGGGTTTGGCTCAAGGTCAAGAGGAGCTGAAGGCTCTGCTGGTTAAGAAGAAGAAGAAGAGAACTGTTCTATTCAACACGGGCCGGAGATTTGGTAATACACTGCAGAATGAGGAAGCTGGTTCTTCTGTAGGCAAAGACAGTCCCCAGGGGGGAAGGGCTCCAAGTCCGGTGGTCTCTGACAATGAGACTGATTTTAATGAGGAACAGTATCCTCCAGCTGAAGACAGATACAAGCAGTTGGAAGACCGTCTGAATGCCATGGAAATTCAACAAGTGCCTGGTTTAGATTTCAGAGACTTAGGTTTATCTTCTGGTGTGATCATCCCGCACAAGTTTAAAGCACCATCTTTCGCAAAGTATGACGGGGCGTCCTGCCCTAAGATACACCTCAGATCTTATGTGCGGAAGATTCATCCGTATACAGTGGATAAAAACTTGTGGATCCACTTCTTCCAGGAGAGTCTTTCAGGGACTCATCTCGAATGGTTCTATCAGCTAGATGGAACCAAGGTTCGTAACTGGGAGGAGTTGGCTACTGCTTTTTACAAGCAGTATCAATATAATGCCGACCTCGCTCCTACACGTACCCAACTCCAGGGTATGTCGCTAGGATTGGGAGAAGGTTTTAAAGAGTATGCGCAGAAGTGGAGGGATCTGGCTGGCAGGGTGCAACCTTCGTTAACAGACCGTGAGCTAGTGGATATGTTCTTGGGGACCCTATCCGGGCCATTCTTCAATCATCTTATCGGTAATTCATCTGCAGGGTTCACAGACCTTATTCTGACTGGGGAAAGGATAGAGGTTGGTATGAAGTCAGGAAAGATTCAGAAAGGTGCATCTTCAAGTTCTGAGAAGAAACCTTTTAAGAAGGAGGCAAGTGCTGTGTATGGGCCTAGGAGGCAAGACAAACCAGAACGCCGCCAAACTGTCAACGCGGTGGTGATTGCTAAGCCTGTTGCCGCTCCTCGGCAAACTAACCAACCAAGGGCTGAAAGACCCAGAAGAGAATTTACCCGGCTGAGTATGACCTTGTCACAAATCTTGCCGCAGCTGCTATCAACCAACTTGGTAACCGTCAGAGAGGCTCCGAAGGTTGTGAATACTGCCTCTCCTAAGTATAATCCAAATGCTTGCTGTGCTTATCACTCCGATAGCCCGGGACATTCCACTGATGACTGTTGGGCCCTGAGGAATAAGGTGCAGGACCTTATTGATGCGAAGGAGATACAATTTGAGGCGCCTGCGAGACCAAACATTGTGACTGCTCCTATGCCCCAGCATGGAGTAAATGCCATTGATGAAGACTTGTATGCCGTTTCTGTGAATGATGTAGCTACCCCTCTGATGACTGTTAAAAGGAACCTGTTGCTAGCCGGTTTATTTCCGGGTTGTAGCAAGGGTTGCCTTCTGTGTGCTGTTACCCCTGCTGGTTGTCCGTTGCTGAAGTTAGGCATCCAAAGCCTGATGGATAGCAAGGAAATTATGTTCAAGAAGACCGCTGTTCCTTTTGTTCCTGTGGAAGAAGTATCTGTCGTTACAATTTTCAACAATCCAATCAAGGCTCCCCCGAGGAAGCCAGTTAAAATCATGACTGTTGCACCCATTGTTATTACTGTTCTGGGGCCCCTCCCCTATGAATCTGATAAGGCTGTCCCATGGCACTATGGGGCAGATGTATATGTACTTGGAATAAAGCAAGAGTTCAACACCGGTACTAGTATCAGCAATATCACTGGTCCCGCCAAAGTAACCCGCAGTGGCAGGCTCTTCTCGCCTGACATTGCGCCACCAGCTATTCGAAGACCTCTCATTATAACACCTGCAAGTGCGCCTGTTTCCACTTCTAATCCAGTTTCTACTCCTGTTGCCGAGTCATCTAATACTCGGGGCAAAGGGATTGATGATGAGCCTGCCCGGATGGAGGCACCAAAGTCTGTGAAGGTTGAAGCCTCCCAGCAAGAGATGGAGGAAATTCTGAAGATAATCAAGAAGAGTGACTTTAACGTCGTTGAACAGCTGGGGCATACTCCCTCCAAGATCTCTATGCTCTCATTACTGCTGTGCTCAGAGGCCTATGCTAAGGCCCTGATTTCATTTCTGAAGACGGCCCATGTGCCACAAGAGACCTCTGCAGATCAATTCACTGATTGTGTGGCCAATTTGACAGCTGACAATGGTTTGGGTTTCTCGGATGCTGACCTTACCGCCAAGGGAAAGAACCACAATGATGCCCTGCATGTCTCCATTGAATGCAGGGGCACTACTCTTGCTCACGTGTTGGTGGACACCGGTTCTTCCCTGAATGTATTGCCCAAAAAGGCCTTAGACCGGTTGGATTGTGAGGGCCTGGAGTTGAAACCTAGCAACATCATTGTTCGAGCCTTTGACGGATCGAAGAGGATGGTTCATGGAGAAGTAGACATTCCTATTCGTGTTGGTTCCCAAGTCTTTGACTCAACATTCTATGTGATGGACATCCGTCCATCTTATTCCTGTTTGCTGGGTCGACCTTGGATTCACAAAGCTGGGGCAGTGACATCCACTCTACACCAGAAGCTCAAGTACCCTGTCAGAGGGAAGATTGTCACTGTGCAAGGGGAGGAACAATACATGGTTAGTCATTTGAATTCCTTCCGGTATATTGAGATGGACGGGGAGTTTATTGAAACCCCCTTTCAGCATTTTGAAGAGGTACCTCCAACATTGGCAGCAGCAGAAACAGTGGTTGAAGAGGACTTTCCTTTGAAGATGGCTTCCTTGAAGGACGCCCGGGCTGTAATCGAGAAAGGTGAATGTGCTAACTGGGGCAGGCTCCCTGATTTCACTCCTAAAACTGACAAGTTTGGACTGGGTTTTACTGCAGAGGCTCAGAGGGCTGTGCGCAAAGCTAGGATCGGAATACCTCCTGTGCTCATCACCAATCCAGGAGTGAATGCTATTGGGAATGAAGACGAAATGGAAGAATCGGAGTTCGATAGCTGGATCTACCCGACGAATGACGGTGGATTGAACAATTGGACCGCAAAATATCATACACCTGTTACTTTTGTTACTCAGTAATGAATTCCTTTGTTTTTGTTATTAGAAATAAACAATGAATTGAAACTTTATGGCCCGGTGTCTTACCCGGGGCACCGTTGGCTTCATTTGTGAGGGCTTATAACTGTCATTTCCATATATCATGAATAAAGATCTTGGACGTTTTTTCGCATTTCAAATCTTGTGCTCCCTTTCTTTCTTTCTTTCTTTATATATTGCAAAACAACTATATTTACACACACTCACCCATACAGGTTTCAATCCACTCTGGATCTCACTGGTAATGACTCTGCTACTGCCAGTTATGACTTCGAAAATCCGATCAACTTAGCCAAAGACGAAGGTGAAGATGATTGCGAAGTGCCTGGTGAGCTTGCAAGACTGTTACTCCAGGAAGAGAGGGCAATTCAACCACATGAAGAGCCAGTGGAAACGATAAATCTGGGTACTGAGACAGATAGGAAGGAAGTTAAGATTGGTGCCGATCTGGAGCTCAGCGTAAAACAACGATTGACTCAGATGCTACATGATTATGTGGAGATCTTTGCCTGGTCCTACGAAGACATGCCTAGGTTGGATACCGACATTGTGGTCCATCACTTGCCTACCAAGGAAGACTGCCCTCCGGTGAAGCAAAAGGTCCGCCGTATGCGTCCAGAGATGTCTGAAAAGATCAAAGCTGAGGTTATGAAACAGTTTGATGTCGGGTTTCTTGCAGTGACTTCTTACCCTCAATGGGTTGCCAACGTGGTTCCGGTGCCGAAGAAAGATGGTAAGGTCAGAATGTGTGTCGACTACAGGGACCTGAACAGGGCCAGCCCCAAGGATGACTTCCCCCTACCTCACATTGACGTCCTGGTTGACAACACTGCTCAGCACAAGGTGTTCTCCTTCATGGATGGGTTTTCAGGTTACAATCAGATCAAGATGGCTCCAGAAGACATGGAGAAGACTACCTTTGTTACTCAGTGGGGCACCTTCTGCTACAAGGTCATGCCTTTTGGACTGAAAAATGCTGGGGCAACCTACCAACGTGCCATGGTTGCTTTATTTCATGACATGATCCATCATGAGATTGAAGTGTATGTCGACGACATGATTGCAAGGTCCCAAACTGAGGAGGAACACCTTGACCATCTGCAGAAACTGTTTGACCGTTTGAAACTGTACAAGCTGAGGTTGAACCCGAACAAGTGTACCTTCGGGGTTAGATCTGGAAAGTTGCTAGGCTTCGTTGTAAGTGATAAGGGTATTCAAGTGGACCCTGCCAAGGTTAAAGCCATTCAAGAGATGCCAGTTCCCAAGACAGAGAAAGAGGTCAGAGGCTTTTTAGGACGTCTGAATTACATTGCTCGATTCATCTCACACCTAACTGCTACTTGTGAACCAATCTTCAAGCTGCTGAAGAAAGATCAGGTAGTACGTTGGAATGATGAATGTCAGGCCGCTTTTGATAGAATCAAAGAGTATCTCCAAGAACCACCCATCCTTATGCCACCGGTTGAAGGGAGACCTCTGATACTATACCTGACAGTACTCGACAACTCAATGGGGTGTGTGCTGGGGCAGCATGACGAGTCTGGCCAAAAAGAGCATGCCATTTATTACCTTAGCAAAAATTTTACCGACTGTGAGACCCGATACTCACTGCTCGATAAAACTTGTTGCGCTTTGGTATGGGCTGCTCGCCGGCTGAGACAGTATATGCTGACTCACACTACCTTGTTGATCTCAAAGATGGATCCAATAAAATACATATTCAAAAAGCCTGCTCTGTCTGGGAGAATAGCAAGGTGGCAAATGATCTTGAAGGAATATGACATCCAGTACACAACTCAGAAAGCTATCAAAGGAAGTGTATTGGCAGACCACTTGGCACATCAGGCAGTAGACGACTATCAGTCAATGAACTTTGAATTTCCTGATGAGAGCATCATGATAGTGACTGATTGTGAAGTACCTGGACCGGATGAAGGACCTGAGGAAGGATCCCGATGGTCTATGCACTTTGACGGAGCATCCAACGCTTTGGGTAACGGCATCGGCGTTGTGATCATATCCCCTCAAGGCACTCATACTCCACTCACTGCCCGGCTATGTTTCAATTGCACCAACAACATGGCGGAGTATGAGGCATGCATCATGGGTCTTCAAGCTGCGATCGACTTAAGGATCAAGTTTCTGAGTGTCTTCGGAGATTTCGCTCTCGTGATCAATCAGATCAAAGGCGAGTGGGATACGAAACATCCGAATCTTATTCCTTACAAAGAATGTGTGTTGACATTGATCCCCCATTTCACAGAGATAACTTTTGAACATTTCCCAAGAGAAGAGAATCAGTTGGCGGACGCGTTAGCTACGATGTCTTCCATGTTCAAGGTCAAATGGGACAATGAGGCTCCCCGGGTCATTATCTGGAAACTGGACGAACCGGCATACTGTTGTGATCTTGAAGCTGAGGTAGTGACTGAAAAACCCTGGTACCATGAGGTGAAGAGGTACTTGGAAGCTCAAGAATACCCTGAAGGTGCGTCCATCAACGACAAGAAGTTTCTGAGAAGGTTCGCAGCGAAGTTCTTCCTTAGCAACGGCATCCTGTACAAGCGAAACCATGATTCGACCTTACTGCGTTGTGTGGATAAGACTGAAGCAGAAAGGATCATGGCGGAGCTACATGAAGGTACCTTCGGAACACATTCCAGTGGACATACCATGGCAAAGAAAATCCTTCGGGCAGGATATTACTGGTCCACCATGGAAGCCGACTGTTATCAACATTCTCGGACATGTCATAAATGCCAGATTTATGCAGATAAGGTGCATGTTCCTCCAGCCCCTCTGAATGTCTTGACTGCACCTTGGCCTTTTGCAATGTGGGGCATTGATATGATCGGTGAGATTAAACCTACGTCATCCAACGGGCATCGCTTCATACTAGTTGCGATTGATTACTTTACAAAGTGGGTTGAGGCAGCTTCCTACGCCACTGTAACCAAGAATGTCGTGGCACGGTTCATTCGGCATAACTTGATCTGTCGATACGGCGTCCCGGAAAGGATCATTACAGACAACGGTACCAATCTTAATAACAAGATGATCACTGAGCTCTGCGAGCAGTTCAAAATACAGCACCACAACTCTTCTCCTTACCGGCCGAAGATGAATGGGGCTGTAGAAGAAGCGAATAAGAATATCAAGAAAATTGTGCAGAAGATGATAGTGACCTATAAATATTGGCACTAGATGTTACCGTTTGCTCTTCATGGGTACCGTACCTCAGCAAGGACGTCAACCGGGGCAACTCCTTTTTCCTTGGTCTACGGTATGGAGGCAGTCTTACCGATTGAAGTGCAGATACCCTCTCTCCGGATAATTAAGGACGCAGATCTGAGCGAAGATGATTGGATCCAGACACGACTTGATCAGTTAAACCTAATTGACGAAAAGAGACTCACTGCTATATGTCATGGTCAAACGTACCAAAAACGGATGATCAGGGAATTTAACAAGAAAGTCAGACCACAAGAATATCAAGTTGGGGATCTGGTAATCAAGCGTATCATCCTTCCTCAGAGTGATCCAAGGGGCAAATGGACCCCTACGTACGAAGGGCCATTTGTGGTTAAACAGGTGTTCTCAGGAGGAGCCATGATCCTAACCACCATGGATGGTGACGACCTTCCTCACCCCGCCAATGCAGACATAGTAAAAAGATACTACGCATGATAAAAGACCCGCTAGGTTGACATACCTAGGCAAAAATTAGGGCTTCCCGGCGAACCAAAAGGGTTCGGGCAAAATGAGGGATGAAATGAAAAAAAATCTGTACACCCGGCAAGTCGAAAACCTGAAAAGGCGGCTTGGGCAAAAATGGGTATCTCGGTGGACTGAAAACCCGAAAGGGCGGTCCAGGAAAAAGTTAGGGATAAAGCGTAATACTATGTCTCATTGGATCACCTTGCATCCGGAATCCGGTATCCACTATCAAATTCAAAAGGCATCGATCAATCAGCTTCATCGTCAACTGAGCAACAAAGTGATGAGACGCTCGAAGATATAAAGGCGATAGCAGAGTTGAAACCCAGTGGGATTATTCTTTTCACATAGCTGTTTTGTTTTCCCGTTTTCACAAATTGTATAAACTCTTTTATTCGGCGGCGTTCTCCTACTAGGACGTCAGCCTCTTGTACATAAACGCCTATTTACAGGCAAATTCAAAAATCAATATAAATTCACTTTTAAGATCAATTGCCAATTGTTTTTCTTTTTCTGTTTTGTTTTGCAAAGAACGTCCACGGTTCAATTTGTGATATATGCATTTGACAATAATTGCTAACTCATAAATATTTGCATACGAAACAAAGGATTAATTACAGGTAACATTAGAAACAGGGGCAATAATGAGTTGTCTAAGCGATCTAATTGCTCTGTCCACTAAGGTACCAAGGTAAGTTCAGCTGAAGAACATAACCAAGATATCTTAAGTCCCCAGAGAGTGAGCCAGCAAGTCAATGCACTCTCCCCAAGCAGAGTTATCATGTCAACCTCAAAGAAGTTGGGTATCCCTAGTAGATCTCAACATTCCTCATCGGAGTATTCAAACATTCTTAACAAGCGTCCCCGGCAGTCTTGATCTAAGATTGTTCCTCGGCGGTATACCAAACATTTAGCGGAGCCACTTCCAATACATCTCAAAAATTTCCCCAGGAGAGTCCAGTCTGAAGATTTCCCCAGGAAAGCTGAATCATCTCCCCAGCAGGAAGCCTATCCCCAGTAGATTCTGGAAGCTTTCCCCCCTGCAGAGCACGAACGCGCCTCCCAGCTTTATTCAAAGGTTATTTCCCTACCAGGATATAACTGGGTTATCCTCAGCCAAAAGCCACGGAAAGATCGTCCTCGGCAAAGCCTTCTTATCCCCAGCGGAGTCTACTAAAACTTCCAACATAACAACGGTATCCCCAGCGAAGTTACCATCGACATCTCAACAGAGTACCTCTCTTCCCACAGAGTATTGTTCCCCAGCAAGATCGCTAGAATAATTCTCCCCCGCAGAGTAATCTATTCGCCAAGTTTATTCCTCAACGGAGTCATCTTCTCCTACCGATATTCTTGCAACCATCACTTCCCAGCGGAAACAACAAAGCACTATTCTTCACATCAGACCAGGATTTAACTTCCCGGCATCCGTCAAGGATTTATTTTCCTAAGACGAAAGCATACATTCATAAACATCGCATCTTCATACATTATAGCATGCATATACACATCATGAACATACAATCTCACTTATCACATCTCGCATGTCATACATCATGACAGCGCATACAACTAACGTTTTGTCTTTTCAGGACAAAGGTTAATACAAAGATAATTGCTATCAACAGTCGCAACTAAAGATCCGATTCCTGTATCTCGCCAGGGTGTATTTGTTGACGATCGATTCCAGACCCGATTCCTGTATCTTGCCAGGGTGCGTCTGAAGAGTTTGAGGATCCGATTCCTGTATCTTGCCAGGGTGTATCTGTTGACGACTAGCATTACCAGACCCGATTCCTGTATCTTGCCAGGGTGCGTCTGAAGAGTTTGAGGATCCGATTCCTGTATCTTGCCAGGGTGTATCTGTTGACGACTAGCATTACCAGACCCGATTCCTGTATCTTGCCAGGGTGCGTCTGAAGAGTTTGAGGATCCGATTCCTGTATCTTGCCAGGGTGTATCTGTTGACGACTAGCATTACCAGACCCGATTCCTGTATCTTTCCAGGGTGTGTCTGAAGAGTTTGAGGATCCGATTCCTGTATCTTGCCAGGGTGTATCTGTTGACGACTAGCATTACCAGACCCGATTCCTGTATCTTGCCAGGGTGCGTCTGAAGAGTTTGAGGATCCGATTCCTGTATCTTGCCAGGGTGTATCTGTTGACGACTAGCATTACCAGACCCGATTCATGTATCTTTCCAGGGTGCGTCTGAAGAGTTTGAGGATCTGATTCCTGTATCTTACCAGGGTGTATCTGTTGACGACTAACATTACCAGACCCGATTCCTGTATCTTGCCAGGGTGCATCTGAAGAGTTTAAAAATTCGATTCCTATAACCAGCCAGGGCACATCTACATAAAAAGTTTGAAGACCAACTCCTGTAACAGGCCAGGTAATCATTTTCTTTTTCAGGTACGCAAGTTCGCGCTAAGGAAACTCTTACGCGATCGACACCCAGATGGCATCTATAAGCCCATCCACCTATCCATCACCTCTCAACATGGCATCTGTAAGCGCATCTTCCTATCCATCAATATCCAAATGGCATCTGTAAGCCCATTCCCACCATCATACTGCTAACACTCTACTATGTGAGTGCAAATTTCTGGGCACTCTAGTGTTCAATCATCTTCCACCTTCAGATTACGAAATGCACGCCAGCCAATCTACATCCTCAGGTCTAAGAAGATTGAACAGGGGCAACTGTTGTACCCCAAAATTTTCCCTCCCATATTCTTCAAGATTTGCCAAGATCATGCTTCAAAACCTCCCAAGGGTTGCACAGTCCAATTGCCTCCTAACAGTCAAAAATTAGGGTTTTGGTTCTGGCAAAGAAATTGAAGTTTCCAAGGGCCCAAACAAGTCCCACATGCCTACATACATTGTCAAGCATCCACATGCCAAGTTTCAAGACTCACAGCATCAAATTGCACAGTCAAAAACCCTAAATGCTTCACAGTCAACTATAGGGGCAAAATGGTCATTTGACAGTCAAAAGTCCAAATTTTTGGTCAACATCATATTTTGAAGCCACAAACATCATTTGATCAATTCTTGATCATGATTCTCAAAGCATGGCTCAAAAGGGCTCAAGATGCAAAAGTTTCTATTTTTGGACAGTTGAAAAAGTCAACTGCAAATTGACCAAGGCATAACTTCCACATGGTTTATCAGAAAAATTCCATCCAAAGCTCATTTTGAAGAGAATTACATTTCCTACAACTAATCTTCACACTTCAAGTCCAAGAAATGTTCTCACAAAAAGTTATCAATCTCAACATTATAGGTCATTTTCAAAAGTCAACAAAAGGGCACTTTAAGTCAAAGACCATAACTTGAGATTGGTAAATCAAAATGATATGGGACCAAAGGCATTGGTTAGAGGACTTCAAGACCTTTCCAAAATGTCCAAGAACATGATCAAAGCTTAAAAATTGGGCAAGATATGCCTTGTGGAAGTTGGGAAATTTTTGGGAATTTTGAAAAGTCAACTTTGCTTCAAATGCCTCAAAATTGCTAATGGGCCTCAATTTCTTCCATGAATCATCATCCAAAGGCTAGGCACGACCCATTGACATCCAAGGGAGTTATTTTTATCATTTTTGATTAATTATTTGAATTTTTATTATTATTAATTCACTTAATTAAAATTAAATATGAAAAAATAGCAAATCACACCTTTCAAATCTTTTTATGCAGAGATTTCACTCATTATGGGCTCAATATCTCGTGTACCATTCAAAAAGGAAAGAATCTTCCATGATTTGGCATAATTGGCATGAAAAAGATTGAAGAAAAGATATGGAAAATCAAATATTCAAAGTCATAAATGGATGGATTTTGGGCTGGCTTTTTGACCTAATTCTATCCATATACATGTGCACAATGGAAACCTAGGCCTGAGACACAAGAAGCTGCGCAGAAACCTAAAGAAGAAACTTGCATTTTTGACAAAAATATTGAAAACTGAAAACCTAATTACAAGGTGTTTCAAGGCCTAAAAAATGTTCCAAAACATTGCCGAGGGATCCAGGAAACTATTGCAATCGAAATCAAGCCTCCATACTCAAGGAATTGGTATAACAGAATCTTACTTTTCTTAAAATCATCCAATATCGTGTTTTGATTTCTAGGCATTATTCATGCATTTTTATTGTTGATTTACACTAACATGAACGTCCTGAAGCTATTGGTGTCCTTGAATTGAATTAATAATGCCTGCATAGAAAGTTGTCATTAAAGCTTGCTAGGGTTTCAGAAGCTCCAAAAGAGGGGTTTCTTCATCTGGAAAAATTGGACAATTAAACCAGTACCAATGGAATCGTGACATCCTGACGAATTGAACTCACACCTCGCACTCAATTTATGATAATCATGGGCGTGTTCGCTATTATTTACAGGTGCCATTTAGTGGGGGTTTAAAACCCCTGCTATCCATTTTTTATTTTCAGGCAAACGAAGAAGATGCTAGCGTGTCTGAGTATGATTGGACCATTCAAAGTTTGGCGCGTTTTTTGGTTATTCCAGCATAATATTTGTTTTTCCATTATATTGATCATTGTCCATTAAGTTAACAAATATACGCGCTGGTGCAATTGGCTGTTGTGTTGGCATGCAGGCACTGGGACCTGGGTTCGATTCCCAGGTCCCCATATTCTCAATAACTTTTGTTGTAACGTGATCAGGTGCAGTTTCTACCCAGTGATCCACCATACACGCATACGTGTGTGCCTGCCAAGTGTCCAGGAACTCCAATCTAAGGGCCAGAATGGGAGGATCACCATGAACGCTAGTCAATTGTTCCATACACGCGCTAGAAAGTCAAACGGGCTTCTTGCATTCCTGGGCCTAATTGCTTCAAAAACTCCCTTTGGGTCCAGACACCCCCAGGGTTTGATCCGTCTTTTAATTCTTTTTCTTTCTTTATTTTTCCTTTTATTCTTTTATTTGTTTTTTTTAATTAATTGTTTCCTTTAAATTACACAAAATTAATTTTCATAATAAAATAAAACCAGAAAAATACCAAAAAAAATGTTTATTGTCATTAACATTTAATTCACTAATTATTTTTGTAAATAAATTTTTACTAATCAATTTAGGTTAATTTAGGTTAAAATTTCAATGTTTTTCTTAAATAACTAAAAAATGTAGAAATTAGGTTTTTAGCATTTTTATTCTTTTTGCTTAATAAATAATTTTCTTATTACCATTATTATTAAATTATTAATTATTTTGTAAATACCCATGTAACTAAATAATTAGTATAAATTAGGTTTTAACTTTAACTTTTTTTAATAATTAAAAACAATTTAGAACTAGGGTTTTATTTAATTTCTAATTTTAATTAATTTTCTTTATAAATGCCAAAAACCATAAAAAAAATAATAACTTCTTTTCTCATTAAATAATTAATTAACTTTCAATTTCAATTTAATTTCTTTAAAGGGTCCAACGCCCTCGAATTCTCGATTCTAATTTCTTTTCGCGCGTTTGTCCTTATTTTTTGTTTCAAATATCATGTAATTGTCCAAGCCTTGTAATAGTAATTAGGAAATTTATTTATTTTCCGCATTTTATTAAAAAAACGGGTCTTTGTTAATTTGGCGATGTATAGACCCGCACCTTGTAATAGCGTAGGACTTTATTTTCTGTACTTTAATTTCCGCACCCCTTAACTGCTAAATTTTGCATGAAAGAATGAATGGCCCAAATAAAATCAAAGCGTAGATCACCAAAAGCATGACAAGACAAAACATAACTGAAAACAATACACAAATTCACACACCACTCTTAGGGTATGCCTCACTGTTGCCTTGCCCCTCGAAACGTGGTCGTCGAGTATAGGACGTTTTAGTAAGTCCTTATGTCCATGAACATGGCATAAGGGTAGCTTCTAAGGTGTCCTACTGTTGCTCTGGTGACCATACTGTCCATACAAACGAATTGACCCGAACACCTCCAACGGTGGTGCTACCTATCTCTCAATGGTGGGATGGCACTACCTTAAGGACATTTACACAGCCTAATTCCTTAGGGTAGGTGGATGACTCATAGATACTTGCTCTAATTCAAAACAAATCAAAACTTCTTTTCACACCGACACTTTTCAAAAAGCTTTCAAAAAACAACTTTTCAAACACTCTTGAGGACTGATACAAGAGTCGATCTAAAACTTTAAACGAAACTTTTCCAAACCCACTCATGATTGAAAAGCAAACAAACATTTTGAAAACACAAATGAGCAAGTATCTAAGAGCCCATGGATAACCATGGATAGAAAGGGTGCTAACACCTTCCCTTTCTATAAATCTACCTCCCGAACCGAGAAAAATCTCAATAAGGAATTTTGCTGTGCTTTTGTCCTTTCCATGTTGGAGAAAATAAAAGACGGTGGCGACTCTTGCTTCCGCGACATTTCGCGAACCAGCTTTAAACAGTCAGTTCCAGATCCACCGATCACAGAACGTATACAAAATGGTCTTATTTTTTTTGAAAATGTTTTGAGATGAAAGTGTTGGTGTAAAAATGTTTTTGTCGTGAGCAAGCGAGTAACTAGGAGTGAATCTACCTACTCGAAAAGTCTCAAGGTTCTTTTATTCCTCCTTTAGATGTTTCTATCTTGCCATTGATTTGGTAAGAAGCCCCGTCATTGGATGTAAAGGGACAGGCGCGAGTCAATCTTACAGTCATCGAAAGCAACTTATGTGACGCTTTAGCAATTTTCATAAGGGACGAGATCGTTTTATCGAAGGAAATGTCGAGGGTCATCGAGGGACTACGATCTTTTTATCGAAGGGTCATTTGCTAAAACGTCCCATACTCGAGGGACTTGACTGTATTTCCGAGGCAACGAGCGAGGTTACCCTAGAGGTGCGCGTGTGAAAAAGTGTGTTTGATTCAAGTTAATTTGATCTTTAAAATTAGGTTAACTAACGATTGATTTTTTTTATCTTGCCATACACGCATAATTACTATACAATATTGGGTAAAACAAAAATGCGGAAATTGAAATTCTACGTTATTACAGAGCTTCGGTAATGGGGGTACAAATTAATGAATGGGGTTGACAGTAAGAAATAAATATTTAAATCACGCAATACAAATCCAAACCATTAAATAATTATTTAGGTTAAAACTCTTTTCATTTGATAAGATTAATTAAGGACTTAATTAATAATGTCAAACAAAAATTATTTTAAAATTAATAATGATTTAAAACAAATGTTAACATATTTACATTTTTTAGATACATGCTAAAGAATAAAATAAAAATAAAATAATGAAGAAGAAAATATTAACAACAAAATATAAAGAAAAGTAGAAATGGGCCTGCAAAAAAAAAGTAAAAACAGGGGGTGCAGAAATTAATAGGCCCAAATGCTTCTGGCTAATCCAGTGCAGCAACTCCCTGGAGGTGTATCATGGACATGCACCTAAGACGTGTTGAAATGATGTGATAATTGATCAGAGGGAAAAATGATGAGGGTGCATCAAGTTATCATGGGGTTGCAAGCGGGGGATCACTCAGGGCAACTAAAGAGGTGGTGACAAGTGTCACCACCGGATTGGACCAGAGTATTGTTATCAAACAACAAAAAATCCACTTACACTGCATCCAGGCCTCATAACTCAACTTTATTTATCTCTCTTGAACACTCTGTCCTCTCTCTCCTCTCTTACCTTACTTTTCTTACATTTTTATGATCGTCTCTTTCTGCTAGTTACTAATTCGTGACTTATTTCTACAGTTTTTTACTTGGTGGCCCTAAATCTAAAAAGGGGGAAAGTGAAACCCTAATTTTTGTTTGATGAAAACGGTGAAGATAGCGATGCATGCAACAGTAGATTCAAAGAGGGGAAGGAAAGAGAAGAGAAGAGATCGTTTGGTGAGGCCCAGATCTATAACCTTACTAACCTCCTAATGTTCTTTTCGGTAAGATGCGTCTGACTCTGTGTTTGTGAGTGATTTCTTTCTCCTTCTGAGCTTGTGTTACTTTTCTTCTTCTGAGCTTGTATTGTTCTGGTTATCAGATTAGGGTTCTTGTTGTTTGTTTGTTTGCTACTGATTTGCTGGGTTTTGAATAATGATGTTTGCTACTGTTTTGCTGGGTTTTGAATGATGATGTTTGATGACAAGGTTTGAATGGTGGACTTTTGGTTATGTGTTTTTTGTTATTTGCTGGTTTTTTGATGATGGCTGGATGGTGGGGTTGGCTGCTGGTTTTTTACAGTGATGGCTTTTTTTGTTCTATGATGTTTCAATAGGTTTGAGACAAATGATTTTTGTTGAACCTCTTGTTCTGAGTTTTGTGGTTTTGCTGTTTTTGCTAGTTATGTATCTGGTTTTTTTATGGCGTTTTAGTGATGTTTCAGTTGGGTTTAAAGATGATTTGATGATGTTATGTTGGTTTGGAGGTGGTTTGATGATGTTCTGTTACTTTGGAGATGGTTTGATGATGTTCTGTTGGTTTGGAGATGGTTTGAATGTTCTGTTTTGGTTAGGAGATGGTTTGAATGTTCTGTTTTGGTTTGGAGATGGTTTGATGATGTTTTGTTGGTTTGGAGATGGTTTGATGATGTTCTGTTGGTTTGGAGTTGGTTTGAATGTTCTGTTTTGGTTAGGAGATGGTTTGAATGTTCTGTTTTGGTTTGGAGATGGTTTGATGATGTTATGTTGGTTTGGAGATGGTTTGAATGTTCTGTTTTGGTTAGGAGATGGTTTGAATGTTCTGTTTTTGGTTAGGAGATGGTTTGAATGTTCTGTTTTGGTTTTTTAATTCTGTATATCTCCCCTCTCTATATCTGATGGTTCTCTCCTCTATAAAACAGTAAACTTGTTATCTTATTGGGGTGAAAAAAAATAGGAGGGAAAACAACTTTGAATTTTGACAGTTTTGGATTTTCTAGTTTTTGGCTTTTGAGTGCAGCTTGGACTGTTTCCATTTTGGTGCAAGTCTGGGCATTTTTGGACTGTATTACAGACTAGTTGCTATGGTTTATGTTGAGATGCTTTTGTGCAGAACTTGGACAGATCTTTGGACTGCTATGGGCAGCATAGGGAGGCTTTTTGAGCAGGTCTTCTTGGACTGTTGCTTATAGCAACCTGTTTGTCTTGGCATTTGCTGGCTAGGTGATATTTTTCCTCTTTCCTCTCTTTGTGAGATAAAGCATTTTTGCTTTTGATGCATTTCTGAAGGGTTTGCTATATTTCTTTGGGAAAATGATGATGCTGACTTATATTGCAACATTTGGTGCTTTTGGCTTATTGTTTGCATATTGTTTATTTTGTTCTGTTGTAGCTTTGTATTGCTGCCTTTGGTTTCTGATTTGGACAGCTTGCTTGATGTCTGCTATTTGCAGCTTGTTGTCTTGCATCTTGTGTTGCTGTAATTGCTTTGCAAAGCACTAGTTCTGTTTTGTGATGCAGTTTGGATGTTTGGTATTGTTTGACTTGTGCATTTTGACTGCTGTTGTTTGAACTTGTTGCCTTGTCTGTCCAATTTGTATATTTATTTCTTTTTCCCCTTTTTTGTGAACCAAAACCTAGGTCTTGCGATTTGCAAAATAGGAAAAAATGAACAAACAAAATTCTGATTCCTAAAAGCAAACCCTAATGATGAAAAATCAAATTTGCTTGGATTTTTTAATATTGATTTGTTTTGCTAATATTTTCTTTTCTTCTGTCACATGTACAAACAAATGGCAAACAAGACAAATGCTAGCAAATGGAGAATTTCTTGAGGATGAAGCAAGGAGTCTTGAAGAAGAAGCAAACTTTCCTTTGTAGATTTAAACTTTGTATTTTACTTGTAATTTTTGTAATCACTTGTAATCATTTGTGAAAGACCCACCAAACTGTAATAATAAAGCTTGAGTAATAATGAAAATTTGTTGTACAAAACTTCTGAGTTTTATTTTAATTTTGCAATTCTTGGTTTGAATGTTTTGAATAAGCATCATAGCTTGATAACTTGCACTTCAAGTAAACATAATATGATAGGATAAATCATGTATCTTGCACTTTTAAACAAAATAAATGTTTAGAAGCTCAAACCCAAATGATTAATTGAACCCTCAATCATGATTTGCTTAAAGATGATAGCTTTAAACTTTGCACCTTATTCAAACAAAATATGCCCTCAAAAGTAACATCAATCTTCAGAAGATTATAGTTAAGAAAACAAATAGAAATCACACAAATTCCTTTGCAGTTATCTGGGCCATGGATTGGGCAAACCTTTGAGAAGTGCAAAACCCTAATTGCTGACTGGTTGCCTAGGAGGAGAATCTGTTTGATCAATTTTTGAGCCAAATTGAGTATTTAAAAAACCCTGGGATAGCATCTTGAGTAAAAAATGGGAGGGAAAATTTTGGGGTACAACAGATTGCAAAAAGGCATGTGCAATGTTATGGAATAGATTACAGTGAATTATTTGCTCTGGTGGCAAGGCTAGACACCATTTGTGTGATACTTTCAGAGGCTACTCAGTTCAGTTGGGAAGTCTTTCAACTCGATGTAAAGAGTTCCTTTCTTCACGAGGAACTCAAGGAGGAAGTGTTTGTGTAACAACCAGGGGAATTCATTAAAAAGGGAGAAGAAGAGAAAGTCTACAAGCTGAGGAGAGCACTTTGTGGACTGAAATAGGCACCACAAGTGTGGTATAGCAGAATTGAAGTCTACTTTGTGCATGAAGGATTTGAAAGACGTCCCAATGAGCACACTTTGTTCACTAAAACAAAAGGAGGTAAAAAATTTTGATAGTTAGCCTATATGTTAATGATTTGATTTTTTACAGGAAATGATAGAACCATGTGTGATGAGTTTAAAGCTTTAATGATGTCAGAATTTGATATGTCTGATTTTGGAAAATGAAATATTTTTTGGGGATATAAGTTAAACAGTGTTCGGATGGAATATTCATATGCCAGAAAAGGTATGCATGGGAAGTATTAGCAAGGTTTGGCATGGAAAATAACAATGCAATCAAGAATCCAATAGTTTCGGGTACAAAGTTGTACAAAGATGTGGATGGAGTTAGAGTTGATGAAACTCTTTTCAAGTAATTGATTGAAAGTCTCGTGTATTTGACTGTAACTAGGCCTGACTTAATGTATGGTGTTAGCTTAATAAGCTGGTTCATGACAAGTCCTACTATGTCACATTGGCTCGTAGTGAAGAGAATTCTGAGGTGCTTGAGAGATACAATAGATCATGGAATTTTCTACAAGAAGGGGAATAACAGCTTGAAATTTTTGGCAATTACAGATAGTGATTATGCTAGTGACTTGGATGATCCAAGAAGTATATATGGATTTGTATTTATGTTGGGAGCTAGAGTTGTTTCGTGGTCATCAAAGAAACAACCGGTGGTTGCTCTGTCTACTACAAAGGTAGAATATATAGTTGCAATGATGTGCGGTTGTCAGTGTGTTTAGTTTAGGAGGATATTGGAGAAACTTGGAATTGAAAAGAAGACTAGTACATTGATCATGTGTGATAACACCTATACCATACAATTATCAAAGAATCTATTGTTTTATGGCAAGAGCAAGCACATTGATGATGTAAGATTTCATTTTCTTAGAGACTTGGTGAATGATGGAGTCATTAAACTGAGTTACTGCAACACTCAAGAACAAATTACAGACATTATGATGAAGCCACTGAAGTTAGAGCAGTTTGAGAAGTTTGGTGACATACTTGGAGTGACTAAAGTTACAGAAGGAAGCTAAAATGCATTAGTTTAAGCGCGGAAATGATAGACTTAGTCGTTGTTTTGATTTTTAGTTTGTTTAATAAGTTCTAGTATTTAGGATGTGTTTGTTTCAAGTTAAGAAATAATATTCCTTGAAATCTTATTCTCATCGTTATTATTATTTGGAATAATATTCCAATCAAAGTGTTTGGCAAAAAATAAATTTTCTAGAAATATTTATAATATTTATTTAACTTAAAAATTTATATAAAATAAAATAAATAAATAAATGTGAGTAGTAATGGAGAGTTATAGTTAGTTGAATAACTTTTTAAAATATGTCTTTGAATAACTTTTTAAAAATGAATCAAATATAGAAATGTTGCATTCTAATGATCATATTCCCAAAAATATTTTTTACAACTTAAAACAAACACATCCTTAAAAAGACCTGTTCTTTAAGAGTTCATTTATTGCTTTGATTCTTTTCTCAAGATTATAGGGTTGTTATATGTGATTAGCTATTTATTTTCTCAATCATTTTGTATTGGATATGAAAAAAATTTATTAATAAGAAAAAGTGAAAACAAGAAATGTAAGAATAAATTCCAACAATTGATTATCACCACTACCCTATGACTTTATTAAAATACAAATTAAATTTAGAATTAATTTAAAATTCAACTCTAAAATAATAACATGAATGTAAATAACCCTATATATATATATATATATATATATATATATATATATATATATATATATATATATATATATATATATATATATATATATATATATATATATATATATATATATATATATATATATATATATATATATATATATATATATATATATATATATATATATATATATATATATATATATATATATATATAGCTTTAGTTTGCTATCGTTAGATTTCTTTTGAGTTTTAACAGTTTTGAACTTTTGATTTTTATTTTAAAAATTGGACTTATTGTGTCAATTTCGTTTTCCTTTTTTAGAATTTATACCACGTTCTATTTTGAAGTTTTTTTGGTGACGTGATGATGTTTATACAGTCACGTTGAATGAGTTTATATTATTGATATTTTTATTTGTTAATTACTACTATGTTTTAGTAATTGCCATGTCATGTGGGAATATGAGATTGTTGTTTAATAGTGAAATATATTTGTATTCGTATAGATATTAGTATATTAAATATATTTATTTTTAAAATATAATAAAAAGAAAAAGTAAAAAATTAATATTGATAAATAAAAAATTTATCATTTTAAAAAAGATAATTAATCCTTATCTACAATTTTTTTTGATAAATCTTAATTAATAGTATATTGCCTCAAATTTAATATTCGACATAGAGCTTATAGCATAAGAGAAGTGAATAAAGTAAATAATAATGACCAAGACCAACTCCCATCTCTCAAATAATTGCATAGCACATGTAACACAGAACTCACTTGAAAGTTCACCGTCATCATTGGACGGATATTGATCCCCCATTTGTTGAACAAAAGATAAGATAAGCACTCTACATAAGTAGTAGCAACTCATTAGCAACATTATACACTATATTTTTCTAGCTTCAATTGTACTATGATTCTTCAATGTTCCAATCCAATCAAAAAAATGTAAACCATACAGTAAAAGATACAACTTGTGAGACTAAGAGAATTTCTGGGAGAGTATTGGAACATATACGAAATCTAAATTGGTGAATTAATAGTAAAAGTGATTAATTGAAGAAGATGAAATTTAGAGAGGGATTTGAGATTATGAGAGAGTAATTGAAAAGAAAATATTAAAATGGTATTTTTTAAAAACACATTACATGAGGATTTATATATGATACAATTAAAATACCCTTGCAACCAAACAGGCTCAACAAAACAGTGAAAAAACTAAAATATCGCACAAAAAATCGGTTTTCTAAAACAGAGAAACCGGTTTCCCCAACAGAAAAACACACAGGAAGTAAAAAAAATACGTGACAGAAACCAGTTCCCTCAAACTGGGAAATCAGTTTCTCCTTTAAAACATAGAATCTTTGTAGTTTCCGGAAGTGTTTTTCAAATAAGTTGTTTTGTACGAAACGAACTTAGAATCTTCCAGAATACATTTGAATTATTATCAACTTTCAATACACCAACTTAATTCAAATGTTAAACATTCTTCATACCTAAAATCCTCATAAGCTTCTTGAACACATCATTTGTCACGTCTTTCGTCAATAAATCTGCAAGTTGTTCTTCGCTTCGACAATATCCTAACTTCAGCTGACCTGACCTGCACACACTAGTTTCCTCAAGTAATGCAAACGCATCTCTATATGCTTGCTCCTCCCATGTGCTATGAGATTCCTTGCAAGATTAATGGCTGAAATATTATCAACCAAGAGCGTAACAACTTTTTCTACATTGTTGCCCAGCTCCTTCAGCAGATTCATAAGCCACACAACCTGACACGCACACATCGACGCATCGATATACTGGCTTCACAAGAAGAGTGTGCAACCACAGGTTCCTTTTTAGAGCACCAAGAGATTGAAGTTCTGTCGAACATAAAGACATAATCAGTCGTAGACTTTTGATCATTCTTATCTCCGTACTAATTAGAATCTGTATAACTGAGTAACTCACAGTTTCTGCCCGTATCAGTTGCGATAAAGAGAATTCCACAGTCAAGAGTTTCTTTGATGTATCTTAGGATCCTCTTAACTGCTGCCAAATGAGAAACCTTTGGTTTCTCAATGAATCAACTTGCAATACCGACACTAAATGCCAAATTTGGTCACATATTGCACAAGTAACGTAATGATCCAATTATTCTCTTATATTTTGTTGGATCCACATCTTGCTCATCTTCACTTTTGGAGAGTGTGATACAGTGGAAGAACTGACTTGAGGTTTTGCGTTTTATCGCAAATGTCGCGGTTAGCAAGAGTCGCCACCGATTTTTCTTTTATCCAAAAGGAAAGGTGAAAAAGCACAGGAAAGACCTTTGAGATTGTTTCTTGAGTTCGGGGGGTAGATTATGAAAAGGGAAGGTATTAGCATCCTTTTCATCCATGGTTTTCCATGGGCTCTTAGTTACTTGCTAGATCACTTGCTTTTGTTGTTTGAAATTGTGTTTGGTGTGGTTTTGAAAGTATTTTGTAAAAGAGGTCATCGTTTAGGCAACCTTTGTAATGATTCTCGTTCGTAAGAATGTATACAAAGATGTTTGTCTTTTTGAAAATGTTTTCAATGTTTGTAAGATGTTTTTGAAATGTGTGTGTTTCTTTTGGAAAATAGCAAGGATAGTTAATTGAAAGTAGAGCAAGTAACTAGAAGCAATCTACCTACTCAAATGTCTTTCTTATGCACTTTCTATTCCTTTGACATTGTTGTCTTACCATTGATTTGGTAAGCAACCTTATCTTTGGATGTAAATGGGACGGGTGTGGGTCATCGTATAACCATGATTAGCAATGTTGCAAGGTATCTTAGCATTCTTTTTGAGGGACTAAGATCATTTGTAAGACAACTTTGAATAGCGTCATCGAGGGACTATGATCTTATACTTGTTTGTTTTGCCAAGATACTTCGCATGCATAATATGGCTATTTTTGTATAAGGCAACCAAGTGGAGAAACCCTAAGGGTGCTTGTGTGTTAGTGTGTTATTTTCATGCTTTGATTTTGTCTTGGATTTAGAGTTTTCTATTTGATTTGTTTTTATCTTGTCATACAAACCCTAATTACTAACATGGCATGTAAAGCGGTAAATTGCGTAATGTAAAGATTACTAAGCTATTACAACAATTTATGGGAGGGGGGAATACAAATTTGAATGGGGATTTGCAAGAATGTAAATCTAAATAATCTATTACAACCAAATCGAATTTGTACGAATATTGGAATAAACAAATACAATATTTAAATATGCAATATTATGTACATGCAAGAAAAGATTTTGTTTTATTTTTTATGTGAAAAGGAATTTTAACCTAATCCTAAAAATATATTAAAAAAAAAATTATATCTTAAAAAGAGTTAACCCTAATTTCTAGTTTGAAAGAAAATAAAGTTCTTATGTATTTTTTTTGTGTATTTTTTTTATATTATAAATAATAAATAATATTTTATGAAAATATTTAATTTTTATATGTTAAAATAAATATTCACAAGTATGTATATATATATATATATATATATATATATATATATATATATATATATATATATATATATATATATATATATATATATTATATATATATATATATATATATATTATATATATATATATATATATATATATATATATATATATATATATATATATATATATATATATATATATATATATATATATATATATATATATATATATATATAAAAGAAAAGATAATAATATATCTAAGTTTATTTTTTACAAATTTATTTAAGAAGATAGTTAGTATATATTGAAGATAAAATATATTTTTTATGTGAAAAATAAATAAAATAAAATAAAAATGCAATATTATCATATTTATATTTTTTTATGATTTTTAGGTATTAAAGAAAATATTTAATAAACAAAAATGAAAATAAAGCAAATAAATAAAAAATATGAAAATAGTTGGGCCGGGGGGGTATCCTGAGAAATCAAGTGGTGTTATGTTAGAAAAAATGCTAGGCCCAATGTTGAAGCCCAATCCTGCAAAACAACAAAAATGAAAAATGGAAAAGTGTGAAAAAACAAAAGGTAGCGGCAAGGTTCGAACCCATGACCTGGGCCTCACCAGCGCGTTACCTTACCACTGGGGTGGCTATACATCCGTTGATTTATATGAAACAATAAAAACATAACACAAACAATGTCCTTGCCCTATACTTCATCTTCTTCCTCAAGCTGGCCAGAAGCTCTGTAACTTTCTCATCTCTCAATAAAAATGGAAACTGATAACATGAATGTTGTAGTATTTTGTCTCACGATTCTAACCATGTAAGTCATGTAAGCTAACAATCGAAGATCAAAACGAATTTTAAAAGCCCTAAATTTAAACCTAATTTTTCCAGGAACTTCAAGTTTAAAATTTTCTCAACTCAGGTCAAATAAATGCAAGTTATAGATATGTACAACTTCGTAGCAATGATGTCTACATTGTTTATTCATAAATTGTGGCCAATGGATGCCTGCAAGAAGAGATAAAAATTGAGATTTTTACCTCTTTTAGTTGAAATCATGAATGGAGTTTGAGTGGGTTTTATGAAGGCCTGATGATTGCTTGAGCTTGCTTAAACCTCCCTGAGTGTGTTCCAATCCTTTCCTTGCTTTGGAAGTGCTTGGAACTCTCTATCCAAGTCAACCTGCAAGCTTTGAAAACAAAAATGGCAGATGAAGAAAGAGGAGTTACAGTGCAGGGATGATGGTCTGGATCTCTTAGATATGAAGTAGGTAAAGTGTTTTGATGATTAAAACTTGAAACGCACGAGCCAAATGATGGATTGCTATGCTTATGCATAAACTGCAAGTTTTGACAGTTTTTTTTGGTGATATGGAGTTTTAGAGTGTTTCAGCCCTTTAACAATTGTGTTTCTAGTTGTAATGTCTTTGTGTATTAGTATGGAAAAGGTTTCAAGTCAACTCTCCAACAGATTTGTGAGTTCTAGCCTTTTCACTACAAGAAAATTAGTGTTTAACGACACAAAAATTGCGACAGTTATGTGATAACTGTCGTAATTGACATATAGAGACAGTGTTTACGACAGTTGACACCAACCGTCCTGTGATCGGTGGATCTGGAACTGACTGTTTAACGCTGGTTCGCGAAATGTCGCGGAAGCAAGAGTCGCCACCGTCTTTTATTTTCTCCAAATGGAAAGGACAAAAGCACAGAAAAATTCCTTATAGAGATTGCTCTCGGTTCGGGAGGTAGATTATAGAAAGGGAAGGTGTTAGCACCCTTTCTATCCATGGTTATCCATGGGCTCTTAGATACTTGCTCACTGTGTTTTCAAAAATGGTTTGTTTGCTTTTCAACTGTGGGTTTTAAAAAGTTTCTTTGAAAATTCCAGTTCGACTCTTGTATCGGTCCTCAAGAGTGTTTGAAAAATTGCTTTCGAAAGCTTTTTGAAAAGGTATCGGTGTGAAAAGTATTTTTGATTTGTTTTGAAATTAGAGCAAGCATCTAGAGTCGTCTACCTACCCTAAGGAATTCGTCTGTGTAAATGTCCTTTAAAGTAGTGCCATCCCACCATTGAGAGGTAGGTAGCACCACCGTTGGAGGTGTTCGGGTCAATTCGAGTTTTAGGGACGTGGTGATCACCAGAGCAATGGGAAGACACCTTAGAAGCTACCCTCATGCCAGGTTCCCGGATCATGAGGACTTACTAAGACGTCCTCTACTCGACGATCACCTTTCGAAAGGCAACAGTGAGGCGTACCCTAGGGGTGGTGTGTGCGATTCGTGTGTCGCTTTCAGATATTTGTCTTGTCATGTTTATTTGTGATCTACGCTTGATTTTATTATGTCCATTCATTCTTGCATGCATATTTGTTAACAGTTAAATATTTGCGGGGAAAAGTAAATCTAACTATTACAAATGGCGCGGGTCCACATCGCCAAAATTAAACCGGACCCGATTTGACTGAAAAATAAATAAAGCGATAAAAGTGCGAGAAGTTAAATGTTACAACGCTTTGGGAGAATTACATAATTATAATAAACGACATAAAATAAATGCGCGAAATTAAATAAATTATGAACATGGGCGTTGGACCCCTTTTTGCAAAGAATTAAAGTTAATGAGAAATTAATTAGAATTAACGTGGAATTAAAAATTAAAGATTAGGAAGAATGTTTTTTTTTGGTATTTTTGTATTTTTTAAGATTTAATAGAAAAATAATTAACTAAAATTAAAATGAAGCGTCAAACCCTAATTCTAATGTTTTTTAAGTTTATTGTGAAAATATTAAGTTTTAACCTAATTTAAATCTAAGTTAATTTACATGCAAAATTTAATTATAGAAAATAAATAAAATAAACATTATTATTAAAAAGGGAAATTAAAAAGAATAAAAATTAAACCTAATTCTATTTTTTTTTTATTTTTGTTATTAAAAGGATTAAAATTATAACCTAATTAAAACTAAGTTTATTTACATGCATTTATTTATAAAAATAATTAAAATAAATAAATATTATATTTTTTGCCTTTTTCTGATTTTATGATGTTTTTCATATTTTGTAAAAATAATTATTAAATTAAAACAACAAAACAAGTAAAATAATAATTAAAATAAAATATAAGAAAAATGAATAAAACTAGCAAACCAGGGTGGGGGTGTAGTCCCAATTTGTGAGGTTTTGATGGTAAAGCCTGGCCCAATAAGACATGGCCTTGTTGACTTTTTGCATAGCGTGTGGTGCGTTGACTAGGAGTGTAGCGTGTTCCTCCATCCTATGCCTTTGATCTGAATGGGATGGACGCGTGGATGCTTGGATGAGGGAGGCATATGGTACGTCTCCACAGAAGCGCTGCATGGGATTAATTGATGAAAAATAATATGGAACATGTGAAAGACCTGGGGTTCGAACCCAGGTCAAGGGGATTGCTAGCGCTTGCATCAACCACCTGTGCCAATTGACTTATTTGATATATAAATAAACAATGAATATAATAAGAATAAACAAAAGTTAATGCTTCAAAACACGCGCAATTTCAAAATGGCCAACCATCGTGCGCCACGGAGTCGTCTTCCTCATGTGCCTGAAAGACAAAACCCTTAGACAACGGTTTTCACGCGTGGGTTTAGGCAGCTTTAGGAAAAATAGCGAATAGCGCTATGTAGCTCATAAATTAATCGCGACTAATGCTTCTTGTTCGTTGGAGTATGCTGATTGCAATGGTTATAGCCCTGAGTCCTAATTTCACTTGGTTTGGGAAACCCCAATTCTAAAACCTGCAAACCCTAGGCGGCATCAATGGCCAAATCACATATATAGCACAAAAACGAAATTAATTGGCATGGTTAGCATTAGAACATTATGAGGAACAAGAATCCATGAATTAAATGTCAAAAAAAATGCTTAAAATATGAACACGATGATCAATATTTTGCTATGCAGTTCATGTTCATTCTACCAATCCTTGGAGTCTGAATGGATGCTAACGATTGGAATCGCTTCAGGGAGCCTTGAGGAAGCCTTTGAAACAAGAATTAGGACCTGAATGAATCTCTAACCACGTTTTCAGAATTGCTTTTTTTTGACAAAATTTTCAAGTTTGTATATTGATCTTATGCGCAGCTTCAGGTCCCCCAAGATTAGGTTTAGGTTCAGGCCTTTGTAGTGAATGTATTAGGTCAAGAAAATTGGATCAAATCTCTCATAATCATGGCTTTTGAATATTTGATTTCTTCATATCTTTTCCATATCTTTTGCAAGTATTCTTTGTGTCAATTAGGCTCCAATCACACCAATTCTTTCCATAATTGAACAAGCATGAAATATTGAGTCCAAATCATGCATAAAAAGATTGGTTTTGTTAGGTTAGATATTTTTCATGTATTTAAATAATTTAAATGAATTAATATTAATATAAATTCAAATAAATAAATAAAAATTGAGAAAATACTTCCTTTTGGGCCAAGTGGTCGTGCATAGGCTTAGAATGATGAATCATGGAAGAAAAATGGGCCCATTTGCATTTTTAGGTCATTTGGATCAAAGTTGACTTTTCAAAATTTCCAAAAATTTCCCAACTTCCACAAGGCATAACTTGCTCAATTTTTAAGCTTTTCACATGTTCTTGGACATTTTGGAAAGGTATTTGAGTCCTTTAACCAATTCCTTTGGTCCCATGTCATTTTGATTTACCAATCTCAAGTTATGGCCTTTTACTTAAAGTCCCTTTTTGTTGACTTTTGAAAATGACCTATAATGTTGAAATTGATAACTTTTTGTGAGAGCATTTCTTGGACTTGGAGTATGAAGATGAATTGTAGGAAATGTCTTTCTCTTCAAAATGAGCTTTGGATGGAATTTTTCTGATAATCCATGTGAAAGTTATGCTCTGGTCAATTTCAGTTGACTTTTTCAGCTGTCCAAATATAGTAACTTTTGCATCTTGATGATTTTCTGAGCCAAATTTTGAGAATCATGATCAAGCATTGATCAAATGATGTTTGTGGCTTCAAAATGATATGTTGACCAAAAATTTGAACTTTTGACTGTCAAATGACCATTTTGCCCCTACAGTTGACTGTAGTGCAATCTAGGGTTTTGACTGTGCAATTTTGAGCTGAATGCCTTGAAACTTGATATGAAGATACTTGACCATATTTGTAGGCATGTGAGACTTGATTGGGCCATTGAAAACTTCCTTTTCTTGATCAGAACCCAAACCCTAGTTTTGACTGTATAGGAGACAGTTGAACTGCATAACCCTTGGGGAATTTTGTGACTTGACTTGGCAATTTCTTGGAGAATATGGGAGGGCAAATTTTGGGGTACAACACGTCCCTAATATTTATTTTGCGACGGTATATTTAACCATCATAATATTATTATTACGACGGTAAAACAACCGTCGGCCCCCATTTAACACTTTTAACATTGATTTTTCACCAACAACTAGTCACGACGGTAAAATTAACCGTCCTAAAAGGCATATCACGACGGTAAAGCACCCGTCGCACCCTTAAACCTTTCACGACGGTAAAATTATCCGTCCTAAAATTCATTTCACGACGGTAAAATTATCCGTCCTAAAATTCATTTCACGACGGTAAAACAACCGTCGCACCCAAAACCTTTAAAAATTCTCATGGGCACGACGGTAAAACACCCGTCGCCGTAAAAAAGTTAAAAAGCTCTTAAAATACATAAAACATAAATTCATTTTCTACTCCGTAAACATTATAAATATCACTAAATAAAGTTTATTACCACCGTGAGCCACCCTAACCACTCATATTTACTAAGATCTAGGAATATCCCATCCAAGTGAGGTAACTCACATGGACTTTTATGGAGTTTTTCGATAAATAGATTTTGGTTTTTCTTTTTATATTTTTAAAAGACCAGTGTTTCATTTTTCCCATTTTAAAAAACTTTTTTACCTTGCATTTTATTTGCTAGTATATTCTCTAGCAATCCAAGTTCCAAATCATAAATTGCTATTTTTCACTTATCCCTACCGCAAACAAGGAACCCGAAACCCAAACTCTCATTCCGCCACAGACCACTCTCAACTATCTTCAGTTCCTCCAAAATTTTCAAACCTCTTTCGCTTCCTCATCTCACAACCACCACCAATTTCTCAGTTTCGTCAATTTTCGGTTTTCATACCTTCGAAATGGAGAATCTTAACTTAGCCCTTGTTTCTTCCCCTAAACCTCTGCTTCTGGGACATTCCTCCTCAAAAAACGTCTTCACAAGAAGAAAGCCTTTCGCTTTTGGGACTTTTCGCGTTTCTGCTAACTCTTCATCCTCTCATGTCACCAGGGCTGCTTCTAAATCTCACCAAAATCTAAAATCTGGTAATCTTATGAATATGATTTTTGCTTACCAGAAATAGGGTTATTAGGTTATGATGTACTTGAATGAAATGTATGTAATTATATTGAAATTAAAGTTGAATCGACATAGTTATAATGAAAATTTCCATGCAAATTGAATGTATTTCAATGTTTTGCACTCATGTCTGAAGAGGCATTCATAAGTAATACATGCTCGGAATTCAGTGCAGGGGAAGGTCACTGTGCATACTTTTGCTAGCATTTCTTCTTCAAATAGTCAGGAAACAACATCAGTGAGAAGGCTTATGATGTGTTTATCTGAATTTCATGTGTTTGATAGTGCGCATCGATGATTGTTATATATCTTCAATGTAACTTCTTTGATTTCCTCAGGATGGAAGAACAATGGTGGAGAGTAAGACAGCAGACCTGAGATCTCAAGGACTTCGTTGAATCCTTAAAGTCGGTATTGTGTTTACAAGATATTGTCTCTTTTAAATATTGTGTGATACTTCAAGGACTTGTTGAATCCTAAATTGATCGTGTTGAATTGTTGTTTTGGTGGTAGTTGAAGACAAAGGAAAAATAAAAGCTTGAAGTTTGGTATTTTATTTGAAGGAAGGTTTCATCACAACATTTGGACCACCATTCATTTAATGGAAAGAAATATTTTTGATATTCCAATGTCAATATTCATAGGCAATCCCAAGATTCATATATACTTTTTTTTTGTAGTTAATGTTTGTGTTTGAATTTCAAATTGCTAAACAGTAATACCTTTCTTGAGTATGTGGAATTAAAGTTCCTTTCTTCTGTTACCTTTTCCAAACCTACTACCTTAGGCAAACACAACTAAAAGCAACTACTCATATAATGAAATTGGTCTATATTGTAGTTATAATTTTATGCGTCTGGAATCACTCTTGTTAGATTAGTCAGTTGGTTATTGCATTAGTTAGCTTTTAGACATGTGCTAGAGTTAAGCTTGCCAGCTGTAGCCAGCTGTTGTAACTGACATAAGAGAGTTAGTTATGGTTAGCTGTGCCTATACATAGATGCTACTGCATCATAACAGAATGTAATGTGAAATGAAACACTGAAAATAGAAGTATTCCAAATGATATTCGTGAAATGCCAGACACGCCTTTCATCTGAAGTGTCGGTGCTATATAATGTATGAGTGAAAGTTTGTGAAGGTGTTTTTAATTTACATGAAAGCATACCAAGAAATGACTTATTGAACAATTGAACCTTGGTGTGCAAGCAAACTGAGAGCATGTTTGATTTTCCATACTCTGACCACAGAAATTGAGTTTTTGTGATATGTTTGGTGAATTATTTGAGTCCGTTTGGAAAAGTAAATTTAGTTTCAGAAGCAAGTTTTTTTTTCTGAGTATGGTTATTGAACTATTAATTTAACTGTTGTGTCTTGATGTTTGACAGATGTTGTCCTGTCGGGTGGAAGTTCAGTCTGAACTCCTGCAGCAAGTGTTGCTGTTTATGTTACAGAATAAGCATCTGGGTATGGTACAAGTTTGTGAGTTTTTAAAGCCCTTGCTGGATTTTTCGATCATAAGATTGTTAGGTTCTGAGTCACCCTCTTCTTCATTTGGATTGCAATTGGTATCGTCTATGGCATCATTCTGTTGCTCGTGTCCGAGTGAGTCCATGCCTGTTCTTATGCTGCTAACGGAGTGCCTTAAGTATCTTCCACATGAGACCTCTGAAGTAAGTTTATTAATATTGAGAAGGAGCATCAGAAATATTGGTTAAATTACACATTTTTCTGGTCATTACATTTTGTTACTGTAGTAGGTGAAATGATATAATTATCTTATAGCTGTATTCTTTTTGGGACTCCTCAGGACTATAGGAAATTAGTATTTGTTGTAGAACATATGGTGGAGGCGTATATAGTGGTACTTAAGTCTCTGGCCGGAGAGAAATTGGTATGTATCGTCCTTGTAATTTAATGTTCACATTTGTATTCACTGTTGTCATAATTTAGTTTCCTTGATTATTATTAATGTAATTTATGCCTTTCTCTTGTATTGATCTTGATCCTTGTTAATAGTTGATTGCCGAGGTTCAACTACATGCTGTTGAATTCCTGGGAACAATTCTGTCTCTGTTGACGTGTCTTCAGTGGCACTCTGGTGGTTATGAGCCCATAATTGAACTCTCAAGGCGATTGTGTTCTGTTCAGAAAGATCTCGGTTTGCAATGGGAGCCTGGTCTATCAACGATTATGGCGTCATTATTTACAATCCTTGTTCAATCAGAACTTGAGCATGAACAAATTTCTATATCTAAACTCCTCCTCTTAATCCTGAAGTGGAAATACGATAAGGGTGAATTTTTATTATAGCTATGCCAGTTTTAGGGTTTATGCAATCGTTAAAATTGAACTCATGTGGACAAAAGCATGGATTTCTTTTACTGAAATGAAAACACTTAAAATTTTCAAATTTTCCTGAGTCCTAAGTAATCTACCCCTGGGATTCATATTTCATAATTTCATACAAACTGTCTTTAAGGACTCTGAATACCTTATATAGTTTGGACACAAAACTATCTTCTATTGCAACATTTATTTGTGCCCTAATTTTCTCATGCTTAAATTCATAAAATGATCCATGTACTTATGCTCCTTTGAAGCTCACCCTCAATCTCATCATTTTATTTATTTATTGTAATAATTGTCTATGCAGATGATGCTATTGCCACAAATACGTCTTCTCCATTTGAAGAGGTTTTGTTTCTACTTCCCTTTGTCAGCCTCATGTCATCTCCTTCTAAATATGTGAAAGCACTGGCTACTGATTTGCTTCTCATCTTGGAGAAGCTCCTTCTCAAGATGCTGGTGGCCGTAAGACATAAACCAATCATTGATGAGGAAACTCATTATCTTAGCACACCTGGAATTATAGTGTTGAGACTTTTGCGACATCTGTGGTATCAGGTATTTTGTCTGGCATGTCAGATTTTTCCTGTTTAAAATACTATGTAGATTATCTCAACAAATGATATTTATTTCTGTTCTGGACGGAAGCATTAGTATGCTGTTGCTCTGAATGAACATATGATTATATGCAAATTTGCATGTTTTGTGCTTACAAAGAGGGCATCCAATTATTGAGAATCAATACTAATTATAGTTTTGCACCCAGCAATAATTTTAGTTTAGAAATTTTATGCTTATGTTGTTTCAGGATGGAGAATCTTCTTCCAGAATTTCCCTTCTGAATCTGGCTTTAAAGGGCACGCATGAAAATGAAGTAATGCATGATAAACCAATATCATGGGCTTCTCATCTAAGAGGGTTCTGTTTGTCAATTGTTGAGCGTCGGAAATCTACATCGCCTCTCTTGCTTCCTCAAGAATTATTCTTAACCGGTATAACCCTTTAGCTTTTGGAAATGGCGTTAGTTAGCATAGTTGTGTTAAATGATGTAATGATGTAAGAGATTAATATTAGCTCAATGTCTTCCCTTGCAGAGACACCCTTACTCAGTGCTGTTCTCAGTGTTTTGTTGATACATCCATCGATGGGGGCTGCTGCTGTTGACTCGCTGTCTTCCATTGCCATTATGGATCCCAAACTAGGAGTTCCTTTGTTGCTAGAAATTATGTTCTACAGTAATATATTCACAAGAAATGATATCATTTGCCATGATATGCTGGTAAGTCCTCCCTTTTGCAATGGCACTTATTGTGTGGCATTATCTTGTTCTGTTGTCTCTGTCAATTGTTATGTCTGTATAATTTTTTTCCGTAAATTATTTTTAAATCTTGTTGCAGCTAAAAATCTTTGAAATGCTGCCATCACTTGCTTCACACTCAGCAATGACTCCACTTGTAGTTCAAACAATCTTGCCAATGCTTAATAGAGATGCAAAAGGGTGGGTACTCTGTTAGATTGTGTATTTTATTTGGTATAATATTTTTTTTTTAAATTTTTTTTTGTATTAGTGTTGCCTTGCGTATCTTGTTTTTGTTTTCAACCATGTTGTACCATTGAGGTCCCTTTTTTAAAAATTCTGAAATTAAGCATCAGTGTTAATAAAGGCCAAATTTTGTGCATAATTGCTATTCTTATCGATTATTTTCAGAAGTGTTACTGGTTTTACATATTCTTTGCGAGTGATTTGTTCTATCTGTAGCTGTGCTCATATGCCATAAAAAAGTGCTCTTTGAAATTTGGAACTCTAAATATGACTGTACAGCTGAATGTTTCTTTTCACTTCATTAATAAGATGATGTTTGGTTTTAAGATAGAGAATTCATTTTGGTTCTCATTTTTTATTCTGGCTGTAGAACTCAAATTTGGTCCTCATGTATCCTTTAAAATATTGAAACCAATGCATTTCTTCTTTAAATGTTTCTCCCAAAATGCAGCTCATTGTATGCTACGGGAACTCGATTGCTGTGTCGAACTTGGGAGATCAATGATAGAGCCTTTGGAAGTTTACAAGTGAGCTTTTTATTCCACACTTTCTTGTACTTCTCACGCCACCACATATTACTATGGGTGTATTCTATATGCATATTTATGTTTATTTTTTGCAGAAGATGAGACTATTTAAATGACAACTGAAAAAAGAAATGGAATTGTTCACACGATGAATCAAAAGCTGTGAATGTTTGTTAAAAATTATCTTTAAGGAAGGTTGAACACATTGACGCAGTAGCAGCATTCCATTCTGACAACAAATTTGCACTTTTTCCGCACCAGTATACTGTATTGTTGACTAGTGCAGGGTCATAAAAAGTTTTGCCCAAATTTACTAGTTTTACTTGCAATCTGATAACTTTTGGTTTTCCTGTATTTTCTTTCTGGGCTGCCTATTTCAAAGCCTTTTGCTGTTGAGTTACCAATTTTGTTTACTCTTTAATACGGTTTCTTGTTGTTTCTTCAAGGTCTTACCATATCAAACTTTTCCTAAATTTATTATATTTTCTCCATGTCTAGGGTGTCTTGCTTCCAAAAGGTTTCACTGATTTCACATCAGACAGAGCTATCTATATCAGTTTGGCTGCTTCAATCCGAGATGTTTGCCATAAAAGCCCTGATAGGGGTGTTGATCTTATCTTGACTGTTTCGGTATGCCTGGCGCTTTTCTTTTTTCTCCCTTTCCAGTGCATGTGTTTTTTTCCTAAGAAATACTTGTTTGTATTGAATAAAAACAGTCTTGCATTGAGTGTCAAGATCCTATAGTTAAAGCTCTCGGCTTGCAAAGCCTTGTCCACCTTTGTGAAGCAGATGTGATTGGTAATGGATGTCACTATCAAAATATATATAACAAAATAATAACATATTAAGGAATGTTTACTTATTCATGAAGTCTTCATAGTAGATTGCCTACTTTTATTTTACTTTTTTAATGTAAAATGTAAGCCTTCTAAAAGGGAATACTGTATCATGTGTCTAGATTTTTACACTGCATGGGATGTCATTGCAAAGCACGTGCAAGGTTATAAAGGTGATCCTATTATTGCACATAGGTAAGCATGTCTAAGGCTCTAATCAGGCATATATTGTGAGACTAACTATAACATCGACGGTGGTTTAATTTTATCCAGAAGAATAGAAGGCATGGTTTAGTGCCTAAAATATTTGAAGTTTAAAATCCTGGGCTTTTGTCATTCATTTGGTTTTTAAAATTTTTGGGTTTTTTTATAGAACTTCTTTTAGGTAATGAACTTTACGTCTGTATCAGACTTCGATGGAATTGTTTTCTCCCCTTGATTAATATATGTTTCCAAATATTCATTTGTTATCCTGAATAAAAGTCACTTCCTGTCTTATGGCAGCACTTGCCTTCTGCTAAGGTGGGGTGCAATGGACGCAGAAGCATATCCAGAAGCATCAAAGAGTGTGCTGTTAAATCTTTGGGATTTAGTTACCTCTAGCCATGGCACAAAGTGGAAAAAAACAAAAATTGCAGCCCTGGAGGCACTTATTCAATATGAAGTATAACATTGATGCAACCCTTGCTCTACTTGAATGGACAACTAATTTTTGGTTTAAAAATAAGTAATTTACTCTTTTTACATTAATAACTGTGTTTTCAATTTCTAGGTGGCGCAACTTGAAAAAAATGTTCCAGATTTTAAGAAAATGAATTTGGAGCTATTCTTTTCTGAGACAAGTCCCACAGTACTCAAGGTTATGGAGGATTTTCATGTCAAGATTATAACATATGAACACATGTAAGTATTAAATCCCATGAAGCACGGACTCTGACATGAACACTTGGACACGACACAGACACTCTGATACTGTTAATGTAAAAAACATAGGACACTGACACCGCTACATATATGATATTATTTGAGCTTAATTTATCCATCTATTATTAAGAGTTAAAAATATTCTAATCAAGATTAATGTCTTTAATTCTTCATTGATAACATTGCTTCAATACATGTTTAACTTTTTTTAGATGTGTGTAGGTTTGTTCCAATAGAGTATAAGGTGTGTTGAAGAAAAGAAAAAAAAACTATTTTTTTAAAGTAATTGTCAGACACGTTTGTATGAGTTGGGTCCAATATAAAAATCTAATACGGTATTAGAGCCTACTCAAAATGGAGCTCCTTTTAACCAAGGTTTTGGCAATTCACCCGGTTCTCTATCTGCACGTAAGTAAGGAGTCAGTTGAAATTGAAAATATTTACATATCTGCTTTATTGCTGAAACCCTGTGTAGTGTAACACATCTATTCAAGCGATTTCAAGGAAATATAATGGCACAATGTAGACCGGGCCTGTTAAATAGATGACTGTTAACCAATTTGAACTGATAGCATCTTGCTCTTTTTCGAAAATGCAGGATTGAAGAAGCTGAAGCACAGTGTGCTTTGTTGAACTCTGAATCATTATGCGTAAGCACTTGTCTACTTTGTAATTATCAGTTATTTTTGGGATACTAGTACTATTGCTGTTTGCTAATATCATGATTGTTGTCATTCATTGTTGAGAATTATAGGATGGATGTTTCAGTTCAGATTCAGATATATTTCTCTTTGGTGCAAGGACAGTGTACAGGGAAATCTGCCTTGGTGAGTATATCATTTGGTTTCGTTTTTAAATATTATTGTTGAATATATTTTTGTGCTAATTGTATTTTTCGTATAAGTTCTAAGGATTTTTTTGTACTTTCATATGACTTACAAGAATTTTTTTTTATTAATGAGTTAGGAGATGGTGGATATGTTGTATGTTATGAGATGGCAGAGATTGAAAATAAACTTGGATTGGGACGGGATTCATTGGTAAATTTCTGATTGATGTTTTAACATAAGAGTCACAATGCTTTCTTAGACGATCTTTCGTTGTTTCTTGTCAATTCAAAATTCAAGGGTATTGAGTTCTTGTTCTGGTGAAAATCAGTAACCGAGTAACCCATGATCTTCAGATTGCTCTCTCTTTGCTTCTCGGCAGTGACTATCATCAAGGAGTTCATGGTTTAGGTCCGGTAAGTCCTTAAACACATCCTTCATGATCATATTACTTTTTGCCTTTTCACCTCTTGTTGTTTAGCAGGGTTGAATATTTACATATTATATGGTTGCTTGTGCTTTTGCATGATTGTTTCCATGGTTGTATTGTAGGAGTTAGCTTGTCAGATAGTAAAATCAATTGGGGAGAAAGATGTTCTAAAAAAATTTGCTTCTGAAGGACTTGGATGGGTGAAAAAAAGAAAAGGTATATATACCCTTGTCATATCTATATTGCATTTTAGTTCCATTTTGCAACTTTTTTTAATCATTTTTTCTATCTTTTTTGTTTATGCAGGAGCTAAAAATAATATAGGAAAGGACGATACCATTTTACAAGTGATTGATGCTTATTTGAAGCCAAAATGCCACTCAGCTGATTCAGACTTTGTGCTCAAGTATGTTATTTAATTCATTGCTTCCAGTTCCTTTACTATACTCAATATTGATTGGAATTTAGAATATACTAATCAGAACCTACGAAAGTTATATGTTAATGGTAAAGTTTATCTGCTATAGTTCTGAATCTGGTTACTAATTAGATACGCACTTAAAATAAGAATTTGCAAAAATTTCTGTAGGGCTCATTCTCAGTATCCATTTCAACGTACTAAGCTCCATCATATATGCGCTGTATACTTCGAATGGCCTTCGGAGAGAACAGGTACTTTATCTAATTTCAAATGCTTATTCTTGTAACTCAAGAATTTGTGCTCCGAGTCATGTCATTAGTCTTAGTCAAGAATTGGTATATGCTACCTCTTGGATGAAAATTTGGAAGTTGTTTGAAATGCTGATTGTTGGTTCATGAAATAGATGGATATATCCTTCCATGTATAGCCGAAAGGGATTTACGATGATTTGCCAATTTGCGATCAACTTCGTCTGAACTTGGGTTGAACCTTCCTTTACATGAGGTACTGCTAACTCTATTCCAATGGAAGACAGATATATTAATTTGACGCATTTAAAGTTAAATTTTATGAGTATTATTTTAAAGATTATTATTTTAATACCTTTTTTTAGGGATTGGAATCACCCGCTGATGGTAGACGTTCATCTGAGTCTAGCTACCGTATTGGAGATAATGGAACTTCAGGGGGGACAAATTAGACTTTGCTATGATCGAGATAATTAGATTGTGAACTTTCTCATGTATTTTTGGCATAATGATACTTATTATTATAAGATTAGGAATTGATATATTTTGGGTTTTTTGTACTACTTGACATGATTATGGAACTCGCATTTTACATGATTATGGAACACACATTTTTTTGGATATTATAATGCTTATTTGATGTTAAATATTTTTTATTGAAATTATTTTTACTATATTACAAAGTGATAGAAAATAAAACAAAAAATAATACTATAAATAAATATATTAAAGAAGAAATAATTTAAAGAAAAAAAGAACACAAAAAAAAACTATATTTAAAATTTTTTACATAGATAATAATTTAAATAAAAAATATATATAATAGAAAAATAAAAAAAAAATCAAGACATAAACAAAAGTCATGGCGACAATACCGAACCGTCGCCATAAACAATTTAATCAATTTCAAAAGATATTCACGACAGTATCGAACCGTCGCCATCAATAATTAAAAGAAACTCAAAAGATAGTCACGACGGTATCAACCCGTCGTAAACTTGAACGACAGTTTTTGTAACCGTCGCGAAATAGGTTGGGGACACACACTTCTGCGACGGTAAAGAAACCGTCGTGGAAAGCAAATTGCGACGGTTTTAACCGTCGTAATCTACAAAAATACCTGTCGCAATCTGCCAATTTTCTTGTAGTGTTTGGCACACTTTCTTGCTTTTGAAGCAAAGTGAAGGGACAAGTCTTTACATGCTTGTACTGGCTTGCTTAGGGTTGGTATATGCTCTATACAAGTTTCCTTAGGCCTAGAGGATTTGTGTGTGCAGAGAAGACAGGTCCAATGCTCAAGAATTGGAAAGTTACAAAAGTGAAGCTTTTTCAAAATGGCAATGGCCACTTTATGCCATTTATGGAATTACAACTTGGATAAAGACTCTAGGGCTTGGATTAAAGCTTTTTCAACTGATTAAGTATTAAATTATGAAGTAAGAAACAAGTTAGGGACCTGTAAAGCATGAATTAGGCAGCATAGGTACTGATTTGAAATTTGTTCTTCATGAAATGGCTTGAATTCAAAGTGAGAAATTACCAACTTCATCTCTTTGATTATCTCTACTCAAAAATGATCTCAAGGAGTTCTTGGACATTTTAGAAAGCTTGCAATGTTCTCTATAACTCACATTTGAAATGAATTTCAAGATTCCCATTGGAACTAGGTGAAAAATTGCCATGAAGTTGGGTCAAAAACCAGCCTAAATTAGGGCAAAATTTCACTAAGTTATTTTAGTTCATGAGCATGTATTCATAAAATTATATCTTGAGATCCAAGCATCTTTAGGGAAAAATGTGTGAAGAAAAGTTGTATATTTCATGGTGCTCTACAACTTTCATGTTGGGAACTTTCTTTGAATCATCTTGTATCATGGTGGAAAATTGGCCTAAAGTTGAGAAAAAATAAGAAATTTTCTATACTTAGAAAAATTTCTAAGTTAAGAAAAATTCAAATTTTAAAATCAAGTCTTCAATCTTTGATTCCTTGATGAACAAGTTTCACATTTTGACATGTTTTGATGAATTGTGATCCTTGGCACTTGATTTTGACCAAAAAGTCAAAGTTTGACTTTTCAGTATACAATTGACTTTTGATCAGTTGACTGCAAATTTCATCTGTCTATCCAATGAAATTGAAATGTTTTGAACCATGTAATTAGGTCAAGATGATACAAATGAACCCTTGAAATCATGCTTCAAATCAATTGGTCATTTTCTAGGTCAAAAATCAGAAATTGCCCTTCCTCAGTCAAAACCCTAATTTTGACCATTTTGCCCTTTTGATGATGTGATCAAATTTCTTGAGGAATTGTAATAAAAACTTGATAAAATGATACATATGAGTCTAAAATGTTGATGTTGATAAAAAATTATGAAGTTTGACTGTAAATTGGCCATGGTTGACTTTTCCCCCAATACAACTGATTTTTAGGTCAATTGTCCAATTGACTGATCAAAAATGTGGTTCAAGGCTTGAAACTTGTCATGAGAAATCTTAGGGGTCTATAATGATGTTTGAAAGTCATATGAAGCATTGATAGTCCAAGAATCCTTGTGCAAACTCAAACCCTAATTTTGGGTCAACAATGTAAGATGAGATGTCTTGAGCTGACCAAACCCTAATCCAGTCTTAAGTCAAAGAAATCTTGTGAGAATAATCTTGATAAATGAGAGGGAAAATTTTGGGGTACAACAGCTTCCCCTGTTCAATCTTCTTAAACTTGAAGAGTTAGATTGGCGAACTTTGCCATTCGTGGTTCGAAGGTGAGAGAATGATTGGACACTAGAGTGGCCAAAAATTTGCACTCGGCGATGTGTAGTTGAGGGAATGGGCTTAAAGATGCCATTTGGAGAAGTGATAGAATCTTGTTGGAGATGGGCTTACAGATGCCATCCAAGAAGGTTTGTTGAATTTCAAGTTGTAAGTTGAAAGAATGAGTATCAGAATGGCGTCTGTGTCTAGAGCGTATCTGAACTATATCTGGATTTGAACTTTGAATGAGTATCTGAATGGCATCCGTGTCTGAAGCGTATCTGTACTGTATCTGAAGTCTGAATCTGAATGAGCATCAGAATGGCATCCGTGTCTAGAGCGTATCCGTACTGTATCTGAAGTCTTAATCTGAATGAGTATCAGAATGGCATCTGTGTCTGGAGCGTATCCGTACTGTATTTGAATGAGTAACAGAATGGAATCCGAGTCTGGAGCGTATCTGTACCGTATCTGAAAGTTGAATCTGGATGAGTAACAAAATGGCATCCGAGTCTGGAGCATATCTAAACTGTATCCTGATTGCATATTGTTATTGGTAGTTGTTTAATTTTATCCTTAAAAGGGTAAAATGTTAACTGAAACAAAGTTATATTGCATGAAATGTATGATGCAATGTTTTTGCTTTATCAATGTTATGATATGTGGATGTAATGTATGCGCATGTAAGCTGGTTTGTTGTATTGCTGTCTGATTGAGGAAAATAAATCCCTGAATGTTGTTGAAGATAAGTTGAATTTTCATGTCTTGAAGTTGAAGTACTGAGGAACTCTTGTCGAGAGAAGTAAATTCTGTTGTGAGGACAAAGCCATGTACTGCTTGTAAGATTTGCTCGGGGAATCCTGAGAAATTTGACGATTTCTACCGGGGATTAATAATGTGAAACTTGTTCCGCTGGGGATCTAAATGACGTACTGTGGGGATTGCTTATGGAATAGCCTAGAGACATTTTCCTGTTCTTTCAACCTATCAGTAATTATCTTACTCATTTTGTTTATTTGTAAACAATAATTATGTTCAAATGCATATGTTCATCAATGAATCATTGGACGTTTTTACAAACAAAACACAAGAGTAAAGAAAAAGACAAATGGTTTTTGTACTTTCAAAGAGATAACTTTGTATTGACTTTTGAATAAGTATTTTGTACAAGGGAGGCAATCATTCTAGTAAGAGAATGGTGGCATAAAAACAAGAAAAATTTATACAAAGAAAGATAGCTATGTGTAATAATCCCATGGGGTTCCCATTCTGTTATAGCCTTCGTATCTCTGAGCATCTTGTCTATTTGTTGCTTCGTCCGAAGATGATTGAATTGATCAGAAACTCTGAGTTTGTCAGTGGAAGTCAAGAGGTTGTTCGCAAAGTGATCCAACATGACATAGTCATACGCTTTAACTCCCTAACTTTTGCCTGGACCGCCCTTTCGGGTTTTCAGTCCACCGGGAAACCCTTTTTTGCCCAAGTCGCCCTTTAGAGTTTTCAACTTGCCGGGTGTACCGATTTTTTATTTTATCCCTAATTTTTGCCCGAACCTTTTTGGTTCACCGGGATGCCCTTGTTTTTCCTAGGTGTATCAACCTAGAGGGTTTCTTATGCGTAGTATCTTTTGACTATATCCGCGTTCGCAGGGTGTGGCAGGTCGTCACCGTCCATGGTGGTCAAGATCATTGCCCCACCGGAGAATATATTCTTGATTACAAATGGTCCTTCATAGGTAGGATTCCATTTGCCCCTAGGATCACTTTGCGGAAAAATGATACATTTGATCACTAGATCCCTAACTTGATATACTTGGCGTCTGACTTTCTTGTTGAAAGCCTTGATCATCCGTTTTTGATACATTTGACCATGGAAAACAGCAGTAAGTCTCTTTTCATCAATTAAGTTCAATTGATCAAATCGAGTCTGGATCCAATCGTCTTCATTCAAACCCGCATCCTTCATAATTCTCAGAGAGGGAATCTGAACCTCGATAGGCAAAACAGCTTCCATGCCATATACCAAAGAATAAGGTGTTGCCCCAATTGATGTGCGAGCCGTGGTACGGTACCCGTGGAGAGTGAATAGTAACATCTCATGCCAGTCTTTGTATGTGACTGTCATCTTTTTGTATGATCTTTTTAATGTTTTTATTTGCAGCTTCGACAGCACCGTTCATCTTTGGCCGATAGGGGGAAGAATTGTGATGCTGAATCTTGAATTGCTCGCACAAAACGGTGATCATAGTGTTATTAAGATTTGTACCATTGTCAGTGATGATCCTTTCCGGGATACCGTACTGGCAAATGAGATTTTGCTTGATGAAGCGGGAAACAACATTCTTAGTAACGGATGCGAAGGAAGCTGCTTCAACCCACTTGGTAAAATAGTCAATGGCCACTAGGATGAAGCGGTGTCCATCAGAGGCTGTCGGCTTGATTTCTCTGTTTACCGCGGGAATTGGTAAACAATCGCTGATCTTCCAAAAGGTTACTTATTTGGTGACTCGCAGGATCGATCAGATTGATCCTAAGACATGGTTGATTTTGGGGTTTTGACTAAGTTTGATAATGGTTAAATGACAAGAAAATAAAGAAGTTTTATGTAAATTGCATGAAGAAGAAAACTTGATTGAATAAAGGAAGGCTTGAAATGAAGGCTTCGACTGGAAAAGTAAATGAAGAGCAATAAAGTTTTGGAAAATAAATGACTTTGATTAATTAAAGTGGTGTTTCACACATACATTCTCAACAATTCTTTCTCTCACACTGGGTACTCGAATCTATATGAGTGACTTGTATATAATTGTGAACACACGCGAAAAACTGCGTGAACTACTAATATTTACACTAAACACATCCAAAGTAACCGTCAGGCAGTTACGCTGCTTCGAGATGACTCCACTTGGCACGCTCACAGCATTCGACGCTCCAGATCTTGGCACGTTGCATTTGGTAACCGCTGGGAACCGTTTTCCCTCCAAACGTTTGAATCTCAAACCGTTCCACTCTGAGCATCGAACTCCTTTGTCGAGAAGCACCTTCGACGTCGAAGGCAACAGGATTCTCCCTTAGAAGAAATTCTCTAAGTACGTTTCCATCTTCTAATGAGAATTTCGACAGAATCAGCTGGTCGAAACCATCCTTCATGCTTTAATGGCTTATATTAATAAAAACAAGGGTGTCGAATTTAGGAGCCAACAAATTTCCCCCCAAGAATGCCTTATTTCGACGCTGAAAAGAAAAAGGCATTCTTTGAAATTCCATTCGACACCTGTCTTTCATCCTTAGCCACCAATTAACCTGTGCACTTTTTGTCTTCTACCAACCACTGACAATCCCAAGAAAAAGCCATCATTTCATCCGTACCTAAGACGTCACCTCAGTACGGTGTTTAGCATGCCCAATGTCTTTTCACAAATTGTCATCATGACAATTTCCCAAAAACGAGGGTGCACGCTGCACCTTTTCATTTCTGCAGAACGGCTATGTCAGCGAGGGGACGCCATGTGTCCCATTATCTTCTGCAACATTAAATGGCCTCGAATTTTGTGATTTCCCAACCACTATAAATAGCGCTAGGTATCCATTGTGGGACTTTTTCATGCTATCTGCATTCACAACCTCATTGCTGAACACAAAATATCTGCAAACTTGCAAACACTTTGTTCTTCACTTCACCTTCAACCTTAACTCAACAATGGCTTCAGGTTCCTCTAACGCTCCTAGTTCTAACATCCCTTCCAGAAATGCTAAACCCAAAATCTTCTCAACTGTTCCAACAGTTACCCCTACAGGCCAACGAAGGGTTCCTGAACCCCTGGAAACTGCTGAGCGTGAAGCTTACTCACACCAACTAATGATTCCGGTTGGATACTCCAACCAAATCTTCTCCATGTCTGGCCCGTTATCCCCATGCATTGATGAATCCATGAAGATCAAGAACTTCTTTCCAGTGCTTGAGGCGCTCAAACCTGTTGGGTGCTCTAAAAAAGCTGTCGATGACAACGAAGATCCCGCTAAGGAGAAAATTGATCTTCGCTTCTTCAATAGGGGTGTTAGGGCTTTTAGGTCTAGCCCTAGCCTCACACCTGACTACAGCGCTTGGCTAGAGAAGATGGAAAAAAGCCAGACTTCGACCTGGAAGAACCTGGGGATATACGACCTAGTTATGCTGTCGAAGACGGGTCTCAACTACTCCCCTGAGATGCTGATAGCCTCTTTGCTTTTCTAGGATTACACTCATTTCACTTTCCACCTTCCTTGTGGAATGCTTACACCCACGCTTTTCGACGTGGCTGCCATCACCGGCCTTCGACCCACTGGGGATTATTTCGACCCAGAGGAAATGTCGGAGGATCAGATTGGATTCTCAGCTACGAAACCCACCTATACCACCTATATCAACCATTACCATGATAGGTCGACAGCCACTGTGACAGATGTAGAGCATATTGCGTTTCTAGCCCTTTGGCTGCCACGCTTTGTGTTCTGTACAAAGTCTTTACAGGTGACAAAGAAGATGGTCACCCTCGCCACCCAGCTTCACCATGGCCAAAATATTTGTTTGGCAGAATTAATCTTGGCGAATCTGTATGAGTCGATCAGCAGCGGAGCGACTCTGTTGAAGGTCATCGAGAATAGAGCCAGTCTGTTGCTTGCGGGACCCTTTTGGCTACTTCAACTGTGGCTCAATGCCACTTTTGAGTCTTTCTTACCTCAGAAAACTCAAATAAATGAGCAAGCCCCTGAGGTAGCAAATAGGCGCATCGAAGGCACCAGATTAGCTCTACTGACCCCGACTGAAGATGGGCTGGAGCTTCAACAGACTTTTGCAAACTTCGTCTTGATATTTGCAAAAAGAAAAGAATTCACTTCGACCATGGCTCCCTTCGCTCGACGAAAGGTTGGTCCAGAATGGTTCACCAGGCCCCATCCCAAGTCGTCAGGTGACCCTCATGTCGAAGAACACACAATAATGTGGGAAGCATTTCTCACACCTAGAATAATGCCCCTGCGCTTCAAGAGCTCCAAGACTCACCTGAGCTTAATCGCTTACCAACCAAACTTGGTCTCTCGACAGTTTGGTATTATTCAATCACTTCCTTCTCCTATTTTTCCTAAGGAGAAGTCCATGTTATATTTTTGCAACGACTATACTGAAGATGCTGCGACCAAGCATATTGGCAGGTATGCTGGTCGAACAGTCCTTTCACTGTTCGACTATCAACTTAACTTTCTCTGCTCACCATCCTTCGAAGACTGGTGGAAGAGTTACTATGCTGAAGAGTTCTTCGACGAGAAAGATTTTGTGGACGAACTTCAGAAGTCTTTCGTTCTAGTCCTTGACAAAATAAAGAAATGTACGTTCACTCTTCAAATTATTTTATCTTTCCATTTCGACTGGTAACTTGTTAATTATAACTTGTCTTCTTTCAATTGTTCGAAAGCCTGCAACAAAGAAAGCCGCAGAAGGCCAACAGGGAGGAGGTCCCTTGACAAAACCTCCAGCACCGGCGAAAACTACAACAAGCCACCAGGGGGAAGGTCCTTCGATAAAATCTTCAGCACCGGTAACCAAACTCTTATTATTTCCTTCTGGTTTTAACATTCTGATTTTCGATGTAGCGTTCTAAATCGAACTCCAATTGGTTTTCAGGCACCTTCACCCAAGAAACGACCTGCACTGACGGTCGAATCTGGGAGTGACGAAGAGGACGACTCTCCCCCCGCTCCTCTAAAACGGAGAAAACTGAAGAAAGATGCTCCTTCTCCTGAGACTCGACCCACAATCAGAATAAAGGTTGCAGGGAGAAGACCCAGGCCACCTCCAGTAATTATCGAAGAGCCAACGGAGGATGAGCTAAATGTTTTGCTCAATAAACCCGTCGAAAGTGATAATTCCAGCCCTGGGGCTGAAGTTCCTCTGCAGGTAGTTTCTCTGACCATTTTTTAACTCAGGTGTCGATACTCACATTCGATTGTGTCTTTTTCTAAACTAGAAGATTATTCCTCTTCTATTTTCAGGAGACCACTGAAAATTCAGCACCAAAGACTTCTGAAACACTAGACTCTGCTGAACACAGTAGGCCACAAGAGAAGGAATCGGCGAACGATGAAACCAACGCCGAAACAGAGGAACAACAACCAAAAGAAATTCAAGTGGTCGATCTGTCGGAGGAACAACATGACAAAGGGAATCACGCTGACGCTGGCACTGCTGAACTACAGGTCGAAGAGAGTCATGTCGATGCAAACGCTACTCAACAACTTCAACCCCAAGATAACACTGCTGTAAGGGTTACCACCTCGACAAAGCATAAGTCTAAAGAAGACTTAGCACTCTTGAAGCAAACTGATCCCATTGGCTACTTGAATGCCATTATCGAGAGTAGGGGAAGTTCATCTGACCTTAGTCAGGATGCTTCTACTCAATCGGGGAAGTCCACTTCAACTTCTCCTCTCGATGAGGCTTTGATGAAGGTCAAGGCTCAGTTCTTCAAGAAAGATTTGATGAAGGCTTTGGAGGGGGACCCTACTGCTCCGTCGTGTTTGGGAGCTGTTTTGAATGCAGTCGACTTGCTTGCTGTGACTCCAGAGGTTTCGAGCTTTATCATGGAGTTATACTCCATTGTTGATCAAGTCTCAGCAGACTATCGACGTCAGAGGAGCTTCAACAGCCAGCTCGAAGCGTTACATGGCAAAAGTTCTTCTGCCTGGACTGCAGTAGCTGAGACGACTTCTCGAATTATAGAGTTTTCGAAGCAAAAAGCATCCAAGCAAGAAGAAATTGACGTCATAGATCGAGACAATGCCTCCATAAAGGCGCAAATCGAAGAGCTGGAGGCCAAGATGAATGCCAATACTAAGCGCAAGGAGGAGCTTCTCTCGACTGTTTCAGACACAGAAAGCCAAGCTGAGGTTACACGAGGCCTAGAGTTTGCTGAGAAAGCCCAAGCCTTCGATGACCAAATTGCCAAGCTTGCCCAGGCGAATGCCTTGTGCAACAAAAGACTGGAGTTGCAGCAGGCCAAGTACCTTCGACTCAGAGATTCTATCCCCTTATAAATTACTCAGCTATTTAACCATGTATTGTAATATGTATTTGACAATGTAGCCATTTTGGCTAATTCTTATAAAATTCTCCATTTTGGCTATTTATGGTTAATTTAGTCATTACTTGCTATTTATTTTGATCTCTTGGAGCATAGGTTTATACTTTTTCAAATATTTTCCGTTCACTCTCAAGAGTCTTTTATCTTCACCTAACTCTTCGACTTCATAAGCTCCACCAGAAAAAGTTTGGATAATTCTGAATGGTCCTTCCCATTTGGGTGACCATTTTCCCATGCTTCGATCCCTTCGATCCATGGGGAGAATCACCTTCCAAACTAATTCTCCAGGCGAGAATGCCTTAGGTTTCACTTTTTTATTGTAAGAGTCCTCTACTCTTTTCTTCTGAATCCTTAGTAGGTCGAGAGCGCGCAGTCTTTCTTCGTCTAAATCTACTAGTTCGTCTAACATCATATCCCAATAAACTTCAGAGGGGATATCATGGTGTCTCTGAACCCTTGCAGATTGAAGACAAATTTCTGCTGGCAACACTGCGTCATGACCAAAATTTAGCCGATACGGTGTTGTACCTATGGCTTCTTTTGGGGACGTTCGACAGGCCCACAAGATCTGGTCTAACGTCTTATGCCAGTTTTTTGGCTTCTTCCCTACATGCTTTTTTATCAAGCCAATCACTATTTTATTCGCTGCTTCGACTTGACCGTTTGCCTGTGCATAATAAGGCGTTGATGTTAGGAGTCTGAAGCCTGTTTCTTGAGCGAATTCCTGCATCTTTCGACCGGTGAAAACTGATCCTTGATCAGCCGTTATAGTTTCAGGGATTTCAAATCTAAAGATAATGTTCTTTTGAATAAATTCAATGACATTTTCTTGGTCTACATTGACTAGAGGAATAACTTCGATCCACTTAGTGAAATAATCAATGCCTACCAATATATACTTCTGGCTCTTTGATGATGCTGGTCGAATCTCTCCAATAAGGTCCAATGCCCATCCTCTAAAGGGCCAAGGTTTCACTATTGAGTGAAGTTCGCTTGCTGGTACATGCTGGATGCCTGTATGGACTTGACATTCTTGGCAACCCTTGGCAAACTCGACACAATCTTTCAAGATGGTGGGCCAGTATAGTCCTTGTCGAAACAACAACCATTTCATCTTATGGCCTACTTGGTGAGCCCCACATGCTCCAGCGTGCATAGTCGAAAGGGCTATGTATGCTTCAGTTTCACTTAAGCACTTTAGCAATACCCATTCAGGCGTCTTTTTAAATAACTCATTACCCATGAGTACGTAACTCAACGCCCTATATTTTATTTTTCGTTCTGTCGAAGCTGCTGGATTTTGAAGATAATCCACAATGGGTTTCCTCCAATCTTGCTCTGACAAATTGTCTATGAATGAAATTTCGAAGTTCCTTTGATCAGCATACCCTAGTCTTGTCGATTTCAAATCTGTTGGTGACAGACAAGTTACTTTTATTTTCTCCCGAACTTCGATTGCTCTTTGTAATCTCGTTTTTGAAATTTTGTACCCAGATGCAATTTGTGCCAAATCGTTGGCTATTTGATTTTCCAATCTGGGTATATGTCGAATGTTGACCATTTCGAATTTTTTCAATAAACGATTTGCTATCACAAAGTACATAATAAGATTTTCTCTTATGCATTTATATTCTTTTGTGACTTGCTTAATGACTAACTCTGAGTCTCCCATTATTTCGACTCGAGTTGCCCCCAATTCCAAGAATATCTCAAGGCTAGTAATTAGAGCTTCATACTCAGCCTCATTGTTCGAACAAGTACCTGATATCTTGTACTTGAATGTTGTTGGAATTTTTTCTGGAGAAATAATCAAGACCCCTACTCCTGTTCCATCTTTATGGCTGGAACCATCGAAGTAGAATTTCCAAGGCTCTATCTCCACATAATTTATACTCTCAACCTGAATCGAGTGGTCGACTATAAAGTCTGCCACTACTTGTCCTTTCACTGCCTTAAGAGGCATAAAGGTCAAGGAGTATTCAGTTAATGCTAGCGCCCACTTGCCAATTCGGCTGTGCAGGATGGGTTTCGACAACATGTACTTGAAAACATCAAAATGAGACGAAACATACACATCAACTGGTTTTATATATTGTTTGAGCTTTGTACAAGAGAAATAAAGACATAGACATAATTTTTCAACTTCGCTATATCTAGTTTCTGCATCGTTCAAAACTCTACTGAGATAGTAAATGGGTCTTTCGACTCCATTTTCATCTTCTTGGGCTAACATGCTTCCCAAAGTTTTGTCGGATGCAGCTATGTACAATCTCATACTCCTGTTGCTGCAAGGAGGCACCAAAATAGGTGGCTTTGTGAGATACCCTTTGATTTTGTCGAAGGCTTCTTGTTGCTCTTGCCCCCATTCGAAGCTTTCTTTGCTCAATCGAAGTAAGGATGAAAAGGCTTGAGCTTTCCCACTTAGGTTAGATATGAATCTCCTTAAGAAATTTATCTTGCCTAGCAGAGATTGCAGTTCCTTTTTGTTCGCTGGCGCTTTCGCTTCCAGAATTGCCTTCGTCTTGTTCTGGTTGATTTCGATTCCTTTCTTGTGGACGACGAAGCCCAAGAAATCTCCAGCTTTTACACAGAATGCACACTTCAAAGGGTTCATCTTCAGACCATGTCCTCTCATTCTTTCGAATGATTGTCGAAGGTGGTCTATATGGTTCTTCCTGGAAACAGATTTTATAACAATGTCATCAATATATACTTGCATAAAAGTGTTAATAAAATCATGGAAGATAGAGTTCATCGCTCGCTGATATGTTGCCCCAGCGTTCTTTAGGCCAAAAGGCATCACTACCCATTCGTAAGTGCCTAAAGCCCCAGGGCATCGAAAAGCTGTTTTCGACACATCTTCTTCAGCAATGAAAATTTGATTATATCCTGAATAACCATCGAGCATACTCAGGTACTCATATACAGCGGAAGAATCGACTAGCATTTCCGCCACAGGCATAGGATATTCATCTTTGGGTGTAGCAGCATTCAAATCTCTGAAATCTATGCACACCCTTAATGTACCATTTTTCTTAATCACTGGCACAATGTTTGCAATCCATTCGACATACCTTGTAGCTCGTATGAATTTGCACTTCAGCAGTCTTTCGACTTCTATTTTGATCTTCGACAGTATTTCTGGAGCGAAGCGTCTTGGACTTTGCTTGACTGGCTTCTTCCCAGGTTTGATTGGCAACTGAAGTTCTACCAATCCTCTGTCGAGACCGGGCATCTCGTTGTAATCCCATGCAAAATAGTCCTTGAACTCTTTTAACAAATGGATTACTTCCAACCTAAGTTCTGGGTCTATTTTTGCGCTGATGTAAGTTGGCTTTTTCTCTAACCCTTCGCCCAAGTTGATTTCTTCTAAAGGATCCTGCGCTAACATTTTGATGTTGTTCGCTAAGGGGTCCTTTTCGAATCCCAAAGGCTCATCGTCGTAGATAGCGTCGAGCCTTTGTTCCTGCATTCCTTCTGGCATGATATCAGGAGGTTCTGGGTCGAAATCTTTTCCAGGACCTGCAGAAGGTAACTCTTGATCATTGGCCTGTGTGGCCATATATTTTACTTCGGCTTCGAGAGCCGTTATCATCTTTGTTTCGGCTACGTAAGCCGAAATTCATTACAATGATTGTGACTCAGTCATTGTCACTAAATTCACTTCCCCAACCAGTTGGTTGGATATCAGTTAGCCCACTAAAGTCAATGTGGGACAAGTCTTCTCTGTCCCATTGAAAACCATGCTCAGGGTGCAGGTATAGGGGACAAAAAGTATTTGGTGCTGGCGCCAAGTCGAAGTCAGGTGTTAGGCATGGCCCAATGTGAGCCAGGTTTTTGTCGAAGTCTGCCAGCCCTAGGTGATTTACTTCGCCTAGGTAATAGCTTTGATCCGCTTCTATATTTTCAACCATTCCATCAGGACGCCATAGTAGCAACCTCTGGTGCATTGATGATGGTACAGCTCTAACACCATGTATCCATTCACGGCCCAACAAAAGATTATAGTTAGGTTTGGCCGATATGACCATAAACATAGTTGGTCAAAGGATAGATCCCACCTTGATATCCAGTTGGATCACACCCATAGTGGTCCCTATGCTGCCTTCATAATTCGACAGGACCATGTTGTGAGGCTTGATGTTCTCATCGCTTTTGCCTATCTTTCTTAGCATAAAGTGAGGGATGATGTTGATGGTTGCCCCACAATCCACCAAGATCTTATTTACTGTGGTTTCTTCGAGTTTAGCCCTTATAAATAAAGGCTTAAGGTGATTTTTCATCGCCTCTGTAGGAGGTTCGAAGAACCTATTCTGCTCTTCAGTAGCGCCATTATCCATGACGAAATAGCACACTGGCCTATGCTTGGCCATTTCTTGCTCAACTTCCCAATCGCTTGTTTCGACCTCCACCTGGCGGTTGAACTCTCTTGGCAAAACTGAGACTATGTTCACCATGATATCTAAGGTGTCATCAGACTCAGAGCCATCTTCGTTATCAACTTCACCCTGGTTAGGCCAGACTAGCCTATTGGTTACTGGTTGTCTTTCCAGAGGCTTCCTCTGCTTTCTCTGAGGAACATTTGAACTTCATTCTGCCTTTGGTTCATTAGCAGCTTCCCTCTCAGCTTTTCGTCGCCTCTGGTATCTCCTCCATTGAGATCGAGACATGGGATTCTTCCCTTTGTAGTTGCTTGACACCTGGGTCACTTTAGGAGTAGCAACCTGAGGTTCTTTCTTATGTGTAAAAGATGAACCTCTTGGCACTTCGAAGGAGTGCCATCTTTCCTCGCTTGGCCTCTTTCGACCAGATGTTTTGTACCATGTATCTACTGGCACATTAGTTGGAGGCCTGAAAGTCAGTGGCCTCTTTTCTTGATTTGAACCCTTTTGGTGGGTTCTTCTGGGGTCATGTCGAGTATCAACACTTTCTCTTTTTCTGTTTGCTGCTCTTACACCTTGAATATGTTCAGCAGCTTTTTTGTCGAAAATCAAACTGCATCGAGGACACAGCATCACTTCTGACTTCTTCTTCTGGCATCTTTGCAGGAAATCTGCCAGATTTTCATTTTCCCGAGGGAAAGCAGTTTTGTTGGCTTGTTCTTGCCTAATGGCCTCCTCTGATGCTTTTGGTTCAGAGACTTCGACCATGTTGACATTCATGGTGTCTTTGGTGGCAAGAGTCAACTGCTTCATCTGAATCTCCAAGTCCTCTGTCTGGCCTTGAACTGCAGCCAAGTAAGAACTGGGTTTTGCTCCAGATTTTTGGGCTCCGACTGTCTCCAGCTTTGGGCTTTCGACCGCCTTTTGGACCGCTTCAATTGTCTTTCTGGATAGATTCCCAGAAAAACTGCCAAAGATTGGCATGTTGACATGGTCCTTTGTGACTTCGACCATGGTTATTCCTGGCCTCTTCGACTGGCTTCTGGATGCCTCGATCATGTTCACCTCTGAAGGTTCATCATAATGGGCTTCAGCCTGCAAAGGGTTGGAGTCCACAGTCATGGGGGTCTTGTCAGCAAACTTCAACCTCCCTTCTTCGATAGCGTCTTGCACAAGATTCCTGAAAAGAAAACATTGAGACGTTTTATGGCCCAGAAAATTATGATATTTACAAAAGCCTATTTTCTTTCTTTGATCAAGAGGAGGCACTTTTACCCCTGGGGGTACTATCATTTGGCCATCTTTTACAAGTAAGTCAAAGATTTCATCACATTTTGTAATATCAAAACTATAAGTCTTTTTGGGGAACCTATCGTTGGTCCTTTCTGGACCAATGGAATTTTTTCCACTTGAGGGGACTAACAATTTACAAGATTATGGTGGCCCTTGTTTTAGTTCCGCTAAATCGACCTCGCCTTCTTCGACGGTTATAGTTTCGTCGAAGGTTTCTGGATCTTCATCATCCATTTCGACATACGCTATCCTCTCTCTTTTATGAGTTTTTGTCGCCTTGGCTTTTTCAGCCTTAAGGCATTCTACCTGTCGAACTCTATTGGCCAATTGGGCCATGTCTCTCAGGTATTGAGTGTCTAACTTCTTCCTAATGGAATAATCTAAGCCGCCTGCGGCTATTTCGACTAACTCATGTTCTGGCACTTGCGTAAAGCATCTTGCTTTGAGCAACCTAAACCTATTTAGATATTCGTCTATAGGTTCAGTGAAACGTCTCTTTACACTGGCCAATTCTTTCAGGCTCATCTTGGTTTGTCCCATGTAGAATTGCTCATGGAACAATCTCTCCAACTGGGTCCAATGATGGATCGAATTGGGGGGGAGAGTTGTGAACCAAGTAAACGCGTTCTTTGTTAAAGAACTTGGGAAATACTTAATCCTCAGGTTTTCGTTGTTTGAAATATCTCCTGCTTCGATCAAGTATCTCGCCACATGTTCGACAGTAGATTCTGTCGTGTCCCCTGAGAATTTAGTGAACTTAGGGACTTTATATCTAGGAGGTAAGTCTGTTTGTAACACATATTCTGACAGTGGGGATGTGAAGTTGGGCCTACGAAAGCCCATATTCATCCCATTTTGCGTCATGATTCTTTCGATCATGGCTGCCAGATTATTTTCCAAACCCATATTCTGGTATTGGATATGTTGAACTACTTCGTCAGCATTTTGGTTTCTGTCAACTATCCTTACCTCTGGGGCTATGACCCTAGGTTCTTCGACAGGCTGCTCCAATCGTGCCCTAAGGTTTTCTTCGACAGGCTGCTGGACTTGGTTGATAGTGGTCTCTTCCTCTAAAAGTATACCTTGGTTTCCCCTTATTTGCGCCCTCTAGGGCTGTCGAATAGGTTGGGGTACTCCAAAGAAATCAGCCAGACGCGTCATTTGCGCTGTCATCTGCTGATTCGACTGGGTGGTATTTTGTATCAGAGGGTTCAGCATTGTACTTAAAGTTTGTGCCAACATTTGAACCATATCATGGTTGCTTTCGTCCATTTGTTGCCTCAAGACTGCTGTCGAGGAATTTGTAAGGCCATGCGCTACTTGGGACGTTCCTCCTAAGAGTTGGGTCCTATTTTTGTTCGCCATACCTACTCCAGATCCTTGGAGTGGCGAAGAGGCACTCACTAAAGGGTCTGAAAAAGTGGACGCAGCGTTCGTCAGGCTAGCCAATTCAGACGTTGGCATGCCATAGAGTGGTTCTCGATTTTGACCGCCTGTCATAAATCCTGGGGGAACAAAAGGCCTGGTGCCTAGATTTTCCCTTGGTGGGGGAGTTCCCAAAGGCACTCTGGGGCCAGTGAACGGAGGTAATGGCCCCGTTGTTGTGACCGTTACTGCTGGTGTTGAACCAGCGGTTAGCGCTTCACTTACGGTCGGGATAACCGTTGTTCCCACATTCGTTTGTGGGATTTCGTTACTGTTTGGCGGATTCGCCATCACTTCTCTTCTTCTGGCAGTATTGGTATTGTTAGTGTATATTCTACCACTTCTCAATAACATGCAATACTTCTCGAAAAAGATGATATTTCGTATAAAAAGGTTAAACTTCAAAATCAACACAAGGTCCCACCAGGTGTGCCAATTTGTTTACCGCGGGAATTGGTAAACAATCGCTGATCTTCCAAAAGGTTACTTATTTGGTGACTCGCAGGATCGATCAGATTGATCCTAAGACATGGTTGATTTTGGGGTTTTGACTAAGTTTGATAATGGTTAAATGACAAGAAAATAAAGAAGTTTTATGTAAATTGCATGAAGAAGAAAACTTGATAGAATAAAGGAAGGCTTGAAATGAAGGCTTCAACTGGAAAAGTAAATGAAGAGCAATAAAGTTCTGGAAAATAAATGACTTTGATTAATTAAAGTGGTGTTTCACACATACATTCTCAACAATTCTTTCTCTCACACTGGGTACTCGAATCTATATGAGTGACTTGTATATAATTGTGAACACACGCGAAAAACTGCGTGAACTACTAATATTTATACTAAACACATCCCAAGTAACCGTCGGGCAGTTACGCTTCTTCGAGATGACTCCACTTGGCACGCTCACAGCATTCGACGCTCCAGATCTTGGCACGTTGCACTTGGTAACCGTTTTCCCTCCAAACGTTTGAATCTCAAACCGTTCCACTCTGAGCATCAAACTCCTTTGTCGAGAAGCACCTTCGACGTCGAAGGCAACAGGATTCTCCCTTAGAAGAAATTCTCTAAGTACGTTGCCATCTTCTAATGAGCATTTCGACAGAATCAGCTGGTCGAAACCATCCTTCATGCTTTAATGGCTTATATTAATAAAAACAAGGGTGTCGAATTTAGGAGCCAACACTCTCCAATCATATCAATTCCCCACATAGCGAAGGGCCAAGGAGCCGTCAAGACATTCAGAGGAACCAGAGGTACGTGCACCTTGTCAGTATAAATCTGACACTTATGACAGGTCCGAGAGTGTTGATAGCAATCTGCTTCCATGGTAGATCAATAATAGCCTGCCCGTAGGATTTTCTTCGCCATCGTATGTCCACTGGAGTGAGTGCCAAAAGTACCTTCATGTAATTCAGCCATGATCTTTTCCGCCTCAATCTTATCCACACACCGAAGCAGAATGGAGTCATGATTGCGCTTGTATAGGATGCCATTACTCAAGAAGAACTTACCGGAGAATCTCCTTAAGAACTTCTTATCATTGATTGAAGCTCCTTCTGGATATTCTTGAGCCTCGAGATACCTCTTGATTTCATGAAACCAAGGTTGGTCCACTATTTCTTCAGTATTAATCTCGTGACAGTGTGTTGGTTCATCCATCCGTTCAATGGTGATCTGGGGAGCTTTGTTATCCCAATTAAGTTTAAACATGGATGACATTGTAGCTAGAGCGTCTGCTAGCTGATTTTCTTCTCGCGGGAAATGCTCAAAGGTAATCTTCTTAAAATGTGGTAGCAATGTCAAAACATGTTCTTTGTAAGGGATAAGGTTTGGATGTTTAGTGTCTCATTCCCCTTTGGTCTAACTGATGACCAAAGCTGAGTCCCCAAACACATCTAAAGATTTGATTCCCAAGTCTATGGCAGCTCTGAGACCAAAGATACATGCTTCATACTCTGCCATGTTGTTCGTACAGTTGAAGAAAAGTCTGGCAGTAAAAGGAGTATGACACCCTTCCGGAGATATGAGTACAATGCCGATACCATTACCAAGTGCATTGTATGCCCCATCAAAGAACAGGGTCCATCGGGATCCTTGTTCAGGTCTGTCATATGGTTCGATTTCTTCACAGTTGTCTAATGTCATGATGTCTTCATTCGGGAATTCAAACTTCATGGACTGATAATCTTCTACAGATTGATGAGCAAGATGATCAGCTAGCACACTGCCCTTTATAGCTTTTTGGGTAGTATATTGTATGTCATATTCTGTTAGGATCATCTGCCATCTAGCTATCCTCCCAGACAGAGCAGGCTTTTCGAAGATGTACTTTATCGGATCCATCTTAGATATCAACAAAGTAGTATGAGTCAACATATACTGTCTTAGCCGACGAGCAGCCCATGCCAGAGCACAACAAGTTTTCTCGAGCAGTGAATATCTGGTTTCACAGTCGGTAAACTTTTTGCTCAAGTAATAAATAGCGTGCTCTTTTCGGCCAGACTCGTCATGCTGCCCCAATACACACCCCATTGAGTTCTCTAAAACGGTTAGATACATGATCAGTGGTCTTCCCTCGACTGGTGGTATCAAAACATGAGGCTCTTGTAAGTACTCTTTGGTTTTGTCGAAAGCAGTCTGGCATTCATTATTCCATTTGACTACTTGATCTTTCTTCAATAGTTTTAAGATTGGCTCACAAGTAGTTGTTAGGTGAGAAATGAATCTGGCAATATAGTTCAGGCGTCCCAAGAATCCTCTGACTTCCTTCTCAGTACGAGGAGCAGGCATTTCTTGAATTGCTTTAACCTTGGCGGGATTGACCTCAATACCTTTGTTGCTGACGACAAAGCCTAGGAGTTTACCGAACCGTACTCCGAATGTGCACTTGTTTGGATTCAACCTTAGTTTATACTTCTTCAATCTCTCAAACAACTTTTGCAAGTGATCAAGGTGTTCTTCTTCCGTTTGTGATCGGGCTATCATGTCATCTACGTAGACCTCTATTTCATGATGTATCATGTCGTGAAATAAGGCTACCATGGCGCGTTGATAGGTTGCCCCAGCATTCTTCAGTCCGAATGGCATCACTTTGTAGCAGAATGTGCCCCACTGTGTGACAAATTTTGTTTTCTCCATGTCCTCAGGTGCCATTTTGATTTGGTTATAACCTGAGTATTCGTCCATGAAGGAAAACACTTTGTGCTGGCCTGTATTGTCAATCAGGATATCAATGTGGGGGACTGGAAAATCATCTTTAGGGCTAGCCCTATTCAAATCTCTATAGTACATGCACATTCGTACTTTGCTTTCCTTTTTAGGCACGGGAACAATGTTGGCAACCCATTGAGGATAGGAAGTGACGGCCAAAAATCCAGCGTTAAATTGTTTTGTGACTTCCGCTTTGATCTTCTCTAACATGTCAGGTCTCATGCGGCGGACTTTTTGTTTTACTGGTGGATAGTCTTCTCTTGTTGGCAGACGATGTACCACGATGTCTGCATCCAGTTCTGGCATGTCTTCATATGACCAGGCAAAGATCTCAACATAATCATGAAACAGCTGAATCAGACGCTCCTTGACACCCGACTCTAGATTGGCACCCACCTTGATTTCTTTTTTATCCTTCTCGATACCCAAGTTGATTGTATCCACCGGTTCCTCATGAGGCTGAATAGCTCTTTCCTCTTGTTGTAGTAATCTGGCCAATTCTCCTGGTAATTCACAATCTTCCTCACCTTCGTCTTTGGCTTGGTATATTAGATTCTCATAGTCACAAAAGGCCATAACAACATCGTTACCCATGCGATCCGGAATGGAGGGGTACCTGCATTTGTGAGTGTGGGTGTGTGTAAGGGTATATCCATCCTTAAAAATAAAATGTAAAAGAAAAACAATGAGCACAGAAAGTTTGTATGTGAAAAACGTCCATGATTCATTGAATGTCATATGAATATGAAATAAAAACCCTTACAAATGGACCATTGTGCCTCGGGCAAGACACAAGGTTTTAAATGTGTGAATTGTTTGTGAATATTACAAGTCCAACAGAAATGTAAAAGATAAATTACTGAGGGATGAAAGTTATTGGGATAAAGTCTCTGGCTTCCCAATTGCGAAGTCCTCCGTTGACAGTAGGAAATATCCAATCCTCCAAGTGAAATCCTCTTCACCATCTTCCACTGCATTGACCTCTCGGTTGCTAATCCTCAAGGGTGGCCCTCCAGCACGGGCATGGCGCACAACCTTCTGAGCACTTGAAGTAAACCCTAAGCCAAACTTGTCAGATTTGTACGGAATATCCGGAAGTTTCCCCCAGATGGTGCATCCACCCTCCTCTACTACTGCCTTAGCGTCCTTTAGAGATGACATCCAGAGCGGAGGTCTTGTAATCTTGGGAATCTAGGACATAGTCTTGGTCACTGCTATCTCTTGAGAGACTTCTTCGAAATGTTGAAAAGGAGTTTCAATAAACTCACTATCCAATTCCACATACCGGAAAGAATTGAGGTGGCTAATCATATACTCTTCCTCTCTGTAGACAGTGATAATCTTTCCATGGACCGAATATTTCAACATATGGTGCAGTGTAGAGGTGACAGCACCGGTATTATGGATCCACGGTCGTCCTAGAAGACAGGAATAAGAGGGGTGGATGTCCATTACATAGAAGGTTGAGTTGAAAGTTTGAGTCCCAACCTTTATGGGGATATCTACCTCCCCGTGCACCATGCTATTTGAGCCATCAAATGCCCTCACGACTATGTTATTGGGTTTCAACGTCAGTCCTTCGCAATCTAGTCTGTCGAGAGCTTTCTTTGGTAAAACATTCAAAGATGAGCCAGTGTCCACCAAGACATGGGCCAGAGTTGTTCCTCTATATTCCACCGAGACGTGCAATGCCTCATTGTGCTTTCTTCCCCTTGGTGTTAGACCAGCATCCGAGAAGCCTAGGCCGTTATCTACCGTCAAACTGGCCACACAATCTTGAAATTGGTCAACAGACGTCTCTTGAGGCACATGGGCTGTCTTCAGAAACTTCACCAGAGCTTTTGCATGTGCCTCTGAGCACGGTAACAATGCCAGCATGGAAATTTTGGAGGGAGTTTACCCCAACTGTTCAACTACGTCGTAGTCGCTCTTCTTTATTATTCTCAGGATCTCCTATATTTCCTTCTTGGAGGTTTCGGGGATAGTCATTGGTTGAGCCTTCGTCCGGACAGGCTCTTCTTGAATACTTTTTCCTCGAGTTTCAGCAGTAGAAGTGTTGGTAGGGATAACAGCAGGGGTTGTATCATCTTTGTCAATAGGAGCACTTGCAAATATGATTATTGGTACGGAGGTAACCTTTGGAACAACCACAGGTCCAAAAACTACCTTTGGAGGGGAAATTTCTGGAGAGAAGATTCTACCGCTACAGGTAATCTTACTGGTTCCGGAAATATTGCTAATGTTAGAGTCTTCTTCTTCGGAGCTTATCTATTCGGCGACCAACCTATCTTGTTTGATATCATGGTAGTAGATGTCTCCACCGTAATTCCACGACACCGTTTTATCTGATTCATACGGGACCGGCCCGGGCATTGTGATTATGAGAGGAGTAGTTTTTGGAACCGATGTAATCTTAACGGGCCTTTTGGGGACCCTGGAAGGATTGGCGGAGATGGTGATGATTGAAACGTCTTCAACAGGAATAGGTGAAACAGGACCACTTTCAAACAGAATCTCTTGGTTGTCTATCAAGCGTTGAATGCCTGTTTTCAACAAAGGGCAAACTGTTGGTGAGGATAAACAACGATGGCAGTCTTCATTACAACCCAGGAATACACCGGCTTTCAACAAGTTTATCTTAATGATTGGGAGTAGAGTCAAGAGTTCATCAACTGTGGTAACAAACAAATCTTCTTCAATTGCATTGGTGTTGCGACCATGCCTAGGCATAGGAGCAAAAATAAATTTTGGCTTCTCGGGTGCATCAAACTCAATCTCTTTTGCATCTATAAGGTCTTGAATTTTGTTTTTAGGGCTCAACAATTGTTAGTGTCATGACCCGGACTTTCAGAATGATATGCGCATCTGGCATTTGGGTGGTAATGAGGGGACGCCGTGTTGGGGTTTTTTGGAGCCTCCTTCAGAGTTGTCAAATTGGATTTCAGAAGATGTGGTAAAACCTGGGCTAGAGTTATATTGATTCTGGTGAATTGTCGGACTGGCCTTTCCACCCTCGGTTGGTTACTTCTTGGTTGATCAGATGTAGGCTTCGGGATCATAACGGTCGCTACCACTGGTCGGCGTTCAGCTCTCCCTTGGTTCCTTTGTGGATAAACAGCAGATAACTCCTTCTTTCTTATGAAAGGTTTCCTCACAGCTGTAGAGGCAGATGAACCCTTCTGAATCTTTCCACTTTTTATGCCAGCTTCCACCCTCTCTCCGGTCAGTATTAACTCCGTAAATCCTGCAGATGAGCTTCCAATCAGATGGTTGAAGAAAGGGCCCGATAGAGTGCTAATTCCCTTTCAGACAGAGGGGGTTGCACTCTCCCAGCTAGATCTTTCCATTTCTGCGCGTAATCCTTGAAACCCTCATTTGAAGCCATAGCCATACTCTGAAGTTGAGTACAGGTAGGCGCCAAATCTGCATTATACTGGTATTACTTATAGAAAGCTGCGGCAAGATCTTCCCAGTTGTGGACGTTGACCCTTTCCAATTGGTAAAACCAATCGAGTTGTGTTCCAGATAGGCTATCTTGAAAAAAATGCACCCACAGGTCTTTATCAGCGGAGTGCGGCTGGATCTTTCTCACATACGATTGGAGGTGCATTTTAGGACATGACACCCCATCATATTTTGCAAACAATGGTACTTTGAACTTTTGTGGGATCACAATTCCCGACACTAGTCCCAATTCTTCAAAGTCTAGACCAGGCACCTTTTGTATTTCCATAGCGCTTAAACGCTCTTCAAGATGTATGTATTTATCATCTACTGGAGGATATTGTTCCTCGGAGTAGTCTTCCTCTTCTTCCTCCCCTTCGAATTCTGACAGAACCGTTGTTTCTTTTCCTTTCCCTTCTCCCTCCCCGAAAGTGGTTGCAAAATTCAAGGTTCTTCTAGTCTGTCTCTGAAACCTTTTCCCCGTGTTCAAAACCCTAGTGGCTTTCTTTGTTTTCTTCTTTCTTTCTTCAGCTAACAGATTCTTCAACTCATCTTGCCCCTTGGCTAGGGTCATGAGTAACTGTTGAAATTGTGTGTTCTGAATTTGGAGATCTTTGACTATCTGTTCGAGATCCATCTTACTGAAATAAATAGTAGAGAGATGAGGAAACTCGTTGCAAAAGACTTGTTTATGTTATGATGAATGATATGTGCATATGTAATGTTTTCAAGGATTTTTAAAGATTCAAGTTCGTTTTAGACAAAAAGAAACACACGTTATATTAATAAGATAGAGTTTGAGTACATCAATTCCCCTTGGGAAAAATAATACAACACTCTAAGATTAAAAAAAATAGTGCGCATCCTCTTTGGTGCAATGTAGGCATTTAGAGTCTGCTCCTCATGAAGTAGCCTAGTGAGTTCCAAAACCTTCTTCTCGCTTGCGTAGAATTGGGCTTCGAAAGTATCTCGCTCTCCTTTGATTTGTATCCAATCCCTTTGTAGGTCTTCAAGAGATGTGGGCATGTCAGGATGTAGAATAGTGTATGGAACTTCTCCTTTCTTAACAGGCTCAATGATCGCCAGAAGGATGGAAGGATAAGGCATCATAAGACTTTGAGCGCGGGTTTGTACCCACTTGAGGTAAGGCTCAAGGGGGATGGAATTCTTGTGCCCTAAAGTCTTTCTATCCACCTTGTTTAGCATCCTCCATGCTCGGATGAATCTCTGGCAAAGACATTGATTGTCGTTGTCGTTATCGAATACCAAGCCTTGAATCAGCATCTCATGCGGGCCATCCCTTCGGGCATAACCAAACTGTCTTAGAGCTAAGCACGGGTTGTAGGTGATGCCTCCCCTAATGCCAAGTAGAGGGACATTAGGTAATTCCCCACAATGGTCAACAATGATAACATTCTCTTTGGATCGAGAGCACCAATGAATATCTGAATGTTTGAGCGTCATTAACCTTTGTGACCACCTTAATCCTTGCCCATTCTTTAAGCCTGATTGGGGAAGATGAGAAATAAACCATCTTGCCAGGAGAGGAGTGCAACACATAAGGACACCTCTTTTCCTCATTGTACGAGTGTGAAAAGAGTGTAGGATATCCCCTAGCAATGTAGGCACCGGATTGCGTGACATGAAGATTTTGACGGCACTCACACCTATGAGTTGGTCAGGATTGGGAAACAAAACCATCCCATAGATAAGGATAGCCACAATTTCCTCAAAAGCTTGCAAGTCTAAGGAATTCCAACAACTTTGGGCTTTCTCAAACAGAAACTTCGCTAAGAAGTCTTTGACACCACTTCTAGTTTCCCAATGAGTTGTGACATCAGATGAGTGCAAGTGCAGAGCTTGAGCAATCTCTTCTGGATTTGGGTCTCTTTCTGTACCGTTGAAAGGTAGTTGATTGAGAATTGGAATCCTCAAGAGTTGAGAGAATTCTTCCAAAGTAGGCACAAGCTGATAGTCGGGAAATGTGAAGCAATGGTGCAAAGAATCAAAGAACTGGAAGAGCACCTTCATCATATCCTCATCTGTATTGGAGGTTACCAAGTTGAGTATAAGACCATGCCTCTCGGTGAATGGATAGTTCTCAGGGATCCTTGAAGCTAGCTCCTTGAGTTGTGGAGGAATTCTTACAATATTGACTTGGATAGTTTTCCTGCGAAGTGAATCCATATCCTACAAAACAAGAACAAAGATGAATCTCCAAAATCCTTGAAATGGTTAGTGGATGCAATATGATGCTCATGATGTCCATGATGTTATGTACAAGTCTGCATATACAAGAAAAACAAACAAGTTCTTAGTTTAGGCTTGCATGGGGTTTTATAGGTAAATACCCTCTTGAAGTTTAGTTGGCTTAAACCTGTCCTAATAATAGTAACCGGGTTCTAAGGAGCTCAATATCACCGTATTTTTTCCTTGGTCATTCTTTCAGCTCAAGCCTCTTTAATGGCGGCCAAAATATCACAAGAAACCAATCCTCAATGAGTGCAGTATCGAGTATCTACCAACTTCGGACTGCACCAAAGCCGGTCATCTCACTACATCCTAAAGGCCAAGTTGGTCAAGTAAAGGGTTCTAGAGGTTCATTAGTGCTTCATGACATCACTCAGCGGCCCCGTATTCTCTTTGATTAACTCAAAGGCTATCGGTACCCACAAATATGTCATACTAACATATCTATTTCTTAGACCATGTCAGTATAGCCCGCACAGTTTCCACAACGTATTGCTATTTACCTATAATGTATCCCAAATCTGGGTAGAGGATTTCAAAATCAAACAAAGAACCATAATGTAAAGTAAACAAGTCAAACAATGTAATCAAATAAATGTGATCTAGCCCTAAGGTAACCCCACTTTTTTTTATAAAAAATCCCCAGCAGAGCCGCCAGTTCTGTGATACGGTGGGAGAACTGACTTGAGGTTTTGCGTTTTATCGCAAATGTCGCGGTTAGCAAGAGTCGCCACCGACTTTTCTTTTATCCAAAAGGAAAGGTGAAAAAGCACGGGAAAGACCTTTGATATTGTTTCTTGAGTTCGGGGGGTAGATTATGAAAAGGGAAGGTATTAGAACCCTTTTCATCCATGTTTTTCCATGGGCTCTTAGTTACTTGCTAGATCACTTGCTTTTGTTATTTGAAATTGTGTTTGGTGTGGTTTTGAAAATATTTTGTAAAAGAGGCCATCGTTTAGACAACCTTTGTAATGATTCTCGTTCGTAAGAATGTATACAAAGATGTTTGTCTTTTTGAAAATGTTTTCAATGTTTGTAAGATGTTTTTGAAATGTGTGTGTTTGTTTTGGAAAATAGCAAGGATAGTTATTTGAAAGTAGAGCAAGTAACTAGAAGCAATCTACCTACTCAAATGTCTTTCTTATGCACTTTCTATTCCTTTGACATTGTTGTCTTACCATTGATTTGGTAAGCAATCCTATCTTTGGATGTAAACGGGACGGGCGTGGGTCATCGTATAACCATGATTAGCAATGTTGCAAGGTATCTAGCATTCATTTTGAGGGACTAAGATCATTTGTAAGGCAACTTTGAATAGCGTCATCGAGGGACTATGATCTTATACTTGTTTGTTTTGCCAAGATACTTCGCATGCGTAATATGGCTATTTTTGTATAAGGAAACCAAGTGGAGAAACCCTAAGGGTGCTTGTGTGTTAGTGTGTTATTTTCATGCTTTGATTTTGTCTTGGATTTAGGGTTTTCTATTTGATTTGTTTTTATCTTACCATACAAACCCTAATTACTAACATGACATGTAAAGCGGTAAATTGCGTAATGTAAAGATTACTAAGCTATTACAACAATTTATGGGAGGGGGGAATACAAATTTGAATGGGGATTTGCAAGAATGTAAATCTAAATAAGCTATTACAACCAAATCAAATTTGTACGAATATTGGAATAAACAAATACAATATTTAAATATGCAATATTATGTACACGCAAGAAAATATTTTGTTTTATTTTTTATGTGAAAAAGAATTTTAACCTAATCCTAAAAATATATTTTAAAAAAAGGAATTATATCTTAAAAAGAGTTAACCCTAATTTCTACTTTGAAAGAAAATAAAGTTCTTCTGTATTATTTTTTGTGTATTTTTTTATATTAAAAATAATAAATAATATTTTATGAAAATATTTAGTTTTTATATGTTAAAATAAATATTCACAAGTATATATATATATAAATATAAAAGAAAAGATAATAATATATCTAAGTTTATTTTTTACAAATTTATTTAAGAAAGATAGTTAGTATATATTGAAGATAAAATATATTTTTTATGTGAAAAATAAAATAAAATAAAATAAAAATGCAATATTATCATATTTATATTTTTTTAATGATTTTTATGTATTAAAGAAAATATTTAATAAACAAAAATGAAAATAAAGAAAATAAATAAAATATATGAAAATAATTGGGCCAGGGGGTATCTTGAGAAATCAAGTGGTGTTATGTTAGAAAAAATGTTAGGCCCAACGTTGAAGCCCAATCCTGCAAAACAACAAAAATGAAAAACAGAAAAGTGTGAAAAAACAAAAGGAGCGCCAAGGTTCGAACCCATGACCTGGGCCTCACCAACGCGCTACCTTACCACTGGGGTGACTATACATCCGTTGATTTATATGAAACAATAAAAACATAACACAAACAATGTCCTTGCCCTGTACTTCATCTTCTTGCTCAAGCTGGCCAGATGCTCTGTAACTTTCTCATCTCTCAATAAAAATGGAAACTGATAACATGAATGTTGTAGCATTTTGTCTCACGATTCTAACCATGTAAATCATGTAAGCTAACAATCAAAGATCAAAACGAATTTTAAAAGCCCTAAATTTAAACCTAATTTTTCCAGGAACTTCAAGTTCAAAATTCTCTCAACTCAGGCCAAATAAATGCAAGTTATAGATATGTACAGCTTCGTAGCAATGAGGTCTACATGGTTTATTCACAAATCATGGTCAATGGATGCTTGTATGAAGAGATAAAAGTTGAGATTTTTACATCTTTTAGTTGAAATCGTGAATGGAGTTTGAGTGAGTTTTATGAAGGCCTGATGATTGCTTGAGCTTGCTTGAACCTCCCTGAGTGTGTTCCAGTCCTTTCCTTGCTTTGGAAGTTCCTGGAACTCTCTATCCAAGTCAACCTGCAAGCTTTGAAAATAAAAATGGCAGATGAAGAAGGAGGAGTTACAGTGCAGGGATGATGGTCTGGATCACTTAGATATGAAGTAGGTAAAGTGTTTTGATGATTAAAACTTGAAACGCACGAGCCAAATGATGGATTGCTATGCTTATGCACAAACTGCAAGTTTTGACAGTTTTTTTGGTGATGTGGAGTTTTGGAGTGTTTCAGCCCTTTAGCAATCGTGTTTCTAGTTGTAATGTCTTTGTGTATTAGTATGTAAAAGGTTTCAAGTCAACTCTCCAACAGATTTGTGAGTTCTATCCTTTTGGCACACTTTCTTGCTTTTGAAGCAAAGTGAAGGGACAAGTCTTTACATGCTTGTACTGGATTGCTTAGGGTTGGTATATGCTCTATACAAGTTGCCTTAGGCCTGGAGGATTTGTGTGTGCATAGAAGACAGGTCCAATGCTCAAGAATTGGAAAGTTGAAAAAATGAAGCTTTTTCAAAATGGCAATGGCCACTTTATGCCATTTATGGAATTACAACTTGGATAAAGACTCTAGGGCTTGGATTAAAGCTTTTTCAACTGAGTAAGAATTAAATTATGAAGTGAGAATTAAGTTAGGGACATGTAAAGCATGAATTAGGCAGCATAGATACTGATTTGAAATTTGTTCTTCATGAAATTGTTTGAATTCAAAGTGAGAAATTGCCAACTTCATCTCTTCGATTATCCATACTCAAAAATGATATCAAGGAGTTCTTGGACATTTTGGAAAGCTTGAAATGTGCTCTATAACTCATATTTGAAATGCATTTCAATATTCCCATTGGAACTAGGTCAAAAATTGCCATGAAGTTGGGTCAAAAACCTGCCTAAATTAGGGCAAAATTTTACTAAGTTATTTTAGGTCATGAGTATGTATTCATAAAATTATATCTTGAGATCTAAGCATCTTTAGGGAAAAATGTGTGAATGAAAGTTGTAGATTTCATAGATATCTACAATTTTCATGTTGGGAAATTTCTTTGAATAATCTTGTATCATGGTGGAAAATTGGCCTAAAGTTTAGAAAAAATAAGAAATTTTCTATACTTAGAAAAATTTCTAAGTTAAGAAAAATTCAAATTTTAAAATCAAGTCTTCAATCTTTGATTCCTTGATGAACAAGTTTCACATTTTGACATTTTTTGATGAATTATGATCCTTGGCACTTGATTTTGACCAAAAAGTCAAAGTTTGACTTTTCAGTATACAATTGACTTTTGATCAGTTGACTGCAAATTTCATCAGTCTATCCAATGAAATTGAAATGTTTTGAACCATGTAATTAGGTCAAGATGATACAAATGAACCCTTTAAATCATGCTTCAAATAAATTGGTCATTTGCTAGGTCAAAAATCAGAAATTGCCCTTCCTCAGTCAAAACCCTAATTTTGACTGTTTTGCCCTTTTGATGATTTGATCAAATTTCTTGAGGAATGGTAATCCAAACTTGATCAAATGATACATATGAGTCTAAAATGTTGATGTTGATAAAAAATTATGAAGTTTGACTCTAAATTGGCCATGGTTGACTTTTCCCCCGATACAACTGATTTTTAGGTCAACTGTCCAATTGACTGATAAAAAATGTGGTTCAAGGCTTGAAACTTGTTATGAGCAATCTTAGGGGTCTATAATAATGTTTGAAAGTCATATGAAGCATTGATAGTCCAAGAATCCTTGTGCAAACTCAAACCCTAATTTTGGGTCAATAGTGTAAGATGAGATGTCTTGAGCTGACCAAACCCTAATCCAGTCTCGAGTCAAAGAAATCTTGTGAGAATAATCTTGATAAATGAGAGGGAAAATTTTGGGGTACAACAGACAGCTGCAACCTTGTTTCAGCAGGTGTTATGGCAGCATTATAATGCTCCATATCACTTTTTCAAAATCTCAAGAGCATACTTTCTTTGATGCATAAGTAGCCCCAAATTTGACTTATGAAACTTTATGCCAATAAAGTAAGTCATGATTACAAGGTCACTAATTTCAAACTCTTCCATAAGATCACTCTTGAACTTAGAAATATCCACTTCATTATTGTCCGTAATCAATAAGTCGTCTACATATAAGCAAAGTATAATCACTTCTTTTCTTGCATACGTCTTCACATAAACACCATGTTTGGATACACACTTCTTGAAGCCAACCTCAACTAGAAAGCATCTATGCGTTTGTTTCAAGCTTTAGGTGCTTAATAGAATATTAATAGAAAATGATTTGTTATTATTTCTACTGATGCCTCATGTTAATAGAAAATGATATGTCATTATTTTTGTATGTAATTATATTCATGAGACATCAATTCCTTCTAAAAATGGAATTGGTAACAATTGTATATATTTGTGATATCACATCAATGAAAAGCAGGGAGTGATATTTCTTTATGGTATCAGACTACACGATCCAAATATATCCCTCCTAGCCACTCTAGCTTTTCTATCTCACCATGACTAACACCTCTTCTTCTTCCCCATCCAACGGTGATGACACTTCATCACCGACGAACCAATCCCCTGCTGTGGCGAAAACCAACTTTCATTCTTCTTTCGCCATTACCAACGTCAAAAACATAATACCAATGATGTTGGATAATGACTATGATCTCTATCTCTCTTGGTCCACTTTATTCACCTTGCAAGCGCGTGTTTATAATGTGCTTGATCACATCATACCACCTATTGACGAGCAAGCTCGTGTTGAGGCAGCCAACATCAAAGCCAATAATCCTGACCTTTGGAATCGTCTAGATGTCATTGTGCTTCAATGGATGTATGCAACTGTCACACAAGACATACTCCATTCTGTTCTTGTGGTTAACGACACCGTAGAACTATGCTAGAATCGTATCGCTGCTATGTTCAATTATAACAAGCACTCACGGGCCGTTCAACTTTAAAACCAGTTTAGAAATACCAATCTGGCAGATTTTCCCTCCACCAAAGCCTATTGCAACCGTATCAAGCTCCTCTCCGATCAACTCGCAAACATTGATTCTCCAGTCACAAATACTCGTTTGGTATTAAAAATGATCTCTGGTCTCACCGAGGCTTATGTCGGGTTCGTAACATACATCCAACAACACGATCCTCTTCCAACCTTTGCAATCGCAAAATCAAGACTTGAACTTGAAGAATCTATGATGCTTCAGCGAGCCGCTCGTGACTCTGGTTCTTCCTCCACTCCGGCGGCACTCATGGACAAAACTACACTATCAAATGATGATGTTCCTCGCCATTCCTCTCCTGGTTACACTTATCAAAACCGTAACCCACCATCCAACACCTCTCCCGGCACCCGAGGCAAAAAGAACAACCGAAACAATGGTGGTCGAAACTACGGGAGGGGCGGTCGGACCAGTCCCAATCATAACAACAGTGGGGGTCGTGTTCAGGGTCAACAACAGTGGTAACAACGGATGCCATGGCAACAATAGGTTCCATGGAATATAGCACCTTAGCCTTATCCATCTTACAATTGGAGTAAGCCTACTAATGCTGCACAGACTCAACAAGGAGGAGTCCTTGGGCCAAGACCACAATAGGCTGCTTACAATGTTAATGCACCCAGCTCAACTGATATTGAAACTGCTTTACACGCCCTCAATCTTGCTTAGCCTGATCAATCTTGGTATATGGACACCGAAGCCACTTCTCATATGACATTATCGCAAGGTAATCTTTCGTCTTATTTTAAATTGAGCGAAAATAATAATATAATTGTCAGAAGTGGCCACTCTATTCCAATTTATGGCCTTGGCAGTGCACACATCAAACCTCCACACCCCCTTTTGTCCTAAACAACATACTACATGCTCCACAGTTAATTAAAAACTTAGTGCCAATTCGTAAATTTACCACAGATAATAAAGTTTCAATTGAATTTGACCCGTTTGGTTTTTCTGTGAAGAATTTCCAGACGGGGATGACTCTAATGAGATGTGAGAGTCGAGGTGATCTATACCCCATCACAACCAACATCAACTCCAAAAATAAATCCAAACCTAATCTGTCTCTTGCAGCCTTATCATCTTCTCTGTGGCATGATCGTTTGGGTCATCCGGAAGAACATATTTTAAATTCTCTTAGACAAAATAAATTTATTACATGTAATAAATCTAGACAAATACATTCTCGTTTATGTCGTTCTTGTCCTCTTGGTAAACATATCAAGCCGCCTTTCATGAATTCAAATAATACTAGTTTTTTGCCATTTGATATTTTACATAGCGATGTATGGACGTCTCCCGTTGTAAGCTCTTTAGGTCACAAATATTATGTTCTTTTCTTAGATAATTACTCAAATTTTTTGTGGACTTTTCCAATGTCAAATAAATCTCAAGTATATTCCAATTTTCAAAAACTAAAGGCTTACGTCAACACCCAATTTCAACGAGAAATTAAAACAATTCAATGCGACAATGGTAGTGAATACGTCAATACTAATTTTCGAAACATGTGTGATATTAATGGAATGTCATTTCGTTTGTCTTGCCCTTATAAATCATCTCAAAATGGCAAATCCGAACGAAAAATACGCGCCATTAATAATATTATTCGAACTTTATTAATTCACGCATTTTTACCACCTTTTTTTGGCATCATACTCTTGAAATGGCAACATATCTCTTAAACATTTTGCCAAACAAAACCAAAATTTTTGAGTCACCACTTAAAATGTTATATCACAAAGAACCCTCTTACTCATATTTACGGGTGTTTGGTTGTTTATGTTATCCTCTATTTCCTTCCACTATGATACATAAGCTCCAACCTCGATCCACTCCGTGTGTCTTTCTTGGGTATCCGAAAAATCATCGAGGATATAAATGTTTAAATTTAACATCCAATAAAATTATTATTTGTCGCCATATCCTATTTGACGAAACTCATTTTCCATATGCAAAGTTTCACACCCCCAACCTACTACATATAACTTCCTTGAAAATGAGTTGTCACCCTACTACATAAACCATATCATTACCCAAACACAAAATAACCCATACAACAGCCCATTAGTTCATCCATCAAATCGGCCCACCTCATCCCATACGAACCCACCCACAACCATAACCTCACCCACTCGGTCTCGCACTCTTATTCCTCCTTCACAACAACCCATTGCATTATCCAATACAAACTCTCTCCCCATGCCTCACAACAACAAATACTGAATCCATAAGTCAAAAGGCCATTCCTTCAATTTTCCAACCCACCTTACAAACAGAAACAAAACCTGTCACTAGAAGTCAACATAGAATTTTTAAGCCAAACCAAAAATATTATGGCCTCCACACCCATGTTACAAAATCTCCTATACCTAAAAACCCAGTGTCTGCACTTAAAGACTTAAATTGGAAAATGGCCATGGATGATGAATATAATGCTCTAATTAAAAATAAGACGTGGGATTTAGTGCCACGACCCACTGGTGTTAACGTTATTCGATCTATGTGGATTTTTAGACATACAGAAAATTCGGACGATTCTTTTGAGAGGCATAAAGCCCGACTTGTAGATGATGGTGCAGGTCAACAGGTTAGCATCGATTGTGGAGAAACTTTTAGTCCAGTGGTCAAACTAGCTACTATTCGTACTGTCCTTAGTGTTGCCATTTCAAAATCTTGGCAAATTCATCAGTTGGATGTCAAGAATGCTTTTCTCCATGGAGAACTACAAGAAACAGTCTACATGCATCAACCGTTGGGATTTAAGGACTCAGTGAATCCTCATCATGTTTGTCTTCTACGCAAATCACTATATGGGCTTAAACAAGCTCCTCGAGCTTGGTACAAGCGATTTGCAGATTATGTTTCTTCTATTGGCTTCTCTCAAAGCAAGTGTGATCACTCTCTTTTTATCTACAAGAAAGACACTCACATGGCTTACATCTTACTATATGTTGATGATATTATTCTTACTACTTCTTCTGATGCTCTACAAAAATCTATCATTTCACTTCTCAGTTCAGAGTTTGCTATGAAAGATTTGGGACCCTTGAGCTATTTTTTGGGTATTGCAGTCACACGCCATCAAAGAGGTATTTTTCTCTCCCATAAAAAGTATGCCGAAGACATCCTAGTACGTGCCGGCATGTCAACTTGCAAGTCTTGTCCAACCCCATTTGACACAAAGCCTAAGATGAGTGCCACACATAACACTCCATATGAGGATCCATCACTTTATCGCATCCTTGCAGGTGCTCTTTAGTATCTCACATTCACTCGGCCCGATATCTCCTATGCAGTTCAACGAATATGTCTCTTTATGCATGATCCAATGGATTCTCACATGCATGCCCTACGATGCATCTTACGCTACATTCAGGGCACACGAAATTACGGTTTGAATCTCTATCCTTCATATACTACCTCCCTAATATCATATACTGATGCCGATTGGGGAGGGTGTTCTGACACCAGGCGCTCTACTTCTAGTTAATGTGTGTTTCTAGGTGATAATTTGCTTTCTTGGTCATCAAAACGTCAACCCACTTTATCACGATCAAGTGCTGAAGCCGAATACCGTGGTGTTGCTAACGTGGTTTCTGAATCTTGTTGGCTACACAATCTCCTTCTCGAGTTACATTATCCGATTCATAAGGCCACCTTAGTTTATTGTGATAACGTAAGTGCAATATATCTCTCTGATAACCCAGTTTAACATCAATGAACGAAACACATTGAGATGGATATCCATTTCGTTCACGAGAAAGTAGCTCGCGGCCATGTTCGGGTCCTTCACGTCTCTTCACGGTATCAAATTGCAGACATCTTTACCAAAGGCCTTCCATTAATACTCTTTCAGGACTTCAGGGACAGTCTCAGTGTTAGTCAACCTCCCGCTTCGACTGCGAGGGAGTAATAAAATATCTCCATTAATAGAAAATGATTTGTTACTATTTCTACTGATGCCTCATATTAATAGAAAATGATCTGTCATTATTTCTGTATGTAATTATATTCATGAGACATCAATTCCTTCTAAAAATGGAATTGGCAACAATTGTATATATTTGTGATATCACATCAATGAAAAGCAAGGAATGATATTTATTTAGTGCTTGTTTCAAACCATATAGTGCCTTCTTCAATTTGTAGACTCTTTCCTCTTGATTCTTCACCCCAAACCAAGAGGCTTCTCTACATAGACTTCTTCCTCAAGTGGACCATTTAAAAATGCAAATTTTACATCTATTTGATACATTGACCAATTATTGCTATTTGCAATACCAATAACTAGCCATATAGTTTCCAATCTAGCCACATGTCCAAACACCTCATCATAGTCTATACCTTCTCTTTGCAAAAATCTATTTGCTACTAGTCGAGCCTTATGCTTGACAATTTTGCCTTTTGGATTTGCCTTCACTTTATAGACACATATCACACTAATTGATTTTTTCCATTTCGGTAAATCGACCAACTTCCAAGTACTATTTTTCTCAATCGATTCCAGCTCCTCCTTCATCGCACACATCCATTTTGAATTGCTTAATGCCTCCTCCGTGCTAACGGGCTCGGATTCGGCCATAAGCGCAAAGTGAATAAGATCACCATCATTGTTGATCTCATTATCATGGAATAATTCACAATCTCAAAGCCTTTGAGGTAGACCTCTGCGCCTTGTTTGATGTCTACTGGATTCACCATTTTCAACTTCGACAGGCTGCTGAACTATTTTTGTAGAATGCTGATTTTCTACATTTTCCTGTGGGAACCGATTTTCTGAAACAGAGAAACCGGTTTCTGCTTCGAAAATTTCAATTCCAGCAGCTTCATGATGCAAAATCTATTGGAGAAACCGGTTACCCTCATCCAAGAAACCGGTTTCCAGCACTGTCATGTATTTTTTCTTGCTATCAAACAACCTCAAATCATCCATGACCACATCTCGACTTATCACAATCTTCTTATTACTCACATCAAATAATTTGTAGCCTCCGGTAGGATGATAACCAACTAGCAACATTAACTCTCGTTTGTCATCCAACTTCTTTCGAAGCTGACCTGAAATATGTCGAAATGCTACCGAACCAAAAACCTTTAAATGACACAAACTTGGTTTATGACCAGACCATATCTCTTATGGTGTCACTTTGTCCAGCTTCTTAGTAGGGCACCTATTCAACAAATAGGGGGTTGCAGATACGGCTTCCCTCCATAGTCCCTTCGGTAAGTTTTTTTCCTTCAACATGCTACGAACCATATTCATTATTGAACAATTTCTTCTCTCGAAACACATGACAAAAACCGATTTTCTCAAACTGAGAAACTAGTTTCTCTTTTGAAACACAGAATCTTTGCAGCTTTCAGAAATACTTTTTAAATAAACTGTTTTATATGAAACGAACTTAAAAACTTCTAAAATACATTTAAATTATTATCAACTTCTAATATAAAAGATACTATTAAAGATTCTTAATTCCAAAATACACATCTCTTATTCTATGTTTCAACCTATTTAACATAAAGTGAAAAGAAAAATGTATCTTTAAAATTGTGAACATCGATCAAAATAGTTTTAACTTTGCAAATTGGTAATTCGTCCTTAAAATTTAATGTGTTCAAAATGGTCCTCCTCTAAATTTAGTCCTTAAAGGCTATGCCATGGCATACTATACTCCACTTTTTTCTCAATAATATCAAATCAAAATATCATTTAACTTGAAATCATTAGTATATTCTCCAAAACCACCATGAGGAGTTAGATAAGACACTTCATCATGTGCTAAAACTAAATGTAAGAATAAGTAGACCAAATTCTAAAGAAAACAGAGCTCTACTTTGACCTGGAGAGCACCACACTAGAGAAAACACCCACTGCATAACAAATTACAAGAAGGGCAACGTTAATTTGAACACCCTTTCATTCAACAGAAATTTAAATACAACACCAACTATTAAGCCAAAAAAACAACCTTAAATGTTTCATGCCCATATGATATCACCAATCATTACACTCTTCTTTGGCAAACCATCCCTCATAAGACTCCATAAAGGGAACATATGAAGTTCCTTCAGCTTTGTTAGCCAAACAGGAAATCCTCTGCACAAAATAGAACACGTTACTTTTGAGTAATTGCTAAGGATTTACACGGTGTTCTTGGAGGGCTTGGTAAATTCGGCATCATCACCAGAGCTAGCATTTCTTTTGAACCAGCACCGAAGATGGTGAGTCTACTATACCATAATTCTCTAATATGAAAGTACACAATTTTTTTTCTCAAGAATATACTTTTTATGACATAATCTATGACATTTTACGGATGAAATGGAGATTATATTTTGACCCTAAAGATCTCTCTATTATTTTTTATTTATTTTGATCTTCATATTTTAAAATTTGGAATTTTAATTTCTTTATTTTAGTTTTTTTTAGGATTTTAATCCCTTGCAAATTTGAAGACAATTTTTAATGACATGACGTTCACATTGATGACGTGTCAATATCAATTCCACATTGAATTGTATTGATGCACAAGAAAGAGATAAAAGACAAAAGAAATATTTACTAACAGCTTCAAAATAAGGATTTACAATGAATTACAATAACTTACTTCACTAAGTTATTTATACACAAAATTAAACCTAAAATATATATTCTAATAAAGATATAAGAAAATCTAAGATATAAACAAACTAAAAGATATTTCTAAATATAAATTAATATCTGATTAATTATAAAATCTAAATTAATTCTAACACCATCCCTTAATTTATATTTACCCAAAACTGACAACACCAATTTCATCCCTTAAACCAAGAAATTGATCAGTTTTGATAGCCTTTGTCAGAACATCTGTCAGCTGCTTCTGAGTGCTACAATGCACAACTTCTAATATTCCATTCTGAACTTGATTCCTCAGAAAATGATATTTAGTCTCAATATGCTTGCTCCACTCATGCAACACTGGATTCTTGGCAAGATTGATTACAAACTTGTTATCAATCATCAGCTTCAGAGGTTTATTTACCTCAATCTTCAGATCTTTCAGCAAGTTCAGAATCCACACAACTTGACATGCAGTCAGAGCACTTGCAATATATCCAACTTCACAAGTTGACAAAGAAACAACATGTTACTTCTTGGAACACCAAGAAATAGGACCTCTCAGAAATTTGAATAAGTACCCAGAAGTACTTCTTCTGTCAACTCTATCACCGCACCAATCAGAATCAGAATAACTCAGAAATTCTGATTTAATCTTTCTTCCAGACGGAAATAATACTCCATATTTCAAAGTTCCCTTCACATACCTCAGGATCCTGACTGCAGCTTGGTAATGAGACCACTTTGGTTTGCTCATAAATCTGCTAACTATTCCAACTGCATAGCAAATATCAGGTTTAGTAGTACACAAATACCTTAGAGAACCAATCATCTGTTTAAAGGTTGTAGCATCCATATCCTCTCCATCAGAATCAGACTCCAACTTCTGATTTCTATCAGCAAGTGTGATAGCAACTTTGCAATTCTCTAGCTCAAATCTCTTCAGAAGCTCTAGTTCATACTTCATCTGATGCAGAATGATTCCTTTCTCAGAGTACATAAATTTCATCCCTAGAAAGAAACTCATTTTCCCAAGATCTGTCATCTCAAACGCATTCATCAGAACTTTCTTGAACTCAGCTATATCTTGTTTAGAACTTCCTGTGAGTAATATGTCATCAACATACAAAAGACCAGAATCATATTATCTTCTGAAGTATGCTGAACATAAACACCATACTCCATCTCACACTTCTGAAACCCCAGTTCCTTGAAAAACGAATCAATGTTCAAATTTCAAGCTCTGGACGCTTGCTTCAATCCATATAATGCTTTGTGTAATTTAAACACCGTCCCTTCCTAATTCTTTTTCTCAAATCCAGGAGGTTGTAAAACGTACACCTCTTCTTGTAATAGGCCATTCAGAAATGCAGATTTTACATCTAAATGCATCAGAGGCTAATTCCTGTTAGCAGCTATTGCAATCACTAGTCTGATTGTTTCATGTATCGCTACAGGTGCAAACACTTCAAAGTAATCCAGCCCAGGCTTCTGTAGAAAGCCTCTTGCTACTAATCTTGCTTTGTTTTTGCCAATTGACCCATCTGGCTTTGGCTTCTGCTTGAAAACCCATCTGACGCTGATGGCTTTCTTGCCTTTTGGAGGTTCTGTCAGCTTCCAAGTCTTGTTTCTCTCTATAGCATCAAGTTCTTCTTTCATGGCTTGCAACCAGACTTGCTGCTTAAGAGCCTCTTTCGTACTCACGGGTTTAGAGTCTACTAACATTACACACTGAATAACTTCTCCTTCAGAGTCTACTTCCGTGTCTTGCAACATGTCAAACTCTGCAAATCTTCTTGGGATGCTTCTGAATCCTTGTTGCCTCTGAACTGTACCTTCAAAACCTTGGACACCAGAACTTCCCCCTTCAGAAGCACTTGCTTCAGAACTTGGACTTTCTCCAGAACTTTGATTGTCTTCAGAGTCTGGATCACCATCGAAGTTAGAGTCAGAATCATCTTCTCCTTCTGTATCTTCTTCAGAGTCAGAGTCTTTACCAGCTTCAGAAACATGTGTTTCTGACTTTTCTTCAAGAGTTCTCTCATCAGAGTCAGGACAAGACCTTTCCCAATTCCAAACTTATGATTCCTTTACAATGACGTCTCTGCTGAACTCAATTTTGTTAGTTTCTAGATAATAAAGTTTGTACGAACTTGTACTGTGGTACCCCACCAGTAACATCACTTTACTTCTATCATCCAACTTCTATCTTCTGGGACATGTTTGTAACATACAGAACCAAACACCTTCAGATGACTAACACTTTACTTATCTCCAGTTCACTTCTGAATAGGAACTATTTCCTTCAATTTCTTCGTTGGACATCTGTTGAGCACATAATATGCAGTGGCAACAACTTCTCCCCACAGAGTATGAGGAAGCTTCTTCTCTTTTAGCATGCTTCTCACCATATCAAGCAAAGTACGGTTTCTTCTTTCAGCAAGACCATTGTGTTGAGGAGTATATGGAGCAGTAATATCATGCTCAATTCTATTCTCCTCATAGAAACTTCTGAATTCTGTGGAGTTATACTCACCACCACCATCAATTCTAAGAATCTTCAGAGTCTGGCCACTCTGATTCTCAACCTTTAGTCTGAACTTCTTGAATTCAGCAAATGCCTTGTGTTTAAAATTTATGAGATATATCCATGTCATTCTAGTGAACTCATCAACAAATGACACAAAATATTTATTCCCTCCAGTTGATACTACTGGAAAAGGACCGCACACATTAGAATGCACTAATCCCAAGTGTTTTGCTCTTGGAGATACTTCTGATGCAAATGATAATCTTGGTTGCTTCCCTTCCATGCACACCTTGCATGACTTTTCAGACTTCTTGATTGTAGGAATTCCAATCAACTTATGAAATTCAGATGACCAAATCTTCTGTGCCACAACTCACTCTCCTTGACAATACTTGTTGCACTAAGACATTCAGAGTCTGTAGTTCTAACACTCAACTTGAATGTTCTATTCCTTCCCTGTTCTTACTCCATAATCAACTTCTGATTACAGTCACACAGCTTCATAAGATTATCCTTCATGGTAACTGAAAAACCTTTCTCAATCAGTTGTCCCACACTCATCATATTGCTTTTCATGCCAGGTACATACCATACATTCTGGATCATTGCTGCTTTCCCATTGTTTAAAATGATTCTGACATTTCCCATACCTTCTGCATTGAGGTATTTATCATCAGCACATCTGATCTTTGTACTCTTCCTAGAGTCAAAATCAACCAACCACTTCTTGTTTCCAATAAGATGATTTGAACACGCTGTGTCCATATACCATCATTATAATGAATTCAGATCACCAGGTTCAGAAGCCAACAATAGCACAGGTTCATCATCTGACTCTCCTCTGACTATATTTTCTTCTTTTGACTTCCTTTCTTTGTTTGACCAGCAATCTTTGGCATAGTGACCAAAGTTCTTGCAACAGTAATACTGAATATTCTTTTTGTCAGACTTCTCCTTTCCCATTTGGATATTCTTCTGCCTATCAGAGTTTGAAGCTTCTAATCTTTGACCACCATTAGTTTTCTTCCTGGATTCTGACCAAGTCTGCTTCTGATGTTTCTTACCATAAGTTGCCTTCATAGCCTGCTACTCTACTTCCCCCTCATAAGTTCTTGCAGTCATACGCAACTCATGCGCATCTAGACTACTTTGAAACTCTTCAACTCTCATGGTGCTCAGATCTTTGGAATATTCAATTGCTACCACAATATAATCAAACTAAGAAGTTAAAGATCTCAAGATCTTCTCAATAATTACTTGCTCAGACAGAGTTTCTCCACAAGCTTTCATCTCATTAGTGATCAGAATCACTCTAGAGATGTATTCAGAAACCTTCTCGTTATCCTTCATGTTAAGATTCTCATATTGCTTTCTGAGAGACTGAAGCTTCACCTTCTTCACTGATGCGTCACCACTGTAACATCTGACCAGTGTGCCCCATGCAGTGTTCGCTGTTTCAGAATCAACAATCTTCTCAAACATATTTGTATCCACACATTGATGGATGTAGAGTAACGCCTTCTGATCTTTCTTCCTTGACGCCTTCTACGCTATCTTCTGTGCCTCTGTTGCATCTGCTTCTAACAGATCATAGCCACCGGTGACAAGATCTAACACATCTTGAACACCAAATTACACGCGCATCTGGATCTTCCAACGATTCTAGTTTTTGCCATCAAATACTGGAAGCTTGGAATGAATATTGCCCTCGTTTTCGTTCATCTTCTACCTTGTGCAATACGCAGAAACTCACTGAAAACAATGTTTCCCAAATCCCAGAGTTTCTAACCAGAAGCTCTAGATGCCAATTGTTGGTGCACAAGGAAGAGATAAAAGGTAAAAATAATATTTACTGACAGCTTCAAAATAAGGATTTACAATGAATTACAATAACCTACTCCACTAGGCTATTTATACACAAAATTAAATCTAAAATATATCTTCTAACAAAGATATAAGAAGATCTAAGATATAAACAATCTAAAAGATATTCCTAAATATAAACTAATATCTAATTAATTATAAAATCTAAATTAATTCTAACAAATTGGTCAAAAAATTATTTTTATTTAAAATTTATGTCGAACATATCATACATATGAGTTTCATATCATTAAAAACTAGTAAGATACTCGTGCGTCCGTATGAGTATTGGTGTGAACCGTGAAATTGTCACCAATTTAATTTTTAAATTCAAATAAAATAAAAATATTTAAATTTAATTGTAAAAAATAAAAAAAATAAAAATAATCAAAGATAAATATATAAGTTAATTAAATTAATTATTGTTAAGAAAAAATATTAAATATCTATTTAAAAATAAACAATAATACAAAATAAATAAAAATAAAATGTATTTCTCAAAACTATAAACAGTTATTATTAAATATTTAAATGAATAAGTTAATATTAGTATTATATACATGTATCATATCAATAATCGTATAAATATATACGGGTAGTATGTCTCAGGTGAATGTATTAGACAATGCCACAAACTACATTCTTTGAACTATGAGAATAGGAAGTTATAGGTGATCATCCAATTTTAATAATAGTTGAAAACAAAAAGTGTATGAAACTTTTAATAAGTTTAATCTTGAAACTAACTTATTGCATGTAAAAAAATTTAAGTCTTACCGATTAGTTTTCTTTACATTAACACATACACAATAATTAAATCCGATAAACATACAAAGAGTGTACAATAATTACTTGTTAGTTTAAATTTTATTGATTCTAAAACAAGCCTTAGTACAATATTTTATTTATATCTTGTTTAAATAAATTCACATGCAAAGTATTGGAAATATAATTTAGTTAATGAATACAATTCCCTATGTTTATTTTTTAATAGGGTTTTTTGGCATTTTCAATTTTAGTATAAATATGTTATTCTAGCTATCAATATTGTACCCAATTCTATCTCCTCTTTTTTATAATACAACAGTAGTCTTGTTATCATTTTGTTCATTCTTCTTCTCCCACTTCATTACCTTGCACCAAAAAATTGGTATCTAGAGCACTTGGTTATGCTTTTCTTGGAAAACACGAGTGATTGTGAGTTGTGTGTTTGATTTTGGTTCATTGATTTTCTGTTGAAATCTTGAACAAATTCTGAACAGAATCTGATTCTGTGGGTTGAGAAAGAGTGTGTGTGAAGATCTGAAAAAATCTGTGCAAGGTTTAAAATGAGTGGAGGCAGTAGTTTGAACACCAAAATCCCAATTTTCAATGGCAAAAAACTAGAACAAATGGATGATACAAATGTGTGATGTTTGGTGCGCAAGATATTCTGAATTTGGTTACAGATGGTTATGTACCAGCTGCAGCAGATGCAACTGAAGAACAAAGAACTATTGAGTTCGAGATGACAGATCTAAGAAAAATGACATATTTCCTAGGGATGGAGATTCTGTACTCGAAGAAGGGTATCATCTGCATCAGTTGAAATATGAACTTGAACTTCTGAAGATATTTAAGTTGCAGAATTGTAAAGTTGCTGTGAAACCATCAGAAACAAATCAAAAATTGGATTTTGACTCTGATGGTGATTCTGTTGATACTACAACCTTCAAACAGTTGGTTAGTTCTCTAAGGTATTTATGCAATACTAGACCTGACACTTGTTATGCAGTTGGATTAGTTAGCAGATTCATGAGCAATCCAAAGTGGTCTCATTTCCAAGCTGCTGTCAGAATTCTGAGATATGTAGAACAACTCGACATCGAACAACTTCCCAAGTATGCACCTTTCCATCACCGACTGGATTGAAATTCACACATGTCAATGCATTAAAGTAAATTGGAAAAAAATTGTTACTTTAGCAAATATGTAGAAAAATAAATTATGAAAAATCAGTCGATTGATGAAAAATTACTTGATAATTTAGAATTTAGTATCTTGAAAGCAACAACATAAACAACCTGTAAACTAAACATTCCTTCAAAAGGCTTGTCATCTGTTAGTATCTTCCATAAAATAATCCCAAACCAATAGACATCGACCTTTATATTATAGTGCTTTTTGATCGTACCTAATTAGGAAGGATCGTCAATGACCCATGAGCTTGAGTTGAACGGCGGTTGAAAGTGAAGTGGAGGAGGGAGTGTACCTGCAAGGTATTCTGATGCCAAAGTAAGAGTGGGTACAATCAAAGTGTATGATACGGTGGGAGAGAACTGACTGTTTTTTGGAATGCTGGTTTGCGTTTTGCGTTTGTTTTTGCAAAATGTCGCGGTAAGCAAGAGTCGCCACCGACTTTTATTTTATCCAACAAAGAAAGGAAAAAAGCACAAAAAAATTCATTTTTTGAGATATTTCTCGGGTTCGGGGGGTAGATTATAGAAAGGGAAGGTGTTAGCACCCTTTCTATCCGTGGTTATCCACGGGCTCTTAGGTACTTGCTCATATGTTTTCAAAATTTGATTTTCTTTGTGTTTGTGGGTTTGAAGAAGTTTTTTTGTTTGAAAAGGAGTGTAAGTGTGAAGAGTTTTTGTTTTTAAAAGAGCAAGTATCTAAGAATCATCTACCTACTCGAAAAAGGAATCGTTTTATGCTATCTTCCTTTAGACAATGCTATCCCACTATGAATGAGTAGGTAGCATCGTCGTTGGAGTTTAAGGGTCAATTCAAATTTAGGGACTTACGGTCACCAAAGCAATGTTAGGACGCCTTAGCGGTAACCCTAATGTATTAGATCATTTGTTTTGAGGCAACAATATCCGAGGCAACCGTTTCGAGGCGACTATGATCTTTTAGACAAGAGGGCGACCTCTAAAACAACCTATACTCAATGACCGCGTACGAAGGCAACCAAGTGGGGTGTACCTTAAGAGTGCGCATGTGCGAATGTGTCATTTTCAGTTAATTTTATCTTTGTACATGTTAATGGTGATCTAAATTGATTTTAGGTTTAAACATTCATTCTTGTCATGCATTCCTATTATCAAGCATCTAACAGTTTATAAGTTGCAGAAATTAAATTGCGGAAAGTAAATTACAAGGTGTCGGGTATTTACATCGCCAAAAGCAACCCTTTGAAATTTAAATGCGGAAAATAAATAAAGCGATAAAAATATTTAAAGTCCTATTAAGCTATTACATTCCTGAAACAAATACAATATGATAAAATGGATCGCGTGCGGGAAATTGAGTCGAATGCGAGTTCTAGGGTTTTGACCCTTTAATTGTTATTAAAGATTTTTTGGTTATTTTTGAATTAAGAAAGAAATTAATCTAGGTTAATTATTAAATTAATAAATAAATTAATTAATAAAAATATTTTTGGGTTTTTGATATTTAAAGAAATAAAAATAAATTTAATCAATGTTAATATAAACCTAATTGTCTAAGTTAATTTTAATTATTGCAAAAATATATTAAAGTTATTCCTAATTAAAACTAAATTAATTAATTGATTTTGCTAATAAAAAGAAAATACTAAAATTTAAATTAATAAATAAAATATTTTTTGGTTTTAATTTTATTAAGAAAAAGTTTGATTGGTTAATTAATCATGAAAATAATAACAATAAATAATTAAAAGAAATAATAAAAAAAATAGAAAGAGTTAGGAGGCTTGGGCCTGTTTAGGGGGATTATAATGGCAATTCAGAGGCCCAATTGTGTTGGCCTGGCTGACTTTTTGAGATCCAGCGTGGCACTTTGACTCGGTAGCATGGTGGACGTCCATATCTTGGCCCTCAGATCTGGCCTAAAGCCATCTGTCCATTGGAGATATGGAGGCGCATGATAGATCTCAAGCTGGCATCTACACCTGATTACCTTTAGATGCATGCATTTGCCACTCAACCATTGTGCTTTAGTTGTTAGGGTATTGAAAACTAATAATAATAAGACAAAAACAAATTAATGGATCAGAAAACAAAATAAAGCGCGCCATATTTGAATAGGCGAATTGGAGCATGACACGCCATCGTCCCTGTCGTTGGACCGTGGCTAAAACACTCTCAACCTATACCAACGGGCAACCGTCCGTAGCTATAAGCCATGCCATCTCCAAAATTTGCTACGAGCCAAAAAAATGAAATCCAAAGGCATGGTCATACTCGCCTCCTCATCCCGGTCTCAACCATTCCCCTTTTGATAGTCAATTTTTCCTGTAATAAAAACCCCTGAAAAAAACCTAGAAAAACCTACAATGGTGTTTTGCGATACACAACATAAGAATGAAATTGGTTATTGCAGAAAGTTAACAAATGATGTGAGGAATCAGAATATGCAATTGTTTTTGACAATGGATTCAAGAATAAAGATTTGAGACTTCATGAACATAGCGGATTCGTGAGATGCTTACAGTGCTCTAGGAAGCTGGAGAATGAGTGATTCTGATTGGTTTTGCTTCTGAGAATTGCCAGGAAGCGATTGTGGTGCTTGTTAAGTCCTGAAAGTGCCTCCAAGCTTGATTTCAGTCTCACACTTTTTGTCAATTTTTGCAAGTTTTGTTTTCAGTATTCTTGGAGCCTCTAGCCTCTAATTCGTGTGCTTTCACTTGTATATGTAATATGCAATGCATTATGTTAACATTTGTGGACTGAATCCTTGCACATTGATGCCATGGGATTTGATTTGATCCACCATTGAAAGCTTGCCTATTTTGTCAAAAATCCAATCTTTTTGCACATGGAATGCTTGATACGAATTTGATCATGATATTGATGATGATTAAGTCCAGAAAATAGAAAAAGATCTCATGTAATCAAGTTTTGGGATTTTATTTGATTTAAATTGATTAAAAATGAATTAATTCAATAAAAAATAAAATAAAATAATAAAATTGATAAATGGACACAAGGCTGAAGCTAGGACACGTGTGAAATGTGGCAAGTCCAAATCAAGTGGAAAAGAATGGGCCCATTTGACAAAATTTGATGTTTTGGGGATAGTTGACTTTTGGCAATTTTGCAAAAATGCCCAACTTCAACAATGCATAACTTCTTCAATTTTGAATTTTTGGAGGTGTTATGGGACTTTTTAGAAAGCTTGAGATGTCCTCTAACCAAACCTTTTGGTCTAATATCATTTTGATATTCCATACTCAAGTTATAATCTTGGGGAAAAAAGGTGTATTTGTTGACTTTCAAAAATGACCTATAATGTCCAAATTTATAACTTCTTGTGAGTACATTTTCGGATCTTGGGGTATGAAGATGGATTGTAGGAAATTGCATCCTCTTCAAAATGAGCTTTGGATGGGTCATTTCTCATAAAGTATGAGAAAGTTATGCTTGGTCAAAGTTGAGTTGACTTTTCCTACAAAACCCTAATTTAGCAACTTTTGAGTCTTGATGAATTTTGAGAAATCCTTGATGAATCATGATCAAACCTTGATCAAATAATGAAATATACTTCAAAATGAGAATGTTGACAAAAAAACTTGAGGTTTGACTGTATTTGGGTCACAATTGACTTTTGCCCTAGCACAGTCGATTTTTGGACCCTTTGAGCAATTGATTGAGCAAACTTCCTCTGCAAGGCTTGAAATTTGACATGAATGACCTTGAGAACATATTAGGACATTTGGGAGAATTTGAGGTCATTTGGATTCAAGGATATTGATGCAACACAAAACCCTAATTTAGGGTTGACTGCCTTAGGAGATGATTTGTCTGACCCACTCTTGAGCAATCTTGAGCCACTTGGAGATTTTTCTTGCAATGTTTTGAGAAATATGGGAGGGCAAATTTTGGGGTACAATAGCTTCCCCTGTTAAATCTTCTTAAACCTGAGGATGTAGATTGGCTTTCGTGCCTTTCGTGATCCGAAGGTGGAAGATGATTGAACACTAGAGTGCCCAGAAATTTGCACTCGCATGAAGTAGTATCAGCCTTGTGATGTTGGGAATGGGCTTACAGATGCCATTTGGATATTGTTGATAGGAGGTCTTCGACTGGAATAAGAATCAGGGAGATCTTAGCGTCGATCTAACTGAACCAGAGAAGGTCTTGGATTAACTTTGACTGGATAAGAATCAGAAAAATCTTAGAATCGATTTAACTGAACCGGACGAAAGTCTTGGAATATCTTCAACTGGAATAAGAATCAGGGAGATCTTAGCGTCGATCTGACTGAACCAGAGAAGATCTTGGATTAACTTTGACTGGATAAGAATCAGAAAAATCTTAGAATCGACTTAACTGAACCAGACGAAAGTCTTGGAATATCTCCAACTGGAATAAGAATCAGGGAGATCTTAGCGTCGATCTGACTGAACCAGAGGAGATCTTGGATTAACTTTGACTGGATAAGAATCAGAAAAATCTTAGAATTGATTTAACTGAACCAAAGAAGGTCTTGGAATATCTTCAACTGGAATAAGAATCAGGGAGATCTTAGCGCCGATCTGACTGAACCAAAGAAGGTTTTGGATTAACTCTGACTAGATAAGAATCAGAAAAATATTAGAACCGATTTAACTGAACCAGACGAAAGTCTTGGAATATCTTCAACTAGAATAAGAATCAGGGAGATCTTAGCGTTGATCTGATTGAACCAGAGAAGGTCTTGGATTAACTTTGACTGGATGAGAATCAGAAAAATCTTAGAATCGATTTAACTGAACCGGATGAAAGTATTAGAATATCTTCAACTGGAATAAGAATCAGGGAGATCTTAGCGTCGATCTGACTGAACCAGAGAAGGTCTTGGATTAACTTTGACTGGATAAGAATCAGAAAAATCTTAGAATCGATTTAACTGAACCAGACGAAAGTCTTGGAATATCTTCAACTGGAATAGGAATCAGGGAGATCTTAGCGTCGATCTGACTGAACCAGAGAAGGTCTTGGATTAACTTTGACTGGATAAGAATCAGAAAAATCTTAGAATCGATTTAACTGAACCAGACAAAAGTCTTGGAATATCTTCAACTGGAATAGGAATCAGGGAGATCTTAGCGTCGATCTGACTGAACCAGAGAAGGTCTTGGATTAACTTTGACTGGATAAGAATCATAAAAATCTTAGAATCGATTTAACTGAACCAGACGAAAGTCTTGGAATATCTTCAACTGGAATAGGAATCAGGGAGATCTTAGCGTCGATCTGACTGAACCAGAGAAGGTCTTGGATTAACTTTGACTGGATAAGAATCAGAAAAATCTTAGAATCGATTTAACTGAACCAGACGAAAGTCTTGTGAGAGCATTTTTCTGAGGAATCCGCTGAAACAACCCTTAATAGATGTAGTTTTTGAGGGGACTACCAGGTCATATAAGTAGTCAATGATGTTTATTGATTCGTCTTTCCCTGAAAAGGTAAAGAGTTAGTCATATGCAATGTCATGATGTATGAAATGCATGATATATATCAAGCAATGATGCTCTCAAAATAAATGAGATTGTGTGGTATGATGCGTATATGCCTGTATCATGATGTATGGAAATGTAATGTTTCTAGCTGGGGAAAATAAATCCCGGATAGCTGCTGAAGAATAGCGCTGAATTCTTCGTTTCCGCTGGGGATGGCGAACAAAGAGAATAAACCTGCAGGAGAGAATAACTCCGTTGGGGGAATAAACTGATGAGGAGATTACTCTGTGGGGAAGAGATGCTTTGCTGAAGATTCCACTGATAAATTCCGTCGGGATGGATTATCGTTGCTGGTGATATTGAATCCTATTGGGGATTGAATTCCTGTTTGTGAAAGGAAAGAACTCCGCTGGGGATGGTCTTCGGTTGCGACTTCTCTGGGAATAACCTTTTAGACTCTTATGGGGATAATCCTTTGAGCTTTGCTGGGGACAATCTTCCTTTGAACTCGGTTGGGGATACTTATTTTTATACTCCGCCGGGGATGAACTTCCAGAGTCTACTGGGGATGATTCTTCAACTCCACTGGGGAAGCTTTTTCAGACTGCGCTGGGAAAATTTTAACTCCACTGGGATATCTTGTATTCTGCCGGGGAATATTCTTATACTCTGTTGGGGAATATTAAGACTGTCGGGGATATTAAGCCTTTTCAGTGTTAATGGTAGATAAACTCTGTTTGGGGAGAATATTACCGATTCATTCATTCATAGTTGCAAGTCTTAGCTGGGGAGAGCTATCATTACTGTCTTACTCTGCGGGGAGTGAATGTTACTAGGACGCGTGCTAAGGATATGACGATGGCTTGCATCAAGACTTTTTTTTGCCCCTGTTTCTATGGGAGAAGGTGCCTACGGAGGCCCTGTGTATCGAGTATTATCCCCACCTATGAGGTGCTTGGTATCTTTCAGTCAAAATGACAAGTCTTCTTCTGGTAGGCCAGTGACGAGATGATGAGACATAGTCGTACGCTTTGATCCCTAATTTTTTCCTGGACCGCCCTTTCGGGTTTTCAGTCCACCGGGATACCCTTTTTTGCCCAAGCCGCCTTTTCAGGTTTTCGACTTGCCGGGTGTACAATTTTCATTCTCATCCCTAATTTTTGCCTGAACCCTTTTGGTTCGTCGGGAAGCCCTTATTTTTGCCTAGGCCAGTCAACCTAGCGGGTCTTTATTCATGCGCGGTATTTTCTGACTATGTCCATGATCTCAGGATGTAGGGAGGTGTCATTGTCGGTAGTGTTGTGTTTCCATACTACCAGAAGATCTTCGTTTGATCATGCAAGATTCGTTGCTGGAATTCATGTCCAATGCCCCAATTGATTCAGATGGAGATTTTCCCCTGGCTATTTGGCATTTTGAGAGATTCCTTGAATCTTGACTTAACTGCCCCAGATGATGGACAATGCTCATGCCGTGCCCCTTGGTTGGAGGTGTTTTTTCCACTTGAGGTGACCCTTTTTATTGAAAAGGTTTTTGTTCACTAGATATTCGTCGTGCGAATTTCTCTGCTGTTTGAACAAATAGTCATACGCAAACAATGTTATTTTAAGAATGCAAAGCTTATGTCTGTCTTGAAGTTTTTGAAAATGCATTTTTTCAGTAAGATAGGAAAATTTTGTAAAATGTGACGTCAACTCAGGATTTACAGCAAGCCCTACAGGAGTCAGGATACCTTTTGTAACAGTATGCTTTCGGACTAACCCATGCTTCAGCTAGGACTTTTTAAGGGTTATAACGTGGCCTGGTTCACGGTTTAAGAAACAAAGGATAAAGGCTCAAATTTTATTTGTACCCACTCGTTCTTCGTGATGTTCTTCGATCCTAAACTCAGCTAATCGTGCATTAGATCTTGTTTGAGTCTTTGCTATGATATACCAGTGATGGTTCAGATACTGACAGTTTATTTTGAACAGGCAGTCATTTTTGTTGAGAGTTTGTAGGATCTCTTTATTTTTGATTTTATTATCCCTGTCTTTTGCCTGAACTGTTTCTTTTGTAATTACAGTCAGCGTGATGCCCCAGTTTTGTAAGTCTCCTTCATAGGTTTTGACTTGATGGGCTTTTATTTCGAGAGATAATGACTGCCTGTCCTTACGATTATATGGAACCATCACCGTCTTTTGTTTCGGAAGGACTTCTTTGATGTCATTCATTGTGCACCTGGATTAACTGAGAAAACTACCCTGCCCCAGGTTATAATTACGGGTTTTAATTTGTGAAACGAAAAACTCCAACTTCTTTGGCTCAAAGGGGTTGACTAGGGATTATCTTCCTTATAACTCCACTGTTTAGGATTTGAAACAATGCCTATACCTCCTCAGCGGGGTCTGTTCAAAAGCATACTATAGAGATTTTGATATCATTTTCATCATCCTCCCTCTAAAGGCTTAGAATTTTTTTTCGAGAGTTGATCATCACAAAAAATGAAAGCAATTTGAATATAGTGAATACGAATGTATTGATTCAAAACGGACATATGCAATGCATTGATGAAGTAACAAAGTTTGACATGAATAAATGTCTGAACAATCAAAAGAAATTACAAATTGAAAATTCTAATGAACAAAAAGTCTTCTCGTCTCGGGACTTGTCACTTCAAATGGTGAGCCTTGGAGGGATGGTAGAAGAACTCAGCCTGACCATCTTGCGGGAATTCCAATGCTCCTTCATCAATTAGGTTTTGAATTTTGTACTTCAACTTCCAACAGTCGTCAGTGTTATGCCCCGGGCTGTTAGAATGGTATGCACACCTTGCATCAAGATTGTAGTTGGGTGAAGAAGTCTTAGGATTCGGATGAGGTCCTACCAACGTCACCAGATTCAATCTCAATAGGTGTTGCAAAGCTTGGGACACGGCATGTTGATCTTGGTAAACGGCCTCTGATTAACCGGTTGTTTATGGCAAGGTTGTTGTTGGACCCGTGAGGTAGTAGCAACTTGGAGAGGTCTATTCTTCATCAAACCAAACCTTTGACTTCTCGGAAGTTGATTAATGACTTGGTCCCCGGCCTTGACTGTTTGCTTCATGATGTTGTATCTGTCTTGATGAAGCTGGTTGATAATGGTTCTCAGCTCTTCTTGTTTCCGAGCTAAGCCTTGGATAAGAGCCATCTGCCCCAGCATCTGGGTTTTCATGGCACTGAACTCAGCTTGCAGTTGTCCCATCCGTTCGTCCTTATTGTCTTCAGGACTTTTCTTGACCAAGTTCCCAACGAGGAGTGTTTTCAACTCTTCCTGCCCCTTGGATAGGTTTAGGAATACGTCCCTGAACTGAGCTTCTCGAGTTTGAAGATCTTGGTTGTCTGGTTGAAAAGCCATTGCTGAAATAAACAGCGAGAACATGAGAGACCTATACTGGGAGACCTGTTATGCAATGATATGTATGATATATGTATGCAATGTTTTCAAGGATCTCGCGGGGTAAACAAGAAACCATTAGAATTTGAATTTTGCAGCTTTGATTGAAGAAACTTCGTGTCATTAAGAGTCCTTCTTCAAGAGTCAAGCTCACCATATCGAGTGGGTCATAGCCACTGACTCAAGTTATCGTGTTTTGATTTCTAGACAACCTTGGCTAGAGGAAAATAAATCCCCTTTGCCCCTTGTTGGACGTTTGATTTACCATAACCTGCATCACAAACCCTCGAGATCCTTGAAATGGTTAAGGAAATGTTAAGGCATGATGTTATGATGTGTATGCTATGCATTTAAGCAAAAGTGTGAAGTGATGTAAGTAAACCCTGCAATAAATCCAAATTATTGGATAAGGACTGTAAACAAAACCTGCAAGGAACTCATGTTGTCAGATAACAAGAATGTGCAAGTAGTTCAAGTTTGAAGGCACACAAGTCACACAAACAGCCTTAAGTTTAGGCTGGCATGGAGTTTAGGTATTACCCTCTTTCAGTTTAGTTGGTTCAACCTGTCCTAGAAATAGTAACCGGGTTCTAGAGGATCTCAATATCACTGACCACCCTCGATCGGTCATAATTCCAGTTTAGCAACCTTTTCTTGCAGCCGGAATCATCGCGAGAGTTTGGTCTCAATGAGTGTAGCATACTGCTATTGTTCTATGGCCAAGTTGGTCAATTTAAAGGTTCTAAGGTCAGTTGGTGCTTAATGACCCCTTAGCAGACCCATATTCTTCTCGTTGCGCCACAAGGGATATCGGTACATACTAAAGTGCCACACCAATGTAGCTACTGCTTCAACCGTATCGGTCTACGCCGTACAGTTCCCTCACAGTTTATTACTACTTACCTAAAGGGTAGATCCGGGTTAGGATCTATAGTAACTCCAATACAAGCCCACAAATATAAAGCATACAAGTCAAGAAATTGAAAACAATATGAACTATTCCTAAGGTACACCCCACTTATAAGTCTCCCCAGCAGAGTCGCCAGTTCTGTGATACGGTGGGACAGAACTGACTGTTTTTTGGAATGTTGGTTTGTGTTTTGCGTTTGTTTTCACAAAATGTCGCGGTAAGCAAGAGTTGCCACCGACTTTTATTTTATCCAACAAGGAAAGGAAAAAAGCACAGAAAAATTCATTTTTTGAGATATTTCTCGGGTTCGGGGGGTAGATTATAGAAAGGGAAGGTGTTAGCACCCTTTCTATCCGTGGTTATCCACGGGCTCTTAGGTACTTGCTCATATGTTTTCAAAATTTGCTTTTCTTTGTGTTTGTGGGTTTGGAGAAGTTTTTTTTTGTTTGAAAAGGAGTGTAAGTGTGAAGAGTTTTTGTTTTTAAAAGAGCAAGTATCTAAGAACCATCTACCTACTCGAAAAAGGAATCATTCTATGCTATCTTCCTTTAGACAATTCTATCCCACTATGAATGAGTAGGTAGCATCATCGTTGGAGTTTAAGGGTCAATTCGAATTTAGGGACTTACGGTCACCAAAGCAATGTTAGGACGCCTTAGCGGTAACCCTAATGTCTTAGATCATTTGTTTTGAGGCAACAATATCCGAGGCAAACGTTTCGAGGTGACTATGATCTTTTAGACAAGAGGGTGACCTCTAAAATAACCTATACTCAATGACCGCGTACGAAGGCAACCAAGTGGGGTGTACCCTAAGAGTGCGCATGTGCGAATGTGTCATTTTCAGTTAATTTTGTCTTTGTACATGTTAATGGTGATCTAAGTTGATTTTAGGTTTAAACATTCATTCTTGTCATGCATTCCTATTATCAAGCATCTAACAGTTTATAAGTTGCAGAAATTAAATTGCGGAAAATAAATTACAAGGCGTCAGGTATTTACATCGCCAAAAGCAACCATTTGAAATTTAAATGCGGAAAATAAATAAAGTGATAAAAATATTTAAAGTCCTATTAAGCTATTACATTTAGGAAACAAATACAATATGATAAAATGGATCGCGTGCGGGAAATTGAGTCGAATGCGAGTTATAGGGTTTTGACCCTTTAATTGTTATTAAAGATTTTTTGGTTATTTTTGAATTAAGAAAGAAATTAATCTAGGTTAATTATTAAATTAATAAATAAATTAATTAATAAAAATATTTTTGGGTTTTTGATATTTAAAGAAATAAAAATAAATTTAATCAATGTTAATATAAACCTAATTGTCTAAGTTAATTTTAATTATTGCAAAAATATATTAAAGTTATTCCTAATTAAAACTAAATTAATTAATTGATTTTGCTAATAAAAAGAAAATACTAAAATTTAAATTAATAAATAAAATATTTTTTGGTTTTAATTTTATTAAAAAAAAGTTTGATTGGTTAATTAATCATGAAAATAATAACAATAAATAATTAAAAGAAATAATAAAAAAAATAGAAAGAGTTAGGAGGTTTGGGCCTGTTTAGGGGGGTTAGAATGGCAATTCAGAGGCCCAATTTGTAGGTCTAAGAGTGCCTAAGAGGGGGGGTGAATTAGGTATATAAAAATTTATTCGGTTTTATGAGAATACTTGTAGTAATTTGTGGTTAAGTGTTTGAAGGTTTTTGACTATATCTTATCTTTTCTTGATTATGATGATGAAAACGATAAAAGCGGAAAAGTAAAGAACACGGCGATATATCTTGGTTCCTCTCACAATCCGAGAGTACTCCAGTCTCCTTTCCAACACGAAAGAGATTTCACTATAGTTTAGAATGATTGTACAGCCTATGCTTACTATCTAACCTATAGGGTGACCAAAGGTTCTTAACACCTTTAAGGTCAAACAAACACTAATGTGAATGAAGAACAATCCTCTTCAAATCACAACACTTACTTCCAACAATCCTGGATAGTAAGGGAATACTTTCTTTTTGTAATACAATTATTTATTTGAAAGAGATGGAGAGCACTATCAATCTTTGATTGATCTTCTTCTTCAAGAAAGAAACAATTCTCAAGCAATGATTATAAATGTTCACAATGAATGTATGAAACTTGTAATGATTTCTTAATGAAAATGTATATGGCAAGTTTCACAAAATTTATGATTTGTAAGAACACTTGAAAGTTTGTAAGAATATGCAAATTTTAATGATGAAAATTGTTAATTGAAGAAGGTTATTTGAATTTGAAAATCTGCACAATTTATAATGTCACAAATACCTCTTCATTCATGCCATTTGATATGAAAAGATGCAATGCAATCATGAAAGAATACCATTTGAATTATGTTCAAAAAACAAAAGAAAATCTGTACTGGTTCGCTGGGAACCGGTTCCGACCCAGGCAGAACCCAGTTCCTAGTGAACGTTATAACCCAGAATTCAAAAATAACACGCAGGAACCGGTTCCCCTATAGGTACAACCCGGTTCCTGGTACAAATTCCAGGGAAGTGTTTTTTGAACAAGTTTGGAACCCGGTTCCCTGTTAGGTAGGAACCGGTTCCTGAAAGTTTATTTTCAAAAAATCCTTTTGAAAAAGATCTCAAACATAGTTTTTCTTATTGTTAAAAATGTGGGATATGTATATGATTATGAATGCATATTTGTGAACATCTATATTCAAGTTTAAGGATTATTTATACCTTTTGACATTTGTTGTTTCTTTAATAATTCTTCTTCTAATCTTCAAGACTTGTAACAAGGTTTTATATGATATTGATAAACTTTTTGCACATCCTTTGAATGTTGATATCCATGTTGTCTTCATCAAAACCAATGCTTTAAACATGACTTGAGAAGATTGCAATTACATTCTCCCCCTTTTTGATGATGACAACCAAGTCTTGAAAACAATTCTTGAAATGTTTATGTTGTTTTGTGTAGCAAAAATGTTAAGCAAATGCAAGGCTCCCCCTAAATTGTATGCTCCCCCTAAGTCCATGATTCTTTGAATTTTGGAGTGAGTTTTATGATAGTTATTTTGGCCTGCAATTTCTTTGAAACAAAACAACACATATGCATATTCTTCTCCCCATTTGTTAACATAAAAAAGGATGGGGAAAAAGAGTGAAACAAATTCATTTAAAAAACACAAACAATATATACACACACACACACATATTTTATCAAATAAAAACATATAAAAGAAGGAGTAGAAGCAGAGTGTACTGAAACATAAATTTTTTTGAAGAAAAATTAAGACGTGCACCTTATGAGAAACATTTAGAGATCACCTTCATCCAAAATACCAAGTTCTCTTCGGATTTTGAAGAATGGTTCTCGAGCAAGCGGTTTTGTGAAGATATCTGCGAGTTGGTTATGAGTATCCACAAAAGTGACTTCGACATCTCCTTGAAGTACATGATCACGGAGAAAATGATGTCGAATATCTATATGTTTGGTTCTTGAATGCATGACCGGATTCTTTGTAATATTGATAGCACTTGTATTGTCGCATCGAAGAGGAATGCATCCGAGATCAAGTCCGTAATCACGGAGTTGTTGCTTGAGCCAAAGAATTTATGCACAACAACTACCCGCTGCTATGTATTCTGCTTCGGCCGTGCTAAGAGCAACACATGCTTTCTTTTTACAAGCCCATGATACTAATGCATTTCCAATAATGTGACAAGTACCACTTGTGCTTTTACGATCAGTTTTACAACCTGCATAATCCGCATCAGAATAACCAATTAAAGTGCAAATACTACCTTTAGGATACCATAAGCCGACATTGGTTGTTGCTTTGAGATACTTCATGATCCTTTTAATTGCCATGAGGTGTGATTCCTTTGGATTTGCTTGAAAGCAAGCACAAAGACAAACACTAAACATTATGTCAGGACGGCTTGCCGTCAAATACAATAAGGAACCAATCATACCTCGATATTTTGTAATATCAATTGGAGTACCGAATTCATCTTGATCAAAATATGTACCTGAGCCCATTGGAGTATTCATTGCTTTACAATTGTCCATATCAAACTTTTTCAATAATTCTTTGCAATACTTAGATTGGTTGATGAAGATTCCATCTTTTAGTTGCTTAATTTATAGTCCAAGAAAGTAGTTCATCTTTCCCATCATAGACATCTCGAATTCTCCTTGCATCATCAATGAGAATTCCTCACACATTTCTTTGTTAGTCGATCCAAAAATGATATCATCAACATAGACTTGAACCAATAAAGTGTTACTTTTGATTTTCTTAATGAACAACGTTTTATCAACCTTACCTTTTTCGAAACCTTTTTCACACAAAAAATTGCTAAGTCTATCATACCATGCTCTTGGTGCTTGCTTTAAGCCATAAAGAGCCTTTCTCAACTTAAAGACATGTGTAGGATGTTTGAAGTCTTCAAATCCCGGAGGTTGTTTGACATAGACTTCTTCATTGATGTATCCATTCAAGAATGCGCTTTTGACGTCCATTTGAAAAAGCTGAAAATTTAATGAACAAGCATAAGCAAGTAAAAGACGTATAGCTTCTAACCTTGCAACCGGAGCAAATGTTTCTTCAAATTCGATTCCTTCCTCTTGATTGTAGCCTTGGGCAACCAACCTTGCTTTGTTTCAAACAATTAGACCATTCTCATCAAGTTTGTTCTTAAACACCCATCGGGTACCTATGATGTGTTTACCACTTGGTCTAGGAACAAGTTCCCAAACTTGATTTCTCTCGAATTGATTTAATTCTTCTTGCATAGCAATAATCCATTAATCATCTCCTAAGGCTTCATCAACTTTGGTAGGTTCAATTTGAGAAACAAACGCCATGTTTAAGCAAGCATCTTTTAGATTTAATCTTGTTGATACTCCTTGGCTAATGTCACCAATAATTTTGTCAATAGGATGGTCTCTATGAGTTCTCCATTCTTTTGGTAGATCATTGATGTTTGAATCTTGTTGTACAATGTCTTCTTGATTTTCCGGTGATTTCACAACTTGATCATTTGAAAGTTCTTCCGGGGGTAAATCTATAGGATCATCATCATCACACACAACTACTTCCTCTTCGTCGGATTTCTCGTCAAACTTACCGAGATTGTCTTTGTCATTGTTAAGAACAAAACACTTGCATCCAAAAATGTGGAAGTGAGAAATATTTGTATTTCTTCCTTTGAAGAGTTCATATGGATTCTTCTTTATTATAGGTCTAATTATAACTCGATTTCCAACATAACATGCCGTACTAACCGCATCCGCCCAAAAATATTTAGAAAGATTTACATCACTAAGCATTGTTCTTGCAAGTTCCACTAGAAACCTATTCTTTCTTTCAACTACTCCATTTTGTTGTGGAGTTCTAGGTGTTGAAAAATTATGAGAGATACCATGTTCTTCACAAAATTCTTCAAATTGTGCATTTTGGAATTCTCCACCATGATCACTTCTTATGGATACAATCTTTAGTGATTTTTCATTTTGGATTTGCTTAGCATACTTCTTAAAAGCTTTAAAGGCATCACTTTTCTGCACAAGAAACAAAGTCCAAGAATATCTAGAAAAATCATCAACAATAACCAAAGTGAATACATTACCTCCGAAGCTTTTTGTTCTTGATGGACCAAAGAGATCCATGTGTAACAATTGTAGTAGCCTTGTAGTAGACACCACATTCTTAGATTTGAAAGATGATTTTGTTTGTTTCCCTTTTTGACAAGCATCACAGAGTCTATCTTTGACGAATTTTCTCTTAGGCAAACCAATGATAAGATCACGCTTGATTAGTTTATTCAAGTGTTCCATATGAATATGAGCAATCCTTTTGTGCCAAAGCCATGAATCATCATTGTTTGCCATGAGACATTTTACCTTCAAGGATGGATCATCAAGGGAAATCATAAATATATTATTAATTCTTTTACCTTTGAGTTTTACCTTATTGGTTGCCTCATCCATAATAAGGCATTCTTCTTTGTTGAATTTGATCTTGAACCCTCTATCGTAAAGTTGACTTATGCTAAGAAGGTTGTGCTTTAATCCTTCAACATAGAGAACATCCTCAATTTGAATGGATGGAGGTGTGCCAACTATTCCAATGCCAAGTATCTTTCCTTTGGTGTTGTCTCCATAGGTGACATACCCTTTGGCTTTATGTACTAGATATGAAAATTGGTGTACATCTCCTGTCATATGCTTTGAACATCCACTATCAAGATACCAAATATTTGATATGGATTTCAAGCATACCTACAAAAACAAATTATTTCTTGTTAGGTACCCAAGTTGCCTTGGGTCCTTCATAGTTAGTTCCCTTTTTCACCCATGCATAATGTCCACTAGCCATACTGAAATTTCTAATATAGCATGCATTGGGTGTGTGTCCAATAATACCACAGTAAAAACAGTTTGGAACAAATTTGCTCTTGTATCTAGGAATTTGTTTTCTTTTAGATACATTAGCCTTTTTCTTTTGATGATTATTAACAACTTGCTTCTTTTATACTTTCTTGGGATTGGAACTATTACTAGCCTTTACAAAAACAGTGGGATTGTTACTTGGTTTCTTAGTATTCACATAACCAAGACCTCTTTTATCATTTGGATAACGTTGTTGGCTTAGTAATCCTTCCAATCCTATTTGTCCTTTTTCATATCGTTCAATGACTCTTTTCAATTGAACAATTTAAAAGACATTTGATTCACACTTGGAGCATGCAAAGTTTTCCTTTTCTTTAATAAAATTCTGTTTTTGAAGATCAAAATCTTTAGTCATGGTGTCAATTTTTTCTAGACAAATTAGAAGTTCTTTTTCTTGTTTTGACACCTTTTTGTATAAACTTTTGCATTCTTTCAAGAGTTCATCAATTGCACCTTGAACATCATCATCAAAAAGATTAAATTCATTACTAACCTCTTCTTCATCTTCGGAGTGATGTGAAGCCATCAATGCTAGATTTGCACTTTCGTCACTATCCGAATCGGATGAAGAACTTATCTCATTATCTTCCCATGCAACATAAGCCCTTTTGTTCTTGAACTCCTTTTTGCCTTTGAATCCATTTTTCTTGGAGAGTTTTGGACAATCCGGCTTTATGTGACCTTGCTTTCCACATTCATAGCATGTGACATCTTGTGTTGATGTGGAGGCTTCTTTATCTTTATGCTTATAAAATTTCTTTCTTTTGACAAAGTTAGCATTATGAAGATTATTTTTATGACCAAAATATTTTCCTAACCTTTTTACAAGAAGCAAGAAGTTTTCATCTTCCTCCGATGCATCTTTATCTTGACTTTCTTTTGAATCAACTTTAAAAGCAATGCCTTTGGATTTCTTCTCATGATTCTCATGTTTTTCAAGCCTTCCAAGTTCCGTCTCATATTCTTGAAGCTTTCCGAAAAGTGTTGCGGAAGTCATAGTTGCTAGGCTTTTCTTTTCGGATATTACCGTCACTTTTGGTTGCCATTCCCTAGTTAAAGACCTAAGCACTTTAAGATTTAATTCATCGTTAGTTAAAGTCTTACCGAGTGCCTTCAAATGGTTTGTCAAGTGAACGAATCTCTTTTGCAAGTCAAGGATGGATTCTCCGGGCAGCATTCTGAATAATTCATATTCTTGATTCAAAGTGTTCAATCTAGACCTTTTGACTTCGGCGGTTCCTTCATGAGTTTCTACAAGAGTATCCCAAATTTCCTTTGTCGTTGTACATGCCGATACTCAGAAAAATTCATCCATACTAAGAGCACTTTGGAGAATATTGATTGCCTTTTTGTCAAAGAGAACTTTTTTCTTGTCATCGTCATCCCATGATGCTTTAGGCTTTGATGACCCAACACCATTGACAACACACACCGGAGTAAATGGACCATTCTCAACAGCATTCCATATTTCTTCTCCTTGCGCTTCAAGATGAGCCTTCATGCGAATTTTCCAAAAGTCAAAGTATTCACCACAAAACAATGGAGGCTTGTTGTTACTACCACCATCTTTGAAAACTGGATTTTAATTTGCGGAAGCCATTCTGGATCTTTAGGAACAAGTTACCTATAACTTGCTCTGATGCCAATTGTAGGTCTAAGAGTGCCTAAGAGGGGGGGTGAATTAGGTATATAAAAATTTATTCGGTTTTATGAAAATACTTGTAGTAATTTGTGGTTAAGTGTTTGAAGGTTTTTGATTATATCTTATCTTTTCTTGATTATGGTGATGAAAACGATAAAAGCGGAAAAGTAAAGAACACGACGATATATCCTGGTTCCCCTCACAATCCGAGAGTACTCCAGTCTCCTTTCCAACACGAAAGAGATTTCACTATAGTTTAGAATGATTGTACAGCCTATGCTTACTATCTAACCTATAGGGTGACCAAAGGTTCTTAACACCTTTAAGGTCAAACAAACACTAATGTGAATGAAGAACAATCCTCTTCAAATCACAACACTTACTTCCAACAATCCTGGATAGTAAGGGAATACTTTCTTTTTGTAATACAATTATTTATTTGAAAGAGATGGAGAGCACTATCAATCTTTGATTGATCTTCTTCTTCAAGAAAGAAACAATTCTCAAGCAATGATTATAAATGTTCACAATGAATGTATGAAACTTGTAATGATTTCTTAATGAAAATGTATATGGCAAGTTTCACAAAATTTATGATTTGTAAGAACACTTGAAAGTTTGTAAGAATATGCAAATTTTAATGATGAAAATTGTTAATTGAAGAAGGTTATTTGAATTTGAAAATCTGCACAATTTATAATGTCACAAATACCTCTTCATTCATGCCATTTGATATGAAAATATGCAATACAATCATGAAAGAATACCATTTGAATTATGTTCAAAAAACAAAAGAAAATCTGTACTGGTTAGCTGGGAACCGGTTCCGACCCAGGCAGAACCCGGTTCCTAGTGAACGTTATAACCCAGAATTCAAAAATAACACGCAGGAACCGGTTCCCCTATAGGTACAACCCGGTTCCTGGTACAAATTCCAGGGAAGTGTTTTTTGAACAAGTTTGGAACCCGGTTCCCTGTTAGGTAGGAACCGGTTCCTGAAAGTTTATTTTCAAAAAATCATTTTGAAAAAGATCTCAAACATAGTTTTTCTTATTGTTAAAAATGTGGGATATGTATATGATTATGAATGCATATTTGTGAACATCTATATTCAAGTTTAAGAATTATTTATACCTTTTAACATTTGTTATTTCTTTAATAATTCTTCTTCTAATCTTCAAGACTTGTAACAAGGTTTTATATGATATTGATAAACTTTTTGCACATCCTTTGAATGTTGATATCCATGCTGTCTTCATCAAAACCAATGCTTTAAACATGACTTGAGAAGCTTGCAATTACACAATTGTGTTGGCCTGGATGACTTTTTGAGATCCAGCGTGGCACTTTGACTTGGTAGCATGGTGGACGTCCATCTCTTGGCCCTCAGATCTGGCCTAAAGCCATTTGTCCATTGGAGATATGGAGGCGCATGATAGATCTCAAGCTGGCATCTACACCTGATTACCTGAAGAAAAATAATATCAAGGCATATGGGGGACCTGGGATTCAAACCCAGGTCCAGTTGGTATTTGGATGCATGCATTTGCCACTCAACCATTGTGCTTTAGTTTGGGTATTGAAAACTAATAATAATAAGACAAAAACAAATTAATGGATCATAAAATAAAATAAAGCGCGCCATATTTGAATAGGAGAATTGGAGCATGACACGCCATCGTCCATGTCGTTGGACCGTGGCTAAAACACTCTCAACCTATACCAACGGACAACAGTCTGTAGCTATAAGCCATGCCATCTCCAAAATTTTCTACGAGCCACAAAAATGCAATCCAAAGGCATGGTCATACTCGCCTCCTCATCCCAGTCTCAACCATGCCCCTTTTGATAATCAATTTTTCCTGTAATAAAAACCCCTGAAAAAAACCTAGAAAAACCTACAATGGTTTTTTGCGATACACAACATAAGAATGAAATTGGTTATTGCAGAAAGTTAACAAATGGTGTGAGGAATCAGAATATGCAATTATTTTTGACAATGGATGCAAGAATAAATATTTGAGACTTCATGAACATAGAGGATTCGTGAGATGCTTACAGTGCTCTAGGAAGCTGGAGAATGAGTGATTCTGATTGGTTTTGCTTCTGAGAATTGCCAGGAAGCGATTGTGATGCTTGTTAAGTCCTGAAAGTGCCTCCAAGCTTGATTTCAATCTCACACTTTTTGTCAATTTTTGCAAGTTTTATTTTCAGTATTCTTGCAGCCTCTAGCCTCCAATTCATGTTCTTTCACTTGTATATGTAATATGCAATGCATTATGTTAACATTTGTGGACTGAATCCTTGCACATTGATGCCATGAGATTTGATTTAATCCACCATTGAAAGCTTGCCTATTTTGTCAAAAATCCAATCTTTTTGCACATGGAATGCTTGATACGAATTTGATCATGATATTGATGATGATTAAGTCCTGAAATAGAAAAAGATCTCATGTAATCAAGTTTTGGGATTTTATTTGATTTAAATTGATTAAAAATGAATTAATTCAATAAAAAATCAAATAAAATAATAAAATTGATAAATGGACACAAGGCTGAAGCTAGGACACGTGTGCAATGTGGAAAGTCCAAATCAAGTGGAAAAGAATGGGCCCATTTGACAAAATTTGAAGTTTTGGGGATAGTTGACTTTTGGCAATTTTGCAAAAATGCCCAACTTCAACAATGCATAACTTCTTCAATTTTTAACTTTTGGAGGTGTTCTTTGACTTTTTAGAAAGCTTGGGATGTCCTATAACCAACCCTTTTGGTCTCATCTATTTTTTATATTCCATGCTCAAGTTATAAGCTTGGGAAAAAAGGTGTTTTTGTTGACTTTCAAAAATGACCTATAATGTCCAAATTTATAACTTCTTGTGAGTAAATTTTCTGATCTTTGGGTATGAAGATGGATTGTATAAAATTGCATCCTCTTCAAAGTGAGCTTTGGATGGGTCATTTCTCCTAAAGTATGAGAAAGTTATGCTTGGTCAAAGTTGAGTTGACTTTTCCTACAAAACCCTAATTTAGCAACTTTTGAGTCTTGATGAATTTTGAGCAATCCTTGATGAATCATGATCAACCCTTGATAAAATGATGAAATATACTTCAAAATGATAATGTTAACAAAAAAACTTGAGGTTTGACTGTATTTGGGTCACAGTTGACTTTTGCCCTAACACAGTCGATTTTTGGACCCTTTGAGCAATTGCCTGAGCAAACTTCCTCTGCAAGGCTTGAAATTTGACATGGATGACCTTGAGAACATATTAGGACATTGGGTAGCACTTGAGGTCATTTGGATTCAAGGATCTTGATGCAACACAAAACCCTAATTTGGGGTTGACTACCTTAGGAGATGATTTGTCTGACCCACTCTTGAGCAATCTTGAGCCACTTGGAGATTTTTCTTGCAATGTTTTGAGAAATATGGGAGGGAAAATTTTGGGGTACAACAAAGTGCAAGTAATAAATTGAGTAAGTGAAAAATGAATGCCTGACCCTCTCGAGTGAGAGGGTATTTATAGCCCACAGCACTAGGCCAAGGTCCTCATGTTGGGCTGATTGAGCAAGCCCAAAATGGAGACTGCGACGACCTACGTGTGCAGTGGAGACCAGCACGTGGTCTCCATCCTGGATGAACTGCTCCGAACTATCAGGGAGGCGTGTATACAGTCTTTTCGGGGTCAAGAGGACTCCGTGATGTTCAGAGGCATTGGGTGCATGCTCTACAAGGAGGGCGCGTCATGGTGACCACCTGGACGTCTCTGGCTTTCCTAGACATTCAAGTGGCAAGGATGTCCTCAGAGGGCACATGGAGGATAGATCCCTGGCATGAGAGGAGGAGATCCTGCCTGACATTGGTCAAGGGAAGGCTCATTCGTTCCTCCTCTGGATAATTTCTTCAAGAGACGCCTCATTCTTGGGGTGTCGCCAAGAAGCTGTAAAGCTACTAGCGAACTGGTTCTTTAGGTTTCGCCAAGAGGTGGTGGAATTGGGGGCAAGGCCCTTGTACCGGTCCATGGCAGTTTTCCTTAAGGTCGTGGGGAATAACCTGTATTTGATTGCGCCGCCCGATGTTGTGGAATTTGAGCATTGCTTCGAAGGCGTCGACGTGGTCGTAAGGATCTATAGATCCGTCGTAGCTGTTAAGAGCTGGAGGTTTCCCAATTCCCTTAGGGATGAGAGCCTCCATGATGGCTTGGGATAGTGGACCGCAGGGTTCACCTTCCTCTTCTTTGCTGCGTTCGGGGGATCGAGATGGGGAGAAGTTGTAGCAGTGTCTTCTATGTCGAGGGGGACTCCTCGGCCAATATTTCTTCTCTTCCTTCCCCTTGTCCCTTTTAGGAGCTAGGGAACTTCGTTCTTTGCGCGGAGGGGTGTGGTCTTGCTTCTTGATGATTTCCTATTGGGTCCTCTCCAATCGGGGGTGTCGCCCGATACAATTGGGAGAAAGACTGCAAGAATCTCCCCGCTGGTGTCTCCATGGAGGAGAGCACGAAAATGGCTCTTGTCGCCGAGGAGATAGGGTGCACGAGTCAGGCCTCCTATGTCTTCTCGGGGACCTGCGTGTTTCCAGCATTCCAAGGTGTTCGTCTTGCGCAAAGATCATGTAATTAGTTTTGTTGATCACCGCCTTGGTTGTAGGTTCAACATTCTCAGGCATGGGGAATTCCTCGTACGTCGTAGGTTTGTAGTTTTACCGATGAGGTTGGTCGATCGGATGGGTTGGAGTTGAGGAGGAAGCAGTTCTTCCGTACCTGATATCGAGCGCATGGCCGACAAGGCCGTCGTTGTTATTGTTGTTGTTGCCAAAATTGGCAAAGTGAACATTAGGATCTTCATTGTTGATTGGAGCGGCCATGGCGATCAGAAAGTTAAAAGTTTACTTTGATATTCAGTTAGTGAAATATGGGGAAGAAGTTTCCCACAAACGGCGCCATTGGTCGTACCTGATCAGGAAGGATCGTCAATTGTCCTCGAGCTTGAGTTGAACGACGATTGAAAGTGAATTGGAAGAGGGGGGGTGTACCTGCAAGGTACTCCGATGTCAAAGTAAGAATGGGTACAATTAGAGTGCAATTACAAAATTGAGTAAGTGAAAAATGAATACCTGGCCCTCTCGAGTATAAGGGTATTTATAATCCCCAGCGATGGGCCAAGGTCCCATGTTGGGCTGATTGAGCAGGTCCAAAATGGAGACTTCCAGGAACTACGTGTGTAGTGGAGACCAGCACGTGGTCTCCATCCTGGATGAATTGCTTTGAACTACCAGGGAGGTGTGTACGTGATCTTTTCAGATTCAAGAGGACTATGACATTCAAATATATTGGGTATGTGCTCTATGAGGAGGGCACGTTATAGTGACCACCTGGGCGTCTCTAGCTTTCCTCGACAGTCAAGTGGCGAGGATGTCCTTGGAGGGTACGTGGAAGATAGATCCCCGGCATGATAGGAGGAGATCCTGCCCGACGTAGGTCAAGGGCATGCTCATTCTTTCTGGGTTTTCCCTACATCATAGTTGGATTGAGTCTCGTATGATGTTTGGGATGAGTGCGGGCCCAGTCTAGAACAGGAGACCCCCAAGTCATTTCTCCTAAGGGAAGGAGCTATGACTTATGACCAACTCATTCGTCCGACGGGTGTAGCTCGTCGGGGAGACAAATCTCGTCGAGAAACGAGGACGACCTTATATGGTAGCTATTTAGGATGGAAGTCGGACCGTGTTTACGGGGGGAGTCCCTATGCTCCTCGACTTACGGGTAGATGAAAAATTTACATAATTTTTACTTCATAGGCCACATGGTGTAGCCTTAAGGGTGGAATGATGGCCTAGGGAGTATGGGTCATCATGACTTGAATGCATGGATGGCAGAGAAGTGAATTGTTGACATGTTATTCGACGTGATGCTTCGTCTTCCATGCAAGCTTTATAAATCGTGTTTGTGATACGGTGGATAGAACTGACTCTTTTTAGTTACTACTGGTTTTGCATTTTTTGTTTGCAAATATACGGTAAGCAAGAGTCCCCATCAACTTTTATTTCATCCAACAAAGGAAAAGGGAAAAGAATAGAAAAAACCTTTTTTGAGATGTTTCTGAGTACGGGGGGTAGATTATAGAAAGGGAAGGTGTTAGCACCCTTTCTATCTGTGGTTTTCCACAGGCTCTTAGGTACTTGCTCATTTTTGAAATTGCTTTCGTGTGTTTGTGTTTTTGAAAAAAAGTTTTGAAATTGGCCTTAGTGCGGCGTTTCATTTTATGGTAACCCCTATATCAGTCCTCAAGGGTGTGATGAAATGTTTTTGAAAACTTTAGTTTGAAAAGCTTGTTTGAGAGTGTATGTGTAAAAATTGTTGTTTTGAGCAAGTACCTAAAAGTTTCTACCTACTCGAAAAAGTCTGTTCATTTTCTTATTTCCTTTAAACATCACTATCCTACTATTAAGGAGTAGGTAGCTCCATCGTTGGAGTTCAAGGGACAATTGTAAGGGACGAAAGGGACAATTACGATCACAAAAGCAATGGTTAGGAAACCTTAGTAATTACTCTAAAGTCCTAAAGATCTTTCTGAGGCAACATTCGAATGGGTCATTTTTGATCTTTTGGGACTAGAGGACAATCACTAAGACTCCATATGCTTCATGATTATTTACCGAAGGCAACCGAAGTGGGGAAAATCCTAGGTGTGAGCATGTGCAAGTGTTTATTTCTCAGTTTATTTATCTTTGCACAATTAGGGTTTTTTATGTTCATTTAATCGTTATCTTTTGCATGCAAGCCTATTATCCATACATATAGACAGTTTATAGTTGCAGAAAATTAAAAGCGGAAAAGTAAATCTACGCTATTATAAGGCTTCAGGGAGGGGGTTACATGATAAAAAACCGGGGGAAAACAGTAAAATAAAAAGCAGTAAAATAAACCCTAATTTAAAGATATTACAAACTCGAAGAAAATAAAATAATCGGAATAAAATATTGCGCGCGCGACGAATTAAATACGAGAATCAAAGTCTAAATTCAAAGGAAACTTAATTAAAGAAAGAAAATATTTTTTGTTATTATTTTTTTTTATTTTTTAGAAAAAAACGTTAAGTTAAAAATGAAAGGAAATTAACTCTAAATAACCTAATATTTTTTTTGTATTTTTATTTGAGAAAAAATAATTAACTTGCAATTTAAACCTAATTTCTAGCCAATTTTAATTATGAAAATAAACCAAATTATCCTAGTTAAACTAATCTATTTTCAAAATTAATTTTAATAAATAAGGAAGAAAAAACTAATTCTACATTTTTTTGTGATTTCTTAATTTTATGATTTAATTAAAAAATGATTTTTTTTTGTAAAAAATAATTAAAACAAGTAAAAGAAATTTGAAAAAGAATTAAATTGGGCCTGTTACTGTTTCCATCATGGGGGTGTGAGTGGCAATTTGCTAAGCCCAGATTTGTACAAGCCCAATTGTCTGCGTGAGATCCAATACTGAGTATGCCTAAGGGTCCACCATGGGGACATGCTTGCAGAGGGCTGGATCTGACCTTGTAGTAATCTGATGGGTGACATCTGGAGATACATGGTGGAAATGTTGGAACCCAAGGCACAGGATCTGCAAACAATTATTAGGGAAAATAAAATGTAGGAGGCATGGATCGAACCCCTGACCTCCTACACACGAATGCCCTGAAACCCTTCGTTTGTACCACTGAACCAACTTTCTATTCGTTAATATAAACATACAACAAATAATATATTGAATAATGAATCAAGGTTATAGGAAAAACGCGCGATATTCAAACTGTCCACCCACGCCTTGACACACCTTCATCTTCTTCAAAGAAACTGTCATTTTAGACCCAGGGCTGTACCTACGGACACGTCCATTGCTATAATCCTAGAATCCTCAAAAATCATATCCAGGCAACATAAATCAAATCCAATTACACAAATCAATTAGGTTTGATCTCCTGAATGCAATAATATCCATCTTTGGCCTTGATTTTACCTGAAACGAAAAGCTCCAAAAGGAGGCTCTAAACCCTAACAATGGCATATGTCCTACAAGCATCAAAACTCATAATTAACTATACCAATAGCTTCTAAATGATAATACAAACATGAAGGGATGTCTAGAAATAATTTATAACGTGTAAATATTCAAAATCAAATTCAAGAATGAAGGACAAACCGTGATACCGTTATGGAGCATTCTGAAGGTGTTAATGCGTACAAGTGATGCTGTTAGCTTTAGGAGGTTGCCAGGAATGGATTGATGGCCTTGAAACACCTTGAATCACCTTGTAGAGAAAAATCTGATTGCCTATTTCTTTGTCAAAAGTTGAGTTTTCTCCCCTCAATCCACACGGCCTAACTTTGTTTTTATGCTTTTGATTTGTTGTGTATATATGATAAAATGATTTAGGTCAACAAAAACTGATCATATCTCTGCAAATTATGGAGATTTGATTTCATTCTTTGCGTTGTATGATTTGTTTCTAAAATAGACCAAATCATGATTTTTTTTTAATCCAAATACCCCTTGCACGATTTGGATGATTTGCTACCTGTTCATTGACTCATAATATGCTCATAAAATCAAATCTTGGATTCTATTTCATTATTCTACTATTTAAATTGATTTATTTTGATTTAAATGGATAAAAATCAAAATAAATAATAAAAATAATAAAATAATAAGTGAACAAGCTCATGGGTCGTGGGTCCTCTTAGGAACAAGTTTCAAACAAGAAAACATGGGCCCATTTGGAAAAAATGTTATTTTGATCAATGTTGACTTCATGCACATTTCCAAAAATTGGTCAACTTTGACAATACATATCTCCTTCAATTTTAACCCTAAGATGGTGTTCTTGGACTTTTTAGAAAGCTTAGGATGTCATCTAAGAACCCTATTTGGTTTCATATCAATTGGATCTTCCATGTTCATGTAAGAAGCTTTGACCCAAAACGTGTTTTTGTTGACTTTTTGAAATGGCTTATAATGTCTGAATTTATATCTTTTCATGAGTGCATTTCTTGAACTTGAGGGATGAATATGAGTTTTAGAGGATTGGATTCCCTTAAAAATGAGCCTTGGATGAGAAATTACTTATAAAGTATAAGAAAGTTATGCCTGGTCAAAGTTTGGTTGACTTTTCCTATAGAAACCCTAATTTAACAACTTTTGAGTTTTAATGAATTTGTGGCATTCCTTGAGGAATCATGATCAACCCTTGATCAAATGATGGATATCACCTCAAAATGTTGATGTTGGCCAAAAATCTTGAAGTTTGACTGTATGTGGGTCCCAGTTGACTTTTGCCCTAACATAGTTGATTTTCAGGCATTTGAGCAGTTGACTGAGCAAACTTCTTGTGCAAGGCATGAAACTTGGCATGAATGATCTTGAGGATATATCAGGTCAATGGAGACCAATTGGGACCCTTGGTACTCAAACATCTTGATGAAAATGGAAACCCTAGTTTGAGGCTCATTGTCTTAGGAGGAGGATTTGTCTGGTCAATCCTTAGGCATCCTTGGGCAAGTTGATGACCTCTAGGAGTATGTTTTTGGATAAAATGAGAGGGAAAATTTTGGGGTACAACAACTTCCCTTGTTCAATCTTCTTAAACCTGAGGATGTAGATTGGCTGGTCTGCCTTTCGTGATCTAAAGGTGGAAGATGATTGAACACTAGAGTGCCCAAAAATTTACACCCATATGAAGTGATACTAATCGATAATGTCAGGAATGGGCTTATAGATTCCATTTAGAAGGTGAAGGAGAGTCGTCGGAGATGGGCTTAAAGATGCCATCCATAAAAGATGCCGTTTTCATAAGAGATTCCTTTGCGAGAATTCTTGCACCTGCTATTGAGGAGGCCTTCGCTGGGGAATATTGATTTATATCCTGTGAAATAGAGTCTAGGAGCTTCGGTTGTCCCTTACTCTATTGGGGAATTAAATCTTGACTGAGGAGGCGGAAGTGAACCATATATTTGGTCAGGGTCCAGGCTGCACAGCGACTTACTATAGAAATGTGAAATCGACCGTATCTGGTCGGGTCCATGTCTTACAGTGTTGTAAACTGTTGTCTGGAGCTAAAAGAGAAGGAACCTGGATAATAGGGTTTCTTTGAAACGAAAGCCTGGATAGTAGGGCTGTGGGAAGGAACCTGGATAGTAGGGTTACTTCGAAATGAGAGCCTGGATAGTAGGGCTGTGAGAAGGAACCTGGATAGTAGAGTTACTTCGAAATGAAAGCCTGGATAGTAGGGCTATGAGAAGGAACATGGATAGTAGGGTTACTTCGAGATGAAAGCCTGGATAGTAGGGCTATGAGAAGGAACCTGGATAGTAGGGTTACTTCGAGATGAAAGCCTGGATAGTAGGGCTATGAGAAGGAACCTGGGTAAGGTTGCTTCGTGAGGAGTTTGGGTAAAACTACATCTGAACCGAGAAGGAACCTGGTTAAGGTTACTTCATGAGGAGTTTGCGTAAAACTACATCTGAATCGAGAAGGAACCTGGGTAAGTTTGCTTTGTGATGAGTTTGGGGAAAACTGCATCTGAACCGAGAAGGAACCTGGGTAGGGTTGCTTCAGGATGAGTCTTTGTAAAACTACATCAAGAAATTGTAAGGAGGAACCTGGGTAGGGTTGCTTCAGGATGAGTCCGGGTAAAACTATATCGGGACCGAGAAGGAACCCGGGTAGGGTTGCTTTGGGATAAGTCTGAGTAAAACTTCAGAAGGAACTCGGATAAGGTTACTTTGGGATAAGTCCGTATAGGGATATGGGAAGGAACCTGGATTGTAGGGTTACTTTGTGATGAGTTCGTGTGAAACTGTATTTGGAAATGTATGAGAAGGGGCCCGTGTGAGATTTTTTCAAGATAAGCCCATGTGAAGCTGTATTTAGGAGAAACCCATGTAAGATTGCTTCGTGACGAACCCGTGTAAAGTTGCATTTGGTCGCGCAGATAATTACTCTGTTTAGTTTCAGGAGCTAATCTTGGATCTGCTGGGAATTATTGATGATAACCATCTTTCCTGAAAAGGTACATGATTAATTATATGTGATGCATGAAATGCATTGTATGATGATGTTTTCAAAATAAATGAGATTATACTGTATGCAATATGTGTGTGCACGTCATGATGTATGAACATGAAATGCTATTGTGACATATCCGAGTGTGGGAAAATAAATCCCTGACCGCTGCTGGAGAGTACTGGAAATTGACTTCATGACCGTCATAGAAAAAGTGGTTCCTCTACTTCCGTATGGGATGGCGAACAGAGATGACTATCCTATTTGTGAATATTCTGTCGGGGAGAGACTCTGCTTGAGAATAACTCTGTGATGGAATATCTCTGTTTGAGAGAAGAGATGCTTTGCTGGAAGATTTTGCAGATTCAGAGAAATAAATTCCGCTGGGGGATGAACTTCCGTCGCTGGAGGAATAAGCTCTGTTGGGGATTGAGCTTCTGTATTCAAAGAAATAAACTCTGCTTGGGAGACGACTTTATGAACCGCTTGCGATTATAAAATTTGGCTGGGGAATATAGACGTCGGCTCTCTGAAGGAGCTTTGCTGGGGAAAGTAGCTCCTGTTTGGGGAATTCGATGTCAAAGCTTTAGTTGCCTCTACTATATAGGGAGTTGTCACTGTCCATAGTGTTGTGTTGTAGTACTGTCAAAAATGTTTTCTTGATAGCACATGATTCATTGTTGGAATGCGTGCGTAATGCCCCAAGTGATTCAGATGGAGATCTGCCCCTGGTTATTTGGCACTGTTGGAGAGACTGCCCCAGGTGTGTTAGACATCATGTCATGCCCCTTGCTTATGGAAGACCTGTTATTGGAAGTGTCTTTCCTGCTGAGGTGATTTTGTCTATTGAGAGGATGTCTGTCATTGAATATCCATTGTGTGGATTTCTCTGCTGTCAAACAATTAGTCATATGCAAACAATGTCATTTAAAGAATGAAAAACTCATGTCTGTCTTGAATTTTTTTTTTGAAAATGTGTTTTGTGTAGTAAAACAAAATTTTCAAGAATGTGATATCAACTTGGGATTCGTAACAAGTTCTACAGGAGTCAGGACGCCTTTATAACAGTATGCTCTCAAACTAACCCATGCTTCAACTAGGACTTTTAAGGGTTATAACGTGGCCTGGTTCATGGTTTACGAAACAAAGGATAAAGGCTCAAAATTTATTTGTACCCACCCGTTCTTCGTGATGTCCTTCAGTCCTATGCTCAGTCAATTGCGCGTTTAGAATCCCAATTGAGTCCTGGAGGACTGTCCTTGATGTTCCGGTGATGGCTCGGATACTGAAAGTTTATTTTGAATAGGGAGTCATTTTTGTAATCTTTTTTCTATTGAGGATTTGTAGGACCTCTTTCTTTTTTGATTTTGTTATCCCTTCTTTTGACTGAACCGTCTCTTTTTGTGATTACAGTCAGCGGGATGCCCCCGTTTTTTTCTTAAGTCCTTTTCATGGGTTTTAACTTAACGAGTTTTTCTTTTGCAAAATAATGACTACCTGCTTTGATGATTATGTGGAACCATCACCATCTTCTGATTTGGAAGGACGTCTTCGAGGCCATTCATTGTGTGCGAAGCGGAAGATTGCGACTGAATGCGCCTTTGAATTAACTGAGGAAACTACCCTGCCCCTGGTTATGATTAAGGGTTTTAATTTGTGTGAAAGAAAAACTCCTACTTCTTTGGCTCAAAGGGGATGACTAGGGATTATCTTCCTTATAACTCCACTATTTAGGATTTGAAACAATGCCTGTACATCGTTAGCGGGGTCTGTTCAAAAGCATACTGTAGAGATTGTGGTATCGTTTTTGTCATCCTCCCTCTAAGGCTTATAGCTTTTAATCAAGAGTTGAATATCACGAAAAGGAATTATAAAGAATTTTAAGCATAATGAAAACAAATTAATTCAGGACAAACATGTGTAATTCCTTAATGAAATAACAAAGTTTTGACATGCCAATAATTGTTCGAATAAACAAAGAAAATACAACTTGAGAATTCAAATGAACAAAAATGCCTTCAATCCTACCCATGATTTGGCATGGGAGCAGTGATCACGTTGGGAGTCTCAGGAGGGTCAAATTCAATCTCCTTGGCGTCAATCATATTCTGAATCTTGTATTTCAGCGCCCAAAAATCGTTAGTATCGTGCCCTAGGCTTCCAGAATGATAAGCACACCTTGCATCCGGATTGTAGTTAGGAGAAGAAGTATTAAGGTTTGGATGAGGGTCTATCACCATGATCAGATTCATCTTCAACATGTGTTGCAATGCTTGTGACAATGGCATGTTGATTTGGGTGAACTGCCTTTGAGGTCTTTCTACCCTTGGCTGATTGTTCTGTTGTTGTGGTCATTGTGCGTGTTCCGAATTAGAGACGAAAACTGCCCCCACAGATTGGTGGTAGTCCGCCTTATTACACCCCTTCTGGCAGTGCACAACATTGGCTTCCCTCTTACCACCAAATGGCTTCTTCTCAGCACTAGAAGATGCAGCCATCGGGAACTCCCCGCTCCTAATACCATTTTCGATCCTCTCTCCTGTCAGAACCATCTCTGTGAACCCAAATGAGGAACTCCAAATTAGAAAATTAAAGAATGATCCTATCAGAGTGCGCATGAACATGTCTACCATTTCACGATCAGTCAGAGGAGGTTGTACTCTTCCAGCTAGATCCCTCCATTTTTGTGCATGTTTCTTGAACCCTTCTTTCGAGCCCATGGACATATTCTGCAGTTGCACTCGAGTTGGTGCCAGGTCAGCGTTGTATTGGTACTGCTTGTAGAAAGTAGTAGCCAAGTCTTCCAAGGTATGGATGTTGGTTCCTTCCAACTGATAGAACCAATCCAGTTGAGTGCCAACCAAACTTTCTTGGAAGAAATGGACCCATAACTTCTGGTCAGCAGTGTGAGGCTGGATCTTCCTCACATAGGAACAAAGATGAAGCTTGGGATGATACACCCCATTTTATTTTGCAAATACCGGAACCTTGAACTTCGGTAGAATAACAACCCCAGATACCAAACCCAACTCTTTAAAATCCAACCCTGGTATTCTTTGGATCTCCATTGCGCTTAGATGATCCTCTAGCTGTTTATATCTACCCTCGACCGGAGGATACTGTTCATCATTGTAATCAGTGTCATTATCAGAAACCTCTGGGCTAGGATCCTCCTCCCTTGTCTCTCCCTCTTGATTCTCCGCTTCTTTGGATGAGGAGGTCAGATCAACATGTTACTTCAGCGGTCCTTTGAATCTTCTGCCTAGATTCAGGACGCCAACAGTATTCTTCTTCTTCTTCTTCTTCTTTTTCTCTTTCAGAATAAGGGCCTTCAGATCTTCCTTCCCTTTAGCCAAAGCTACGAACATTTGCTGAAACTGGGAATTTTGTGCCTGGAGATCCTTGATACTTTGTTTAGAAGACATTTTTGCTGAAATAAACAACACATAAGATGAGAAACCTGTTATGAAACCTGTTTATGCAATGTCATGGATGATATGCATATACAATGATTTCAAGGACTCTTAAAGGCTCAAATTTTCTTAACTAAAAGAAACACACGTTAATTGTATTAATAAGTTTGAATTGTTACAAAGGGTGCCTTTTAGGCTTACAACAAAACAAAACTTAAAGCAAAAAAGAAAATTAGGTCTCCCATGATCGCATCCTCTTTGGTGCAATGTAGGCGTTTATATTTCTCTCTTCATGAAGTAGCCTAGTGAGTTCCAGTACCTTCTTCTTGCTAGCATAAAATTGAGTTTCAAACGTGATGTAGAGGGTCAAAGAACTGGAAGAGCACTTTTAGCATTTATTCATCAGGGTTTGAGGTGACCAAGCTGAGAAGTCGACCATGTCTTTCAGTGAAGGGAGAGCTTTCAGGAACCCTTGATACCAATTCCTTAAGCTGAGGAGGTACCTTTACCAGACTGACTTGGATAGTGAATCTGCTGGCGAGGGTCATGTCCTACAAAACAATACAAAAGTAAACCCTAAGAATCCTTGAAATGGTTAGCATGATATGCTATGTTATGATGTAATGATGTCATGATTATGCTCAGATATAACAGATATATCACACACAAGCAAATCACACAGAGACCTTAGGTTTAAGGATTGCATGGATTTTAAGGTGTGATCGGTGGATTTAGAACTGACTGTTTAACGCTGGTTCGCGAAATGTCGCGGAAGCAAGATTCGCCACCGTCTTTTATTTTCTCCAACATGGACAGGACAAAAGCACAGCAAAATTCCTTATGAGATAGTTTCTCGGTTCGGGAGGTAGATTTATAGAAAGGGAAGGTGTTAGCACCCTTTCTATCCATGGTTATCCATGGGCTCTTAGATACTTGCTCATTGTGTTTTCAAAAGTGTTTTATTTTCAAATGTGAGTGGGTTTTGCAAAAGTTTCTTTGAAAATTTTCTGAATAACTCTTGTATCAGTCCTCAAGAGTGTTTGAAAAATTGTTTTGAAAGCTTTTTGAAAGTGTCGGTGTGAAAAGGTTTTTGATTTGTTTTTGAAAAGAGCAAGTATCTATAATTCATCTACCTACCCTAAGGAATTAAGTTGTGTAGAAGTCCTTAAGGTAGTGCCATCCCACCATTGAGAGGTAGGTAGCACCACCGTTGGAGGTGTTCGGGTCAATTCGAGTGTAGGGACAGTGTGGTCACCAGAGCAACCGTAGGACACCTTAGAAGCTACCCTTATACCATTGATCCTTTTTAATTCCGAGGCAACCGTTTCGAGGCAACTGGATCATGTCATGGACATAAGGACTTACTAAAACGTCCTATACTCGACGACCACGTTTCGAAGGTAAGGCAACAGTGAGGCGTACCCTAAGAGTGGTGTGTGAATTTGTGTGTTGTTTTCAGTTTAGCATTTATCTTTTGATCATGGCATGGTGAGCTACGCATTGGTTTTAATTAGTCATTCATTCTTTCATGCAAGTTAGCAGTTTAAGAGTGCGGAAATTTAAATGCGGAAAGATAAATCCTACGCTATTACAAGGCGCGGGTCTATACATCGCCAAATTACAAAGACCCGTTTGATAAAAGATGCGGAAAGTAAAACCTAGTTACTATTACATGGCTTGAGCAGTTACATAATATTCGAAAGGAAATAAATGTGAGAAAAGAAATTAGAATCGAATGTTCGAGGGCGTTGAACCCTTTTGAAATTAAATTGAATTAAAAAGCTAATTAATTATTAAATTAAAGAAAAGAAATGTTTTTTTAGGTTTTTGTATTTATGAAAATAAAGAAAATTGAAAATTAAGAGAAACCCTAATTCTAAGTTGTTTTTAATTATTAACGAAAAATATTACAAGTTAACCTAATTTACACTAATTAATTAATTAACATTTATTTACAAAAATATTTAATAAGTAAATTAATTAACATATTTTAGTTTCTGATTTTTTATTATGAAAATTAATTATTGGTGAATTAAATAAAACAATTAAAACAAATTAAAACAAAAAAAAAGAGAAAAGGAAGTTAAAAAATATAATATAAACATTGGGGGTGTCTGGCCCATTTGGGAGGTTTTTGTGAAGTAATTTGGCCCATGAAACAAAGCCTTCGTTGACTCTTCCAGCTTGAGTGCGTGTGGTTGATTGAGTGTACACCCTGGAATTCACGTTATGGCCATTGGATTGATCATCAGGGACACTTGGCAAGCCTAAGCGTTAGGACATATGGTAGGACGTTTGAAGGAAACTGCATGGGAACGTGTTAATACAAAAATTATCAAACATATGGGGGACCTGGGAATCGAACCCAGGTCCCAATGCCTGCAGGACAACTCATCCACCAACTGAGCCATTGCGTTTCTTTGTTAATATAATGGAACATAAATAATATATATGAAAAACAACATTATGCTGAAACAATCCAAAAAACGCGCCAACGTTTAAATTGTCCAACCACGCTCAGACACCTCAGCGTCTTCTTCATCTTTGTACCTGTAATGTAAACAAATAGCAGGGGTTTTAAACCCCCACTAAGTGAAGCCTGCAAAAATAGCGAATAGGATCTGGATTAATATAAAAAGGGCGCGAGGTTATTAATAGCTTCGTCTTGTTGCAACGGGTTCAATGGCATAGGTTTTAGGATCCAATTTTTCCATATACAGAAAGCCCTATTTTGGAGCTTCTGAAACCCTAGGTTTCAACAATGGTGGATTCTTATTTATGCAGCCATAGTTCAATTGAATGGTACCAACAGCTTCAGAATATCATTGTTAGTATAAATCAATAAGTAAAACACATGAATAATGCATGGAAATCAAAAATCGATTATGGACATATTCATGAAGAAGACGATTCTGTTCTACCAATTCTTGGAGTCTATGGACCTGTTCTTGATTGCAATCGACTCCTAGCAATGTCAGGAATGTATTGGAATGCTTGTTGTGCTTTGAAACGCCTTGTAACTATGATTTCAGTTTTCAATTTTTTGATGAAATTTTGCAAATTGGTATGCATCTTCTGAGCAATTTTTCGTGTCCCTCTTGATTCCATTAGGTCTTGCATATGTAAGTGAACGAAATTAGGTTAAAAAACCAAGCCCAATGTCCATGAATTTATGATTCCAATATTTGATTTTCTCCATATCTTTTCCAATCTTTTTGCCATGAAAATCATGCCAATTATGGAAGATATTGTCCCCTTGAAATGGTGCACGAAATCTCTTGCATGTGTGGAAGATATTTGCTGCACAAAAAGATTTAAAAACATGATTTGATATTTTTCTTATATTTAAAACTAATTAAATGAATTAATAATAATAAAAACTCAATTAATTAATTAAAAATAAGAAAATAACTCCCTTTGAGCTTAATGGGTCGTGCATATGCTTTGGGCAATGATTCAAGGAAGAAAATGAGGCCCATTAGCATTTTTGAAGCCTTTTGTGCAAAGTTGACTTTTCAAAATTCCCAAAAATTTCCCAACTTCTCCAAGGCATATCTTGCTCAATTTTGAATCTATGATCATGTTCTTGGACATTTTGGAAAGGTCTTGAAGTCCTCTAACCAATGCCTTTGGTCCCATGTCATTTTGATTTACCAATCTCAAGTTATGGTCTTTGACTTAAAGTGCCTTTTTGTTGACTTCTGAAAATGACCTATAATGTTGAAATTGATAACTTTTTGTGGGAGAATTTATTGGACTTGAAGTCTGAAGATGAGTTGTAGGAAATGTCATTCTCTTCAAAATGAGCTTTGGATGGGATTTTTCTGATAAACCATGAAGAAGTTATGCCTTGGTCAATTTGCAGTTGACTTTTCAACTGTCCAAAAATAGAAACTTTTGCATCTTGAGACTTTTTGAGCCATGCTTTGAGAATCATGATCATGAATTGATCAAATGATGTTTGTGGCTTCAAAATAAGATGTTGACCAAAATTTTTGACTTTTGACTGTCAAATGATCATTTTGCCCCTGCAGTTGACTGTGAAGCAATTGGGGTTTTTGACTGTGCAATTTGATGCTGTGAGTCTTGAAACTTGACATATGGATGTTTGACAATGTATATGGGCATGTGGGACTTGATTGGACCCTTGAAAACCTCAATTTCTTTGCCAGAACCAAAACCCTAATTTTGACTGTGTTAGGAGGCATTTGGACTGTGCAACCTTTGAGAGATTTTGAATCATCTGAAGATTGATCTTGGCAAATCTTGAAGAATATGGGAGGGAAAATTTTGGGGTACAATAGTTGCCCCTGTTCAATCTTCTTAAACCTGAGGATGTAGATTGGCTTGCGTGCCTTTCGTGATCCGAAGGTGGAAGATGATTGAACACTAGAGTGCCCAGAAATTTGCACTCGCATGGTGTAGTATCAGCAATGTGATGGAGGGAATGGGCTTATAGATGCCATTTGGAGATGTGGTGGATAAGAGGATGGGCTTATAGATGCCATCTGGAGATGCGACAGAACCTTGTCGGGAATGGGCTTATGGATGCCATTTGGAGACTGTAATGGTAGTTGTGGTGATGGGCTTATAGATGCCATCTGGAGGTGGTCTGTTGAACTGTAATTTTTGTAAGTTGAAAGAGGGAACCTGTGTAGGGTTGCCTGATGTTGAGCTCGTGTAAAGCTGCATCTCGGAAAGAAGGAAACCTATGTAGGGTTTACTGATAATGAGTCTGTATAAGACTGCATCTGAAATGGAGAAGGAACCTGTGTAGGGTTACTTTGATGACGAGTCCGTATAAAACCGCATCTAAAGCTGAGAAGGAAACCTGTGTAGGGTTTACTGATGACGAGTCCGTGTAAAACTGCATCTTTGGGAAGAGAGAACCTGTGTAGGGTTTCTTTGATGACGAGCCCGTGTAAAACTGCATCTGAAAAGAGAAAGGGAACCGGTGTAGGGTCGCCTCATGATGAGTCCGTGTAAAACTGCATCCTGGAAGAAGTAAAACCTGGGTAGGGTTTCTGATGACGAGTCCGTGTAAAATTATGTCCGGAGGGAGAGAACCTGTGTAGGGTTTCTTTGGGATAAGTTCGTGTAAAACTTCTGGAGGAACCGGTGTAAGGTTACCGCAGGATAAGTTCGTGTAAAACTTCCGGATGAACCGGGGTAAGGTTACCGCATGATAAGTTCGTGTAAAAATTCTGGATGAACCGGGGTAAGGTCATCTTGAGATAAGTCCGTGTAAGACTTCTGGAGGAACCGGGGTAAGGTTACTGCAGGATAAGTTCGTGTAAAACTTCTGGATGAACCGGGGTAAGGTCATCTTGATATAAGTCCGTGTAAGACTTCTGGAGGAACCGAGGTAAGGTTACTGCAGGATAAGTTCGTGTAAAACTTCTGGATGAACCGGGGTAAGGTTACCGCATGATAAGTTCGTGTAAAACTTCTGGATGAACCGGGGTAAGGTCATCTTGAGATAAGTCCGTGTAAGACTTCGGGATGAACCGGGGTAAGGTCATCTTGAGATAGGTCCGTGTAAGACTTCTTCTGAAATAAAAGGAACCGGTGTAGGGTTACTTTGATGATAAGTCCGTGTAAGACTTCTTCTGAAAATTGAGAAGGAACCGGTGTAGAGTTACTTGTTGATGAGCCCGTGTAAGACTTCTTTTGAAAGAAAAGGAACCGGTGTAGGGTTGCCCGAGGATGATCAAGTAGATAATTGTCCTGTTTGGTTTCGGATATTAACCCACGATCAGTCGTCCACAAAATTTTCCTGGCTTGTTACCAGTGTTGATCTGGAACTGTAAATGTAGATGGTAATCATCTTTTGATTGACTTTTTCCTGAAAAGGCAAAGTATTAGTTGTATGCAATTTCATGATGCATGAACTGCATGATTTTAAGATGTTCTCAAAAATAAATGAGATTGGTGTTGTATGATGCGTATGCATGCAATAATGTATGAAGATGTGATGTTTATGAATGTGTTTTTGTCTAGGAAGATAAATCCTTGACGAATGCCGGGAAGTTAACTCCTGGGCTAATGTTGAAGAGAAGAGTTCTTCATTTCTGCTGGAGATGATGGTTGCAAGAATACCGGTAGGAGAAGATGACTCCGTTGGGGAATAAACTTGGCGAATAGATTACTCTGCGGGGAACTACTCTGTGGGGAGAGAGGCACTTTGCTGAGGTTTGATGATAACTCCGCTGGGGATACCATTGATGAGCTATGTTGGAAGTTTTGATGAACTCCGCCGGGGGATAGGAAGACTCCACCGGGGACGATCTTTCCGTGGTTTTTGGCTGAGGATAACCCAGTTATATTCTGGTGGGGAAATAACCTTTGAATAAAGCCGGGGGACGCGTTCGTGCTCTGCAGGGGTAAACTTCCAGAATCTACTGGGGATAAGCTTCCTGCTGGGAGATGGGTTCAACTCTCCTGGGGGACTTTTGAGGTTGCACTGGGGAAGTGGCTTCACTGGATGTCCGATATACCGCCGGGGAACAATCTTAGATCAAGACTGCCGGGGATGCTTGCTGAGGAATATCTTTATACACTGCTGGAGAATATTAAGATCTTCTGGGGATACCCAACTTTTCAGGGCTGATGGTAGACCAACTCTGCTCGGGGAGAATATCGCTGACTTGTTGGAGATACGGTGCCTTGTTAGAGCTGACGGGAGACCAACTGCTTGGGAGAGAATTGTTGAATCTTGGCTCACTCTCTGGGGAATTAAGGTATCTTGGTTGCGTTCTTCAGCCGAATATACCTTATACCTGGAGGACAGAGCAGCTTGTACAATTTGGACCACTCTGATTGCCCCAGCTTCTGTGGGAGAAGGTACCTGTTGGTGCTTGATACCTGCCGATTGACAAATCTTCTTCTGGTAGGCGAGTGACGAGATGCCGGGACATAGTCGTACGCTTTGATCCCTAATTTTTGCCTGGACCTCCCTTTCGGGTTTTCAGTCCACCGGGATACCCATTTTTGCCCAAGCCGCCTTTTCAGGTTTTCGACTTGCCGGGTGTACAGATTTTTTTGTTTTCATCCCTTATTTTTGCCCGAACCCTTTTGGTTCGCCGGGAAGCCCTTATTTTTGCCTAGGTGTGTCAACCTAGCGGGTCTTTGATTGCGCATAGTATTTTTTCGACTATGTCCATGTTCTCAGAATGTAGGGAGTTGCCCCTGCCAGAAGTGTTCTTCCGTGCTACCAGAAGATCTTCGTTTGATCGTCCAATGCCCCTGGTGATCCAGATGGAGGTTTGCCCCAAGCTGGTTGGCCTTTTGAGAGATTCTTCGAATCTTGACTTAACTGCCCCAGATGATAGACCATGATCATGTCTGCCCCTTGGTTGGGAGTGTTTTTTGTTCATCAGATGTTCTTCGTGCGAATTTCTTTGCTGTTCGAACAAAAAGTCATATGCAAACACAATTATGTTAAAAATGCAAAGCTTATGTCTGTCTTGAAGATTTTTTTAAAAAGCATTTTTTCAATGAATTTTGTAAAATGTGATGTCAACTCGTTATTTTACCGCAAGCCTTAAGGAGTCGGGATACCTTTCGTAACAGTATGCCTTCGAACTAACCCATGCTTCAGCCTGGACTTTTGAGGGTTATAACGTGGCCTGGTTCACGGTTTAAGAAACAAAGGATAAAGGCTCAAATTATTTGTACCCACCCGCTCTTCGTGATGTTCTTCAAACCTAAACGCAGCTGGTCATGCGTTAGACCTTTGTTTGAGTCTTTGCTTTGATATACCAGTGATGGTTCGGATATTGACAGTTTATTTGGAATAGGCAGTCATTCCTTTTTTTGTTGAGGGTCTGTAGGCCCTCTTTCTTTTTTTGATTTCGTTATCCCTGTTTTTTGCCTGAACTGTTTCTTTTTGTATTTACAGTCAGCGGGATGCCCCAGTTTTTGTAAGTCTCCTTCATAGGTTTTGACTTAATGGGTTTTCATTCTTTGAGAGATGATGACTGCCTGTCTTTATGATTATTCAGAACCATCACTGTCTTTTTTGTTTTGTGAGGACCTCTCTGGTGCCATTTGTTATGCACTTGGATCAACTGAGAGAACTACCCTGCCCCAGGTTATGATTAAGGGTTTTAATTTTCGAAAAGAAAAACTCCTACTTCTTTGGCTCAGAGGGGTTGACGAGGGATTATCTTCCTTATAACTCCAGTGTTTAGGGATTGAAACAACGCCTGTACCTCATCAGCGGGGTCTGTTCAAAAGCATACTATAAAGATCGTGGTATCGTTTTCGTCATCCTCCCTCAAGAGGCTTAGAATTATTAAATGAGAGTTGACATCAAAAAAATGAAAGCAGTTTGAATACAATGAACATAATTACTTCAAAACAGACACGTAGAATTCATTAATGAAATAACCAAGTTTGACATGAAATAAAATGTTTGAACAATCAAAGAAAATTACAACTTGAACATCCGAATGAACAAAAATTTCCAATCCTAGCCATGTTTCGGCAATGGAGCAGTGATCACATTGGGAGTCTCAGCAGGTTCGAATTCGATCTCTTTAGCATCGATCATATTCTGGATCTTGTACTTCAGCGCCCAACAATCCTCAGTATCGTGCCCCGGGCTATCAGAATGATAAGCACACCTCGCTTCTGGGTTGTAGTTTGGAGAGGAGTTCTTGGGATTCGCAGGAGGGTTGATCACCGCAATCAGATTCATTTTCAACATGTGCTGCAATGCTTGTGACAATGGCATGTTGATATTAGTGAATTGTCTTTTAGGCTCGTCCGACCTTCGCTGATTTCCCTTTTGTGGTTGGCGGCGTGGTTCAGAACCAGAGATCATGACTGCCCTTGCATGTTGGTCACGACGACTCTTTTGACTGTATGCAGCATTAGACTCTTTCTTCCCCATGTAAGGCTTTCTCTGTGTGTCAGAAGGTGTGGCCTCTTGAATCTTCCCAGCCTTGATACCAGCTTCAATTCTTTCCTCGGTCAGGATCAAATCTGTAAACCCAGCAGAAGAATTCCCAATCAGATGGTTGAAGAAAGGTCCAGACAGGGTCCCCAAGAACATGTCGACAAGTTCCCGATCAGTCAGAGGTGGTTGTACTCTTCCAGCAAGGTCCCTCCATTTTTGAGCATATTTTTTGAAACTTTCGCCTACACCCATAGACATTCCCTAAAGCTGAGTGTGCGTGGGAGCAAGGTCGGCATTGTACTGGTACTGCTTATAGAATGCAGTGGCCAAGTCCTCCCAGCTGCGGATGTTAGCTCCATTCAGTTGATAGAACCAGTCGAGTTGGGTTCCTGACAGACTGTCCTGAAAGAAGTGAATCCACAAATTCTTGTCAGCCGTGTAGGGCTGGATCCTCCTTATGTAAGACCTGAGATGCAGCTTAGGACAGGATGCCCCGTCGTACTTTGCAAAGGCGGGTGCCTTGAATTTGTGCGGGATTACTACCCTAGAAGATAGACCTAGATCTTCGAAGTCCAGGCCGGACACTTTTTGTATTTCCATAGCACTTAGCCTGTCTTCTAGCTGTTTGTACCTGTCCTCAGCTGGAGGGTACTGTTCATCATTGAACTCCGTCTCGTTGTCGGAGACCACTAGACTAGGAACCTCTCTCTCATGGGGACTGTCTTTCCCAACAGATGGGGTAGTCTGCTCAACTTCATTTTGTGATCCATTCCCAAATTTGTGTCTAGGGTTGAACAACACCGTCCTCTTCTTCTTCTTTTTCGAAAGCAGGGTCTTCAGATCTCGTTGCCCCTGGGCCAAACTCATGATCAACTCTTGGAACTGGGCGTTTTGAGCCTGGAGAGCCTTGATGGATTACTCAGTAGATGATTCAGGATTCATGACGATCGGCTGAAATACACAGCGGAGAAGGTAAGCAACCTGTAAAAGGGATACCTGTAATGCAATGATATGTATGATATGCATGCAATGTTTTCAAGGATCTTGCGGGGTAAACAGAGAAATTTGTTAGAAGTTGAATACGGTAGCTTGATTGAAGGAACTTCCTGTTGTTGAGAGTCCTTCTTCAAGAGTCAAAGGCTCACCATATCCAGTGGGTCATAGCCCCTGACAACCTTGGCTAGAGGAAAATAAATCCCCTTTTGCCCCTTGCTAGACAGTTGGTTCATCATGACCTGCATCACAAACCCTTGAGATCCTTGAAATGGGTTAGTCCTTATGCAGGATGTATGCAATGGTATGATGTTATGATGTTATGCTATGCGTGGAGTAATGTAGATAAACCCTGTTATGAGTCCAGATTAAGGACTGTAAACAAAACCTGCAAGAAACTCAAGTGTCAGATAACAAGCATGCAAATAGTCAAGTTTGAAAGCACACAAGCCACACAAGAGAGCCCTTAGATTTCAGGCCAGCATGAAGTTTAGGTACTACCCTCTTTAAGTTTCGTTGGTTAAGACCTGTCCTAGAAAATAGTAACCGGGTTCTAGAGGATCTCAATATCACTGACTACCCTCAATCGGTCATAACTCCAGCATCGCAATCTTTTCTTCCGGCCAGAACCATCGCGAGAGTTTAGCCTCAATGAGTGTAGCATACTGCTACTGTTCTATGGCCAAGTTGGGTCAATTTAGGGTTCTAAGGTCGGTTGGTGCTTAATGACTCCTCAGAAGACCCATATTCTCCTTGTTGCAACACAAGGGATATCGGTACAGACCAAGGTGTCACACCAACGTAGCCACTGCTTCACCCGTGTCGGTCTACGCCGGACAGGTCCCTCACAGCTTATGCTACCTAAAGGGTATTCCCCAGATCCGGGTTAGGATCTATGAAACTCCGATGCAAGGCCCACAAACATAAAAGCAAATAAGACATGCAATTGAAAACATAAGAGTGGTCTAATCCTAAGGTACACCTCACTTATTAAGTTTCCCCAGCAGAGTCGCCAGTTCTGTGATTGGTGGATTTAGAACTGAATGTTTAACGCTGGTTCGCGAAATGTCGCGGAAGCAAGAGTCGCCACCGTCTTTTATTTTCTCCAACATGGACAGGACAAAAGCACAGCAAAATTCCTTATGAGATAGTTTCTCGGTTCGGGAGGTAGATTTATAAAAAGGGAAGGTGTTAGCACCCTTTCTATCCATGGTTATCCATGGGCTCTTAGATACTTGCTCATTGTGTTTTCAAAAGTGTTTTCTTTTCAAATGTGAGTGGGTTTTGCAAAAGTTTCTTTGAAAATTTTCTGAATAACTCTTGTATCAGTCCTCAAGAGTGTTTGAAAAATTGTTTTGAAAGCTTTTTGAAAGTGTCGGTGTGAAAAGGTTTTTGATTTGTTTTTGAAAAGAGCAATTATCTATAAGTCATCTACCTACCCTAAGGAATTAAGTTGTGTAGAAGTCCTTAAGGTAGTGCCATCCCACCATTGAGAGGTAGGTAGCACCACCGTTGGAGGTGTTCGGGTCAATTCGAGTGTAGGGACAATGTGGTCACCAGAGCAACAGTAGGACACCTTAGAAGCTACCCTTATGCCATTGATCCTTTTTAATTCCGAGGCAACCGTTTCGAGGCAACTGGATCATGTCATGGACATAAGGACTTACTAAAACGTCCTATACTCGACGACCACGTTTTGAAGGTAAGGCAACAGTGAGGCGTACCCTAAGAGTGGTGTGTGAATTTGTGTGTTGTTTTCAGTTTAGCATTTATCTTTTGATCATGGCATGGTGAGCTACGCATTGTTTTTAATTAGTCATTCATTCTTTCATGCAAGTTAGCAGTTTAAGAGTGCGGAAATTTAAATGCGGAAAGATAAATCCTACGCTATTACAAGGCGCGGGTCTATACATCGCCAAATTACAAAGACCCGTTTGATAAAAGATGCGGAAAGTAAAACCTAGTTACTATTACATGGCTTGAGCAGTTACATAATATTCGAAAGAAAATAAATGTGAGAAAAGAAATTAGAATCGAATGTTCGAGGGCGTTGAACCCTTTTGAAATTAAATTGAATTAAAAAGCTAATTAATTATTAAATTAAAGAAAAGAAATGTTTTTTTAGGTTTTTGTATTTATGAAAATAAAGAAAATTGAAAATTTAGAGAAACCCTAATTCTAAGTTGTTTTTAATTATTAACGAAAAATATTACAAGTTAACCTAATTTACACTAATTAATTAATTAACATTTATTTACAAAAATATTTAATAAGTAAATTAATTAACATATTTTAGTTTCTGATTTTTTATTATGAAAATTAATTATTGGTGAATTAAATAAAACAATTAAAACAAATTAAAAAAAAAAAAGAGAAAAGGAAGTTAAAAAATATAATACAAACATTGGGGGTGTCTGGCCCATTTGGGAGGTTTTTGTGAAGTAATTTGGCCCATGAAACAAAGCCTTCGTTGACTTTTCCAGCTTGAGTGCGTGTGGTTGACTGAGTGTACACCCTGGAATTCACGTTATGGCCATTGGATTGATCATCAGGGACACTTGGCAAGCCTAAGCGTTAGGACATATGGTAGGACGTTTGAAGGAAACTGCATGGGAACGTGTTAATACAAAAATTATCAAACATATGGGGGACCTGGGAATCGAACCCAGGTCCCAATGCCTGCAGGACAACTCATCCACCAACTGAGCCATTGCGTTTCTTTGTTAATATAATGGAACATAAATAATATATATGAAAAACAACATTATGCTGAAACAATCCAAAAAACGCGCCAACGTTTAAATTGTCCAACCACGCTCAGACACCTCAGCGTCTTCTTCATCTTTGTACCTGTAATGTAAACAAATAGCGGGGGTTTTAAACCCCCACTAAGTGAAGCCTGCAAAAATAGCGAATAGGATCTGGATTAATATAAAAAGGGCACGAGGTTATTAATAGCTTCGTCTTGTTGCAACGGGTTCAATGGCATAGGTTTTAGGATCCAATTTTTCCATATACAGAAAGCCCTATTTTGGAGCTTCTGAAACCCTAGGTTTCAACAATGGTGGATTCTTATTTATGCAGCCATAGTTCAATTGAATGGTACCAACAACTTCAGAATATCATTGTTAGTATAAATCAATAAGTAAAACACATGAATAATGCATGGAAATCAAAAACCGATTATGGACATATTCATGAAGAAGACGATTCTGTTCTACCAATTCTTGGAGTCTATGGACCTGTTCTTGATTGCAATCGACTCCTAGCAATGTCAGGAATGTATTGGAATGCTTGTTGTGCTTTGAAACGCCTTGTAACTATGATTTCAGTTTTCAATTTTTTGATGAAATTTTGCAAATTGGTATGCAGCTTCTGAGCAATTTTTCGTGTCCCTCTTGATTCCATTAGGTCTTGCATATGTAAGTGAACGAAATTAGGTTAAAAACCCAAGCCCAATGTCCATGAATTTATGATTCCAATATTTGATTTTCTCCATATCTTTTCCAATCTTTTTGCCATGAAAATCATGCCAATTATGGAAGATATTGTCCCCTTGAAATGGTGCACGAAATCTCTTGCATGTGTGGAAGATATTTGCTGCATAAAAAGATTTAAAAACATGATTTGATATTTTTCTTATATTTAAAACTAATTAAATGAATTAATAATAATAATAACTCAATTAATTAATTAAAAATAAGAAAATAACTCCCTTTGAGCTTAATGGGTCGTCCATATGCTTTGGGCAATGATTCAAGGAAGAAAATGAGGCCCATTAGCATTTTTGAAGCCTTTTGTGCAAAGTTGACTTTTCAAAATTCCCAAAAATTTCACAACTTCTCCAAGGCATATCTTGCTCAATTTTGAAGCTATGATCATGTTCTTGGACATTTTGGAAAGTTCTTGAAGTCCTCTAACCAATGACTTTGGTCCCATGTCATTTTGATTTACCAATCTCAAGTTATGGTCTTTGACTTAAAGTGCCTTTTTGTTGACTTCTGAAAATGACCTATAATGTTGAAATTGATAACTTTTTGTGGGAGCATTTCTTGGACTTGAAGTGTGAAGATGAGTTGTAGAAAATGTCATTCTCTTCAAAATGAGCTTTGGATGGGATTTTTCTGATAAACCATGAAGAAGTTATGCCTTGGTCAATTTGCAGTTGACTTTTCAGCTGTCCAAAAATAGAAACTTTTGCATCTTGAGACTTTTTGAGCCATGCTTTGAGAATCATGATCAAGAATTGATCAAATGATGTTTGTGGCTTCAAAATAAGATGTTGACCAAATTTTTTGACTTTTGACTGTCAAATGACCATTTTGCCCCTGCAGTTGACTGTGAAGCAATTAGGGTTTTTGACTGTGCAATTTGATGTTGTGAGTCTTGAAACTTGACATATGGATGTTTGACAATGTATATGGGCATTTGGGACTTTATTGGACCCTTGAAAACCTCAATTTCTTTGCCAGAACCAAAACCCTAATTTTGACTGTGTTAGGAGGCATTTGGACTGTGCAACCTTTGAGAGATTTTGAATCATCTGAAGATTGATCATGGCAAATCTTGAAGAATATGGGAGGGAAAATTTTGGGGTACAACATAAGGTATACCCTCTTGAAGTTGGGTTGGTTCAACATGTCATAAATATAGTAACCGGGTTCTAAGGGATCTCAATATCACCGATATTTCCCCCAAATTTCGTTTCAATAGACAATTGACTTGCCACCAAATAAAACTGAAGAGTCAAACCTCAATGAGTGTAACATCGAGTATCAACCGACTTTGGGTTTACACCAAAGACAATTATCTCACTACGTCCTAAAAAACCAAGTTGGTCAATTAAGGTGCTAAGGTCGGTTGACGCTTTATGATACCACGCAGCGGCCCCGTATTCTCCTTGATTACTCAAGGGCTACCGATACACACCAAAGTATCGCATCAACATAGCTACTGTTTCAACCGTGTCGGTATACCCCGCACAACTCCCTCATAGTTTATTGCTACTTACCTAAAAGGAATTCCCCGATCCGAGTTTAGGATCCAAACAACCCAAACAGATACCCTTAAAAGTAAATCCAACAAGACAAGCCAAAGAAGCAATTAAGAATGACCTAGATCCTAAGGTAAACCCCACTTTATAAGTCCCCAGCAGAGTCACCAGTTCTGTGATACGGTGGGTAGAGCTGACTATTTTTAGTTTCTACCGGCTTTGCGTTTTTTTTTGTTTGTAAATTTACGATAAGCAAGAGTCGCCACCGACTTTTATTTCATCCAACAAAGGAAAAGGGAAAAGAACAGAAAAAACCTTTTTCGAGATGTTTCTGAGTACGGGGGGTAGATTATAGAAAGGGAAGGTGTTAACACCCTTTCTATCAGTGGTTTTCCACGGGCTCTTAGGTACTTGCTCATTTTTGAAATTTCTTTCGTGTGTTTGTGTTTTTGAAAAAAAGTTTTGAAATTTTCCTTAGTGCGGTGTTTCACTTTATGGTAACCCTTGTATCAGTCCTCAAGGGTGTGATAAAATGTTTTCAAAAACTTTCGTTTGAGAAGCTTGTTTGAGAGTGTATGTGTAAGAATTGTTGTTTTGAGCAAGTACCTAAAAGTTTCTACTTACTCGAAAAAGTCTGTTCGTTTTCTTATTTCCTTTAGACAGCACTATCTTACTATTAAGGAGTAGGTAGCTCCATCGTTGGAGTTCAAGGGACAATTGTAAGGGACGAAAGGGGCAATTACGATCACTAAAGAAATGGTTAGGAAACCTTAGTAATTACCCTAGAGTCCTAAAGATCTTTCTGACGCAACATTCAAATGGGTCATTTTTGATCTTTTGGGACTAGAGGATAATCACTAAGACTCCCTATGCTTCATGATCATTTACCGAAGGCAGCCGAAGTGGGGTAAACCCTAGGAGTGAGCACGTGCAAGTGTTTATTTCTCAGTTTATTCATCTTTGCATAATTATGGTTTTCTATGTTCATTTAATCATTATCTTTTGCATGCAAGCCTATTATCCATACATCTAGACAATTTATAGCTGCAGAAAATTAAAAGCGGAAAAGTAAATCTACGCTATTACAAGGCTTCAGAGAGGGGGTTACATGATCAAAAACCGGGGGAAAACAGTAAAATAAAAAGAAGTAAAATAAACCCTAATTTAAAGCTATTACAAACTCGAAGCAAATACAATAATTGAAATGAAATATTGCGCACGCGACGAATTAAATACGGGAATCAAAGTCTAAATTCAAAGTAAACTTAATAAAAGAAAGAAAATATTTTTTTTTATTATTTTTTTTATTTTTTAGAAAAAAATGTTAAGTTAAAAATTAAAGGAAATTAACTCTAAATAACCTAATATTTTTTTGTATTTTTATTTGAGAAAAAATAATTAACTTGCAGTTTAAACCTAATTTCTAGCCAATTTTAATTATGAAAGTAAACCAAATTATCCTAGTTAAACTAATCTATTTTCAAAATTAATTTTAATAAATAAGGAAGAAAAAACTAATTCTACATTTTTTTGTGATTTCTTGATTTTATGATTTAATTAAAAAATGATTTTTTTTGTAAAAAATAATTAAAGCAAATAATTAAAACAAGTAAAAGAAATTTGAAAAAGAATTAAATTGGGCCTGTTACTGTTTCCAGTCTGGGGGGTGTGAGTGGCAATTTGCTAAGCCCAAATTTGAACAAGCCCAATTGCCTGCGTGAGATCCAATGCTGAGTATGCCTGAGGGTCCACCACATGGACATGCTCGCAGAGCGCTGGATCTGACCTTGTAGTAATCTGATAGGTGACATCTGGAGATGCATGGTGGACACGCTGGAACCCAAGGCACAGGATCTGCAAACAATTATTAGGGAAAATAAAATGTAAGAGGCAGGGATCGAACCCCTGACCTCCTACACACGAACGCCCTGAAACCATTCGCTTGTACCACTGAACCAGCTTTCTATTCGTTAATATAAACAAACAACAAATAATATATTGAATAATGAATCAAGGTTATAGGAAAAACGCGCGAGATTCAAACTGTCCACCCACGCCTTGACACGCCTTCATCTTCTTCAAAGAAACTGTCGTTTTAGACCCAGGGCTATACCTACGGACACGTCCATTGCTATAAACCTGCAATCCTCAAAAATGATATCCATGCAACATAAATCAAATCCAATTACACAGATCAATTAGGTTTGATCTCCTGAATGCAACGATATCCATCTTTGGCCTTGATTTTACCTGAAACGAAAAGCCCCAAAAGGAGGCTCTAAACCCTAACAATGGCATATGTCCATACAAGCATCAAAACTCATAATTAACTATACCAACAACTTTTAAATGATAATACAAACATGAATGGATGTCTAGAAATCATTTATAACGCGTAAATATTCAAAATCAAATTCAAGAATGGAGGACAAACCATGATACTGTTATGGAGCATTCTGAAGGTGTTGATGCATACAAGTGATGTTGTTAGCTTTAGGAAGTTTCCAGGAATGGATTGCTGGCCTTGAAACACCTTGAATCACCTTGTAGAGCAAAATCTGATTGCCTATTTCTTTGTCAAAAGTTGAGTTTTCTCCCCTCAATCCACACAGCCAAACCTTGTTTTTATTCTTTGATCAGTTGTGTATATATGATAGAATGATTTAGGTCAACAAAAACTGATCACATCTTTGCAAATTATGGAGATTTGATTCTATTCTTTGCCTTGTATGATTTGGGTCTAAAATAGACCAAATCATGGTTTTTTTCAATCCAAATACCCCTTGCACGATTTGGATGATTTGCTAGTTGTTATTGACTCGTAATATGCTCATAAAATCAAATCTTGGATTTTATTTCATTATTCTACTATTTAAATTGATTTATTTTAATTTAAATGGACAAAAAATAAAAATAAAAAATAAAAATAATAAAATAATAAGTGAACAATCTCAGGGGTCGTGGGTCCTCTTAGGAACAAGTTTCAAACAAGAAAACATGGGCCCATTTGGAAAAAAAGTCATTTTGATCAATGTTGACTTCATGCACATTTCCAAAAATTGGTCAACTTTGACAATACATATCTCCCTCAATTTTAACACTAAAAGGGTGTTCTATGATTTTTTAGAAAGATTAGGATGTCCTCTAAGCAACCTATTTGGTTTCATCTCAATTGGATCTTCCATGTTCATGTAAGAAGCTTTGACCCAAAAGGTGTTTTTGTTGACTTTTTGAAATGACCTATATTGTCTGAATTTATATCTTTTCATGAGTGCATTTCTTGAACTTGAGGGCTGAAGATGAGTTGTAGGGGATTGGATTATCTTCAAAATGAGCCTTGGATGATAAATTTCTGATAAAGTATGAGAAAGTTATGCCTGGTCAAAGTTTGGTTGACTTTTCCTTTAGAAACCCCAATTTAGCAACTTTTGAGTTTTGATGAATTTGGGGCATTCCTTGGGGATCATGATCAACCCTTGATAAAATGATGGATATCACCCCCAAAATGTTGATGTTTACCAAAAATATTGCAGTTTGACTGTATGTGGATCCCAGTTGACTTTTGCCCTAACATAGTTGATTTTCAAGCATTTGAGCAGTTGACTGAGCAAACTTCTTGTGCAAGGCATGAAACTTGGCATGAATGATCTTGAGGATGTATTAGGTCAATGGAGACCAATTGGGACCCTTGGAACTCAAACATCTTGATGAAAATGGAAACCCTGGTTTGAGGCTCATTGTCTTAGGAGGAGGATTTGTCTTGTCAATCCTTAGGCATCCTTGGGCAAGTTAAGGACCTCTAGGAGTATGTTTTTGGATAAAATGAGAGGTAAAATTTTGGGGTACAACAGTGTTCAAGGGATCATTTGCAGTTTTTTTAAGTTCTTTCTCTCATCTTTCTCTTATTACTGTCAGTTTCTTCTCAATCGTGAGCACCACCGCGGCTTTTGCCGTAAATCCCATACCAACTTTGATCAAGTAAGTATTCTTTATATGATTACTCTTGCTCATAGATGGGTTTCATACTTTATAGAAATTTTAGGAGGGGTATTTACCACAGGATTCATGGATTTCTTGATGAACTTCATTACCTGAGGGTTTTGCCTCAGGACATTCATACTTCTCCTCGCGAGATTCATCAAGTTTGATGGATCATTTTCCCTGGGGTGGCAAAATCCCCGCGAAGTTCCTGGGTTTGCTCGTGGAATTCATTCACTCTCTGCAGAACTCATGAGACTATATGTGATAATCATAGGTTTCCTCGAGGTTTTCATGAGTTCCTCGTGGTATCCATGAGTTCCTCGTAGTCTTCACGGGTCTTGCGTTTCTTGATGAATGAGTCCTTGTCGATGTGGTTTGGTTGTAGGCACCCTATTTCACTTGGTTTGTGGTGGATTTGATTCAATTGTCGAATTCACTGGTTTCCTCTGATTTATAGGTGAAATGGCTGAACCAGTCAATGTGGCCGCCACAACCGAGTAGGTCAAGACAGACGAGGCAAGCGGGGTCGATGAAGGTCTCCATTTGGTCGAGACTATTACTGATGAGTCATTGTCATGGGTCGGGCCAAAGCCCCGGGGAATATCCTTGATCTACAATAATTCTCGGAGGGAAGCGTATGCGATCGTCGAATATGGTGGTGACCAAGAGGGTTTTAGACGATACTTCAAGATCTTTCGCCTGTCTGCTACGGCTAGAATATGCTCATGCTTCCAGGATGATCGTTTCCCCATGTACGAAACTGTCTTCAAAGACTTGGGGCTTCGTCTGCCCTTTAGCGACTTTCAAATGAGTGTCTTTAATCATTTTTTATGGCACCTTCCCAATTGCATCCTAACGCGATCACCTTCATATGGGCATTTAAGATTATTTTCCGGTATCTTAGAATTAGAGCGAAGATTTCCCCATTCTTCAGGTATTTTTACCTTCAGCGGCACTCTAGAGGAGGAAATCCTAGTTGATTCTCTTTTAAGCAATCCAATAGATTGTTCAGGATGTACATGGACTTCATCCGTGACTTCAAGGATAAAGGGTACATCATTTTGCCCATGTCTCAAGAGGTCATGGATGCGGTCTTTGCCTGCACGACCTTGTTGTCTTTTGTTTTTAGTCTGTCCGTATATACCCTTCTGGTGGTACTAACTCGAGCATGTTGTTTCTATTTTATAGGTAAGATGTCAGATCTTCATGAATGTTTGTTGAAATTGACTCATGATAAAAAGAGAGGCAAGAGGATAGTGAAGCCCACTCGCTTCGGCCTCAACCCCAAGCAGGCCAAGGATGGGTCTACCACTTCGTCTGGGTTTCCGGATGTCGTTTAGCCTGAGGCCATGTAGGGGAAGAAGATGGGTCATCCTAAAAATGAATTTATGGATTTGATTGAGGATAGATCGTATACTCAGGCCTATTCCCTTCCTCTTTGATTTGTTCAGAAGGATTTTTTTAAAAGATTTCCCCTAACTATGTCCAATGAGGAGTCTGCCATTATCAGAAGGATCGATGAGGAAGAAAGGAGAAAACACCTGGAGACGAGCATGGTTGGTTTAATGAAGGTCCTGGAGATGGTTGTGGTCCATTCAGGTAAGGGGGGCTAGTTCTTCTGTTATGGTGAGTAGGCTGGAGTCGGAGAAAACAACTCTCCAGGAGAAGGCGAAGAAGCTGAAGGCTGCCCTCGAGGAAAGCGAGAAAAAGTTTTTGGGGCAGGCTGACGAGCTAAAAAGGGAGAAGGAGAAAGTGACCAAAGTTTCCGAGGAGTGGGACTTATTGCTGTTTGAGAAGAAAAATCTAGAGGGGTAGGTCACTGACCTGAAGGTTGTCGTGATGCCTGATGAAGTTGAGCCAGACGAGATCTCCAACCTGAAAAATCATGTGGAGTTGATTTCTCAAATTCAGGTTCTTGAGTTGGACTGTGAGGAAGCGGTGTCTGACGGTTTTGAGACTACGATGGCTCAGCTGGCAGTGTTGAATCCGGGGCTCAACACTGAAGGTGCTGGAGTTTTGTCTCAGGTGGTCGATGGTAAAGTAGTCCCTCCTCCCGATTCTTTCGAGGCAGACGTTGAAAAGTATACTTCGAGAAGTGATTGATGTTCCTTGGTAGTTTATTTTATTCGGGCCTGCGTGCCCATAATTTTGTAATGTTTGGGCAGGGGCCTGCGTGCCTGTATCTTTGTAAAACTTGGACAAGGGGCTTTGCCCGACTACCTTTTGTTAGGGTCTGCGTGCCCTTAATTTCGTAATATCTGGACAACACCGACCTTCATGATCGGCTTTTTTGAATGCCTTTATTTTGCAAGTTTATTGCATGTTAAATGTCATTTGTGGTTGTGCTTTTTGTTTTTATTTTGTATAAGTGTGGAGTTTGTGCTCGACCGAATTAATAGACGACGACATATAGAGACGTGTCGAGGATTCAGATTTGGATCCGTTTGGACAAGGCCAAGGCTACGGTTGGGGCCTTGCACTCGTGGCGTGAACTGTCCTATCGCGAGCTGGGTGTTCTGCCTGTTTGGTACTACGATGGTGGAGCTCAGTCGAGGTGTCCTCGTCGGGCTAAGGTTTTTCTTGTCCAATGAGCGATGACCCACCTTTTGTTATTGGTTGGAGGCTATGTTCGTACCTCAACTCGCTTCTATGGTCGAGCGAGCTCTTTCTTTTGTTAGAGAGGCACGTCAACTGCTAGGCCCTAGCGTTTTCTTGGGACTTAGCTAGATTAATAGTGTTCCAAGGTCGAGGTAGATGTTTCCCATCTAGGTGTTTGAGGTAGTATGCTTTGTTGCTCGTCTTATCATAGACATGGTAGGGGCTCTCCCAGTTGGCGACTAGCTTTCCTTCACGGGAATCTTTCTGATTTTTTCATAGGACCAAACTGCTGACCTATAACTCGCACTTTATAACTTTACCGTCATGTCGCAGAGTTATCTGTTGCTTTAACTTGGCATCTCGAAGGGATGCTCCCAATCAGATCTCTTCGACCAGGTTGAGATCCTCCCTTAATGCTTCATCGTTTAGCTCCTCGTCGAGAGGGGTTTCAGTTTGTCTAGTTGGTTCCCTGATTTATATGGGGATGACCGCCTCGGTTCCATATGTTATTCGGAAATGTGTCTCCTCGGTAGTAGTCTGGGGTGTTTTTCTGTAAGCCCAGAGCACGCAGTGGAGCTCCTCGACCCACCCCTTCTTTGCTTTTCCTAGCCAGCGCTTGAGTCCCCACAAGATGAATTTCTTTGCAGATTCTGCTTGCTCGTTTGTTAAGGGTGCTCGGTAGACGTAAAGTGTTATTTGGTGCCAAGCTTAGCGATGAAATCGTGGAATTTCCTGTCAGTAAATTGTGTCCCGTTGTCAGTGGCAAGTGTTTACGGTATGTTAAACTGGGCGAGCACATTTCTTTTGTAGAAACAAAGAATTTTTTGCTACGTGATTTTAGAGAAGGGTTTGACCTCTATCCATTTGGTAAAGTAGTCCACAACGATGATCAAGAATTTGTTTTGGTATGATCCTTGAGGGAAAGGGCCGAGGATGTCCATCCCCCACCAGGAAAACGACCACAGGGAGGGCAATGTTTTAAGCTCGTGAGAAGGTACCATGTGCATATCCGTGTGGTGTTGGCATCTAACAAACTTTTTGACATGCTCTTTGGCGTCGCGCTGCACCGTGGGCCAGTAATATCCCGCTCGTAGAGCCTTCCGTGGTAAGGATCTTTTGCCTAGGTGTTGGGCATTAATTCCTTCGTGAGTCTGCCGCAATATGTCGGGGAATTTAGTTTCCTCAATGCACTTTAGGATTGGGATGGAGAATCCCATCTATATAGTTTTTGCTCGACCAAAACGTAAGAGCAAGCTTAGCGCTTCGTCGCGCTGGCTTTTTTTTTGTCGAACGATAGCTCTCCGTTGTTAAGGTAATTGTACACCGAGGTCATCCAACAAGTACCATCCCTGATGGCGTTTATGTCGAGCAACGCAGTGGGTTTCTCGATGCTCGGGTGGGAAAGTGATTCCTGGATGACAGATTTGTTTCCACCCTTCTTTATTATGCTCGCAAGCTTCGAGAGAATGTCGGCTCAAATGTTCTGTTCACGCGGAACATGTTTGACTTCTGTATGGCCGAACTTCCTCATTTTCTCTCTAACTAGGTTTAGGTATTCGACGAGGCTATCATTCTTAGCTTGGTATTCTCCCCGTACTTGGGACACGACAAGTTGGAAGTTGGTGAAGATATGTACTTCCTGGGTAACTAAGTCTTCGACTAGTCTTAACCCTGTGAGTATTGCCTCATATTCGGCTTGGTTGTTCGATGTTGGGAATGACAAAATGAGAAAATTCTCGATTACGACACCCTGTTATCTCTCGAGGAGGATGCCCGCTACGCTCCCCGTCAAAGTGGACGCTCCATCGACAAAGATGGTCCACTTTCGGGCTCTGCCTGCAGGGGGCTCAATGGTGGCCATCTCCGCGACAAAGTCGGACAGCATTGAGATTTGAGAGCTTTCATGCTCTCATATTGGATGTCAAACTCTGACAATTCTAGGGACCATTTTAGCAATTGACCGGCCATGTCTGGTCACCAGAGTAGCTATTTTATAGATTGGTCGATTCTCACAATGATCATGTGGGCCAAGAAGTAATGTCTTAGTCTCCTCGCTGTGTTGATAAGGGCCAAAGCAAATTTTTTAATTTGTTGATATCTGACCTCAGATCCTTGTAGCGCTTTGCTGGTGAAGTACATGGGCTTCTGCCCGTCAGCGGTTTCACGGACGAGGGTTGCACTCATGACCTCTGTTGAAACGACCATGTAGAGGAACAAGGTTTCCCCGCTATTGTACCCCAAAATTTGCCCTCCCATATTTCTCAAAATATTGCAAGAAAGATCCTCAAGTTTCTCAAGGTAGTCCAAGGGTTGGCCAGACAAGCTCTCTCCTAAGGCAGTATACCCCAAACTAGGGTTTCATGTTGTATCAAGATCCTTGAGTCCAAATGACCCCAAGTGCTCACAAATGTCCTAATATGTTCTCAAGATCATCCATGTCAAGTTTCAAGCCTTGCAGAGGATGTTTTCTCAATCAATTGCTCAAAGGTCCAAAAATCGACGATGCTAGGGCAAATGTCAACTGTGACCCACATACAGTCAAACTTCAAGATTTTTGGTCAACATCCTCATTTTGAAGTATATATCATCATTTGATCAAGGGTTGATCATGATTCATCAAGGTTTGCTCATAATTCATCAAGACTCAAAAGTTGCTAAATTAGGGTTTTGCAGGAAAAGTCAACTCAACTTTGACCAAGCTTAACTTTCTCATACTTTATGAGAAATGACCCATCAAAAGCTAATTTTTAAGAGGATGCAATTTACTACAATCCATCTTCATCTCCCAAGGTCAAAAAATGCACTTACAAGAAGTTATGAATTTAGACATTATAGGTCATTTTGAAAAGTCAACAAACACACCTTTTTTGTCAAAGCTTCTAACTTGAGCATGGAATATCAAAATGAGATGAGACCAAAAGGATTTGTTAGAGGACATCTCAAGCTTTCAAAAAATTCAATAACGCCTCCAAAGAGTCAAAATTGAGGAAGTTATGCATTGTTGAAGTTGGACTTTTTGCAAAATTGCCAAAAGACAACTATCCCCAAAACTTCAAATTTTGCCAAATGGGCCCATTCTTTTTCACTTGTTTTAAGTTGGCATTATAGCCCACGTGCTCTAGCCTTGGCCATGTGTCCATATCATATTTATATTAATTATTTTGATTTTATTTGAATTAATTTGATTTAAATCAAATAAAATCAAATAAAATCCAAAAGCATTGATAACAAGGATTTGGTGATTGTTTCAGGCTCTAGTTATAGCTAGCAAGGCATTCAAATTCGCATCAAGCCATGTGTATACAAAAAGATTGAAAAGAAGCCAATTTTGGAAGGTTGTTAAAGAATAATCAAATCAAATTCAAAGTCATTGATGGAGAGAGATTTGGATAGAGTTTGCTACCCTAATACATTGTACAATACATAAGGAGGCGAGGCAGACAAAAATCAGGGTTGAAGATCAAGGATAGAGCAAGAACCGAATTTGCAAAAACAAGCAAAAAGTGAGAATTTGAAATCACTCTTAGAGGCAGTTTCAAGGCTCTTTAACGATCTCAATCGTTTCCTGGCAGCTTCCACAACCTAAACCAATCAAAACCAGGCATTTTCGAGCTCTCTTGTGCACTGTAAGTCGTTCACGGAACCATCATTTTCTTGAAATCGATTAGCTTCATTCTTGCATCTATAATGAAAATAATTGCATATTCTTGATCACCATGATGTTAGCAAGCTTTTTCCAATAGCCAATTTCATTTATCTGACCTATATCATGAATCACCATTGCTAGGGTTTTGTATTTGGTTTTAGGGCTTTTTGTTACAGGAATAATTGGCCTTCGTGAAGGGTACTATCTTGTTCAGGGGAACAAGACGAGCTCAACCATGGTGCTAGATTCCATTTATGTTGCCCATGGAGGATTTTGGAGTGAACAATGCCTTTAGCAACGGACGTTTGTCCGTAGGTATAGGTTGTCAAACTTTTACCCACGGTGCCAGGAAGAAGACGACCCATGTGGCACCCCTCTATTGGCCTGTTTGAATTTCGCGCAAAAATTCCACTAACACATTTGTTTTATTATATTATTATTGATTTGTATTATATTAACAAATAGAAACACATGGCGTAGTGGTTACAAGTGGGACGTTCAAGGCGTTAGAGGCTGGAGGTCAGGGGTTCGATCCCTGCCTCCAGCATTTGTTATTTTTCCTAACAATTTCAGGTGATTCAGTGCACGCCTAAGCTGGAGATCCATCATACTCCCTCGCCAATCAACACGCCAGATGGCCAGATCCGGTGGCCATCATGGAAGGCGCACCACAAGCCAGTCAAATGCACATGCACTGGATTACAAAAAGTCAAACGGATTTCATCCTTGGGCCAGAAAAGCTGCTACTCACACCCTCTATTCAGGCCCATCTCACTCCCTTTTTTTTATATTTTTGTTTATTCTCATTTAATCATTTTATTTTTATTTAATTTAATTACTAACCAAATTAATTTTCCTTTTTATTAAAAAAATCACAACAAATATTTTTTACCCAATTAAATTTCAGAATTTCATTTTTTATTAATAAATATTAATTAATTAATTAGGATGTTAATTTTAGATAACTTTCATTTATTTTGTAAATATTTAAAATTAATTAGAATTAATAGGTTTTAACACTAATTTAACCATTTTATTTTCTTTCCTAAAATAACAAAAAAACTCCAAAAATATGTCATTTAATATTTTTCATTAATTAATTTATTTAATAATTAATTTAGCATTTAATTTTAGGATTTAATCTCTTTTATTAAAAAATAAAAACAACAAAAACATTTTCTTTAATTAAAATGGTCAAAACCCTAATTTCGCATTCGATTTAATTTCGCATCGCGCGCTTTATGTATCCGTTTTATGTATCTGCTCCTGGCTTGTAATAAATAATTAGAACATTTATTTATTTTTCCGCTTTTATTTTATTTTCAAAGGGTTGTTTTTGGCGATGTAAATACCCGACGCCTTGTAATAATTTAGTTTAAATCCCGCACCTTTAATTTCTGCAAATATACAACTGTTAGATGTTTGATAATAGGGCTTGCATGACAAGAATGAATGCTTAATCTTAAAATGGTTAGATCACCCTAAACATGTGCAAAGATAAAAATAACTGAAATCAACACACTCGCACATGTGCACTCCTAGGGTACACCCCACTTGGTTGCCTTCGTACACGGTCATTGAGTATAGGTCGTTTTAGAGGTCGTCCTTTTGTCTAAAAGATCATAGTTACCTCGAAATGGTTGCCTCAGATATTGTTGCCTCGAATAAATGATTTAAGACATTAGGATTACCGCTAAGCCAATCTAACATTGCTTTAGTGACTGTATGTCCCCCTTTAGAATTGACCCTCAAACTCTAACGATGGTGCTACCCACTCACTAATAATGGGATAGCATTGTCTAAAGGAAATTAGCATAGAACGATTCCTTTTTCGAGTAGGTAGATTAGTTCTTAGATACTTGCTCAAATAAAACAAAACATTTTCACACTTACACTTTTACAAACAAGTTTTCAAAAACACTTCATTACACTCTTGAGGACAGAAGCAAGAGTTAAGTCGAAGTTAAAACAAAAACTTTTCAAAACCCACAAACACAAAGAAAACAATTTTGAAAACAATGAGCAAGTACCTAAGAGCCCATAGATAACTAAGGATAGAAAGGGTGCTAATACCTTCCCTTTCTATAATCTACCCCCCGTACTCAGAAATATCTTGAAAAGGGAATTTTTTCTGTGCTTTTTTCCTTTCCTTTTTGGATAAAATAAAAGACAGTGGCGACTCTTGCTTACCGCGACATTTTGCAAACACAAACGCAAAATGTAAACCAGCAAATTCCTTAAACAAATAGGGAAACACGTCTCGGTTCTGGACATCATATCACAGAACTGGCGACTCTGCTGAGGATCTAATAAGTGGGGTGTACCTTAGGATTAGTTCATAATGTTTTCAATTGCTTGATTTGTATGCTTTATCTTTGTGGGTTTGAATCATAGTTACTATAGATCCTAACCCAGATCTGGGGATACCTTTTAGGTAAGTAGCAATAGACTGTGGGGGAACTGTACAGCGTAGACCGATACGGTTGAAGCAGTAGCTATGTTGGTGTGGCACTTTAGTTTGTACCGATATCCCTTGTGGCACAACGAGGAGAATATGGGTCTTCTAAGGGGTTATTAAGCACCAACTAACCTTGGAACCTATAATTGACCAACTTGGCCATAGAAAAGTAGCAGTATGCTACACTCATTGAGACCAAACTCTTGCGATGATTCCGGCCGCAAGAAAAGGTTGCCAAACTGGAATTATGACCGATCGAGGGTGGTCAGTGATATTGAGATCCTCTAGAACCCGGTTACTATTACTAGGACAGGTTGAACCAACCAAACTGAAGAGGGTAGTACCTAAACTCTATGCCAGCCTGAAATTTAAGGGCTACTGTGTGACTTGTTTTCCCTTACCATGTTTGTTATCTGTGAATACATGTGATGTGTTTCTATCATGACATCATGCATCATGAAATTGCATGCATATTGCATTGGACTAACCATTTCAAGGACCAATGGGATTCATCTTTGTTCTGTTTTGCAGATCATGGCATCTATGCGTAGAAACACTATTCGGATCAGCTTTGTACAGATTCCCACTCAGCTTAAAGATTTGGTTTCCAAGGTTCCTGACACTTTCTATTTTGACAGAAGACATGGGCACCTCCTTGGTTTGGTCACTTCCAGATTAGATGAGCAGATGATGAGTGTTTTGTGCCAGTTCTTTGATCCATTATACCACTGCTTCACTTTCCCGGACTATCAGTTGGTCCCTACTCTGGAGGAGTTCTCTGATTTACTTGGTATTTCCATTTTAGAGCAGACGCCATTTACAGGTTGGGAGGTAGCCCTTAGGCCGGAAGAGATTGCTTCAGCCCTCCATCTGATAAAGGCTGAGGTAATGTCTAACTGGGAGACTCGGGGTGGGACAAAAGGCTTCTTGGATAAGTTCTTGGTTGATCAGGCTAATCAGTTCTGGGACAGTTTAGACTTTCAGGCATTTGAAGACATCCTGGCTCTTCTCATTTATGGCCTGGTTTTGTTCCCTAATTCCGATTCCTTTGTTGACATGAACGCAGTGAAGATCTTTATGTCCCGTAATCCGGTGCCCACTCTCTTAGGTGATATCCTGCATGCTCTTTATGCCTGTACTGCACAGAAGCGGGGAACCCTTATGTGTTGTGCACCATTGCTGGAGAGGTGGTTTATTTCTCACCTCCCCAAATTTGTTTTGAAGAACAAGGAAGGCATGGGTTGGGCCTGTAGGATCATGTCCCTGGCTCACACGAACATTATCTGGAGCACTAAAGACATGGAAGAAGTAGCTGTTATTGATCGCTGTGGGGAATACCCCGATGTTCCACTACTTGGAATTCGAGGAGGGCTCACCTATAATCCTTGTCTAGCCTTACGACAGTTTGGGCGAGCTAGGAAGGATGGACTTCATGAATTGCTGCTTCCAAGCATTGTCTTTGACTTCCAAGGGGATAGTAAGGAGCATCGCCTCAGGTTCATACGAGCTTGGAACAGGGTGCACAGGTCTGATCCACATGAGCTAGGGATGAAGACCTCTCTTCCGATGGGACCGTATCTCTGGTGGTTTCGTACACGTGCTCAAAAGCTGGGAATGTCGTACGAAGCCGTCTTACCAGTAATTGTTGAGAGTGCTGATGAAGAAAGGGTTCCTCCTACCATCCTCCATCCATACTTGCCTACTGACATTAGGGCATTAAAGAGGTCTTGGATCCAGCTAAGGGAAGAACGAGATACTTACTGAGAAAAGTATCATGAGCAGGAGCGAAAAATCCTAAAGCTTACAAGGCAGATGGAAAATGAGAAGGTCCTCAACGACTATGTCAGCACCAACGGAAAACGACCATGGGAGCGCTGATGTCTTTTGTTATTTCTAATGTTGATTTACTTTTCAGTTTTTTCCTTTTGTAACGCCTTAAAGGAATTTGTCAAACATTGTTTCAAGTTCTTAATCTAATAAAAGTGTGTTTTATTTTGGTTTACGAATTTGAATCCTTAAAGTCTTTGAAATCATATCATACGCATTCCATTCCCATGCACCTCATTATAGGTACCCTTACAGGTTTCTCATCTTCTTTGCTGTTTATTTCAGCACATCATGTCTTATGAAACATCAACTGATCAAGCCATCAAGGCTCTGCAAGCTCAAAATGCTCAGTTCCAGGAAATGTTCATGAACCTGGCCAAGGGTCAGCAAGATCTGAAGACTCTTATCTTGAAGGATAAGAAGAAGAAGAAAAAGAAGAAGAAGAAGAAGACGGTCCTCCTGAATATGGGTCGCAGATTCGGGAACAATTTGCGGGAAGATGTTGATTTATCTCACTCACCTGGAGGGGGAGAGAATCGGGAAGAAAGGAGGGCTCCTAGCCCTGTGGTTTCTGACAATGAGACTGATTTTGATGAAGACCAGTGTCCTCTGGCTGAGGACATGTATAAGCAACTCGAAGACCGATTGAGCGCAATGGAAGTTCAGAAGGTACATGGGCTGGACTTTGGAGATTTGGGTTTGGCATCTGGGGTGGTGATCCCCCACAAGTTTAAAGCACCAGTTGTGATACGGTGGGAAAAACTGACTGTTTTTGGAATGCTGGTTTGCGTTTTGCATTTGTGTTTGAAAAATGTCGCGGTAAGCAAGAGTCGCCACCGACTTTTATTTTATCCAATAAGGAAAGGAAAAAAGCACAGAAAAATTCCTTTTTCGAGATTTTCTGAGTACGGGGGGTAGATTATAGAAAGGGAAGGTATTAGCACCCTTTCTATCCGTAGTTATCTACGGGCTCTTAGGTACTTGCTCATTGTTTTCAAAATTGTTTTCTTTGTGTTTGTGGGTTTTGAAAAAGTTTTTGTTTGAAACTTCGATTTAACTCTTGCTTCTGTCCTCAAGAGTGTAATGAAGTGTTTTTGAAAACTTTGTTCGAAAAAGAGTGTAAGTGTGAAAAGTTTTGTTTTTGAAAGAGCAAGTATCTAAGAACTATCTACCTACTCGAAAAAGGAATCGTTCTATGCTAATTACCTTTAGACAATGATATCCTACTATTAGTGAGTAGGTAGCACCGTCATTGCAGTTTGAGAGTCAATTCGAATGAGGGACATACAGTCACTAAAGTAATGTTAGGACGCCTTAGCGGTAACCCTAATATCTTAGATTATTTGTTTGAGGCAACAATATCTGAGGCAACCGTTTCGAGGCAACTATGATCTTTTAGACAAGAGGGCAACCTCTAAAACGACCTATACTCAATGACCCTATACGAAGGCAACCAAGTGGGGTGTACCCTAAGAGTGCGCATGTACGAGTGTGTCGTTTTCAGTTATTTTTATCTTGGCACATGTTAAGGGTGATCTAATTTGATTTTAGTTTAAGCATTCGGTCTTTTCATGCAAACCCTATTATCAAACATCTAATAGTTATAATTTGCAGAATTTAAAATGCGGAATTTAAATTACAAGGCGTCGGGTATTTACATCGCCAAAAGCAACCCTTTGAAAAATAAAATAAAGTAAAGCGATAAATAAATAAAATTGTCCTAATTATCTATTACATTCCGGAAGCAGATACATTAATATGGGTAAAAAATAAATAAAGCGCGCGGGAAATTGAATCGAGTGCGAATTAGGGTTTTGACCCTTTTGAAAAGAAAATGCTTTTTTTGTTTGTTTTCATTTTTTATTTTAAGAAAAGAGATTAATCCTAAATTAAATACTAAATTAAATTAGTAAATTAATTAGTGAAAAAAGTAAATTATGACATATTTTTGGTTTTTTGTTATTTTAAGAAAGAAAATAAAATTAATTATATTAGTAGTTAAAACCTAATTAAATCTAATTAATTTTAATTATTTTCAAAAATAAGTTAGAGTTTTCTAGAAAAAAACTAAATTAATTAGTTAGTAATTATTAATAAAATAAAAGTTTTAAAATTTGAAAAAAAGTATTTTTTGTGATTTTATTTGATAAAAAAGAATTTTGTTATTGGTTAGAAAATTAATTAATTAAAATAAAACAATTAAATTAAATAAAGCAAAATAAATAAAAGAGAGAGGAGTTGGGCCTGATTAGGAGGTGCAAAGAGCAATTTTGTAGGCCCAATAGAAGCTGGCCCTTTTGACTTTTTGGATCTGGTACGCGCGCGTTGACTAGCATCTTGGTGGACCTCCAATCCTTGACCACCAGATCTGGCCATTGGCCATCTGGCGTTTGGATGGATGAGGGCATATGGTGATCCCTTGGCATGCGCGCATACTGGATTAGCTGAAAACAAATAACATTGAGAAAGAGGGGGACCTGGGATTCGAACCCAGGTCCTGAAGGTATATCAAATGCTTGATTGCCACTACGCCATGCTGTTTTAGTTGTTAGTGTAATACAAATAATTAATAATATAATAAAAACAAACACGTTAATGGAATTTGGTGCGAAATTCAAACGAACCAACAGAAGGGTGACAACGCATCATCATCTTCATCAAAACCCTGTAAATTTTTCCTGCGAATTTTTATCCGCAGCTAAAACCATAACTTCGTTCCAAAATCGTCCTCAGGCCATAAAAATGATTTTCAAGGCTAGGGTTGAGTTCATCATGATCTCATGATCACAACCATGTTCTTCTTATGGGCCAATTGTACTTGAAACAAAAAGCCCTAAACACGAACAAGGAACCCTAGCTATGGTGATTTTCCATACAGAGCATATAAATGAAATTGGCTATTACCATCAGTTTGCAAATGATGTGAGGGTTAAGGATATGCAACTATTCCATGAAAATGATGCCTAATTTCAAAGTTACGAAATCAAGAACAGGGGCAATTCGCGTGGGACTTACAATGTGTTTGAGGACCTGATAATGCTTGGTTTGGATCCAGTTAACTTGTGTGAAAGGCCAGGAATCGATTGGGATATGTCTCCAGCCTTGAAAATGCCTTTAACCCTGATTTTGATCTCTCACTTTTTTGTGATTTTTTCAACTTTGGTTCAGCCTCTACCAATGCTCTCCAACCCTTATTTTCGTGTGCTTAGCTTCCTTTTGTATTGTTCATTGCATTAGGTTAATAAACTTGGTCCAAATCTCTCTACATTGATGTTTGGATATTTGATTTGATCTCCATTTACAAACTTGCCAACTTTGATCCAAACCATATCTTCTTGTGCATAATGACTTTGACACAAATTTTATTGCAATGCTAGCTGTGACCAAAGCCTAAAACAATCAGAAAATCATAAGTTATCAATGCCTTGGATTTTATATGATTTTATTTGATTTAAAATGAATAAATTCAAATAAAAATAAAATTAAATAATAAAAATGAGACATGGGCACATGGATGGAGCTAGGGCACGTGGGCAATAATGAAAACTCAAATCAAGTGGAAAAGAATGGGCCCATTTGACAAAATTTGAAGTTTTGGGGATAGTTGACTTTTGGCAATTTTTGCAAAAAGTCCAACTTCAACAATGCATAACTTCTTAAATTTTGAACTTTTGGAGATGTTCTTGGACTTTATAGAAAGCTTGAGATGTCATATAATCAACCCTTTTGGTCTCATCTCATTTTTGTATTCCATGCTCAAGTTGTAAGCTTTGACAAAAAAGGTGTTTTTGTTGACTTTCAAAAATGACCTATAATGTCCAAATTCATAACTTCTTGTGAGTGCATTTTTTGATCTTGGGGTATGAAGATGGATTGTAGGGAATTGAATCCTCTTAAAAATGAGATTTGGATGGGTCATTTCTCATAAAGTATGAGAAAGTTATTTTTCCTACAAAACCCTAATTTAGCAACTTTTGAATCTTGATGAATTGTGAGAAATCCTTGATGAATCATGATCAACCCTTGATAAAATGATGAAATATCCTTCAAAATGAGAATGTTGACAAAAAATCTTGAGGATTGACTGTTTGTAGGTCACAGTTGACTTTTGCCCTAGCATAGTCGATTTTTGGACCTTTGGGCAATTGACTGAGCAAACTTCCTCTGCAAGGCTTGAAACTTGACATGGATGATCTTGAGAGTATTTTAAGACATTGGTTAGAACTTGAGGTCATTTGGACTCAAGGATCTTGATGCAACACAAAACCCTAATTTGGGGTAGACTGCCTTAGGAGATAGCTTGTATGGTCAATCCTTGAGAAAACTTGAGCTTGGAGATTTTTCTTGCAATGTGTTGTACCCCAAAATTTGCCCTCCCATTTCTCAATGATTTTTCATCACAAAACCCTTGGAGCTCAAGATCCAATTAGGGTTTCCTCTGCTCAAGACTTCTTCTTGCACTGTTGACCCAAATTAGGGTTTGTGTTTGCACAAAGATGTCTTGACCAAAAATGCCTAAGATAACTTTCATGCTTCACATTGGACTCCCAAGTTTACCCATACCAAGTTTCAAGCTTTGATTCCAAGTTTTGCCCAGTCAATTAGACAGTTGACCTAGAAATCAACTGTATTGGGGAAAAAGTCAACTGTGGCCAATTGACAGTCAAATCTCATGAAAATTGACCCACATCAACATTATGAACTCACATGGACCATTTGATCAAGTTTGGATCACAATTCCACAAGAAATTTGATCAGATCATCAAAAGGGCAAAATGGTCATTTTTAGGGTTATGACTGCACAAAGGCAATTTTTGACTGTTTGACCTAGCCAATGGCAAACCAAGCTCACATATGGACTCAAGGACCCCATGGAATTGTCTTGACATGATCAACAAGTTCAAAAGATCCCAAATGCACAAGATTGACAATTGAATTTCCCAGTCAATTGATCAATTTTGACTGTATACTGAAAAGTCAAACTTTGACTTTTTGGTCAAAATCAAGTGTCAAGATTCATTTTTCATCAAAACATGCCAAATCATGAAACTTGTTCATCAAGAAATCCAAAATTGCAAATTAGGGTTTGAAATGAAGATTTTTCATAACTTAGAATTTTTCTAAGTTATGAAAAACCCTAATTTTTTCCTAACTTTGCCCCACTTTCTCACCAAGATTCATTTGGATTCAAGCAAAGGTCAAAACATGAAAGTTGTAGCCTATTGCATAATCTACAACTTTGATTCACAAAGTTTTCCCAAAAGAAGCTTGTATCTCAAGTTACAATTTTTGGAACAAGGGTACCAAACCATTTTTAACTTAGAGAAATTTTGACCTATTTTAGGCAAGGTTTTTACCTAACTTCAAGACCATTTTTCACATAATTCCACTTGGAATTTCAATTTTCATTTCAAAGATGGATTGTAGTACACATTCCAAGCTTTCCAAAATGTCCAAGAACTCATCAAACAACCTCATGGTTAGGGAGAATCGAATTTGTCAATATGGGCAAAAGTCACTTTGTTCATGAGCCATTTCCGTGTTCATAACATTGCCATTTTCAAGTCAGCTTGGTTTATGCTACATTACAGGCCTCTAATCCCATTTGCACTCAATAATTTAATGCATACTCATTGTGCCAAGACCTTATTTTATGTGTTCAAGCATTGTATGCAAAATAAAGCCATAAGTAGAAAAAGCAAATTATCCATTTTAGAAAAGTATGGCTTTATGTCAATTTGCAAATCAAGAGGTACACAAAAAATCTCTTTGGCACAAGTTATTAGGATAATCCCACTGATCAAGGGAAAGCTTAACAGCACATTAGAGGGGCCTCCATCAGTCTAGACAAGGACTTAGCATTTTGTTGCTTAAAGGTGAAGAAAACATGCATAACATAGACCAACTCTCATTTCTGCCAAGACCAACTGAAGCAAACTTGTTTAACACATTCTAAACACTAAACCTAAACTGAAACACAAGCCAACCAAGTTCCAAACATCCTCAAACTCAGAATCACCATAAAACTGCAAAAACAGGGCATAAGCTGCAGTTAGACTTCCATAGTTCATTTCCATCGTGCACCTTGGCCAAAAGCACTTCAAACACTTTCCCTACCATCCATACAAACTGTCCAAAGCATTAGAAGCAGACTGTAACACCCCTAACCAACATCACCATTTTCATTTTTCTGTTTTGCAGTTGAAGTGCCACAACTCGATTCAACTAGTTTCAAAGCAAAGTAAAACTTGGAATAGCATCCCTGGACATCAAGGAAGCTGTACCAATCATCACCTTGCTCTGAAAGTACCTCCATCATCAGATACAACTTCAACTGAACAGGTATCTTCTTGAACTTCTATCTCCCAATGTAGGCATCATTAGCTCTAAGTTTGTGAATAAGAAGTGTTCTACTCATGCCCCTGAAACTGTACATGCTTTTACTTTCCATTTATTTTGCCTGAGCTGTGAGAATTTAAGGTCTGAACACTGGTAAAAAGTTAGGTTAAGATTTGGGAATGATGAAATTCTCTCTCATTTCTGAGAGTTAGGATGAGTTCTTTACATATTTAGAATCGTGGCTTGATGATTAACATTTCTTATGTTGTAAGTTTGTGCTAAAACTCAAGGAATCAGGATGTTTGAATTCATGAACAAGGCGCGCGTTTTTTGTCACAGTTCTGGCCAGAGGTTGAAGAAGGACCTATTGGGCTGGGCTTGTTCTATATTTCTTATTTGCACCTTGCTTTTGGTTTTACACCCCCTAGGCCCATTTTGTTTATTTGCATGATTTTTTGACTTTTCTTTTCTTATTCTGACTTATTTATTTTTCCTAATAATATTAAAAACATAAAAAATATTTTTTTACACCATTTTTATATTTTTTAGGTATTTATTTGTTTATATAGACATTTGTACATGAATAATATATAAATACTATTATTTAGAAAAACTAGAAAAATAATGCAAATATATTTTATTTCTGATTTTTATTTCATTTTCTCTTTTGAAAACATTTTATATCAAAAATACTTTTTTTTATAAATATTAAATATTATTATTTTGTATATATAATACATATTTAGAAAATAATACAAATATATATATATATATTTATTAGAATATTTAGGTAAATAATATAAAAATACATACATTTTTTATTTTATTAATATTTGACAGAAAAAATACTTTTTTATAAATATACTTCATTTTTATTTTATTTTGTACATAATTACTAAATATTTGTATATATTAAATAATTAATACTTTTACTTAATAAAATTAGGGTTTTGCCCTAAATACACAAAAAAACTCCACAAAAAAAATAATACTTTTCATTTTTATTTTTGACATAAAAAATACTTTTTTCCATACATATAAAAAACCTTTTTGCATCTTGCATATTTATTTTATTTCTATTTAATTTGTGCAAGTTAATTATCTTGTAAATAATTCAATTGATGTAATAATTCAATTTGTCCATTTGAACATTTGTACCCCCTTCCCATATTGTGTTGTAATAGTGTAGGAACTTTACTTTTCGCACTTTAACGCTTTCTAAACATACCATGTTAGAATTAGGGTTTGTATGCAAATAAAAAGAACAAAATAGTTTGACCTAATTTCAAGATAATCAAGCATGAAAATGGACAACACATATCACACTTGCACCCCTAGGGTACTCCACTTGTTGCCTTAAAAAATGGGCCATATTGCATGTTAGGTCTCTTTGGGCAAAAACAAAACAAACAATCAAATGATCATAGTCCCTCGATGACGCTTTCGAAAGTTGCCTAAAAAATGATCAAGTCCCTTAAAGGAAAATTGCCCAAAGATACTTGGCACCATTGCAATTATGGTCTAAATGATGACCCGCGCCCGTCCCTTTCACATCCTAACACAAGATTGTCCACCAAATGCAATGGTGGAACAAAATTGTTAAAAGGGTTAAAACATAACAAAAATCTTTGAGAACTTTAGGGTAGATAGCTCTTAAGTACTTGTCAACTTGCAAAACAAAAACTCTTGCCTATTTTTCAAACCACGTTTCACAAACACTTTCAAAACAAACTTTCAAAAAACCTTGAAACATCTTTTCAAAAAGACAAACACCTTTTGTAAAACATTCGAGTAAAGAATTGTTACAAGGGTAGCCTAGACAAGGCATCTTTTTCAAAACATTTTCAAAACCACACGCAAAAGCACCATTTCAAACAATTGAAAACCAAGGCAAGTTGATCTAAGCAAGTACCTAAGAGCCCATGGATAACCATGGATAGAAAGGGTGCTAATACCTTCCCTTTCTATAATCTACTCCCCGAACCCACGAAATATCTCAAAGGTTTTTGCTGTGCTTTTTAAACCTTTCCTTTAGGATAAAATAAAAAGTCGGTGGCGACTCTTGCTCAACCGAAACATTTGCGAATACAAACGCAAAACCCTAGTCAGTTCTCCCACCGTATCACAGAACTGGCGACTCTGCTGGGGAAAATTTTAAAAGTGGAGTAACCTTAGGGCTTAGATCACCCTCTTGCATGATTAATTGTTTGTCTTGATTGCTTTATATTTTGGCTCTCTTGTTTGGGTTTGCAATCCTACACCCGGATTTTGGGAAACATTCATAGATAGCAATACGTTGTGGAAACTGTGTGGGGTATACCGATACGGTCGAAGCAATAGCTATATTAGTGCGACATATTTGTGAGTACCGGTAACCCTTGAGTTCAATCAAGGAGAGTACGGGGCCGCTGAGTGATGTCACTAAGCACTAATGACCTAGAACCTTACTTGACCATCTTGGCCTTTTATTAGGGGTAGTGAGATGACCGGCTTTGGTGCAGTCCGAAGTTGGTAGATACTCGATAATACACTCATTGAGGGTTGTTTTCTTGGAATATTTTGGTCGCTAGTTAAGTGGCTAAACCGAAACAATGAACAATGAAAAAAATCCAGTGATATTGAGCTCCTTAGAACCCGGTTACTATTTATAGGACAGGTTTTTAAGCCAACTACACTCAAGAGGGTACTTACCTATGAAACCCCATGCAAGCCTGAAACTAGGGTTTGGTGTGATTTGCTTGTACATATGTTTGTGCATACATCATAAACATCATAAAGCATCATATGCATTCACTAACCATTTCAAGGGTTCAGATCTTCATCTTTGTTCTTGTTTTGTAGGTCATGGAAATTCCTCGCAGAAAAACCATCCAAATCAACCTTGTGAGAATCTCTCCTCAACTCAAGGAGCTCACCTCAAGAATTCCGGAAAGTTCATCCTTCAGTGAAAGACATGGTAGACTGCTCAGCTTAGTCAACACCAACATTGAAGAAGACATGATGAAAGTGCTATTCCAGTTCTTTGACCCTCTTCACCACTGTTTCACTTTCCCCGATTACCAGTTGGTACCCACTTTGGAGGAGTTTTCTCAACTCCTAAGAATCCTTATCCTTAATCAACTACCCTTCAACGGTACGGAAAAGGAACCAAAGCCGGAAGATGTTGCTCGAGCATTACATCTACAACCATCCGACATCAAGGGGCATTGGGAAACCAGAAGCGGCGTCAAAGGATTCTTAGCAAAATTCTTGTTTGAGAAGGCACAAGAATGTTGGAATTCATTGGACCTTCAAGCCTTTGAAGAAATTGTGGCACTCCTTATCTATGGGTTGGTCTTATTCCCAAATTCTGACCAATTGATAGATGTCAACGCTGTCAAAATCTTCTTGTCCAGAAATCCAGTACCAACATTGCTTGGGGACATCCTTCACTCATTTTACACACGAACAATGAGACAGAGGGATGTTCTCATGTGTTGTACTCCTCTCCTTGCAAGGTGGTTTATTTCGCACCTTCCACAATCTGTCTTGAAGAATAACCAAGGCTCAAGGTGGTCCCAACGGTTGATGACTCTTACTCACTCTGATGTACATTGGTGTTCTCGGTCCATAGAAAATGTCATCATCGTCGATCGTTGCGGAGAGTTTCCTAATGTTCCTTTACTTGGAATCAGAGAAGGTATCACCTACAACCCTTGCCTAGCTTTGAGGAAATTTGGATATGCACGGAGGGATGGCCCTCATGACATGTTGATTCCTGACCTAGTTTTTGACTTCGACAACGATGCGCAAGGACTTCGCCAAAGATTCATCCGAGCTTGGGGGAGGCCCAACAAGGTTGATAGCAAGACTCTGGGACACAAGAACTCCATCCCTCTTGAGCCTTATCTCAAGTGGGTACGAGCCCGAGCCCAAAGTCTAATGATGCCTTATCCTCATGTACTCCCTGTGATTAAAGAGCCCGTCAAGGAAGGAGAGGTTCCCTACACCATCCTACATCCTGACATGCCTACATCGTGGGAGGAAATGCAGAAAAGTTGGATTCAGCTCAAGGAGGAACAAAACACTTTTGAAGCTAGCTACTACGCCAGTGAGAAGAAGGTTCTAGAGCTTACCCGCCGACTCCATGAGCAAGAGGCCCTCAACACCTTCATTGCGCCAAAGAGGATGCGCAACGTCTTTTTGCCTTGAGAAGTTGTTTTTGTAATATTTGGCCCATGGGGCATTTATGTACTAACAAATTCCTTCTTATTAATATGACGTGCGTTCCTTTTTGTCTACAACAATTTTGAATGTTCCAAATCCTTGAATGCATTACATACATAAGCATATCATTCATCATGTGCATAAGCAGGTCTCACTCCAGGTTCCCTTATCTGTCTGCTGTTTATTTCAGTAGGATGGATCTTGAGCAAACAGTCAAAGACCTGCAAACTCAAAATGCACAGTTCCAGCAACTCCTGATGACCTTGGCTAAGGGTCAGGAGGATCTCAAGACCTTGCTGGGGAATAAAGACCCAGTGAAAAAGAAGAAAAAAAGACTCGGGGTGGCTACTTTAGGGAGAAGACTTGACGGAGAGGCCAGGAGAGTGCTTGAATTTCCTCCTACTTCTGATGAAGGGACCAGTAAAGGAGGTGGGGCTGCGGTACCTTCCGAGTCCGATGTGGAAGAAGAAGAGGTCGAGGAGGATGAAGACTACTCTGATCAACAGTACCCTCCAGCTGATGATAAATACAAAGGTTTAGAAGACAGGTTGGCTGCCATGGAGCTACAAAGGGTACCGGGTTTGGATTTCGAAGACTTGGGTTTGGTTGCCGGGATTGTGATTCCCCCAAAGTTCAAAGTGCCAGTTTTTGTGAGGTATGATGGGTTGTCCTGTCCAAAAATGCATCTCAGGTCCTACGTAAGAAATATTCAACCCTATACGGCAGATAAAAACCTTTGGATTCATTTCTTTCAAGACAGCTTTTCTGGGGCTCAGTTGGAGTGGTTCTATCAGCTAGAGGGAACCAGCATCAGAAACTGGGAAGACTTGGCCACCGCCTTCTACAAACAATATCAGTACAATTCTGACCTTGCTCCTACGCGTACCCAACTTCAGGGTATGTCACTGGGAACAGGCGAAGGATTCAAAGAATATGCACAAAAATGGAGGGATTTGGCTGGCAGGGTGCAGCCTCCTTTAACCGACCGTGAACTTGTTGATATGTTTCTAGGGACCCTATCTGGGCCATTTTTCAATCATCTGATTGGTAACTCTTCCGCAGGGTTTACCGATTTGATCTTAACAGGCGAAAGAATAGAAGCTGGCATCAAGTCAGGAAAGATTCAGAAGGGTGTCGCTGCAAGTGTTGAGAAGTAACCTTTCAAGAAAGAAACAGCTGTGGTATACTCCCAAAGAAGAGCAGGGAAGACTGAGCGCCGGCCGACTGTGGGGGCCGTAATGATTCAAAACCCTTCAAGTGAGCAGCCTCGCTATAACCAGTCCAGACCAAATCAGCAACGGGTGGAACGGCCACAACGGCAGTTCACCCGTATTAATATGACTCCAGCGCAAGTGCTTCCTCATCTGTTGAAGTTGAATCTCGCCACTATCAAAGAGGCACCAAAGAATGTGAATACATCCTCTCCGCATTATCATCCTAATGCTAAATGCGCCTACCATTCTGACAGTATCGGGCACGACACCAATGATTGTTGGGCACTCAAGCATAAAATCCAAGACCTGATAGAGGCGAAGGAGGTGGAGTTCGATGCTCCGGAGAAGCCTAATGTGATATCTGCTTCCATGCCGAAGCACGGCCGAAATGTCAATGCCATTGAAGAAGATTTGTATGTTGCTGATGTCAATGATCTGATAACTCCGTTGCTAACCATCAAGTTGAATCTGTTAAAGGTCGGGATCTTCCCGGGATGTAAAGAAGACTGCTATTGTTGTTACTCTCTGCCGTTTGATTGTCCGTTACTGAAGAAAGGCATCCAAGGCCTAATGGATAGTCGACAAATTTTGTTTGAAAAAGTTTCTGCCATTCCAACTCACACTGAAGATGTCTCAATCATAACCATTCACGCCAATCTTTCCAAGGCCGTCAGAAAGCCTGTTAAGATTACACCAGCTACGAAGTCTGTTCCTTTGAAGATAACAATGCAAGGGCATGTCCCCTATGTTTCTGAGAAGTCAATACCATGGAACTATGGCGGTGACGTCTACTACCATGGTATTAAACAAATCGAAATAACTGAAGAAAGTTCGGATGATGAAGAAGCCAGCATTGGAAACATTGCAGGCACGAGCAAAATCACCCGGAGCGGGAGAATATTTTCTCTAGAGATTGCCCCTCCAAGAGAAATCTTTGGACCCTCATCAGCGGACAAGGTCATCCCTGCACCAATAAAACTCTCCGCTAGAACCCCTTTGATTGAAGATGTTGTTGTTCCTAGTACTGTCCCTCCTACCGCTGTTGATAAGGGTAAGGGAATCCAAGATGGGCTCGTCAGGACGAGGGCTCAACCCTTGGTCATTCCGGAAACCTCCAAGAAGGAAATGGATGAGATCTTGAAGATAATCAAAAGGAGTGATTACGATGTGGTAGAACAATTGGGGCAAACCCCTTCAAAGATCTCCATTCTGGCACTACTACTTTGCTCGGAAGCGCACGCTAAAGCTCTGATAAAATTCCTGAAGGCAGCCCATGTGCCCCAGGAAACCTCTGCAGATCAATTTCAGAATTGCGTGGCTAGCCTGACTGCGGACAATGGATTAGGTTTCTCTGATGCCGACCTAACTCCTAAAGGTAGAAACCACAATGATGCTTTGCACATTTCAGTCGAGTGCCGGGGAACTACTCTCGCACATGTCTTGGTCGACACTGGTTCGTCGCTGAATGTACTGCCTAAGAAAGCTTTGGACCGACTAGATTGTAAAGGGTTGGAGTTGAAGCCGAGTGATATTGTTGTCAGAGCTTTCGATGGTTCGAAGAGAATGGTCCATGGGGAGGTTGAAATTCCCATCAAGATAGGCACTGAGGTGTTTAAATCTACTTTCTATGTGATGGACATCCGTCCGTCATACTCTTGCTTGTTGGGTAGGCCTTGGATACTCCATGCTGGGGCAGTCACCTCCTCCTTACATCAGATGTTGAAGTATCCTGTTAAGGGAAATATCATTACTGTCCATGGCGAAGAGGAGTACATGATCAGCCACTTAAACTCATTCCGGTACGTGGAGGTAGAGGGGGAGTTCATTGAGACGCCTTTTCAGCATTTCGAAGAAGTCCTTCCTGAAATAATAGTAGCAAAGTTGGCAGCTGAGACACCGAGGCAGATGGCCAGGATGGCATCTCTGGAGGACGCAAAGGCCGCAATAAAGGAAGGGAAGAATTCAGCATGGGGGAGGTTGCCTGATATTCCGCATAAAACAGACAAATTTGGATTAGGTTTCACTACCGTGGGCCAAAAAGCTATGCGTCGTTCGAAGATTGAAAGAGCGCCAGTCAAAATTTCTCCCTACGGAATCAACGCTTTGGAGGATGAAGACAAAGAGAGCAACATCGAAGAGTGGATCTACCCAACTGTCAAAGGAGGATTGTGCAACTGGGAGGCAAAAGACTTTGTCCCCATCACTTTTATTCATCAGTAATTTATCTGCCAAACATTTCCCATTTGGTCTGTAATATTTGTTTCTGAACAATCTGCACACTATCTTTTCACCTCATGCCTTGTCCGGGGCATGTAGGTCCATTTGTAAGGGTTTTGATTATTTTTCATATCCATATGCCATGTTTAATGATTCATTGGACGTTTTTCATTTGATAAACTGTTGTGTTCATTTTCTTTCCTTTTGCATTTTTTGTTTAAGGATGGCTATCCCTTACACACACCCACACTCACAAATGCAGGTACCCATCCACTCCGGATTCCATGGGTGACGATTCTGCTATATCCTTCAATAACTCTGAAGATCTGGTCAATCAAGCCGAGTATGAAGATGACGAAGGTTGTGAAGTACCGGGGGAATTGGCCAGACTTCTACAGCAAGAGGAAAGGGCCATCTTACCGCACGAAGAGTCATTGGAAACTGTCAACTTAGGGACCGAGGAAGACCGGAAGGAGGTGCAAGTGGGTGCCAATCTGGAACCGAGTGTCAAGGAACGCCTGATACAGTTGTTGAATGAGTATGTTGAAATCTTCGCTTGGTCTTATGAAGACATGCCGGGTTTAGACACAGACATCGTGGTTCACCGTCTCCCCACAAGAGAGGATTGTCCATCGATCAAGCAAAAAGTCTGCCGAATGAGGCCTGACATGTCTGAAAAAATCAAAGCAGAAGTGATGAAGCAATTCGACGCTGGCTTCCTGGCTGTTACGTCCTATCCTCAATGGGTCGCTAACATCGTGCCAGTACCCAAGAAAGACGGCAAAGTCAGGATGTGTGTAGACTACCGGGATTTGAATAGGGCTAGCCCCAAAGATGATTTTCCGCTTCCACACATTGACATTTTGATCGACAATACAGCTCAGCACAAAGTGTTTTCCTTCATGGATGGATTCTCGGGTTACAATCAAATAAAAATGGCCCCCGAGAATATGGAGAAAACAACTTTTGTCACGCAATAGGGCACTTTCTGTTACAAGGTGATGTCGTTCGGGCTGAAGAATGCAGGGGCAACTTATCAACGCGCCATGGTAGCTTTGTTTCATGATATGATACATACGGAGATTGAAGTTTATGTAGACGATATGATAGCTCGGTCACAAACAGAGGAGGAGCACCTTGAGCATCTAGAAAAGCTGTTTGCCAGGTTGAAAGAATACAAACTCAGGCTGAATCCAAGTAAGTTCACTTTTGGAGTTAGGTCTGGTAAACTTCTAGGATTCATTGTAAGCAACAAAGGAATTGAAGTCGATCCAGCAAAAGTGAAAGCAATACAAGAGATGCCTGCTCCCCGTACTGAAAAGGAGGTTAGAGGGTTCTTGGGGCGCTTGAACTATATTGCCAAATTCATCTCTCATCTGACTTCTACCTGTGAGCCAATTTTCAAACTCTTGAAGAAAGATCAGGTAGTCGAATGGAACGACGATTGCCAAGCTGCTTTTGATAAAATCAAGGAGTATTTACTAGAACCTCCTATTCTGATGCCACCCGTCGAAGGAAGACCATTGATCATGTATCTGGCCGTCTTGGATAACTCAATGGGGTGTGTTTTGGGCCAGCATGACGAGTCTGGTCGAAAAGAGCATGCTATTTATTACCTTAGCAAAAAGTTTACCGACTGTGAGACTCGCTACTCACTGCTCGAGAAAACTTGTTGCGCTTTGGTATGGGCTGCTCGCCGACTAAGACAGTATATGTTGACTTATACTACCTTGTTGATCTCCAAAATGGATCCTATCAAGTATATCTTCGAAAAGCCCGCTTTATCTGGAAGGATAGCCAGATGGCAAATGATCTTAACCGAGTATGACATCCAGTACACCACTCAAAAAGCTATAAAAGGGAGTGTACTAGCTGACCATCTGGCTCATCAAGATATCGAAGATTATCAACCCATGAGATTTGACTTCCCAGACGAGGACATCATGAATTTGGACAGCATTGAAGGTGACGGACCGTATGACGGACACGAAAAGGGATCCCGATGGACCCTGTACTTTGATGGTGCTTCGAATGCACTTGGAAACGGTATCGGCGCGGTACTCATTTCTCCGGAAGGTTGTCACACACCTTTCACGGCCCGACTTTGCTTCAGCTGCACAAACAACATGGCTGAGTATGAAGCTTGCATCTTTGGTCTCAAGGCTGCTATAGACTTGGGGATCAAATCTTTGATCGTATTTGGGGACTCGGCTTTGGTTATCAGTCAAATCAAAGGAGAGTGGGATACCAAACATCCTAATCTTATCCCATACAAAGAACATGTCCTGACATTGTTGCCTCATTTCGAGCAAATTACCTTCGAGCATTTCCCGCGATAAGAGAATCAGCTAGCAGATGCTCTAGCCACAATGTCCTCCATGTTTAAACTCAACTGGGATAACGAGGCTCCCCAAATCACCATCGAGCGAATGGATGAACCTGCACATTGTCACGAGATTAATACCGAAGAAGTAGTGGAACAACCTTGGTTCCATGAAATCAAAAGGTATCTCGAGACTAGAGATTATCCCGAAGGAGCTTCCGTAAATGATAAGAAGTTCTTAAGGAAATTTGCTGCCAAATTCTTCCTGAGCAACGACATCCTTTACAAACGAAGCCATGATTGTGTATTACTCCGATGCGTAGACAAAGCTGAAGCAGAGTTGATCATGACTGAGATACACAGTGGCACATTTGGCACTCACTTGAGCGGGCATACAATGGCTAAGAAGATCCTAAGGGCAGGCTATTATTGGTCTACCATGGAGGCTGACTGCCATCAACATTCCCGTACCTGCCACAAATGTCAAGTCTACGCTGACAAAGTTCATATCCCTCCGGTTCCTCTCAATGTTCTGACTGCTCCTTGGCCATTTGCAATGTGGGGCATTGACATGATTGGAGAGATCAAGCCCACAGCTTCCAACGGACATCGCTTCATCCTAGTTGCCATTGACTATTTCACCAAATGGGTTGAAGCAGCTTCCTTCGCCTCTGTTACTAAAAATGTGGTTGCCCGCTTTATCAAGCAAAATCTCATATGCCGGTATGGTGTTCCAGACAGGATCATCACAGACAACGGTACAAATCTGAATAACACAATGATCACCGCTTTGTGCGAACAGTTCAAGATTTATCATCACAATTCATCTCCCTATCGGCCGAAGATGAACGGTGCTGTTGAAGCTGCGAACAAAAACATTAAGAAGATCATTCAGAAAATGACAGTCACTTACAAAGACTGGCATGAGATGTTACTGTTTGCTCTACATGGATACCGTACGACGACACGTACTTCAACCGGGGCAACCCCATTTTCTTTGGTATATGGCATGGAAGCTGTCCTGCCTATGGAAGTTCAGATTCCTTCTCTAAGGATTATGAAGGACGCAGGTTTGAATGAAGATGATTGGATGCAGACCCAACTTGATCAACTCAATTTGATCGACGAAAAGCGACTCGCTGCTATATGCCATGGTCAGACGTATCAAAAACGGATGATCAAGGCCTTCAATAAGAAAGTCAGACGTCAAGTGTATCAAGTCAGAGATCTCGTAATCAAGCGGATTATCTTACCGCAAAGTGATCCCAGGGGCAAATGGACTCCTACATATGAAGGACCATTTGTGATCAAGAGCATATTTTCTGGTGGTGCAATGATTCTGACCACCATGGACGGTGACGACCTGTCGCACCCTGCGAACGCAGACATAGTCAAAAGATACTACGCATAAAATAACCCGACAAGTTGAAAACCCGAAAGGGCGGCTTGGGCAAAAATGGGCATCCCGGTGAACCAAAAACCCGAAAGGGCGGTTCAGGCAAAAATTAGGGATAAAAACAAAAAAAATATGTACACCCGGCAAGTTGAAAACCCGAAAGGGCGACTTGGGCAAAAAGGGGTTTCCCGGTGGATCGAAAACCCGAAAGGGCGATTCAGGCAAAAGTTAGGGAATTAAAGCATATGACTATGTCTCGTCGGATCACTTCAAAGACAATCTCTTCATCAACCAGTTCCAGGCTTCTGATCAATCCAGTCATCGGCAGACGAAGCACTGAATGGACAGATATTCAGAGTTGTGAAGGCTATAGCGGAATGGAATCCCATGGAATTATTTCACATAGCCATCTTTATTTTGTATAAATCTTCCAATATTTACGACAAAATCCTCTTACTAGGATGATTGTCTCCTTTGTACAAATATACTCATAGAAAGTCAATATAAATACTCTTCCCAGAAATTTGTGTCATTTCCTTTGTCTTTTTCTCTTGCACTAATTGTTTTATTTTGAGAAACGTCCAATGTTTTGTTAAATTAGCATATGCGTTTGAACATAATCATTTCCTTATGAATCAAGAAAGAGGATTACTGATAGGTTGAAGGTACAGTTGGATATCTTGATACCCTTTCAAAAGAAACCCCCAGGAGATTTGAAATCCATATCCCCAACAAGTCTTGAAGCTTATCCCCAGTAGATTCTGGAAGCTTATCTCCTGCAGAGTACGGACGTCTCTCCCAAGTTTTATTCAAAGTTATTTCTCACAAGGGCTTATAACTGGGTTATCCTCAGCTGATTGCCATGGAAGATCGCACTCAGCAAGTTTCTTCCTATCCCCAACGGAGTTCATCAGAGTTCCCCAACATAACTTACCAATACAATCCCCAGAGGAGTTTATCTTTGTTATCCCCAGCCAGAGAATCCTCCAGAACTCAATTCCCCTCAGAGTTTAAGTTTCAGTATCCCCAGTAGAGCTAAAACTTCAAACTATCAATCCCCAACGGAGCCAGACTAGTGAACCTTTTTCCCCACAGAAATACTTCTCACTAGACTGAAGATTCTCAAATCATACTTCCCCAGCATGGGTCTACCAGGTTCTAAAATCCCCAGTAGACATCATCAGAAATTCTCTTACCCTGCAAGTCACCAAGGAAATTCCAAGTCCCCGCAAGTGGTTCCAAGGCCCCTCAACAATTGAAGGTCTGGTATTCCCCAAGCAAATCTGAAGACTTTCAGTTGTCAGTTCCTCATTGTATTCTCCAGTGAAGATCTCCTCAAGATAGGAATTCCCCAGTAGTTTGGCATACAACCCAAGCCCCTTATTCTCCAGCAACCACCAGGAATTATTCTTCCCGGCAGCAGTCAAGATGCTTTTATCTTCAGCCATCTCGGATTCATCTATCCTCCGCAAGGCAGCTCTTCAGCTTACATGCGCATTCATTTACATCCATATCATATAACATACGTTGCATCATGCGTCATGACATTGCATACAACTAACTCTTTACCTTTTCAGGTAAGATCAGTCGACAGACAAAAATCATTATCTTACGAGATTCTTTCCAAGAATAGTTCAGATGTGACCCAGACATGGCAACATCCTGATGCTTATTCCAGATTCATCTAGATGCAGTTTTACACAAGCTCATCATCAGGAAACCCTACACCGGTTCCTCCTCAAACTTCAAGATTTCTGAAAACAGTTCACGGGTTCTCCAAGTAACGGATGTTGACCTATCACTTGTTCAGTTTCTTATCAAGACTTCTGAAAACAGCTTATGGATTCTTCCCAACAACAGATGTTAATCTATCAACTTGTTCAGATGCAACCTTTTGAAAACAGTTTACGGACGCTTCCCAACAACGGATGATGCTCTATTGCTTATTCAACTTCAAGATTTCTGATAACAGTTCACGGGCTCTCCAAGTAACGGATGTTGACCTATCACTTGTTCAGTTTCTTCTCAAGACTTCTGAAAACAGTTTATGGATTCTTCCCAACAACGGATGTTAATCTATCAACTTGTTCAGATGCAATTTTTTGAAAACAGTTTACGGACGCTTCCCAACAACGGATGCTGCTCTATTGCTTATTCAACTTCAAGATTTCTGAAAACAGTTCACGGGTTCTCCAAGTAACGGATGTTGACCTATCACTTGTTCAGTTTCTTCTCAAGACCTCTGAAAACAGTTTATGGATTCATCCCAACAACGGATGTCAATCTATTGCTTGTTCAGACCCCCAGTTCAGATATGGTTCAAAACATGGACACCTTTCTGATACTCATTACCAGATGGCATCTTTAAGCCCATCCCCGACAAGATTCTATCACTCTTCCAGATGGCATCGTTAAGCCCATCTCCAAATGGCATCTCTAAGCCTATTCCCGCATCCATTGCTTTGACGAGTGCAAATTTCCGGGCACTCTAGTGTCCAATCTCCTTTTACCCTCGAGTCGCGAAAGGCAAACTTGCCAATCTAACTCTTCAGGTTCAAGAAGATTGAACAGGGGCAACTGTTGTACCCCAAAATTTGCCCTCCCATTTCTCAATGATTTCTCATCACAAAACCCTTGGAGCTCAAGATCCAATTAGGGTTTCCTCTGCTCAAGACTTCTCCTTGCACTATTGACCCAAATTAGGGTTTGTGTTTGCACAAAGATGTCTTGACCAAAAATGCCTAAGATAACTTTCATGCTTCACATTGGACTCCCAAGTTTATCCATACCAAGTTTCAAGCTTTGATTCCAAGTTTTGCCCAGTCAATTGGACAGTTAACCTAGAAATCAACTGTATTGGGGAAAAAGTCAATTGTGGCCAATTGACAGTCAAATCTCATGAAAATTGACCCACATCAACATTATGAACTCACATGGACCATTTGATCAAGTTTGGATCACAATTCCACAAGAAATTTGATCAGATCATCAAAAGGGCAAAATGGTCATTTTTAGGGTTTTGACTGCACAAAGGCAATTTTTGACTGTTTGACCTAGCCAATGGCAAACCAAGCTCACATATGGACTCAAGGACCCCATGTAATTGTCTTGACATGATCAACAAGTTCAAAAGATCCCAAATGCACAAGATTGACAGTTGAATTTCCCAGTCAATTGATCAATTTTGACTGTATACTGAAAAGTCAAACTTTGACTTTTTGGTCAAAATCAAGTGTCAAGATTCATTTTTCATCAAAACATGCCAAATCATGAAACTTGTTCATCAAGAAATCCAAAATTGCAAATTAGGGTTTGAAATGAAGATTTTTCATAACTTAGAATTTTTCTAAGTTATGAAAAACCCTAATTTTTTCCTAACTTTGCCCCACTTTCTCACCAAGATTCATTTGGATTCAAGCAAACGTCAAAACATGAAAGTTGTAGCCTATTGCATAATCTACAACTTTGATTCACAAAGTTTTCCCAAAAGAAGCTTGTATCTCAAGTTACAATTTTTGGAACAAGGGTACCAAACCATTTTTAACTTAGAGAAATTTTGACCTATTTTAGGCAAGGTTTTTACCTAACTTCAAGACCATTTTTCACATACTTCCACTTGTAATTTCAATTTGCATTTCAAAGATGGATTGTAGTACACATTCCAAGCTTTCCAAAATGTCAAAGAACTCATCAAACGACCTCATGGTTAGGGAGAATCGAATTTGTCAATATGGGCAAAAGTCACTTTGTTCATGAGCCATTTCCATGTTCATAACATTGCCATTTTCAAGTCAGCTTGGTTTATGCTACATTACAAGCCTCTAATCCCATTTGCACTCAATAATTTAATGCATACTCATTGTGCCAAGACCTTATTTTATGTGTTCAAGCATTGTATGCAAAATAAAGCCATAAGTAGAAAAAGCAAATTATCCATTTTAGAAAAGTATGGCTTTATGTCAATTTGCAAATCAAGAGGTACACAGAAAATCTCTTTGGCACAAGTTATTAGGCTAATCCCACTGATCAAGGGCAAGCTTAGCAGCACATTAGAGGGGCCTCCATCAGTCTAGACAAGGACTTAGCATTTTGTTGCTTAAAGGTGAAGAAAACATGCATAACATAGACCAACTCTCATTTCTGCCAAGACCAACTGAAGCAAACTTGTTTAACACATTCTAAACACTAAACCTAAACTGAAACACAAGCCAACCAAGTTCCAAACATCCTAAAACTCAGAATCACCATAAAACTGCAAAAACAGGGCATAAGCTGCAGTTAGACTTCCATAGTTCATTTCCATCGTGCACCTTGGCCAAAAGCACTTCAAACACTTTCCCTACCATCCATACAAACTGTCCAAAGCATTAGAAGCAGACTGTAACACCCCTAACCAACATCACCATTTTCATTTTTCTGTTTTGCAGTTGAAGTGCCACAACTCGATTCAGCTAGTTTCAAAGCAAAGTAAAACTTGGAATAGCATCCCTGGACATCAAGGAAGCTGTACCAATCATCACCTTGCTCTGAAAGTACCTCCATCATCAGATACAACTTCAACTGAACAGGTATCTTCTTGAACTTCTATCTCCCAATGTAGGCATCATTATCTCTAAGTTTGTGAATAAGAAGTGTTCTACTCATGCCCCTGAAACTGTACGTGCTTTTACTTTCCATTTATTTTGCCTGAGCTGTGAGAATTTAAGGTCTGAACACTGGTAAAAAGTTAGGTTAAGATTTGGGAATGATGAAATTCTCTCTCATTTCTGAGAGTTAGGATGAGTTCTTTACATATTTAGAATCGTGGCTTGATGATTAACATTTCTTATGTTGTAAGTTTGTGCTAAAACTCAAGGAATCAGGATGTTTGAATTCATGAACAAGGCGCGCGTTTTTTGTCACAGTTCTGGCCAGAGATTGAAGAAAGACCTATTGGGCTGGGCTTGTTCTATATTTCTTATTTGCACCTTGCTTTTGGTTTTACACCCCCTAGGCCCATTTTGTTTATTTGCATGATTTTTTGACTTTTCTTTTCTTATTCTGACTTATTTATTTTTCCTAATAATATTAAAAACATAAAAAATATTTTTTACACCATTTTTATATTTTTTAGGTATTTATTTGTTTATATAGACATTTGTACATGAATAATATATAAATACTATTATTTATAAAAACTAGAAAAATAATGCAAATATATTTTATTTCTGATTTTTATTTCATTTTCTCTTTTGAAAACATTTTATATCAAAAATACTTTTTTTTATAAATATTAAATATTATTATTTTGTATATATAATACATATTTAGAAAATAATACAAATATATATATATATATATTTATTAGAATATTTAGGTAAATAATATAAAAATACATACATTTTTTATTTTATTAATATTTGACAGAAAAAATACTTTTTTATAAATATACTTCATTTTTATTTTATTTTGTACATAATTACTAAATATTTGTATATATTAAATAATTAATACTTTTACTTAATAAAATTAGGGTTTTGCCCTAAATACACAAAAAAACTCCACAAAAAAAATAATACTTTTCATTTTTATTTTTGACATAAAAAATACTTTTTTCCATACATATAAAAAACCTTTTTGCATCTTGCATATTTATTTTATTTCTATTTAATTTGTGCAAGTTAATTATCTTGTAAATAATTCAATTGATGTAATAATTCAATTTGTCCATTTGAACATTTGTACCCCCCTTCCCATATTGTGTTGTAATAGTGTAGGAACTTTACTTTTCGCACTTTAACGCTTTCTAAACATACCATGTTAGAATTAGGGTTTGTATGCAAATAAAAAGAACAAAATAGTTTGACCTAATTTCAAGATAATCAAGCATGAAAATGGACAACACATATCAGACTTGCACCCCTAGGGTACTCCACTTGTTGCCTTCAAAAATGGGCCATATTGCATGTTAGGTCTCTTTGGGCAAAAACAAAACAAACAATCAAATGATCATAGTCCCTCGATGACGCTTTCGAAAGTTGCCTAAAAAATGATCAAGTCCCTTAAAGGAAAATTGCCCAAAGATACTTGGCACCATTGCAATTATGGTCTAAACGATGACCCGCGCCCGTCCCTTTCACATCCTAACACAAGATTATCCACCAAATGCAATGGTGGAACAAAATTGTTAAAAGGGTTAAAACATAACAAAAATCTTTGAGAACTTTAGGGTAGATAGCTCTTAAGTACTTGTCAACTTGCAAAACAAAAACTCTTGCCTATTTTTCAAACCACGTTTCACAAACACTTTCAAAACAAACTTTCAAAAAACCTTGAAACATCTTTTCAAAAAGACAAACACCTTTTGTAAAACATTCGAGTAAAGAATTGTTACAAGGGTAGCCTAGACAAGGCATCTTTTTCAAAACATTTTCAAAACCACACGCAAAAGCACCATTTCAAACAATTGAAAACCAAGGCAAGTTGATCTAAGCAAGTACCTAAGAGCCCATGGATAACCATGGATAGAAAGGGTGCTAATACCTTCCCTTTCTATAATCTACTCCCCGAACCCACGAAATATCTCAAAGGTTTTTGCTGTGCTTTTTAAACCTTTCCTTTAGGATAAAATAAAAAGTCGGTGGCGACTCTTGCTCAACCGAAACATTTGCGAATACAAACGCAAAACCCTAGTCAGTTATCCCACCGTATCACACAATGTTTTGAGAAATATGGGAGGGAAAATTTTGGGGTACAACACCAGTCTTTGCTAAATACGACGGGGTCTCCTGCCCAAAGTTGCACCTCCGCTCGTATGTTAGAAAGATTCAACCATACACCGCTGACAAGAACCTTTGGATTCACTTCTTTCAAGATAGTCTTTCAGGGACTCAACTTGAATGGTTTTACCAACTGGAAGGAGCTAACGTCCATAACTGGGAGGACCTTGCTGCTGCTTTCTACAAGCAGTACCAGTAAAATGTCGACCTTTCTCCCATGCGTACCCAACTTCAGGGTATGTCTATGGGAGCGAGCGAAGGCTTTAAGGACTACGCTCAGAAATGGAGGGACCTTGCTGGAAGAGTCCAACCCCCTATGGCTGAGAGGGAGTTGGTAGACATGTTTCTTGGAACACTGTCTAGTCCGTATTTTAATCACCTGATTGGAAGTTCATCGTCCGGGTTTACGGAGCTGATAATGACTAGGGAGAGAGTTGAAGCCGGTATTAAGAGCGGCAAGTTACAGAAAGGTGATTCGTCAAGCACGGAGAAGAAGCCTTTTAAGAAGGAATCCATCGCAGTTTACAGCACGAAGAGCCATAACAGACCTGAGCGCCGCCAAGCAGTTAATGCGGTGGTTATATCAAGACCTGCTATTGCTCCTCAATGCAACAATCAGCCAAGGGCAGAAAGGCCGCAAAGACAATTTACTCGGATCAGTATGACCCTATCTCAGATTCTGCCGCAGTTATTAAAGACCAATTTGGTGATTCCGAAGGAGGCCCCGAAGAATCCCAACACTACATCACCGTTGTACAATCCAAACGCCCGCTGTGCTTTTCACTCCGATAGCCCGGGGCATGATACGAATAATTGCTGGGTCTTGAAGAATAAAGTGCAGGATCTGATTGATGCTAAGGAGATTGAATTCGAAGCACCGGAAAAACCTAATTTCATGATTGCTCCTATGCCCAAGCATGGAGTGAATGTTGTAGATGAAGACTCGTTTGTGGTTTCTGTGAAAGACATTGCTACTCCATTAATGACTATGAAGAAGAACCTTCTGTTAGCCGGTTTATTTCCGGGCTGTGGAGAAGGTTGCCATCTGTGTTCCGTCCTACCTACTGGTTTCCATCTTTTGAAGTCAGGTGTCCAACGCTTGATAGATAACAAAGAAATTCTGTTTGAGAAGACTGTTGTTCCTTTGGTTCCTTTTGAAGATGTTTCTATAATTACCATTTCCTCCAATTCTTCCAAGATTCCTCAAGAAAGCCTGCTAGAATTACATATGTTATGAGAATCGCTCCATTGATCATTACCATTCCTGGGCATATCCCCTATACATCGGATAAGGTTGTCCCGTGGCACTACGGGGATGATGTGTATTATCACGGAATTAAACAAGACTTGAATGCTGAAGAGGCTGATACTGACGTCAGCAATATTGTTGGATCTAGTAAAGTCACATGAAGCGAAATACTTTTCTTCCCTGAGATCTCTCCACCGACTGTTTGGAAGCCTGTTGTTATTACACCTACTAGTACACCTGCTACTGTCACTGTTCATGTTCCAATCCTTACCCCTGTTTCCGAGTCATCTGACACTCGGGGCAAAGGGATCATCGGTGAGCTTGCCCAGACGGAGGCACCGAGGAAGATTACTGTTGAAGCCTCTAGACAGGAGATAGAGGAAATCCTAAAGATCATCAAGAAAAGCGACTACAACGTAGTTGAGCAGCTGGGGAAAACCTAGTCCAAGATCTTTATGTTGTCTTTGTTGCTATGCTCAGAAGCCCATGCCAAGGCTCTGATTGCTTTCCTGAAAACTGCGCACGTTCCGCAAGAAACATCTGCTGACCAATTCAAAGATTGTGTGGCTAGTTTAACTGCTGATAATGGTTTGGGTTTCTCTGACGCAGACTTGACTGCTAAGGGGAAGAATCACAATGATGCTCTACATGTTTCAATCGAGTGCAGGGGCACTACCCTAGCTCACGTATTAGTAGATACTAGGTCATTGTTGAATGTTCTACCCAATAAGGCGTTGGACCGGTTAGACTGTGAAGGGCTGGTGCTGAAACCAAGTAACATTGTGGTTAGGGCCTTTGACGGGTCCAAGAGGATGGTACATGGAGAAGTGAATATTCTAGTTAAGGTTGGTTCTCAGATTTTTGCGTCTACATTCTATGTGATGGACATTCGGCCATCTTATCCTTGTTTGCTGGGTCGCCCGTGGATCCACAAAGCTAGGGCAGTAACTTCTACGCTCCACCAGATGCTGAAATACCCAATAAAAGGGAAAATTGTTACAGTACGAGGAGAAGAGGAGTACATGGTGAGCCACCTCAACTATTTTCGGTATGTGGAGATGGACAGGGAGTTCATTGAGACCCCGTGTCAACATTTTGAAGAAGTCCCCCAGACGCTAGCATCAACTGAAATTGTTACTGAAGATCCTCCAATGAAGATGGCTTCCCTCAAGGATGCCCGGGCTGTTATTGAGAAAGGTGGGTGTGCAAATTGGGGCCAACTCCCTGACTTTGCACATAAGACTAACAAGTTTGGTTTAGGTTTCACTGCAGAAGCTTAAAGGGTTGTTCGGTGTGCACGGATCGGAGGACCTCCCCTGTTTATCACTAGTTCGGGAGTGAATGCCATTGATGACGGTGATGAAGATTCTGAGTTTGACAGTTGGATCTACCCGACTACCGACGACGGACTAAGAAATTGGACGGCAAAAGACTTTGTGCCAATTTCTTTTATTACCCAGTAATGAGACTTTTGTTTTGAGTTTGTAACAGACAATTTTTAAAACTTTATGGCCCAGTGTCTTACCCGAGGCACCGTGGCTTTATTTGTGAGGGATTTATATGTGTCATTACCATATATCATTAATAAAAGCATTGGACGTTTCTTGCATTTCAAATTTTGCGCTCCTTGTTTTTCTTTTCTATCTTGCAAAACAGCTATTTTACACACACTCACATATACAGGTCTACATCCACTCTGGATCCCACTGATAATGACTCTGCTACTACCAGTTATGACTTCAAAAGTCCGATCAACCAAGCCGAGGACGAAGGCGAGGATGATTGCGAAGTGCCTGGTGAACTTGCTAGATTGTTACTCCAGGAAGAGAGGGCCATACAGCCACATGAAGAGCCAGTGGAAACAATGAATCTGGGTACAGAGGTAGACAAGAAAGAGGTCAAGATCGGCGCGAATCTGGAGCCTAGTGTTAAGCAACGGTTGATTCAGATGCTGCGTGACTATGTTGAGATCTTTGCCTGGTCTTATGAAGATATGCCTGGGTTGGATACCGATATTGTCGTTCACCGCCTGCCTACCAAGGAAGATTGTCCTCTAGTGAAACAGAAAGTTCACTGAATGCGCCCAGAAATGTCTAAGAAAATCAAGGCTGAAGTTATGAAACAGTTTGATGCCGGTTTTCTAGCAGTTACTTCTTACCCGCAGTGGGTTGCCAACGTGGTTCCAGTGCCGAAGAAGGATGGTAAGGTTTGAATGTGTATAGACTATAGGTATCTGAACAGGGCGAGCCCCAAGGATGATTTCCCTCTGCCTCATATCAACGTTCTGGTTGATAACACCACACAGCATAAGGTCTTCTCCTTTATGGATGGTTTCTCCGGTTACAATCAGATTAAGATGGCTCCCGAGGATATGGAGAAGACAACCTTTGTTACCCAATGGGGTACCTTTTGCTACAAGGTCATGCCTTTTGGATTGAAGAATGTTGGGGCAACGTATCAGCGCGCCATGGTCGCTTTGTTCCATGACATGATCCATCATGAGATTTAGGTATACGTCGACGACATGATTGCAAGATCCCAAACTGAAGAAGAACATCTTGACCACCTTTAGAAGCTATTTGACAGGTTGAAGTTGTACAAGCTGAGGTTAAACCTGGACAAGTGCACCTTCGGGGTGAGATCTGGTAAGCTGCTGGGTTTCATCGTTAGCGATAAAGGTATTCAGGTGGATCCTGCAAAGGTGAAGGCTATACAGGAAATGCCAGCTCCCCGAACAGAAAAAGAAGTCAGAGGCTTTTTGGGACGTTCGAACTACATTGCTCGATTCATCTCACATCTGATTTCTACTTGTGAGCCAATCTTCAAATTACTGAAGAAAGATCAAGTGGTAAGATGGAATGATGAATGTCATGCCGCTTTCGAAAGGATCAAGGAATATCTCCAATAGCCACCTATTTTGATGCCTCTAGTTGAAGGGAGACCTCTGATCCTATACTTGACAGTACTCGACAACTCAATGGGGTGCGTGTTGGGGCAGCATGACGAGTCTGGCCGAAAAGAGCATGCTATTTATTACCTTAGCAAAAAGTTTACCGACTGCGAGACACGATACTCGTTGCTCGAGAAAACTTGTTGCGCTTTGGCATGGGCTGCTCACTAGCTGAGACAGTATATGCTGACTCACACTACTCTATTGATATCAAAGATGGATCTAATCAAGTATATCTTCGAAAAGCCTGCCTTGTCCGGAAGAATAGCGAGATGGAAAATGATCTTGACTGAGTATGACATCCAATACACGACCCAAAAAGCAATCAAGGGAAGTGTGTTGGCAGATCATCTGGAACATCAGGCTGTAGACGATTACCAGTCTATGAACTTTGAATTCCTGGATGAGAATATCATGATAGTGACTGATTGTGAAACACCTGGGCCGGATGAAGGACCTGAGGAAGGATCCCGATGGTCTATGTACTTTGATGGAGCTTCAAACGCTTTGGGCAATGGCATTGGCGCCGTGATCATATCTCCTAAGGGCTCTCATACTCCGTTCACCGCCCGACTATGCTTCAACTGCACCAATAACATGGCGGAGTATGAAGCGTGCATCATGGGTCTTCGAGCAGCAATTGACCTAAGGATTAAGTTCTTGAGTGTGTTCGGAGATTCCGCTCTCGTGATCAGTCAGATCAAAGGTGAGTGGGATACGAAACACCCAAATCTTATTCCTTACAAGGAGTATGTATTGACGTTGCTTCCACATTTCGAGGAGATTACCTTTGAACACTTCCCTAGAGAGGAGAATCAGTTGGCGGACACGCTGGCTACAATGTATTCTATGTTCAAAGTCAATTGGGACAACGAGGCTCCCCGAATTATCATTGAAAGATTGGACGGACCTACACATTGCTGCGACATTGAGACTGAAGAGGTAGCAGATAAACCCTGGTTTCACGAGGTAAAGAGGTATCTTGAGGCTCAAGAGTACCCCGAGGGTGCATTTGTTAATGATAAAAAGTTTCTGAGGAGGTTCGCAGCGAAGTTCTTCATCAGCAATGGTATCCTTTACAAGCGTAACCATGATTCAACCTTACTGCGATGTATGGATAAGAACGAGGCAGAAAGGATTATGGTAGATTTACATGAAGGTACTTTCAGAACTCATTCCAGTGGACACACCATGGCAAAGAAAATCCTACGGGCAGGATATTATTGGTCCACAATGGAAGCCGACTGCTATCAGCATTCTCGGACCTGTCATAAGTGCCAAGTCTATGCTGATAAGGTGCACATACCTCCAGTACCTCTGAATGTCTTGACGGAACCTTGGCCTTTTGCAATGTGGGGTATCGAAATGATCGGCGAGATCAGACCTACGACATCCAACGGGCATCGTTTCATCTTGGTAGCTTTTGATTACTTTACAAAGTGGGTTGAAGCAGCTTCATTTGCTACAGTGACCAAGAACGTCGTGGCACGGCTCATTCGGCACAACCTGATCTGTCGATATGGTGTACCAGAGAGGATCATTATGGACAATGGTACAAATCTCAATAATAAAATGATTATCGAGCTCTGCAAGCAGTTCAAGATACATCATCATAACTCTTTGAAGATGTGAAAAACACAAGAAGGGGGGTTGAATTGAAAAACTTGGATCAAATAAAAACAACTTAATGACACAGTATTTTTATCCTGGTTCGTTTGATCTCAAACTACTCCAGTCCACCCGTCAAGGTGATTTCGCCTCTCTCCAACGAGGTCTTAATCTACTATTCTCAAAGGATTACAACAGCTACTTTAACAAATGTTAAAGTCTTCTTAAGTACAACCACAATCCGGTTAATCTCAAGGAACTTCTTTTTACAATAAAAATGAACAAAGTGTGTTGATGTTTTCTAACAAAACAGTTTATCACAACTGTGATAAATTACACAGATTAAGCTTGGAATAGAATAAATTTGCTAGAGCTTAGATATGTGTGGTTTGGAAAGCTTGGCAAATTGTTGTGTGCGTATGTACGTGCTTCTTTCACAAGCAGACTTGTTTATATAGGCAAGGCGAAGAACATTGTCCATAAAGCAAGTTTAATGATAATAACACACTTTCCTTTTGAAGAAGATCTTGTCTGAAGAAAGCCGTTAGCATTTAATTCTGTCTTGAATAATTAATAACGCTTCCGAGTCTTCTTTGCTTTAACTGCTGATAACGCTTCAGAGTGTTGATGACTTGGTAAAGATGTCTTTGATCAGAGTCAGAGTGTACTTGTTTAGGCGCAGATTCTGGTCATCAAACTTCAGCGTATAATCTGGTAGCTTCAGCGTGTAACACATATTGCTGATCTTCTGATGCTGATTCCATCAGAACTTCTGCATATACAAAACATAATTTTAAGGAGCATATTTGTTCTTTGTATATATCTTTGAATTTAATTATTCTTTGTATTTTGTTATCATCAAAACTCTAATCAAGGGTTGTAGAATCAAACTATGTTCTAACAATCTCCCCCTTTTTGATGATGACAAAAACCAGATTTTTCAATTAAAAATAAAGAATATAAAGTATAGAATTAAGAAGAAAAACTCCCCCTGAGTTGATTACTTCCCTTAAATTCTTTGAGTCCTTGAGCATCAGAATTTGACTACGTCTTTCATCAGAGTTTTGTACCTGTTCAAGCTTTTCAGAAGAAAGAAATTAAGTAGATCAGAATGTTTGAGACTTATGTCTCAGTAATCCGTTATTGAAAATATCTTATTCTTTCTCCCCCTTTTTGTCAGCTATCGAAAAGAACATATAATCAGAGCTAAAAAGGATTTATATTAAACATAAGAAGCAATGATAAGAAGTTCAGAACAACACCAATGTAGAACAAATATTACAGATAAACATATTTTAAAAACAAAGGAAAATCTAAGATGGAGGAGGAAGGTGCGTGAGCAAAGCTTCCAACAAGCCCTTGATCTGGGTGTTGGTTTCCTCTTGTTTGCTTAACATGATCTTGATTTCCTTGATTGAATCATCCTGTTTATCCAACCTTTCCTGAATAACAATATTCGTTCTCTTTAGTTCTTCTAGAGTTTGCTTATCAGAAGAGGAACCTGGAGAATCTTCAGTAACTGGATGCTTCTCAGAGCATTCTGCAACGTGATCTTTTTGAACCAGTTCCTCTGCAGGAATCATCTTCTCTGGAGCAGAAGTCAGAATGAGACCTTCTGACTCTGGTTGAACTTTGTTTGCTGGACGATGTTCTGACCAGGGAGCATTGTCCAGAGGGAGAATTTCTTCCTTTAGCAGTTGGCTCAGAACTTGATCTTCAATTACCTTTAGTAGATTACTGAAATTCTGTTGAACTTGTCCATAGCTCTGTTCTTGCATCTTATGAGTTTCAGGACTTATCCATTTTCTGAAACTTGTCCAAAGATAATCTGAAGCAACATGATTAATCATCTCAAGACTAGCTTGCTTCAGAGAGGTTATCCATTTCTGCATTTCTGTTTCAAACATCAATAAACTAGTACCAACATCTGGTGAAGGTTCAGATGGTTTTGGTTTTGGAATGGCTGTTTTGTGAGTTATGGGAGCAAGACGTCCAAAAACAGTTAGATCAATGACAGTTTTGGCGTTGTCATATGGATTGCTATTTGGTGAGGGAGTGGGAGAGTCTGGTATAATTATTGGATTAGTTGGGGAATTTGGTGGAGTTGATTCTGGTGAAGAGGGAATTTGGGGAATATCCAGAATGGTCAGGGGCATACGGATCGCCAGAGGTTCAGTGATTCCAGGAATGGGAATGGTATCAGAATCTTCATATTGGTTGGATTGAATGTTATGAGGTTCTGGTTCACAGGATTCAGAAGGTTGGACCTCAAAAGTTTGAACTTCTTGTTGTGATTGTTCAGGTTGTGGAGAAGGCGGATGAATTTCTGGTTGAGGAGATGGAGGTAGTGGTATTTCTGGTTGTAGAGAGAGGGGAATATCTAGTTGTGGTGCTTCTGAAGTGGTTTCAGAGTTTGGATTTTCTGGTATGAGAGCAGAAATATTTTGGTCAAAAGTTTCAATATCTGATAAAACTTTTGCAAGTTCTGGTTGAGTTATTTCAGTATTTGGATTGATGGGTATGGAGTGAGTTTCTCTAAGACTTAGAGTTTCTGTGGGGTCAAAACCTATGTCAAAACCTATGTCAAAACCATCAAACGTTTGAGGGGTAGAAATTTCTGAATGGGTAGGTGTGATACGGTGGGAGAACTGACTTGAATTTTGCGTTTGTTTTCGCAAATGTTTCGGTTGAGCAAGAGTCGCCACCGACTTTTTATTTTATCCTAAGGAAAGGTTAAAAAGCACAGGAAAAACCTTTGAGATGTTTTTGTGGGTTCGGGGAGTAGATTATAGAAAGGGAAGGTATTAGCACCCTTTCTATCCATGGTTATCCATGGGCTCTTAGTTACTTGCTTAGATCACTTGCCTTTGTTTTCAATTGTTTGAAATGGTGCTTTGTGTGTGTGTTTTTGAAAATGTTTTGAAAAAGATGCCTTGTCTAGGCAACCATTGTAACAATTCTTTACTCGAATGTTTTACAAAGGTGTTTGTCTTTTTGAAAAGATGTTTCAATGTTTTTGAAAGTTGTTTTGAAAGTTGTGTTGTGGAGTGTGTTTTGAAAGTAGGCAAGTGTGTTTTGCAAGTTTGATCAAGTAACTAAGAGTTGTCTACCCCTAAATTTACTCAAAGATCTTTCTCATGTTTTAACCCTTTTAACAGTGTTGTTTCACCATTGTATTTGGTGAACAACCTTATGTTAGGATGTTAACGGGACGGGCGCGGGTCATCGTTTAGACCATGAATGCAATAGTGTCAAGTGTCTTTGGCATTTTTCTTGAGGGACTATGATCATTTTGCTTAGGCAACTTGATAGCGTCATCGAGGGACTATGATCATTTGATTTGTTTTTGTTTTGCCAAAGACACTCAACATGCAACATGGCCCATTTTTGAAGGCAACAAGTGGAGTAACCCTAAGGGTGCAAGTGTGCATTGTGTTGTCCATTTTCATGCTTTTTTGTCTTTGTATTAGTCAAACTATTTGTTATTTGATTTGCATACAAACCCTAGGTCTATCATGGCATAATTTGAAAGCTTTTAAATGCGGAAATTTAAAGTCCTAAATTATTACAACATGATAATGGGGATGGGGGTACAAATGTTTGAATGGGGGGATATTTGACAAGAAATTAAATCTAAACTATTACATCCATATCGAATATACAAATATTTAATTGTACAATATAAAGTAAACACAATAAATATGCAAAAGGTATTATGCACAAAATGATTTTTTATGTATGTGAAAGTATTTTTCAATGTAAAATATATAAAAAAAATAAAAGGCTCAAATTTTGAATATTTTTGTTATTTAGGGAAAAACCCTAGTTTTTTGAATAAATAGTATTTATTTATTAATTATATAAAATATTTGTTAATTATATACAAAAAATAAAAAAAAGAAGTATATTGTAAAAAAAAGTATTTTTGATGTCAAATATTAATAAAAATAAAAAGGTATTATTTTCATATTTTTATCCTAAGTATTCTAATAAAATATACAAATATTTATATTATATATTAAATATACTAAATATATACAAAAATAAGATATTAATTATTTACAAAAAAAAGTATATTTTAGAAAATGTTTTCAAAATGTAAACAAGAAATAATAACTGAAAAATAAATATTTTTGTATTATTTTCTAGGGTTTTAAATAAAAAGTATATATATTTATTTACATGCATATGTTAAATAAAACAAATAAATGCCAAATAAATGCAAAAAAAAAGGTGGAAAAATGTTTTTGGAGTTTTTTATGTTTGAACAAAAAATAATAAGTCAGAAACAAAAAGAAAAATGCAAAAATAATAAATATTTCACACAATGGGCCAGGGGGGTGTAAATGGAAAAAAAGGGTGTGAACAGCAAGCTGACTCAGGCCCGGCCCAAGCCAGCTTTGTCTTCAACCTCCAGCAATGTTCAAACAGAAAACGCGCGCGCCTCCTATACAATCATCATCTCCTGATTCTTTGACTTTTAACAAAAACTCATAACACAAACATTATAGAGCATCAAGAGACGAATTCAGACATATAAAACACTTGACCTAACTCTAAGAAACAAGGGAGAATTTCTTCATCCCCAATTTCTGACCTAATTTTTCTTCAATGTTCATGGCCAAAATTCTCACAGCATACTCAATATAAATGAAAAGTAATCATATGTATGGTTTCAGGGCTATGAGTAGAGCATGTCTCATTCACAAACCTAAGCCTAACTCTTCCTAGATTGAGAGATAGAAGTTCATGGTTTTACCTGTTTCAGCTTGACTTGAACAGAGCAATGTAGGTATCTTCAATGGAGTTTGAGCTTTGGTACAGCTTGCCTGAAGTCCAAGGATGCTTCTCCAACACTTAGTTTGCTTTGAATCACTCTGAATCGTGCTATGGAAGTCCTCCTGCAAAACTGAAAACTGAAAATGGCAAGTAATGTTAGGGATGTTACAGCTTGGGTTTAAGGCTTGGGATAGTTCCAATGGATGATATGGAATGTATTTGAACTGGTTTTAGCCAAAGTGCACGAGTGGAATGGATTGTGGAAGTCAAACTGCAACAGATGCCCTGTTTTGCAGAAAAAATGTGATTTTCTGTATGAGGAGGGATGAGGGGTGGTTTAGTCGTGCTTTAGGCCTGCTTGGATGTATGAAAGATGTTTGCAAAGTTTGTGTTTGGATGTGTTGACATGAATGAGAGATTGGTATGAGTTTGCCAAGTTTCTTCAAATGTAAGCAAGGATAGTGTAAGTGTCAATGCAGGCCTGTACCACACTCTATGTATGCTGCATATCTTGCCCTTGGTAACACAAATTTGTGGACTCTATCTGGCCTCAAAGATCTGGCTTGTACTTCTTGGATTTGGTATTTGACATAAAGCACTACTTTTCAAAAATGGCAAGTTTGCTTTTTCTACTTAAGGGATAATTCTTTGTGTAATGACTAAATGCACAAAACAATGCTTGAACACAATGGTTAGGCATTTAATTATGGAGTGCAAACTTGGTTTAAAGGCCTGCAAGCAAGTACCAAGCATGCTGATTTGAAAATGGAACTTGTATGAACATGCATTTGGTAATGAACAAAAGTGAATTTTGCCCAACTTTGCAAATTCGATTCTCCCTGACCACAAGGGTGTTCGAGAAGTTCTTGGACAATTTGGAAAGCTTGGAATGTGTAATAAAATCCATCTTTGTAATGCAAATTGAAAATCCAAGTGGAAGCATGTGAAAAATGGCCAAGAAGTTGGACAAAAATCCTGCCTAGAATAGGTCAAAAATTTTCTAAGTTAAAAATGTTTTGCACCCTTATTCCAAATATCATAACTTGAGCTACAAGCTTCCTTTGAGAAAACTTTGTGAATAAAAGTTATAGATTTTTCAATGGACTAAAACTTTCATGTTTTGAGTTTTGTTTGAATCCATTTGTATCTTGATGAAAAAAAGGGACAAAGTTAGGAATAAATAAGGAAATTTCATAACTTAGAAAATTTCTAAGTTATGAAATTTCTTCATTTTAAACCCTAATTTGCAATTTCGGGTTTCTTGATGAACAAGTTTCATAATTTGACATGTCTTGATGAAAAATGGATCTTGGCACTTGATTTTGACCAAAAAGTCAAAGTTTGACTTTTCAATATACAGTCAAATTTTGATCAGCTGACTGGAAAATTCATTTGTCAATCATGTGCACTTGAGATCTTTTGAACTTGTTGAATGGGTCAAGACAATGTCATTGAGTCCTTGAGTCCATATGTGAGCTTGGTTTGCCATTGGTTAGGTCAAACAGTCAAAAATTGCCTTTGTGCAGTCAAAACCCTAAAAATGACCATTTTGCCCTTTTGGTGATCTGATCAAATTTCTTGTGGAATTGTGATCCAAACTTGACCAAATGGTTCATATGAGTTCATTATGTTGATGTGGGTCAAATTTCATGAGGTTTGACTGTCAATTGGCCACAGTTGACTTTTTCCCCAATACAGCTGATTTTAGGTCAACTGTCCAATTGACTGGGCAAAAATTGGAATCAAGGCTTGAAACTTGGTATGGATAAACTTGTGAGTCCAACATGAAACATGAAAGTTATTTTGGGCATTTTAGGTCAAAACATCTTTGTGCAAACTCAAACCCTAATTTGAGTCAACAGTGCAAGGAGGAGTCTTGAGCAGAGCAAACCCTAACTTGATCTTGAATATATGAGTCTTGTGGTGAGAAAATGTTGATGAAAAGGGAGGGCAAATTTTGGGGTACAACAGTAGGTAAGGGTCCAGATGTTGATAAAGTGATTGATTCTAAAACAGTTACAGAAGAAGGATTACCTTTCTTTTTAGCAGCTTTCGGAGTCCGCCCGGATGATCCTTCTGTTGCTGCCTTCCTTTTCTTGTTCTTCTTCATCACAACTTCTGGAGTCGCCTGTTGCAAGTCCTGGATGTTTAACCCTGGTGCAGTGCCATCTGCCTTGCATGCATCCAAATATATGACGATAATCTCAGGCTTGGAATCAATTTCTGAGAACATAGGGAAATCATCCATAGGAATTCTTCTGGAAGTAATTGTTGCAAAAGAAGTAACATTGGGTTCCTTCTTGATGTTCTCAATAATCTTCATCTTTTTCAAATTCTTTGCATTCAAAGGCTTCCCAGCAGTTGCCTCTAGAGAGCTGATTTCTTGTGCTTCTGTTAGATGATCTATCAACCTATTCTCTGTCAAAATATCTGATATGAGCCTTCCAAGGGGTATCCAGTCCCATTTGGTGCGCTCATCTTCTCTAGTATCCTTAACACTGGTCCTCAGATGATTGAATAGTAAGTGAGCCAGATTCACCTTAGTCTTCTGGGAGATGAAGTAGATCAGAAACTACTGATCAATGTTTATGTAGTCAGGAGAGTTGGGTTGCTTCCTGTGGTTTATGCATCCCAGAATTATCTTAGCCCATATTCTGTGATGGTCCTTCAGATCCCTTATCTTGCTGGAGGGAAGACCTAGAGTGAAAATTTCCCTTGCAATTGAAGCCACATCAGCACATCTTTCAGCCATGTCTATACACCTTACGCCACCACCACTGTAACCTATCAGTCTTGCAATTAGGTCTTCAGTAATTACTATCTTCTTCCCCATTACATACGAAGTGACTTGATGGTTGGAGGATGAAGCATGAATCCATAATTCCTTCACAAGGATTGGAAACGTTGGACCTAGAAGACGGTCAAAATACCTGTTCCATCCTTGAGCTTTTACCTCTTCAGAAAGATTGAATCCATTTTCTTGAAGACTTTCAAAATCCACGATCAGTTCTGAAAGTACCTCTAGGTTATCAATGGGCGTGAGAAGAGTTCTAAACGGTTCTTCATATTGTTCCATGGATTTTGTTCTCTGAGTACTGGTATTTGGGATGCTTGAGGAAGCCATGTTCACACAGAAAAATTTGAGAAGAAAATGAAGGGGTTTTGAAAGTACAAGCAAAAAACAATTAGATTGTAGAGAAGGTGAAAGTGAAAGAGTGTAAAGAGTGAAAAATGCGTTTAAATAGATTTTGAAAACATAAACTGCAAGAGAGAGAAATAAATAGTAATGATTATAAGCATTAATGACAGCTGATTTTAGGGGATTCAGAAAGATATTGGAACGGTTACCCATGACATGTGTCTCAATGCATCCAATCAGCGCTTTTGACCTTTCAGAAAAATGAACACATGTTCAGCCTCAGAAGGTAGCTGATGAATGGATGACAATTGTTTGCTTACGTGAACAACACACTTCTATCCTTGAAATGAAACACTCAGATCTTCATGGATAGATTCTGATACAATCTGTACTTCTAAAATTCTGAAGGCGGGTTGATCAGCAGTTCACAGAAAATAACAAAAATTCTGAAGATTAAGATATGTAAATAAAATAGTTTATTCGGGGAAAAGCTTCATGCTGAGATGTTTCAGAATGAAGTTAAACCTATCTTCAGAAAGAGGTTTTGTAAAGACATCAGCCCATTGATGGTCTGTGTCAATGAATTTTAAATTGAGAATCCCTTTCTGAATATAGTCCCTAATAAAATGATGTTTTATTTCTATATGCTTAGCCCTAGAATGCAAGATAGTATTTTTACTAAGACAAATAGAAGAAGTATTGTCACAGAGGATAGGGATGTTACTCTCAAATATATTGAAGTCCTCAAGTTAACTTTTCATCCAGAGCATTTGCGTGCTACATCTAGCTGCTTCTATGTATTCAACTTCTGCTGTTGATAGAGCTATTGTGGATTGTCTTTTGCTGGACCATGAGATCAGATTTTCTCCCAGAAACTGGCAGCTTCCAGAAGTGCTTTTACGTTCTACTCTATCTCCAGCAAAATCAGCATCACAGTATCCTACTAAGCTGTAATCACTTGATTTTCCATAAAACAAACCCAGATTAGCAGTACCTTTCAGATACTTGAAAATTCGCTTAACTGCTGTTAAGTGAGATTCTCTAGGATCTGATTGGAATCTAGCATAAATGCAAACACTGAATAGAATGCCAGGCCTTGAAGCCTCCAGATAGAGAAGAGAACCAATCATACCTCTGTAGACCTTCTGTTCTACCTTTTTACTTACCTCTTCTTTTTCCAGAATGCACGTGGGATGCATTTGAATCTTTGATGGCTTACATTCTGAGAGATCAAATTTCTTCAGAAGTTCTCTGACATATTTTCTCTGATGAATGTAAGTTCCTTCAGAAGTTTGATTAATCTGAATGCCCAGAAAGAATTTTAGTTCCCCCATTAGGCTCATCTCAAACTCTGCCTGCATACATTTAGCAAACTCTCTTCCTAGAGAGGGTTTAGTGGATCCAAATATGATGTCATCAACATAAATCTGACATACTAAGATGTCATTCTTAACTGTCTTACAGAACAAGGTTGTGTCCACTTTCCCTCTGGTGAATTCCTTTTCCAACAGGAAGTTACTTAGTCTTTCATACCAAGCTATGGGAGCTTGTTTCAGACCATAGAGTGACTTCTTTAGTTTGAAAACATATTCTGGATTTTTGGAATTTTCAAAACCAGAGGGTTGGTGCACATATACCTCTTCTTCTATATAGCCATTTAAGAATGCACTCTTGACATCCATCTGATACAGAGTGATGCCTTTATTAACAACAAATGATATTAAAAGTCTGATAGATTCTAACCCGGCGACTGGAGCAAAGGTTTCTGTGTAGTCTATCCCCTCTTGCTGACTATAACCTTGTGCTACCAGTCGTGCTTTGTTTCTGATGACTTCACCTTGTTCGTTCAGCTTGTTTCTGAACACCCATTTTGTACCAATGACGTTGAATCCTTTTGGTTTGGGAACCAGATCCCATACATCATTTCTGGTGAATTGATTTAGCTCCTCTTACATTGCCAGAATCTAGTCATTGTCCAGAAGTGCTTCATCAATAGTTGTTGGTTTAATCAGAGAAACCAGTCCCATGAGAGACTCTTCAGAATTTCTGAAAGTAGATCTTGTTCTGATTGGATCTTCCTTTCTTCATAGAATTGTTTCTTCTGGGTGATCAATGCTGCTTCTGGATGGTCTTTTATGGAGTTGATCAACAGAAGGTGCTAGATTGCTTGCAGTGACTCTTTCTGATGTTGAAGGAGTGTCTCTGTTGGGAGCCTCTGATAAGTTGTCTTCAGTACCTGTGAGTTCAACTTCCATACCTGCAAGGAATTCATTCTGCTTTGACTTTTGAGAGTCAAGCTTATCATCAAACCGAACACTGATTGACTCTTCAATAATCCATGTTTCTGTATTGTATACTCTGTACCCTCTTGAGCGTTCAAAGTATCCTAACATAATACACTTTTGTGCTTTAGAGTCAAACTTGTTCAAATAATTTTTTGTATTCAAAATAAAACATGTACATCCAAATGGGTGAAAATAAGAAATGTTGGGCTTTTTGTTCTTCCACAATTCATATGGAGTCTTTTCCAGAATAGGTCTTATGGAGATTCTATTCAGAATATAACACGTTGTGTTTATTGCTTCTGCCCAGAAGATCTTAGCAACGTTAGTCTCGTTGATCATGGTTCTGGCCATTTCTTGCAATGTTCTGTTCTTTCGTTCTACAACTCCATTTTGCTGGGGAGTTCTAGGACAAGAGAAGTCATGCAGAATGCCTTTTTCATTAAAAAATAATTCAAAATCTTTATTTTCAAATTCTCCACCATGATCACTTCTGACTTTGACGATTCTAAGATCCTTTTCATTCTGAACTTGGTTGCAGAAGGTAACAAACACAGAGTGTGACTCGTCCTTGTGCCTTAAGAACTTTAACCATGTCCATCTGCTATAGTCATCTATGATTACTAACCCATACTTCTTGCCACTGATTGAAGAAGTTTTTACTGGTCCAAATAAGTCAATGTGCAGAAGTTCTAATGGCTTAGAGGTGGAAACAACATTTTTGGATTTGAAAGCAGGTTTTGCAAACTTACCTTTCTGACATGCTTCACACAGAGCATCTGAATTGAACTTCAAGTTAGGAAGTCCTCTGACCAGATTGAGTTTGTTAATCTGAGATATTCTTCTTATACTAACATGTCCCAATCTTCTGTGCCAGATCCATTGCTCGTTGTTAATAGACAGAAGACATTTTACATTCTGATTTTTCAGTTCAGAAAGTTTGATTTTATAAATGTTGTTTTTCCTCTTTCCATTAAATAGGATAGTCCCATCTTTCTGACTAACAGCTTTGCATGAATTTTGATTGAAGATTATATCATAACCGTTATCACTTAATTGACTTATGGATAATAGGTTATGCATTAATCCATCAACTAATAAAACATTACTTATAGAGGGAATATTTCCATTACCTACTGTTCCAGAGCCAATGATCTTTCCTCTCTGATTGCCTCCAAAGCCTACGTGGCCTCCAGGCTTAAGTTCCATGCTTTGGAACATATGCCTTCTTCCCGTCATGTGTCGTGAGCAACTAGAGTCCAGGTACCATGATTGGTGTCTTTGCTTTGCTTCTAAAGATATCTGCCACATGTATTATTTTATCCTTAGGTACCCACATTTTCTTGGGTCCTGATTTGTTAGTTTTACCAAAACTCTGGTTGAATTTTGGTTTGACAGAGTAATCACTACTTGTATATTTTATGTCATGTGTGTGCCCATATATAAAGTGTGAATCAAGTGAAGTATGTTTTATAACTAAATCCATGGCATTTTTTGGTTTAGGAACCTTACCTTGATATCCTATCCCTTTTCTGCAATTTCTGCTAACTCGATAGATCATTGAAGCCATTTTGCTTATGTCTATGTTTTTAGCTAGAAACTTCTGAAAGATGTGATCATACTCTTTGATGATATCATCAGCATTGCTGGGAGTTTCAGGGATTGTTTCCTTCTGAGAGTTTTGCAATTGGTTTTCTAATTTTGAAATTTTATCTTTTAACTCAGAATTCTCCAATCTGAGACTCTCAGTCTTATCAGAGTCAGAAGCAAGATTCCTTTTCAGGTTTCTGAATTTGACTCTGATCTGCTGATACCTTTCTAGAATTTCATTAAGGCTTTCAGCTAGTTCAACCTTAGTAAAGTTTATAGTAAAGTCAGGGAATACCTCTTATGTATCTGATTCTGAGTCTGAACCAGAAGCTTTATTGTCTTTAAATACGTTTGCCATGAGAGCTATGTTTGCTCTTTCATCATCTGATTCTGAGTCAGCTTCAGATGTGTCAGAATTATCCCATGTATCCATGAGGCTTTTCTTCTTTTCTTTGATAAACTTCTTCTTGGGCTTCTCCTTATGAAGCTTTGTGATGATTTCTGAACTCACGCTTTTGCTGATCAGACATCATTTTCCTGTCAATCTTCTGACCACGTCCATCCACTGGGTGCATGTATCCATCAGTCACCATGTCCCACAGATCAGCATCATGGGCCAGAAAGAAACTCTCAATTATGTCTTTCCAGTAGTCAAAGTTCTCTCCATCAAAGACTGGAGGTTTGCCACTGAATCTGTCCCTTTCTTCATTGTTGTCATTGCTGATGTTTTGACTTGGTCATTCCATTGTGTTTTTCTGACGCTGGATCTTGTACTGACACGGTTAAGTGTTTAAGCTCAGAACCAGGCGCTCTGATGCCAATTGAAGACGTGAAAAACACAAGAAGGGGGGTTGAATTGAAAAACTTGGATCAAATAAAAACAGCTTAATGACACATTATTTTTATCCTGGTTCGTTTGATCTCAAACTACTCCAGTCCACCCGTCAAGGTGATTTCGCCTCTCTCCAACGAGGTCTTAATCCACTATTCTCAAAGGATTACAACATCTACTTTAACAACTGTTAAAGTCTTCTTGAGTACAACCACAATCCGGTTAATCTCAAGGAACTTCTTTTTACAATAAAAATGAATAAAGTGTGTTGATGTTTTCTAACAAAATAGTTTATCACAACTATGATAAATTACACAGATTAAGCTTGGAATATAATAAATTTGCTAGAGCTTAGATATGCGTGGTTTGGAAAGCTTGGCAAATTGTTGTGTGTGTACGTACGTGCTTCTTTCACAAGCAGACTTGTTTATATAGGCCACGCGAAGAATGTTGTCCATAAAGCAAGTTTAATGATAATAACACACTTTCCTTTTGAAGAAGATCTTGTCTGAAGAAAGCCGTTAGCATTTAATTCTGTCTTGAATAATTAATAACGCTTCAGAGTCTTCTTTGCTTTAACTGCTGATAACGCTTCAGAGTGTTGATGACTTGGTAAAGATATCTTTGATCAGAGTCAGAGTGTACTTGTTTAGGCGCAGATTCTGGTCATCAAACTTCAGCGTATAATCTGGTAGCTTCAGCGTGTAGCACATATTGTTGATCTTCTGATGCTGATTCCATCAGAACTTCTGCATATACAAAACATAATTTTAAGGAGCATATTTGTTCTTTGTATATATCTTTGAATTTAATTATTCTTTGTATTTTGTTATCATCAAAACTCTAATCAAGGGTTGTAGAATCAAACTATGTTCTAACACTCTTCTCCCTATCGGCCGAAGATGAATGGGGCTGTTGAAGCAGCTAATAAGAACATTAAGAAGATTGTGCAGAAGATGACGATGACATACAAAGATTGGCATGAGATGTTAACATTTGCTCTTCATGGGTACCGCACCTCAGCGCGGACGTCAACAGGGGCAACACCCTATTCCTTGGTATATGGTATGGAGGTCGTATTGCCCATTGAAGTTCAGATACCCTCTCTTCGGATTATGAAGGATGCAGGTTTGAGCGAAGATGACTGGATTCAGACCCGACTTGATCAGCTGAACTTAATCGACAAAAAGAGACTTACTACTATTTGTCATGGTAAGACGTATCAGAAGCGGATGATCAAGGCATTTAACAAGAAAGTTAGACGACAAGAGTATCGAGTTGGGGATCTGGTAATCAAGCGCATTATCCTACCACAAGGTGATCCCAGGGGCAAATGGACCCCTACTTACGAAGGGCCATTTGTGGTTAAGAACATTTTCTCAGGAGGAGCTATGATTCTAACTACCATGGATGGTGACGACCTTCCTCACCCCGTCAATGCAGACATAGTGAAAAAATACTACGCATAATCAAAGACCCTCTAGGTTGACTGGCCTAGGCAAAAATAAGGGCTTCCCGACGAACCAAAAGGGTTCGGGCAAAAATAAGGGATGAAAATGAAAAAAAACTGTACACCCGGCAAGTCGAAAACCTGAAAAGGCGGCTTGCGAAAAAAAGGGTATCCCGATGGACCGAAAACCCGAAAGGGCGATCCAGGAAAAAATTAGGGATTAAAGCGTAACACTATGTCTCATTGGATCACCTTGCAACAAGACTTTGGTATCAACTATCAAGCTCGGACGACATTAATCGATCTGATCTACCTTCAACCAAGTAGCAAAGTGATGAGATGCTCGAGGATATAAGGGCAATAGCAGAGTTGGAACCCAGTGGGATTGTTCATCTAACTGTTTTATTTTTTCACAAATTGTATAAATTCTACTTGTTCGGCGGCGGTCTCTTACTAGGACGTCAGCCTCTTGTACAAAAACGCCTATTTACAAGCCAAACTTCAAAGTCAATACAATTCATTTTTACAAAGAAATTTCAAACTGTTTTCCTTTTTCTGTTTTGTTTTGCAAGAACGTCCAATGTTCATTTTTTGATATATGCATTTGACATTGATTGCTGCTCATAAATATTTACATGCGAAACAAAATACAATTACTCGTAATATCAGAAATAGGGGAAAAATAGAAATGTCCAAACCGTACAGTTGCTCTGTCCACCAGGTATAAGGATATACCTAGCTAGAGGAAGCGATTGAAGGTACATTCATTACCCGCAGAGTAAGAGGAAAACATTAGTGTTAACTCTCCCCAGCTAAGGTTCACAACCGTGAATGAATCGGTAATATTCTCCCAAGCAGAGTTTACCCACCATCAACACTAAACAATTATCCCCATCTGAGTCTGGAAAATCTTCCCCAGCGGAGTATAAAAAAGGATATCCCCAGTGGAGTTTGAAGAATTATCCCCAGAAGAGTCTAAAAGGTTATTCCCAATGAAGTCGCAATTGGAAAATCATCCCCAACGGAGTTCTTTCCTTTCACAAAACAGGAATTCAATCTCCAACAGGTTCTTTATCACCAGCAATAGTGATTCATCCCCAGCTGAATTTATCAGCGAAATCCTCTACAGATCATCTCTTCCCCACAGAGTAATCACCTCATCAGTTTATTCCCCAGCGGAGTTATCCTCTCCTACAGGTTTATTCTCACAATCATCTTCATCCACTATCTCCAGTGGAAACGAAGAATTCATGTCTGGTCTCCAGCAGCAATCCTAGATTTATTTTCCCTAGTTAGAAACATTACATTTCCATACATCATGACATACATACGCATCATACAACATAATCTCATTTATTTTGAGAACATCATTGCTTGAAACATATCATGCATTACATACAACTAACCCTTACCTTTCAGGAAGGATACAATCAGATTCTCACAAAATTCAAGCTATGAAGCTTTTACCTCAGTTGAATTATGGACGAGTTCCTAAATCTCAGCAGAGATGTTTTCTCAGTTGAATTACGGACGAGTTCCTAAATCTCAGCAGAGATGTTTTCTCGGTTGAATTACGGGCAAGTTCCTAAATCTCGACGAAGATGTTGAATTATGGACGAGTTCCTAAATCTCAGCAGAGATATTTTCTCTGTTGAATTATGGGCAAGTTCCTAAAGCTCAACGAAGATGTTGAATTACGGACAAGTTCCTAAATCTCGACAAAGATATTTTCTCAGTTGAATTACGGACGAGTTCCTAAATCTCAGCAAAGCAGTTGAATTACGGACGAGTTCCTAAATCTCAGCAAAGCAGTTGAATTATGGACGAGTTCCTAAATCTCAGCAAAGCAGTTGAATTACGGACAAGTTCCTAAATCTCGACACCTCAGTTGAATTACGGACAAGTTCCTAAATCTCGACACCTCAGTTGAATTACGGACGAGTTCCTAAATCTCAACTCCTCAGTTGAATTACGGACAAGTTCCTAAATCTCGACACCTCAGTTGAATTACGGACAAGTTCCTAAATCTCGACACCTCAGTTGAATTACGGACGAGTTCCTAAATCTCAGCACCTCGGTTGAATTACGGACGAGCTGCTAAATCTCAGCAAAGTTGATTCCTCAGTTGAGTACGGACGATCGAAGTTCCTAAATATCGACAGAAACGAATCACCAGCAGAATAACGGACGATGAAGCTCCTAAATTTCTACTTCTCTTAACGAAGATCAGACTTCCCCCAGCGGAATCTTCCACAACAAACAGGTATACAAGCTCTCGCTAAGGAATGTCTTATGTGATCGACACTCCTTCAGATGACATCCTTAAGGCCATCCCCTCTCCAGCAATTTCCAAATGGCATCTGTAAGCCCATTCCCGATATCACAAGATAATTACCACTTCATGCGAGTGCAAATTTCTGGGCACTCTAGTGTTCAATCATCTTCCACCTTCAGATCACGAAAGGCACGAAAGCCAATCTACATCCTCAGGTTTAATAAGATTGAACAGGGGCAGATGTTGTACCCCAAAATTTTCCCTCCCATATTTCTCAAAATATTGCAAGAAAGATCCTCAAGTTGCTCAAGGTAGTCCAAGGGTTGGCCAGACAAGCTCTCTCCTAAGGCAGTATACCCCAAACTAGGGTTTCATGTTGTATCAAGATCCTTGAGTCCAAATGACCCCAAGTTCTCACCAATGTCCTAATATGTTCTCAAGATCATCCATGTCAAGTTTCAAGCCTTGCAGAGGAAGTTTGCTCAATCAATTGCTCAAAGGTCTAAAAATCGACTGTGCTAGGGCAAAAGTCAACTGTGACCCACATACAGTCAAACTTCAAGATTTTTGATCAACATCCTCATTTTGAAGTATATCTCATCATTTGATCAAGGTTTGATCATGATTCATCAAGGATTGCTCATAATTCATCAAGACTCAAAAGTTGCTAAATTAGGATTTTGTAGGAAAAGTCAACTCAACTTTGACCAAGCATAACTTTCTCATAATTTATGAGAAATGACCCATCCAAATCTCATTTTGAAGATAATTCAATTTTCTACAATCCATCTTCATCTCCTAAGGTCAAAAAATGCACTCACAAGAAGTTATAAATTTGGACATTATAGGTCATTTTGAAAAGTCAACAAAAACATCTTTTTTGTCAAAGCTTCTAACTTTAGAATGGAATATAAAAATGATATGAGACCAAAAGGGTTTGTTATAGGACATCTAAAGCTTTCTAAAAAGTCTAAGAACACCTCCAAAGAGTCAAAATTGAGGAAGTTATGCATTGTTGAAGTTGGACTTTTTTGGAAAATTGCCAAAAGTTAACTATCCCCAAAACTTCAAATTTTGCCAAATGGGCCCATTCTTTTTCACTTGTTTTAAGTTGGCATTATAGCCCACGTGCTCTATCCTTGGCCATGTGTCCATATCATATTTTTATTAATTATTTTGATTTTATTTGAATTAATTTGATTTAAATCAAATAAAATCAAATAAAATCCAAAAGCATTGATAACAAGGATTTGGTGATTGTTTCAGGCTCTAATTACAGCTAGCAAGGCATTCAAATTCGCATCAAGCCATGTGTGTAAAAAAAAATTGAAAAGAAGCCAATTTTGGAAGGTTGTTAAAGAATAATCAAATTAAATTCAAAGTCATTGATGGAGAGAGATTTGGACAGAGTTTGCTACCCTAATACATTGTACAATACATAAGGAGGCGATGCAGACAAAAATCAGGGTTGGAGATCATGGATAGAGCAAGAACCGAATTTGCAAAAACAAGCAAAAAGTGAGAATTTGAAATCACTCTTAGAGGCAGTTTCAAGGCTCTTTAACGATCTCAATCGTTTCCTGGAAGCTTCCATAACCTAAACCAATCAAAACCAGGCATTTTCGAGCTCTCTTGTGCACTGTAAGTCATTCACGGAACCATCCTTTTCTTGAAATCGATTAGCTTCATTCTTGCATTTATAATGAAAAATAATTGCATATTCTTGATCACCATGATGTTTGCAAGCTTTTTCCAATAGCCAATTTTATTTATCTGACCTACATCATGAATCACCATTGCTAGGGTTTTGTATTTGGTTTTAGGGCTTTTGTTACAAGAATAACTGGCCTTCGTGAAGGGTATTATCTTGTTCAGGGGAACAAGACGAGCTCAACCATGGTGGTAGCTTCCATTTATGTTACCCATGGAGGATTTTGGAGTGAACAATTCCTTTAGCAATGGACGTTTGTCCGTAGGTATAGGTTGTCAAACTTTTACCCACGGTGTCAGGAAGAAGACGACCCATGTGGCACCCCTCTATTGGCCTGTTTGAATTTTACGCAAAAATTCCACTAACGCATTTGTTTTCTTATATTATTATTAATTTGTATTATATTAACAAATAGAAACACATGGCGTAGTGGTTACAAGTGGGACGTTCAAGGCGTTAGAGGCTGGAGGTCAGGGGTTCGATCCCTGCCTCCAGCATTTGTTATTTTTCCTAACAATTTCAGGTGATTCAGTGCACGCCTAAGCTGGAGATCCATCATACTCCCTCACCAATCAACACGCCAGATGGCCAGATGGCTAGATTTGGTGGCCATCATGGAAGGCGCACCACAAGCCAGTCAAATGCGCATGCACTGGACAGATGGCTAGATCTGGTGGCCATCATGGAAGGCGCACCACAAGCCAGTCAAATGCACATGCACTGGATTATAAAAAGTCAAATGGATTTCATCCTTGAGCCAGAAAAGCTGCTACTCACACCCTCTATTCAGGCCCATCTCACTCCCTTTTTTTATATTTTTGTTTATTCTCATTTAATTATTTTATTTTTATTTAGTTTAATTACTAACCAAATTAATTTTCCTTTTTATTAAAAAATCACAACAAATATTTTTTACCCAATTAAATTTCAGAATTTCATTTTTTATTAATAAATATTAATTAATTAATTAGGATGTTAATTTTAGATAACTTTCATTTATTTTGTAAATATTTAAAATTAATTAGAATTAATAGGTTTTAACACTAATTTAACCATTTTATTTTCTTTCCTAAAATAACAAAAAACTCCAAAAATATGTCATTTAATATTTTTCATTAATTTATTTATTTAATAATTAATTTAGCATTTAATTTTAGGATTTAATCTCTTTTCTTAAAAAATAAAAACAATAAAAACATTTTCTTTAATTAAAAGGGTCAAAACCCTAATTTCGCATTCGATTTAATTTTGCATCGCGCGCTTTATTTATCTGATTGATGTATCTGCTCCTGGCTTGTAATAAATAATTAGAACATTTATTTATTTTTCCGCTTTTATTTTATTTTCAAAGGGTTGTTTTTGGCGATGTAAATACCCGACGCCTTGTTATAATTTAGTTTAAATCCCGCACCTTTAATTTCTGCAAATATACAACTGTTAAATGTTTGATAATAGGGCTTGCATGACAAGAATGGCTGCTTAATCTTAAAATGGTTAGATCACCCTAAACATGTGCAAAGATAAAAATAACTGAAATCAACACACTCGCACATGCGCACTCCTAGGGTACACCCCACTTGGTTGCCTTCGTACACGGTCATTGAGTATAGGTCGTTTTAGAGGTCGCCCTCTTGTCTAAAAGATCATAGTTGCCTCGAAATGGTTGCCTCGGATATTGTTTCCTCGAACAAATGATCTAAGACATTAGGATTACCGCTAAGCCAATCTAACATTGCTTTAGTGGCTGTATGTCCCCATTTCGAATTGACCCTCAAACTCCAACGACGGTGCTACCCACTCACTAATAGTGGGATAGCATTGTCTAAAGGAAATTAGCATAGAACGATTCCTTTTTCGAGTAGGTAGATTAGTTCTTAGATACTTGCTCAAATAAAACAAAATGTTTTCACACTTACACTTTTACAAACAAGTTTTCAAAAACCCTTCATTACACTCTTGAGGACAGAAGCAAGAGTTAAATCGAAGTTAAAACAAAAACTTTTCAAAACCCACAAACACAAAGAAAACAATTTTGAAAACAATGAGCAAGTACCTAAGAGCCCGTAGATAACTACGGATAGAAAGGGTGCTAATACCTTCCCTTTCTATAATCTATCCCCCGTACTCAGAAATATCTCGAAAAAGGAATTTTTTCTGTGTTTTTTTCCTTTCTTTGTTGGATAAAATAAAAGACGGTGGCGACTCTTGCTTACCGCGACATTTTGTGAATACAAACGCAAAATGCAAACCAGCAAATTCCTTAAACAAATAGGGAAACACGTCCCGATTCTGGCCACCGTATCACACCCGTTCTCAGGTTGTGAGAGCACGAGCGATTGTGAAAGAGCTTGCTTGAGGTTGAGGAGGGCTTGTTCACACTCCCAGGTCCATTTGAATGTTGCCTCTTTACGTAAGATTTTGAAAAATGGAAGGGCATGTGTGCAGATTTCGCCATGAAACGGGAGAGCGTGGTGAGCATACCGTTCAAGATTTGTATGGATTTTTTCGAGTCTAGCATAGGAGCTTAGAGAAAGCCCTGCATTTGTTAGGGTTGGCTTTGATCCCTCGTTCTGTCAAAAAGAAACCGAGGAACTTGCCCGCCTTAACCTCGAAAGTGCATTTTTCCGGGTTGAATCTCATCTTGTATCTCCTTGCCCGGTCATAGACTCTTTTTAGGTGGGTTGTATGATCGGCTTCTGATCGAGACTTGACGATCATGTCGTCCATATACACCTCGAGCGTGTCCCCAATGTCGCCTAAAAAAACCTTGTTCATCTTTCGTAGGTATGTCGCGCCCGCGTTTTTCATGCTGAAGGGCATTGTGTTATAATAATAATTGCCTGACTCGGTCACGAAGGTCGTGCATTGCTTGTCTCTCGTTGCCATAGGAATTTGATTATAGACTGAATATGCATCAATAAATGATAAGAGTTTGTAGTCGACCGAGTTGTTGACCATCCTGTCAATATTAGGTAAAGGATATGCATATTTGGGACATGCATGGTTGATGTCAGTATATTCAACACACATACGCCATTTTCCATTATTTTTCTTAACAAGTACAACATTGGAGAGCCAAGTTGAATATCGGGCCTCAGAAATAAAATTTGCCTCTTAGAGGTCTTTTACAGCTTTTTCAGTAGCCTCTGCTTTTTCAGGAATTTGCCTATGCCTACTGTTGTACCCCAATTTCCCCCCCTAAGATTCCTCTATCATCTCATACCATCACAATGCAACAAGATCACGCATTAGGGTTTGGGTACTTCTTCTTCTGTGTCTTATATTTAAATTTGCTCTTGAGAGATCACCAAGCACCTTGAATCGTCTATCATGTACATATGTGCTTTATATTTTAATGACCTCTAACCAAAATCCAAAAATATGTTTTGTTTATTTTTTTTCTTGTAAGACAGTGTTTGTGATCAAGAAATTCAGGTGACGACTCTCGGATTAAGGTTGTGGTTCGTTCAGGTCAAAGATGGTTCCCAAAATCCTATGGCTCAGAGTGGTGATTTATAATCTTAGGTCACGTTATCCTCGAGCTTCATTCAGCATAGTTAAGACGAGTCTGGTTGCTTAATTCTCATTATTCTTAGAGATAGTTTCATGTGTTTATTTCCATGCCTTCTTCGACGTCTCAAGTTCATATGCGATTAATAGTATCTCGGGTTGTGAAAAAGACCAAGTTCGCAAGTTGATTTGAAGATTGTCGGACCAAAAGTCAACATTTGCAAGTTTGAGTTCGAATGATCATAACGTCCTTAGTGCTCAATATTTTTGAGTGATTCTTCGAGCATATGAATCTCTTTGACGTCATCTCCAACTTCTCTTTACAAGTCAAGAGCTAATTATGTGTAGAAGGGCATCAAAAGTTCGAGTGCATTAGAGGTCATTTTGTGACCTTGACCTTTTTTAAAGTGATTTTTGTTCAACTTCCGAGGATCATAATTCTTTCAATTTTCATTGTTTTGGGACGACTCTTTTTGCACGATACTCTTCAAGATGTTATCTACAAGTTTTCTTCAAAGAGCGAGAATGAATGGTGCTTAGAAAGCCATGGGATTTAATGAAACATTACGGGTCCTTTTTTCGGGCTTATAATGTTCATAATCTTTAATTCTTCATATATCTTTCTTGTGATCGCTCAAATTAAGAGCTGTGTTTATTTGTCAAGATATCCATTTCAAGGTCATTTTTGTCTAGGTTTGAAGATTCAAAATTAATGAATTCAAATTTATTCAAAAGCTTCACTTTGGAATTCAAAAGATGGAGAGAAGTTCTTACTTTCATGAGTTTGGAAGTTACAAGTTAGCATTCATTCATTTCAAGGCCTTATTCCAATTTTTTAAAAGCATGTTCAACATATTTCAAGTCCAAATCTAAATGATTCAAGTGAAAATTTGGAGACTTCATGAGGTTGAGGACTTTTATCAAAAATCTCAAGCAATTTTCATTCATGAATTCAATTTTCTAATGTCATAGGTATATCAAGAGGAATGGTCCAAAAAAAACGAACAACTTTCAAGGTAAAATTACTTTCTTTGAATTTCAAGACAACTTCAATACTTATTCCTCCTCATTCATCAAGAATTGAATTTAGTCTTTACAAGAAAATTCATTCGAATTGGCAAGAAACATCCAAGGAAAATACAAAGCACCATTCAAAGCATGTTTCAAAGATTTAAATCTCATTCTTTTCTCAAGAATTACAAGTTTTTTTACAACAAAGATTCAAACTCAAGAAGAAACTTACATGATTTTTTAAGTCATCTCAAGTTTTCTTTCTATGCCTAATTACAAGAGAAACCATGTCAAGACTTCTTTGTTTAAATTGCAAGTCACATTCAATACATACAAAATTCAAGTTCCATAGCCTAAATTTCCAAGTTGCCTCATCAATTTACAAGAGTTACTTAAGTTTCTAATTCCTAGTTTCAAGCTACATCACTAATGTTATAAGAAAATTCAAGCTCACTCTATGGCCTAATCTTCAAGTAACATCAACATCATTTTCGGTTTTCCAACGGTTCTTGATCATTTTTGAGTTTAATCCACCATGCCAAACTCCAAGCTTTGACATGGTTTCTTCTTCATAGTATCCATGAAATATCTCAAGCATTGTTCACAACACATGAAAAGATATAAAAAAATGGTATGTTAGCATATCAATTCAGTCAAAAAACAACAAAGTTCACAAAAGCTAGCAAGAATAGTGTTCTGGACTGGGCCCGACAGGCCCAAAAGCATTACTAAGGCCCAGTCCAAAGGGACTCACTAAGGACCACACTGGGCAAAGGGGGTCACGTCCATGCCCGACACCCTGATGTCCACCTCGACATCTCGGTGTCTAGCCCCATGATGAAGTCCTGCTCGACAGCATGCCGTCCAGCTCTATGTCCTGGCTTCCAGCTCGACACCCTCCGTCCAGCTCGAGGTCTTGGCGTCGAGCTCGGCACCGTGCTGTGCAGCTCGACATGGTCTCGAGCTAACTTGCTAGGGCAGACTTAGTCTTCCATTGCCCCAACGATACTCCGGAAAGACCGCGTCTCCGTCCGCCCGCATTTCATGCAGCATATCCAGGAAGGGGACCACGTGCTGGTCCCCACTACCCACGTAGAACCTGGCAGTTCCTCCATTGGGCCAAATCCGCCCAGCCCAATGAAGGAACCTTGGCCCAGCGCTGGGGGCTATAAATACCCTCTGCTTCCAGAGGGTCAGGTATTCATCATTCTAACCTCAACTCTATTATCTGCTCGTACTCCCACTGACTTTAGCATCGGAGTGCCTTGCAGGTACCCCCCCCTCCTCGTTCAAAAAGCCTTCAGCTCGGAGTAAGCCGTGACGGTCCAAACCTTCTGATCAGGTCAGATCAGTGGCGCCGTCTGTGGGAAACAGCTTCCCCGTCTAACGAACAGTTTCAAAGACCAAAGCTCAATCCATTCACTGTCATGGCCTCTCCAACTCGTGAAGAACAACACACCCGCGTCCTCGACGCCAACAACGGTCCCGCGGACAAGAATGGGCAGCTGGACATTCCCAGTGGTGCCGGCCACAATACCGTCCCCGTGACAACCGCCCCTGGACCTTCCACCCGCAGGGACGGGAACACTGCGTCCTCCTCGACAACTCCTCCAAGACTCGAGGACGACCCGGAGGCTCTCGCCTATCGCCAAGCTGCCCGGTTCTATGAAGTCCAAGTCCCTGCCGGGGCAGATGCCACGACTCAGGCACTGTTCGCGGCCATCAACCAGACGAACTATCTCCTGTTCGCCCAAGGAGAAAGACTAAGGGCACTTGAACATGATCGACGCCCCCCGAGGAGACATCAAAGGCCACCATCTCCACCTCCTCGGGTCGAAGAAGTTCGACACCCTACTCCCCCGCGGAGACATCACAGGGAGAACTCTAGGAGCCCCTCTCCCCCACCAAGGCAGAGGCGGCCCCAGTATGAAAGATAGCCCGTCATCCCTGCCGAAGAGCCCAGTCGCGACCCATCAAGGCACGACAGGAGGCACAACAGAGACGGGCGTGTGACCTTCAACCACCGAGCATCACGCTCGAGGGAGTCTCAGCACGACCAGCGTGCCAGACATCACTACAGGACCCCTTCTCTTTCTCCAGAAAGGAGCGACGAGGAAGACCCCCGCGGTCCCCTGTCGCAGGCAATCATGGACGCACCTATCCCCCCGGGCATGGAGAAGCCCCCACACCTAAAGGAGTATGATGGAGTGGCGGACCCAGTCGACCACATTGACGGGTTCGAAGCCATGCTCCACTATCACAATGTCGGGGGGCCCATCAAGTGCCGTCTCTTCCCAACAACTCTCAGGAAGGCGGCCATGGACTGGTACAAAGGACTTGCCCCGGGCTCCATCACCTTGTGGCGGAACTTGAAAAACCAGTTCATCAGTTCCTTCACAGCGTCTCGTCGCCACCCAAAGACCGAGGCAGCCCTCGAGGCCATCATCTAAAGACATGATGAGACCTTGAGGGAATTCATCAACCGCTTCAACCGGGAAGCAATCCAGGTCCCCTGCGCGGACCATATGAAGAGGTACTTGCTGGAGAGGGGCCTCCTCCCCGGCACAGAATTCAGGAAAGCTGTGGGCATCGAGCCACCTGCAACTTTTGATGCTCTCCTCGACAAAGCCCGAGCATATATGGACTACGAGGAGAGAGAAGCTGCCAACAGGGCACGAGACTCCAGGGCTCGCAATCATGGCAGCAGCTTGAGACAAGACCCTCCTCCCCGACGCACCGGAGAGAAGAGGAAGGAAGACAGACCCCGGGAGGTCCGGGAACAAAGGGGCCCCTCGGGCAGGTTTACTGAGTACACTCCGCTCACGGCTTCCCGCGAGCGTAGTCTGGCGGAGTGTGCAAGCACAGATTTTAAAGACGGTGGCGTCAAGCGTCCCCGACCAGCTCCTGCCAAGCCAGGAGTAGACAAAAACAAATACTGTTAGTACCATAGGAGTCATGGTCACTTGACAGAGGACTGCGTCCACCTGAAGGACGCCATTGAAACCCTTATCAAAGGGGGAAGACTGGCACAGTACAGGAGAAACGACGCTCCCCGTCGTGAAGCCCGCGAGGCAAAGGAGCCCGAAGAAGATGCACGACCATCTGACGAGTCGGTGCCAATCCAGACCGCCTTCTCGGTAACCAGGCCCGAGGATTTCGAACTTCCCGAGCTCCTGCAGGAGCCCCTGACGACACACAGCAGGTGGGAATACTTCCCCTCCGCCATGGTCATCAACGGGGGCGGGTTCAACGACCTCACCATCAACTCAGCCAAGAGGAAGTTGGACGAACTGGTCGATAAAGCTCCTCCCCAAACTGTGACTTTTGAAATGGTGAGGGGCAGATCAGAGCCTATCACATTCTACTTGGAAGAGCTCCCCGGCGGAGCACCGAACGCAGTCATCCCCTTGCTGATAAGGGCAAAGATGGCCAATTTTGACGTGCATCGCATCCTGGTCGACGAAGGGAGTTCCGTCGACGTGATGTACACCCAGCTGTTCCGGACCTTACAACTGGACGATTCCCATCTGTCTCCATATATAGGTTCGGACCTTCAAGGCTTCAACGGTTCGACGTCCAAACCTTGGGGATATGTCGAGCTCCTCGTGACATTCGGGGAAGGAACTGCTACAAGACAAGTGAAGGTCCGCTTCCTCGTCATTGACTGCCCGTCCCTGTACAATTGCATCTTGGGGAGGCCGACATTGGCAGAGCTGACAGCGGTTCCCTCAACTGTCCATCTCAAAATGAAGTTCTACACCAAACGGGCAAGGGTAGCCACCATCCAGGGCGACCTCGCTGCTGCCCGCAGGTGCTTCAACGCTGCTTCAAGGGGTCGGGATACTGTCGACGTGGGTCCCAGCACTAGGCCCATCAAGAAGACAAAGCAAGAGCCCGACAGAGCGTCTCCTGAGGTAGAAGTTCAGAAGGCTCCACCAAAGGTAGACTCCATTGCGCTCGACGCCCGTTTTGACCAAGACGAGCCGGCCAGCAGCGAGCAAATCCCCCTCCGACCTATTCCGGACGGCGATTTCAAACTCGTTCCCCTCGGAGCAGACCCGACCAAGGGAGTGAAGATCGGCAAGGACCTCCCCGACTTGGCCAGGAAGCAAATCAAGGCCTGTCTTCGCGAGAATGCTGATCTCTTCGCATGGAGCGCTGCAGAGATGCCCGGACTCGACCCTGAGGTCGCCTGTCATCACCTCGCCATTGATCCAGCCGCCAAGGCAGTAGTACAACGTAGGCGTAGGCAGTCTCCAGAAAAAACGGAGGCTGCTGAAAAAGCTGTAAAAGACCTCCTAGAGGCAAATTTTATTTCTGAAGCCCGGTACTCCACCTGGCTGTCAAATGTTGTACTTGTTAAAAAGAATAATGGAAAATGGCGAATGTGTGTTGATTATACCGATCTCAATCGGGCTTGCCCGAAGGATGCTTTTCCTCTACCAAACATTGATATGCTGGTCGACAACTCGGCCGGCTATAAAACTTTGTCGTTCATGGACGCTTACTCGGGATACAATCAAATCCCAATGGCTCCGGGCGACAAACGCTGCACGGCGTTCATGACCAGCTCGGGAAACTATTACTACAACGTAATGCCCTTCGGACTAAAGAACGCCGGCGCGACGTACCAACGCATGATGAACAAAGTGTTCAACAAACAGATCGGCGACATGCTCGAGGTGTACATGGACGACATGATCGTCAAATCTCGAGCAGACACCGATCACGCAGCTCACCTCAAGACTGTCTTCGCCCAAGCAAGACAATGCAAAATGAGGTTCAACCCGGAGAAGTGCACATTTGGGGTTAAGGCAGGAAAGTTCCTCGGATTCTACCTAACGGAACGAGGCATCGAAGCCAACCCCGACAAGTGCCGAGCATTCGCCGACCTCCCGACTCCAACGTCGAAGAAGTCGATACAGATAATGAACGGCATGTTGACATCACTTTCACGCTTCGTCGCGAAGTCCGCTCAGCACGCCCTTCCCTTTTTCAAACTCCTTCGAAAGGAAGCAGCCTTCGAATGGACCGAGGAATGCGAACACGCACTTCGCCATCTGAAGCAGAGCCTGTCTCAACCACCCGTGCTGTCTCGACCAGATGACAACGAGCCACTTTACCTATACTTGGCAGTTTCAAACGAAGCCATCAGTGCAGCTCTTGTCCGCGAGACTCCCGACGGGCAGAAACCTGTCTATTTCACGAGCAAAGCCTTACGAGGCCCCGAGAGCAGGTATCAACAGATAGAAAAGGTTGCACTGGCCCTCGTCAACGCTGCGAGGAGGCTCAGACACTACTTTCTAGCACACACCATTGTCGTGCGAACCGATCAACCGGTGAGACAACTCCTGGGTCGGCCAGATATGGCGGGCAGAATGCTTAAGTGGTCCCTGGAACTCTCTGAATTCGACATTCAGTACGAGAGCAGGAAAGCCCTGAAAGCACAAGCCTTGGCCGACTTCGTCGCCGAGATGACCTCTAACGACATTCCCCCGAGAAAGGAACACAAGTGGACCATCTTCGTCGACGGAGCCTCCAGCTCGTCCGGAAGCGGCGCAGGGATCCTCCTGGAAAACGAAGAAGGGGTGGTAATCGAGCACTCCTTGGTTCTCTCCTTCCCGACATCAAATAACCAGGCAGAATACGAAGCCCTGCTCGCGGGACTGAGATTGGCCGAGGACCTAGGAGCCCGCGAAGTTCAAATTTACACCGACTCCCAGCTCGTCGCTTCCCAAGTACAAGGAAGCTACCAGGCCAAGAATGACAACCTCATTGAGTACTTGAACTTAGTCAAAAAACACATGGCAAAGTTCGTACGAGCAGAAATCTCTCATGTTCCCCGCGAGCAGAACACGAGGGCGGACATATTGTCCAAACTCGCGAGCACACGAAAGAAAGGCGGGAATAAATCCGTCATCCAGGAATCTCTGGCACGGCCGAGCATCGAACCACCCTCGACTACGGTCGAGGTTCATGCTATCGGGGACGCCACGTCTTGGATGACCCCGGTCTATAATTTCCTTACAAAGGGAGAACTCCCGACGAACCAGACCGACGCAGCCACAATAAAGCGGCGAGCGTGTTCTTACGTTGTTCTCGAGCAGAAACTGTACAGAAGGGGATTCTCCATTCCCCTCCTGAAATGCATTGACGAATCCTCCATCCCCGACGTATTGCGGGAGATACACGAAGGTATCAACGCCCAGCACATGGGTGGTAAATCCTTGGCAAGGAAAGCCCTTCGAGCAGGATACTACTGGCCGACGATGCAACAGGACGCCAAGGAACACGTGAAAAAATGTGACAAGTGCCAGAAGCACGGGGATATGCACCTCGCTCCCCCACACGAGCTGAGCACATTGTCATCCCCATGGCCGTTCGCCTGGTGGGGCATGGACATCCTCGGGCCCTTCGTGCAAGGGACCTATCAGAACAAGTTCCTAATCGTCACCGTGGATTACTTCACAAAATGGATCGAGGCCGAGGCCCTCGCGAAAATCACCTCACATAACATCCTCCGTTTCTACAAAAGAAACGTGCTCGCCAGGTTCGGAATTCCGCAGGCACTGGTGACCGACAACGGCACCCAGTTCACCGACCACGGATTCCGAGACTTCGTCACCAAACTGGGGACCAAACATCACTTCACATCGGTCGAGCACCCTCAGACCAACGGGCAAGCCGAAGCCGCGAACAGAGTCATCCTTCGAGGGCTCAAACGTCGACTCGGCGAAGCCAAAAGAGGATGGGTCGAGGAGCTCCACAGCGTCCTGTGGGCATACCGCACCACACCCCACTCAACGACGGGTGAAACACCATTCCGACTAACGTACGGCACCGAAGCTGTCATCCCAGTCGAAATCATGGAACCATCCCGACGAACAGAGGAGCCCCTCGACGAAGAAATGAATGACGAAGCACTAAGAGACGAACTCGACCTAGTCGAGGAAATACGATCGGGGGCTGCCCTGCGCGAAGCAACCCTAAAACAACGAGTGGCTCTACGCCACAACGACAAGGTCATCAAACGCGAGTTCGACATAGGCAGCCTGGTACTACACAGAAACTAGAAAGACTCCCGCGAAGGGAAGTTGGCCGTGAACTGGGAAGGACCTTACCGCGTCCACGACACCACGGGTACCGGGGCATACTACCTCGAACAGTTAGACGGAGAGCCATTACCAAGACCCTGGAATGCTGCTAAGTTGAAGCAGTATTACAGTTAGAAACTGTCAACACATAGGACCCTCGACCAGAAGCAACCACGCTCAAGTAACGAGGAGAAACGTCCAATTTCGTTTAAGGCTAAGGTACAGGCCCGACACATGACCAAATTGGCACGGCATCGCGCGGTGAACGTTGACGATCGAGAGTGCCCGGCGTGGACAGCTGTACCGAGCTCCACCGTCGTCGTACCCATAAGGCAGAACACCCAGCTCGCGATGGGCAGTTCACGCCAAGGGCGAATCGTCCCTACGGGCTCCACGCCCGACTGAGCAACCTCGCTCCGTAATGCCCGACATTCTATCAAGAATAAAGGGACATCTACAAGGGTCAAAAGAAAATCTCTCCCCTCGAGCGAAACACTTAAGGAACCCCGGCCGACCAAAATAAGGCCGAGATTGCACACAAACAGAGACGAGCACATTCGCTCGCCAAATCAAAGCCACTTACGGGCACTCCCCGGGCCCGGGACTTGAGCTAAATTCATACAAGCATGTGAGTTCATACAAGGGCAGAAAATCCAAAATAAATAACAAGGTATAAACGCCCGAAGGCAACAAAGCAATATGAAACCGACCAAGAAGGCCGGCGATGTTCAAAACATACAATGAACGGGCACGCAGGCCCAAAGAATACATTCAAATATCAAGGGCACGCAGGCCCGCTATCCAAAGAATACAAATATCAAACTTCCACATTATCATCATTGTCGACGCCGGGAGAGTCGGGCGGGGGAATGATCGCGCCACCTACAACCCGATGGGTGTGCCCGATGCCCTCGGTGACCAGACCGGGATTCAGCAATGAGAGCTGGTCGACTGCAGAATTGAACCCGTCTTCCAGAGCACCGACTGCATCCGCCTCGAGGATCCGGATATGGGCAATAAGCTCAGCCCGACTCTTCAAAACCATTAGGTCCTCGGGCTCATCTTCGGCGGGTTGCTGAACAGCATTCAGTTCCTCAACCTGCTTGCCCAGGCGTTCGACTTCAGCAGCCAAACGATCCCTGTCGGTCCGGAGCAACTCCCCTTCCTCAGTCAACCTCCCCGACTTCTCCTTTTCCAAGGTCAGCATCTCCCTCTCGGCATCAAGTATCGCGGTCTGCTCTTGGAACATCCCCTCGGAGCGTTCCAGAGCGACCTTCAACTTCCGCGAGCTCGCAGTCAAGGCCGCCTTCTCCCGCTCGAGCTCTTCAACACGAGCAGCATCCCCTGCATCCTCAGACAACACCAGCGCCATTTCGGCCATTTTAACCAGCCCGTCCATGCTGGCGACCAGCCGCGACTTCCTCTCCTCTTTAGTCATCCTCTTTATGGCCTCGGCTTCATGAGCGACCACGGTCGGAGGGAACCGCTCAAAAAAGCCCTCCTCCTCGAAGCAAGGGGAGAAGGCAAAGGATTGAACAGCACCGGCATCCTCCCCGACAGTCGAACCGCCTTCCACGCGGGTCCTCTTCCTCTGGGTCAAAACGGCGCTGGCGTCAATCTCCTCGACCTCTGGATCTGATGCTGCTCCCGAGCTCGACGTCGAATCCACCCTCACCGGCTGAGGAACGTTCGTACTTGGCGGTGGTCCCATTCTCGTCACTTGCGGGGCCGGCACGACCTTCTTGCCTCGCCTCTGGCCGGTTGACAATTTCAGGAGCCTCTCATGTCGGCTGGCCATCGTACCTGCACGAAGTAAAAGAAAAGTCAGTATCGAGCAAAACGCGTAAATAAATGACGAGTAAAGAATTTCAAACAAACAACCTAACAGGCGGGCTGCCTGCCTATATGTTGAACATTCCACCAACGCCTTGGTGTCGATCGGGCGAGCCTCGAATGTCGGGTAACCGTCCTTGTCGAGGATATCATTCCCTTCCCGCGTAACCCATTGGGCGGGATGAAAACTGTCGACAAAGTTACAGAGAGCCTCATACGCCCGCTGATCCTCCGTGCACATGTCCCCGACTGCGGTATGGAAATAACCGGTTCCATGCTGGAAGTGTCGGGACATCCAGTACACCGGGAACTTAGCCCGACGTCCTAACACGGGGCTCCCGTCATCGGCCAACATTGCTTCCCCGTCATCATCGCTGACCGGCCCTTCCTCCTCGAAGAGGGAATCTACAGCAGAGTCGGTAGTAGGGCGTACCACATACCACTTATCCTTGAACCCCCTCACAGAGTCCATGTACATCCTAAATAGTCTCCTCGACTGCTTCAGGGACACCCAGCTGTGCTTCCCTCCTCGGGTCTGACGCTGTAGGTGGAATACCCTAAAGAAGAGAGGGATGGTCGCCCCTATCCTTAAGTAGCGACACGTCAGCTCAAACGCCCGGATGAAGGCGAGAGAGTTTGGGTGTAGCTGGGACGGGGCCAGCTCCAAATGCGTAAAAACCCCGGTCTCAAAGTCTGTGAACGGCAGCCGCAGCCCCAAGTCTTTAAACGCGATCTCGTACATCGCAAAGCTGTAGTCCGGGTACATCGAACAAATTCTGGCGTTGGTCGACGGCAGCATGACCTCGAAATTCTGCTGAAAGTCGGGCTGGTCCTGCCCCTCTTCGATAGCGGTGAATGGATGTCGGTCATCCCGACTGTATATCGACGCCGTCCCCCGAGGCTCGGCGCCTACCCATTCCAGCGATGGGTCGGTCACGGTGTCTATAAGGTTGGCCGACTCGTCGGCACTCTGTTCTTCGCTGTCACGACGACCGGAGGTGCTCGGCTCATCCGCCATGGTTACCTGCAGAGCACGGGAAACCAATCAGATTGAGCATGAAGTCCTATGCTCGACATAATCATGTCGTCCATACACTACCACACAAGTCCATTTTCACAAGTGGATGCCTCCCCGACTCTCCTGAATCCAGTGTTCTTCCACAAACCAACTGCGCGGCCACTCTTCAAGCATGTCGATCCGAGGTATGAACATGGCGAGCCGCATTATGAAGCCCACGGCCACGACCATAAACATACCGGGCACCGTCATGAATCAGGCGTCCAGGATCATGAAGACCCCGGGCAGCTCTGAAGTTTTTCACCTAAAACTATGAATGTGTCGGCCACAAGTATGCGTTTGCCGGCCCTAGACATGAATCTGTCGGGCAAAACACGAGTTTACCGGGCTAACCCAACATTAAAGGTCCTAAAACATCTACAATTTCCAAGAATCATGCATTCTAAAACAGGAAAATAAAGAAAATGGATCACTTACTTGGATCAAAGTTGGGATTTGGCTAAGAAATGAAGAATCTGAGACGGGAAGTCACGATTGGAGAGAGTGTTGAGAGTTGCAACGAAGAGAGCACGGAGAACGGAAAGCGTATTATGGGGCCCAAGGACCCTATTTATAGTGATGACGTGGAATACCAAACGTCACCTCGTTCAGCCACGGACTCCATCTCCTCGACGCACTGCACCCAACGCAATGATGGCCCTACCCCCTAGGGTGGCGGCACAACTCCCGAAAGATGCCTCGTGTGCTCGACTGACGCGCCCGGTACGGATCCTCCACGCATCCACCACCGACGACGTCTCCGAGCACGGCACGAGGAGACCCCTCGAGGGTCCACGCCTCCATCCCGGGCACGAGACCTCAGCGACGGAACAACTGTTTCAAGTCATGGCTCCTCGCAAAGGAACCACGACTTGGGGGGCTCCTGTTCTGGACTGGGCCCGACAGGCCCAAAAGCATTACTAAGGCCCAGTCCAAAGGGACTCACTAAGGACCACACTGGGCAAAGGGGGTCACGTCCATGCCCGACACCCTGATGTCCACCTCGACATCTCGGTGTCTAGCCCCATGATGAAGTTCTGCTCGACAGCATGCCGTCCAGCTCTATGTCCTGGCTTCCAGCTCGACACCCGCCGTCCAGCTCGAGGTCTTGGCGTCGAGCTCGGCACCGTGTTGCGCAGCTCGACATGGTCTCGAGCTAACTTGCTAGGGCAGACTTAGTCTTCCATTGCCCCAACGATACTCCGGAAAGAACGCGTCTCCGTCCGCCCGCATTTCATGCAGCATATCCAGGAAGGGGACCACGTGCTGGTCCCCACTACCCACGTAGAACCTGGCAGTTCCTCCATTGGGCCAAATCCGCCCAGCCCAATGAAGGAACCTTGGCCCAGCGCTGGGGGCTATAAATACCCTCTGCTTCCAGAGGGTCAGGTATTCATCATTCTAACCTCAACTCTATTATCTGCTCGTACTCCCACTGACTTTAGCATCGGAGTGCCTTGCAGGTACCCCCCCTCCTCGTTCAAAAAGCCTTCAGCTCGGAGTAAGCCGTGACGGTCCAAACCTTCTGATCAGGTCAGATCAAATAGAATCGCATGTTAAGGCCTCATTTTTTCATAAATCAGAATCTTGGTTTAATCATCAGCCCGTGGCCTCTATTAAAAATCACAAACCCAATATTTGGTTCATAATAGAGATATTTTTATTTTAAAAAAACAGTTTGTGCATGGATACGAGTCCGAAAAACCGACATCACAACATCGTTGTAAAAAGGAAAAACAAGTCAGGAATCACAATTTTTTTCCAGCCCAACAAACAAAGGCCTCATCTGCTGCATAAAAAAAAACATATTCAAGTTTAATCATTGGCCCACAACCCCTTTTTGCAAATCACAAACTTTGTTTAGTTCAAAAAGAGAGGCTCAAGAGACAAAGTTACTGCAAACTCAGTAAAAGGCCACAAAATAGCTGTCATAGTTTACAGCAAAAGAAAAGTTGTGTGCCAAAATCAGATTTCAAGCCCAACAAGCAAGTCACTACAACAAACATTTTGTGTTAATTCACAAGAGAAATAACAAAGCAACAAAATCAGAAGCCCCTTAGCAAGGCCTGTATATTTCAGAAGAGTCTTAGATAACATATCAAGATGGTTATAAAAACAAATTTGACACTGATTCAAGAGGACATTCACGGATAGATTGGGAACACAGAACGAAAATATCAAAAGAAGAACAAAAAAACCTTACCTGACTCACAAACGGAAATCGCCCTCACCTTGCCGGAACCGTCGCATTCCTTCACTAGAAATCGCCCTCCCTTCGCCGGAATCCTTCTCCTCCTTCGCTTTCCATTCTTCTTCTTAGAAGTTTGATTTTCTCACTCTAAATGCGAATCTACCCTTACTTTCTTTGATTTTGTATCACTTGTTGGTTTTTGAACAAATAATTTCGAAATTCATTTGTAGATCTTGATCAAACCTTAAAATAAGTGATCCTGGATTCGGAAAGAGGAGAAGAAACCGAATTGGAAAATGTAATATTTTTTTGAAAATGTTGCTTTTTGCGGCGGCGCTGCTGTGAGGCTGGCCGGTCGCTGCTGCGCTTCTCTCTCTCTATCTCTCTCTCTCCGGTCATCTCTCTTCTCTCCTATATCTTTGCTTTTTGTTTGTTTTGCTTTTTTAAAAAGAAGAACATAGTGATAATTTGTTACAAGAGAAACATGATTTTAGTTTGAACAATAAAAAATAATATAATAAGTGTAGTTGTTGATAACGAGAAATCGTATCATATAATTACTACATTTTTAATCGATTTTCATAATGCATTAACCAATTTAACTCCCGATTGTTCCGAGTTTTTATGTCTTTTCACAGGTACAACATGTTTCAAGTCAAATTAGTGAAAAATGATCACATGAAGAAAGCTAACCAAAAACCAGAAGAAAAAGAACTAAATTTGCAAAATCTGCAAAGTTTGATGTTGTGACGGCCGTCACACCCCCATTACGAGCGTAACGCGCTCACAACTTGAAGGACGCTCGTCACACATCATTGACGAACGTAACGCGCTATTTAAGCGCATTACGACCGTCACCTCCTCATGATGACTGTCACACGCGTAATTCAACGTTATGCATAACAGGAGACGTGGGTAACATAATGGATGTTTTCTTCTCCTACAATTTCTCAACTGCAGCAACAAACAGTCCGAGTCTTCCTCCACTCAAGCATGCAAGTCCATGTTCCTAAATTCTCTTAACTGCAAAAATCCTCTTCTATAAATAGGAGGAATATTAATGGAATGATGGAGAGTTTTTTGCTACAGATTTTCTTGCCGAAGCCCTGCCAAAATTAAATACTGCATTTTTTTGTTCTTGCTTTATTTTCCCTTTTCCAATTAATAACTATTTCCAACATTAGGAAATTGTTATTGTAGTCGGAATTTATTTCTAGCCTCAAAATTTGTTTCAAGTTCCGATTTCGAAGTTCCAATCTTGCCGACTTGTGGAAGAGGGAGCTTGAGGAATAATATTGTTATTCAGGTTTTTTTTAATCGCATTAAATTTTAATATAATTTGTTTTAATTTTATTTATTTATTTTATCATGAATGCTTTATTCTTTCCAGATTATATTTTTTGTATGTCTGTTTCGAGTACTATGACTAGCTAATTTTTTAGAGTCGGGATGTAATAATAGTAATCGAATGGATTAAATTGTGCCTAAGCTAAAATCTAAATTAACTTAATTTCTGGCTGTGACTTTTTATAATTAAAATCAACCTTTTTGTTACGAGAGTAAGAAAAGTAGAATAGGTTAGGATCGAGACCACGAGAGTGTGAGGTTTTAACCAGATAGCTAAAGTTAGGCATTTGATTTAAATATAGCGAGAGCGTTTTAAAACGAATTAGATTTTATTATGTTTTCAAAAAGTATTTTCTAAACACCTATGGGCTAGCGAGAGCAGACATAGGGCTTTAGGGGTATAATCCGAGATAAGACCACGAGAGTGTGAGTTGAGGGTTTTTAAACTGATAATTTCTATAGAACCATCTAAGTTAAACACCTTTATATGCTTAGGTTCGATTAGATCCACTTAGGTTCACTACATTACATACCGACCGTTTTATTATTATTATTCCCTTAATTCGATTTATTTTTCCCTTACCTTAACCTCTAAACAACCAAACGTGACAACATTCGCCTTAGCTAAACTACGAAACCTTTATAGCACTAGAGTGATTACAAAGTCCCCGTGGGTTCGACATCTTTTTATTACTACCACGATAGGCTGTGCACTTGCAGTTAAGATACCGTTAGAGACATTAGGTCGATCACGAACATCAAGTTTTTGGCGCCGTTGTCGGGGATTTTGATTTAGTCACTAGTGCACTCGTAAAGTAGTACTGTATAGACTAAGGCAACTATTTATTTTTCCCTCTATTGTATGCCAAATACTCGCTCCCAAAGCGAGCCTTTGCATCTACAAATCAACGATATCGAGCGCTATCTCAGAGTAAGACGTAGAGTTCAAGAATACCGTGATCTCAACAATCTTCCTCTGACTAAGCTTCCTGATATCTCAATCCCTGAATTAATTGAAGAATCTAAGATGGCTGACGTACCAACTCCACCTCGTGTTGTTAAGGATTACGCAGTTCCTTCTCAAGCGGAGCCTCACAACAACATTGCCGCTCCTACTATCGCTCGAAACGATTTCGAGCTGAAACCTTTGCTTCTATCCGCCGTTCAGCAGAACCAATTTTCTGGATCTCCTACTGACGACCCAAACCTACATTTGTCAGTGTTTGTGCAGTACGCAGACACTGTATAAGCGAATGGTGTAAACCCCGAGGCGATACGATTGCGCCTATTTCCCTTTTCTTTAAGAGATAGAGCTCGAGCATGGCTCCAATCTCTTCCTTCAAACTCAATCACCATATGGGATGAGTTGAAAAAAAGTCTTTTTAGCTAGATATTTCCCACCAAGCAAAACTGCTATGCTTAGAGCCAACATCAATGGTTTCAGACAAAAAGATAACGAATCGCTTTTTGAAGCGTGGGAACGCTATAAGGACATGATCAAACTCTATCCTCATCATGGTTTAGAAGAATGGATGATCATTCATACGTTCTATAACGGTCTCTTGTACAACACAAGAATGACTATAGATGCTGCTGCTGGTGGCGCATTGATGGATAAGCCGTATACCGAGGCAAATCAACTCATCGAAAGCATGGCTCAAAACCATTATAAATGGGGAAGGGAAAGAGCTAATATGGAAAAAACCCAAACAAAAGGTGGCATGATTGAAGTGAATAGTCTGGATCAAGTCATCGCTAAAGTAGAAGCCCTTACCCAAAAGCTAGAAAATCTTACTACCTCTCCCGCAGCTACCGTAGCTGCAGTAGCTCAAGCTTGCGATCTATGTGGTCTTCAATCACATCCTGCTCCAGAATGCCCACTTCTAACAGGAGTTCCAGCTGAACAAGCGAATTACATACAGGGAAACCCTTATAGCAATACCTATAACCCTGGTTGGAAGAATCATCCGAACTTTTCATATAAAAGAAACAACGCGTTATACGCACCTGGACAAGCTCCTGCCACACCGCCTGGATATCCAAAAGCTTCCCCAAATCACCCCAATAACGGACCTAATACATCCAATGCCCCTAGGAAGTCCAATCTAGAAATCATGATAGAACATTTCATTGCTTCCCAATCTCAAACTAATAAAGATGTTCTGAATCAAAATTTACATACTAATGAGCAGATTAAACAATTATCTAGTAAAGTTGACGCTTTAGCTACCCATAATAAGATGCTTGAAACTCAAATTTCACAAGTGGCTCAACAACAAGCATCTACTGCTGCCCCAACTGGATTTTTCCCTGGTCAACCACAACATAACTCGAACGGACAAGCTAACGTTGTAATCCTGAGAAGTGGAAAAGAACTTGACGGACCTGTTGATCCAAGACTCGAAAATCCAGCCATGTACCAAAAGTAGAATAAGCCAACTGAAATTGAGAATGAACCAAAGGAAAAGGAAAACGAGAACCAAGAGGCAGTGGAGAAAGAGAAGCCTTATGTGCCTCCACCACCCTATAAACCACCGATTTCGTACCCTCAGAGACTTACCAATTCCAAAATGATGGGCCAATTCAAGAATTTCGTTGAACTTCTGAAACAACTAAATATCACAATACCGTTTACAGAAGCTATCACTCAGATGCCCTCGTATGCTAAATTTCTCAAGGAAATCCTATCTAACAAGAAAAAGATAGAAGATAACGGAACAGTTACGCTTACTGCAGAGTGTAGCGCTATTATTCAAAATGATATGCCCCATAAGTTAAAAGATCCAGGTAGTTTCTATATACCCTGTAACATTGGAAAGTTTGTCATAGACAAAGCTCTATGCGACTTGGGAGCAAGTATCAGTGTCATGCCCCTATCCATTTGCAAAAAGCTAGAAATGGGAGAACTTAGATCCACAAAAATGTCCGTTCAATTAGCTGACCGATCAGTTAAATACCCTGTAGGTATACTGGAAAACGTCCCAGTTAGAATAGGTCAATTCTATACCCCGACCGATTTCATAATCATGGACATTACCGAGGACTCAGTTACTCCTATCATATTAGAAAGACCCTTCCTAGCCACAACTGGAGCTATAATTGATGTAAAGAAGGGCAGACTTACATTCGAAGTTGGAGAGGAAAAAGTGTAATTCATCCTCACTCAATTCTTACAAGCACCCGCCATGAATGACACATGTTATCTAATCGACGTTATAGACGAGTACGTAAGAGAGATGGAAGCGGAACATACCACATACTCTGAAATAATGAAAATCTAAACCCCTCTGATATTCGAAGACGACAATTGGCGTGAACCATACCAAGACGATAGTCTAAGCGAAAGTCTAGCACTTACACCTGATCATATGCCATGTCCAAAGAAACCAGATTTAGAGTTAAAAACCTTACCCAGGAACCTAAGATACGAATTCCTAGATACCAAATGTACGCGACCAGTAATAATCAACTCCAGTTTAGAAACGCTCGAAACTGAAAAACTTTTAAACGTCCTAAGAAAGTACCCGACTGCATTAGGTTATAACATATCCGACTTAAAAGGAATATGTCCTTCAATCTGCATGCATCGTATTATGCTAGAAGAAGATTGCAAAACCTCTAGAGAACCCCAAAGAAGGATTAACCCAATCCTTAGCACTGTAGTCAGAGATGAAATCAAGAAGCTATTGGAAGCAGGAATCATATATCCGATCTCCGACAGTAAATGGGTCAGCCCAGTACACGTCGTACCAAAGAAAGGAGGTATCACTGTTGTGAAAAACGCAAAAGGAGAACCAATAACGCAAAGAGTAGTAAATGGGCATAGAGTGTGCATTGATTATAGGAAACTAAACAAAGCTACTCGAAAAGACCATTTCCCTATACCTTTCATAGATCAAATGTTAGAACGACTAGCAAAGCATTCCTACTTCTGCTATCTAGATGGTTATTCCGGATTTTTCCAAATTCCTATTCACCCTGATGACCAAGAGAAGACTACATTTACATGTCCCTATGGAACATTCGCTTATAGACGAATTCCCTTCGGATTATGCAATGCCCCAACAACCTTTCAATGATGTATGATGTCAACCTTCATGTATTTCATCGATAACATCATGGAAGTGTTTATGGATGACTTCTCTGTGTGCGGGAAAAGTTTTAAAGGATGCTTATCAAACCTAGAAAAGATTTTAGAAAGATGTGTGAAAGTAAACCTCGTGCTCAACTGGGAAAAATTCCATTTCATGGTAAGAGAAGGAATCGTACTAGGACATGTTATATCTAACAAAGGAATTGAAGTTGATAAAGCCAAGATAGAAGTCATAAAAGAACTTCAACCACCTAAGACCATTCGAGAAATACGAAGCTTTCTAGGACACGTCGGTTTCTACCGACGATTTATCAAGGACTTCTTGAAGATCACTAAACCTCTCACCGGTCTATTAATGAAAGACACTGAGTTCATATTCGACGAAGATTGTCTAAAAGCATTTGAAACTCTAAAATCAGCCCTCATCACCGCACCAATCATGCAACCACCCGATTAGAGATTACCTTTCGAAATCATGTGCGGTGCGAGCGACTACGCCATAGGCGCAATTCTTGGACAAAGGAAGGACAAGAAACTTCACGCGATCTACTATGCTAGTAGAATGCTAGACTCAACTCAAATGAACTACGCCACAACTGAGAAAGAACTGTTAGCAGTTGTCTTTGCGCTTGAAAAATTATGTTCTTACCTAGTAGGAGCGAAGATAATCATCTACACAGACCATATTGCTATCAGATATCTACTAACTAAGAAAGATGCAAAACCAAGACTCCTTAGATGGATCCTACTTTTGCAAGAATTTGACCTATAAATTAAGGATAAGAAAGGAACGGAAAACATCATAGCAGACCACTTGTCAAGATTAGAAGGTATAAAACCCGACTAAGTACCAATTAACGATGATTTTCCGTATGAACAACTAATAGCACAAATAATAAGTGATCTAGCTCAATTGTACCAAAGCAAACCTAAAGACAAAGAAGCCGTGGAAGCGATCCATACAACCATGGGACTGCCATGGTATGCCGACATAGTCAACTACTTAGCTGCAGGCGCGCTCCCACCAGACTTAACCTACCAACAGAAAAATAAATTCTTCCATGATCTCAAGTATTATTATTGGGATGAACCTTTATTATTTAAAAGAGCACCGGATGGAATTTTCCGTCGATGCGTACCTGAAGAAGAGATGGAAGATGTTATCTCTCACTATCATTCGTCTCCCTATGGCGGACATGCCAGCACTTCCAAAACTTGTGCAAAGATCCTGCAAGCCGGCCTATTTTGGCCTAATCCATGGAAGGATGTCCACATATCTGTTAAAAACTGCGATCGGTGTCACGCACCGACAATATTTCAAGACGCGATGAAATGCCTCAAAGAGGAATACTAGAAGTAGAAATCTTTGATGTCTGGGGAATCGATTTCATGGGACCTTTCTCATCTTCTTTCGGAAACAAGTATATACTCGTAGCTGTCGATTATGTTTCAAAATGGATTGAGGCTATAGCCTCTCCTACAAATGACACACGAGTAGTAATTAAGCTATTTAAAAATACAATCTTTCCAAGATTTGGTGTGCCTAGACTTGTCATTAGTGACGGTGGCTCCCATTTCATTTTGAAAATATTCGACAAACTGTTATCCAAGTATGGAGTAAAACACCGAGTAGCAACGCCGTATCATCCACAAACAAGTGGACAGGTTGAAGTCTCGAATAGGGAAATTATAAAAATCCTAGAGAAAACAATCGCCATATCTAGAAAAGATTGGTCATCTAAGCTTAACGAGGCTTTATGGGCTTATAGGACAGCCTACAAGACCCCTATAGGAACTACACCTTTCAAACTTGTATACGAAAAGTCCTGTCATCTCCCGGTAGAATTAGAACACAAGGCATATTGTGCAATCAAAACGCTCAACATAAACTACACAGCTGCTGGAGAAAAGCGAATCCTCGACTTGAATGAATTAGAAGAATTAAGATTAGATGCCTATGAGAACGCTAAAATATATAAAGAAAGAACCAAAAGATGGCATGATAAGCGTTTGACCCGGAAGGAATTCAGTGTAGGAGACGTCGTGCTATTATTTAACTCTAGACTTAGGCCTTTTCCTGGAAAATTAAAATCCAGATGGTCTGGTCCTTTTGAAATAACAAAAATATTCCCTAGCGGAGCAATAGAAATTAAGGGTAGGAATAGTGACCCGTTCACAGTGAACGGGCAGCGATTAAAGCAATATCATCATATAGAGAATACAAATTATGCGAATAGTCTTAAACTCTTCGAATTACCCACTATTTCCCTTGAATGATCTACTGCTAGGCACTACGTCAGGCTTATGACGTTAAAAACAACGCTTAGTGGGAGGCAACCCACCTGTTTATTTTTGTTATTATTTCTGTTTGTTTTTACTTTTGATTTTCTATTCTGTTTCTACATTTATTTCTTTTAAAGCATTATTTTCATTATTTTCTTTTTCATTTTTTCTAAAAAATTTTATACAACTGCTGCTGATTTTCAAACAACTTTACAGGTTTTCTGAAAAAGTCTTTTTCTATCCTACCTTCTCCCCTGATTTGCTTTCCCCCTTTGCTATTTACTATGGAAACCACTTTTAGAGGCAAGAACCAAATAAGGAGGTTTGAGGAATTATCACACAGAAATATTGGTATCTCATTATATTATGATGAACCAACAATGGATACTTTAGGCATTAAGGATAATGTCCATTGTCTATTTAGCCAGTTGGGGTGGGAAAAAGCCCATATTAAATCTAGGTTTGTTACATACCGCGAGCTCACCCTTGAATTTCTGAGCTCCTTAGTTCACATACCTGAGCGCGGTTTCGGAACTAGAAAGGGATTTATAGCCTTCAGGTTATTTGGTATTGAATTTGCTTATACCCATAAAGGATTAGCCGACCTTCTAGGATTCCCTAGTGGACCTTTTGCTTTTTCTACCACCCAGGCAAAGTTAATGGACTTTGAGCTAGACTACTTTTGGGGGACTTTAACCGGAAACTACCAACCTGAGCCGGATAGCATGGATAATAATGAAATACACAACCCCGTTATCCGTTATTTCCATAAGATTCTAGCACATACCATTTTCGGAAAAGAACAAAACCGCACTGCAGTATCTAAAGATGAGATATTTTTGCTGCAGTGTATGACCCAGGGCCGACCTATTAATGCAGTACCATTATTGATGTAGACCTTCTCCCGCATTGCTCAGAACCCTAGCGAACCAATCATCATAGGAGGTCTTGTCACCATGATTGCTAACGCCCTCGGACTTAGATACCAGCTACATAGGTGGACACAATTTGGTTCAATCCGCCCTATGAACATTGATTTTTGTTTCCACCTACGAATAATAGGTAATCTAGGTCCTGCACCCTTCAAATACTTGATAAGGGATGAAGTAGTCATGGTATTTACACTTCCTAACCATGCCAAACAAGTGCCCACAATCGCGACAATTGGCTGTATGAGCTTAACCCTCCCGACCACCCTTCGACACCTGAGACACCATAATCCTACAAAGTTTACGATACCACAATGTCTGATGAGAGTGACCCCGAGACCCCTCCTGGTTACCATGATGGTAACAACATCGTAGAGGATGTTGATGCCCCTGCAATAACAAAAGGAGAATATGCTGAAAATTTGAATAAAATCTTTACTACGCTGGATGTTTATCATACAGACATTAATGGAATCAAGAACAAGTTGAAGGGCATGCGTATGGACGTGATAGGCTTAACTGATATAACCGTGGAGCAGTTTTATCACATAAATGCAGCTTTCGAAGATTTGAAGACGCGACTGGGATGAAGCAGCAAAATCAACACTTATTTTTACCTTGTGTTTTTTGTTTCTAGGAAGTTTATGATTTCATTTTAAACAAGTTTACTCTTTACAGTTTTTAAAGTTCTGTTAGAAACATATATTTCTTTCAATTTCAGTTTATTTTCATTTTATTTCATTTTCAGTTTATTTTCATTTTCATTAAATTTACTGTGTGTTACATCAAATATTATATTCACTGTTCATATTATCATTTTGCAAAATTTTGTTATACGATGTATGTTGGAAATACTTTGCATGTATTGAATTACTGTGTTATAATGTTTTGGAATTATACTGTTTCGTTCATTTCATAAATACAACTCTTTGAATCCGTAACGATCGTAACGTCCCCATGACGAGCGTAACACGCATTTCACCGTGTTACGCCCGTCAGCCCACTGTGACGGTCGTAACGCGCGCTCAATAGCAGATTCTGCTATTACAGAAGCCGTTCCATTTCCCATTCATTCTTCCCTTTTTCCCAAAACCGTAACAACACCCATTCAAATTTTATCTTAAATTCCAACACTCCAACACTTAAACTCCATTACCCCACTACTCAATCCACATTCCAAACACTTTCACGATTCAATCTCTTGCATGCAATATGGCCAACAACCAGCAAATCCCCAATCTCACTTTCAGAGCCGGCGAGTAAGGTGAAACCCAACGACTCAAATTCCAGAAATTCCAACGCCGCGGTCTCTAACCTACTCGGTATGTTGACCTTGATTGTTTGAGGAATTTGGGACTGCTAGACAGCGTCCACTTACTTTTGCAGAATCCGAACTTATGGAACCTGTGCCGCCAACCGCAACCCATTTACGAAACTCTCACCTTTGAGTTTCTGAGTTCCTTTGCATACATTACCCCCACTGGTGCCACAAACCAACTCTCAGGCGTGGCCAAATTTCGTATGTTTGGCACTGAGCATCAACTGTCCCAAACCGATTTCGCATGGCTGCTTGGTTTCTGTTCTGACGAAGGTGTCCACCTCCGGGTGCCGGATAATTTCGGCGAGGAAGCTTTTAATTTATGGCACAGTATGACGAACATTCATGCCGGATCTTATGACCACCTCAACACCACACATATTCATAATCCAGATATCCGATACTTTCACCGCATCCTCTGCAACACCATCTTCGCCCGAGACAGCAATCACAAGCTCAACTCCAAGGAGCTCTTCTTCATGCATTACGCATTCACCGGCCAGAAGATCAACGCCGCCCCATTTTTATTGGCCCATATTCACTCTATTTGTGATAGAGGCGGAAAACCCTTCTATTTCGGAGGGATTGTCACTTCTCTTGCCATAGCCCTAAATTATGGTGCCGCTCTTACAGATATGCCTTATATGGCACCGACATTGCTGACTCTGGACCACTGCAAGGCCGCACACCTCATCTACGAGCGGGAGGATGGCAGATTCCATCCTGTGATCCGAAACATTGTTTATCATAACATTACTTTGCCTTGCCGGGACCGAATCGATCCACAAAACAGAGCCAACTGGTTATTCGATCATGCAGCTTCTGAGGGTCGTGTTCCTACTCATGAAGACCAACCTAATGCCCCCGCAGACGAGATGCAAGAAGAGCTGGACAGTGCTGCCCCCGTCCACGACATTCCAGGCCCTTCATGCACACCACCTCCTATTACCCTTGAAGAAGTTCTCCACGCCATCCATCAGCAAAATCAAATGAGTTCCGCACTTGAAAGAAGACAACATGAACAATATGACTATTTATATGCACAAAACACTCAGATTCTAACCGGCCAGCGGAGCATGAACGAGAGGTTGGATGAGGCCCTGTATGAACTTAACGCCTTAAGGTTGGACGTCAGCACCCTTGGCTACCAGGACACTGATACCGAAGCCACGCCTACCAGGCGATCACGCACCAGGAGTAGAGGACGTGGCCATCAGTAGTTTTTCTTATTTTCTAAGTAGTTTACTTTTTCTGTTTCTTTTCCTTTCTGTTTGTTGCTTGTACTTGTATTTTCCCCGCCTTTATACCGCAACATTGAGGATAATGTCAGATTTAGTGTGGGAGAGGTACCTTTCCACCTACCATAAACAAGTAATTTTTTACGTTATTTCTCAGTTTAAATTCTTTCCCGCTTTATTTAGCCATACCGAAAATTTTTGCTTTATCTTTGCATTAGCCCGACATACCTATCTTAACGAAATCCTAGTTAAGGAAGCTGAGAACGATTCAACAAGATCGATACGGTTATGACACCTTAGACTTCCTACTTACGCGATCCGTTTGAATAACAATTATACCTATATCTTGAGTTTTAGTTCTAAGTAACCGCTAGTAGTTTATACTAGCAGTCAGCACCGTCTTGACATAAACCACGTGGGGAACCGATGAATATAAGTGTTTGATGCCTGATCAATGAAATATCCTTCTTATCTCGATGCTAAAAAGAAAAAAAAATTTGCACCAAAATACAAGGTCGCATATAAGAGATGAGCAATTAATGAAGGAGTCCATTGTTGGTTGGTTCAGAGGTATCTGGTTCTGAACTTGGTAGGGCGTGCTATGACTCGATCCCCCACAACCTCCAATTTGGATAATATGTATAGGGTTGCCACATTCGTGTACCAGACCCCGTGCTAAAAGGATTAAAGTCACTAACCGGTTACTCCACTACGTGTGTGCTAAGACAAAGGGCTTAATGTGATTGCGCTAGAACAAAACCGGGTGAAATAGATACGAGAAACTCTGGGCAGAATTATAACGAAACTACTGGACAGTTTGTTTGAAATGGAAGCCCATGACTGAGCTTATTGCTTGTGTCATTAGCGTATCGTTAGTGTTTCACTTAAGTATCGGTCGAACTGACGAGGATTTCTCGTAATTGCTTTAAAATCAAAGGTATGTCATGCATGTGCGCTTGATAAAACTTGTCCGATCTTTCTAAATGATTATTTGCTTGAGGACAAGCAAAGGTTTAAGTATGGGGGAATTTGATAACGAGAAATCGTATCATATAATTACTACATTTTTAATCGATTTTCATAATGCATTAACCCATTTAACTCCCGATTGTTCCGAGTTTTTATGTCTTTTCACAGGTACAACATGTTTCAAGTCAAATTAGTGAAAAAGGATAACATGAAGAAAGCTAACCAAAAATCAGAAGAAAAAGAACTAAATCTGCAAAATCTGCAAAGTTTGATGTTGTGACGGCCGTCACACCCCCATTACGAGCGTAACGCGCTCACAACTTGAAGGACGCTCGTCACACATCATTGACGAACGTAACACGCTATTTAAGCGCATTAAGACCATCACCTCCTCATGAAGACCATCACACGCGTAATTCAATGTTTTGCATAACAGGAGACATGGGCAACGTAATGGATGTTTTCTTCTCCTACAATTTCTCAACTGCAGCAACGAACAGTCCGAGTCTTCCTCCACTCAAGCACGCAAGTCCACGTTCCTAAATTCTCTTAACTGCAAAAATCCTCTTCTATAAATAGGAGGAATATTAATGGAACGATGAAGAGTTTTTTGCTACAGATTTTCTTGCCGAAGCCCTGCCAAAATTAAATACTGCATTTTTTTGTTCTTGCTTTATTTTCCCTTTTTCCAATTAATAACTATTTCCAACATTAGGAAATTGTTATTGTAGTCAGAATTTATTTCTAGCCTCAGAATTTGTTTCAAGTTCCGATTTCGAAGTTCCAATCTTGTCGACTTGTGGAAGAGGGAGCTTGAGGAATAATATTGTTATTCAGGTTTTTTTTAATCGCATTAAATTTTAATATAATTTGTTTTAATTTTATTTATTTATTTATTTTATCATGAATGTTTTATTCTTTCCTGATTATATTTTCTGTATGTCTGTTTCGAGTACTATGACTAGCTAATTTTCTAGAGTCGGGATGTAATAATAGTAACCAAATGGATTAAATTGTGCCTAAGCTAAAATCTAAATTAACTTAATTTCTGGCTGTGACTTTTTATAATTAAAATCAACTTTTTTGTTATGAGAGTAAGAAAAGTAGAATAGGTTAGGATCGAGACCACGAGAGTGTGAGGTTTTAACCGGATAGCTAAAGTTAGGCATTTGATTTAAATACAGCGGGAGCGCTTTAAAACGAATTAGATTTTATTAAGTTTTCAAAAAGTATTTTCTAAACACCTATGGGCTAGCGAGAGCATGCATAGGACTTTAGGGGTATAATCCGAGATAAGACCACGAGAGTGTGAGTTGAGGGTTTTTAAACTGATAATTTCTATAGAACCATCTAAGTTAAACACCTTTATATGCTTAGGTTCGATTAGATCCACTTAGGTTCACTACATTACATACCGACCGTTTTATTATTATTATTCCCTTTATTCGATTTATTTTTCCCTTACCTTAACCTCTAAACAACCAAACGTGACAACATTCGCCTTAGCTAAATTACCAAACCTTTATAGCACTAGAGTGATTACAAAGTCCCTGTGGGTTTGATATCTTTTTATTACTACCGCGATAGGCTGTGCACTTGCAGTTAAGATACCGTTAGACACATTAGGTCGATCGGGAACATCAGTTGTTAAAAGAGAAAGATGGTTTACTGAGTTTTTTTATTATTTTTCTTTCTCCCTCCATCTCGTGATACGCGAGGCCAATACAAGGAGGACAAGTGGTCTCTCTGACACTTGTCCTCGTCTGAGAAGAAGATGAATATTTTTTTATTTTTTTTTATTTCATGCGTGTGGGTACACAGTATAATCATAAGCCTACAAATTTGGTCCTTTGGATGTGATTACTATGTTGGAGTTGACCAGATCTGATGGCTATAATTTCTCTATTTTAATTTCTTTTATTATTTTGTTTTATTTTCATTTTAACTTCTAAAAAATCACAATAAATTCTTTTTTCGTCCAAAAATTCTGAAAAAAATCACAAAATTCATTTATCTCATTTCTGTCTTAGTGTATTTATTTCTGGAATTTAATTTTGATTTGTACTATTTTAAATTATTTTTTACTTATTTGAGTGGTTTTAATTGGCTTAAAAATACTTTTCTGTTTTCAAAATTTACCGAAATTTTTGTAAGAATATTTGAGATCATTTCTAACTTTTATATGGTCTATTTTAATTTTTCTTTGATATTTTGAAAATAGTTTGTTATTTTTCCTTTCATTTGCATTTAAAAACAATTTAAAAATCAAATTTCTCATTCTATTTTGATAGTTAAATGCAATTTTATTTTTTGTATATATTCTGGCTGATCTTGGACTATGTGAAATTTTAATCATGAGTTTTATTAACATCATTGGATCTATGGGGTTGAGTTTAACTCCACAAAAATGGATGAATGATTTTAGTAATAGCTCGATTAAATTTTTTGGTTCAAATGTGGAATTTAATTCTTGTGCTACATGTTGTTAGAGGATGATCTACATATCATCTCTCCAAGCATATGGCACATAGATTGCTATTGACTAACCTTAAAATAGGTGAGACTTCTATATAAGTCCACTTACGGTTGCTTAACATAGTGCTAAATTTTGTCCTGATTCGAGAAATGATCATTCATGGCCCAAACCCATGTTTGCAAGCCCAAGTATGTTTAATTTGAAACCTTTAATCCAATAACCTTGAGGTTCATTGTTAGGAGGCTTTGGTCTTATCAATCCTCTAATGAACCTTCATAAACTTTGGTCTAAGTGAATCACTTAAACATCATTGATCATTTATTATCACCTCGAGAAATTAAAATGAATGATATACTTTACAAAAAGCAATTGAAACTTATTGTTGAGAGGCTTTGTATTTTTGAAAAACACCTTCGTTTAGGCAAACTTTGTAATAATTCTTGTCTCTATAAGAATGCATACAAAGTGTTGGACTTTTTGAAAATATTTCATGTTTTGAAAGTGTTTGGTATGTTTGAAAAGATGTTTGTTTTTTGAAGATGGATTGTGAGAAAGCAACTAAGAACGTACTACCTACTCAAAAGTCTTTTGTTCATTTCTTCCTTCCTTTGATATTGCTATCTTACCATTGATTGATAAGAAGTCTTATCTTTGGATGTAAGGGGACATGTATGGTTTATCGTATAGTCATGAATAACAATATTGTGAGATACCTTAGAATTTCTCTTGAGGGACTAAGATCATTTGAAGGCAACCTTCGAAACATCATCGAGGGACAATGATCTTGTATTTTTGATTGTTTTTGCTAAGATGTCTCACATGCATATCATGACCATTTTCTCAAGGCAACAAGTGGAGTTAACCCTAGAGGTGTAAGTGTGCAAGTGTTTATTTTTTCATGCTTGATTTTGTCTTGGATTAAGGTTTTTCTAAGCATTGATTTTATCTTTCCATACAAACCCTAATTACTAGCATTTATATGAAAAGCGATAAATTGCGGAAAATAAATGTCCTACGCTATTACAACATTTTGGGAATGGAGTGTACAAATTTACAAATGGGGATTGCAAGAAATTAAACCTAATTATCTATTACAACCATATTGAAACTTGAATAATGTACAAGAATTGAAAGGAATATAATGTACAAGACATGAATGAAAAGAAAATGATTTTGTTTTGATTTTGTTAAATAAAGATTTTGGCCTATTTAACTAAAAGGAAATTTAATTAAACTAAAGAAAAAATTAAGATTAAGTTAACGAAAATAAAATAAATAGGAAAACGTTTTTGGTCTTTTTCATTGTAAGAAGTTAAATAAAAATAAACTAAATAATTTAAATATATTTTTGGTTTTTTTGATTAATAAAAATAATTATAATAATAAAAATAATAAAGTAAAGAAAATGAGATAAAGATATAACATTAACGTCAGAGGGGTTCAGAAAATGGAAATGTCAAGGCCCAGCCAATGGAGGCCCAGACGCGCTTCCTGCAAACAAAAAAAAGTGAGAAAATTTGGAAAAATGACAAAAGGTCTCGCTGGGGCTCGAACCCAGGACCTTCTACATGGCAAGGCTTTAGCGCGCACTGTTTGTACCACTGGGGTGGTCTAATTCACTCGTTCATAAGATAACTTCAATTAAATATAAAATGAACTCGTTTCTGAATGTTTGAAATGCCCAACTTCTTCTTCTTTGCGCGCGCAGGCTATGATAACTCCATTGTCAAGCTTTTAAAAGCTTCATTTCTCAGCCAAATAAAAAAATGTAAATATCAAACCTGCCTAAAATTTGAATACGAATCTAACCACATAATTTTCAAAAATCTATGGATCAAAGGTTAGCATGAATTTTATTTAGTACTAAAACTAAAACCTAACTGATCAGAGATGAAATTCTAAATGTACAAGCAAAGATAATCAAAACTATGGACATGGTCAGCTTCCTAGACATGATACCTACATATTTTCTTCACAGTGTATATACAAATGATGCTTGAATGAAGAGTTCCAAGTTTGAAAAACTTACCTTTTGGAGTGAAACTCGAATGAATTCTACACGACTTCTAGAAATGGTTTGATGATGGATTAAGATTGTCTAGACTTCTCTGAAGTTATTCCAATTGTTAGAATATCTTGTAGCTTGCCCAACTGTTCTGGAAAAGTCAAGCTGTAATGGTGGATTTTGAAAATAGTGGATGAGGAAGGAGGAGTTATAGAAGTGGTTTAAGGGATGGGATAGTTCCTATGTGGTGTATGGAAGCTTAGTTAACCGAAAGGCCAAAAAATGCACAAAGGGATTTGAGATTTTGTGTGTAAAGTTAGAATGTTCCCAGTTTTGTGCTTGTGTACAGGTTCTGAGTTTTTTGAGAGTTTTGGGAGTGTTCTAAGGCTGGTAATCTCCTCTTTTATGTCACAAATAATGTCTCTATTTATAGGGAAGAGGTTTTACACATTGTAGTAACCAGAATATTGAGATAACATGTTATGGTTTAGTTGAAAATGAAAAAATCAAGTTGAACGGATTTTCATGGTTCCAAAGTTCAAGTACAAGCATGGCCTGATGTTTGTTGGGTGAAGGAGACTTGATTCTTGCTTTTGATATTGCTTGCAATTATAGATAAAGGTCACATGGCTCAATGCATTGACAATTTTCATAAAGCTTGCTTTTCTAAAATGGAAATGGTAACTTTGTGCCATTAAGGGAAAATTGGCTTGGACAATACTTTAAACACTTGGGTAAGAGCTTAATTAATTGTGTAAACAATTAATTATGGAGTGAAACACAAGTTTGAGGCCTGCAAAGCAAGATCATGTAGCATGGCCTATGGATTTGATCAATGTTCTTCAAAATTCTGTCCTCAACTTGATTCCTTCTACAAAGATCTTAGATCTCTGTAGAACTTTGATCTTTTTCTTACTCTGGTTTTCGACAAGCATCTTGAAGATGTCGAATACTCCATCCTTTCGTTTTGATCACATAGATCCACAACTTTCGACCAAACTCATCAACAGACAAAACAATATTTGTTTCCACCAATTGTATGTTCTTCGAATGGACCATATTCATTTGAATGTACCACTTTGAGTATGCAAGATGATCTCATTGGCATAGTCGAAACGAAAGAATTTCTGGATTGCTTTCCTACTAAACAAACTTCACAAAGTTTTTTTCAGGCATCTCAAGACTTGGAATACCAGTAACCATATCTTGAGTAATCAGTTGATTAAGTGGTCGAAAGTTCAAATGTCCAAACTGCCAATGCCACAACTAACTATCCTTGTGGTCGAACAATTTTCAAACATTGAACTTCTGTCGAATTGATCATTGTCTTAAATGTCCCGTTTTTGACAATGGAGATTTTAAGACCAAATTGTTCTTGGTGTCGAACAATCTCAAAACTTCATCTATCATGACAATTGAGAATTTTTTTTCCGACTAGTTGTCCAACACTTAGCAAGTTGCACTTTATTCCAGGTACATAGAGCACATCTTTAATCATAACTTTTCCTCCATTACTCATTTGAAAGACTATGTTGCCAGTACCTTCTTCTTGCAATGAACTATTATCAGCAAGTTTTTTTGTCAAATTGTAATTCATAGTGTCGAAACTATGTGTGTCGAAGGGTTTAGAGGTGGATCGAAGCAGGTGGCTCAAAGGAAACCGTGGCCCAGTCGAAGCTTGTGGATTGAAGCAAGCATGAAGATAGACAACGTGTAAGCTATCAATCTGGCAAAGAACCCAATAGCACATGGTCGAAGCAAGCACATAGAAATGAGGTTCCATTATCTCCGAGAGCATGTAGCAGATGGGAAGATGAATTTGGAACACTGCAGAACTGAGAATCATATTGTAGACATCATGATGAAGGGAGTGCAGGTCGAAGTATTCAGAAGACTAATAACCATGATGAATAATGAATTAGGTGGTGTGTTAAATTGTAATTCATAGTGTCGTAGGCTTTAGAGGTGGATGGAAGCAGGTTGCTGGAAGGAAGCCATTGCCCAGTCGAAGCTTGGGGATCAAACCAAGCTTGCTTTTCTTCGACTTGTCAAAATCTGCCAATCACTCCTTTCGATCAGTCATGTGGTTCGAACAGGCTGAACCAGATTTTGAATTTGATATGGTTATCTGCAACTGCACACCTTTTTTTATCTGCTTTGCCCTTTCGACAGTTTCCTCTTCCTCCTTTCGAGGATTCAGAAGTTCCATCTTCGACCTGATGCTTGAGAGCCCAATACGATCCATATAAACTATATGGGGCATTAAAAGTCCAATTGTACTTGTGCATACTCAAATCCTAGTTTTGAGTCATCAGTGTTTGAGGAGGTATCTTGAGTTGATCAAACCTTGTGCAGTCTTGAATCAATAGAGATCTTGTGAGAAAATTCTTGTGAAATGAGAGGGCAAATTTTGGGGTACAACAGCTGCCCCTGTTCACTCTTCTTGAACCTGAAGAGTGAGATTGGAGGATCCGCCTTTCGTGACTTGAAGGTGAAAGATGATTGAACACTAAAGTGCCTAAAAATTTGAACTCGATGATGTATTGATCTGGGAATGGGCTTATGGATTCCATTTGGAGAGATGATTGGTAGAAACTGGGGGAAATATCAACATAAATCTTTAGTCGATTCGTGCTGAAAACTATGTGTCTTGTGTGTCTTTGACTTGAAAAAATAATTCTGATCCAGAAGAAGTCTTTGGCTCAGTGATTTTATCTAAAAGGAAACAAAGGGGTTAGCTGTATGCGCATGTATGCATGGTGTAATATTGTTCTCAAAATAAATGAGATTATGTTGCGTTATATGTTATGTATGCTGTATAAATGCGACATGTTATCGAAGTGTATCTTTAACAGATAGGGGAGCTTTGAATCTCGAACGGCTGTTGGAGATGAAAAGTATGTGTGTCTTCAGACTTTAAAGGTGCTTCCATTGGGGATTCCTACTTTGTTGAGAAGAACTCCACTGGGGAATACTAGATTCTGCTTGGGGATAAGATCTTAGGATTTTTAGTCGTCTGTTGCTCCGGTGGGGAATTATCTCTTAAAAGTTAGCTGTTATCTGGTCGGTTTCTAGGCTTCACAACAACTTGCTATGGGTAAGGAAGTTAAGTGTTATCTGGTTGGATCCCAAGCTTTACAACAACTCACTAGGGATAGTGGCAAACCCTACTGGGGAAGAGGACCTTTTAAACGGCTAACTGGTCGGGTCCAGGCTTTGCAGTGATTTGAGGAAGTTAAGCTATTATCTGGTCGGGTCCAGGCTTGAGTTGTTGACTGGTCGGGTCCAGGATTAAACTATTATCTGGTCGGGTCCAAGATTTAGTAACTTAAAATTATTTTCTGGTTGGGTCCAATCTTTAGCAATTGGAACTGTTATCTGGTTGGGTCCAGTCTTCAGCAATTTGAACTTGAGATCAACTGTTGTCTGGTCGGGTCTAGGTTTCAGTAACTCGAACTGTTAACTGGTCGGGTCCAGACTCTACAGTTGGAGGAGTTAAACTTATATTTGGTCGGGTCCAAGCTTTAGAAACTAAATTTGAGATTTACTGTTATCTGGTCGGGTCCAGGTTTCAGAAATTGGAGCTGTTATCTGGTCGGGTCCAGGTTTCAGAATGTTTAACTGGTATCTGGTCGGGTCTAGGCTTGAACTGTTGACTGGTTGGGTCCAGGCTTAAGCAATTTGAGAAGTTAAACTAATATCTGGTCGGGTCCAGGCTTTAGCAACTGAATTTGAGATTTACTGTTATCCGGTCGGGTCCAGTTTTCACAGTAAGTTAAGGGTAGGATGAAGTTGAACTAGTATCCGGTCGGGTCTAGGCTTCGTAGTAACTTGCTTGAAAGGATGAAGTTGACTATTACCTGTTCAGGTTCCATATTTTTACAATAACTTTCAGAGATGGCAATAACTCTGTTGACGACTTCATTGGGGATTAGGGGTTGCGGTCCCTTGATTTGTAATAGTTTGCGAGGCAAACTCAAGCTGGGGAATCTGTAGTTTGTTAGGGAAATAAACCCTGTTGAAGAGGATATTTGACGAACTACTGGGGAGGATTTTTTTTTTTAATTTTTTAATTTTTATTTTTTTAGGAAGAATTCCATAAGGCTTCCTTTTAAGACCAACTTAGCTGGGGAGAGGATTTTCCGGAGATTGAAAATCTAGCTGGGGATTTTATGAATCCAAATTTGTGGGGATAATGTTATTGAAATAACTCTGTGGGGATATCTTAAATGCATTTAAGGAGATGCTTGTCACTGTTTTTTAAGCATACATTTGTTAAAAGTTTAATCAAGTTCATATGCTTATGTTCATTCAATTTTAGTCATCGGACACTTTTGCACTCAAAACAGAAAAGACAGAAAGTTTGCACTTTAAAGTATATTTGTATTCATGTTTTTCCCATGAATAGGCATTTTTTTACAAAGATACCGAGATCCTACTAAGAGGAAATCGTCAAAAGAATGGAAATAATACAAAGTGAAAAAAAATAAAAAGACATGTGAAAGTGATCTCATTGTGTTCCAACCCCACTATTGCCCTTATGTATTTGAACATCATCCCTTGCCGTTGAAAGGAGTTGATTGGATTGATCTTGGACCATTTGAACTTGGACCTTAGTAATAAAGCTGGCTGTAGAGGTCCCACGGGAAATAGTCGTATACTTTAATCCTTAACTTTTTCCTGAACCACCCTTTCTGGTTTTCATCCCACCAGGATACCCATTTTTGCCCAAGTCACCCTTTCGGGTTTTTAACTTGTCGAGTGTACAATCTTTTGCATATATCTCTAATTTTTTCCCGAACCTCTTTGGTTCGCCGGGATGCCCTTATTTTTGCCTAGGTGTGTTAACCTAACGAGTCATTTTATGCATAGTATTTTTTAACTATGTCCGCATTTACGGGATGTGGGAAGTCTTTGCCATCCATAGTAGTCAGCATCATGGCACTACCAGAGAAAACTTTCTTTACAAAAAATGGTCCTTCATAAGTGGGAGTCCATTTTCCCCTGAGTTCTCCTTGTGGAAGAATGATGCACTTTATTACCAAGTCACCAGTCTAATATACTCGAGGCTTGATCTTTTTGTTGAAATCCTTGATCATACGCTTTTGATACATCTGACCATGACAAACAGCAGCCAACCGCTTCTCGTCAATTAAGTTCGACTTATCCAAACTAGATTGAATCCATTCGTCTTTACCTAAACCACTTCCTTCATTATCCTTATAGAGGGAATTTGAACTTCGACAAGTAAGACGAATTCCATGCCATAGACCAAGGAGAAAGGAGTTGCCCCAGTTGACGTACGAGCCGAAGTACAGTAGCCATGGAGAGCGAACGGTAATATCTCATGCCAGTCTTTGCAGGTTACCACCATCTTTTGCACAATCTTCTTGATATTTTTATTGGTAGCTTCCACTACGCCATTCATCTTGGGTCTGTACGGAGAAGAATTATGGTGCTTGATTTTGAATTGAGTACAAAGTTCCGTAGTAATAGAATTGTTGAGGTTGGTTCCATTATCAGTGATGATCCTTTTGGGGATACCGTAACGGTAGATGAGGTTATACTTGATAAACCTGGCTACAACATTCTTGGTGGCTGAGGCATATGAGGCAACTTCGAACCATTTGGTGAAGTAATCAATGGCAACAAGGATGAAATGATGTCCATTTGAGGTAGTAGGTTTGATCTCTCTAATCATATCAATGCCCCACATTGCGAACGACCATGAAGCATTCATGACATTTAGAGGAATAGAAGGTACATGGACCTTGTCAGCATAGATTTGACACTTGTGACAAGTCCTTGAGTGATAATGACAATCAGTTTCCATTGTGGACCAATAGTAACCAGCCCTCAGGATTTTCTTGGCCATAGTATGTCCACTAGAGTGGGTCCCAAAGAGGCCATCTTGCATATCTTCCATAATTTTCTCTACCTCCTTCTTGTCCATACATTAGAGTAGCATAGAATCATAGTTGCGCTTGTATAGGATTCCGTTGCTTAGAAAGAATTTGGCTGAAAATCTTTGCAAGAATTTCTTATCATTGACGGAAGCTCCTTCAGGATATTCTTGTGCCTCAAGATATCTCCTCACCTCATGGTACCATGGTTTCTCTTCGTCAGTATCAAGCTCATAGCAGTGTGCAAGTTCGTCAAACCTCTCAATTGTAATCATAGGAGCTTCGTTGTCCCATTTGACTTTGAACATGGAAGACATTGTGGCTAAAGCGTCAGCTAACTGGTTTTCCTCCCTAGGGAAATGCTCAAAGGTGATCTCCTCGAGGCATGGAATCAGAGTTAGCACAAGCTCCTTATAAGGAATCAGGTTATGATGCTTAGTGTCTCATTCCCCCTTCACTTGGCTAATCACTAGAGCAGAGTCTCCGAATACATCCAAATGTTTGATCCTTAAGTCAATGGCATCCTTCAGACCTAAGATGCATGCTTCATATTCAGCCATGTTGTTCGTACAATCGAAGCATAATCTAGCAGTGAAAGGAGTGTGGCAACCTTCAGGAGAAATTATCACAACACCAATTTCATTGCCCAAAGCGTTGGAAGCCCCATCAAAAACCATAGTCCATCAGGATTCTTGTTCAGGTCTGTCATACGGTTCCCGGTTTTACACAGTCAGTCACTAACATGATATTCTCATCCAGGAAGTCAAAGCTCATAGATCGATAGTCATCAACAACTTGATGGTCCAAATGATCTGCCGATATACTTCCTTTAATGGCCTTTTATGTTGTATATTGGATATCATATTCAGTCAGAATCATTTGCCATCCAGCTATTCATCCAGAGAGAGAGGGCTTCTCGAAGATATACTTGATGGGGTCCATCTTAGAAATCAATAAAGTGTTGTGAGTCAAAATATACTGTCTTAGCCGGCGAGAAGCCCATGCCAAAGCGTAACAAGTTTTCTCGAGTAGTGAATATCTGGTTTCGTAGTCGGTAAACTTTTTGCTCAAGTAGTAAATTGCATGCTCTTTTCGACCAAACTCGTCATGTTAGCCCAACACACACCCCATAGAATTCTCTAGAACAATCAAGTACACAATTAATGGTGTTCCTTCCAGTGGAGGCATAAGAATAAGAGGTTCTTGCAAATATTCTTTGATCTTGTCGAAGGCAGCTTGGCAATCATCGTTCCATCTGACTACTTGATCTTTCTTCAAGAGTTTGAATATTGGCTCACAAGTAGCAGTTAAGTGAGAGATGAAGCGAGCAATGTAATTAAGACGACCCAAGAATCCTCTAACCTCTTTTTCAGAGTGGGGAACCGACATTTCTTGAACGGATTTTACCTTTGCAGGATCAACTTCGATGCCTTTACCACTGACGACAAAACCTAGAAGATTTCCAGATCGTACTCAGAATATGCACTTATTAGGGTTCAACCTCAACTTGTACTTCTTCAGCCTCTCAAATAGCTTATGTAGGTGATTGAGATGCTCTTCTTTTGTTTGCAATCTTGAAATCATATCATCCAGATAGACTTCTATTTCATGATGAATCATATCATGAAATAAAGCTACCATAGCTCTTTGATATGTTGCCCCAGCATTCTTCAATCCGAATGGCATGACTTTGTAGAAAAAGGTGCCCCATTGTGTGACAAAGGTGGTATTTTTCATGTCTTCGGGAGCCATATTGATTTGGTTATAGACATAAAATACATCCATGAAGGAGAAGACTTTGTGTTGAGCGGTGTTATCAACCAAGACATCAATATGTGGTAGAGGGAAATCATCTTTGAGGCTTTCCCTATTTAGATCCCTATAATCCACACACATGCGAACCTTTCCATCTTTATTTGGCACGGGGACCATGTTTTCAACCCATTGAGGATAAGATGTGACAGCCAAAAACCCTACATTAAATTGCTTCATTACCTCAGCTTTTATCTTTGCAGACATGATGGGCCGCATACGATGAACCTTTAGCTTAACAGGGGGAAATCTTCCTTTGTTGGCAGACGATGAACCACAATATCGGTATCCATTCCTGACATATCTTCATACGACCAAGCAAACACTTCAACATAGTAATGTAACATCTGAACCAATATGCTCTTGATACCATCTTTTAGGTTGGCGCCGATCTTGACCTCTCTCTTATCTGTCTCAGTACCTAAGTTGATAACTTCGAATGGCTCTTCATGAGATTGAATAGCTTTCTCTTCTTGCATTAGAAGTCTGGCTAATTCTCCTAGTGTTTCACAATCTTCCTCGCCTTTGTCTTTGGCTTGGTTGACTGGATGTTTGAAATTATAACTGGCAATAGTAGAGTCGTTGGCAATGATATCCGGAGTGGATGAAGATCTGCAAGTGTGTCTGTGTGTATGTAAGATACATGGCTATTGAAGAATGTAATAAAGGAAAACAAAGACAATGAACACAAAAATTTGAATGCAAAAGGTCTAATGGTTTATATTAAATGATCATTTGATAAATGAACATGAACAAAACCCTTAACAAATGGACCATAGTGCCCCGGGCAAGTCACATGGCTTAAAAGTCATTGTTTTGGAAATTAAGATTATAGACAGAAGTTATTGAATTGATAGAAAATAGTAAATAGTAGTTACTCCTCAATGAAGGAGATGGGAGTGAAATTATTTTCATGCCAGTTTTTGAGCTTTCCTTCGTCAGTAGGGTAGATCCAATCTTCAAAAGTATTTTCATCATCAGAGTCTTCCACAATGTTCACTTCATGATTCTCGATGCGGAGAGGTGGCTTTCCCATGCGAGCGCGCCTAACTTCTTTATGAGCTTTGATGGTGAAACCCAACCCAAATTTATCTTCTTTAAACGGAATGTCGGGAAGTTGTCCCCAGATAGTACAATTACCATATTCGACCATGGCACATGCATCCTTAACTGAAACCATTCTTGGTACAACTTCATTAGCTTTTGATATGTTGGAGGAGATTTTTATGGCGGCAACCATAGGAGGAACAATTTCGAAGGCCTGGCATAGAGTCTCTATGAATTCGCCATCTATTTCCACATACTTGAAGGAATTAAGGTGGCTCAACATAAATTCTTCTTCGCCGCTAACAGTAACGATCTTCCCTTTGACGAGATACTTTAATTTTTGATGAAGGGTGGATGTTACTGCCCCTGCCCCATGGATCCAAGGGCGTCCAAGCAAACAAGAATAGGTGGGACATATGTCCATTATGTAAAAGGTAGAATTTAAGATCTGTGAGCCAACTTTAATTAGGAGATCCACCTCTCCATGAACCATTCTCTTAGACCCATCGAAAGCCCTTGCAACAATATCACTTGGCTTCAGTACCGGTCCTTCACAATCTAGCCGGTCCAACGCACCTTTGGGTAACACATTTAAAGATGAGCCAATATCAACTAAGAGATGAGCCAGGGTGGTTCCCTTGCATACAATAGAGATATGCAAGTCTTTGTTATGGTTCCTTCCCATAGGAGTCAAATCAGCGTCAGAGAACCCTAATTCATTATCAGCCGTTAAACTTGCTACACATTTCTCGAACTGGTCAGCGGTGGTTTCTTGGGGCACGTGGGCTTTCTTCAAGAACTTGATTAGAGCCTGGGCATGAACATCCAAATAGAGTAACAATGATAGCATGGAAATTTTGGAGGGGGTTTGCCCCAACTGCTCAACTATTTTGAAGTCACTATTCTTTATGATTTTCAGGATTTCCTCCATTTCTCGAGCGGAGGGTTCTTCAGCGTCAGTATTTTTGGTAGGTGACTCTATCCCAGCAGGCTTACCTTCTTTCTCTTTGCCTCTAGTGTTGGCACTAGACTTGTCATTGGTCATGAGAACGGGATTCATTGTAGTAGTGGGTGATATATCAGGGGAAAAGATCCTCCCTGTTCTTGTCACTTTACTAGAACCTGCAATATTAATGACATCAACTTCATCTTTGTTGATCCAAGAATCTTGTTTTATCCCATGATAATAAACCTCGGCACCATAGTTCCATGGAACCTCTTTGTTAGAGGAGTAGGGGATAGGCCCAACGACAGTGATTATTAAAGGAGCAATGGTTGGTTCATTTGAAATTCTAATGGGACCCTTTGAGGGGATCCTAAAAGGCTTATTGGAAATTGTTATTATGGACAAGTCTTCAGTTTGGTTGGTTAAAATTTTGATGGTAAGAAGATTCTCAAACAGAATCTCGCGACTATCTATCAGGCATTGCACACCTTCCTTCAGCCGCTTGCACCCATTTACTTATTGATCACAACAAACACAATCTTTAGAACAACTAGGGAACACCCCGACTCTCAGCAAATTATCCTTCACAGTAGTTAATGGGGTTGTTAAATCTTCAATGGAGGAAACAAAAGTAGTATCATCAATTGCATTAACACCTTTGCCATGGTTTGACATTGGTGCGATTATCTCATTTGGAGTAGCAGGTGGATCAAATTCAATTGTTTTATTGTCTATCAGATCTTAAATCTTATTCTTCAGAGCCCAACACTGATCAGTTTCATGCCCATGACTATTGGAATGAAACGCGCACTTGGCATTCAGATTGTACTTAGATGATGAAATTTCTAGATTGGATGGTGGATTGTGCAATGTCACTAAGTTGGCCTTCAACAGATGTTGTAAGGCTTGGGACAACGAAATGCTTATTCTCGTGAACTGTCTTCGAGGAACTTCAGATTGTTAATTGTTGGATGATTGTCTTTGAGCAGATGAAGGGTTGGAGATTAACACAACATTAATAGAGGATCAGGGATCCTTCTTGGTACGGGCCCTTCCCCCATACACAACATTTGTTTCCTTCTTTCCAGTGAAAGGCTTCTTTACAGCGTTGGATGCAGAAGCAGATGTCATGGGAATTGTTCCGCTCTTAATACCACTTTCGACCCTTTCACCAGTTAGGATCAACTCGGTGAAACCAGACGAAGAACTTCCAATCAAAAGGTTGAAAAATAGGCCAGTTAATGTACCCATGAACATGTCAACTAGTTCTCTGTCAGTTAGTCATGGTTGGACCTTACCAGCAAAATCCCTCCATTTTTGTGCGTACTCCTTGAACCCCTCATTAGTACCCATGGTCATGCTTTGAAGTTGGACTCTGGTAGGTTCCAGATCGACATTGTATTGATACTGATGATAAAAAGCAGTGGCTAGATCTTCCCATCTGTGGATGCGGGAACCCTCCAATTGATAGAACCATTCTAGTTGAGTCCCAACCAGACTCTCTTGGAAGAAATGGACCCAGAGCTTTTTATCGGTAGTGTGTGGCTGAATCTTATGGACATAGGATCTTAGATGAAGCTTCAGACAGGAGACCCCATCATACTTGGCGAAGACCAATATTTTGAACTTATGGGGGATGACGACCCCAGATACTAAGCCCAACTCACCAAAATCCAAACCAGGCACGACTTGAATTTCAACAGCCTTTAGCCTATCCTTCAACTGCTTGTATTTATCCTCAACCGAAGGGTATTGCTCATCAAAGTAGTCTTCGTCTTCGGAAGCTTGATTATTGGCACCCCCAACATGGGTGCTCCTTGCCTCCTCGTCTTGATTTTCGTCCTCCTCAGACGACTCTTCAACTATCTGTACCTGCCGAACCGGACCTTTAAATCTCTTACCCATGTTGATGAATGCTTTTGGTTTTCTTCTTGGCTACTAGCATAGTCATCAACCCTTGTTTACCCTTATCCAGGGTCAGCAAGGTCTCTTGGAACTAGGAATTCTGCGCTTGCAAATCCTTCACTGTTTGTTCAATATCCATCTTACTGAAATAAACAGTAGAATGATAAGGAAACCTGTTGTGGAAAGCCTGTTTATGTTATGATGCATGAAAATATGTATGCGAATGATTTCAAGGACTTAGAAAATTTAAATTTGTTTAGATAAAAAGGAACAAACATTAATTGTATTAATAAATTCAAATTGACTACAACATGCCTCTTGGGCTTACATTGAAACAAAAGAAACAAAACGAACTAAAATATAATAAAAATGGCTCAAGTCTCCTATGGATGCTTCCTATTTGGAGCAATATAGGCATTCAGGCTCCTCTCCTCATGAAGTTGTCTTGCGATCTCCAATGTATTCTTCTTGCTTGCATAAAACTGGGCTTCAAAGGTGTCTCTCTCCTCCTTTAGTTGGATCCAAGCTCTTTGCAAATCTTCAAGAGAAGTTGGCATATCAGGATAAAGGACAGTATATGGAACATCTCCTTCGGTGACAAACTCTATGATGATAGGTATGATGGCTTCATAAGGCATCATGAGGTTTTGGGCGCGAGATCGCACCCACTTGAGATAAGGATCCAAAGGAATGGAGTTATTATGCCCCAATTTCATGCTATCAACCTTGTTAACCATGGCCCAAGCTCGTATGAATCTTTAATGATAACCTTGGACATCACTCTCATAGTCAAATGCAATTCCTTGGACAAGTGCATCGTGAGGGCCATCCCTCCTAGCATACCCAAACTGTCGCAGAGCCAAACAAGGATTGTAACTGATACCTCCCCTAATACCAAGTAGAGGGACATTAGGGAATTCCCCATAACGGCCAATAATAGTAATGTCCTCCATAGATCGAGCACACCAATAGATATCAGAATGTGTGAGTGACATCAACCTACTAGACCATCTTAAACCTTTCTCGTTCTTCACAATAGATCGGGGTAAGTGCGAAATAAACCATCTATCCAAAAGAGGAGTGCAACACATGAGAAGTCCTCTTCTCTTCATGGTGCGAGAGTGAAGAGAATGCAAGATATCCCCAGGTAAAGTGGGCACCGGATTACGAGATAGAAATTTTTTGACTGTGTTCACATCTATAAGTTGGTCCGGATTGGGAAACAGTACCATCCCATAAATGAGAAGAGACAACATTTCTTCAAAGGCTTGTAAATCTAGAGCATCCCAAAAATATTGAGCCCTCTCAAACAAAAACTTGGCTAAAAACCCTTTGACGCCACCTCTTGTTTCCCAATTGGCCACAGCTTCAGATTATTGCAAATGTAAAGCTCTAGCAATCTCCTCAGGTCTTGGGTCTCTTTCAATACCGTTGAAGGGTAGTTGATCAAGGATAGGGATTCCCAAGAGTTGAGAAAATTCTTCCATAGTGGGCACAAGTTGGTAATCATAAAAGGTAAAGCAATGGTGAAAAGGGTTGAAGAATTGGAAGAGAACCTTCATCATGTATTCCTCATAGCTTGAGGTAACCAGGTTGAGAAGTCGGCCATGTCTATCGATGAACAGGGAATTCTCAGGGACCTTTGATGCTAGTTATTTGAGTTGAGCAGGCGTTTTGACAAGGTTAATTTGGACAGTATTCCTGCGAGTGGGAGCCATGTTTACAAAACAAGACAAAGATAAATCTCTAGGTCCTTGAAATGGTTAGTGCAAAATGCCATGGTATGATGTCATGATGTTATGTACAAACAAAGATATACACACAAAGCAAACAAGTCCTTAGGTTTAGGCTTGCATGAGATTCATAGGTAAGTACCCTTTGAAGTTTAGTTGGTTCAACCTGTCCTAGAAAGTTACCGGGTTCTAGAGAATCTCAATATCATTGATCTTTCTTCATCAGACATTGTTTCAGCGCAAGCCTCTTTATTGACGACCAAAATATCCCGAAAGTCCGATCTCAATGAGCGTAGTATCGAGTATCAACCAACTTTGGACTGCACCAAAGCCGGCTATCTCACTACTTCCTAATGGCAAAGTTGTTCAATTTAAAGGTTCTACGGTCAATTAATGCTTCATGACACCACACAGCAGCCCCGTATTCTCCTTGACTTAACTAAAGGGCTACCGGTACCAACAAATGGGTCACACTAATGTAGCCATCGCTTCAACCATGTCGGTATACCCTACACAGTTTCCACGATCTATTTCTAATTACCTAGTTGTGTTTCCCGATCCTGGTAGAGGATCAATACAAACCCAAACAAGGACCCATAAATGTAAAGCAAACAAATCAAACAATGAAAGCAAGTAAATATGATCTAACTCTAAGGTAACCCCACTTTTAAGTAAAATCCCTAGCAGAGTCTCCAGTTCTGTAATACGATGGGAGGAAAGGGTGAATAGAAAGAGTCGCCTCCGACTTTTCTTTTATCCAATAAGGAAAGGGTGAAAAGAACAAGAAAGACCTTTGAGATATTTTCTTGAGTTCGGGGGGTAGGTTATGAAAAGGGAAGGTGTTAGCACCCTTTTCACCCGTAGTTATCTACGGGCTCTTAGTTGCTTGCTAGATCACTTTTGAAATTGCTTTGTTTGAAATGTGTTTGTGGTGGGTTTTGAAAGTATTTTTGAAAAGCGCCTTTGTTTAGGCAAACTTTGTAATGATTCTCGTCTCTATAAGAATGCATACAAAGTGTTGAACTTTTTGAAAATATTTCATGTTTTGAAAGTGTTTGGTGTGTTTGAAAAGATGTTTGTTTTTTGAAGATGGATTATGAGCAAGCAACTGAGAACGTTCTACCTACTCAAAAGTATTTTGTTCATTTCTTCCTTCCTTTGATATTGCTATCTTACCATTGATTCGTAAGAAGCCTTATCTTTGGATGTAAAGGGACATGTATGGGTCATCGTATAGTCATGAATAGCAATATTGTGAGATACCTTAGCATTTCTCTTGAGGGGCTAAGATCATTTGAAGGCAACCTTCAAAGCGTCATCGAGGGACTATGATCTTATATTTTTGATTGTTTTCGTTAAAATGTCCCACATGCAAATCATGACCATTTTCTCAAGGCAACAAGTGGAGTTAACCCTAGAGGTGTAAGTGTGCAAGTGTTTATTTTTTCATGCTTGATTTTGTCTTGGATTAAGGTTTTTCTAAGCATTGATTTCATCTTTCCATACAAACCCTAATTACTAGCATTTATATGAAAAGCGATAAATTGCGGAAAATAAATGTCCTACGCTATTACATCATTTTCGAAATGGGGTGTACAAATTTACAAATGGAGATTGCAAGAAATTAAACCTAATTATCTATTACAACCATATTGAAACATGAATAATGTACAAGAATTGAAAGGAATATAATGTACAAGACATGAATGAAAAGAAAATGAATTTGTTTTGATTTTGTTAAAGAAAGATTTTGGCCTATTTAACTAAAAGGAAATTTAATTAAACTAAAGAAAAATTAAGATTAAGTTAAAAAAAGAAAATAAATAGGAAAATGTTTTTGGTCTTTTTCATTGTAAGAAGGTAAATAAAAATAAACTAAATAATTTAAATATATTTTTGGTTTTTTTTATTAATAAAAATAATTATAATAATAAAATAATAAATTAAAGAAAATAAGATAAAGATATAACATTAATGTCAGGGAGGTTCAGAAAATGGAAATGTCAAGGCCCAGCCAATGGAGGCCCAGGCGCGCTTCCTACAAACAAAAAAAGTAAGAAAATTTGGAAAAATGACAAAAGGTCTCGCTGGGGCTCAAACCCAGGACCTTCTACATGACAAGGCTTTATCGCACGCTGTTTGTACCACTGGGGTTGTCTATTTCATCTGTTCATAAGATAACTTCAATTAAATATAAAATGAACTCGTTTCTGAATGTTTGAAATGCCCAACTTCTTCTTCCTCGCGCGTGCAGGCCATGATAACTCCATTGTCAAGCTTCTAAAAGCTTCATATCTCAGCCAAATTAAAAAATGTAAATATCAAACCTGCCTAAAATTTGAATACGAATCTAACCGCATAATTTTCAAAAAGCTATGGATCAAAGGTTAGCATGAATTTTGTTCAGTACCAAAACTAAAACATAACTGATCAGTGATGAAATTCTCAAACGTACAAGCAAAGATATGAAAACTATGGACATGGTCAGCTTCCTAGACATCATATCTACATCTTTTCTTCATAATGTATATACAAATGATGCTTGAATGAAGAGTTCCAAGTTTGAAAAACTTACCTCTTAGAGCGAAACTCAATTGACTTCTACACGACTTCTAGAAATGGTTTGTATGATACGGTGGGAGAACTGACTGTTTTTGGAATGCTGGTTTCATTTTGCATTTGTTTTCGCAAAATGTCGCGGTAAGCAAGAGTTGCCACTGACTTTTATTTTATCCAACAAGGAAAGAAAAAAAGCACAGAAAAATTCCTTTTTTGAGATATTTCTGAGTACGGGGAGTAGATTATAGAAAGGGAAGGTATTAGCACCCTTTCTATCCGTAGTTATCTACGGGCTCTTAGGTACTTGCTCATTGTTTTCAAAATTGTTTTCTTTGTGTTTGTGGGTTTTGAAAAGTTTTTGTTTTAACTTCGATTTAACTCTTGCTTCTATCCTCAAGAGTGTAATGAAGTGTTTTTTTGGAAACTTGTTTGTAAAAGTGTAAGTGTGAAAGAGTTTTATTTTGAAAGAGAAAGTACTTAAGAACTAATCTACCTACTCGAAAAAGGAATCGTTCTATGTTTCCTTTAGACAATGCTATCCCACTATTAGTGAGTAGGTAGCACCGTTGTTGGAGTTTGAGGGTCAATTCGAAAGAGGGACATACGACCACTAAAGCAATGTTAGGATGCCTTAGCGGTAACCCTAATGTCTTAGATCATTTGTTTGAGGCAACAATATCCGAGGCAACCATTTCGAGACAACTATGATCTTTTAGACAAGAGGGCGACCTCTAAAACAACCTATACTTAATGACCGTGTACGAAGGCAACCAAGTGGGAGTGTACCCTAGGAGTGCACATGTGCGAGTGTGTTGATTTCAGTTATTTTTATCTTTGCACATGTTTAGGGTGATCTAACTATTTTAAATTTAGCATTCATTCTTGTCATGCAAATCCTATTATCAAACATCTAACAGTTAAATAATTTGCAGAAATTAAAGGTGCAGAAATTAAACTAAATTATTACAAGGCGTCGGGTATTTACATCGCCAAAGACAAACCCCTTTGAAATTTAAAAGCGGAAAAATAAATAAATGTCCTAATTATTTATTACAAACCGGGAGCACATACAAAAATTTGAATAAAGAAAAATAAAGCGCGCGAGAAATTGAATCGAAAGCGAAACTAGGGTTTTGACCCTCCTAATTAAAAGAAATGTTTTTGTTGTTTTTTATTTTTATTTTTAAAGAAAAGAAATTAAATCCTAAAATTAAACACTAAATTAATTAATTAATTAAATTAATAAAAGAAAAATAATTAATGACATATTTTGGAGTTTTGTTAATTTAGGAAAGAAAATAAAATAATTAAATTAATATTAAAACCTAATTATTCTAATTGATTTTTAATTATTTGCAAAATAAATTAAAGTTACCTAATTAATCAACCTAATTATTTTAATTGATTTATTGATAAAAATACATTTCTGAAATTTAATTGGGTAAAAATAGTTTTTGTGATTTTTTTGATAAAAAAGAAAATTTTTTATTGGTTAGTAATTAATTAAATAAATAATTAAATGAAAATAAACAAAATATAAAAAAAAAGTAGAGAATGGGCCTAATTTTCAAGGGTGTGCATAGAAATTATTCTGGTCCATTTGTGAGGTCCATTTGACTTTTTTCAATCCAGCGCGCGTGCATTGACTGACCCTTTGATGCACCTTCAATGATGGCCACCAGATCTGGCCATCTGGCGTGTTGGATGGTGAATGCCCATGATGGATCTCCTGGCCACGCTTGTACTGAATTACCTGAAAACAAATATCATAAAGAAAATAGGGGGACCTGGGATTCGAACCCAGGTCCTGAGGCACATTCCATACACTCCCTTGCCACTACGCCACTTGTTCTTATTTGTTAATGTAATACAAATCAATAATAATATATACAAACAAAAGTTAATGGACAAAAATAAATAAAAACACGCACTCGTTTGAATGGATGAATGGTGGGACGACACACCTTCATCCCTTTCCTCTGCACCGTGGCTAAAAGTACAAAGATCTATACCCACGAACAACATCTGTAGCTATACCCCTGTCCACTCTCAAAATTTTGCATAGGCCATGTAAATGAATTCTAACACCATGGTTAGACTCGTCTCCTTCTTCTAATCACAACCATACCCATTACTAGGGCCAATTATTCCTGAAAACAAAAACCCTAAAAAACTCCAAGAAAACCTAACAATGGTGATTCACGATATAGGTCATATAAATGAAATTGGCTATTGGAAAAAGCTTGCAAATGATATGGTGATCAAGAATATGCCTTTATTTTACACAATGGATGCAAGAATAAAGCTAATCGAATTCAAGAAAAGGGTGATACCGTGACAGCCTTACAGCGTGCTAGAGGGCTTGAAAACGATTGGTCTCGATTGCTTTAGGTTGTGGAGATTTCCAGGAAGCGATTGAGACAAGTAACAGGCCTTGAGGATGCCTCTAACCTCTGTTTCGATCTCACACTTTTTGATTGTTTTTGCAAATTTTGTTCTTGCTCTATGCCTGGTCTCCAACCACGTTTTTGATATGCCTCGCTTCCTTATGTATCCAGCAATGTATTAGGGTTGAAAATTGTGTCCAAATCCCTCTCCATCAATGCCTTTAATATTTGATTTGATTCTTCTTTAAAGCTTTCCAAAATTGGCTTATTTCGAATCTTTTTGTACACAATTGCCTTGATACGAGTTTGATTGGTCCTAACTGTGTAACAAGACCTGTAATCATCACCAAATCCTTGGTTTCAATGTTTTTGGATTTTATTTGATTTAATTTGACTTAAATCAAATTAATTCAAATAAAAATAAAAATAATTAATAAAAATATGATATGGACACATGGCCAAGGCTAGAGCACGTGGGCTATAATTCCAACTCAGAACAAGTGAAAAAGAATGGGCCCATTTGGCAAAATTTGAAGTTTTGGTGATAGTTGACTTTTGGCAATTTTGCAAAAAAGGTCAACTTAAACAATGCATAACTTCCTCAATTTTGACTCTTTGGAGGTGTTCTTAGACTTTTTAGAAATATTGATATGTCCTCTAACCAACCCTTTTGGTCTCATCACATTTTGATATTCCATTCTCATGTATGAAGCTTTGAAAAAAAGGTATTTTTGTTGACTTTCAAAAATGACCTATAATGTCCAAATTCATAACTTCTTGTGAGTGCATATTTTTAACTTGGGAGATGAAGATGGATTGTTTGGAATTTCATCCTCTTCAAAATGAGATTTTGGTGGGTCATTTCTCATAAAGTATGAGAAAGTTATGCTTGGGAAAGTTGAGTTGACTTTTCCTACAAAAACCCTAATTTAGCAACTTTTGAGTCTTGATGAATTATGAGTAATCCTTGACGAATCATGATAAACCCTTGATCAAATGATGAAATATACTTCAAAATGAGAATGTTAACCAAAAATCTTGAAGTTTGACTGTATGTGAGCCACAGTTGACTTTTTCCCTAGCACAGTCGATTTTTGGACCTTTGAGCAATTATCTGAGAAAACTTCCTCTGCAAGGCTTGAAACTTGTCATGGATGATCTTGAGAACATATTAGGACATTGGTGAGCACTTGGGATCACCTGGACTCAAGGATCTTGATGCAACATGAAACCCTAATTTGGGGTAGATTGCCTTTGGAGAGAGCTTGTCTGGCCAACCCTTGGACTACCTTGAACAACTTGGAGATCTTTCTTGCAATGTTTTGAGAAATATGGGAGGGCAAATTTTGGGGTACAACAGCTACCCTTGTTCAATCTTCTTAAACCTGAGGATGTAGATTGGCTTTCATGCCTTTCATAATCCGAAGGTGAAAGAGGATTAAACACTAGAGTGCCCAGAAATTTGTACTCGCATGCAGTGGTAGTTGCCTTGTGATGTCGGGAATGGGCTTACAGATGCCATTTGGAGATTGCTGACGAGGGGATGGGCTTAAGGATGCCATCTGAAGGAGTGTCGATCACATAAGAGATTCCTTAGCGAGAGCTTGTATACCTATTGTTGAGGAAAATTTCGTTGGGGGGAAGTCTGATCTTTGTTGAGAGAAGTAGAATTTTAGGAGCTTCGTCGTCCGTTATTCTGCGGGTGAGTCGTCTCCGTTGATATTTAGGAACTTCGATTGTCCGTACTCAACTGAGGAATCATCTCTGTTGATATTTAGGAACTTCGATCGTCCGTACTCAACGGAGGAAACATTTTTTTGCTGAGATTTAGGAACTCGTCCGTAATTCAACTGAGGAAACATCTCGTTGAGATTTAGGAACTTGCCCATAATTCAACTGAGGAAGCATCTTCGTCGAGATTTAGGAACTTGCTCGTAATTCAACTGAGGAAGCATATCTGTTGAGATTTAGGAACCCGTCCGTAATTCAACTGAGGTGTCGAGATTTAGGAACTCATCCGTAATTCAACTAAGGTGTCGAGATTTAGGAACTCGTCCGTAATTCAACTGAGGTGTCGAGATTTAGGAACTCATCCGTAATTCGACTGAGGTGTCGAGATTTAGGAACTCGTTCGTAATTCAACTGAGATGTCGAGATTTAGGAACTCGTCCATAATTCAACTGAGGTGTCGAGATTTAGGAACTCGTCCATAATTCAACTGAGATGTCGAGATTTAGGAACTTGCCCGTAATTCAACGACTTTGTTGAGATTTAGGAACTTGTCCGTAATTTAACCACTTTGCTGAGATTTAGGAACTTGCCCGTAATTCAACTACTTTGTTGAGATTTAGGAACTTTCCCGTAATTCAACTACTTTGCTAAGATTTAGGAACTTGTCTGTAATTCAACCACTTTGCTGAGATTTAGGAACTTGCCCGTAATTCGACTACTTTGCTGAGATTTAGGAACTTGCCCGTAATTTAACTACTTTGCTGAGATTTAGGAACTTGTCTGTAATTCAACCACTTTGCTGAGATTTAGGAACTTTCCCGTAATTCAACCACTTTGCTGAGATTTAGGAACTTTCCTGTAATTCAACTAATTTGCTGAGATTTAGGAACTTGTCAGTAATTCAACCACTTTGCTGAGATTTAGTAACTCGTCCGTAATTCAACTGAAGTAAAAGCTTCATAGCCTTGAATTTTGTGAGAATCTGATTGTATCTTTCCTGAAAGGTAAAGGTTAGCTATATGTAATGCATGATGTGTATCAAGCAATGATGTTCTCAAAATAAATGAGATTGTGTTGTATGATGCGTATATGCATGTGTCATGATGTATGGAAATGTGATGCTTTTAGTTGGGAAAAATAAATCTCGGATTGCTGCTGGAGAAAAGAATTGGATTCTTCGTTTCTGTTGGGGATAGCGAACGAAGATGATTGTGAGAATAAACCTGCAGGAGAGGATAACTTCATTGGGGAATAAACTGATGAGGAGATTACTCTGTGGGGAAGAGATGCTCTGTAGAGGATTCCACTGATAAATTCAGCTGGGGATGAATTACTGTTGCTGGTGATACTGAATCATGTTGGGGATTTGAGTTCCTATTTGTGAAAGGAATGAACTCCGCTGGGGATGATCTTTCAGCTGAAGACTTCACTGGGGATAACCTGTTAGGCTCTACTGGGGACAACCTTTCAGAGTCTACTGGGGATGATCCTCCAAACTCCACTGGGGAAGATTTTCAGAACTCCACTGGGGATATTTTTTATACTCCGCTGGGGATATTAAGACCTTTTAGTGCTGATGGTAGATAAACTCTGCTTGGGGAGAATATTGCCGACTCATTCGCGGTTGTGAGCCTCAGCTGGGGAGAGTTAACATTACTGTCTTTTCTTACTCTGCGGGGAGAGAAAGTACCTTAGCCATATTCTTTAGCTGAATCTACCTTTATACCTGGTGGATAGAGCAACTGTAAAGCTTGGACAATTCTTATTTTCCCCCATTCTTGATATTACGAGTAATCGTCTTTTTTTTCGTATGTAAATATTCATGAGCAGCAATTAATGTCAAATGCATATATAAAAAATGAACATTGGACGTTCTTTGCAAAACAAAACAGAAAAAGGAAAAACAGTTTGAAATTTCTTTGAAAATGAATTGTATTGACTTTGAAGTTTGGCCTGTAAATAAGCGCTTTTTGTACAAGAGGCTGACGTCCTAGTAAGAGAATGCCGCCGAACAATAGAATTTATACAGTTTGTGTAAAACTAAACAAAACATCTATGTGAACAATCCCACTGGGTTCCAACTCTGCTATTGCCTTTATATCCTCGAGCGTCTCATCACTTCGCTACTTGGTTGAAGGTAGATCAGATTGATTAGTGTCGTCTGAGCTTGATAGTCGATACCGAAGTCTGGTTGCAAGGTGATCCAATGAGACATAGTGTTACACTTTGATCCCTAATTTTTGCCTGGACCGCCCTTTCGGGTTTTCAGTCCACCGGGATACCCTTTTTTGCCCAAGCCGCCTTTTCAGGTTTTCGACTTTCCGGGTGTACAGTTTTTCATTTTCACCCCTTATTTTTGCCCAAACCCTTTTGGTTCGCCGGGAAGCCCTTATTTTTGCCTAGGCCAGTCGACCTAGCGGGTCGTTGATTATGCGTAGTATTTTTTCACTATGTCTACATTGACGGGGTGAGGAAGATCATCACCATCCATGGTGGTTAGAACCATAGCTCCTCCTGAGAAAATGTTCTTAACCACAAATGGCCCTTTGTAAGTAGGGGTCCATTTGCCCCTGGGATCGCCTTGAGGTAGGATGATGCGCTTGATCACCAGCTCCCCGACTTGATACTCTTGTAGTCTAACTTTCTTGTTAAATGCCTTGATCGTCCATTTTTGATACGTCTGACCATGAAAAATAGCAGTAAGTCTTTTTTCGTCAATTAAGTTCAGCTGATCAAGCCGGGTCTGAATCCAATCATCTTCACTCAAACCTGCATCCTTCATAATCCGAAGAGAGGGCATCTGAACTTTAATGGGTAATATGGCCTCCATACCATATACCAAGGAATAGGGGGTTACCCCTGTTGACGTCCTCGCTGAGGTACGGTACCCATGAAGAGAAAATGGTAACATCTCATGCCAGTCTTTATATGTCATTGTTATCTTCTGCATAATCTTCTTGATGTTCTTATTAGCCGCTTCAACAGCCCCATTCATCTTCGGCCGGTAGGGAGAAGAGTTGTGATGTTGTATCTTGAACTGCTTATAGAGCTTGGTGATCATCTTATTATTGAGATTTGTACCATTATCCGTAATGATCCTTTCTGGTACACCGTATCGGTAGATCAGATTATTCCGAATGAACCGTGCCACGACGTTCTTGGTTACAGTAGCAAAGGAAGCTGCTTCAACCCACTTCGTAAAGTAATCAATTGCTACCAGGATGAAACGATGCCCGTTGGACGCAGTAGGTCTGATCTCGCCGATCATGTCGATGCCCCACATTGCGAAAGGCCAAGAAGCTGTCAAGACGTTCAAAGGAACTTGAGGTATGTGCACCTTATCAGCATAGACTTGGCACTTATGACATGTCCGAGAATGCTGATAACAGTCGGCTTTCATGGTAGACCAATAATATCCTACCCGTAGGATTTTCTTTGCCATGGTGTGTCCACTGGAATGAGTTCTGAAAGTACCTTCATGTAACTCTGCCATGATCCTTTTGGCCTCGCTCTTATCCACACATCGCAGTAAGGTTGAATCATGGTTACGCTTGTAAAGGATGTCATTACTGACGAAGAACTTCGCCGCGAACCTCCTCAGAAACTTCTTATCGTTAACAGATGCACCCTCAGGGTACTCCTGAGCCTCGAGATACCTCTTTACCTCGTGAAACCAGGGTTTATCTGCTACCTCTTTAGTCTCAATGTCACAGCAATGTGCGGGTTCGTCCAACCTTTCGATGATAATCCGGGGAGCCTCGTTGTCCCAATTGACTTTGAACATAGAAGACATCGTAGCTAGCGTGTCCGCTAACTGATTCTCCTCTCTAGGGAAGTGTTCAAAGGTTATCTCCTCGAAGTGTGGAAGCAACGTTAATACATACTCCTTGTAAGGAATAAGATTTGGGTGTTTCATATCCCACTCGCCTTTGATCTGACTGATCACGAGAGCGGAATCTCCAAACATACTCAAGAACTTAATCCTTAGGTCAATTGCTGCTCGAAGACCCATGATGCACGCTTCATACTCTGCCATATCGTTGGTGCAGTTGAAACATAGTCGAGTGGTAAACGGAGTATGAGAGCCTTCAGGGGATACGATCATGGCGACAATGCCATTACCCAAAGCATTTGAAGCTCCATCAAAGTACATAGACCATCGGGATCCCTCTTCAGGTCCTTCATCCGGTCCAGGTGTCTCACAGTCAGTCACTATCATGATATTCTCATCCGAGAATTCGAAGTTCATAGACTGGTAATCATCCACTGCTTGATGTGCCAAATGATCCGCCAACACACTTCCTTTGATTGCCTTTTGGGTCGTGTATTGGATGTCATACTCAGTCAAGATCATCTGCCATCTTGCTATTCTTCCGGACAATGCAGGCTTCTCGAAGATATACTTGATCGGATCCATCTTTGATATTAATAGAGTAGTGTGAGTTAGCATATACTGTCTCAGCTGGCGAGCAGCCCATGCCAAAGCGCAGCAAGTTTTCTCAAGAAGTGAGTATCAGGTCTCACAGTCGGTAAACTTTTTTCTAAGGTAATAAATAGCATGCTCTTTTCGGCCAGACTCGTCATGCTGCCCCAACACGCACCCTATTAAATTGTCAAGTACCGTCAAGTATAAGATCAAAGGTCTCCCTTCAACTGGAGGCATCATAATGGGTGGCTCTTGGAGATATTCTTTGATCCTTTCGAAAGTGGCCTGACATTCATCGTTCCATCTTACCACTTGATCTTTCTTCAGTAGCTTGAAGATTGGCTCACAAGTAGCAGTCATGTGTGAGATGAATCGGGCAATGTACTTCAGACGTCCCATAAAGCCTCTGACTTCTTTTTCTGTTCGGGGAGCTGGCATTTCCTGTATAGCCTTCACCTTTGCAGGATCCACCTGAATACCTTTATCACTTACAAAGAAACCCAGCAGCTTACCAGATCTCACACCGAAGGTGCACTTGTTCGGGTTTAACCTCAGCTTGTACAACTTCAACCTGTCAAATAACTTCTGAAGGTGGTCAAGATGTTCTTCTTCAGTCTGGGATCTTGCAATCATGTCGTCAACGTATACCTCAATCTCATGATGGATCATGTCATGGAACAAAGCGACCATGGCGCGCTGATATGTTGCCCCAACATTCTTCAATCCGAAAGGCATGACTTTGTAGCAAAAGGTACCCCACTGCGTGACAAAGGTTGTCTTCTCCATGTCTTCGGGAGCCATCTTAATCTGATTATAACCGGAGAAACCATCCATAAAGGAGTAGACTTTATACTGTGCGGTGTTGTCAACCAAGACGTTGATATGAGGCAGCGGTAACTCATCCTTGGGGCTCGCCCTGTTCAGATCCATATAGTCAACACACATTTGAACCTTACCATCCTTCTTCGGCACAGGAACCATGTTGGCCACCTGTGATCGGTGGATCTGGAACTGACTGTTTAACGCTGGTTCGCGAAATGTCGCGGAAGCAAGAGTCGCCACCGTCTTTTATTTTCTCCAAATGGAAAGGACAAAAGCACAGAAAAATTCCTTATTGAGATTAGTTCTCGGTTCGGGAGGTAGATTTATAGAAAGGGAAGGTGTTAGCACCCTTTCTATCCATGGTTATCCATGGGCTCTTAGATACTGCTCATTTGTGTTTTCAAAGTGTTTGTTTGCTTTTCAACTGTGGGTTTAAAAAAGGTTTCGTTTAAAATTTCAGTTCGACTCTTGTATCAGTCCTCAAGAGTGTTTGAAACGTTGTTTTTTGAAAGCTTTTTGCAAAGTGTCGGTGTGAAAAGTAGTTTTTGATTTGTTTTGAATTAGAGCAAGTATCTATGAGTCATCTACCTACCCTAAGGAATCAGTTTATGTAAATGTCCTTAAGATAATGCCATCCCACCATTGAGAGGTAGGTAGAACCACCGTTCGAGGTGTTCGGGTCAATTCGAGTTTAGGGACATTGTGGTCATCGAGCAACGGTAAGATACCTTAGAAGCTACCCTTATGCCATTGATCTTTTATTCCGAGGCAACTATTACGAGGCAACTTGTTCCGAGGCAACCGTTTCGAGGCAACTAGATCAATGGAACATAAGGACTCACTAAGACGTCCTATAGTCGACGACCACGTTTCGAGGGACAAGGCAACAGTGTGGTCACCAGAGCACTAGGAAGACACCTTAGAAGCTACCCTCATGCCATGTTCATGGACATGAGGACTTACTAAAACGTCCTCTACTCGACGACCACGTTTCGAGGGGTAAGGCGACAGTGAGGCATACCCTAGGAGTGGTGTGTGATTGTGTGTCATTTTTCAGTTATATTTGTCTTGTCATGTATTGAGTGTTCTACGCTTTGATTTTATTTTCAGGCATTCATTCTTTCATGCAAATTATTAACAGTTTAAAAGGTGCGGGAAGATAAAAGTCCTATGCTATTACAAAGGCGGGGGTCTACATCGCCAAATTAAACCAAAACCCGATTTGAAATAAATAAAATGCGGAAAGTAAATATCCTAATTATCTATTACAAAGCTTTGGGGCAATTACATGAAATTTAAAAAAAGGGAAATAAAAGTAAATGTGCGAAAGGAAATAAAATCGAGAATGCGAGGGCGTTGGACCCTTTAAAGAAATTAAATTGAAATTATTAAATTAATTAAATTAAATAAAAGCAAGAACTTATTTTTTGGAGTTTTTTGTATTTATGAAGTTTAACGAGAAAATTAATTATTATAGGAAACCCTAATTCTAATTGTTTTTAATTTATAAAAAAAATGTTTAAGTTATAACCTAATTTAACCCTAATTATTTAAATGGCATATTTATTTACAAAAATGATTAATAATTAAATATGGTGAAAAAGGAAAAAAAGAATAAAAGTATCAAAACCCTAATTTCTACATTTTTTAGTTTATTAAGAAAGCATTAAAGTTAAACCTAAAATTAAAACTAAGTTAATTATTAAATTTATTTACAAAATAAAATATATTTTTATTTTTTTGACTTTCTGATTTTTTTGTATTTTTATGTTATAAAGTTTATTTTATGAATTAAAAGAAAATAATTAAAACAAATAAAATAAAAAGAAAGAAAAAATAAAAAGGGAAAGAGATACAAACAAGAGGGGTGTTGACCCAAAGTTGGAGGTGAATTCACAACAATTTGGCCCATTTGAAGAAGGCCCTTTTGACTTTTCTGGCTTGCATATGGATGTGTTGACTGATGCATATGGTGGATAGCTGGTGATAGCCACTGGATTGATCTTCAGGGACATGTGGCAGGCACTGATGTGAAGGTGTATTGTGGAACCTGGATAGCACGCTGCATGGAAGTGCATTGGAAAAAATATTATTGAAGAAAGAGGGGGACCTGGGAATCGAACCCAGGTCCCAATGCTTGAAGGACAACACATCAACCAACCAGCCAAGCGCGTTTGTTTGATCATATAGTGGATAAAGAATAATAAGAGAGAGAAAACAAGGGTTAGTGGGATTTTAACAAAACACGCGCCAGGGTTTGAATTATCCAGTAGCATGCTTACACCTCAGCGTCTTCCTCATGGCCTCTTTGTTTTTCCTGAAAAATACAAGCTAGATAGCGGGGGTTTTAAACCCCCACAATCTGAAACAACAAAAATAGCGAATAGAAATTGGTCAATGATAAATTGAGCGCGATGAGTGTTTTAGATTCGTTGGAATGTTACGAATTCAATGGTCCTAGTCTCATGGTCTGATTTTACCAGATGAAAGAAACCCCAAATTTAGAGCTTTGAAACCCTAATGCGTGTTCATGGTAACTTCTTATTTAGACGACCATTCTTCAATTGAACGGTACTGTTAGCTTCAGAAACATCATGTTAGTGTAAAACGACAATTAAAAGACATGAAACATGCGTATAAATCAAGATGCGATTATGAAAATTTCCATGAACAGGGCTATGGCGTTCTACCGTTTCTGGATGTATGGAGAGTGGAAAAGTATTGGGTTACGTTCAGAGAAGTCCCAACAAGCTTTTGAAATACTTTCCACGCCTTGAAATGCCTTGAAACTATGAAAACATATTTGAAGTTTTTAAGAAAAAGTGAGTTTGTGTTCTTGATTCTGAGCGCAGCTTCTTCGTTCTTGTGATTAGGGTTGTGTTCTGGCTTATATGAGGAATGATTTAGGTTTACAAAACAAGTCCAAAATCCATGGAATCAATGCTTTTGAATTTTGTGATCTTCCATGATTCTTTCAATCTTTTTTCCATGCCAAATATGCCAATCATTGGAGATTCTTTCCATATTGAGTATGCACGAAATCCTGAGGTTATGATGAGTAGAAATGCTGCATAAAAAGATTTGAAAGGTGGCATTTAGTATTTTTTTCATATTTAATTTGAATTAACTGAATTAATAGATTTAAAAATTCAATTAATAAATTAAAAATAAGAAAATGACTCCCCTTTGGGCCAATGGGTCGTGCATAGCTTTTGGATGATGATTCTTGGGAGAAATTGTGGCCCATTAGCAATTTTGAGGCATTTGAAGCAAAGTTGACTTTTCAAAATTCCCAAACATTTCCCAACTTCCACAAGGCATATCTTGCTCAATTTTTAAGCTTTGATCATGTTCTCTGACATTTTGGAAAGGTCTTGAAGTCCTCTAACCAATGCCTTTGGTCCCATGTCATTTTGATTTACCAATCTCAAGTTATGGTCTTTGACTTAAAGTGCCTTTTTGTTGACTTTTGAAAATGACCTATAATGTTGAGATTGATAACTTTTTGTGAGAGCATTTCTTGGACTTGAAGTGTGAAGATGAGTTGTAGGAAATGTCATTCTATTCAAAATGAGCTTTGGATGGAATTTTTCTGATAAACCATGTGGAAGTTATGCCCTGGTCAATTTACAGTTGACTTTTTCAACTGTCAAAATATGGAAACTTTTGCATCTTGAGACTTTTTGAGCCATGCCTTGAAAATCATGATCAAGAATTGATCAAATGATGTTTGTGGCTTCAAAATAAGATGTTGACCAAAAATTTGGACTTTTGACTGTCAAATGACCATTTTGCCCCTACAGTTGACTGTAGGGCAATTAGGGTTTCTGACTGTGCAATTTTGTGCTGTGAGTCTTGAAACTTGGCATAAGGATGCTTGAAAATGTTTATGGGCATGTGGGACTTGTTTGGACCCTTGGAAACTTCAATTTCTTGTCAGAACCAAAACCCTAATTTTGACTGTTAGGAGGCCACTGGACTGTGCAACCCTTGGGAGATTTTGAAGCATGCTCTTTGCAAATCTTGAAGAATATGGGAGGGCAAATTTTGGGGTACAATAGTTGCCCCTGTTCAATCTTCTTAGACCTGAGGATGCAGATTGGCTGACGTGCCTTTCGTAATCCGAAGGTGGAAGATGATTGAACACTAGAGTGCCCAGAAATTTGCGCTCACATGTTAGCAGTGTGATGGGGGGAATGGGCTTACAGATGCCATTTGGAGATTAGTGGATAGGAAGATGGGCTTATAGATGCCATGCTGAGAGGTGATGGATAGGTGGATGGGCTTATAGATGCCATCTGGGTGTCGATCGCGTAAGAGATTCCTTAGCGAGAACTTGCGTACCTGAAAAAGAAGATGATTACCTAGCCTGTTACAGGAGCTGGTCTTCAAACTCTTTGTATAGATGCACCCTGGTTGGTTACAGGAATCAGGTATGGAGCTTCAAACGGTGATGAATGAGTCAGGTATGGTTACTACCTCAACGGGACGATGAGAGAACCTGGGGCGATTACTACCTCAACAGTAACGATTGGAGAACCTTGGGAGATTACTACCTCAACAGGAACGCTGAGAGAATCTTGGATGTCTTCTACTGGGATAAGAATCAGGGAGATCTTAGGGTCGATCTGACTGAACCGGATAAGGCCTTTGACTGGATAAGAATCAGGAAAATCTTAGGGTCGATTTAACTGAACCGGGCAAGGTCTTGGAATATCTTCAACTGGATAAGAATCAGGGAGATCTTAGGGTCGATCTGACTGAACCAGAGAAGGCCTTTGACTGGATAAGAATTAGGAAAATCTTAGGGTCGATTTAACTGAACCGGGCAAGGTCTTGGAATATCTTCAACTGGATAAGAATCAGGGAGATCTTAGGGTCGATTTGACTGAACCAGAGAAGGCCTTTGACTGGATAAGAATCAGGAAAATCTTAGGGTCGACTTAACTGAACCAAGAAAGGTCTTGAAATCTTCAACTGGATAAGAATCAGGGAGATCTTAGGGTCGCTCTGACTGAACCAGAGAAGGCCTTTGACTGGATAAGAATCAGGAAAATCTTAGGGTCGATTTAACTGAACCAGGCTAGGTCTTGGAATATAGCTGAGAACTTAACTGGATCTTTCCTAAAAGGTAAAGGTCAGTCATATGCGATGCATGATATGGATCAAGCAATGATGTTCTCAACATAAATGAGATAGTAAGGTATGATACGTTTATGCATGTATCATGATGTATGTGATGTTTATGAATGTATGTTTTCGTCTTAGGAAAATAAATCCTTGACGGGTGCCGGGAAGTCAAATCCTGGGCTGATGTAGAGCTTCTGTTTCCACTGGGGAGTGATGGTTGCGAGAATACCGGTAGGAGAAGATAACTCCGTTGGGGAATAAACTTGGCGAATGGATTACTCTTGCAGGGAGAAAATTACTCTAGCGACCTTGCTGGAAAAATGCTCTGTGGGGAGAGAGATATTTTGCTGGGATGATGATAACTCCGCTGGGGATACCATTGTTATGTCGGAAGTGTTAATAGACTTCGCTGGGGATAGGAAGGCTTCGTCGGGGACGATCTTTCCGTGGCTTTTGGCTGAGGATAACCCAGTTATATCCTGGTAGGGAAATAACCTTTGAATAAAGCCGGGGACGCGTTCGTGCTCTGTAGGGGGTAAGCTTCCAGAATCTACTGGGGATAAGCTTCCTGCTGGAGGAGATGGATTCAAATTTTCCTGGGGAAATCTGGATTGGACTCTCCTGGGGAAATTTTGAAATGTATTGGGGAAGTGACTCCATTGAATGTTTGATATACCACCGGGGAACAATCTTTAGGTCAAGACTGCCAGGGATGCTTGTTTAAGAATATCTGTATATCGTGCTGGGGAATGTTGAGATCTGCGGGGGTACTCAACTTCCTTAAGGCTGATAATGTATTTTGCTTGGGGAGAGTGCATTGACTTGCTGGCTCACTCTATGGGGAGTCAAGATATACTGGTTATGTTCTTCAGCTAAACTTACCTTGGTACCTTGGTGGATAGAACAATTAGATCGTTTAGACCACTCATTATTGCCCCTGTTTCTAATGTTACTTGTAATTAATCCTTTGTTTCGTATGCAAATATTTATGAATTAGCAATTAGTGTCAAATGCATATATCACAAATTGAACCTTGGACGTTCTTCGTAAAACAAAACAGAAAAAAGGAAAAAACAAAAGGCAATTTGTAGCTGAAAAGTGATTTTTGTATTGATTTTTGAATTTGCCTGTAAATAGGCGTTTATGTACAAGAGGCTAACGTCCTAGTAAGAGAACGCCGCCGAACAAAAGAGTTTATACAATTTGTACAAAGGGAAAACAAAACAGCTATGTGAAAAGAATGATCCCACTGGGTTCCAACTCGGCTATCGCCTTTATATCCTCGAGCGTCTCATCACTTGATGACCTAACCGAAGATGAAGCTGATTGATCAATGCCGTCTGAACTTGATGTAGATACCGGATTCTGGATGCAAAGTGATCCAATGAGACATAGTATTACGCTTTATCCCTAACTTTTACCTGGACCGCCCTTTCGGGTTTTCGGTCCACCGGGATACCCATTTTTGCCCAAGCCGCCTTTTCAGGTTTTCGACTTGCCGGGTGTACAGATTTTTTTCATTTCATCCCTTCATTTTGCCCGAACCCTTTTGGTTCGCCGGGAAGCCCTAATTTTTGCCTAGGTATGTCAACCTAGCGGGTCTTTTTTCATGCGTAGTATCTTTTTATTATGTCTGCATTGGCGGGGTGAGGAAGGTCGTCACCATCCATGGTGGTTAGGATCATGGCTCCTCCTGAGAACACATGTTTAACCACAAATGGCCCTTCGTACGTAGGGGTCCATTTTCCCCTTGGATCACTCTGAGGAAGGATGATACGTTTGATTACCAGATCCCCAACTTGATATTCTTGTGGTCTGACCTTTTTGTTAAATGCCCTGATCATCCGTTTTTGGTACGTCTGACCATGACAAATAGCAGCAAGTCTCTTTTTGTCAATTAAGTTTAACTGATCAAGTCGTGTCTGGATCTAATCATCTTCGCTCAGATCTGCATCCTTCATTATCCGGAGAGAGGGTATCTGCACTTCGATTGGTAAGACTGCTTCCATACCGTAGACCAAGGAGAAAGGAGTTGCCCTGGTTGACGTCCTTGCTGAGGTACGGTACCCATGTAGAGAAAACGGTAACATCTCGTGCCAATCTTTATAGGTCACTGTCATCTTCTGCACAATTTTCTTGATATTTTTATTCGCTGCTTCTACAGCCCCATTCATCTTCGGCCGGTAAGGAGAAGAGTTGTGGTGCTGTATCTTAAATTGCTCGCAGAGCTCAGTGATCATCTTGTTATTGAGATTGGTACCGTTGTCTGTAATGATTCTTTCAGGGACGCCGTATCGACAGATCAGGTTGTGCCGAATGAACCGTGCCACAACGTTCTTGGTTACCGTGGCGTAGGAAGCTGCTTCAACCCACTTTGTGAAGTAATCAATCGCTACCAGGATGAAGCGATGCCCATTGGATGCTGTGGGTTTAATCTCAACGATCATATCTATGCCCCACATTGCAAACGGCCAAGGTGCAGTCAGGACATTCAGAGGAACTGGAGGAACGTGCACCTTGTCTGCGTAAATCTGGAATTTATGACATGTCCGAGAATATTGGTAGCAGTCGGCTTCCATTGTGGACCAGAAATACTTTGCCCGAAGGATCTTCTTTGCCATAGTATGTCCACTGGAATGTGTTCCGAAGGTACCCTCATGCAGTTCTGCCATGATCCTTTCTGCTTCAGTCTTATCCACACAACGCAGTAAGGTCGAATCATGGTTTTGCTTATACAGGATGCCGTTGCTAAGGAAGAACTTTGCTGCGAATCTTCTTAGAAACTTCTTATCGTTGACAGATGCACCTTCAGGGTATTCCTGAGCTTCCAAGTATCTCTTCACCTCATGGTACCAAGGTTTCTCAGTCACCAACTCAGTCTCAAGATCACAACAGTATGCCGGTTCGTCCAATTTCCAGATGATGATCCGGGGAGCCTCATTGTCCCATTTGACCTTGAACATAAAAGACATTGTAGCTAACGCGTTCGCCAACTGATTCTCCTCTCTCGGAAAATGTTCAAAGGTTATCTCTGTGAAGTGGGGAATCATTGTCAACACACATTCTCTGTAAGGAATAAGATTCGGATGTTTCGTATCCCACTCGCCTTTGATCTGATTGATCACGAGAGCGGAATCTCCGAAGACACTCAGAAACTTGATCCTTAGGTCGATCGCAGCTTGGAGACCCATGATGCATGCCTCATACTCCGCCATGTTGTTGGTGCAGTTGAAACATAACCGGGCAGTAAGTGGAGTATGAGTGCCTTGAGGGGATATGATCACAGCGCCGCCGATACCGTTACCCAAATCATTGGAGGCTCCGTCAAAGTGCATAGACCATCGGGATCCTTCCTCAGGTCCTTCATCCGGTCCAGGTACTTCACAATCAGTCACTATCATGATGCTCTCGTCTGGAAACTCAAAGTTCATTGACTGATAATCGTCTACTGCCTGATGTGCCAAGTGGTCTGCCAATACACTTCCCTTGATAGCTTTCTGAGTCGTGTATTGGATGTCGTATTCCGTCAAGATCATTTGCCATCTTGCTATTCTCCCAGACAGAGCAGGCTTTTCAAATATGTACTTTATAGGATCCATCTTTGAAATCAACAAGGTAGTGTGAGTCAGCATATACTGTCTCAGCCGGCGAGCAGCCCATACCAAAGCGTAGCAAGTTTTCTCGAGCAGTGAGTATCGGGTCTCACAGTCGGTAAACTTTTTGCTAAGGTAATAAATGGCATGCTATTTTCGGCCAGACTCGTCATGCTGCCCCAGCACACACCCCATTGAGTTGTCAAGTACTATCAGGTATAGTATCAGAGGTCTCCCTTCAACCGGTGGCATAATAATGGGTGGTTCTTGGAGATACTCTTTGATTCTATCAAAAGCGGCCTGACATTCATCGTTCTAACGTACTACCTGATCTTTCTTCAGCAGTTTGAAAATTGGCTCACAGGTAGCAGTTAGGTGCGAGATGAATCGAGCAATGTAATTCAGGCGTCTTAAAAAGCCTCTGACCTCTTTCTCTGTCTTAGGAACTGGCATCTCTTGAATAGCTTTAACCTTGGCAGGGTCCACTTGAATACCCTTGTCACTTACCACGAAGCCTAGCAACTTTCCGGATCTTACCCCGAAGGTGCACTTGTTCGGTTTCAACCTCAGTTTGTACAATTTCAGACGATCAAACAATTTCTGCAGATGATCCAGGTGTTCTTCCTCAGTTTGGGACTTTGCAATCATGTCGTCAACATACACTTTTATCTCATGATGGATCATGTCATGAAATAAAGCAACCATGGCACGTTGGTAGGTTGCCCCAGCATTCTTCAGTCCAAAAGGCATGACCTTGTAGCAGAAGGTGCCCCACTGAGTAACGAAGGTAGTCTTTTCCATGTCTTCAGGAGCCATCTTGATCTGATTATAGCCTGAAAAACCATCCATGAAAGAGAACACTTTATGTTGAGCAGTATTGTCGACAAGGACATCAATGTGAGGTAGAGGGAAGTCATCCTTGGGGCTGGCCCTGTTCAGATCCCTGTAGTCAACGCACATTCTGACCTTACCGTCTTTCTTTGGTACCGACACCACATTAGAAACCCACTGAGGATAAGAAGTCACTGCAAGGAACCCGGTATCAAACTGTTTCATAACCTCGACTTTGATCTTCTCAGACATCTCTGGACGCATACGGCGGACCTTTTGCTTAACTGGAGGGCAGTCTTCCTTGGTAGGCAAATGATGGACCACAATGTCGGTATCTAACCCAGGCATGTCTTCGTAAGACCAGGCAAAGATTTCCATGTAATCATGTAACATCTGAATCAACCGTTGCTTCACGCTGAGCTCTAGGTTGGCACCAATCTTGACTTCCTTCCTATCTGTATCAGTACCCAGATTTATTGTTTCCACCAGCTCTTCATGTGGTTGAATTACCCTCTCTTCCTGGAGTAACAGTCTTGCAAGCTCGCCAGGCACTTCGCAATCATCTTCACCTTCGTCTTCGGCTAAGTTGATCGGATTTTCGAAGTCATAACTGGCAGTAGCAGAGTCGTTACCAGTGAGATCCAGAGTGGATTGAAACCTGTATGGGTGAGTGTGTGTAAATACAGCTGTTTTGCAATATATAAAGAAAGGAAAGAAAGAAAATGAGCATAAGATTTGAAATGCGAGAAAACGTCCAAGGTCTTTATTCATGATATATGAAATGACAATTAATATGCCCTCACAAATGAAGCCACGGTGCCCCGGGTAAGGCACCGGGCAATAGAGTTTCAATCATTGTTTATTACAAATAACAAAAACAAAGGAGTTTATTACTACGTAACAAAAGTAACAGGAGTATGATCTTTAGCAGTCCAATTGGTCAATCCACCATCAGTCGTCGGGTAGATCCATCTATCAAACTCTAACTCTTCCACTTCATCTTCATCCCCAATGGCATTCACTCCTGGATTGGTGATGAGCACAGGAGGTCTTCTGGTTCTAGCCTTGCGCACAGCCTTCTGAGCCTCTGCAGTAAAACCCAGTCCAAACTTGTCAGTTTTAGGTGTAAAATCAGGGAGCCTTCCCCAGTTAGCACATTCACCTTTCTTGATTACAACCCGGGCGTCCTTCAAGGAAGCCATCTTCAATGGAAAGTCCTCTTCAACCACTGCTTCTGCTGCTGCCAATGTTGGAGGTACCTCTTCAAAATGCTGAAAGGGGGTTTTAATAAACTCCCCGTCCATCTCAATATATCGGAAGGAATTCAAGTGACTAACCATATCCTCCTCCTCTCCCTGCACAGTGACAATCTTCCCTTTGACAGGGTACTTGAGTTTCTGGTGTAGGGTAGAGGTCACTGCCCCAGCTTTGTGAATCCAAGGTCGACCCAGTAAACAGGAATACAATGGACGGATATCCATCACATAGAAAGTTGAGTCGAATACTTGAGAACCCACACGAATAGGAATGTCTACCTCTCCGTGAACCATCCTCTTAGAACCGTCAAAGGCTCTGACGATGATGTTGCTAGGTTTCAGCTCCAGGCCTTCACAATCCAACCGGTCCAAGGCCTTTTTGGGTAGCACATTCAGGGAAGAGCCGGTGTCCACCAACACGTGCGCAAGAGTAGTGCCCCTGCATTCAATAGAGACATGCAGGGCATCATTGTGGTTCTTTCCCTTAGCAGTAAGGTCAGCATCCGAGAAACCCAAACCATTGTCGGCTGTCAAATTGGCTACGCAATCAGTAAACTGGACTGCAGATGTCTCATGTGGCACATGGGCCGTCTTGAGAAATGAAATCAGGGCCTTAGCATGGGCCTCTGAGCACAACAGCAAGGAGAGCATAGAGATATTGGAGGGGGTATGCCCCAGCTGTTCAACAACATTAAAGTCACTCTTCTTGATTATTTTAAGAATTTCCTCCATCTCTTGTTGGGAGGCTTCAACATTCACAGACTTTGGCGCCTCCATCTGGGCAGGCTCATCTTCAATCCCTTTGCCCCGAGCATTAGATGACTCGGCAGCAGGGGAAGCAACTTGATCAGAAATGGGAACAGGTGCACTTGCAGGTGTTATAACGAGAGGTCTTCGAATAGCTGGTGGTGCAATGTCAGGCGAGAAGAGCCTGCCACTGCGGGTAACTTTGGCTGGACCAGTGATATTGCTGATGCTGGTACCAATGTTGAATTCTTGCTTTATACCATTTACATATACATCTGCCCCATAGTGCCATGGGACAGCCTTATCAGATTCATAGGGGAGAGGCCCCGGAACAGTAATAACAATGGGTGCGACAGTCATGATTTTAACTGGCTTCCTCGGGGGAGCCTTGATTGGATGGTTAAAAATTGTAACAACAGATACATCTTCCACAGGAACAAACGGAACAGCGGTCTTCTTGAACAGAATCTCTTTGCTGTCCATCAGGCTTTGGATGCCCAACTTCAGCAAAGGACAACCAGGAAGGGAAATAGCACACAAAAGGCAACCTTCACTACAACCCGAAAATAAAACGGCCAGCAGTAGATTCCTCTTAACAGTCATCAGAGGAGTAGCTACATCATTCACAGAAACGGCATACACATTTTCATCAACGGCATTCACTCCATGCTGGGGCATAGGAGCGATCACCACATTTGGCCTCTCAGGCGCCTCAAATTGTATCTCTTTCGCATCAATAAGGTCTTGCACCTTATTCCTTAAGGCCCAGCAGTCATCAGTGGAATGCCCCGGGCTATCTAAGTGATAAGCACAGCGGGCATTTGGATTGTACTTGGGAGAGGCAATATTCACAACCTTTGGGGCCTCTCTGACAGTCACCAAGTTGGTGGATAGCAACTGCGGCAAGATTTGTGATAAGGTCATACTCAGCCGGGTAAACTCTCTTCTGGGTCTTTCAGCCCTTTGTGGATTGGTTTGCCGAGGAGCGGCAGCAGGTTTAGCAATCACCACCGCATTGACAGACTGGCAGCACTCTGGTTTATCTTGTCTTCTAGGCCCATATACAGCACTGGCCTCCTTCTTAAAGGGTTTCTTCTCAGAACTTGAAGATGCACCCTTCTGAATTTTACCGGACTTCATTCCAGCCTCTATCCTCTCCCCAGTCAGGATAAGATCAGTGAACCCTGCAGACGAGTTACCGATGAGATGATTGAAAAATGGCCCGGATAGGGTCCCCAAGAACATATCCACCAGCTCACGGTCAGTTAACGGAGGCTGCACCCTGCCAGCCAGATCCCTCCACTTCTGTGCATACTCTTTAAAACCTTCGCTTGATCCTAGCGACATACCCTGGAGTTGGGTACGTGTAGGAGCAAGGTCGGCATTACATTGATACTGCTTGTAAAAAGCAGTAGCCAACTCCTCCTAGTTACGAACTTTGGTCCCATCCAGCTGATAGAACCATTCGAGATGAGTCCCTGAAAGACTCTCATGGAAGAAGTGGATCCACAAATTCTTGTCCACTGTGTACGGTTGAATCTTCCGCACATAAGATCTGAGGTGTAGCTTGGGGCAAGACGCCCCGTCATACTTGGTAAAAGATGGTGCCTTAAACTTGTGAGGAATGATCACACCAGTAGATAAGCCCAAGTCTCCGAAATCCAGCCCAGGCACTTGTTGGATCTCCATAGCGTTCAGTCTGTCTTCCAACTGCTTGTACCGGTCTTCAGCAGGAGGATACTGTTCCTCATTAAAGTCAGTCTCGTTGTCAGAGACTACTGGACTTGGAGATCCTCCCCCCTGGGGATTGTCTTTGCCTACAGAAGAACCAGCTTCCTCATTCTGCAGAGTATTGCCAAACCTCCGGCCCGAGTTGAAAAGAACAGTTCTCTTCTTCTTCTTCTCCTTCTTCAGGAGTAAAGCCTTCAGCTCTTCTTGGCCTTGAGCCAAACCCATGATCAGCTCCTGAAATTGCGCGTTCTGCGCCTGAAGGGCCTTGATAGACATCTCGGTTGATGATGAGTCAGGGTTCATGATGCTGAAATAAACAGCGAAGAACAGTAAGCAACCTGAAAAGAAGAATACATGCTATGCACATGATGAATGGAATGCGTATGATTTATGTTTTCAAAGACAATCGGGAATTAACTTTGTAAACAAAAAGGAACACACTTCATTAGATTCAACTTTGAAATTTAAATTGTTCAACAGGTTGCCTTTAGGCGTTACATAAAATGGAAATACTGAAAAGGGAAATAAAACTGTAAAAGAACATCCAGAGCTCCTCATTGATCCCAGGGTCTCCTCTTCTCAGTACGGATCTAGTCATTCAGAGCTCGCTCATTCTCCAACTGCTTTGTCAGCTTCTGGATCTTCAATTCCTGCTCATTGAACTTTTCCCGATACGAATCCCGTTCTTCTCGCAGTTGCGACCAAGACCTCTTTAATGTCTCATAATCAGTAGGTATCTGAGGAGGGAGGACAGTTGGAGGAGCCCCATCTTTGTCAGGATACTCAAGAATGACGGGTCTGACAGCTTCGTATGGCATACCTAACTTCTGAGCACGGATGCGGACCCATTTGTAGTAGGCTTCCATAGGTAGAGAAGTCTTTGGCCCCAACTCTTGTGGGTCAGCTTTATGAACTCTGTCCCAAGCCTTAATGAACCTACGACGCAGCTCGTCACTATCCCCCTGAAACTCAAAACTGATGTGAGGCACCAACATCTCATGAGGTCCCGCTCTTCTGGCTCTTCCAAACTGACGGAGAGCTAGACATGGATTATAAGAGATTCCTCCTTGAGTACCAATCAAAGGAACATTAGGGTATTCTCTGCAACGATCAATAACAGCTATCTCATCCAAACCTCTGAAAGTCCAAATGATGTCCTTATCAGTGAGAGACATTAACCTGTGAGCCCAACCTCTTCCTTCTTGGTTCTTCAGCACGAACTTAGGGAGGTGCGAAATAAACCACCTCACCAACAAAGGGATACAACACCATAGAGTTCCTCGTCTTAGGGCAGTACGAGCATAAAGTTATTGCAGGATGTCACCCAAGAGAGTGGGCATAGGGTTCTGAGACATAAAGATCCTTATGGCAGTGACATTGATGAAGTTGTCAGGATTAGGAAATAAGACTAGCCCATAGATTAATAGAGCCAAAATGTCTTCATATGCCCGAAAGTCCAAGTCATTCCAGAAACTGTTAGCTTTACCAATCAGAAACTTGGCCAGGAAACCCTTAACTCCGCTTCTAGTCACCCAGTTGTCCATTACCTCTTGATGGGTCAAGGGAAGAGCTGCAGTAACCTCCTCAAGCCCGAGGGTCTTTTCCCAACCAGTAAAGGGAGTCTGATCCAAGATAGGGATATCAAGCAAATCAGAGAACTCTTCCAGGGTAGGGACCAGCTGGAAGTCTTGAAAGGTGAAGCACTGGTACAGAGGGTCATAGAACTGGGTCAGGACACTCATCAACTGTTGATCCCGCTTTGCAGTGACTAAACTGAGAAGAGAACCATGCCTCTGGATGAAGGAAGTGGTATTTGGAATCCTGCTAACCAACTCTTCAAGCAACTCAGGTGGGTGAACAAAGTTGAACCGGATAGTATTCCTTCGCACAGGCATCATGATGTCCTACAAAACAAAGCAAAGGTGAAACCTTCTTGTCTTTGAAATGGGCAGTCCCTATGCAGGATGCATGCAATGCTTATGATGTTATGATGTTATGATAAAGCACACCACAAATATTTACAAAGGCAAACATGGTAAGGCACACAAGTCACACAAGACAAACCCTTAAAGTTTAGGCCAACATGAGGTCTAGGTATTACCCTCTTTCAGTTTGTTCGTTCATACCTGTCCTATCAAAAGTAACCGGGTTCTTAGAGGATCCCAATATCATTGACTACCCTCAATCGGTCATAACTCCAGCATCGCAATCTTTTCTTGCGGCCAGAACCATCACGAGAGTTTAGCCTTAATGGGCGTAGCATACTGCTACTGTTCTAATGGCCAAGTTGTGTCATTTAAGGTTCTAAGGTCTGTTGGTGCTTAATGACTCCTCAGAAGACCCATATTCTCCTCATTGCAACACAAGGGATATCGGTACAGACCAAGGTGCCACACCAATGTAGCCACTGCTTCACCCATGGCGGTCTACACCGGACAGGTCCCTCACAGCTTATGCTACCTAAACAGGGTATCCCCCGATCCGGGTTAGGATCTATGTAACTCCGATGCAACCCACAATTTAAAGCAAACAAGTCAAAACAATTGAAAACACAGTTATAAACTATCCTAAGGTACACCTCACTTTATAAAGTATTCCCCAGCAGAGTCGCCAGTTTTGTGATCGGTGGATCTGGAACTGACTGTTTAACGCTGGTTCGCGAAATGTCGCGGAAGCAAGAGTCGCCACCGTCTTTTATTTTCTCCAAATGGAAAGGACAAAAGCACAGAAAAATTCCTTATTGAGATTAGTTCTCGGTTCGGGTGGTAGATTTATAGAAAGGGAAGGTGTTAGCACCCTTTCTATCCATGGTTATCCATGGGCTCTTAGATACTTGCTCATTTGTGTTTTCAAAGTGTTTGTTTGCTTTTCAACTGTGGGTTTAAAAAAGGTTTCGTTTAAAATTTCAGTTCGACTCTTGTATCAGTCCTCAAGAGTGTTTGAAACGTTGTTTTTTGAAAGCTTTTTGCAAAGTGTCGGTGTGAAAAGTAGTTTTTGATTTGTTTTGAATTAGAGCAAGTATCTATGAGTCATCTACCTACCCTAAGGAATCAGTCTGTGTAAATGTCCTTAAGATAGTGCCATCCCACCATTGAGAGGTAGGTAGCACCACCGTTGGAGGTGTTCGGGTCAATTCGAGTTTAGGGACATTGTGGTCACCGAGCAACGGTAAGATACCTTAGAAGCTACCCTTATGCCATTGATCTTTTATTCCGAGGCAACTATTCCGAGGTAACTTGTTCCGAGGCAACCGTTTCGAGGCAACTAGATCAATGGAACATAAGGACTCACTAAGACGTCCTATAGTCGACGACCACGTTTCGAGGGACAAGGCAACAGTGTGGTCACCAGAGCACTAGGAAGACACCTTAGAAGCTACCCTCATGCCATGTTCATGGACATGAGGACTTACTAAAACGTCCTCTACTCGACGACCACGTTTCGAGGGGTAAGGCAACAGTGAGGCGTACCCTAGGAGTGGTGTGTGATTGTGTGTCATTTTTCAGTTATATTTGTCTTGTCATGCATTGAGTGTTCTACGCTTTGATTTTATTTTCAGGCATTCATTCTTTCATGCAAATTATTAACAGTTTAAAAGGTGTGGGAAGATAAAAGTCCTATGCTATTACAAAGGCGCGGGTCTACATCGCCAAATTAAACCAAAACCCGATTTGAAATAAATAAAATGCGGAAAGTAAATATCCTAATTATCTATTACAAAGCTTTGGGGCAATTACATGAAATTTAAAAAAAGGGAAATAAAAGTAAATGTGCGAAAGGAAATAAAATCGAGAATGCGAGGGGCGTTGGACCCTTTAAAGAAATTAAATTGAAATTATTAAATTAATTAAATTAAATAAAAGCAAGAACTTATTTTTTGGAGTTTTTTGTATTTATGAAGTTTAATGAGAAAATTAATTATTATAGGAAACCCTAATTCTAATTGTTTTTAATTTATAAAAAAAAAGTTTAAGTTATAACCTAATTTAACCCTAATTATTTAAATGGCATATTTATTTACAAAAATGATTAATAATTAAATATGGTGAAAAAGGAAAAAAAGAATAAAAGTATCAAAACCCTAATTTCTACATTTTTTAGTTTATTAAGAAAGCATTAAAGTTAAACCTAAAATTAAAACTAAGTTAATTATTAAATTTATTTACAAAATAAAATATATTTTTATTTTTTTGACTTTCTGATTTTTTTGTATTTTATGTTATAAAGTTTATTTTATGAATTAAAAGAAAATAATTAAAACAAATAAAATAAAAAGAAAGAAAAAAGAAAAAGGGAAAGAGATACAAACAAGAGGGGTGTTGACCCAAAGTTGGAGGTGAATTCACAGCAATTTGGCCCATTTGAAGATGGCCCTTTTGACTTTTCTGGCTTGCATATGGATGTGTTGACTGATGTGTATGGTGGATAGCTGGTGATAGCCACTGGATTGATCTTCAGGGACATGTGGCAGGCACTGATGTAAAGGTGTATTGTGGAACCTGGATAGCACGCTGCATGGAAGTGCATTGGAAAAAATATTATTGAAGAAAGAGGGGGACCTGGGAATCGAACCCAGGTCCCAATGCTTGAAGGACAACGCATCAACCAACCAGCCAAGCGCGTTTGTTTGATCATATAGTGGATAAAGAATAATAAGAGAGAGAAAACAAGGGTTAGTGGGATTTTAACAAAACGCGCGCCAGGGTTTGAATTATCCAGTAGCATGCTTACACCTCAGCGTCTTCCTCATGGCCTCTTTGTTTTTCCTGAAAAATACAAGCTAGATAGCGGGGGTTTTAAACCCCCACAATCTGAAACAACAAAAATAGCGAATAGAAATTGGTCAATGATAAATTGAGCGCGATGAGTGTTTTAGATTCGTTGGAATGTTACGAATTCAATGGTCCTAGTCTCATGGTCTGATTTTACCAGATGAAAGAAACCCCAAATTTAGAGCTTTGAAACCCTAATGCGTGTTCATGGTAACTTCTTATTTAGACGACCATTCTTCAATTGAACGGTACTGTTAGCTTCAGAAACATCATGTTAGTGTAAAACGACAATTAAAAGACATGAAACATGCGTATAAATCAAGATGCGATTATGAAAATTTCCATAAACAGGGCTATGGCGTTCTACATTTTCTGGATGTATGGAGAGTGGAAAAGTATTGGGTTACGTTCAGAGAAGTCCCAGCAAGCTTTTGAAATACTTTCCATGCCTTGAAATGCCTTGAAACTATGAAAACAGATTTGAAGTTTTTAAGAAAAAGTGAGTTTGTGTTCTTGATTCTGAGCGCAGCTTCTTCGTTCTTGTGATTAGGGTTATGTTCTGGCTTATATGAGGAATGATTTAGGTTTACAAAACAAGTCCAAAATCCATGGAATCAATGCTTTTGAATTTTGTGATCTTCCATGATTCTTTCAATCTTTTTTCCATGCCAAATATGCCAATCATTGGAGATTCTTTCCATATTGAGTATGCACGAAATCCTGAGGTTATGATGAGTAGAAATGCTGCATAAAAAGATTTGAAAGGTGGCATTTAGTATTTTTTCATATTTAATTTGAATTAAATGAATTAATAGATTTAAAAATTCAATTAATAAATTAAAAATAAGAAAATAACTCCCCTTTGGTCCAATGGGTCGTTCATAGCTTTTGGATGATGATTCTTGGGAGAAATTGTGGCCCATTAGCAATTTTGAGGCATTTGAAGCAAAGTTGACTTTTCAAAATTCCCAAAAATTGCCCAACTTCCACAAGGCATATCTTGCTCAATTTGTAAGCTTTGATCATGTTCTTGGACATTTTGGAAAGGTCTTGAAGTCCTCTAACCAATGCCTTTGGTCCCATGTCATTTTGATTTACCAATCTCAAGTTATGGTCTTTGACTTAAAGTGCCTTTTTGTTGACTTTTGAAAATGACCTATAATGTTGAGATTGATAACTTTTTGTGAGAGCATTTCTTGGACTTGAAGTGTGAAGATGAGTTGTAGGAAATGTCATTCTCTTCAAAATGAGCTTTGGATGGAATTTTTATGATAAACCATGTGGAAGTTATGCCCTGGTCAATTTACAGTTGACTTTTTCAATTGTCCAAATATGGAAACTTTTGCATCTTGAGACTTTTTGAGCCATGCCTTGAAAATCATGATCAAGAATTGATCAAATGATGTTTGTGGCTTCAAAATAAGATGTTGACCAAAAATTTGGACTTTTGACTGTCAAATGACTATTTTGCCCCTGCAGTTGACTGTAGGGTAATTAGGGTTTCTGACTGTGCAATTTTGTGCTGTGAGTCTTGAAACTTGGCATACGGATGCTTTACAATGTTTATGGGCATGTGGGACTTGTTTGGACCCTTGGAAACTTCAATTTCTTTGTCAGAACCAAAACCCTAATTTTGACTGTTAGGAGGCCACTGGACTGTGCAACCCTTGGGAGATTTTGAAGCATGCTCTTTGCAAATCTTGAAGAATATGGGAGGGAAAATTTTGGGGTACAACACCACCCACTGCAGGTAAGAAGTAACTGCTAGAAAACCGGCATCAAACTGTTTTGTAACCTCAGCCTTGATTTTCTCAGACATATCCGGGCGCATTCGGCATACTTTCTGTTTCACTGGAGGACAATCTTTCTTGGTAAGCAGGCGATGAACCACAATATCGGTATCCAACCCAGGCATGTCTTCACAAGACCAGGCAAAGATCTCAATGTAGTCACGTAGCATCTGAATCAACCTTTGCTTAACACTAGACTCCAGATTTGCACCGATCTTGACCCCTTTCTTGTCTTCTTCTGTACCCAGATTCACTGATTCCACTGGTTCTTCATGCGGCTGTATGGCCCTCTCTTCCTGAAGTAGCAGTCTAGCAAGTTCACCAGACACTTCACAATCATCCTCACCTTCGTCCCCGGCTTGGTTGATCGGACTTTCGAAGTCATAATTGGCGGTAGCAGAATCGTTATTAGTGGGATCCAGAATGGATGTAGACATGTATATGTGAGTGTGTGTAAAATAGCTATTTTGCAAGATAGAAAAATAAAAACAAGGAGCGCAAAATTTGAAATAAAAGAAACGTCCAATGCTTTTATTAATGATATATGGTAATGACACATATAAAACCCTCACAAACAAAGCCACGGTGTCCCGGGTAAGACACCGGGCTATAAAGTTTAAAATTGTCTGTTACAAATTCAAAACAAAAGTCTGATTACTGTGTAATAAAGGAAATTGGCACGAAGTCCTTTCCTGTCCAATTGCTTAATCCATCGTCGGCAGTTGGGTAAATCTAACTGTCAAACTCAGACTTTTCAACATCATCCTCAATTGCATTTACTCCTGAATTAGAGATGAACATGGGAGGTTCTCCGATCCGCGCACGCCGAACAACCCTTTGAGCTTCTGCAGTGAAACCCAAACCAAACTTGTTAGTCTTATGTGCAAAGTCAGGGAGTTGACCCCAATTTTCACACCCACCTTTCTCAACAACAGCCCGAGCATCCTTGAGGGAAGCCATCTTCATTGGAGGATCTCCAGTAACACAAAGTTTGGGGGACTTCTTCAAAATGTTGACACGGGGTTTCAATGAACTCCCCGTCCATTTCCACATACCGGAAATAGTTGAGGTGGCTCACCATGTACTCCTCTTCCCCTCGTACTGTAACAATTTTCCCCTTCACTGGGTATTTCAGCATCTGGTGGAGCGTAGAAGTTACTGCCCCAACTTTGTGGATCCACGGGCGACCCAACAAACAAGAATAAGATGGCCGAATGTCCATCACATAGAATGTAGATGCGAAAATCTGAGAACCAACCTTAACTGGAATATTCACTTCTCCGTGTACCATCCTCTTGGACCCGTCAAAGGCCCTAACCATAATTTTGCTTGGTTTCAGCACCAACCCTTCACAGTCTAACCATTCTAATGCTTTCTTGGGTAAGACATTCAACGAGGACCCAGTATCCACTAACACGTGAGCTAGAGTAGGGCCCCTGCACTCGATTGAAATATGCAGAGCGTCATTTTGATTCTTTCCCTTGGCATTCAAGTAGGCGTCGGAGAAACCCAACCCGTTATCAGTAGTCAAACTAGCCACACAGTCTTTGAACTGATCAGCGGATGTTTCCTGGGGCACGTGCGCAGTTTTCAGGAAAGCAATCAGAGCCTTGGCATGGGCTTCTGAGAACAACAATAAAGATAGCATGGAGATCTTTGACGGGGTTTGCCCCAGTTATTCGACTACGTTGTAGTCGCTCTTTTTAATGATCTTCAAAATTTCCTCTATCTCCTGTCTAGAGGCTTCAACAGTAATCTTCTTTGGTGCCTCCGTCCGGGAAGGCTCACCGATGATCCCTTTGCCCCGAGCGTCAGATGACCCGGCAACAGGGGTAAGGATTGGAACATGAATAGGGACAACAACAAAGGTACTGGCAGGTGTAATAACAACAGGCTTTCAAACAGTTAGTGGAGAGATCTCAGGGGAGAAAAGTCTTCTGCTGCGGGTGACCTTACTAGATCCAACAATATTGCTGATGTCAGCATCAACCTCTTCGTCCTTCAAGTCTTGTTTAATCCCGTGATAATATACGTCAGCCCAATAGTGCCACGGGACAACCTTGTCTGATGTGTAAGGGATAGGCCCAGGAATGGTAATGATCAACAGAGCAATTCTCGGAACAGATGTAATTCTAATAGGCTTTCTCGATGAACCCTTGGAAGAATTGGCGGAAATGGTGATTATAGAAACGTCTTCAAAAGGAATCAATGGAACCAAAGTTTTCTCGAACAGAATTTCTTTGTTATCCATCAGGCGTTGGACACCTGACTTCAATAGATGGCAACCAGTAGGTAAGACGGAACACAAATGGAAACCTTCGCCACTGCCCGGAAATAAACCGGCTAACAGAAGGTTCTTCTTCACAGTCATCAATGGAGTGGAAATGTCTTTCATGGAAGTCACAAATGAGTCATCATCTACAACATTCACCCCAAGCTTGGGCATAGGAGCAGTCATAACATTAGGTTTTTCCGGCGCTTCAAACTCAATCTCCTTAGCATCAATCAGATCCTGCACTTTGTTCTTCAAGACCCAACAATTATTCGTATCATGCCCCGGGCTATCGGAGTGAAAAGCACAACGGGCGTTTGGATTGTATAGCGGTGATGTAGTATTGGGATTCTTCGGGTCCTCCTTCGGAATCACCAGATTGGTCTTTAATAACTACGGCAGAATTTGAGACAGGGTCATGCTGAGCCGAGTGAATAATCTTTGCGGCCTTTCTGCCCTTGGCTGATTGTTGCGCTGAGGGGCAACAACAGGCCTTGATATAACCACCGCATTAACTGCTTGGCGGCGCTCAGGTTTGTTATGGCTCTTCGCGCTATAAACTGCGTTGGATTCCTTCTTAAAAGGCTTCTTTTCTGTGCTTGACGAAGCACCCTTCTGTATCTTGCCGCTCTTGATACCGACCTCAACTCTTTCCCCGGTCATGATCAGCTCAGTAAACTCGGACGATGAACTTCCAATCAGATGATTAAAATACGGACCAAACAAGGTCCCCAGAAACATATCCACTAACTCTCTATCAGCCAGAGGGGGTTGTACTCTTCCAGCAAGGTCCCTCCATTTCTGAGCGTAGTCTTTGAAACCTTCGCTCGCACCCATAGACATATCCTGAAGTTGGGTACGCGTGGGAGCGAGGTCGGCATTATACTGGTACTGCTTGTAAAAAGCAGCAGCAAGGTCCTCCCAGCTACGGACGTTAGCTCCTTCCAGTTGGTAAAACCATTCAAGTTGAGTCCCTGAAAGACTATCTTGAAAGAAATGGATCCAGAGGTTCTTATCGGCAGTGTATGGTTTAATATTTCTAACATACGAGCGGAGGTGTGGCTTTGGGCAGGAGACCCCGTCGTATTTAGCAAAGACTGGTGCTTTAAACTTGTGGGGAATCACTACCCAAGATGCCAAACCCAAATCTCCGAAGTCCAACCCAGGTACCTTTTGGACCTCCATTGCGCTCAACCGATCTTCGAGTTGTTTATACCTATCCTCAGCCGGAGGATACTGGTCTTCATCAAAGTCAGTCTCATTGTCAGAAACCACAAGGCTAGGAGCCCTCCTTTCTTCCTGATTCTATCCCCCTCCAGGTGAGCGAGGCAAATCAACCTCTTCCCATAAATTGTTCCCGAATCTGTGACCCATATTCAGAAGGACCGTCTTCTTCTTCTTCTTCTTCTTCTTCTTCTTCTTCTTCTTCTTCTTATCCTTCAAGATAAGAGTCTTCAGATCCTGCTGACCCTTGGCCAAGTTCATGAACATTTCTTGGAACTGGGCGTTTTGAGCTTGTAGGGCCTTGATAGCTTGATCAGTTGATGTTTCATAAGACATGCTTGCTGAAATAAACAACGAAGAAGATGAGAAACCTGTAAGGGTACCTGTAATGAGGTTCATGGGAATGGAATGCGTATGACATTATTTCAAAGAATTTAGAGATTCAAATTCGTAAACCAAAATGAAACACACTTTTATTAGATAAAAAAAACTTGGAACAATGTTTAACAGATGCCTTTAAGGCGTTACAAAAAGAAATACTGAAAGAAAATCTACGCTAGAAACAATAAAAGACAATCAGCACTCCCACAGTCATTTTCCTTTGGTGCTGACATAGTCGTTGAGGACCTTCTCATTCTCCAGCTTCCTTGTAAGCCTCAGGACCTTCCGCTCCTGCTCATGATACTTTTGTCTGTAAGTATCCCGCTCTTCCCTCAACTGGATCCAAGACCTCTTTAATGCCCCAATGTCAGTAGGCATGTATGGGTGGAGGATAGTAGGAGGAACCCCTTCTTCATCAGTACTCTCAACAATTACCGGTAAGACAGATTCGTACAACATTCCCAGTTTTTGAGCACGGGTTCGAATCCACCGGAGATACGGTTCCATCAGAAGAGAGGTCTTCATCCTTAGCTCATGTGGATCAGACCTGTGCACCCTGTTCCAAGCTCGTATGAACCTACGGCAATGTCCCTCACTATCCCCTTGGAAGTCAAAGACAATGCTTAGAATCAGTAACTCATGAGGTCCATCCTTCCTAGCTCGCCCAAACTGTCGTAAGGCTAAATAAGGATTATAGGTGATCCCTCCTCTGATTCCCAATAATGGAACATTGGGGTATTCCCTATAGCGATCAATAATAGATACTTCTTCCATGTCTTTGGTACTCTAGATGATGTCTGTGTGAGCAGCAGACATGATCCTATAGGCCCAACCCATGCCTTCCTTGTTCTTCAAAACTGATTTGGGGAGGTGAGAAATAACCACCTCGCCAGCAATGGTGCACAACACATAAGGGTTCCCCGTTTCCGAGTACTACAGGCATAAAGAGTATGCAGAATATCACCCAAGAGAGTGGGCACTGGATTACGAGACATGAAAATCTTCACTGCATTCATGTCGACAAAGGAATCTGAATTGGGGAACAGAACCAGACCATAAATGAGAAGATCCAGGATGTCTTCAAATGCCTGAAAGTCTAAACTGTCCCAGAACTGATTAGCCTGATCAACCAAGAACTTAGCCAATAAGCCTTTTGTCCCGCTCCGAGTTTCCCAATTAGACATTACCTCAGCCTTTGTCAGATGTAGGGCTGTAGCAACATCCAATGGCTTAAGAGCTATCTCCCAACCTGTAAATGGGGTCTGCTCTAGAATAGAGATGCCAAGTAGATTCGAGAACTCCTCCAAAGTAGAGACCAACTCATAGTCCGGGAAAGTGAAGCAGTGGTATAATGGATCAAAGAACTGGAATAAGACGCGCATCATTTGTTTATCCAGCTTGGAGGTTACTAGACTGAGGAGGTGACCATGTCTTCTGTCAAAAGAGGAAGTGTCAGGAACCTTGGAAACCATATCTCTAAGCTGAGTAGGAATCTGTACAAAGTTGATCTGAATAGTGTTTCTACGCATAGATGCCATGATCTGCAAAACAGAACAAAGATGAATCCCATTGGTCTTTGAAATGGTTAGTCCAATGCAATATGCATGCAATGTCATGATGCATGATGTCATGATAGAAACACACCACAGGTATTCACAGATAACAAACATGGTAAGGGCAAACAAGTCACACAGATAGCCCTTAGATTTCAGGCTGGCAAGGAGTTTAGGTACTACCCTCTTTCAGTTTAGTTGGTTTAACCTGTCCTAGAAATAATAACCGGGTTCTAGAGGATCTCAATATCACTTACCACCCTCGATCGGTCATAATTCCAATTTAGCAACCTTTTCTTGCAGCCGGAATCATCGCGAGAGTTTGGTCTCAATGAGTGTAGCATACTGCTACTTTTCTATGGCCAAGTTGGTTAATTATAGGTTATAAGGTCAGTTGGTGCTTAATGACCCCTTAGCAGCCCCATATTCTCCTTGTTCCACCATAAGGGATATCGATACAAACTAAAGTGCCACACCAACGTAGCTACTGCTTCAACCGTATCGGTCTATGCCGTACAGTTCCCTCACAGTCTATTGCTACTTACCTAAAAGGTATCCCCCAGATCCGGGTTAGGATCTATAGTAACTTTGATTCAAACCCACAAAGATAAAGCATACAAATCAAGCAATTAAAAACATTATGATGAACTATTCCTAAGGTACACCCCACTTATTAGCTCCCCAACAGAGTCGCCAGTTCTGTGATACGGTGGGAGAACTGACTATTTTTGGAATGCTCGTTTGCATTTTGCGTTTGTTGTCGCAAAATGTCGCGGTAAGCAAGAGTCGCCACCGACTTTTATTTTATCTAACAAGGAAAGGAAAAAAGCACAGAAAAATTCCTTTTTTGAGATGTTTTTGAGTACGGCGGGTATTATCACCCTTTCTATCTGTAGTTATCTACGGGCTCTTAGGTACTTGCTCATTGTTTTCAAAATTGTTTTCTTTGTGTTTGTGGGTTTTGAAAAGTTTTTGTTTTAACTTCGATTTAACTCTTGCTTCTGTCCTCAAGAGTGTAATGAAGTGTTTTTTTGGAAACTTGTTTGTAAAATTGTAAGTGTGAAAGAGTTTTGTTTTGAAAGAGCAAGTACTTAAGAACTAAACTGCCTACTCGAAAAAGGAATCGTTCTATGTTTACTTTAGACAATGTTATCCCACTATTAGTGAGTAGGTAACACAGTCGTTGGAGTTTGAGGGTCAATTCGAAAGAGGGACATACGGTCACTAAAGCAATGTTAGGATGCCTTAGCGGTAACCCTAATGTCTTAGATCATTTGTTTGAGGCAACAATATCAGAGGCAACCATTTCGAGGCAACTATGATCTTTTAGACAAGAGGGCGACCTCTAAAATAACCTATACTTAATGACCGTGTACGAAGGAAACCAAGTGGGAGTGTACCCTAGGAGTGCACATGTGCAAGTGTGTTAATTTCAGTTATTTTTATCTTTGCACATGTTTAGGGTGATCTAACTGTTTTAAATTTAACATTCATTCTTGTCATGCAAATCCTATTATCAAACATCTAACAGTTGAATAATTTGTAGAAATTAAAGGTGCGGAAATTAAAATAAATTATTACAAGGCGTCGGGTATTTACATCGCCAAAGACAAACCCCTTTGAAATTTAAAAGTGGAAAAATAAATAAATGTCCTAATTATTTATTACAAACCGGGAGCAGATACAATAATTTGAATAAAGAAAAATAAAGCGCGCAAGAAATTGAATCGAAAGCGAAACTAGGGTTTTGACCCTCCTAATTAAAAGAAATGTTTTTATTATTTTTTTATTATTTTTAAAGAAAAGAAATTAAATCCTAAAATTAAACACTAAATTAATTAATTAATTAAATTAATAAAAGAAAAATAATTAATGACATATTTTGGAGTTTTGTTAATTTAGGAAAGATAAAAAAATAATTAAATTAATATTAAAACCTAATTATTCTAATTGATTTTTAATTATTTGCAAAATAAATTAAAGTTACCTAATTAATCAACCTAATTATTTTAATTGATTTATTGATAAAAATACATTTCTGAAATTTAATTGGGTAAAAATATTTTGTGATTTTTTTGATAAAAAAGAAAATTGTTTATTGGTTAGTAATTGATTAAATTAATAATTAAATGAAAATAAACAAAATATAAATAAAAAAAAAAAGTAGAGAATGGGCCTGATTTTCAAGGGTGTGCATAGCAATTATTCTGGCCCATTTGTGAGGTCCATTTGACTTTTTTCAATCCAGCGCGCGTGCATTGACTGACCCTTTTATGAACCTTCAATGATGGCCACCAGATCTGGCCATCTGGCCATCTGGCGTGTTGGATGGTGAATGCCCATGATGGATCTCTTGGCCACGCTTGTACTGAATTACTTGAAAACAAATATCATAGAGAAAATAGGGGGACCTGGGATTCGAACCCAGATCCTGAGGCACATTCCATACACTCCCTTGCCACTACGCCACTTGTTCTTATTTGTTAATGTAATACAAATCAATAATAATATATACAAACAAAAGTTAATGGACAGAAAAAAAAACGCGTGCTCGTTTGAATGGACGAATGGTGGGATGACACGCCTTCATCCCCTTCCTCTGCACCGTGGCTAAAAGTACAAAGATCTATGCCCACGGACAACATACGTAGCTATACCCCTGTCCACTCTCAAAATTTCGCATAGGCCATGTAAATGAATTCTAACACCATGGTTAGACTCGTCTCCTTCTTCTAATCACAACCATACCCATTACTAGGGCCAATTATTCTTGAAAACAAAAACCCTAAAATACTCCAAGAAAACCTAACAATGGTGATTCACGATATAGGTCATATAAATGAAAATTGGCTATTGGCAAAAGCTTGCAAATGATATGGTGATCAAGAATATGCCTTTATTTTACACAATGGATGCAAGAATAAAGCTAATCGAATTCAAGAAAAGGGTCATACCGTGACGGCCTTACAACGTGCTAGAGGGCTTGAAAACGATTGGTCTCAATTGCTTTAGGTTGTGGAGATTGCCAGGAAGCAATTGAGACAAGTAACAGGCCTTGAGGATGCCTCTAACCTCTGTTTTGATCTCACACTTTTTTCTTGTTTTTGCAAATTTTGTTCTTGCTCTATGCCTGATCTCCAACCCTGTTTTTGATATGCCTTGCTTCCTTATGTATCCAGCAATGTATTAGGGTTGCAAATTGTGTCCAAATCCCTCTCCATCAATGCCTTTGATATTTGATTTGATTCTTCTTTAAAGCTTTCCAAAATTGGCTTATTTTGAATCTTTTTGTATACAATTGCCATGATACGAGTTTGATTGGTCCTAGCTGTGTAACAAGACCTGCAATCATCACTAAATCCTTGGTTTCAATGTTTTTGGATTTTATTTGATTTAATTTTACTTAAATCAAATTAATTCAAATAAAAATCAAAATAATTAATAAAAATATGATATGGACACATGGCCAAGGCTAGAGCACGTGGTCTATAATGCCAACTCAGAACAAGTGAAAAAGAATGGGCCCATTTGGCAAAATTTGAAGTTTTGGGGATAGTTGACTTTTGGCAATTTTGCAAAAAAGGTCAACTTCAACAATGCACAACTTCTTCAATTTTGACTCTTTCGAGGTGTTCTGTGACTTTTTAGAAAGATTTAGATGTCCTCTAACCAACCCTTTTGGTCTCATCTCATTTTGATATTCCATGAACATGTATGAAGCTTTGACAAAAAAGTTGTTTTTGTTGACTTTCAAAAATGACCTATAATGTCCAAATTCATAACTTCTTGTGAGTGCATATTTTTAACTTGGGAGCTGAATATGGATGTAGGGAATTGCATCCTCTTCAAAATGAGATTTGGATGGGTCATTTCTCATAAAGTATGAGAAAGTTATGCTTGGTCAAAGTTGAGTTGACTTTTCCTACAAAACCCTAATTTAGCAACTTTTGAGTCTTGATGAATTATGAGCAATCCTTGATGAATCATGATCAACCCTTGATAAAATTATGAAATATCCTTTAAAATGAGAATGTTGACCAAAAATCTTGAAGTTTGACTGTATGTGAGCCACAATTGACTTTTGCCCTAGCACAATCGATTTTTGGACCTTTGAGCAATTGACTGAGCAAACTTCCTCTGCAAGGCTTGAAACTTGTCATGGATTATCTTGAGAACATATTATGAAATTGTTGAGCACTTGGGATCACTTGGAATCAAGGATCTTGATGCAACATGAAACCTTAATTTGGGGTAAACTGCCTTAGGAGAGAGCTTGTTTGGCCAACCCTTGGACTACCTTGAGTAACTTGGAGATCTTTCTTGCAATGTTTTGCGAAATATGGGAGGGAAAATTTTGGGGTACAACAATTTGATGATGTATTAAGCTTTCCCGGACTTCCCTAAAGCTATTCCAATTGTTAGAATGTCTGGTAGCTTGCCCAACTGTTCTGGACAAGTCAAGTTGTAATGGTGGATTTTGAAAATGGTGGATGAGGAAGGAAAAGTTACATAAGTGGTTTAAGGGCTGAGATAGTTCCTATGTGGTGTATGGAAGTTTAGTGAATCGAAAAGGAAAAAAACACACAAAGGGATTTGGGATTTTGTGTGTAAAGTTAGAATGTGCCCAGTTTTGTGCTTGTGTGCAGGTTCTGAGTTTTTTGAGAGTTTTGGGAGTGCTCTAAGGCTGATAATATCCTCCTTTATGTTGCAAATAATGTCTCTATTTATAGGGAAGAGGTTTGATATCTTGTAGTAACCATAATCTTGAGATAACATGTTATGGTTTAGTTGAAAATGAAAAAAATCAAGTTGAATGGATTTTCATGGTTCGAAAGTTCAAGTACAAGCATGGCCGAATGTTTGTTGGATGTAGGAGACTTGATCCATGCTTTTGATATTGCTTGCAATCAAAGATAAAGGTCACAAGGCTCAATGCATTGACAATTTGCAAAAAGCTTTCTTTTCTAAAATGGCAATGGTAACTTTGTGCCATTAAGGGAAAATTGGCTTGGACAATACTTTAAACACTTGGGTAAGAGCTTAATTAGTTGTGTAAACAATTAATTATGGAGTGAAACAAAAGTTTGAGGCCTGCAAAGCAAGATCATGTAGCATGGCCTATGGATTTGATAAATGTTCTTCAAAATTCTGTCTTCAACTTGATTCCTTCTACAAAGATCTTAAATCTATGTAGAACTTTGTTCTTTTTCTTACTCTGGTTTTCGACAAGCATCTTGAAGATGTCGAATACTCTGTCCTTTCGTTTTGATCACATAGATCCATAACTTTTGACCAAACTCATCAACCGACAAAATAATATTTGTTTCAACCAATTGTATGTTCTTCGAATAAACCATATTCATCTGAATGTAACACTTTGAGTATGCAAGATGATCTCATTGGCATAGTCGAAATGAAAGATTTTTTGGATTGCTTTCCTACTAAACAAACTTCACAAAGTTTTTTTAGGCATCTCAAGACTTGGAATACCAGTAACCATATCTTGAGTAATCAGTTGATTAAGTGGTCGAAAGTTTAAAAGTCCAAACTTCAAATGCCACAACCAATTATCCTTGTGGTCGAACAGTTTTCAAACATTGAACTTCTGTTGAATTAATCATTGTCTTAAATTTCCTATTTTTCAAAAACAAAGATTTTAAGACTAAATTGATCTTGGTGTCGAACAATCTCAAAACTCCATCTTTCATGACAACTGAGAAACTTTTTTCGACTAGTTGTCCAACACTTAGCAAGTTGCAATTTATTCCAAGTACATAGAGCACATCTTTAATCATAACTTTTCCTCTATTACTCATTTGAAAGACTATGTTGCCAGTACCTTCTTCTTGAATTGAACTATTATCATCAAGTTTTTTTGTTAAATTGTAATTCATAGTGTCGAAACTATGTGTGTCAAAGGGTTTAGAGTTGGATCGAAGCAGATGGATCGAATGAAACCATGGCCCAATTGAAGCTTGTAGATCGAAGCAAGCATGAAGATAGACAACATGTCAGCTATCAATCTAGCGAAGAACCCAATAGCACATGGTCGAAGCAAGCACATCGAAATGAGGTTCCATTATCTCCGAGAGCAGGTAGCAGATGGGAAGATGAATTTGGAACACTGCAGAACTGAGAATCAAATTACAGACATCATGACAAAGGGAGTGCAGGTTGAAGTATTTAGAAGAATAAGAACCATGATGAATAATGAATTAGGTGTTGTGTTAAATTGTAATTCATAGTGTCGAAACTATGTGTGTCGAAGGGTTTAGAGGTGGATCGAAACAGGTTGCTCGAAGGAAGTCATTGCCTAGTTGAAGCTTGGGGATTGAAGCAAGCCTGCTCTTCTTCGACTTGTCAAAATATTCCAATCACTCCTTTCGATCAGTCATGTGGTTCGAACAACCTGAACCAGATTTTGAATTCGATATGGCTATCTGCAGTTGTACACCTTTTTTTATCTACTTTGCCCTTTTGATAGTTTCCTCTTCCTCCTTTCGAGGATTCAGAAGTTCCATCTTCGACCCGATGCTTGAGAGCCCAATATGATCCATGGAAACTATATGGGGCATTAAAAGTCCAATTGTACTTGTTCAAACTCAAACCCTAGTTTTGAGTCATCAGTGTTTCAGGAGGTATCTTGAGCTGATCAAACCTTGTGCAGTCTTGAATCAATAGAGATCTTGTGAGAAAATTCTTGAGAAATGAGAGGGAAAATTTTGGGGCACAACACTTAGTCTCAATATTTCTACCGCTACAGAAAAAGGGCGAATTCACTGGGTAAAGATCGACCAATTGTTGGTCCATACCTAAGTGAGTTGAGTCTATCATTATTTATCTGTATTGTGCTATTTTTGTTTGTACATTATGTGTTGTATATATGTTTATCTGAATTTTCCTGGTTTTCATGGTGTTTGGTGATTTCTCATAAGTCCTATATCAGGAATTGGGCAAACTTAAGATAAGATGGGCGATATATTCATGTTAACTTTGAGGGAGTAATCCCAAAAAAGAAGGCATGAGATCCCCGACTCAGTGGAGGCCCCTTTGAATGTAGTGTCGTTTATCGAGTAATTGGAAGATGTGCTGCTTTCGACCTGGGAGCCTGCTAAAACTGAGGACCGTAGAACCTTTAACCCATCTTAGCCTTTGAGGTGTAGTGCGGAAATTATAATGGAAGGATGTAGACTCTGGGAACCTTTTAGAACCTTGTTCGAAAGGTGATAAACTTTTAGACCATACCTTGTGGGTAGTACCTTTGACCTCATGCTCATGATGTTGAACCTATGAACCCCCCATGTTTGTGATCTTGTGTGTGATTTTTTCATCGTGCATTCATGCACCCATGAGCATCCTTTAAAACATTTTGTTTCAAGGGACTTAAAGTTGACTCTTTGTGAATATCTCAGGTACTTTTTGACCATGGATTCTGGAAAAAGAAAGACTCAGAAGTACAGTTTCAAGGATCCCAAGATAGATGAATTGATGAGTCTGATTCCCAAGATCTTGAGTTCTACATATTTTCGGAGGAAGTATGGGTCCATCGTGTCTCTTATGAAGTTCAGGATGAAGGAGGGTATTCTCTCAACTTTGGTCCAGTTCTATGATTCGATGTATCAATGCTTTACTTTCCCTGATTATTAGTTGATGCCTACATCTGACGAGTATTCTTATCTGCTGGGTTTACATATTACCAATCGCGTTCCTTTCACCAGTTTGGAGGGGAAGCCAAAGTCTCATGAGATTGCTGCTATGATTCATTTGGGGAAGTATGAGATTGAGGCTAATATGACTACCAACGGAGGAATTATAGGCTTACCCGCTCAGTTTTTATTGGAGAAAGCTCTCTACTTTGCTAGGATGAAGAGTACAATTGCTTTTGAGGCCATCTTTGCTCTACGTGCTTATGGGTTTTTCTTATTTCCTAATGTCGACAAATTTATGGATTTCAATGCCATCAGGATCTTTTTTATTGGGAATCCAGTTCCTACATTATTAGGAGATGCTTATTACTCCACCCATCTTCGGGATTCTTATCATGGAGGGATGATCATTTATTGAACGCCTTTGTTGTATCAGTGGTTTATTTCTCACTTGCCTCAGTCCGACGCTTTCTGGGATGTCAGGAAGGAACCTCGTTGGGCTTAGAAGATTATGGCCCTCACTCATTCCAACATTGTTTGGTATCATCAGGCTTACTATAATGTGGAGATTGTCGATAGTTATGGCAGTTTCCCCAATTTACATCTTCTTGGTACAAAGGGAGGAATTAACTACATCCCGTTCTTGCACGACGACAACTTGGATATCTGATGAGAGATAAGCCAAATAGTATTCATCTGAGTGTTTTCTTTATTAAAGAGGGAGATAATCATAAGGAAGCTAAGGAGGAGATTGAAAAGGCTTGCATGTTCACGGGAAGAGTAGAAAGGACTTGGGACCTAGAGGAGCTGTTTCGTTGGAGCCTTATCTCTGGTGGGTAAAGGCAAGGGAAATACAGTTGAAGATGCCATATTCTCGTGAGGAACCTTTACCTGATATGTTTGTGAAGACCACTTATCCCCTTTTAGATGATGTGGAAGAGCTTCATCTTTCCCTAGTTTGGATGCAGCAGGAGAAGGAGGCCTGAAAGAACAAGTGTCAGACTTTAGAGATGTCCTACCGAGCATACCTAAAGGAGAAAGATGACCTGATTGAGATTCTTGAGAGTTGTGTTGTAGAGACGATGGAGAAGAAAGAGGATTTATTTTCCTTTAGAGCTCAGTCAGGACCTAGTTTCTCACTTCCTGACTCTGGTGATTAGAAAGAGGTCGCCGACAGGTATGCAGAAGAGAACAAGCAGTTAAAGGCTCAGATTATAAGACTTACGAGAAAGCGTCAATGTATGGAGTGATCTTCATCAGCTTTGATTTCTTAGGATTTAGATTATATCTTCTTTTGTACTTGTGATTTTTGAAACTTGCACTAAAAAGTTGTAATCCATTTTGAAGTTATTATAATGAGATTTTCAGTATTTCAAAATGTGTTAGTACTTTAGTATTTGCAAATTGTCTCTAAATCTTTGAGTTCTTTGAAATATTAATAACAATAAATAAATCATGTGCATTGAATATAACGTATTATCTTGTACATATTCTTTCATTTATGTTCATACCCGGGTGTCTTATTGTGTTTCTCTACTTCGTTCAGAAGCAAGCTGTCTCACCGGTACAATACTCAGGCTAATTCTAGGAAGAAAATGGAGAATCTTGAACAGGAGAATCACAAGCTACACGAAGAGGTTATTGCTTTAAAGGACGGTATGGACAATCTGACTGCTTTGATGGAATCATTGGTGGCTGCTCAGAATCAGCCACCACTTGCTCAACCTCAATAAACAACGGTTTCTTCCGAAGCTCCGACAATTCCCGTTTCTATTACTCCAGTTACCGCTGTTCAGAATCGTATGCCCCAAAGTTATCTATGGGGAATTCCAGATAACTTCATGCCAGAAGGTTATAATCTTGATACTCAAGTTGCTTCATTTGCTCAAACTGCTGATGTTTCTGCACCTCCTGTGGTGCATGTTACTCATATGGCTAGAAAGGAGATCCACTATACTGCACCTCCTTCCGTGAATGCTATGTCGTTTGCTAATGATGAAGTTTATCGTCCTGCTCCAACACCGAGTGAAAGTATGGGTTTCTATGATTGATTAGATGACTTTTAAGACCAGTTCAATGATATGCAGAAGGAAATGAAGGCCCTTCGAGGAAAAGAATTGTTTGGACAAAATGTCAGTGAACTCTGTCTAGTTCCCAATGTAAAGGTGCCAGCCAAGTTTAAAGTGCCGGAATTTGAGAGGTACAAGGTAACTCTTGTCCTCGTGACCACCTTGTGATGGATATCAGGAAAATGTCTACCCATACTGATGATCGGTGTTTTCTCATTCATTTCTTCTAAGATAGTTTAACTGGTGCTGCTCTGAAGTGGTATATGAGCTTGGACAATAGTAGTATTCGTACCTTCAATGATCTGGGATAATCCTTCATCAAACAATATAAGTACAATATGTTCATGGCACCTGACCGTGACCAGTTGAGGGCAATGGCTCAGAGAGGCAAGGATTCATTCAAAGAATATGTGCAGCATTGGCGCGAAATAGCTGCCCAGGTGGTGCCACCTACGGGAGAACAAGAAATGACCAAGGTCTTCCTGAAAACCCTTGGATAATTTTATTATGAAAGGATGGTCGCCAGTGTGCCAAGTGACTTCATCGAGATGGTGAGCATGATTGTTCAGTTGGAAGAGGCTGTCAGAGAAGGGCGCTTGACAAAAGATGAAGGGACGAAAAAGTATTCATACGGGTTCTCTCGAAAGAAGGAAAGTGAGACGAATGTTGTTATTGGGGAAAGTAAGATTAGTAAACCTAGAAGACATCATTGGCGCCAAAACCAGGTTGTTTATGTGACTCCAGTTGTCAATGTAGCTCCAACCACTGTTGCCTATCAGAGACCATCTCCTCAGGGGAATCAAGGGAAAAGTCAGAAGAGAGAATCCTTTGACTTTATTCCAATGAGCTATGCAGAGTTACTCTAGCTTTGATTAAGAAGAAGTTGGTTCAGACCAGGCCTCCTCTTGTTGTACCTTCACCTTTACCCTGGTATTATAAGGCAAATCAGATATGTTCTTTTCATCAAGGAGCCCCAGGGCACAACATAGAAACTGTTATCCTTTAAAATCTGAAGTACAAAAGATGGTGAGATATAGCCTTCTATCCTTTAAAGATGTTGGCCCTAACGTGAAAGATAATCCTTTGCCTAAACATAGAGGAGAAAATGTTGTAAATATGGTTGCTGGTTGTCCTGGAGACTTTCAGATTTTTGATAGCAATCTGGTTAAAGGGGATCTGGTGAAGATGCATGCTGACCTCTGTGAATTCAAATACTATACGCACGACCATACTGGTTGTAGTATTTGCAGTATAGATATCAAGGGATGTGATAAGATAAAAGTTGATCTTTAGGAAATGATGGACGAAGGCCTCATTCATATAAGTAGGCCAAGGGCATAGTATGAAGAAGATATGAATATGGTCTATGGATGTCCTAGATAATTTCGGATCTTTGACGTGAATCATATGAATGACGATTTGGTGCAGTTACACGTTACCTTCTTCCACATGGATGTCCAATAAGAACACCATTACGGGTCTTTCTAGATTTGCTGCAGAGATTCTTGTGGTTGTTCCATCGTGAGAAGTGGTATTAAGTTGTTGTTAGATAATGGTACCATCAAAGTCTCAGGCAATAGAGATGATTACCATGGGATTAACATGATTGAAGATTGCCGTCTAAGACTGTGTCAGATGATGAGTATGCTTCTGCAGATGAATTCTTTTCTTCTGATGAAGATATGTTCTCCAACAATGATTCTGTGATATTTAAGTATTCTGAAGAAGGGGTGAATATTATTGTGCCTTGTTTAAGTGTTCTCTCCCCTATAGAGATTGAGTACCATAGCAAGCCAGTTGTTGCTCCAGTGGTGATTTTCTTCCCGGGTCTTGTTCCTTACGAATCAGACAAGGCCTTCCATATAAATACAATGCGAAAATACTAGAGGATGGTGTGGAAGTTCCCATTCAACCTTTGTCTGATGTCAAGAATATTGCTGAAGCTAGCCGAGTGACTCGCAGTAGCCATGTTTTCGCACCTATCATTCTAGGGAATGTTAATACTGATAAAAAGGTTTTTGAACCTAAGCAAGAAGTGAGGGAATCTAGCGGTACTACTCTGGAAATATATGTGGATGATATATTGAAGATTATCAAGATGAGCGACTACAAGATCGTAGATCAATTGTTGCAGATGCCATCAAAGATATACATTCTAGCTTTGCTAATGAACTCTTCTGCACACAGGGAATCTTTGATGAGAGTATTGGACCAAGCTTTCATGGAAAGTGATATGCCTTTGGACTAATTCAGCAGTGTCGTAGGGAATATTTTAATCCTATAATAACCTGAGTTTCTATGATGATGAATTTCCCAATGAAGGAAGGAATCATAATATGGCTCTCCATATCTCCACGAATTATAAGAATTACTCGTTATCCAACGTGCAGATTGATAATGGGTCCGCTTTAAATGTCATACTGAGGAGCAAGCCCATGAAGCTGATGTACCAGGGAACTCACTTGCGCCCAAGTGGCATTATTGTGAAAGCTTTTGATGGATCGAGGAAGTCTGTCATCGGGGAAGTAGATTTGCCTATTCACATAGGCCCACACTTATTTCAAATTACTTTCTAGGTTATGGATATTGTTCCATCTTATAGCTATTTACTGGGGCGACCATGGATATGAAGTGGTGAAAAACACAAGAAGGGGGGGTTGAATTGTAAAACTGAAATCTAATGCAATGAACAAGATATTTTTATCCTGGTTCGTTTGATCTCAAACTACTCCAGTCCACCCGTCAAGGTGATTTCGCCTCTCTCCAACGAGGTCTTAATCCACTATATTCAACTGAATATTACAGACTGCTTTAACAACTGCTAAAGCCTTCTTGATTCAAACCACAACCTGGTTTGTCAAGGTAACACTTTCTTACAAAGAGATAAAACTATGTGTGTGGATGTTTTCTACAAAACTGTATCACAACTGTGATGTATACACAAATTGAAGCTTAGAAACTAGATTGCTAAACAGTAATAGAATATCAGAGTGTGTGGTTTAGCAAAACTGAGAGAACGAAGATTATGGTTTAGCTTTTGTGCGTGTAGAGATTTTGAGAGCATTAGCCATTCCAATCTTCAAAGCCTTGTTTATATAGCACTGAGATGATGAACGTTGGATGCAATATTCTTGATTCAATGCTAATAACAAGCTTTCCTTATTGAGCAGATCTTGTCTGGAATGAGGCCGTTGGAATTAATTTGCTTTCAATGCACAGTACCGTTGCTTACTTAATGCAAGTTCTGGCTTGGCTCATTCTGATTCTGCTTCGCTGCTGATGAACTATTGTGTTTCTTTATCAGAGTGTTGAGCGCAGTCTTGTTCATCAGGCTTCAGCATGTACGTGAGTTGATCATCTGATTTTAACATTCTGATATAGCAACTTCTGATGCTGGTGTCTGAAATCAAGTTCTGATGCTGAATAGATGTGATCTTGCTTATTTCAATCAGAGTATCTGCAAGTCAGAACATAATAATTTTAGGCAGCAGATAGTTCATACATGAAACTTATAAATACTATATCTTTTCACTTTGTTATCATCAAAACTTAAATATAGGGTAGTAGATTCAAACTTTCTTCTAACAATCTCCCCCTTTTTGATGATGACAAAAACTAGATATTTTAAATGAAAATAATGTGAAAAAGATATCTGGAATATGTATCAGAATAAGAAGCAAAAGAATAAGGAGTAAGGAGATACTCCCCATGAGTTTATTACTTCCCTTTGATTATACGTGTTCTTCAGGATCAGATCTTTTTGCCTTTCTTTGAACATCAGAGTATCAGAGTCTTTGACTTATCAGAAGCTTTATGTCAGAGCAGAGTTTCAGAGCTTATCTTGTCAGAGCTTTGCTTTGGATCAGAATATTAGAGCGGATCCGAACTTCATAGTGATCAGAGCTTCTAGTCTTCAGAGTGTCCAGGAGCTTCCTTGTGCCTGTAGACTTTAAGCAAAACAGAAAAAACATTTCAAGTAATAGAGTTAGAATGTTTGAGAATTTCTGTCTAGTCAGCCGTTATTGATTAAAATATCATTCTCGTTCTCCCCCTTTTTGTCAGCAATCAAAAAGTGTTGGTGATGTGCTAAAACAATTAAGATCAGAAAAACTAATCATATTAAGATAGTTCAGAATCAAAACAAGAAAATATTACAAAACATATTCAATCAGTGCATCAGAAAATCAAGGAAAACATGAAAGAGGTCATGCATGAAAAAAAAAGGACTAAGGTTGAGGAGGCAAGCGTGTGAACAGGTTCTCCAGCATGGCTTGGATCTTTTCAGCAGTCTCATTCTGCTTATGCACCATGCTGACAACAGTGTCAATCTTGCTGTCCTGCACATCCATTCTCTCTTTCATCTTCTGATCGCTTTCATCCATCCGCTGCTGCAGACGCATGTCATTCAGCCTTAGTTCTTCCAGAGTCTGCCTGTCCAAGGCAGCTTGAGAAGCATCAGAAACAGGAGGCTTCTGAGAACTTTCAGCAACATCCTCTGCTTGACTTTCTTCAGCTTGAATGGTATTGTCTTCTGCTGATGATTGCACCTTTGCAGCTTGCTGTTTCTCAGACCAAGGTTCACTGTCCATAGGGAGCATGTCCTCTTTCAAGAGCTGACTTCCAACTTCATTCAGAAGCTTGCTGAAATTTTGTTGTGCCTGCTCATAGTTGATATCCTGCAACTTGAGGGCTTCAGCACGTACCCAAAGTCTGAATTGTGACCAGAGCTGATCAGAAGCAGCTGGGTCAATCATTCCAGGACAGACTTGCTTCAAAGAAGCAATCCATTGCAGCACACCTGTTTCAAAATTCATAATACCAGAGCCAACATCTGGTTGCTTTGGTTTTGGGATGGCAATTTTGTGTTTCAGATCAGCAAGACGGTCAAGACTGGTTAAGTCTATGAAGGTCCTGCTGGGGTTTTCAGAGGTTTTCTGAGAAGTTGTTTGTTTTGGAGAAGGAGTATCAGAGTCAGATATTACGATTGGACTGGGTGGTGTTTTGGGAGTATTTGGTGGTGTCGATTCTGATGAGGATGGTAACTGGGGCATGATAACAGTTGTTCCACATGGCAGCTGGATTGCCAGCGGTGATGGTTGAGGTGAATGAGGTTCAGACTGGTGAGGGGAAGGAGTTTCAGAGTGGTGAAACTCTGTTTGTGGTGATGGTGGATTAATTTCTGGTTGGGGAGAGGGAGTTGGAATCTCTGATTGCTCAGGGATCAGAGGTTCTTCTGAGAGTGGTTGTTGTTGTTCTGGTTCTTCAACAGATTGTTGTTGTTCTGGTTGTGGAGGAGGAACATTTTGTGGTTCAGAGTTTGGTTGATCAGAGGTATGTTGATCAATATCAGACAACACTTGGTTAAGTGCTGATGTTGTTGAAATTGTTGGTTGTTTGGGGTGTTTGGTTCTGGGTCTTCTGAGTTTTAATGCCTCAGAAGGGTCTTCTTCTTGTACAGTTTCATCTATGGTAGGGATGGGGATTGAGATTCTATGCGAGGTTTGAGGAGGGATAGATGCTGGAATAGTAGAAGAATTTAAAACAGGGGCAGCAGATGAATTACCTCTTTTCTTGGGAGTCTGCTGAGATGATCCTTCTGATGGCGCCTTCCTCTTCTTGGTCTTCTTCAGAGTCACTTCTGGTTGAGGTTGATGCAGATCTCTGATATTCAGCTTTGGATCTGTACCATCTACCTTGCACGCATCCAGGTACCTGAGAATCACCTCTGGTTTGGATTCAATTTCAGAAAATAACGGAAAATCACTCAGAGGCACTCTTCTGCTGGAGATATCAGCAAGGGGAGTAGCTCTGGGTTCCTTCTGAATATTCTCTATCAGCTTCATCTTTTTCAGGTTCTTTGCGTTCAGAGGTTTCCCAATTGTTGGTTCAATAATGCTTAGCTCTTGAGCTTCTATCAGATGCTCAATCAGCCTATTCTCTGTCAGAATATCTGATATCAACCTTCCAAAAGGTATCCAATCCCTCTTGGTTCTTTCTTCTTCCCTTGTTTCTTTCACACTTGTTCTGAGGTGGTTGAACAGGAAGTGAGCCAGATTGATCTTTACCTTCTGATCAATAAAGTAGATCAGAAACTGCTGATCCACATTTATGTAATCAGGAGAACTGGTTGGTTTCCTGTGGTTGAAGCACCCCAGAATAATCTTAGCCCACACTCTGCAATGATCCTTCAGATCTTTAATCTTGCTGCTGGGCATCCCAAGAGTGAAAATCCTGTCAGCTACCACACCTATATCAGCACATCTTTCAGCCATGTCCACACAACGGACGCCACTACCACTGTGACCGATTAGCCTTGCAATGTGATCTTCAGTAATCACAATCTTCTTCCCCATAACAAAGGAGGTGACTATATGTGTTGAAGCCTTGGCGTGAATCCAAAATTCCTTGACCAGCATTGGGAATGTTGGTCCAACCAACCTATCGAAATACCTTTCCCACTTTTGAGCCCTAACTTCTTCAGTTAGGTCAAAACCGTTCTCCTTCAAGCTTTCAAAGTCAATGATTAATTCAGAAAGCACTTCAAGATTCTTCACCGGAGTGAGGAGAGTTCTGAGTGGCACTTGATATTGCTCAGATGATGCTTTCTTCTGAGTACCTGCAGAAACGCTGCTGGAGGTTGCCATGTTCACGCTAAAAGGATTTTGAGAATAAACTGAGGAAAATAGGTTGCAAGAGATGAACACAGAAATATGCAGAAAATGCTTGAGTATTAGTGAGAAAGCGTAAAGAATAAGAATGAGAGATTAATGTGCTTAAATAGAGTTTTCAAAACTATTTTGAAAAGATAAACGTTTTTAAGAGAGAGAAAAATCATGATTGCCATTTAAAAGCATGATTACTTTTCATTAAATGCTTGCTGATTTTGGGGGATTTGAGAAAGATACTTAAAAACGGTTACCAGACATGTGTCTCAATGCACCCAATCAGCGCTTTGCCTTCTCAAAAGCGTGCACGCGTTCTGCTTCAGAGATATGCTGATGATTGGATGACACTTGTTTGATGTAGTGATCAGCACGTCTGTCTTTGAGCTTTAGACTCTCAGATCTTTAGACTTGCATCTGATACAATCTGCATGTTCTATCTTTCTGAAAGGAGATTGATCAGAAGTTCACAGTAAAATAATTACATTCTGAAGGTAAATATATGGAATTAAAACATTTTCACTCTGGGCACACTTTCATGCTGAGATGTTTCAGAATGAAATTAAACCTATCTTCTGAAAGGGGTTTGGTAAAGATATCAGCCCATTGATGGTCTGTATCTATAAATTTTAAGTTCAAAATACCTTTCTGAATATAGTCCCTAATGAAGTGATGTTTTATTTCTATATGCTTAGCTCTAGAATGTAAAATGGGATTCTTACTTAAGCAAATAGCAGAAGTATTATCACAAAGTATAGGAATGTTACTCTCAAAAATCTGGAAGTCTTCAAGCTGACTTTTCATCCAGAGCATTTGTGTGCTACATCCTGCTGCTGCTATGTACTCAGCTTCTGCTGTTGACAGAGCAATTGATGATTGCCTTTTGCTGGACCAAGAAATCAGATTTTCTCCCAGAAACTGGCAGCTTCCAGAAGTACTTTTACGTTCCACTCTGTCTCCAGCAAAATCAGCATCACAATAGCCTACTAAGCTGTAATCACTAGATTTTCTATAAAACAAACCCAGATTAGTAGTACCTTTCAGATACTTGAAAATTCGCTTAACAGCTGTTAAGTGAGATTCTCTAGGATCTGATTGGAATCTAGCACAGATACAAACACTGAATAATATGTCAGGTCTTGAAGCCGTCAGATAGAGGAGAGAACCAATCATACCTCTGTAGACTTTCTGTTCTACATTTTTGCTTACCTCTTCTCTTTCCAGAATGCACGTGGGATGCATTGGAATCTTTGATGGCTTACATTCTGAGAGGTCAAATTTCTTCAGAAGATCTCTGATGTATTTGCTCTGATGAATGTAAGTTCCTTCTGGAGTTTGATTGATCTGAATTCCTAGAAAGAATTTCAGTTCCCCCATGAGGCTCATCTTAAATTCTGCCTGCATACACTTAGCAAATTTTCTTCCAAGAGAAGGATTAGTAGAACCAAAAATAATATCATCAACATAAATTTGACAGACTAAGATGTCACTCTTAACTGATTTACAGAATAGAGTAGTGTCCACTTTCCCTCTGGTGAATTCATTTTCCAGCAGAAAGTTACTTAGCCTTTCATACCAAGCTCTGGGAGCTTGTTTCAGACCATACAGTGACTTCTTTAGTTTGAAAACATGTTCTGGATGTTTTGTATTTTCAAAACCTGGGGGTTGGTGTACATAAACTTCTTCTTCTATATAACCATTTAAGAATGCACTTTTGACATCCATCTGATACAGAGTGATGCCTCTATTAACAGCAAATGAAATTAAAAGTCTGATAGATTCTAACCTGGCGACTGGGGAAAAAGTTTTTGTATAGTCTATCCCCTCTTGCTGACTATAACCTTGTGCAACCAGTCGTGCCTTGTTTCTGATGACTTCACCTTGTTCATTTAGCTTGTTTCTGAACACCCATCTTGTTCCAATGACGTTGAATCCTTTTGGTCTGGGAACGAGATCCCATACGTCGTTTCTGGTGAATTGATTCAGCTCTTCTTGCATTGCCAGAATCCAGTCATTATCCAGAAGTGCTTCATCAATTGAAGAAGGTTCAATCAGAGACACCAGTCCCATAAGTGTTTCTTCAGAGTTTCTGAAGCTTGCTCTTGTTCTGATTGGATCTTCCTTTCTTCCTAGGATAGTCTCTTCTGGGTGATCCAAGCTGCTTATGGGTAATCTCTTCTGAGGTTGATCAGCAGCTGTTGTAGGATTTCTAGCAGTGCTCCCTTCAGACGTTGAAGGAATGTCTGTGTTGAGAGCTTCTGATGACTTGTCTTCATAACCTGCAAATTCAATTTCTATACCTGCAAAAACTTCATTCTGCTTTGACTTTTCAGAGTCAAGCTTGTCATCAAAACGAACACTGATTGATTCTTCCACAATCTGTGTTTCTGTATTGTATACTCTGTACCCTCTTGAGCGTTCAGAGTATCCTAACATAATACACTTCTGTGCTTTAGAGTCAAACTTGTTCAAATAATTCTTTGTATTTAATATAAAGCAAGTACATCCAAATGGATGAAAATATGAAATGTTGGGCTTTCTGTTCTTCCACAATTCATATGGAGTCTTTTCCAGAATAGGTCTTATTGAGATTCTATTCTGAATGTAGCACGCTGTGTTTATTGCCTCTGCCCAGAAGATCTTAGCAACGTTTGTCTCATTGATCATGGTTCTGGCCATTTCTTGCAATGTTCTGTTCTTTCGTTCTACAACTCCATTTTGTTGGGGAGTTCTAGGACAAGAGAAATCATGCAGAATGCCTCTATCATTAAAGAATGACTCAAAATCTTTATTTTCAAATTCTCCACCATGATCACTTCTGACTTTAACGATTCTAAGATCCTTTTCATTCTGAACTTGGTTACAGAAGGTAACAAACACAGAGTGTGACTCGTCCTTGTGTCTTAAGAACTTTACCCATGTCCATCTGCTATAGTCATCTACGATTACTAACCCATACTTCTTACCACTGACTGAAGCAGTTTTAACTGGTCCAAATAAGTCAATGTGCAGAAGTTCTAATGGATTAGAGGTAGAAACAACATTTTTGGATTTAAAAGAAGGTTTAGCAAATTTGCCTTTCTGACATGCTTCACACAGAGCATCTGAATTGAACTTCAAATTAGGAAGTCCTCTGACCAGATTGAGTTTGTTAATCTGAGATATTCTTCTCATACTAACATGCCCCAATCTTCTGTGCCAGATCCACTGCTCGTTGTTAACAGACAGAAGACATTTTACATTCTGACTCTTTAGTTCAGAAAGTTTGATTTTGTAAATGTTGTTTTTCCTCTTACCATTAAACAGGATAGTCCCATCTTTCTGACTAACAGCTTTACATGATTTTTGATTAAAGATTATATCATAACCGTTATCACTTAATTGACTTATGGATAACAGATTATGCATCAATCCATCTACTAGCAGAACATTATTAATAGAGGGAAGATTTCCATTACCTACAGTTCCAGAGCCAATTATCTTTCCCCTCTGATTGCCTCCAAAGCCAATGTGGCCTCCAGGCTTAAGTTCTAGGCTTTGGAACATATGCCTTCTTCCCGTCATGTGTCGTGAGCAGCCAGAGTCCAGGTACCATGACTGGTGTTTCTGACTTGCTGCTAAAGATATCTGCAACATGTATTATTTTATCCTTAGGTACCCAGATTTTCTTGGGTCCTGATTTGTTAGTTTTACCAAAACTCTGGTTGAATTTTGGTTTCACAGAGTGCTTACTGCTAGTATATTTGATATCATGTGTGTGACCATACACAAAATGTGAATTCAGAGGAGTGTGTTTAATGGTTAAGTCCATGACATTCTTTGGTGTAGGAACCTTACCTTGGTATCCTATTCCTTTCCTGCCGTTTCTGCTAACTCCATAGATCATTGAAGCCATTCTGCTTCTATCTATGCTTTTAGCTAGGAACTTCTGGAAACTGTGATCATACTCCTTGATGATCTCATCAGCGTTGCTGGGAGTTTCAGAAATTGGTTCCTTCTGAGAGTTTTGTAAAGTGTTTTCTAATTTTGAAATCTTATTTCTCAGCTCAGAATTTTCCAATTTGAGACTCTCAGTCTTATTAGAGTCGGATTCAAGATTCCTTTTCAGGTCTCTGAATTTAGCTCTAATTTGCTGATAACGTTCCAGAATCTCATTAAGGCTTTCAGCAAGTTCAGCCTTTGTAAAGTTAACAGCAAAGTTAGGAAATACCTCTTCAGTGTCTGATTCTGAGTCTGATTCAGAAGCTTCACTATCTTCTGAAATGTTAGCCATGAGAGCTATGTTTGCCCTTTCATCATCTGATTCTGAGTCAGCTTCAGACGAGTCAGAGTCATCCCATGTAGCCATGAGACTTTTCTTCTTCTCTCTTCCAAACTTCTTTTTGGGCTTTTCCCTCTGAAGCTTTGGGCAGTCACTCTTGTAGTGTCCTTGCTCATTGCACTCATAGCAGATGATGTCTTTGGTGTTTGGCTTTTTGCTACTGGAGGAGCCTTCAGATCTTCTGTATCCAGAGGAAGAATCTGTCCTTCTGTATCTGGAAGAGGACTCGTTCTGATCAGATCTTCTGGGATTCCTGAACTTCCTTTGTCTTTGCTTCCACAGTTGATTTACTCTTCTGGAGAGAAGGGAAAGTTCGTCTTCTTCTGATGAGGATCCATCAGATGTTTCTTCAACTGCCTGCAAAACTTTAGACTCAAATTTTCTGTTAGATTTTAATGCTAAAGGCTTACCTTGCTTCTGAGGCTCATCAGCTTCTAGCTCTATCTCATGACTTCTGAGGGAGCTGATAAGTTCCTCCAGAGTGATTTTGTTGAGATCTTTAGCTAGCTTCAGAGCAGTAACCATAGGCCTCCACTGCTTGGGTAAACTTCTGACGATTTTCTTGACATGGTCAGCAGTAGAGTATCCTTTGTCCAGAACTTTGAGACCAGCTACCAGAATCTGGAATCTAGAGAACATAGTTTCAATGGATTCAGATTCTTCCATTTTGAACGCCTCATACTTCTGAATGAGCGCCAGAGCTTTTGTTTCTTTGACCTGAACGTTGCCCTCATGCGTCATTTTGAGAGAATCAAAAATATTCTTTGCTGTGTCTCTGTTGGAGATCTTTTCATATTCAGTATAGGAGATGGCACTGAGGAGGATGGTTCTGGCCTTGTGGTGATTCTTGAAGTCACGCTTTTGTTGATCAGACATTGTTTTTCTATCAATCTTCTGACCACTTGCATTCACAGGGTGCGTGTATCCATCTGTCACCATATCCCACAGATCAGCATCATGTGCCAGAAAGAAGCTTTCAATTCTGTCTTTCCAGTAATCAAAGTTTTCTCCATCAAAGACTGGAGGTTTGCCACTGAATCTGTCTCTGTCCTCATTGTTGTCATTGCTGATGTGAGAATTGTTTCCTGCCATTGTGTTTTTCTGACGCTGGATCTTGTACTGACACGGTTAAGTGTTTTAGCTCAGAACCAGGCACTCTGATACCAATTGAAGTGGTGAAAAACACAAGAAGGGGGGGTTGAATTGTAAAACTGAAATCTAATGCAATGAACAAGATATTTTTATCCTGGTTCGTTTGATCTCAAACTACTCCAGTCCACCCGTCAAGGTGATTTCTCCTCTCTCCAACGAGGTCTTAATCCACTATATTCAACTGAATATTACAGACTGCTTTAACAACTGCTAAAGCCTTCTTGATTCAAACCACAACCCGGTTTGTCAAGGTAACACTTTCTTACAAAGAGATAAAACTATGTGTGTGGATGTTTTCTACAAAACTGTATCACAACTGTGATGTATACACAAATTGAAGCTTAGAAACTAGATTGCTAAACAGTAATAGAATATCAGAGTGTGTGGTTTAGCAAAACTGAGAGAACGAAGATTATGGTTTAGCTTTTGTGCGTGTAGAGATTTTGAGAGCATTAGCCATTCCAATCTTCAAAGCCTTGTTTATATAGCACTGAGATGATGAACGTTGGATGCAATATTCTTGATTCAATGCTAATAACAAGCTTTCCTTATTGAGCAGATCTTGTCTGGAATGAGGCCGTTGGAATTAATTTGCTTTCAATGCACAGTACCGTTGCTTACTTAATGCAAGTTCTGGCTTGGCTCATTCTGATTCTGCTTCGCTGCTGATGAACTATTGTGTTTCTTTATCAGAGTGTTGAGTGCAGTCTTGTTCATCAGGCTTCAGCATGTACGTGAGTTGATCATCTGATTTTAACATTCTGATATAGCAACTTCTGATGCTGGTGTCTGAAATCAAGTTCTGATGCTGAATAGATGTGATCTTGCTTATTTCAATCAGAGTATCTGCAAGTCAGAACATAATAATTTTAGGCAGCAGATAGTTCATACATGAAACTTATAAATACTATATCTTTTCACTTTGTTATCATCAAAACTTAAATATAGGGTAGTAGATTCAAACTTTGTTCTAACAGGATACACGAGGTAGGGGCTGTTACTTTAACTTTGTACCAGAAGCTAAAGTTTGTGTGTGAAGGAAAGGTGATCGTCATAAATGGAGAACATGCTTTGTTAATATCTCATTGTCCTATTTTAGTGTTGTGGAGGCGGATGAAGCTGCTGTTGAAACTCAATCCCAAGATTTATCCATTGATAATGTGAGGAAAAAAAGGATTCAATAGCCTCATTTAAGGATGCTCAACAATTAGTGCATAATGGCCCTAGCAAGGTGTGGGGCAGATTGTGGATCCGCTTGTGAATAAGAATAGAGCTGGTTTGGGACTCCCTGTGAAGAATGGTAAAGGTGAGAATATGAAGTTGAAGTCTGCTTTGGGCAAATATCAAGATATCTTTCGTAGAAGAGGTTATCTTCATCCAACCGTTCCTAGGATCAATGCTATTGTGGAAGGTGAAGCAGAGCAAGAGATACTGAACTATGTGATGCATGGAGTCAGAGTCCAAAACTAGGTCACTATTGATGTTCCCTCTTGAATTCATATTTCAAAGTAATTTGTTTTTTGTTAATCTTTTCAAAAATCTTTCACTTTGCCCAAGGTGAAAGTATTGATATTGTATGGGCATATCTGTTGCTTTGATCTTTAAAGTCAATAATAAAAGTTGTCTTTGATTCCTAAATTGTGTCTTTATTTTCTGCTTTTTCTTGGAAAATGGTAATCAGAAAAATCTCTTTCAAAATAAATAATAACTGTAAATAAACCTGCATAATCACTTTCTATATGTGTCAGTTTATAAAATCAATCATAAATCATATGTGCAGATTAATTAAAAAAACCCGTTGAATAATTTGACCCTGCACCCTCCCCCAACTTTGAATATCTTGCGTGTGTGGCCGAAGAAGAAGAATATGATGAAATCCCATAAGAGGTTTCATGGTTGCTTGAGCACGAGGAAAGTGCCATTCAGCCGTATAAAGAGCTGTTAGAGACAATAAATTTTGATATAGAGGAAGATCCAAAAGAAGTCAAGATTGGAGCATTGCTTCATGCCGATGTAAATAGCAAGTTGATTGAATTGTTAAAAGAGTATGTGGACATCTTTTATTGGTCTTACCAAGACATGCCTGGTTTGGATACTGATATTATGGAACATCATTTGCCGCTAAAGCCAAAATGTCCTTCAATCAAGCAGAAATTGCGAAGAACTCACCTTGATATGATAGTGAAAATTAAAGAAGAAGTTTTAAAGAAGATTAATTCTAGTTTTCTTGTGACATCAGTGTACCCTCAGTGGACTGCCAATATTATCCCAGTACCAAAGAAAGACGGAAAGGTTCGCATGTGCGTTGATTATAGAGATTTAAACAAAGTTAGTCTAAAAGATGACTTTCCATTACCACATATTGATATGTTGGTTGATAGTACTCAAAATTCAAAGTATTCTCGTTCATGGATTGATTTTACGGATATAATCAAATCATAATGGCTCCTGAGGACATGGAAAAAACAACTTTTATCACACCATGGGGAATATTCTGTTACAGAGTGATTCCCTTCGGGTTGAAGAATGCTGATGTAACGTACCAGAGGACTATGACAACCCTATTCCATGATCTAATGCACAAGGAAATTGAGGTATATGTTGATGATATGATTGCTCAATCCAAAACTAAAGAAGGGCATATAGAAGATTTATTGAAATTGTTTCAGTGTTTAAGGAAGTATCGTCTCCGCTTGAATCCAAATAAATGCACCTTTGGTGCCTGACCAGGAAAATTGTTAGGTTTCATTGTCATCCAAAAAGGAATTGAAGTTGATCCTGATAAAGTTAAAGCAATTCAAGAAATGCCAGTGCCAAGAACAAAAAATAAAGTTAGAGGCTTCCTTGGGCGTTTGAATTACATTTCCATATTTATTTCCCATATGACTGCAACGTGTGAGCCGATCATTAATTTGTTAAAGAAAGATCAAGGTTGTGCATGGACAAATGATTGGCAAAGGGAATTTGAAAGTATTAAAGAGTATATGCTTGAACCTTCTATCTTGCTCCCTCCTGTTGAAGGAATACCATTGATTATGTATCTGACAGTGTTAGATAATCCTATGGGCTGTATTTTGGGACAACAAGATGAAACAGGGAAGAAGGAATATGTCATTTATTATCTCAGCAAGAAGTTTAATGACTGTGAGTTACAGTATTCTATGCTGGAAAAGACATGTTGCGCTTTGGCCTGGGCGGCAAAGCGGTTGCGCAAATATATGTTGAATCATACTACTTGGTTGATTTCCAAAATGGATCCGATTAAGTAAATTTCTGAAAACGCTGCTCTTACTGGGAGAATTTCCCGTTGGCAGATGTTGTTGTCTGAATATGATATTGAATACCGTACTCAGAAGGCTATAAAAAGCAGTGTGTTGGCAGACTATCTTGCTCACCAACCAGTTGATGATTACCAGTCTGTTAAATATGATTTCCCTGATGAGGATGTGATGTTTTTGAAAATAAAAGTTTGTGATGAACCTTTTCCTGGGGAGGGTCCTTATCTTGAATCCCGGCAGGGTATGGTATTTGATGGAGTTGTGAATGTTTATGGGAAAGGATTTGATGCTGAGATTATCACTCCCCATGGATCGCATATCCCATTTACTGCAAGGTTTGGCATTTGATTTCACCAATAACATGGAAGAGTATGAACTTGTATCATGGGTCTCGAGGAGGCTATTGATCTCAGAATCAAAATTCTAGATGTGTATGGTGATTCAGATTTGGTAATAAATTATATTAAAGGAGAATGGGATACTCGTCACCCTGCCTTGATCCCTTACAAAGACTATGCTAGAAGATTATTATCCTTCTTTAATAAAGTTGAATTCCATCATATTCCCAGAGATGAAAATCAGATGGCAGATGCTTTAGCCACTTTGGCTTCTATGTATCAAGTGAATACTTGGAACGATGTGCCTCGTATCACCGTTTGAGGTCTGGATAGACCAACTCATGTGTTTGCAACAGAGGAAACATTAGACGAAAAACTTTGGTATTATGATAACAAGCATTTTCTCCAGACTCAGGAATACCCGGATGGTGCGTCAAACAAAGATAGAAAGACATTGAGAAGGATGGCAGGAAGATTTTTCCTCAAAGAAGATGTGCTATACAAAAGAAATTATGATATGGTCTTGCTCAGATGCGTGGATAGACACAAAGCAGACATGTTGATGCATGAAATCCATGAAGGTTCTTTTGGCACTCATGCCAATGGACATTCGATGGCAAAGAAGATGCTTAGGGCAGGGTATTATTGGTTGACAATGGAATATGACTATTACAAATTTCAAAGAAGTCCCATAAGTTCCAGATTTATGCTGAAAAAAATCATGTGCCTCCTACGCTTCTGAATGTAATTTCTTCCCCGTGGCCTTTCTCTATGTGGGGTATTGACATGATTGGAATGATTGAACCCAAGGCATCGAATGGACATTGTTTTATCTTGGTGGCGATAGAATACTTTACCAAATGGGTGGAATCAACTTCATATGCTAAGGTTACTAAGCAGGTGGTAGTACGCTTTATCAAGAACAATCTTATATGTCGGTATGGTGTGCCAAGCAAGATTATCACTGACAATGGCTCCAATCTGAATAATAAGATGATGACAGAACTTTGTGAAGAATTCAAGATTGTCCATCACAATTCATCTCCCCACACGCCAAAGATGAATGGGGATGTTGAAGCTGCTAATAAAAACATTAAGAAGATCATCCAGAAAATGGTTGTTACTTATAATGATTGGCATGAGATGCTCCCTTTTTCTTTTCACGGGTATCGAACATCCGTCCGCACTTCAACAGGGGAAACCCCGTTTTCTCTTGTGTTTGGAATGGAAGCAGTGCTCCCCGTTGAGGTTGAGATTCCCTCTTTACGTGTGATAATGGAAACCAAATTATCAGAGGCTGAATGGGTCCAGAACAAGTTTGACCAATTGAATTTGATTGAAGAAAAGAGAATGACGGCCTTGTGTCATGGCCAGTTATACCAGAAGAGAATGAAGAAAGCTTTTGATAAGAAGGTCAAGCCTCGTGAATTCAGAGAAGGCGACCTCATGCTCAGAAAGATAATGTCTTTTAACACTGATTCTATGGGCAAGTGGACTCCCAATTTTGAAGGCCCATATGTTGTCAATAAAGCCTTCTCTGGAGGTGCATTGATTCTTGAAACTATGTACGGAGAGGAGTTCCCACGTCCTATGAATGCTGATGCTGTCAAGAAATACTTTGTCTAAAATAAATAAAAGAATAACTTACTAAGTCGAAAACCCAAAAGGGTTGCTTAGGAAAAAGAGAGCGTCTCGGTAGGCTGAAAACCCAAAAGGGAGGTCTAGGAAAAAATAAGAGACATAAACAGAATAGATTCTTCCCGCTAGGTTAAAAACCCGCAAGGGCAACCTAGGCAAAATTTAGGGATTTCTTGGCAAGTAACTGCATCAGACAAGACTTGATCATTGAAGCAACAATCTTCTCGGATCCTCACCACACTTCAACAGAAGTCGAGGCTCAGGAATTCAAAGTTGTTAGAGAGAATAATGGTCATTGTATTTCAATGTATCTTTTCCAATGTATTACCATTTTCTAAACTTTGTAATCATCTACGGGGTCTCGCCATTCACAGACTATCATTCTATTAATAAAGTTTGAGCTTTTATCTAATTATTTGCAATTCTTATTTTATTCTGCTTACAAAGACTCCATTTATTATTGATAGTAATTTTCAAAATAAAGAAGTTTAATAATAAATTTTTTTTTGAAAATAATTTACAAATTACTATTTACTTTAGATTTTTGACTCAAGAAAAACAAAAAATAGTCATTCCAAGAATGGACGAACTCTGAAATTTTGGAAGCATATCCTCCCCAGGAAGGTTCTCCTAGGTCACTTTCGCTGATATGCGTATGATCTTTTTACTGATTCTCAATTAATTGGAGATAATACCAATTGATGTAGGGTGCGGTGTTGGATGTGTGATCCCATTTTCTCCAATCAGGTCTTGGTTCAGTTTTCCTCCAGGTTGATTATTTTGATTTCAGATTTGCATGGTTTAAATCCTCTATCCCAGATCCCCCAGTAAGGTCTTCGCTCAAATGAAGAAAGTCCCTTTTCCCTTTGCGTGTTGAGGTGAAATCATTTTCAAAACACCGCTCTTGGCAGTGATGGCATTGTTGTTGTTGTTGTTGTTGTTTGTTTGTTTCCCAGGATACCAGATAAGGGCAATATCTGTTTTAAGAAGTGTTGAAACAGTTGTCATCTTTTTGGGTTTTCTCCCGCCAAGTGTTGAGTTTGATTTAAAATCCCCATAATTTTGATTTCTTTCTGTATTATTTGGCTTCTTAAATCCCAAAGTAAACCCGAGATAACGTTTCTTCTAGAAAGTTTGTTATCCCCATGTGGTTTCATAATTTCTTCCCAGGGAAGTTTGTGTAATCATCACTCTTGGTATTGAAAAATTTATTTTGGGCTCCCCTTGATGATGTGCTATTGTCCTCCCCATTGAAGCCAACACGAGATCCCCAGTTGATATCTCGACGATGTGGTTTTCATCTTCCCTAATGAAGTCAATATTTTAATCTCCAGTGGAAATCTAAACATTGAAACTTTGTTTTCCCCATTCAAGTCTTTGTGATATTCCTCGGTGAAGCCGGAAAGAGGATGTTATATCCCTGTATCTGTTTTGATTTACTGTTTTGACTTGATTATTTATTGGATTATGTTTCTTCCCAATGGAGTTTAGTCGTGAAGTAGGAATTTGTTTCCTCAGTTGGTGCTTACTGTCTTTTGGGAATCTTAATCTTGGATGTCATTTAGCCGAGTGTTGACTTTGTTCAGGCTGGTTTAGTCTGGTTATTCCCAGTGTTATGTATCTGTTTTGTTAGCATATACATGATACCATTCATACATTCATACATATATCATGCATAGCTAAATAAAAATACATTACTCATTTGCATTCATTAATATTTTATTGGCATATTACCCTATTTTGCAGAGTCATGTTACCCTCTCTCTAATAGAGTGTCAACCTTAAGCAGAAAGTGTATATTCTTTCAATTCCCCACTGAGTTATCCCTCGTGGAAGAATTTTGCTTCAGCCTTCCTATTCAGCTCATTATCGGGATGGAAAGTGTTTCCCTTTTGAGTTTATTTCTCATCAGGGGCTATCTTGGTTGACTGTTTCACTCCGATTTATTTCTGGTTTGAATTTGTGGTCCCTGACAATGTTATTATTCTGATTTTTGCAGGCTTTAAGCCCGAGTGTTAGAACGTGCATTTATTTTGCACGAGAATGTGAAATGTTGTTGAAGTGTATCTTTGTCTGGGAAAATAAATCCCTGACTATTGCTGGGGATGAAGAGTAGGTGTATGTTCACTCTTATCTAGAATGCTTCCATTGGGGATTCCTGCTTACTTATTTGAGGAAACTCTGCAGGGGATGCTGATTTCTATTTGGGGAGTAGAGTTTAGGTTCATTGGTCGTCCATTGCTCTATTGGGGAGTTTATTTGTTATATACACTGACTGGGCATAAAAGAGATGGTTAAACTTCCTACTCGTTTTGGGAAGATAATTCTTATATACCCTGACTAGGGATAAAAGAGGTGGATAACCATTCGACTCGTATGGGGAAGATAAAGTTTGGCTGATGTCTAGTCTGGTTCCAGGTTTCGTAGCAACTCTCTAGGGTAGTAGTGACTTCTCTAGGGAGAGGAATTTTGTCAGTGATTAGCAGTCTGAAGAGTAGACTCCGGCTGGGGAATTTGTAGAATGATTGAGAGGAATTTTGTGAGTGATTAGCAGTCTGAAGAGTATCACTGACAATGGCTCGAATCTGAATAACAAGATGATGACAAAACTTTGTGAAGATTTCAAGATTGTCCATGACAGTTCATCTCCCTACACGCCAAAGATGAATGGGGATGTTGAAGCTGCTAATAAAAACATTAAGAAGATCATCCAGAAAATGGTTGTTACTTATAATGATTGGCATGAGATGCTCCCTTTTTCTTTTCACGGGTATCGAACATCCATCCGCACTTCAACAGGGGAAACCCTGTTTTCTCTTGTGTATTGAATGGAAGCAGTGCTCCCCGTTGAGGTTGAGATTCCCTCTTTACGTGTGATAATAGAAACCAATCTGTCAGAGGCTGAATGGGTCCACAACAAGTTTGACCAATTGAATTTGATTGAAGAAAAGAGAATGACAGCCTTGTGTCATGGCCAGTTATACCAGAAGAGAATGAAGAAAGCTTTTGATAAGAAGGCCAAGCCTCGTAAATTCAAAGAAGGCGACCTCGTGCTCAGAAAGATCATGTCTTTTAACGCTGATTCTAGGGGCAAGTGGACTCCCAATTTTGAAGGCCCATATGTTGTAAAGAAAGCCTTCTCTGGCGGTGCATTGATTCTTGAAACTATGTAAGGCGAGGAGTTCCCACGTCCTATGAATGTTGATGCTGTCAAGAAATACTTTGTCTAAAAGAAATAAAAGAACAACTCGCTAAGTCGAAAACCCAAAAGGGCTGCTTAGGAAAAAGAGAGTGTCTCGGTAGGTTGAAAACCAGAAAGGGCGGTCTAGGAAAAAATAAGAGACATAAACAGAATAGATTCTTCCCGCTAGGTTAAAAACCCGCAAGGGAAACCTAGGCAAAAGTTAGGGTTTTCTTGGCAAGTAACTGCATCAGACAAGACTTGATCATTAAAGCAACAATCTTCTTGGATCCTCACCACACATCAACAGAAGTCGAGGCTCAGGAATTCAAAGTTGTTAGGGAGAATAGCGGTCATTGTATTTCAATGTATCTTTTCCAATGTATTACCATTTTCTAAACTTTGTAATCATCTATGGGGTCTCGCCATTCGCAGACTACCATTCTATTAATAAAGTTTGAGCTTTTATCTAACTCTTTGCAATTCTTATTTTATTCTGCTTACAAAGACTCCATTTATTATTGATAGTAATTTTCAAAATAAAGAAATTTAATAATAAATTCTTTTTTGAAAATAATTTACAAATTACTATTTACTTTAGATTTTATGACTCAAGAAAAACAAAAAATAGTCATTCCAAGAATGGACGAACTCTAAAATTTTGGAAGCATATGTTCCCCAGGAAGGTTCTCCTAGGTCACTTTCGCTGATATGCGTATGATCTTTTTACTGATTCTCAATTAGTTGGAGATAATACCAATTGATGTAGGGTGCGGTGTTGGATGTGTGATCCCATTTTCCCCAGTTAGGTCTTGGTTCAGTTTTCCTCCAGGTTGATTATTTTGATTTCAGATCTGCATGGTTTAAAGCCTCTATCCCAGATCCCCCAGTAAGGTCTTCGCTCATATGACGAAAGTCCCTTTTCCCTTTGCGTGTTGAGGTGAAATCATTTTCAAAACACCGCTCTTGGCAGTGATGGCATTGTTGTTGTTGTTATTGTTTGTTTCCCAGGCAACCAGATAAGGGCAGTATCTGTTTTAAGAAGTGTTGAAACATTTATCATCTTTTTGGGTTTTCTCCCGCCAAGTGTTGAGTTTTATTTAAAATCCTCGTAATTTTGATTTCTTGCTGTATTATTTGACTTCTTAAATCCCAAAGTAAACTTGAGATAACGTTTCTTCTTGAAAGTTTGTTATCCCCATGTGGTTTCATAATTTCTTCCCATGGAAGTTTGTGTAATCATCACTCTTGGTATTGAAAAATGTATTTTGGGCTCCCCTCGACGATGTGGTATTGTCCTCCCCATTGAAGCCAACACGAGATCCCCAGTTGACATCTCGACGATGTGGTTTGCATCTTCCCTAATGAATTCAATATTGTAATCTCCAGTGGAAATATAAACATTGAAACTTTGTTTTCCCCATTGAAGTTTGTGTGATATTCCTCGGTGAAGCCGGAAAGAGGATGTTATATCCCTGTATCTATTTTAATTTACTGTTTTGACTTGATTATTTATTGGATTATGTTTCTTCCCAATGGAGTTTAGTCGTGAAGTAGGAATTTGTTTCCTCAGTTGGTGCTTACTGTCTTTTGGGAATCTTAATCTTGGATGTCATTTAGCCGAGTGTTGACTTTGTTCAGGCTGGTTTGGTCTGGTTATTCCCAGTGTTATGTATCTGTTTTGTTAGCATATACATAATAACATTCATACATTCATACATACATCATGCATAGCTAAACAAAAATACATTACTCATTTGCATTCATTAATATTTTATTGGCATATTACCCTATTTTGCGGAGTTATGTTACCCTCTCTCTAATAGAGTGTCAACCTTAAGCAGAAAGTGTATATTCTTTCAATTCCCCACTGAGTTATCCCTCGTGGAAGAATTTTGCTTCAGCCTTCCTATTCAGCTCATTATCGGGATGGAAAGTGTTTCCCTTTTGAGTTTATTTCTCATCAGGTGCTATCTTGGTTGACTGTTTCACTCCGGTTTATTTCTGGTTTGAATTTGTGGTCCTTGGCAATGTTATTATTCTGATTTTTGCAGGCTTTAAGCCTGAGTGTGAGAACGTGCATTTATTTTGCACGAGAATGTGAAATGTTGTTGAAGTGTATCTTTGTCTGGGAAAATAAATCCCTGACTATTGCTGAGGATGAAGAGTAGGTGTATGTTCACTCTTGTCTAGAATGCTTCCGTTGGGGATTCCTGTTTACTTGTTTGAGGAAACTCTGTAGGGGATGTGGATTTCTATTTGGGGAGTAGAGTTTAGGTTCTTTGGTCATCCATTTCTCTATTGGGGAGTTTATTTTTTATATACACTGACTGGGGATAAAAGAGATGGTTAAACTTCCTACTCATTTTGGGAAGATAATTCTTATTTACTCTGACTAGGGATAAAAGAGGTGGATAACCTTCCGACTCGTATGGGGAAGATAAAGTTTGGCTGATATCTAGTCTGGTTCCAGGTTTCGCAACAACTCTCTAGGGTAGTAGTGACTTCTCTAGGGAGAGTAATTTTGTCAGTGATTAGCAGTCTGAAGAGTATACTCCAACTGGGGAATTTGTAGAATGATTGAGAGGAATTTTGTCAGTGATTAGCAGTTTAAAAAGTATCACTGACAATGGCGTGAATCTGAATAACAAGATGATGAGTGAACTTTGTGAAGAATTCAAGATTGTCCATCACAATTCATCTCCCTACCCGCCAAAGATGAATGGGGATGTTGAAGCTGCTAAAAAAACATTAAGAAGATCATCCAAAAAATGGTTGTTACTTATAATGATTGGCATGAGATGCTCCCTTTTTCTTTTCACGGGTATCGAACATCCGTCCGCACTTCAACAGGGGAAACCCCGTTTTCTCTTGTGTATGGAATGGAAGCAGTGCTCCCCTTTGAGGTTGAGATTCCCTCATTACGTGTGATAATGGAAACCAAATTACCAAAGGCTGAATGGGTCCAGAACAAGTTTGACCAATTGAATTTGATTGAAGAAAAGAGAATGGCGGCCTTGTGTCATGGCCAGTTATACTAGAAGAGAATGAAGAAAGCTTTTGATAAGAAGGTCAAGCCTCGTGAATTCAGAGAAGGCTACCTCGTGCTCAGAAAGATCATGTCTTTTAACGCTGATTCTAGGGGCAAGTGGACTCCCAATTTTGAAGGCCTATATGTTGTCAAGAAAGCCTTCTCTGGCGGTGCATTGATTCTTGAAACTATGTACGGCGAGGAGTTCCCACGTCCTATGAATGTTGATGCTGTCTAGAAATACTTTGTCTAAAAGAAATAAAAGAACAAATCGCTAAGTCGAAAACCCAAAAGGGCTGCTTAGGATAAAAAGAGCGTCTCAGTAGGCTGAAAACCTGAAAGGGCGATCTAGGAAAAAATAAGAGACATAAACAGAATAGATTCTTCCCGCTAGGTTAAAAACCCGCAAGGGAAACCTAGGCAAAAGTTAGGGATTTCTTGGCAAGTAACTGCATCTGACAATACTTGACCATTGATGCAACAATCTTCTTGGATCCTCACCACACTTCAACAGAAGTCGATGCTCAGGAATTCAAAGTTTTTAGGGAGAATAGTGGTCATTGTATTTCAATGTATCTTTTCTAATGTATTACCATTTTCCAAACTTTGTAATCATCTATGGGGTCTCGCCTTTCGTAGACTACCATTCTATTAATAACGTTTGAGCTTTTATCTAATTCTTTGCAATTCTTATTTTATTCTGCTTAAAAAGACTCCATTTATTATTGATAGTAATTTTCAAAATAAAGAAATTTAATAATAAATTTTTTTTTGAAAATAATTTACAAATTACTATTTACTTTGGATTTTATGACTGAAGAAAAACAAAAAATATTCATTCCAAGAATGGACGAACTCTGAAATTTTGGAAGCATATGTTCCCCAGGAAGGTTCTCCTAGGCCACTTTCGCTGATATGCATATGATCTTTTTACTAATTCTCAATTAGTTGGAGATAATACCAATTGATGTAGGGTGCGGTGTTGGATGTGTGATCCAATTTTCCCCAGTTAGGTCTTGGTTCAGTTTTCCTCCAGGTTGATTATTTTGATTTCAGATCTGCATGGTCTGAAGCCTCTATCCCAGATCCCCCAGTAAGGTCTTCACTCATATGGCGAAAGTCCCTTTTCCCTTTGTGTGTTGAGGTGAAGTCATTTTCAAAACATCGCTCTTGGCAGTGATGGCATTGTTGTTGTTGTTGTTTGTTTCCCAGGCAACCAAATAAGGGCAGTATCTGTTTTAAGAAGTGTTGAAAAAATTGTCATCTTTTTGGGTTTTCTCATGCCAAGTGTTGAGTTTGATTTAAAATCCCCATAATTTTGATTTCTTGCTGTATTGTTTAACTTCTTAAATCCCAAAGTAAACTCGAGATAACGTTTCTTCTTGAAAGTTTGTTATCCCCATTTGGTTTCATAATTTCTTCTCATGGAAGTTTGTGTAATCATCACTCTTGGTATTGAAAAATGTATTTTGGGCTCCCATCGATGATGTGGTTTTATCCTCCCCATTTCATCCCACACGAGATCCCCAGTTGATATCTCAATGATGTGGTTTTCATCTTCCCTAATGAAGTCAATATTGTAATCTCCAGTGGAAATCTAAACATTGAAACTTTGTTTTCCCCATTGAAGTCTGTGTGATATTCCTCGATGAAGCCGAAAAGAGGATGTTATATCCCTGTATCTGTTTTGATTTACTGTTTTGACTTGATTATTTTTTAGATTATGTTTTTGCCAATGGAGTTTAGTCGTGAAGTAGGAATTTGTTTCCTCAGTTTGTGATTACTTTGTTTTGGGAATCTTAATCTTGAATGTCATTTAGCCGAGTGTTGACTTTGTTCAGGCTGGTTTGGTCTGGTTATTCCCAGTGTTATGTATCTGTTTTATTAGCATATACATGATAACATTCATACATTCATACATACATCATGCATAGCTAAATAAAAATACATTACTCATTTGCATTCATTAATATTTTATTGGCATATTACCCTATTTTGCGGAGTTATGTTACCCTCTCTCTAATAGAGTGTCAACCTTAATCAGAAAGTGTATATTCTTTTAATTCCCCACTGATTTATCCCTCGTGGAAGAATTTTGCTTCAGCCTTCCTATCCAGCTCATTATCGGGATGGAAAGTGTTTCCCTTTTGAGTTTATTTCTCATGAGGTGCTATCTTGGTTGACTGTTTCAGTCTGGTTTATTTCTGGTTTGAATTTGTGGTCCCTGGCAATGTTATTATTCTGATTTCTGCAGGCTTTAAGCCCGAGTGTGAGAACGTGCATTTATTTTGCACGAGAATGTAAAATGTTGTTGAAGTGTATCTTTGTTTGGGAAAATAAATCTCTGATTATTGCTGGGGATGAAGAGTAGGTGTATGTTCACTCTTGTGTAGAATGCTTCCGTTGGGGATTCCTGCATACTTGTTTAAGGAAAATCTGCAGGGGATGTTGATTTCTATTTGAGGAGTAGAGTTTAGGTTCATTGGTCGTCCATTGCTCTATTGGGGAGTTTATTTGTTATATACACTGACTGGGGATAAAAGAGATGGTTAAACTTCCTACTCATTTTGGGAAGATAATTCTTATATACCTTGACTATTGATAAAAGAGGTGGATAACCTTCCGACTCGTATGGGGAAGATAAAGTTTGGCTGATATCTAGTCTGGTTCCAGGTTTCGTAATAACTCTCTAGGGTAATAGTGAATTCTCTAGGGAGAGGAGTTTTGTCAGTGATTAGCAGTCTGAAGAGTAGACTCCAGCTGGGGAATTTGTAGAATGATTGGGAAATAAACTTTGTTGGTGGAGAAGTGCTCTGCTGAGGAAACAAACTCTCTTGGGGAAGTTGAATTTTCTAAGGAGAAGAACTCTGCAAGGTTCAGCTTTGGAAGGCCAAACTCAGCTGGGGGAGAGAATTTCCATGAAGTTTACTAATTGGAAACTCCGTAGGCTGGTGATATAACCGCGGAAGAGATTATACTTCTTTATTTGCTGGAGCAATCTGTCGAGGAGATTGCGGGGAATGTACCCTTATTTTTGAAGACTATTCTGTAGGGATAATCTCAAAGAAGTGGCTCTGGAGACTTCACTGGGGATATCCTTATGAAAGGGATTTTATGGGGATTTATGGATGATCGGGATTATACTTACGTATCCAATGATTCGGACTGCAAGTGCACAATCTTATCGTGTAGTTTTAAAAGATATCGAACCACATAGACTGATGAATCGATCTACCGTCTTCTATTGTTACTTCGCAAATCTAAAGCTAATGAATATTTGATTGGGTTGTAGGGAAAACTAAATAGTAAATTAAGTTGGATTTTTAATAATAAATGAGCGTAATTACCAGTATGCAATAGTCGAACCTCGAGAACTAGCGACCTATTGGGTGTCTTTATATTTTCAAAACAGTTTTCAGTAAAACTTATTTAGTTTAAAAACCCTCGTCTCACATTGTCGTTTTGTTGATCTAGGCTATGCAGTTAAGTCCTAACGTACGCACGCTTTCGCCATCCCGCAGGAGTTAAAAACACTTTTTGAAAACTAAATAAAATCTTAATTAACTTTAAAGTGCTTCCGCTGTATTTTAAGCCAATGCCTAATTACTACTGTCCAGTTAAAAGATCTCAAACTTCCGCTTTGTTGACCCTAACCTCTATCTGTTTTTTACTTCCGTAACAAAACAATTTAATGATTAAAAATAGTAACTTAGGCCAGAAAAGAAAGTTTCGTAGTAAAAATAATCCCAACTAAGTTACTCTTTCCCTTGGTTGAGTGACCTTACATACCGGTATAGGAATTCTATCCTAACATAGTATCAGACCAAATCACAGAATAATTTAAGAGACAAATGAAAATAAACATAATTATATTGATTAAAAGCAATAAGAATTCGTAAACATAAACCTGGTAATAATTCTGAAGATATAAGCACTCCTGCACAAATTGTAGGCTTTGCTTCGATCGGAGAATATATTTAACCGTACAAAGAAAATAATGCTGAAAGGAATATAGAAATAATTGGGAAATAAAATAATGCTGAAAGGAATATTCGCTCAAAGTAAATATAAAATCTCCAAAGTTTTTGCCCAAAAAGCAGAACTCTTTCTATTGTGGTCTAAGGTTGTATTTATAAGTCTTGCGTGATCAGTTGTTCTCGAGAATGTAGGAACAGTTTATTTCTTCCTTTGAGAAATAATAGGGCCATTAATTTGTCACGTTCCCTGGTGCTTTGACTGAGTGGGTCAGATAATATAGGTAGTCGCTGGATTGGCTTTGAATGCGTTTCTGTCCGTTGGATGCGAAGAAAGTGGGGTAAGTGGCCTTGTGACGTTCGTCACATCCAAGTGACGATAGTCACTTGTTCATTCTCAATGCGTGACGTTCGGCATGCCTCCTTGACGATCGTCAAGGTCTTCTTCATGGTGGGCCACGTGCTTAATGGGCTTGAGCTCATTTCTTCTCCTTTGGCCTTTTTGCTAGTTTTGCACCTCTTTTTTCTTCATTTCTTCCAAAGTGTTCAGCTTAATGCATATCTGCAAAAATGGAAAAATACCTGCATAATACCTATAAAATAATTTAATTTAAACTAAAGTATGAGAAATATTTTGTGTATGTCAAGCCAGAAATAACACATATTTGTGTGTCATCAAACTCCCCCATACTTAAACTTTGCTTGTCCTCAAGCAAATGCTAAGTACGATGCATGGTTATGACTCAGATCAACTAATATGTAGTTGCGTTGTGTTTTTGTCAGAAAATCGATGGCTCGGTTCATGCTCCATTACTACGTCAATGACACTAGACAATCCCATTTTACATAAACTAGTTACATGTCCTATCATAGCCTACCTCGAATATTTGTCTCGTTTTGCCCTTTTCATTCTAGCGCAATCACATTAAGCCCTTTATCTTTACACGCACATAGAAGAACAGTCGGTTAGTGGTTATGATCCTTTTAAACTTTAGAGGTTTCTGGCACAGTAATGTGGCAACCTTTTTCAATTCAATGGTTGGATGCGGGGGATCAGACCGTAATCTGCCCTACCGAGTTCAGTACCAGATGCTCCTGAACCATACACCAAATGAATTTTCATGTTACTTTGTAAGGTTTACATCCTTTGGATTAGGCGATCGGGTAAGGATCGTTCAATTTAATTGGTGTGTTTCCTTGCAACATTTTGCTGAAATATTATATCATCCACTTATATTCTTCGACTTCCTGCGTAGTTTGTGTTTAAGACGATGCTGACTGCTAATATAAACTACTCAGGGTTACTACAAAGACTAGACTCAAGGTGTTGGAATAACAGGTACTTGAACTGATCTATCATACTCTGGGGTTGTAGAGTGTCTAGACGGTAGAAATTTCTCTTAATCTTGCCACAATTCCTGACGATTAGAGATCTTGCAGTCTATGTACTTGTCAAGTGAGTCGGAAAAAAAATTTATAGGGCTCAAAAAAGAAAGGGGAGTCTAAAAGAACACAAATTGCGGCATAGATTGCATCGATGGTGGCAGGATTGTTGGCTTGTTGTGGTTGGGGCTCTTGCTGCTCTAATTCTTCTTCGATTTCGTCAGCGGCAGCATTTTTGGCCTCACCTTGATTTCCTTGCTCGTTTTCTCCGGGTTCTGGGGCGTTCAGGTTGTAAAGCCAGTTATCCGGATTACCCAAATTAGTACGATTGTGATTCGACAGAATCACGCTACGAACTTTTGCATTCTTAACCATTAGATAGTACCCTCCAGCTTCTCGTACTTTGATCAGGTGGCCAGCTCTACAGTTATCAATATCCATATAAACTGCTGGCAACGGAGGTAGGAGTTTAATCCTTTCCCCCCAGTTCAGGTGAACTGCGATTGTGGTGACAATGCCTCCGATACAAAAAGGTGTAGTCCTGTCTCTTATGACGAGGTTTTGAATGTGGGCCATCATCAAAGTAACGAGATTAAGACGAAGGTTTTGTGAAAAGGTACAGTGAAGAGCATACAATTCTTTAGTGTTGACTTTGTTGTTGTTTGCCCTTCCAAATACTGTGTTTGCCATAACGCGGTGTAAGAAGCGAATGTTCGGGTTGTGGATGTGAGAGGCGTAACGTGCTTCAGGATTAACATTTGGTTCACCGGTTATTCTCTCCCATAGTGCGTATGCATTTCCATTCCAATCCAATTCCGGGGGAATGCGATATTGCACATTATTCCCACGGGGAAAATGAAATATGTCGCTCAAATTTTCATGGCTGAGTGTGTACTCTCGGTTGAACATCTGAAATTGAGCGGCTCCCGTTAGGTGTGTGTCGGCATCATCGCGAGTGTGATAGGCGTAGGAACTTAAGAATTCCAACGTGAGAGCTTTGTAAGTTGGTGTATTCATCGTGCTAATAAAGCTTCGGCCAACTTTGTTCAGCAAGCCTTGCATATGGGTTTGCAACCCCAATTCTTGTAAGTAGTTGTTGTCGATGAACCTCGTGGATGTTAGCCCTCGACGATGGAATTTTATGTACCTTTCCTTTTGAAGTTCACCTACTTCTCCTTGTCGGAGCACGAGATGTCGCATGTCGGGTTCGGGTTGGTTTGGTGGATTCCTTTGGGCGGCCATGATTTTGAACTTGATAGAAAAAAATGTATTTGTGATAAAGAGATGGAGAGTGGGTGGTAGTGATGAAACTAGGTATGGAAGAGAGGTTTATATAGATGGTTTTATTGAGTAGGAAATTTATGAGGTTTATGAGAGAATTTTGAATATGAGATGTTATGGAAGTTAAGGATGAATGGAGTAAATGGGGTAGTGGGGGTTTTAAAACAAAATTTCGTCCAAGTTTCAATGTGGTTCAACGGTCACGGGAAGAGAAAACGTGGGAGACAAGCTATGCCGCTCGTCACGCGCTCTCTGACGTTTGTCAGAGTCAAAGGGACAATCCCTGACGTTTGTCACATGCTTCCTGACGTCCGTCAGGGTGAAGTGATGCGTGCATGTCTTTGTTTGACCGCGTGCAGTGAAGCATGGTTCCATTAATTAATTAATTCATATACTTTAAGTAGTATTTTTGCAAGGGATATTTAGTGGCCCATAGTAGAATTGGAAGAATGATATGGTATATAAATAAGAAACAAATACTATGAAATAAATAACAATAATAATTTAAATTGCATAGTATGAAATAAAAATAAATAAATACTGTGAATGAAAATAAATAAATACTTTGAAATAAAAAGATAGATATGAAATGAATAGATAAATATATATTTGAAATTTTAGAACCGAAAGTAACAAAGTATTTGAAAATATGAGTATAAAGCAATAATGAAAATAATAATGAAACCCCCCCATACTGAGAACAAACAGTGTCCTTACTGTGGCGGCACAGAAACAAAACTATCAGCACTAGGACCTCCTGGATGAGGGGCAGTAGCGTGTAGATGCTGATAAATATGATCAAGCTGCTCTGTGACGACATCCATGAAATGAAAGAAGTCACGCCGAAGTATGCTGACATTATCTTTAACGGTGGCGAGCTCTCCTCGGAGTGTAGTAACATCTATCTGCAGTGTCGTGATAACATGTGCATGATCAACCATAGGGACGTCAACAGCTTCGGTAACAAGGGGAAGTGTAGGGTATTCTGATGGTGTATAGTCATGGTAACCGGTAGGTGTGGACGGGTCGCTCTCCTCCCTCTCAGGGCCATGTTCATCTGTCTTTTCTAGGTTATATAGCCAGTTTTTCTTAGTATAGACACTTGTGTTCTCAGGGCTAGGCAATTGGAAGTAATAGACAGGGTCATTTCGGACAAGCAGTTGAAAGTGAGGTGGGTTGAGGTTACCAATCAAAGATATGTTAAAACAAAAAGGGATATCCATGGTATAGTATCTGGCGTACGACGTAAGGCGTGACAAAGATGACCGTAGGGATAAGGCCTCGGCTATCATAGTGACTAGCCCACCGACACAGATTGGGCCATGGGTACACTGAGCTATATCTAACATGTTGGCGATCATAAATGATACACCAATGACTGGTCTGGACTGAAAAGCACAGTAAATAATGAATAACTCATCCCTAGAAACTGAGAGTCTATTTATAGGTTTTCCAAAAAGGGTGAAAGATAATATGTGATAGAAATACCTAATTGCAGGGTTATGGATGTCAGTCGCATCAAGGTGGATAGGGTCCTCCGGGTATTGGCCCGCTATATCCCTCCAAAAGTGGTTAAGTTCAAAATTAAGGTAGTCATCCTCCTGGGTTTCCATGTAGGCATCTAAAGAACTAGGGAATCCTAGTAGCTCAGCTAGACTACAAACTGTAAACTGGTGGGTGAAACCAAATAATCTAAAGGACATTTGTCCCCTACTACGCCCTAGGCCTTGGGTGGGTTTATAAATGAGTAAGCTCAAGAACTCTAAGGTGAGGCGTTGATGTGTGGGGTGTTTATGGGCAAAGAACCCTTCCCATCCTATCTGGTTGAACAAGAAATATACACTCTCCCTGATGCCTAAAACTGTCAACGTGGGATCATGCACATAAGTAGTCATGCTCATCTGGCACTGAGCCAGAATCTCATACCGCCTCTGCTGGGCCTCCGTGGCGAAGATGATAGTATACATAAATGAGTTTAACTTGTAAGTTCCTGTGAGTCGGTACTAAAATTTGTAAAAGAAAAATGCAAATAAATAAAATATGCAGTGGGAGAAAGAAAAGGAAAAATCGGAAAGTAAAAATCAAAATGCAAAATAAAAATAAAAATATAAAGAGATTTGAAATAAAGTAAATGAAAAACTTGTGGGTTACCTCCCACACAACGCTTGTTTAATGTCGTTAGCTTGACAATGATTTTAGATGTGAATTAGTTTCCTAATTCGGGTGGTAGCTCTAATAGTGTTAAGCTCGCGGTGTAGTCCTTATTTTCAACGCTGTAATAATGTTTTAGACGTTGGCCATTTACTAAGAACGGGTTTGTGGATTTTCCTTTAATCTCTATGGCACCACTGGGGAAAACTTTGGTCACTTCGAATGGTCCAGACCATCGTGAACGGAGTTTCCCAGGAAAAAGTTTTAGACGAGAGTTGAATAGGAGAACCACATCTCCTTCATTGAATTCCTTCCTTGAGATTCGTTTGTCGTGCCATTTTTTCGTCCTTTCCTTGTAGATCCTTGCATTTTCATATGCGTCTAATCTTAGTTCTTCTAATTCATTTATGTCGAGGATCCTTTTCTCACCTGCCGCAGTGTAGATTAGGTTTAAAGTTTTAATTCCCAGTAAGCTTTGTGTTCAATTTCCACTGGCAGGTGGCATGATTTTCCATAGATGAGTTTAAAGGGTGTTGTACCTATTGGCGTTTTGAACGCCGTCCTGTAGGCCCATAATGCTTCAGGTAACTTAGCCGACCAATCCTTTCTTGACGTGGCAACAGTTTTTTCCAATATTTGTTTTATTTCTCGATTTGAGACTTCCACCTGTCCGCTTGTCTGGGGGTGGTATGGTGTTGCTACGCGGTGTTTCACCCCATATTTGGTTAGGAGTTTATCAAAGGTTATTTATATGAAGTGGGAGCCACCGTCGCTTATGACTTGCTTGGGTACACCAAACCTTGGGAATATAATGGTTTTGAAGAGTTTAATCACGACTCTAGTATCATTTGTTGGAGAAGCTATTGCTTCGATCCATTTCGAAATGTAATCTACAGCCACGAGTATATATTTGTTGCCGAATGAGGACGGAAATGGTCCCATGAAGTCTATTCCACATACATCAAAGACTTCGACTTGTAAAATTCCAGTCTGAGGCATCTCATCGCGTCTGGATATATTTCCGGTGCATTGGCATCGGTCGCAGTTGAGGATGGCTATGTGCACATCTTTCCACAAATTTGGCCAGTAGAAGCCAGACTGCAAAATTTTGGCACATGTCTTTGATGTGTTTGCATGTCCTCCGTAAGGGGCATCATGACAATGAGAAATAATGCTTTCGATTTCATTTTCTGGGACGCGTCATCGGAAAATACCGTCGGCACTTCTCTTGAATAGTAAAGGTTCATCCCAAAAGTAATGTTTCAAATCGTGAAAGAATTTTTTCTTCTGTTGATAAGTCATATCAGGGGGTAGGATTTTGGCAGCCAAGTAATTTGCTATGTTCGCGTACCATGGTAAGGTTTGATTAGTTCGGACAGAGACCACAGTTTCACTTATATCATTATTTATTTCATCTTGGCTTTCTTGTGAATCACGGCTGACAGCTTGTGTGTCCAATCCTAAAAGAAGTTGATTTGGATTCAGTTTAGGTGGTTCTTCGCTGGCATCTCCTACGCCCATCTGAGCTAACAGACGTTCATACGGGAAGTCATCGTTAATGGGTACTTCTTCTGGTGTCAGCCTTTCCATTCGGAATAAATGGTCGACTACTACGTTCTCAATACCTTTTTTTTCTTTAATTTCTAAATCAAACTCTTGTAGAAGCAGAATCCATCTCAAAAGTCTCGGCTTTGAATCTTGCTTGGTTAAGAGATATCTAATAGCTGCGTGGTCTGTATAGATGATTATTTTTGCGCCTACTAGGTAGGAGCGAAATTTGTCTAGTGCAAAGACTACGGCTAAAAGTTCTTTTTCTGTTGTTGCGTAATTCATCTATGCAGGGTCCAAGGTTCTACTAGCATAGTATATTGCATGAAGCTTCTTATCTCTTCGTTGTCCCAGGACTGCACCTACGGCGTAATCACTTGCGTCGCACATGATTTCAAATGGAAGTCTCCAATCAGGTGGTTGCATGATTGGTGCGGATACAAGAGCTGTTTTTAATTGGTTAAATGCTTTTAGGCATTTGTCATCGAAATCGAATTTAACGTCTTTCATAAGGAGGGTGGTTAGAGGTTTTGATATTTGCGAGAAATCTTTTATGAATCGTCGGTAGAAACCGGCGTGTCCTAAGAAACTGCGTATTTCTCTTACTGTTTTAGGGGGTTGCAAGTTTTCTATGAATTCGATCTTAGCTTTATCGACTTCAATCCCCTTTTCAGACACAACGTGTCCTTGTATGATTCCTTGTTTGACCATAAAGTGGCACTTTTCCCAATTCAGAACGAGGTTAACTTTTACGCATATCTCCAAAACTTTCTCTAAATTTATCAGACAATCTTCAAAACTCTCTCCACATACAGAGAAGTCGTCCATAAAGACCTCCATGATTTTGTCTATGAAATCAGCAAAGATTTCTATCATGCACCTCTAAAATGTGGCGGGAGCATTGCATAATCCAAACGGCATTCGTCGGTAGGCGAAAGTTCCATAAGGACATGTGAATGTTGTTTTCTCTTGGTCATCGGGGTGAATAGGAATTTGAAAGAATCCTGAGTAACCGTCTAGATAAGAGTAATGAGAGTGCTTAGCTAATCGTTCAAGCATTTGATCAATGAACGGTAGAGGGAAATGGTCCTTGCGAGTGGCCTTGTTTAGCTTCCTATAGTCGATACACATTCTAGCTCCACTTATAATTCGTTCTGCTACAGCTTCTCCTGGCTTGTTTGTTGTTACTGTTATACCACCTTTCTTTGGTACACAGTGGACTCGGCTTACCCATTGACTATCGGAGATTGGGTATATGATTCCTGCGTTCAGAAGTTTTTTAACTTCATCTTTAACTACGGTGCTCCATATTGGGTTAATTCTTCGTTGATGTTCTCTAGAAGATTTGCAGTCATTTTCCAGCATAATACGATGCATGCAAATGGAAGGACTTATTCCTTTGAGATCTGTAATGTTGTATCCCAGGGCGGATGGATATTTTCTTAAGACTTGTAATAATTTGTCTGTTTCTTGTTGTCCTAAGTCCGTGTTGACAATTACAGGTCGTTTTAACTCGGTGTCAAGGAATTCATATCTAAGGGTCTTAGGTAATGGCTTAACATCCAATGCTGGTTTTCTTGGACAAGGCATGTGATCGGGTGTCAGAGCTAAGCATTCACTCAGATTGTCGTCTCGGTATTCAGAACACCATTCGTTATCTTCGAATATAAGAGGTGTGGGAATCTTCATAGTTTCAGAACAAGGTATTGGTTCCCATTCAATTTCTCTTACGCATTCGTCCACGATGTCTACCAGATAACATGTGTCATCTATGGCAGGCACTTGTAAGAATTGTGTCAGAATAAATTCGACTTTCTCTTCACCTACTTCAAAGGTTAACTTGCCCTTTTTTACATCTATGATAGCTCCAGCGGTAGCTAGGAATGGTCTTCCTAAGATGATAGGTGTACTTTCGTCTTCTCTAATGTCCATGATTATGAAATCTGTAGGGATGTAGAATTGACCTATTCGTACAGGAACGTTTTCTAAGATTCCTACTGGGTATTTAACGGAGCGATCCGCCAATTGAACGGACATCTTTGTTGGTATTAGTTCACCCATTTCCAGTTTGTTGCATGTGGATAAAGGCATAACGCTAATACTAGCTCCTAAATTGCATAGGGCTTTGTCTATGACAAACTTACCTATATGACATGGTATAGAGAAGCTTCCAGGGTCTTTCAGCTTAGGAGGCATCTTGTTTTGGATAATTGCGCTACATTCTGCTGTAAGCGTAACTGTTTCGTTATCTTCTAGCTTTTTCTTGTTAGATAGGATTTCCTTGAGGAATTTGGCATATGAGGGCATTTGAGTTATGGCTTCTGTGAAAGGAATTGTTATATTAAGTTGTTTCAGAATTTCTACGAATTTTTTAAATTGCCCTACATTCTTAGGTTTGGCTAATCTACCAGGAAATGGGATCTGGGGTTTATAAGGCGAGGGAGGCACATAAGGTTTTTCTTTTTCTTTTTCTTTGGCCTCTCCTCCTTTATCTTCTTCGTCTTCCTCTGGTTTCTCTGGTTGATTCTCCTTCTCAGTTGGTGTTTCAGACCTTTGATACATACTTTGATTTGATAGTCTTGGGTCAGGCGGTCCATCTAACTCGGTTCCACTTCTTAATATGATGGCATGAGCATGCCCCTTCGTGTTAGGTTGTGGTTGACCTGGAAATGTAGCAGCCGGTGCAGTTGTAGGTGCTTGTTGTTGAGCCACTTGAGAGATTTGGGTTTCTAACATTTTATTGTGGGTGGCCAAAGCATCTATTTTGTTTGCTAATTGTTTTATCTGCTCGTTAGTGTGTATATTCTGATTTTGGACGTCTTTGTTTGTTTGCGCTTGGGTAGCTATGAAGTTCTCCATCATCAGTTCTAAGTTTGATTTTCTAGGCGCACTAGGAGCATTTGCAGGAGGTTTCTAATATCCAGGTGGCACGGCAGTTTCTTGGTTTGGAGCATGCAACGCATTGGGGTTTTTATATGAGAGTTTTGGGTGATTTTTCCATCAAGGGTTGTATGTGTTTGAGTAAGGGTTTCCTTGAGCATAACTCACTTGGTCAGTTGGAGTTCCTGCCAAGATCTTACATTCGGTAACTAAATGTCCAGGTACTCTGCATATTTTGCAATTGGGAGTTATAGCAGCCATGATGGCTGGAGGTATTGCGGTCAAATTATCTATCTTTAGGGTGAGGGCATCTACCTTAGCATGGACACTGTCTAGATCGCTTATCTCATACATGCCTCCTTTTGTCGGTGCTTTCTCTGTAGTACCTTTGTCTGCGTGTCCTCTTTCACTTCCCCACTGATAGTGGTTTTGGGCCATACTTTCTATTAGAGCATAGGCAGCGGTGTAGGATTTGTCCATAAGTGCACCTCCTGCGGCAACGTCTATCGTTAATCTTGTATTGTAAAGGAGACCATTATAAAAGGTATGGATAATCAACCATTCTTCCAAGCTATGATGTGGGCATAGTCTCATTAGATCCTTATATCGTTCCCAAGCATCGAAAAGGGATTCGTTCTCCTTTTGTCTAAAATCGCTTATTTGAGATCTTAGCATAGCTGTTTTGCTTGGCGAGAAATACCTTGCAAGAAAGACTTTCTTCAGCTCGTCCCATGTAGTGACTGAGTTTGCGGGTAGAGATTGGAGCCAAGCTCTTGCTCTGTCTCTTAGAGAAAAAGGGAAGAGACGAAGTCTTATTGCCTCTTGACCGACCCCATTGTTCTTAATTGTATCTGCGTACTGTAGAAATATTGATAGATGAATATTGGGGTCTTCCATTAACCCACCAGAGAACTGGTTCTGTTGTACGACAGATAACAAATAAGGTTTCAGCTCAAAGTTGTTAGCCTCGATTGGAGGAGCAACAATGCTATTGTGCGGTTCATCTTGTGAGGGAATGGCGTAGGATTTGAGTGGGCGCGGTGCAGGATTGGCAGCCATTTCTTCGGTTGGTCGAGAAATAGGAGGTTCGAATGATTGACGAGGTTGAATGTTATGCAAGAGATGATACTCTTGAATGCAGCGTCTAAGTCTAAGATAACGCTCGATATCATTGATTTGTATGTATAACGGCTCACATTGCGAACGAGTGTTTGGCATACAAATAAGAAAAGAAAAGAAAAGAAATAGAGAAGAAAAAGAGAGGTTTTTGCTCTAGTCTCTACTGCGTAACAAAAGAGTAGCGATATCGACTTAAATCAGTCCTCGGCAATGGCGCCAAAAACTTGATCGGGATTATACTTACGTATCCAATGATTCGGACTGCAAGTGCACAGTCTTATCGTGTAGTTTTAAAAGATATCGAACCACAGAGACTGATGAATCGATCTACCGTATTCTATTGTTACTTCGCAAATCTAAAGCTAATGAATATTTGATTGGGTTGTAGGGAAAACTAAATAGTAAATTAAGTTGGATTTTTAATAATAAATGAGCGTAATTACCAGTATGCAATAGTTGAACCTCGGGAACTAGCGACCTGTTGGGTGTCTTTATATTTTCAAAACAGCTTTCAGTAAAACTTATTTAGTTTAAAAACCCTCGTCTCACACTGTCGTTTTGTTGATCTAGGATATGCAGTTAAGTCCTAACGTACGCTTCCGCCATCCCGCAGAAGTTAAAAACACTTTTTGAAAACTAAATAAAATCTTAATTAACTTTAAAGTGATTCCGCTGTATTTTAAGCCAATGCCTAATTACTACTGTCCAGTTAAAAGATCTCAAACTTCCGCTTTGTTGACCCTAACCTCTATCTGGTTTTTACTTCCGTAACAAAACAATTTAATGATTAAAAATAGTAACTTAGGCCAGAAAAGAAAGTTTCGTAGTAAAAATAATCCCAACTAAGTTACTCGTTCCCTTGGTTGAGTGACCTTACATACCGGTATAGGAATTCTACCTTAACATAGTATCAGACCAAATAACAGAATAATTTAAGAGACAAATGAAAATAAACATAATTATATTGATTAAAAGCAATAAGAATTCGTAAACATAAACCTAGTAATAATTCTGAAGATATAAGGACTCCTGCACAAATTGTAGGCTTTTCTTCGATCGGAGAATATATTTAATCGTACAAAGAAAATAATGCTGAAAGGAATATAGAAATAACTGGGAAATAAAATAATGCTGAAAGGAATATTCTCTCAAAGTAAATATAAAATCTCCAAAGTTTTTGCCCAAAAAGCAGAACTCTTTCTATTGTGGTCTAAGGCTCTATTTATAAGTCTTGCGTGATCAGTTGTTCTCGAGAATGTATGAACAGTTTATTTCTTCCTTTGAGAAATAATAGGGCCATTAATTTGTCACGTTCGCTGGTGCTTTGACTGAGTGGGTCAGATAATATAGGTAGTCGCTGGATTGGCTTTGAATGCGTTTCTGTCCGTTGGATGCGAAGAAAGTGGGGTAAGTGGCCTTGTGACGTTCGTCACATCCAAGTGACGATAGTCACTTGGTCATTCTCAATGCGTGACGTTCGGCATGCCTCCTTGACGATCGTCAAGGTCTTCTTCATGGTGGGCCACGTGCTTAATGGGTCACGTGCTTAATGGGCTTGAGCTCATTTCTTCTCCTTTGGCCTTTTTGCTAGCTTTGCACCTCTTTTTTCTTCATTTCTTCCAAAGTGTTCAGCTTAATGCATATCTGCAAAAATGAAAAAATACCTGCATAATACCTATAAAATAATTTAATTTAAACTAAAGTATGAGAAATATTTTGTGTATATCAAGCCAGAAATAACACATATTTGTGTGTCATCAATGGACAACTTGAGTGTCATCCCAGCTCTTAGAGTTTTGAGTAAATGCTTAATCCTGTTCTTACACATATATTTGTTAACGGCTAATCATGTTCATATGCATATGTTCATTCAATTTTATTCATTGGACGTTTTTGCAAACAAAACAGAAAAACACGAAGTTTAAACTTTAAAGTATATTTGTATTGATAATTTGCCTATAAACAGGCGGTTTTGTACAAAGAGACGAAAATCCTAGTAAGAGGAAGTCGTCGTGAAATGGAAAGAATACAAAGTGGAAACAAAATGTATAACCATGTGGAAGTGATCTCATTGGGTTCCAACTCCGCTATTGCCCCTATGCTTTTGAACATCTCATCCCTTGCCGTCAGAAAAAGTTGATTGAACCATTTGAACTTTCGACTTTGGTAATAAAGCTTGCATGTAAGTGATCCAACGAGACATAGTCGTATGCTTTTAATCCCTAATTTTTCCTGGACTTCCCTTTTGGGTTTTCAGTTCACCAGGATACCCTTTTTGCCCAAGCCACCCTTCCAGGTTTTCGACTTTCCGGGTGTATAATATTTTGTATATATCCCTAACTTTTGCCCGAACCCTTTTGGTTCATCGGGATGCCCTTATTTTTGCCTAGGTATGTCAACCTAGCGGGTCATTCTCATGCGTGGTATTTTTTGACTATGTCTTCATAGGGTGTGGGAAATCTTCATCGTCCATGGTGATTAACATCATAGCACCGCCTGAGAATACTTTATTAACAACAAATGACCCTTCGTAAGTGGGAGTCCATTTGCCCCTAGGATCGCCTTGTGGAAGAATGATGCACTTTATTACCAAATCACTAGTCTGGTATACTCAATGCTTGATCTTCTTGTTGAAAGCTTTGATCATGCGTTTCTGGTACATTTGACCATGAAAAATAGCCGCCAGCCTCTTTTCATCATCCAAATTCAACTGATCCAACCTAGTCTGAATCCATTTGTCTTCATCTAAGTCTGATTCTTTCATAATCCTTAGAGAAGGAATCTGGACTTCGACAGGCAGAACAACTTCCATGCCATAGACCATAGAGAAAGGGGTTTCCCCGGTTGATGTTCGCACCAAAGTACGATAGCCATGAAGAGTAAATGGTAGCATTCCATGCCAGTCTTTGTAGGTCACCACCATCTTTTGCATAATCTTCTTTATATTCTTGTTAGCAGCTTCCACTGCGCCATTCATATTAGGTCCCTATGGAGAAGAGTTATGATGCTTGATCTTGAACTGCATGCAAAGTTAAGTGATCATGGCATTGTTAAGATTGGTACCTGTGATACGGTGGCCAGAACCGGGACGTGTTTCCCCTTTTTTAAAGAATTGCTGGTTTGCGTTTGTGTTTGCAAAATGTCGCGGTAAGCAAGAGTCGCCACTGAATTTTACTTTATCCAACAAGGAAAGGAAAAAAGCACAGAAAAATTCCTTTTTCGAGATTTTCTGAGTACGGGGGGTAGATTATAGAAAGGGAAGGTATTAGCACCCTTTCTATCCGTAGTTATCTACGGGCTCTTAGGTACTTGCTCATCATTTTCAAAATTGCTTTCTTTGTGTTTGTGTGCTTTGAAAAGTTTTTGTTTTGACTTCGATTTAACTCTTGCTTCTGTCTTCAAGAGTGTAATGAAGTGTTTTTTGAAAACTTTATTTTGAAAGGAGTGTAAGTGTGGAAAAAGTTTGTTCTGATTGAGCAAGTACTTAAGAACTAATCTACCTACTCGAAAAAAGAATTGTTCTATGTTTGTTTCCTTTAGACGGTGCTATCCCGCTATTAGTGAGTAGGTAGCACCGTCGTTGGAGTTTAAGGGTCAATTCGAAAGGGGACGTAAGATCACTAAAGCAATGTTAGGACGTCTTAGTAATAACCCTAATGTCTTAGATCATTTATCCGAGGAAACAATATCCGAGGCAATCTTTCCGAGACAACTTTGATCTTTGGACAAAAGGACGACCACTAAAATATCCTATACTCAATGACCGTTTACCGAAGGCAACCAAGTGGGAGTGTACCCGAGGAGTGCGCATGTGCGAGTGATTCAATTTTAGATTATTTATCTTTGCACATTTTAGGGTTATCTAAATGTTTTAAAATTAATCATACATTCTTATCATGCATCCCTAATATCATACATCTCACAGTTAATATTTTGCGGAATTTAAAGTGCGGAAATTAAACTACGCTATTACAAGGCTTCGGGTATTTACATAGCCAAAAACAAACCCTTAAAGAAATAAAGCGATAAATGAAAAATAAAGTCCTAATTTAAACTATTACAACTTGTGAACAGTTACATTAATATGGATAAAAATAATAATAAAGCGCGCGATGAAATTAAGATCGGGGAGAAATTAGGGTTTTGACCCTTCTAACCTAATTAAAAGAAAAAAGTTTTTGTTGTTTTTAATTATTTTTTTTAAGAAAAGAAATAGGTTTTTTAAATTAAATGTTCAATTAGTTAGTTAATTAAATAATTAATGAAAATAATTACATGGCCTATTTTTGTGGTTTTTGGTTATTTTAAGAAAAATGAAAATAGAATTAAGTTAGAAACAAAATCCTAATTGTTCTAATTAATTTTAATTTATTTACAAAACAATTAAAATTACCTAAAATTAAATTAAAACCTAAAATTAATTATTCGAGTTTACTACAAAAAATCAAAGGTTTGTGAAAAATGTTAAGTTTTATGGAAAAAGATTTTAAACAGAAAGAATAAAAATAAGTAAAAGGATAAATAGGAATGAAGAAAATCAAATCCAATAGGGGTGGTTGTTGAACCCACGCCCTTAACCTTCTCAGGATGTCTGCCTCACCATGTATTGGTGTCATGTGTTGGCTATTCTGTTTTGGCCATTTGTGTTTTGGCCTCAACGTTCTGTAGAAAGAAAATCAAAACCAATAGGGGTGGTTGTTGACGCCCTTAACCTTCTCAGGATGTCTGCCTCGCCATGTATTGGTGTCATGTGTTAGTTGTTCTGTTTTGGCCATTTGTGTTTTGGCCTCAATGTTCTGTAATGAACCTGCATGTGATCCTGTCTAAATCTGCAGTGTTGAATCTCATGAACACATTAAATAAATTACTATATATTATAAAATACAAATAAAGCCAATATATGAAGAAAAAAATAAATGTTAAAACCGATATGGCATGTATGAATGATTATACCCTTTTGATCATGGAGATCAAACCAGCCTTACCCTTACTGGAGAAGTTGTGAGATGAATGCTTTTATGCCCTTTTGATCATTGAGATCAAGCCAACTTTACCCTTACTTAAGAAGTAGTGAGATGTGGGTTTGTAACAGGGATGACTTGTTTGTAGTGAGATGAGGATTTGTAATAAGGATTTCAAGGTTTCAAGGTTCTTGAAAGAATTTGATATTCTGACAGCGTTGTGGCAAAGGTTAATTTTTTCTCCCCTTTTGTTTATGTGAAAAGAATGAGATTATATAATGGAAATTAGAGAAAAAAAAGGGCTTTGAATGTGCAATTGGGCCTCCAATGTTCACTTCAGTTCGTCACATTCCAGGCTAAATAGCAGGGGCTTAAGTGAAATTTTTGAAGTTGAAATGTGAAAACAAAATGTAGCCGACATCGAGAACTAACTCCTGTCTGAAAATGGGCTCAATCGGATAAACGGTGAATTAGTTATGAATTTTTGAAGTTTCAGCTCAGACAAACTTATTTTGGGCTTCAGTGTCGATTCTGACACGTTCTTCAATAAAAAACCGGTATTGATCGAAGCATAATCCAGTCTCTACTTTTGAAGCAAAGTTGTAGATCTCTGAGTTCGTGACCTTGTATAAAAATATGAGCTCAATCCGATAAAAATTGACCGAGTTATGAATTTTCAAAGTTTCCACCCAGATAAAATAATATTCGGCATTCAGGATTTTCAGCGCATTACACGCACTCTGAGCAAAAAACGAAGGCCTTTTGAATACCGTTCGAACTTGATACCTCCTGTGAAAACGTAGCCAACTGAATTTTTGAAATTTTGGCGCCGGAACCAGCTCGATACGATGAAAATCGACCAAGTTATGATTTTCTGAACATGACGCAAATAAATTTCTGTCACAAATTTTATGTACGAAAATACTTGATAAATCCGCATTTTTGAAGACCTTCTGATCGAAATTGACTTCCATCCGTGAGAGATGAAAACACAGATGACGTCAATACGAAATTTTTTCCACTGGAACGGGTTCAAAACGAGTCACGATCTTCAAGTTATGAATTTTTTAGCGCGTAAAAACTGCACTTTTAGCATACTTTTCACCATATTTATTTGAGAAAACCCACACATTCGGATACCTTCTTTAAAGAATTGACTCTTGAGCCGAACCTGAATTTGAGAATATATTATCAGAGATATCTTGGTGAAAGAACACCTGAATATGATGCGCCGGGTTGAACTTGTGAATCTTTGAACCCCTAATCGTTGCAAAACGGCGAACCGGTCTTCAGCACGGAAAATACTCTGAGAATATCCATTGACGAAATAAATGTCACTTATAACCTGAAGAAACTTGATAAATATACCTTTATTCCATAACCATAAAACCAATAATATGCGTGTCAGAAAAGAGGGAAAATTTTGGGGTACAACAGCTGCCCCTGTTCAATCTTCTTAAACCTGAAGATTTAGATTGGCTCGTCTGTCTTTCGTGATCTGAAGGTGGAAGATGATTGAACACTAGATTGCCTAGAAATTTGTACTCGCATGAAATGGTAATTGTCTTGTGATGTCGGGAATGGGCTTATTGATTCCATTTGACTGATGACGGGAGATAGGCTTAGAGATGCCATCCGAAGGAGTGTCAATCGCATAAGGGATTCCTTAGAGAGAGCTTGTATACCTGTCGTTGAGGAAGATTCCGCTAGGGAAGGCTGATATTTATTGAGAGAAATAGAATTTTAGGAGCTTCGTCGTCCGTTATTTTGCTGGTGAGTCGTCTCTGTTTGAATTTTAGGAACTTCGGCCGTCCGTATTCTTATTGAGGAATCATCTCTGTTGAATTTTAGGAACTTCGGTCGTTCGTATTCTACTGAGGAATCATCTCTGTTGAATTCTAGGAACTTCGGTCGTCCGTATTCTACTGAGGAATCATCTCTATTGAATTTTAGGAACTTCAGTCGTCCATATTCTACTGAGGAATCATCTCTGTTGAATTTTAGGAACTTCGGTCGTCCGTATTCTACTGAGGAATCATCTCTGTTGAATTTTAGGAACTTCGGTCGTCCGTATTCTACTGAGGAATCATATCTGTTGAATATTAGGAACTTCGGTCGTCCGTATTCTATTGAGGAATCATCTCTGTTGAATTTTAGGAACTTCGGTCGTCCCTATTCTACTGAGGAATCATCTCTGTTGAATTTTAGGAACTTCGGTCATCCGTATTCTACTGAGGAATCATCTCTGTTGAATTTTAGGAACTTCGGTCATTCGTATTCTACTGAGGAATCATCTCTGTTGAATTTTAGGAACTTCGGTCGTCCGTATTCTACTGAGGAAACATCTCTGTTGAATTTTAGGAACTTCGGTCGTTCGTATTCTACTGAGGAAACATCTCCGTTGAATTTTAGGAACTTTGGTCGTCCGTATTCTACTGAGGAATCATCTCCGTTGAATTTTAGGAACTTCGGTCGTCCGTATTCTACTGAGGAATCATCTTTGTTGAATTTTAGGAACTTCGGTCGTCCGTATTCTACTGAGGAATCATCTCTGTTGAATTTTAGGAACTTCGGTCATCCGTATTCTACTAAGGAATCATCTCTATTGAATTTTAGGAACTTCGGTCATCCGTTATTCAACTGGGGATTAAACTATTATCCAGTCGTACCCGGGCTTCACAACTTGAATTTTCTGAGAATTTGATTGTATCTTTCCTGAAAGGTAAAGGTTAGCTGTATGTAATGCATGATATGTATCAAGCAATGATGTTCTCAAAATAAATGAGATTGTGTTTGTATGATGCGTATATGCATGTGTCATGATGTATGAACATGTGATATTTTTAGCTGAGGAAAATAAATCTCGGATTGCTGCTGGAGAAAAGAGTTGAATTCTTCGTTTTCGCTGGAGATAGTGAATGAAGGTGATTATCAGAATAATCCTGCTGGAGAATAAACCGGCGAGGAAATAATCTTGTGGGAAAGAATAACTCCGCTGGGGAATAAGCTGGCGAGGAAATGACTCTGTGGGGGAAGAGATGCCTTGCTAGATAATCTGTTGATTTGGAAGGATAACCTTAGCTGGGGATGAATTACCTTTGTTGGCGATGATAAACTCTGTTGGGAATTGAGTTTCTGTTTGTGAAAGGAATGAACTCCGCTGGGGATGATTTTCCAGTTGCGACTTCACTGGGGATAACCTTTTAGGCTCTACTGGGGATAATCCTCCAGCCTCTACTGGGGATAATTCTCCAAACTCCACTGGGGATAATTTTCCAGTGCTGATGATAGATAAACTCTGCTTGGGGAGAATATCATCGACTCAATCTTGGTTGTGAGCCTCAGCTGGGGAGAGTGGTGTCCTATTTTGGACAACTAACATCACTGTCTTTTTCTTTCTCTGCGGGGAGTGAATGTTACTGGGACGCGTGCTGAGGATATGACGATGGCTTTGCATCGAGACTTTTCTGCCCCAGTATCTGCGGGAGAAGGTGCCTACGGAGGCCTTGTGGATCGAGTATTATCCCAACCTATGAGGTGCTTGGTATCTTTCGATCGAAATGACAAGTCTTCTTCTGGTAAGCAAGTGACGAGATGACGGGACATAGTCGTACGCTTTAATCCCTAACTTTTGTCTGGACTGTCTTTTCAGATTTTCAGTCCACCGGGATACCCTTTCTTGCCCAAGCCGCCCTTTCGGGTTTTCGACTTGCCGGGTGTACATATTTTTTTCATTTTTATCCCTAATTTTTGCCCGAACCCTTTTGGTTCGTCGAGAAGCCCTTATTTTTGCCTAGGCCAGTCAACCTAGCGGGTCTTTATTCATGCGCGGTATTTTCTGACTATGTCCATTCTCTCAGAGTGTAGGGAGTTGTCACTGTCGGCAGTGTTATGTTACCATACTACCAGAAGATGTTCGTTTGATCATGCAAGATTCGTTGTTGGAATTTATGTCCAATGCCCCAAGTAGTTCAGATGGAGATTTTCCCCTGGCTATTTGACATCTTTGAGAGATTCCTTGAATCTTGACTTGACTTCCCCAGATGATGGACAATGATCATGCCGTGCCCCTTGGTTGGAAGTGTTTTTCCACTTGAGGTGATCCTTTTTATTGAGAAGGTTTTTTGTTCACTATATATTCGTCGTGCGAATTTCTCTGCTGTTTGGACAAATAGTCATATGCAAACAATGTTATTTTAAGAATGCAAAGCTTATGATTGTCTTGAAAATTTTTTGAAAATGTATTTTTCAGTAAAACAGGCAAATTTTGTAAAATGTGATGTCAACTCAGGATGTACAACAAGTCCTACAGAAGTCAGGATACCTTTCGTAACAATATGCTTTCAAACTAACCCACGCTTCAGCTAGGACTTTTAAGGGTTATAACGTGGCCTGGTTCACGGTTCAAGAAATAAAGGATAAAGGCTCAAAATTTATTTGTACCCACCCGTTCTTCGATCCTAAACTCAGCTAATCGTGCATTAGATCCCGTTTGAGTCTTTGCTCTGATATTCCAGTGATGGTTCGGATACTGACAATTTATTTTGAACATGCAGTCATTTTTGTTGAGAGTTTGTAGGACATCTTTCTTTTTTACTTTATTATCCCTGTCTTTTGCCTGAACTGTTTGTTTTTGTGACTACAGCCAGCGGGATGCCCCAGTTTTTCTTAAGTCTCCTTCATAGGTTTTGACTTAATGGGCTTTTATTTCGAGAGATAGTGACTGCCTGTCTTGACGATTATAGGGAACCATCATCGTCTTTTATTTTGGAAGGACTTCTTTGATGTCATTCATTGTGCACCTGTATTAACTGAGAAAACTACCCTGCCCCAGGTTGTGATTAAGGTTTTTAATTTATGTGAAAAGAAAAACTCCTACTTCTTTGGCTCAAAGGGGTTGACGAGGGATTATCTTCCTTATAACTCCACTGTTTAGGATTTGAAAAAATGCCTGTACATCGTCAGCAGGGTCTGTTCAAAAGCATACTGTAGAGATTTTTGATATCATTTTCGTCATCCTCCCTCTAAAGGCTTAGAGTTTTTTAATCGAGAGTTTAACATCACAAAAGGGAAAGCAATTTAAATATAGTGAATACAAATGGATTGATTCAAAACAGATATATGCAATGCATTGATAAAGTAGCAGAGTTTGACATGAACAAATACTCGAACAATCAAAAGAAAATTACAAATTGAAAATTCTAATGAACAAAAGCCTCTCTTGTCAGAACTTGTCACTTCAAATGGTGAACCTTGGAGGATTGACAAAAACATTCCAGTTGACCATCTTGTGTGAATTCCAATGCTCCTTCATCAATCAGGTTTTGAATTTTGTACTTCAACTTCCAATAGTCGTCAGTATCATGCCCTGGACTGTTGGAGTGATATGCACACCTTGCATCAGGATTGTAGTGAGGTGAAGAAGTCTTGGGATTCGGATGAGGTCCTATCAACGTCACCAGGTTCATTCTCAACAGGTGTTGTAAAGCTTGAGACAACGGCATGTTGAGCTTAGTAAACCGCCTCTTGGGGATATCCAGTTTACTCTGATTAATCCTTTGTTTTTGGCGAGGTTGTTGTTGGACCCTTGAGGTAGTAGCAACTTGGAGAGGTCCATTCTTTACCAAACCAAATCTTTGTCTTCTTGGAGGCTGATTAATGACTTGGTCCCCGACCTCGACTGTTTGCTTCATGCTGTTGTATTTGTCTTGATGAAGCTGGCTGATAATGGTTCTCAGCTCTTCTTGTTCCCGGGCTAAGCTTTGGATAAGGGCCATCTGCCCCAACATTTGGGTTCTTGTTGCATCTATCTCAGCTTGCAGTTGTTCCATCCGCTCGTCCTTATTGTCTTCTGAACTTTTCTTGACCAAGTTCCCGATGAGGAGCGTTTTCAACTCTTCCTGCCCCTTGGATATGTTTAGGAATATTTCCATGAATTAAGTTTCTTGAGTTTGAAGATCTCTGTTGTCCTGTTTGAGAGCCATTGCTGAAATAAACAGCGAGGACATGAGAGACCGGTATTGGAAGACCTGTTATGCAATGATATGTATGTATGCAATGTTTTCAAGGATCTCGCAGGGTAAACAAGAAATTGTTAGAATTTGCTTGCAGATTGATTGAAGAAACTTTGTTTTGTTAAGAGTCCTTCTTCAAGAGTCAAGCTCACCATATCGAGTGGGTCATAGCCCCTGACTCAATTCATCGTGTTTTGATCTCTAGACGACATTGGCTAGAGGAAAATAAATCCCCTTTCCCCTTGCTAGACGTTTGATTTACCATAACCTGCATCACAAACCCTTGAGATCCTTGAAATGGTTAAGGAAATGTTAAGGCATGATGTTATGATGTATATGCTATGCGTTTAAGCAAAATGTGAGGTGATATAAACAAGTAAACTCGGCAAGAAATCCAAGTTATTGGATAAGGACTGTAAATAAAACCTGCAAGGAACTCGCGTTGTCAGATAATAAAACTGTGCAAGTAGTTCAAGTTGAAAGCACACAAGTCACACAAATAGCCTTAGGTTTAGGCTTGCATGGGGTCTAGGTATTACCCTCTTGAAGTTAAGTTGGTTCAACTTGTCCTAATAATAGTAACCAGGTTCTAGAGGTTCTCAATATCATTAACCATCCCCGATCGGTCATAGTTTCAGCTTAGCAACCTTTTCTTGCGGCCGAAACCATAGCGAGAGTATGGTCTTAATGAGTGTAGCATTTTGCTACTTTTCTATGGCCAAGTTGGTCAATTATAGGTTCTAAGGTCAGTTGATGCTTAATGTCCCATTAGCAGCCCCATACTCTCCTTGTTCCTCCACAGGGGATATCGGTACCAACTAATGTGTCACACCAACGTAGCTACTGCTTCAACCGTATTGGTCTACGCTATACAGTTCCCTCACAATCTATTGCTACTTACCTAAAAGGTATCCCTAGATCCAGGTTAGGATCTATAGTAACTCTGATACAAAGCCCACAAAGATAAAGCAAACAAATCAAACAATTGAAAACAATATGATGAACTATTCCTAAGGTACACCCCACTTATTAATTCCCCAGCAAAGTCGCCAGTTCTGTGATACGGTGGCCAGAACCGGGACGTGTTTCCCCTTTTTTAAGGAATTGCTGGTTTGCGTTTTGCGTTTGTGTTTGCAAAATGTCGCGGTAAGCAAAAGTCGCCACCGACTTTTATTTTATCCAACAAGGAAAGGAAAAAAGCACAGAAACATTCTTTTTTCGAGATTATAGAAAGGGAAGGTATTATTACCCTTTCTATCCGTAGTTATCTACGGGCTCTTAGGTACTTACTCATCATTTTCAAAATTGCTTTCTTTGTGTTTGTGTGCTTTGAAAAGTTTTTGTTTTGACTTCAATTTAACTCTTGCTTCTGCCTTCAAGAGTGTAATGAAGTGTTTTTTGAAAACTTTGTTTTGAAAGGAGTGTAAGTGTGGAAAAAGTTTGTTCTGACTGAGCAAGTACTTAAGAACTAATCTACCTACTCGAAAAAAGAATCGTTATATGTTTGTTTCCTTTAGACAGTGCTATCCCACTATTAGTGAGTAGGTAGCACCGTCGTTGGAGTTTGAGGGTCAATTCGAAAAGGGACGTACGATCACTAAAGCAATGTTAGGACGTCTTAGTAATAACCCTAATGTCTTAGATCAATTATCCGAGGCAATAGTATCCGAGGCAACTTTGATCTTTGGACAAAAGGACGACCACTAAAATATCCTATACTCAATGACCGTTTACCGATGGCAACCAAGTGGGAGTGTACCCTAGGAGTGCGCATGTGCGATTGATTCAATTTCAGATTATTTATCTTTGCACATTTTAGGATTATCTAACTATTTTAAAATTAATCATACATTCTTGTCATGCATCCCTAATATCATACATCTAACAGTTAATATTTTGCGGAATTTAAAGTGCGGAAATTAAACTACGCTATTACAAGACTTCGGGTATTTACATAGCAAAAAACAAACCCTTAAAGAAATAAAGCGATAAATGAAAAATAAAGTCCTAATTTAAACTATTACAACTTGTGAACAGTTACATTAATATGGATAAAAATACTAATAAAGCGCGCGATGAAATTAAGATCGGGGAGAAATTAGGGTTTTGACCCATCTAACCTAATTAAAAGAAAAAAGTTTTTGTTGTTTTTAATTATTTTTTTAAAGAAAAGAAATAGGTTTTTCGAATTAAATGTTCAATTAATTAGTTAATTAAATAATTAATGAAAATAATTACATGGCCTATTTTTGTGGTTTTTGGTTATTTTAAGAAAAAGGAAAATAGAATTAAGTTAGAAACAAAATCCTAATTGTTCTAATTAATTTTAATTTATTTACAAAACAATTAAAGTTACCTAAAATTAAATTAAAACCTAAAATTATTTATTCGAGTTTATTACAAAAAATAAAAGGTTTGTGAAAATATGTTAAGTTTTATGAAAAAAAGATTTTAAACAGAAAGAATAAAAATAGGTAAAAGGATAAATAGGAAGGAAGAAAATCAAAACCAATAGGGGTGGTGGTTGAATCCACGCCCTTAACCTTCTCAGGATGTCTGCCTCGCCATGTATTGGTGTCATGTGTTGACTGCTATGTTTTGGCCATTTGTGTTTTGGCCTCAACATTCTGTAGGAAGAAAATCAAAACCAATAGGGGTGGTTGTTGAATCCACGCCCTTAACCTTCTCAGGATGTCTGCCTCGCCATGTATTGGTGTCATGTGTTAGTTGTTCTGTTTTGGCCATTTGTGTTTTGGCCTCAACGTTCTGTAATGAACCTGCATGTGATCCTGTCTAAATCTGCAGTGTTGAATCTCATGAACACATTAAATGAATTACTATATATTATGAAATACAAATAAAGCCAATATATGAAAAAAAATTAATGTTAAAACCGATATGGCATGTATGAATGATTATACCCTTTTGATGATGGAGATCAAACCAGCCTTACCCTTACTGGAGAAGTTGTGAGATGAATGCTTTTATGTCCTTTTGATCATGGAGATCAAGCCAGCATTACCCTTACTGGACAAGTAGAGAGATGTGAGTTTGTAACAGGGATGGCTTGTTTGTAGTGAGATGGGGATTTGTAATAAGGATTTCAAGGTTTTAGGGTTCTTGAAAGAATTTGATATTCTGACAACGTTGTTGCAAAGGTTAATTTTTTCTCCCCTTTTGTTTGTGTGAAAAGAATGAGATTATATAATGGAAATAAGAGAGAGAAAAAATGGGCTTTGAATGTGCAATTGGGCCTCCAATATTCACTTGAGTCCGTCACATTCCTGACTAAATCCCAGGGGATTAAGTGCAATTTTTGAAGTTGAAATTTGAAAAAAAAAATGTAGCCGACATCGAGAACTAACTCCTGTCCGAAAATGAGCTCAATCGGATAAACGGTGAATTAGTTATGAATTTTTGAATTTTCAGCTCAGACAAACTTATTTTGGGCTCCAGTGTCGATTCTGACACGTTCTTAAATAAAAAACTGGTATTGATCGGAGCATAATCTGGTCTCTACTTTTGAAGCAAAGTTGTAGAACTCTGAGTCCATGACCTTGTGTAAAAATATGAGCCCAGTCTGATAAAAATTGACCGAGTTATGAATTTTCGAAGTTTCGATCCAGATAAAATAATATTCAGCATTCAGAATTTTCGGCGCGTCACACGCACTCTGAGCAAAAAACGAAGGCCTTTTGAATACCGTTCAAACTCGATACCTCCTGTGAAAACGTAGCCAACTCAATTTTTGAAATTTTGGCACTGGAACCAGCTCAATACAATGAAAATCGACAAAGTTATGATTTTTTGAACATGAGGCAAATAAATTTCAGTCACAAATTTTCTGTACGAAAATACTTGATAAATACGCATTTTTGAAGACCTTCTGTTCGAAATTGGCTTCCATCCGTGAGAGATGAAAAAATAGATAACGTCAATACGGAATTTTGGCCACTGGAACAGGTTTAAAACGAGTCACGATCTTCAAGTTATGAATTTTTTAGCGCGTAAAAACTGCACTTTCAGCACACTTTTTCACCATATTTCTTCGAGAAAACTCACACATTCGGATACCTTCTTTAAAGAATTGACTTTTGAGCCGAACCTGAATTTGAGAATACGTTATCAGAGATATATTGGCGAAAGAACACCTGAATATGATGCGCCGGGTTGGACTTGTGAATCTTTGAACACCGAATTGTTGCAAAACGGCGAACCGATCTTCAGCACGGAAAATACTCTGAGAATATCCATTGACGAAATAAACGTCACTTGTAACCTGAAGAGGCTTGATAAATATACCTTTATTCCATAACCATAAAACCAATAATATGTGTGTATGAAAAGAGGGAAAATTTTGGGGTACAACAGTACCATTGTCAGTGATGACCCTTTTAGGGATACCATACCGACGGATGAGGTTATGCTTGATAAACTGGGCCACAATGTTCTTGGTAACTGAGGAAAATGAAGTTGATTCAACCCATTTGGTAAAGTAGTCAATGGCGACAAGAATGAAATGGTGTCCATTAGAGGCAGTAGGTTTGATTTCTCCAATCATATTGATGCCTCGAATTGCAAATGGCCAAGGCACAGTCATGACATTCATAGGTATTGGAGGCACATGAACTTTGTCAGCATAAATTTGGCACTGATGGCAAGTCCTCGAGTGGAGATGACAATCAGTTTTCATGGTCGAGCAATAATAACCAGCTCTCAGAATCTTCTTGGCCATAGTATGTCCGCTAGAATTAGTACCAAAGATGTCTTCATGCATATCCTCCATGATCTTCTCTGCTTCCTTCTTGTCCATACAACCGAGAAAAATTGAATCATGGTTGCGCTTAAATAAGATCCCATTGCTCAGGAAGAACTTGGCTGAGAACCTCCTCAAGAATTTATTGTCTTTGACTGACGCCCCTTCAGGATTCTCTTGAGCTTCAAGATATCTTTTCACCTCATGAAACCAAGGCTTCTCCTCTATACCATCAGTGTCAATCTCATAGCAGTGCACTGGTTCATCAAATCTTTTGACAATAATTTAGGGAGCTTCGTTGTCCCATATGACCTTAAACATAGAAGACATGGTAGCTAAAGCATCTTCCACCTGATTTTCTTTCCTCGGAATGTGTTCAAATATAGCCTCTTCAAAGTACGGGATCAAGGTTAGCACAAGCTCTTTGTAAGGGATAAGATTTGGATATTTTGTATCCCATTCTCCTTTAACTTGACTGATGACCAAAGCTAAGTCTCCATATACACTTAAGAATTTGATTCTTAGGTCAATAGCAGCTTTAAGACCCAGGATGTACGCCACATATTCGACCATATTGTTGGCACAGTCAAAGCAGAGTTTGGAAGTGAAAGGAGTATGGAAACCTTCAGGGGAAATGATCACAACACTAATTCCATTACCAAGTGCGTTGGAAGATCCGTCAAAAACCATAGTCCATCGGGATCCTTGTTCAGGTCCTTCATACAGTCCAGGTTCTTCACCATCTATTACTAGCATTATATTCTCATCCGGGAATTCAAAGTTCATGGATTGGTAGTCATTAACAGCTTGATGTTCTAAATGATCTGCCAGTACACTTCCTTTTATTGCATTTTGAGCAGTGTACTGGATATCATACTTAGTTAAGATCATTTTCCATCGGGATATCCTTCCAGAGAGAGTTGGCTTCTCGAAGATATACTTGATGGGATCCATTTTAGAGATTAATAGAGTGGTATGAGTCAACATATACTGACTTAGTCAGTGATCAGCCCATGCCAAAGCGCAAAAATTTTTCTCGAGCAGTGAGTATCTTGTTTCACAGTCGTTAAACTTTTTGCTAAGGTAGTATATTGCATGCTCTTTTCAACCAGACTCGTTATGTTGCCCCAACACGCACCCCATTGAATTCTCTAACACAGTTAAGTACATGATCAGAGGTCTTCCTTCGACTGGTGGCATTAAAATTGGAGGTTCTTGAAGATACTCTTTGATTTTGTTAAAAGCTATTTGACATTCCTCATTCCATTTTACCACTTGGTCTTTCTTCAACAACTTGAAGAGTGGCTCACAAGTAGTGGTCAGGTGAGAGATGAATCAGGAAATGTAATTTATACGTCCCAAGAAACCTCTGAAGATGTGAAAAAACACAAGAAGGGGGGGGGGGGGTTGAATTGTAAAACTTAAAACAAATGGCTTGACAACACAGTATTTTTATCCTGGTTTGTTTGATCTCAAACTACTCCAGTCCACCCGTCAAGGTGATTTCGCCTCTCTCCAACGAGGTCTTAATTCACTATTCTCAAAGAATTACAACAGGACTTTAACAACTGTTAAAGTCTTCTTGAGTACAACCACAATCCGGTTAATCTCAAGGAACTTATTTTACAAATGAAATGAACAAGTGTATTTTTGTTTTCTTACAAAACTATATATCACAACTGTGATAATTTACACTAACAATACGCTTGGAATAAAATGACTTTTCTTAAGCTTTGAATATGCGTGGTTTTGATAGCTAGGCAAAATTGAGTGCGTACGTACGTGCTTCTTTTCATAAGCAGTCCTGTTTATATAGGCAAGCAAAGATACGTTGTCCATAAAGCAGGTTTAATGATAATAATACACTTTCATTTTGTAGAAGATCTTTGTCTGAAGAAAGCCGTTAGCATTTAATTCAGTTTTGAATGCCTAGTAACACTTCATAGTCTTCTTTGCTGTATCTGCTGATAACGCTTCAGAGTGTTGATGACTTGGTAAAGATGTCTTTGATCAGAGTCAGAGTATGTCTATTTAGGCGTAGATTCTGGTCATCAAACTTCAGTGTGGTCTGGTGGTTTCAGCGTGTACCATAGGTTGCTGATCTTCTAATGCTGATTCCATTATGATGCTAATTCCATTAGAACTTCTGCATATATAAGGCATAATTTTAAGGAGCATAAATGTTCTTTAAATATATCTTAGAAATAAAATTATTCTATGTATTTTGTTATCATCAAAACTTTAACCAAGGGTTGTAGAATCAAACTATGTTCTAACAATCTCCCCCTTTTTGATGATGACAAAAACCAGATTTTTTTAATAAATAATAAATAACAAAAGGTATAGAGTTAAGTAGAAAAACTCCCCCTGAGTTGGTTGCTTCTTTTTAATTCAATGAGTCTTTGAGCATCAGAATCTTAATGTATCTTTCAGCAGAGTTTTGTACCTGTTCAAGCTTTTTAGAATAGAGAATTTAAGTAGATTAGAATGTTTGAGACTTATGTCTCAGTAATCCGTTATTGAAAATATCTTTTTCTTTCTCCCCCTTTTTGTCAGTTATCAAAAATAACACATAATCAGAGCCAAAATGAGTTGATATTAAACACAGAATCAATGATAAGCTCAGAGCTATGTAGAGAATATTACAGAAAAACAAAATTTTAAACATAGGAAAATATAAGAGGGAGGAGGAAGAGGCATGAACAAAGCTTCCAACAAGCCCTTGATCTAGATGTTGGTTTCCTTCTGCTTGGTTAACATGCTCTTGATTTCCGAAATTTTGTCATCTTATTTATCCATTCTTTCCTGCATCAAAATATCAGATCTCTTCAGGTCTTCTAAAGTCTACCTTCCATAGGAGGAAGCTTGAGGATCTTCAGCAACTTAATGCTTCTAAGAGCATTCTGCAATATCTTCTTTTTGACCCAGTTCTTCAGCAGGAATCATTTGCTCTGGAGAATCAGTCAGATTGAGATCTTCTGACTCTGGTTGAACTTTGTCTGCTGGACGATGTTCAGACCAGGGAGTATTGTCCAGAAGCAGAACTTCTTCCTTGAGTAGCTGGCTTAGAACTTGATCTTCAAAAACTTTTAGCAGGTTGCTGAAGTTCTGTTGAACTTGTCCGTAGCTTTGTTCTTGCATTTTATGAGTTTCAGAACATACCTATTTTCTGAAACTTGTCCAAAGATAATCTGATGCAGCAGGATCAATCAGCTCAAGACTAGCTTGCTTCAGTGAAGTTATCCACTTCTGCATTTCTGTTTCAAATATCAATAAACTAGTACCAACATCTGGTGTAGGTTCAGATGGTTTTGGTTTTGGAATGGCTATTTTGTTGGTTATGGCAGCCAGGCGTTCAAAAACAGTTAAATCAATGACAGTTTTGGCATTGTCATTTGGATTAATCTTTGGTGAGGATGTGGGAGAGTCTGGAATGATTATTGGACTTGTTGGGGTGTTTGGTGGAGTTGATTCTAGTGAAGAGGGAATTTGTGGAATACTGATGGTTAGGGGTATACTGATGTTCAGAGGTTCAGTGATTCCAGGAATGGGAATGGGATCAGAATCAACAGTTTGGTTGGATTGATGGTGATGAAGTTCTGGTTGGACCTCAGAAGTTTGTACTTCTGGTTGTAATGGTTCAGGTTGTGGAGAAGGTGGATGAGTTTCTGGTAGTGGAGAGTGTGGAATTTCTGGTTGAGGTGCTTCTGAAATGGTTTCAGAGTTTGGATTTACTAGTATGAGAGTAGATATATGTTGGTCAAAGGTTTCAATATCTGATAGAACTTTTGCAAGTTCTTGTTGTGTTACTTCATTATTTGGATTTGTAGGTAGGGAGTGAGATCCTCTAAGAGTTAAGGTTTCTGAGGGGTCAAATTCAATGTCAAAATCATCAAGTGTTTGTTGAGTAGGGTTTTCTGATTGAGTTGGGATTGGTACAGATGTTAATACAGATACTAAATCTAAAACATTTACAGAAGAAGGATTACCTCTCTTTTTAGCTGCTTTGGGAGTGCGCTGGGATTATCCTTCTACTGCAGCCTTCCTTTTCTTGTTTTTCTTCAGCACAACTTCTGGAGCCTTCTTCTGCAGATCCTGAATGTTTAAATCTGGTGTTGTACCATCTGCCTTGCATGCATCCAGATATCTGACTATTATCTCAGGTTTAGAATCAATTTCCGAGAACATGGGAAAGTTGTCCAGAGGGATTCTTCTACTGGAGATGGTTGCAAAAGAAGTGACATTGGGTTCCTTCTTGATGTTCTCAATGATCTTCATCTTCTTCAGATTCTTTGCATTCAACTGTTTGCCAACAGTAGCTTCTAAAGTGGTGATTTCCTGAGCTTCTGTTAGATGATCAATCAGCTTATTCTCTGTTAGAATATCCGATATGAGCCTTCCTAGGGGTATCCAGTCCCTTTTTGTGCGCTCCTCTTCTCTGGTCTCCTTAACACTAGTCCTTAGATGGTTGAACAACATATGAGCCAGATTCACCTTAATCTTCTGGGAGATGAAGTAGATCAGAAACTGCTGATCAATGTTGATGTAGTCAGGAGAGCTGGTTGGCTTCCTGTGGTTTATGCATCCCAGAATAATCTTAGCCCATATTCTGTGATGGTCTTTTAAATCCCTTATCTTGCTGGAGGGAAGACCCAGAGTGAAGATTTCTCTAGAAATTAGGGCGACATCAGCACATCTTTCAGCCATGTTTATGCATCTTACACCACCACCACTGTAGCCTATCAATCTTGCAATACGGTCTTCAGTTATGACTATCTTCTTCCCCATTATGTATGGAGTAACTTGATGGTTGGAAGATAAAGCATGAATCCAAAATTCCTTTACAAGGATTGGGAACGTTGGACCTACCAGACGTTCAAAGTACTTGTTCCATCCTTGAGCCTTTACTTCTTCAGAGAGATTGGACCCGTTCTCTTGAAGACTGTTAAAGTCCACAATCAATTTTGAGAGTACTTCTAGATTTTTGATGGGCGTGAGAAGAGTTCTGAAGGGTTCTTCATATTGTTCTGAGGAATCTGTTCTCTGAGTACTGGAAGTTGGGTTGCTTGAGGAAGCCATGTTTACACAGAGAGTTTTGAGAAGAAATTGAAAGGATTTTGAGAAAGATGCAAACTGAAATCAATTAGATTGTAGAGAAAGTGAAGGTGAAAGAGTGTATAGAGTGAGAAATGTGTTTAAATAGATTTTGAAAAAGATTTTGAAAACGTAAACGGAAAGAGAGAGAAATAAATTATAATGATTATGAGCATTTAATGATGGCTGATTTTGGGGGATTCAGAAAGATATTGGAACGGTTACCCATGACATGTGTCCCAATGCATCCAATCAGCGCTTTTGACCTTTCAGAAACGTGAACGCGTGTTCAGCCTCAGAAAGTAACTGATGACTGGATGACAACTGTTTTCTTGAGTGAACAACACATTTCTATCTTTAAAATGAAGCGCTCAAATCTTCATGGATAGATTCTGATATAGTCTGTACTTCTAAAGATCTGAAGGCAGATTGATCAGTAGTTCACAGAAAATAACCAAAATTCTGAAAGTTAAGATATGAAAATAAAACTGTTTTATTCTGGGCAAAGCTTCATGCTGAGATGATTCAGAATGAAGTTAAACCTATCTTCAGAAAGAGGTTTTGTAAAGATATCAGCCCATTGATGGTCTGTGTTAATAAATTTTAAATTTAGAATCCCTTTCTGAATATAGTCCCTAATAAAATGATGTTTTATTTCTATATGCTTAGCCCTAGAATGCAAGATATGATTTTTACTAAGACAAATAGCAGAAGTGTTGTCACAGAGGATAGGGATGTTACTCTCAAATATATTGAAGTCCTCAAGTTCACTTTTCTTCCAGAGCATTTGCGTGCTACATCCAACTGCTGCTATGTATTCAGCTTCTGCTATTGATAGAGCTATTGTGGATTGTCTTTTACTGGACCATGAGATCAGATTTTCTCCCAGAAATTGGCAGCTTCCAGAAGTGCTTTTACGTTCTACTCTGTCTCCAACAAAATCAGCATCACAGTATCCTACTAAGCTATAATCACTTGATTTTCTATAAAACAGACCCAGATTAGTAGTACCTTTCAAATACTTGAAAATTCGCTTAACTGCTGTTAAGTGAGATTCTCTAGGATTTGATTGGAATCTAGAACAAATGCAAACACTAAATAGAATGTCAGGCCTTGAATCCGTCAGATAGAGAAGAGAACCAATCATACCTCTGTAGACCTTCTGTTCTACCTTTTTACTTACCTCTTCTTTTTCAAGAATGCGTGTGGGGTGCATTGGAATCCTTGAGGGCTTACATTCTGAGAGATCAAATTTCTTCAGAAGTTCTCTGACATATTTGCTCTGATGAATGTAGGTTCCTTCTGGAGTTTGGTTAATCTGAATGCCTAAAAAGAACTTTAGTTCCCCCATTAGGCTCATCTCAAATTCTGCCTGCATACATTTAGCAAACTCTCTTCCTAGAGAGGGTTTAGTGGATCCAAATATAATGTCATCAACATAAATTTGACATACTAAGATGTCATTCTTAACTGTCTTACTGAACAGGGCTGTGTCCACTTTCCCTCTGGTGAATTCCTTTTCTAATAGGAAGTTACTTAGTCTTTCATACCAAGCTCTGGGAGCTTGTTTCAGACCATAGAGTGACTTCTTTAGTTTGAAAACATATTCTGGATTTTTGGAACTTTCAAAACCAGGGGGTTGGTGCACATAAGCCTCTTCTTCTATATAGCCATTTAAGAATGCACTCTTGACATCCATCTGATATAGAGTGATGCCTTTATTAACAGCAAATGAGATTAAAAGTCTAATAGATTCTAACCTGGCGACTGGAGCAATGGTTTCTATATAGTCTATCCCTTCTTGTTGACTATACCCTTGTGCTACCAGCCGTGCTTTGTTTCTGATGACTTCACCTTGTTCGTTCAGTTTGTTTCTGAACACCCATTTTGTGCCTATGACGTTGAATCCTTTTGGTTTGGGAACCAGATCCCATATGTCATTTCTTGTGAATTGATTTAGCTCCTCCTGCATTGCCAGAATCCAGTCGTTGTCCAGAAGTGATTCGTCAATTGTTGTTGGTTTAATCAGAGAAACAAGTCCCATGAGGGATTCTTCAGAGTTTCTAAAGGTGGATCTTGTTCTGATTGGATCTTCCTTCCTTCCTAAGATTGTTTCTTCTGGGTGATCAATTCTGCTTCTGGATGGTCTTTTCTGGAGTTGATCAACAAAAGGTGTTGGATTGCTTATAGTGACTCTTTCTGATGTTGAGGGGGTGTCTCTGTTGAGATCCTCTGAGTTGTCTTTAGTACCTGTGAGTTCAACCTCCATACCTGCAAGGAATTCATTCTGCTTTGACTTTTGAGAGTCAAGCTTATTATCAAACCGAACACTGATTGACTCTTCAACAATATGTGTTTCTGTATTGTATACTTTGTACCTTCTTGAGCGTTCATAGTATCCTAACATAATGCACTTTTGTGCCTTAGAGTCAAACTTGTTCAAATAATTTTTTGTATTCAAAATAAAACATATACATCCAAATGGGTGAAAATAGGAAATGTTGGGTTTTCTATTCTTCCACAATTCATATGGAGTCTTTTCCAGAATAGGTCTTATGGAGATTCTATTCTGAATGTAACACACTGTGTTTATTGCTTCTGCCCAAAAGGTCTTAGCAACGTTAGTCTCGTTGATCATGGTTCTGGCCATTTCTTGCAATGTTCTGTTCTTTCGTTCTACAACTCCATTTTGCTGGGGAGTTCTAGGACAAGAGAAGTCATGCAGAATGCCTTTTTCATTAAAGAATAATTCAAAGTATTTATTTTCAAATTCTCCACCATGATCACTTCTGACTTTGATGATTCTAAGATCTTTTTCATTCTGAAATTGGTTGCAGAAGGTAACAACCAGAGTGTGACTCATCCTTGTGTCTTAAGAACTTTACCCATGTCCATATGCTATAGTCATCTACGATTACTAACCCATACTTCTTGCCACTGACTGAGGCAGTTTTTACTGGACCAAATAAGTCAATGTGCAGAAGTTCTAATGGCTTAGAGGTGGAAACAACGTTTTTGGATTTGAAAGCAGGTTTTGCAAACTTGCTTTTCTGACATGCTTCACACAGAGCATCTGAATTGAACTTCAAGTTAGGAAGTCCTCTGACCAGATTGAGTTTGTTAATCTGAGATATTCTTCTCATACTAACATGTCTCAATCTTTTGTGCCAGATCCATTGCTCGTTGTTAACAGACAGAAGACATTTTACATTCTGACTTTTCAGTTCAGAAAGTTTGATTTTATAAATGTTGTTTTTCCTCTTTCCATTAAATAGGATAGTCCCATCTTTCTGACTAACAACTTTGCATGAATTTTGATTGAAGATTATATCATAACCGTTATCACTTAATTGACTTATGGATATCAAATTATGCATTAATCCATAAACTAATAAAACATTACTAATAGAGGGAAGATTTCCATTACCTACTGCTCCAGAGCCAATGATCTTTCCCCTCTGATTGCCTCCAAAACCTATGTGGCCTCCAGGCTTAAGTTCCAGGCTTTGGAACATATGCCTTCTTCCCTTCATGTGTCGTGAGCAGCCAGAGTCCAGGTACCATGACTGGTGTCTTTGCTTTGCTGCTAAAGATATCTGCCACATGTATTATTTTATCCTTAGGTACCTACATTTTCTTGGATCCTGATTTGTTAGTTCTACCAAAACTCTGGTTGAATTTTGGTTTGACAGAGTAATCACTACTTGTATATTTTATGTCATGTGTGTGCCCATATATAAAGTGTGAATAAAGTGGAGTACGTTTTATAACTAAATCCATGGCATTTTTTGGTGTAGGAACCTTACCTTGATATCATATCCCTATTCTGCCATTTCTGCTAACTCCATAGATCATTGAAGCCATTTTTCTTTTGTCTATGTTTTTAGCTAGAAACTTCTGAAAGCTGTGATCATACTCTTTGATGATCTCATCAGCATTGCTGGGAGTTTTAGGGATTATTTCCTTCTGAGAGTTTTGCATTTGATTTCCTAATTTTGAAATTTTATCTTTTAACTCAGAATTCTCCAATTTGAGACTCCCAGTCTTATCAGAGTCAGAAGCAAGATTCCTTTTCAGGTTTCTGAATTTGACTCTGATCTGCTGATACCTTTCCAGAATTTCATTAAGGCTTTCAGTTAATTCAGCCTTAGTAAAATTAATAGTAAAGTCAGGGAATACCTCTTCTGTATCTGATTCAGAGTCTGACTCAGAAGCTTCACTGTCTTCAGATACGTTTGCCATGAGAGCTATGTTTGCTCTTTCATCATCTGATTCTGAGTCAGCTTTAGATGTATCAGAATCATCCCATGTAGCCATGAAACTTTTCTTCTTTTCTTTGCCAAACTTCTTTTTGGGCTTCTCCTTCTGAAGCTTTGGGCAATCACTTTTGTAGTTCCCTTGCTCGTTACACTCATAGCAGATGATGTCTTTGTAGTTTGGCTTTTTGTATCCCGAGGAGCCTTCAGATCTTTTGTTTCTAGAGGAGGATTCTGACCTTCTGTATTTAGAGGAAGATTCATTCTGATTTTCTGATCTTCTGGGATTCCTGAACTTCCTTTGCCTCTGCTTCCACAGTTGGTTCACCCTTCTGGAGAGTAGAGACAATTCATCTTCTTCTGATGAGGATCCATCAGAGGTTTCTTCCACAGCCTGCAAAACTTTGGAGTCAAATTTTCTATTAGATTTTAATGCTAATGGCTTACCTTGCTTTTGAGGTTCATCTTCTTCTAGCTCTATCTCGTGACTTCTGAGGGAGCTGATAAGTTCCTCCAGAGAGATTTTGTTGAGATCCTTGGCTAGCTTAAGTGCTGTGACCATTGGCCTCCACTGTTTTGGCAAGCTTCTGATGATCTTCTAGACATGATCAGCAGTGGAATATCCTTTGTCAAGAACTTTTAGACCAGCAACAAGAATTTGAAATCTTGAAAACATAGCTTCTATTGATTCACTATCTTCCATATTGAATGCCTCATACTTCTGAATGAGCGCAAGGGCTTTTGTTTCTTTGACTTGAATGTTGCCTTCATGCGTCATTCTCAGAGAATCAAACATATTCTTAGCAGTTTCTCTGTTTGATATTTTCTCATACTCTGAATATGAGATAGCGCTGAGAAGAATTGTTCTGGCCTTGTGATGATTTCTGAACTCACGCTTTTGCTGATCAGAAATCATTTTCCTGTCAATCTTCTGACCATGTCCATCCACTGGGTGCATGTATCCATTAGTCACCATGTCCCACAGATCAGCATCATGGGCCATAAAGAAACTCTCAATTCTGTCTTTCCAGTAGTCAAAGTTTTCTCCATCAAAGACTGGAGGTTTGCCATTGAATCTGTCCCTTTCTTCATTGTTGTCATTGCTGATGTTTTGACTTGGTCCTGCCATTGTGTTTTTCTGACGCTGGATCTTGTACTGACACGGTTAAGTGTTAAAGCTCAGAACCAGGCGCTCTGATGCCAATTGAAGATGTGAAAAAACACAAGAAGGGGGGGGGGGGGGGGGTTGAATTGTAAAACTTAAAACAAATGGCTTGACAACACAGTATTTTTATCCTGGTTCATTTGATCTCAAACTACTCCAGTCCACCTGTCAAGGTGATTTCGCCTCTCTCCAATGAGGTCTTAATTCACTATTCTCAAAGAATTACAATAGCTACTTTAACAACTGTTAAAGTCTTCTTGAGTACAACCACAATCCGGTTAATCTCAAGGAACTTCTTTTACAAATGAAATGAACAAGTGTATTTTTGTTTTCTTACAAAACTGTATATCACAACTGTGATAATTTACACTAACAATACGCTTGGAATAAAATGACTTTTCTTAAGCTTTGAATATGCGTGGTTTTGATAGCTAGGCAAAATTGAGTGCGTACGTACGTGCTTCTTTTCACAAACAATCCTGTTTATATAGGCAAGCAAAGATACATTGTCCATAAAGCAGGTTTAATGATAATAATGCACTTTCCTTTTGTAGAAGATCTTTGTCTGAAGAAATCCGTTAGCATTTAATTCAGTATTGAATGCCTAGTAACGCTTCAGAGTCTTCTTTTCTATATCTGTTGATAACGCTTCAGAGTGTTGATGACTTGGTAAAGATGTCTTTGATCAGAGTCAGAGTATGTCTGTTTAGGCGCAAATTCTGGTCATCAAACTTCAGTGTGGTCTGGTGGTTTCAGCGTGTACCATAGGTTGCTGATCTTCTGATGCTGATTCCATTATGATGCTAATTCCATCAGAACTTCTGCATATATAAGGCATAATTTTAAGGAGCATAAATGTTCTTTATATATATCTTAGAAATAAAATTATTCTATGTATTTTGTTATCATCAAAACTTTAACCAAGGGTTGTAGAATCAAACTATGTTCTAACAACCTCTAACCTCCTTCTCAATATGAGGAGCTGGCATTTCTTAGATAGCTTTGACTTGGGTGAGATCAAATTCAATTCCTTTTCCAGTGACGACGAAGCCTAAGAGCTTTCCAGACCTTACCCCAAAGATGCATTTGTTGGGATTCAACCTTAGCTTGTATTCTTCAGCCTGTCAAACAGTTTCTGCAAATGAACAAGGTGCTTTTCCTCAGTTTGGGATCTTGCTATCATGTCATCAACATAGACTTCTATCTCATGATGAATCATGTCACGAAATAAAGCTACCTTATCCCGTTGATAAGTTGCACCTGCATTCTTCATCCCAAAAGGCATGACTTTATAACAGAAGGTGCCCCACTGTGTGACAAAAGTAGTCTTCTCCATGTCTTAGGGTACCATTTTGATTTGGTTGTAACCTGAGAAGCCATCCATGAAGGAAAATACCTTGTGTTGAGCAGTGCTGTCAACTAAGACATCAATATGCGGTAGTGGGAAGTCATCTTTGGGGCTCTCCCTATTTAAACCCATGTAGTCTACACACATACGGACCTTACCGTCTTTCTTTGGTACTGGAACAACATTTGCAACCCATTAGGGATCTGACGTCACTGCCAAGAAACCTGCATTAAACTGTTTCATTACTTCAACCTTGACCTTCTCATACATATCAGGACGCATGCGACAAACCTTTTGTTTGATCGGAGAACAACCCTCTTTCATTGGTAGACGATGAACCACGATATCAGTATCAAGCCCCGATATGTCTTCATATGACCAAGTGAATACCTCAACATATTAATGCAACATCTGAACCAATATGCTCTTGACACTGCCTTCCAAGTTGGCCCTGATCTTGACTTCCTTTTTATCTGACTCAGTACCCAAGTTTATCACTTCGACTAGTTGTTCATGCGGTTGGATGACCTTTTCCTCTTGTATCAAGAGTCTGGTGAGTTCTCCAGGTATATCACAATCTTCTTCACCTTCTTATTCGGCTTGATAGATTGGATTTTCGAAGTCATAATCGGCAATAGCAGGATTATTGTCAATGAGATCCAGAGTGGATGTGGATCTGCAAATATGTGTGTGTGCATGTAAGGTCACATGGCTATTTTGAAAATGCAGTAAAGTAAAAGAAAGACAAGGAGCATAAAATTTGAATGCAAAATTGTTCAATGTTTTCATTAAATAAACATATGATATATGAAATGACAACCCTTAAAAAACGGTCCATTGTGCTCCGGGCAAGGCACATGGTTTAAAGTTATTGTTTTGAAGGAAATTATACATATAAAGTTCTTAAAGCAATAAAAACAGGAAATAGCAATTACTCCTGGTTGAAGGAGATTGAGATGAAGTCTTTGGTATTCCAGTTATTGAGTCCACCATCAGCAGTTGGGAATATCTAGTTTTCCAAGTCACTATCACTATCAGTGTCTTCCAGTGCATTGACTTCATTGTTGATAATATGAAGAGGTGGTCCACCAGCATGAGCACGTCGAACCTCTTTCTGAGCCTTTGAAGTAAAACCCAACCCAAATTTGTCAGATTTGTAGGGGATGTCAGGAAGTTGTCTCAAAATAGTGCAACCTCCATCTTCTATAACAACCCTGGAATCCTTCAGAGAGGCCATTCTTGGTGTGTCCTTAGTAGTCTTAGGAGTAGCAGGCATAACTTTAGAAACATAAATCGTTGGAGGGATTACCTCAAATGCTTGACAGGGGGTTTCAATGAATTTGACATCCATTTCAACATATTTGAAAGAATTAAAATGACTAGCCATATATTCTTCCTCTCCAAAGACTGTGACAACCTTCCCTTTCATTGGGTATTTCAGCATCTGATGTAATGTAGAGGTAACCGCACCTTCCCCATGAATCCATGGGCGTCCGAGCAAGCATGAATAGGCCAGGCGGATATCCATTACATAAAATGTTGAATTGAAGACTTGAGATTCCACCTTGATCAGAATATCAACCTCCCCGTGGATAATCCTTTTTGAGCCATCGAAGGCTCTTACAACAATAACGCTAGGTTTCAGCACCATCCCTTCATAGTCCAATATGTCCAAAGCACCTTTAGGTAAAATATTGAGGGAGGACCCAATATCTGCTAACACATGCGCCAGAGTCATGCCTTTGCATTCAATAGAAATGTGCAGAGCTTTGTTATGATTCTTCCCCTCCAGAGTTAAATTTGCATCATAAAATCCCAAGCTATTATCAGCAGTTAGGCTTGCAACACAATTCTCAAATTGATCAGCAATGGTCTCTTGAGGTACATGGGCATTTCTTAGGAACTTCAACAAGGCTTGGGTGTTTTACCCCAAAATTTTCCCTCCCTTTTCTCAATACACTTCTCAAAAAGATCCCCAATGGCTCAAGCTTGCACAAGTCTTGACTAGGTCAAACCACCTCCTAAGCACTGAGACCCCAAATTAGGGTTTTGATTTTCTTAAGGACAATTTGACTTCTGATGCTTCCAATGACTTTCATGGTTTATTATAGACATCCAAGATTTCTCATACCATGTTTCAAGTCCTGCATCTCAAAATTGCTCGGTCAATTGCTCAGATGACTGAAAATCAGTTGTATTGGTTAAAAAGTCAATTGTAGACAACTTGCAGTCAAACTTCAAGAGTTTTGACCAATATCAACATTTTGAAGTCATATTCATCAATTGATCAAGTTTGGATCATAATTCCTCAAGAAAAGTGTTCAAATCATCAGGCAAAATTGTTAAAATTAGGGTTTTGACTGAGAATGACTGATTAGTGACTTTTGACCTAGTACGTGACCTAATCACTTAAAGCATGATCTCAAGGGTTCAAACACAACATTTTGACCTAATTTCATGACTCAAATCCTTTCTCAAGATCAATTGATTGATAGTTGAAATTTGATCAACTGATGAAAAATCAACTGATACACAAAAGTCAAACTTTGATGTTTTGGTCAAAATTGAGTTTCAAAAGTCAAGATTCATCAAGACATTAAAAAATATGAAGCTTGATCATCAAGGAATCAAAACAAGTCAAAATATGAAGCTAAGAGAATCGAATACAAGAAGTTAGGCATCCATTCTTGAATTACAAGTCATTTTTGTGATGAACACTTCACCAGAACCCTAACCTATGCTGTATAATCTTACTTTGCAGGCTTCTAACTTGTGATTCACTCCATAATTAATTGATTACACAAATTTTATAGCTTTGATCCAAGCATTTGAGCCATTATCCGAGTTACATTTCCATTTATGCACAAAGGTAACACTTCCATTTTGGAAAAGCAAGATTTATTGCAAAAGTCAATGCATTGAGCCTCTAACTTGTTTCTTCTACACACCAAACCTAAAATATCATAAGGAGCATGCTTAAAGTGATCAACCACTCTACAAGTTCTTGTACCATACCTTGGAACTATGTTTATCAAGTTGCTTCAAAAACAAGGAGAAAAACCCATAACATGTGATATCTTGTTTCTGATCCCATCATGTTTCCAAACCTCTTGCCTATAAATAGAAGAGTCATTTGCAACCTAACACACAATTTTGCAAGCCTGAAAACCCTCTCAAACTCCCCTAAGCCAGAAATTGCCTCAGAACACCACTTTGTGCAGATTCTGACCTTACACCTCCATCTCACAAATCACTCATGCGTTCTTCCTCAAAATCAATCACAAAGAATCTCTATATCATTTAGAACCTAACCAAACACCTTTTACACGACTGTAACACCTCCATCACCATCCTCCATTTTCAAAATTAGTAACCTGCACATTGACTTCTCTAGGACATTACAGCCACTCTCAGCTCAAGCTAAGCATTGCATTAGCTTCCTAGAGGTTCAAGGAAGCTAACCAGATCATTAAAACATCTTGGTGATTGCTTAAACTCAAAACAGGATCTCCATCTACAAGGTGAGTTTTTTGAATTTCTATCTCTTCATACACGCATCATTTGGCTTTGATTTTCAAAGATAAAATGTAGACATTATAGCCCTGGAACTAACAATGTCCTTAGAATTCATTTATATTGCCCGAGTAGTGTGAATTTTAAGCTTGAACTTTATGAAAAAAGTAGGTCACATTTAGTACCAAGTGAAATTCATGCTCATCTTTGATCCATTGTTTAAGTTGTTTACATATTTAGAATCATGGTGTAATTTCTAACAAGTTTGATGTTTACACTTTTGAGAATGGTTGAGAAATGAACAAGATATGAAATTTGAAAATGGTGTTCAAGGTTGGCACGAGGTTAGGGATGAAGTTGTCTCTAGGAAGAAGATTGAAATATATACCAGATGTATAGCCACCCCAGTGGTAGATCGAGCGCGCATAAGACTTGGAACTATAGGGACATGGGTTCGAGCCCCAGTGGTACCCTTTTGTGATTTTTCATAACATTTTGTTTCTTTTTTTATTTGTCAACGCACCTGGGCTTGCACATCCTAGGGCCTGCATCCATTTTACTCACCATCACCCCCTGGATACTTCATACTACACAGCCCATTACATTTTATTTTGTTTTCATTTTTTTTATTTCGAAAAAACAGATATTGGGCCTAATTCTTTTTACTAGTTTCTAACACCCTGTTTACTTTCTAACCCCTGGCCCATGTTTTTATTATTTTATTTTTATTTGTATTTGTATTTTTTATTTTACTATTATATTTATTTAAATTCCTTAATAAAAAATATGAAAAATATTATCTTTTTAAATAAAACCCCAAAAATATTTTCTTAACAAATTAATTTCCATTCTTAATAAAACTAATTTAGACTTAGGTTTTGATTTCAATTTTCTCTTTTATTTAAATTCATTTAAACTCTAGGTTTTTTTAAACTCTTTGTAATTGATTAGTTTAATTAAGATAATTAAAACCTTTTAAACCCAAAAAACCATAAAAACATTTTACTTTCATGTTATCTTTATATTCTTGTATATTTTATTTTGCATTATTCAATTTGGTTGTAATAGTAATTAGGTTTTAATTGCTTTCATCCCCGTTTGTAATTTGTATCCCCCATCCCTTAAAATGATGTAATAGTGTAGAACTTTTAAATTCCGTAATTTATCGCTTTCCATATTATTGCTAGTAAATTAGGGTTTGTATGGCAAGACTTAAAATCAATACTAGATAACCCTAATTCAAGACAAAATAAATGAAAACAACACACTTCTCACACATGCACCTTTAGGGTTAACTCACACTTATTGCCTTAGATTAAAACAGTCATGTCCCTCAAACATGGGATATTATAGCAAAAAACCCTCGATTACAAGATCGTAGTCCCTCGATGACCCTTCGATGTTGCCTTCGGTAAACGATCTTAGTCCCTTGCAACAAATTTCTAAGGTATCCTACAATGTTACCTTCTATGACTGTACGGTGACCCACGCATGTCCCTTCACATCCAATGATAAGGTTTCTTACGAACTAATGGTAAGATAACACTATCTAAAGGAGGAGGAAAAGAACAAAGACTTTATTTTGGGTAGGTAGAACGCTCGTAGTTGTTTGCTCATAAATATTTCAAAATAAAACATCTTTCAAGCACACCAACACCTTTCATGAAATATTTTCAAAAGTCAACACTTTGTATACATTCTTATAGAGACGAGAATTATTACAAATTTTTCCTAAACAAAGGCACTTTTCAAAAATACTTTCAAACAAACACAAACACATTTCACAAAGCATTTTCAAAGTGATCTAGCAACTAAGAGCCTGTAGATAACTACATATCAAAAGGGTTCTAACACCTTCCCTTTTCATAACTTACCCCCTGAACTCAAGAAAATTCTCAAAAGATCTTTCCTGTTCTTTTCACCATTTCCTTTATTGGATAAAAGAAAAGTTGGTGGCGACTCTTGCTATCCGCAACAATTACGATAAAATGCAAAACACCCAAGTCAGTTCTCCCACCATATTACAGAATTGGTGACTCTGCTGGGGACAATTAAAAGTGGGGTTACCTTAGAGATTAGTTGATATTTAAAATGCTTTCATTGTTTGACTTGCTTGCTTTACTCTTAAAAGGGTGTTTGGGTTTTGTATAGATCCTCTAACTGGATCTGTGAGGAATTATTAGGTAAGTAGAAATAGATTATGGAGGTTGTACGGCATAGACCGATATGGTTGAAACAATGGCTACGTTAGTGTGACACATTTGTTGGTATCGGTATCCCTTGTGGCGAATCAAGGAGAATATAGGGCCGATGTGTGGTGTCATGAAGCACTAACTGACCGTAGGTCAATGTGTTCTTTTGTTTGTGATTAAATATTCATGACATCATAAACATCATAACATCATAGCATTCTCACTAACAATTTCAAGGATCAAGGAATTTATCTTTTTTCTGTTTTGTAGGATATGGCTTCCACTCGCAGAAATGCCATCCAAATCAGCTTCATGAAAGTGCCTCCTCAACTCCAAGAGTTAGAATCATGGGTTCCTAAAGATTCATCCTTCACCAAAAGATATGGTCGACTTCTCGGTTTGGCTACCTCAAGCTTTCAAGAAGAAATGATGTGTGTGCTCTTTAAATTCTTTGATCTTATGCATCATTACTTTACCTTTCCCGATTATCAATTGGTGCCTACATTGGAAGAAATCTCTGAACTACTAGGATTGCCTATGTTTGATCAAATACCATTCACCAGTTTATATGAAACTCTAAAGCCTGAAGTTATTACCAAAGCCTTGTATTTGAAGAGATCCGACATTGTAGAAAATTGGGAAACAAGGAGTAGAGTCAATGGCCTTCTAGCCAAGTTTATGTTAGAGAGGGTTCGACTGTTTTGGGAAGATTTGAACTTTCAAGCTTTTGAGGATGTCTTGGCCCTTCTAATCTATGCTTTGATTCTATTCCCTAATCCATACCAACTCATAGATGTGAGTGTCGTCAAGGTTTTTCTTTCTCGTAACCTCGTGCCTACCCTGCTCGAAGACATTCTACATTTTTTTCACACTCACACCATGAAGAAGAGAGGGAATCTTTTGTGTTGCACCCCATTGCTATCTAGGTGGTTTATTTCACACCTACCTCGATCAATATTAAAGAATGAACAAGGTTTTACGTGGTCTCAAAGGGTAATGTTGCTCTCTCATTCAGATATATATTGGTTTCCCCGATCCCTAGAGGATGTTACCATCATTAACCATTGTGGAGAGTTCCCTAATGTTCCACTCTTGGGAATTATGGGAGGTGTCACTTATAATCATTCTCTAGAATTACAATAGTTTGGGTATGCATGAAGAGATGGTCCCTACGATGCTCTCATCCAAGGTTTGGTATTTGACTACGAGGGTGATGTCCAAGGTTATCGTCAAAGGTTTGTATGAGCTTGGGGTATGGTAAACAAGGTTGATAGCAAGACTCTAGGGCATAAAAATTCCATACCTCTTGAGCCTTACCTCAAATGGGTACGAACTTATGCTCAAAGTCTCATGATGCCATACCCAGCCATCCTACCCATAATTATGGAGCCCGTAGCTGAGGGAGACACTCCTTATGTTATTCTCCATCCTGAAATGCCTACCGAATTTGAGGAATTGAAGAGATCATGGATTCAACTCAAGGGAGAACGAGATACATTCGAAGCTCGATTTTATGCAAACGAGAAGGAAGTGTTGGAGCTTACAAGGTAACTTCACGAGGAGCAAAGCCTAAATTCCCACATTGTACCAAAGAGGATATGTTCATGGGAGACTTGAGTCTTTTTTGTTTTAGGAGTTTATTTTGTCGTCTCTGTAAGACCTTTTTACCTTTTTTCCATTGTAAGCCCAAGAGGCATTTGTAATTCTGGAACTTATTAATGCAATTGATGTTTTTGTCTTCTCTTTGTCTAGGAAAATTTAAATTCCTTAAAGTCCATGAAAACATTGCATCCACATAACATGCATCATATCATAAGCAGGTTTTCCGACACAGGTTTCCTCATCTTTTTACTGTTTATTTCAGTATAAGATGGATCTCGAGCAAACCGTCAAGGACTTGCAGACTCAACACTCTCGGTTTCAAGAGACTCTGCTCAACTTATAAAAGGGTAAGCAAGAAATAGTGATGCTTCTAGTCACGAATAAAAAGACCAAGAAGAAAGTTGTAATCAACATGGGGAAGAGGTTCAAAGGCCCTTCCCGACAAGTTCAAATTGAAGATGTTTCCTCTGAGGAGGATGATAATCAAGATGAAGATGCTAGAAGCACTCGTGCTAGAGATGGAAACAATTAAATCTCTGAAGACGAGGATTATTCTGATGAGAAATACCCACCAGCCGACGACAAATACAAGCAGCTAGAAGATAGACTAAAGGCTGTAGAGATCCAAGTTGTGCCTGCCTTGGACTTTGGATACTTGGGTTTGGTACCTGGTTAGTCATCCCCCACAAATTCAAAATCCCTATCTTTACCAAGTACGGTGGTGTCTCACATCCAAAGATTCATCTAAGATCATACATCCGTAATATTCAGCTGCACACCGTTGATAGGAAACTATGGGTGCACTTTTTTCAAGAGAGTCTATCGGGAACACAGTTGGAGTGGTTTTACCAATTGGAAGGGGATAATATTCATACTTGGGAGGATTTGGTTGCTTCCTTTTACCACCAATATCAATATAACGCTGATCTTGCACCAACTCGGTGCAACTACAAGACATGACCATGGGTTTAAATGAGGGCTTTAAGGAATACGCCAAAAATGCAAAGACTTGGCTGGCAGGGTGTAGCCATCTTTAACTGATATAGAATTAGTGGACATGTTTATGGGAACACTGACTTGTAAAATCAAGCTTCACAAATAAGCTTTTGTTTTGATGAAGACAAACCATGGCTAACAAAGAAGGAAAATATTTTGATCAAGCATCTAAGGATAATATCTTCACTCAAAGCTCTTAACAACTTTAAAGGTATAATAATATTATCTACTTTGATCTTAAGATATAGATGCTCAAAAATGAAAAAGAAATGTTTAAGAATCATTACCCAAGCTTTTCAAAGATAAAATTTCATTTTTCTTCTGCATGCAATCGATTTACATCTTAGTGCAATCGATTGCACACTTCAAAATTTCAGATCTTTTGCTTCTGTTTCTTTGTTCAATTGATTTACATTCCTATGCAATCGATTGCATACTTAAAATTTTCAAAATTTTTGCTACTGACTTTGCATGCAATCAATTACATTGTTAGTGCAATCGATTGCACTCAGTTGATTTTTGCTACTTACTTTGCATGCAATCGATTACATTGTTAATGCAATCAATTGCACTATTAAAGATTTTGAAAAAATAGCTATTAAAAACCTTGTGCAATCGATTTACACCAAGGGTGCAATCGATTGCATACTACACGAATTTGAAAAATAACAGTTTTGTTCATCCATTTTCATCATGCCTTTTCATTACATCTTTTCACTCAAACTTGGCATTTGTTCATGATACATTTCCAGATCTTCATGATGTTTCAAAATGGTGTTATGAACATATAAATACTCAATTTCAAATCCAGATATAACACCTTCTTTCATAAATATTTTCTGAACCTTCAAAATACAAACTCAAGCATTCTTCATTTTCATGCAAAAGTTTTCTGCACATTTTCATACATTAACAAATAGAAAAATTTGAGCAAATATATCTTGAGTCTTTGTACAATATTATTATTGAAAGAAGAAGATTATACATTGTCAAATCACTCTAAGTGATCAATATTACTCTACTCACTCAAACTCACAAATTGATATTTACTTACTTATTTTCCAGGATTGTTGGAATTAAGTTTAAGTGTTTTTGTTGAAATCTTGTTTTTCCAAGTTGTTGGATACAAGTGTAGTTACATTGAGAGGATTGTTCTCATAGGTAACTTAGTGAAAATCCAAGAGGATTGTTCTTGGTCCAAGAGGATTGTTCTTGGTTTGGTTGGTAGTTCTTGTTTAAGTTTGCCATAATAAGGAAATCTCTTTCATGTTGAAAGGGGACTGGAGTACTCTCGGACTGTGAGGGGAACCAGGATATATCGCCCGTGTCTCTTTATTTTTCTGCATTTTTAAGCTTTCCTAAACTCACTTATAACCATAAAAATAAGAACCATCATTACTAAAAACCAGAATTTTTAAAGTACCTAATTCACCCCCCCCCCCCCCCCCCCCCCCCCCTCTCTTAGGCGCACTTCGTACTTACAATTGGTATCAGAGCAGGTTATAGGTAACCTGCTCCTAAAAGATCCAGAATGGCTTCCGCAAATCATAATCCCATTTTCAGAGATGGTGGTAGTAACAATAAGCCTCGTCTATTTTGTGTTGAATATTTTGACTTCTGGAAAATACGCATGAAGGCGCATCTAGAAGCACAAGGAGAAGAAATATGGGATGCTGTCGAAAATGGTCCATTTATCCCTATAACGGTAATCAATGGTGTTGGCTCATCAAAGCCTAAAACTGCATGGGACGATGATGATAAGAAGAAAGTTCTCTATGACAAAAAGGAAATAAACCTTCTTCAAGGAGCACTTAGCATTGACGAATTCTTCCGTGTCTCGGCATGCAAAACAACAAAGGAAATATGGGATACCTTGGTACAAACTCATGAAGGAATGGTTGAAGTAAAAATATCAAGACTAAATACCCTAATTCAAGAATACGAACTATTTAGAATGCATCCCGGAGAAACCATTCTTGACTTACAAAAGAGATTTGTGCACTTGGCAAATCATCTAAGTGCTCTTGGTAAAACTTTGACGAAACATGAATTGAATCTGAAAGTACTTAGGTCCTTAACTAGGGAATGGCAACCAAAGGTAACCGCAATTTCATAAAATAAAGTATCTCCAACATGACATCCGCAACATTATTTGGAAAAATTCAAGAATACGAAACGGAACTCGGAAGACTTGAAAAGCATGAAAATCAAGAGAAGAAATCCAAGAATATTGCTTTGAAGATAGACTCCAAGGAAGTTGAAAAGGAAAACAATCCAGAAGAAGATGAAAACTTCATGCTTCTTGTTAAAAGGCTTGGTAAGTTCTTCGATAGAAATGACAAACCTTTTTCTCATTCAAAAGGAAAGAAACATTTTCAGAAAAAGGAAGGCTCCACATCAACACAAGAAATCACATGTTATGAATGTGGTAAGCAAGGTCATATCAAGCCGGATTGTCCAAAACTCTCCAAGAAAGGTGGCTTCAAAAGCAAGAAGGGATTCAAGAACAAAAAGGCTTATGTCGCATGGGAGGATAATGAAATAAGTTCCTCATCCGATTCCGATAGTGATGAAAGTGAAAATCTAGCATTGATGGCCTCACACCATTCCAATGATAAAGACAATGAGGTTAGTAATGAATTTTCTATTTTTGATAGTGACGCGCAAGGTGCTATAGATGAACTATTGAATGAATGCAAAATTCTGTATAAAACCATCTCATCACAAAAGAAACAAATTTCATCCTTAGAAGAAAAATATGTTTCAATGGAAAAAGATTTCAAAGAAGAAAAACAAAAATCAAGTGATGAACAAAAACAGAATTTTGTATGCAAAAATTGTGATTCACTCTCTTTCCAAATTGTCCAATTAAAAAGAGTCATTGAAAGATATGAAAAAGGGAAAATTGGATTGGAAGGTGTTCTTAGCCAACAAAGATACTCAAATGATAAAAGTGGACTTGGATATTCAAAGTTTTCAAAACCAAGTTCTAACAAAACTATCTTTGTTAAGGCAAGTGATCAATCTTCCAAAGAGAAAGTGAACAAACCTAAAATAGTTCATCACTATCCGAAAAAGAAAACATTTTCTAAGAAGAAATCTTATCTTTCTAGATATAGAAGTAACTTTGAACCTACTTGTTTTTATTGTGCTATTAAAGGCCATACACCTAATGCTTGCTATGTTAGAAACTTCAGTGTGGCAAGAGGGCATTATGTATGGGTAAAGAAAGGCACTAATTATGAAGGATCCAAAGCAACTTGGGTACCTAACAAAACTTAATTTGTTTTGCAGGTATGCTTGAAGACCACATGCAATCTTTGGTATCTTGATAGTGGTTATTCAAAGCATATGACAGGAGACATAAACCAATTTTCACATCTAGCGCTAAAGGCCAAGGGTTTTATCACTTATGGAGACAATAGTAAGGGAAGAATCCTAGGCAAAGGCAAAGTTGGTACTCCACATTTCACATCCATTGAAGATGTTCTTTATGTTGAAGGACTAAAGCACAATCTTCTAAGTATTAGCCAACTTTGTGACAAAGGCTTCAAAATCAAGTTCACCAAGGATGAATGTTTGATAGAAGACAAAGTCACTCATGAGGTTATACTTCAAGGTAAAAGAATCAATAATATATTCATGATTTCCCTTGATGATCCATCTTTGAAGGTTAAATGTATCATGGCGAACAACGATGATTCATGGCTTTCGCACAAAAGAATTGCTCATATTCATATGGAACACTTGAATAAATTAATCGAGCATGATCTTGTCATTGGATTGCCTAAGAAAAATTTCATCAAAGATAGACTATGCGATGCTTTTCAAAAAGAGAAACAAACTAGATCAACTTTCAAATCTAAGAATGTGGTGTCCACTACAAGTCCACTACAATTGTTACATATGGATCTATTTGGTCCATCGAGAACAAGGAGTTTCGGAGGTAATGTATATGCTTTGGTTATTGTTGACGATTTCTCTAGATATACTTGGACATTCTTTTTAGTGCAGAAAAGTGATGCATTCAAGGCGTTCAAGAAGTATGCTAAACAAATTCAAAATGAGAAGTCTCTAACAAATGCCTCAATAAGGAGTGACCATGGCGGAGAATTCCAAAATGCTCCTTTTGAAGAATTCTGTGGAGAACATGGAATATCTCACAACTTCTCGGCACCGAGGACTCCACAACAAAATGGAGTGGTTGAAAGAAAGAATAGGTCTCTTGTGGAACTTTCTAGAACAATGCTTAGCGACTCAAACCTTCCAAAATACTTTTGGGCGGATGCGGTAAGCACGACATGTTTTGTTAGAAAAAGAGTTAACATTAGACCAATCTTAAAGAAATCTCCATATGAAATTTTCAAAGGGAGAAAACCAAACATTGCTTTCTTTCATATCTTTGGGTGCAAATGCTTTGTCCTAAACAATGACAAAGATAATTTGGGTAAGTTTGATGAGAAATACGATGAAGGTATTTTCCTTGGTTACTCACTCTCTAGTAAAGCATATAGAGTATACAACAAAAGAACTTTGACTATTAAAGAATCTATGCATGTTTCTTTTGATGAATCTAACCCCTCCAAGGAGGATAATATTGTTTGTGATAATGATGATGAAATTTTAGAAGGTCCTCAAGAAAATTCTTTGAAGGATCAACCCATTCAACTAGAAGAATCACCTCAACAAGAATCGAATCTCAATGATCTACCAAAAGAATGGAGAACTCATATAGATCATCCTATTGATAAAGTAATTGGTGATATAAGTCAAGGCGTGTCTACAAGATTAAATCTAAAGGATGCTTGCCTAAACATGGCGTTTGTCTCTCAAATTGAACCTTCCAAAGTTGATGAAGCTTTAGGCGATGACCAATGGATCATAGCTATGCAAGAAGAATTGAATCAATTTGAAAGGAATCAAGTTTTGGAACTCGTTTCTAGGCCAAGCAACAAACACATTATTGGGACAAGATGGGTGTTCAAAAACAAACTTGACGAGAATGGAATAATTGTTCGCAACAAAGCAAGATTGGTAGCACAAGGCTATAATCAAGAAGAAGGAATAGAATGTGAAGAAACTTTCGCTCCAGTTGCAAGGTTAGAAGCTATTCGTCTCTTACTTGCCTATGCTTGTTCATTAAATTTTCAGCTTTTCCAAATGGACGTCAAAAGCGCATTCTTGAATGGATATATCACTGAAGAAGTATATGTTAAGCAACCCCCGGGTTTCGAAGACTTCAAGAATCCATCTCATGTATTTAAATTAAGAAAAGCGCTCTATGGACTGAAACAAGCACCAAGGGCATGGTATGATCGTTTAAGCAACTTCTTATGCGAAAAAGGTTTCGAAAAAGGCAAAGTTGACAAGAATCTGTTTATCAAGAAAATCAAAGACGACACTTTGCTAGCACAAGTCTATGTTGATGACATCATCTTCGGTTCTTCAAATCAAGAAATGTGTGAAGAATTCTCATCAATGATGCAAGGCGAATTTGAAATGTCCATGATGGGTAAAATGAACTATTTTCTTGGACTTCAAATCAAACAACTAAAAGATGGCATCTTCATCAACCAATCCAAATATTGCAAGGAACTCTTGAAAAGGTTTGACATGGATAACTGCAAGGAAATGTCTACACCAATGGGTTCTGGTTCTTATGTTGATCAAGATGAATCAGGTGTTTCCATCGACATCACTAAATATCGAGGTATGATTGGCTCCTTATTATATTTGATGGCAAGTCGTCCTGACATAATGTTTAGTGTTTGTCTCTGTGCCCGATTTCAAGCTAACCCAAAGGAATCTCATCTCACGGCGGTAAAGAGGATCGTGAAGTATCTCAAAGGAACAACGAATGTCGGATTGTGGTATCCTAAAGGTAGTGTCTGCAACTTAATTGGTTATTCTGACGCGGATTATGCAGGATGTAAAACAGATAGAAAGAGCACAAGTGGTACTTGTCACATTCTTGGTAATGCATTAGTATCACGGGCCTGCAAGAAACAAGCATGTGTTTCTCTAAGCACGACCGGAGCTGAATATATTGCAGCGGGTAGTAGTTGCGCTCAAATCTTGTGGCTAAAACAACAACTTCGTGACTACGGACTCGATCTAGGGTGCATTCCTCTAAGATGCGACAACACCAGTGCAATCAACATCACAAAGAATCTCGTCATGCATTCAAGGACTAAACATATAGACATTCGACATCATTTTCTCCGTGATCATGTTCTTCAAGGAGATGTCGAGGTAACCTTTGTAGATACTCATAATCAGCTTGCCGATATCTTCACCAAACCCTTTGCGAAAGAACCTTTCTACAAAATTCGTCGAGAGCTCGGCATACTTGACGAACGCGACTTATAAGGTGCATTCTACCCTTGATATAACTTTTATATATGTTTTATACATGCTATATATGAATCTATGTTATGTGATACTTAAATTTTCAAGAAAAATTTGGTTTTGGACAATTTTTGTTGGTGCAAATCGATTGCACAAAGAGTGTAATCGATTGCACAAAGATTTTTTTCTATTCTGTCTGTTCCGTTTCTTGTGCAAATTGATTGCACCTTTAATGCAATCGATTGCACTATATGCGTTTTTGCTTAATTTTTTATTCTGTTTGTGTGAAAATCGATTGCACATGGTATGTCAATCGATTGCACGTACTGAAATTAGCTTTTATAACAGAAAATTAATGTTGGTCAGAATTCCTCTCTCATATTCCCAAGACAAATACACTTCAATTCTAATAACTCATTCCCTACCTACCTAAATCACTTCTAAATCTCTCCCACAAAATCTTTCTCTCTCACAAAAACTAAAAAATCCAAAACCCTAAAACTCCATATCCATGGCTTCAAGAACAAAGAGAAAGGCTTCAGTTTCAGATAAAGGGAAAAAGAAGATTGATTCAACATCCAATCCACTGCTTTCAACTCTCACCGAAGAGCAAGAAGTCATATTTATCAAAGACTTTCAAAGGAAAATTATATCCAACCCCAAGTATGGTATACTCTCCACCTTTCCTCAAGAATGTTTTTCCTTTCAGAACGATCTAGCTGCTTATGGTCTGGAACCATTGATTTCTTCGTACGGTCCATACTGTCCGTTCTCTCTAACTCCTCAGGTTGTTGGTGAGATCTTGCATATTCCTTTCATTGGAAGCTCCCTATATTATCCTAAAAACGAGATATGGGATGGCTATCAGAAAAAGGGATTCTTTTACAGCATTGGGCGGTTAAGTGAAGCTGAATTTCGCGCCATACGGATTCGTGGTCTTGGCGGAGTAATTCCATCCAGAGACTCCTAGAGTGCAGGTAACCTCCATATAGACGATCGCTTATATCATTATTTTTTGGTCTATATACAATTTCCAAGATATGAAAACCATTGCACGGTTTTCGACTTCGAGATGCAGCTTATTTATGCAAGGAAGAAAGGAGTAAATGTAAATTGGGCAAGAATGATCATGATACATATGCTGAGAGTGGATGAAAAGTCTAAATTCCTTCCATATGCTTATTTTATCACTTTGATTATGGAGGAATTTGGTGTGGATTTTCGTGGTTTTGAAAAGGTGGATATGGATCCTAATCTAAACAAAATTTTAATTAAGAATTTTGATTCAAGAACGGGCGTACATTTTAATCCGGAGACAAATACCATCACCTACATTGGTGAAGATGTTGTTGGCAATGAAGATAATGACCAAGAAGTTGAAGGCGGTGAAGCTATGCCTCCTCCTCCTACTGCTCACTCTGGTCCAAGCAATCAAGAGCTCATGGACTACATGTCTCAACAGTTTGCTTCTATGAACACTAATATCAACAATCAATGGAGTGCAATCAACGACTCCACTACAACCCGGATATATGATTTTCGCTCGGATGTGAACCAACAATTCTCGTACCTTTATTCTCACCTTCATATCCCACCATACGACCCCAATAACCCAGCTGCACCTCCTCCACATTACACAGAACCTCCACTTCAACAACAATTCCCGAACCAAGGCTCATGGTCTTACAACCATCCAGACATTCATCACCCTTAATGTTCTGCCTGACTATTTCTTTTCTGTTATGTTATTGTCTTGCTATTTCAATGTTTCGTTTGTTTAATTTTCTGTGTGTAACTCTTAAACAATGTGTGTTAATGTTTTAAATTCTATAATTTTTGTCTATATATTGCTCTATTATTATTTGCTTTAGGCATCTTTCCCTTCTTTTTGATAATGTCAAAGGGGGAGAAATATGTATGGTAATTTATGCTTATATTTCCTGTGTCTTAACTTTGAAGGTACTCTCCAATCAAGATGAAGAATTGCAAAGGATTCCAACCCTCTCCTACATACGGGGATTTTTGCATCTTAGGGGGAGAAGCTCTTCCAGAAAGTAAATCGCATAAAGAAAGATTGTTTGTCATCATAAAAAAGGGGGAGAATGTAAAATCAAGCTTTATAAATAAGCTTTTGTTTTGATGAAGACAAACCATGGCTAACAAAGAAGGCAAAGATTTTGATCAAGCATCTAAGGATAATATCTTCACTCAAAGCTCTCAACAACTTTAAAGGTATAATAATATTATCTACTTTGATCTTAAGATATAGATGCTCAAAAATTAAAAAGAAATGTTTAAGAATCATTACTCAAGCTTTTCAAAGATAAAATTTCATTTTTCTTCTGCATGCAATCGATTTACATCTTAGTGCAATCGATTGCACACTTCAAAATTTCAGATCTTTTGCTTTTGTTTCTTTGTGCAATCGATTAAAATTCCTATGCAATCGATTGCATACTTAAAATTTTCAAAATGTTTGCTACTGACTTTGCATGCAATCGATTACATTGTTAGTGCAATCGATTGCACTCAGTTAATTTTTGCTACTGACTTTGCATGCAATCAATTACATTGTTAATGCAATCGATTTCACTCTTAAAGATTTTGAAAAAATAGATGTTAAAAACCTTGTGCAATCGATTTACACCAAGTGTGCAATCGATTGCATACTGCACGGATTTGAAAAATAACAACTTTGTTCATCCCTTTTCATCATGCCTTTTCATTGCATCTTTTCACTCAAACTTGGCATTTGTTCATGATACATTTCCAGATCTTCATGATGTTTCAAAAGGGTGTTATGAAAATATAAATACTTAATTTCAAATCCAGATCTAACACCTTCTTTCATAAATATTTTCTGAACCTTCAAAATACAAACTCAAGCATTCTTCATTTTCAAGCATAAGTTTTCTGCACATTTTCATACATTAACAAACAGAAAACTTTGAGCAAATATATCTTGAGTCTTTGTACAATATTATTATTGAAATAAGATTATACATTGTCAAATCACTCTAAGTGATCAATATTACTCTACTCACTCAAACTCACAAATTGATATTTACTTACTTATTTTCCAGGATTGTTGGAATTAAGTTTAAGTGTTTTTGTTGAAATCTTGTTTTTCCAAGTTGTTGGATACAAGTGTAGTTACATTGATAGGATTGTTCTCATAGGTAACTTAGTGAAAATACAAGAGGATTGTTCTTGGTTTGGTTGGTAGTTCTTGTTTAAGTTTGCCACAATAAGGAAATCTCTTTCATGTTGAAAGGGGACTAGAGTACTCTCGGACTTTGAGGGGAACTAGGATATATCGCCCGTGTCTCTTTATTTTTCTTCATTTTTAAGCTTTCCTAAAATCACTTATAACCAGAAAAATAAGAACCATCATCACTAAAAACCAGAATTTTTAAAGTACCTAATTCACCCCCCTCTTAGGCGTACTTCGTACTTACATGACTGGTCATTTCTTCAACTTACTGATAGGAAGTTCATCATCCAGATTTACTGAATTAATCTTCACATGTGAGAGGGTTGAAAGCGAGATTAAAAGTGGGAAGGTACCCATGGACTCCACCTCAAATGCTATGAAAAAACCATTTATTGGTAAAAAAGAGACAAATGGTGTGTATGGATCAAGAAGCCGTGCTAAGAATGACCGTCATCATTCAGTAGGGGTAGTATTAATTTCCAACCAAACTCCGAGTCTACGACCATGTCAACAAAACAATCAACAAATAAAGGATGCCCCGAGAAGACAATTTACTAGAATCAATATGCAATTATCCCAAGCTTTGCAACGCCTATTGAAAGCTGATCTGGTCACATTATGAGATCCCCCTGATAATCCTAACACAACCTCCCCGAAATATAATCCCAATGCAAAATGTGCTTACCATTCAAATAGTCCCGGACATGATACCAATGACTGTTGGGCGTTAAAGAACAAAATCCAAGACCTGATTGATAACAAGACAATTGGATTCGACCATCCACAAACTCCTAATATGATCACCGCACCCATGCCCAGTCATGGTAAAGGTGTCAATGCTATTGAAAATGACTCTTTTATTTCCTCAATCAATGATGTGATCACTCCTTTAAAGAATGTTAAAAATAATTGGTTAAAAGTCGGGATATTCCCAGGTTGTTTTGAAGACTGTTACCATTGTGCTACACAAATTAATTGTTGCACATGGCTGAAGAAAGGTGTCCAACACCTGATGAATGGCCATGAAATTATATTTGAGAAAACTCCATCTGTGAAATGTTTGACCCAAAGTGTATCTCAAGAGTTTGAAGACGTGTCCATCATTACCATTTCAAACACTCATGTTAGGATCACCTCCAAAGGTCCTATTAGGATTTCCATTGAACCAAGAATAGCTCCATTAATTATCACCACACTGAGACCATTCCCCTACTCTTATGATAAAGCTGTGCCCTAGAACTATGGGGCGAAAGTGTAATACCATGGTATCAAACAAGAACAGTGGATCACCAAGAAGGAGAATGCTGAAGTTACAAACATTGTTGGATCAAGTAAAGTTACTAGGACAGGAAGGATCTTCTCTCCGGAGATCTCACCTCCGAAAACCACTACTACGCACAATCGTATTACTGTTGTTAAACCTATTACTGATACTCGAGGAAATAAAAAAATGACTGAGCCTGCCCGAACGGAGGAGCCCACAAAAGATATTTCGGTTGAGGACCCATCTACCCAAGAGATGGAGGAGATTTTAAAAAATTATCTGAAAAAGTGACTATAATATAGTGGAATAGTTGGGGAAGACACCCTCGAATATTTCCATGTTGTCTTTGTTGCTATTCTCCGAGGCACATGCTCGAGCCCTGTTAAAATTCCTGAAAAATGCACATGTCCCACAAGAAACTACGGCTGACCAATTTGAAAACTATGTAGCAAGCCTGACTGCTGACAATAGTTTGGGATTTTTAGATGCAGATTTAACCCTGGCGGGGAAGAATCACAACAAAGCTCTGCATGTTTCCATCGAGTGTAAAGGCACCACTTTAGCACATGTGTTAGTGGATACCAGGTCATCCCTGAATGTCTTACCAAAAGGTGCTCTAGATAGGTTGGACTATGAAGGTTTAGTACTGAAACCTAGTGACATCATGGTGAGAGATTTTGAAGGATCAAAGAGATTGGTCCATGGAGAGGTTGATCTCCCTATCAAGGTTAGGTCTCAAGTCTTCAACTCAATATTCTATATGATGGATATCCTCCCGGCTTATTCTTGCCTACTTGGATGCCCATGAATTCATGGGGCAGGTGCGGTTATCTCCACACTACATCAAAAGCTGGAGTACCCGGTCAAATGGAGAATTGTCACTATCTGTGGGGAGGAAGAGTTTATGATCAATCATTTGAATTCATTCAAATATGTTGAAATGGATGGAAAATTCATTGAGACTCCTTGTCAAGATTTTGAAGTGGTCCCTCCAATGATTGTTGTTTTCAAGACCACTCCCGTCAATCCCAAAGCTTCTAAAGATACACCAAGGATGGCCTCTCTCAAAGATGCTTATGTCGTAGTTAAATATGAAGGTTGCACCATTTGGGGACAACTTCCTGATATCCCATACAATTCAGACAAGTTTGGGTTAGGCTTCACTTCCAAGGCTCAAAAATAGGTTCGACGTGCTCGTGCAGGGAAACCACCTCTCCGTATTAGCAATAATGAAGTTAATTCTCTTGGAGACTCTGATAGTAACGGTGACTGGATATACCCAACTGCTGATGGAGGACTCAACAACTGGCAGACCAAGGACTTTATCTCAATCTTCTTCAGCCAAGAGTAATTTCCATTTCCTGTTTTTATTACTTTGAGAAATTTGTCTGTAATTTCCATTAAAACAATGACTTTAAACCATGTGTCTTGCCCAGGGCACAATGGTCCATTTGTTAAGGGCCTGTCATTTTTATATGCCATATGCTCATTTTAATGAAAAACATTGGACTATTTTGCATTCAAATTTTGAGCTCTTTGTCTTTCTTTCACTTTACTTCATTTTAAAATAGCCATGTAACCCTACACGCACACACACACACACACACACACATACACACACACATACACACACACATTTGCATATCTACATCCACTCCCAATCTCGTTGACAACGATTCTGCTATTGCCATCTATGACTTTGAGAATCCAATTTATCAAGCAGAAGACGAAGATGAAGAAGATTGTGAGATACCTGGGGACCTCGCCAGACTCATGATACAAGAGGAAAAGGCCATTCAATCGCACAAAGAACTAGTTGAATTGAAAAACTTGGGTACTGAGGCAGATAAGAAAGAAGTCAAGATTGGCGCTAACCTGGAAGACAATGTCAAGGGCATACTTGTTCAGATGTTGCATGACTATGTTGAGGTGTTTTCTTGTTTATACGAAGATATGTCGGGGCTTGATACCAATATCGTAGTTTATCGTCTACCAACGAAAGAATGTTGTCCTTCGATCAAGCAAAAGGTTCTTCGTACGCGGCCAGATATGTCTGAGAAGATCAAAGCTAAGGTAATGAAACAGTTCAATGCATGTTTCCTGGAAGTAACATCATATCCCCAATGGGTTGCAAATGTTGTTCTAGTGCTGAAGAAAGATGTAAAGGTACGTATGTGTGTGGATTATAGGGATTTAAATAGGGAAAGCCCCAAAGATGACTTTCCTCTACCACATATCGATGTCTTGGTTGACAACACTTCTTAACACACAGCTTTCTCTTTCATGGATGGCTTCTCCGATTACAACCAAATTAAAATGGCACTTGAAGACATGGAGAAAACCACTTTTGTCACACAATAGGGTACCTTCTGTTATAAGGTCATGCTTTTGGTTTGAGGAATGCAGTCACAACTTATCAATGGGCTATGGTAACTTTATTTCATGATATGATGCATCATGAGATAGAAGCCTATGTTGGTGACATGATTGCAAGATCACAAACTGAGTAAGAACACCTTGATCAGTTGCACAAGATATTTGAAAGGTTGAAGAAATACAAGTTGCGGCTGAATCCCAACAAATGCACCTTTGGGGTGAGGTCTAGAAAACTCCTAGGCTTCATCGTCAATGGAAAAGGTATTGAGGTTGATCCTGTAAAAGTCAAAGCCATACAAGAAATTCCAGCTCCCTGTATTGAGAAAGAGGTAAGAGGTTTCTTAGGTCGACTCAACTATATTACCCGATTTTATCTCTCATTTAACTTCTACTTGTGAGCTAATCTTCAAATTGCTGAAGAAAGATCAAGTAGTCAGATGGAATGACGACTGCCAAATAACTTTTGACAAGATCACGGAATATTTGCGAGAACCTCTAATCCTGATGCCTCTAGTTGAAGGGAGACCTCTGATTATGTACTTGACTGTATTAGAAAATTCAATGGGGTGCGTGTTGGGCCAACATGACGAGTCTGGTCGAAAAGAGCATGTAATATACTACCTTAGTAAAAAGTTTACCGACTTTGAAATAAGATATTCACTGCTCGAGAAAACTTACTGCGTTTTGGCATGGGCTGCTTGCCGACTAAGACAATATATGTTGACTCATACTACTCTATTGATTTCTAAAATGGATCACATCAATTATATCTTCGAGAAGCCAGCCCTCTCTGGATGAATAGCCAGATGGCAAATGATCTTGACTGAATATGACATCCAGTACACTACACAAAAAACAATCAAACAAAGTGTGTTGGCGGATCATTTGGCGCATCAAGCTGTTAATGACTACCAAGCCATGAACTTTTAATTCTCAGACGAGAATATCATGTTGATAACCGACTGTGAGAAGCCTGGACCGTATAAATTACCTAAATAAGGATCCCGATGGACTATGGTTTTTGATGGAGCTTCCAATGTATTGGGTAAGAGAATTGGTGTTGTGATCATTTCTCCCAAAGGTTGCCATACACCTTTCACTGTCAGACTTTGCTTCAACTGTACCAACAACATGGCTGAGTATGAAGCGTGCATCTTAGGTCTTAAGGCTTCTATTGACCTAAGAATCAAATTCTTAAGCGTATATGGAGATTCAGCTTTAATAATCAGTCAAGTTAAAGGAGAGTGGGATACTAAACATCCAAATCTAATTCCTTACAAAGGACTTGTGCTAACCTTGATCCCGTACTTTGAAGAGGTCACTTTTGAACATATCCCAAGGGAATAAAATCAGTTGGCATATGCCTTAGCGACTATTTCATCTATGTTTAAGGTCAATTGGAACAACGAAGCTCCCATAACTACTATCAAAAGGTTTGACGAACCGGCACACTGTTGTGAGATTGACACTGATAAGGAGAAGCCTTAGCTCCATGAGGTGAAAAAGTACCTTGAAGCACAAGAATATCCTGAGGGAGCTTCGGTCAACGACAAGAAATTCCTGCGGAGGTTCTCAGCCAAGTTCTTCCTAAGAAATGGGATTTTGTACAAGTGCAACCATGATTCAACTCTGCTCCGTTGTATAGATAAGAAGGAAGCAGAGAAGATGATGGAGGACATGCATAACGGTATCTTTAGAACTCACTCTAGTGGACATACTATGGCCAAGAAGATTCTGAGGGCTGGTTACTATTGGTTGACTATGGAAACTGATTGTCACCACCACTCAAGGACTTGTCATAAGTGCCAAATTTAAGCTGATAAGGTTCACGTGCCTCCAGTTCCTTTGAATGTCATGATTGTACCTTGGACATTTGCAATGTGAGGAATTGACATGATTGGGGAAATCAAGCCCATTTCCTCTAATGGAAATTGTTTCATCCTTGTCGCCATTGATTACTTCAACAAATGGGTCGAAGCTGCTTCATTTTCCTCAATTACCAAGAATGTTGTAGCCTGGTTCATCAAACATAACCTCATCTATCAATACGACATCCCTAAATGGATCATCACTGACAGCGGTACCAACCTCAACAATGCCATGATCACTGAACTCTGCACACAGTTCAAGATAAAACATCATAACTCTTCTCCATACAAGCCCAAGATGAATGGCGCAGTGGAAGCCGTCAACAAAAATATAAAGAATATTATGCAAAAGATGGTGGTGACCTATAAAGGCTGGCATGAGATGTTACCGTTTGTTCTTCATGGCTACCCGTTGTACCCCAAAATTTTCCCTCTCATGTTTCCCAATGTGTTTTCTCTTATATGGCTGGTTAGAACAACTTGCCTAAAGAAAATGAAATTTTTTAATGTTAGCAAAGTGTCTTTCGATTGGAAATTCAACAATGTCATTCGATTGGCATCTGAACAGGGTACTTCTATTGACATGTGAGCAAGCTTCGGTTGGGCGCTGAACTTCCTTTAACGCAAGCCTGATTCACAAGCTTTAATTGGGTGTTGGGCCCCCTTCGATCAAGTTCAAATCACAAGGCTTCAACTGCGTATTGTTTGCTTCAGGTTTGCCTTTGATTCACAAGGGAGGAACTTCCTTCATGCTAGTACGCACAAGGCAACGGCCTCCTGCATACATCATTTGATTGCACCATTAACTTTACATGCTTACTTGATTCACAATGCAATGGCTACCTGCACGCAAGCTTAATTCTGCTTCGATTGGGCATTTGATTTCTTTGGAGCAAGCTTGATTCCTGCTTCGTTTAGGAATTTGATTTCTTTGGAGCAAGCTTGATTCCTGCTTCGTTTGGGCATTTGATTTCTTTGGAGCAAGGTTAAATCATGCTTCAATTGGGCATTTGATTTCTTTGGATCAAGATTGATTCCTGCTTCGTTTGGGCATTTGATTTCTTTGGAGCAAGCTTGATTCCTGATTCGTTTGGGCATTTGATTTCTTTGGAGCAAGCTTAATTCCTTCTTCAATTGGGCATTTAATTTATTTGGAGAAAGCTTGATTCCTGGTTCAACTAGGAAAATACTCCCTTTGTGCGTGCCTTCAGCGCATAAAGCAAGAATCCCCTACAAGTTTCTTTCAATTCACCAGAAATGAACTCCTGCATACCAGCTTCGATTAGGCGCTGAGTATCCTTTGATCAAGCCTAGTTCACAAAGCTCCCACTGGGCAAAAGGCCCCTCAGCTTGTCATCAGCGCACATATTCCTCTTCATGCTTGTTTGGTCTATTAGGAAAAAAGCTTCTTCATGCTTGCCTTGGTTTCACAAGGCAAAGACCCATCAACATGCCTATGAATCACAAGGCAAAAGGCCCTCTATACAGCTTGCCTTCAGCATACAAGGCCAAGACTCCTTCAAATTTGCCTTCGATCCACCAGGAAAGAAGCCTCCTTCGACTCACAAGGCATTGGATGCCTTGGGGCCAGCTTCTCCTAGGAAATGGCCTCTTTTACGCTTGATTTGACCTTCCTTATGCTAGAATCCACAAGGCATGGGATTCCTTTGTTCCAGCTTCGACTGGGCAATGGTCCCCTTTGACACAGTTGTACACAATTCAACACGCGTGATAGCCTATTCGAAGGACACATGATTATAGAAAACAAGTTTGCTTTGTGATGGATCTTGGTCCTTCATATGGCCAGGCCCAAGCCTCTTGTGCAATGGCACTCGAAGGTGGTGACAAAGAAAGTTTTCGATTGGTTAGATTGAAGTTCTAATTTGAGTTGTTTGAATCTAGCAGCTAGCTGAGTAGGGGCTCAATCGAAGAGGGCCCAATGATGAGACTTGAGCCATTCTAAGGACACACCTTGGTGGCCTATTTGAAGAAGGCACAAGGCATACATATGGACTATTTGAAAGACATTCAAAAGACCCATTCGAAGGATATACAAGAGGTCCAATCGAAGGGCAGGGACTGAAGGCATTCGAAATCCACTTATGTCCATATTCATTCAAATTTAAAAAAAGACACGAATCCCATACCTTTGGCCAAGTTTCAAATGTTTGGTTATGGCTCTTAAAGCACATGTTTATGGCTATTTCATTTCTTCTTACCTTGTCTCCCCCATCTCCACTATAAATACAACACACTTGCAAGTCAAAACACACAAAAAATAGCCAGAAAAAACTATGCAAATTTTTTGCAAAATTATCAAAGTTGTCAAATTCGCATCTTCACTTCCAGCTATCCTCAGTCCAAACCAAGGACTCAAACACGTTCCTGAAGGTCCCTTGAAGCTTGTGCAATCATTACCACGCCCTGAAACATCATGAAACGTCCCAACAAGCTCACACGGTTTGCAACTTTTTCCAAATTTGTTTTGCTTGATTCATGTAAAATAAATCTGTTTTGACCATGCATTATTAATCATTTGAGTGTTTGCAAGCTACCTATATAGCTGGATTGAAGTTTTGATGCAGGAATGACATTTTGCAATGGTTACAGTTTGGACCTCTGAATTGGGGTTTTTCGAATCAGCCAAAATTAGACCCAACTAAGGGTACCATCATGCTCAAGAGGTCGAGGCCAATTGATCCATGGCCTCACATTGAATTTATGTTGCGTATTGTAGATTTTATTGAGTGCAGGTGCTATAGTGACAGACAAAAACTGTCATTATAGGTCTCCATACCTAAGACGACGGAGCAAGGAAGAAGATGAAGTGTGGCAGCTTCCCATTGGACCATTCAAACAGCTCGTGCATTTTTTTTATTTCTCCAATATTGACATTTCATTGTATATTATTTTATTTTTGTATTTGATGTAACGAATGACATAGTGGCTCAGCTGGAAAGGTGTGTTTGCGTGAAGGGAGAGGACCTAGATTCGAATCTCAGGTCCAACATTTGGTTTTCTAACAATTATTCAATACAGATCCAATACGCATGGGCTATGCAAGTTCATCATATGCCCCAAATCATGACCACCAGATGTACACCTGATCAGATCTAAAGCCTCACATACGCAGAGCATCATGCACCTTCCAAAAGCATTCCTCACTGGATCTAAAGACAAATCAGGGCTTCAACTTTTGGGCCCAGCGAATTTCCAAACAACACCCCCCCCTTTTATTTTTTGTTATCAGGCCAATCTAGCCTTTTGGTTATTTTGTTTTAGTTTTATTAATTTTTGTTTTTATTTATTTATTAATTAAACAAATAATCATAAAAAATATTAAGTTAATATTTTTTTAATTAAACTAATTTTTGCAAATAAATTAAATAAATATTTTAACTATTTTCTTTAATTTAAATTGAATTAGAACTTAGGACTTGATTTAAATTTAATTATTTTCTTTTCATAATAAAAAATAAACAAAAATATTTTCTTATTAGGTTTTTAGAGGAACTTTCAACCTTCGCGTGTTATTTATTTTTGCATTTTTACATTATTGATGTAACTGTATATTGGGATATAATAGTAATTGGGCTTTACTTTCTGCTTTTAATTTCTGCACTCCCAAGTTTTGTACATTTTAAATACCCCTCCAAAGCCATGTAATAGCGTAGGGTTTATTTTCGCACTTTACATTCTTCTGTACATATTAACTGCTAGTAACTAGGATTGCATGGCAAGACTAAAATAAAAAACGTTAGCAAACCTAAATGCGCAAGATAAATAATTAAATTGAACACAATTGCACATGCACACCTCTAGGGTATCCCACTTTGGTTTCCTTCGGAAAAGGGTCATAATTCTCGAAACGTGAGAAGTTTTACTGGATGTCCTCTAGTTTGAAAGATCACAAGTCACTCGATGACCCTTTTGATGTTGTCTCGGTTAAAAGTGATCTTAGAACTTTAGGATAGTTACTAAAATTCATTTCCAAGTTGCCTTCGTGACCGTAACGTCCCTTCGAATGTCCCTCATACATCCAACGATAGGGCTACCTACTCACTAATAGTAGGATAGCACTATCTAAAGGATAGGAGGAAAAGAACGACCTTTTCGAGTACAAGTAGATAACTGTTAGATGCTTGCTCAAAACAAATTTTCACACTTACACATAAACATTTCAAAACACTTTCAAAAGAAACATTCGCTTTGTCAACACTCTTGAGGACTGATACAAGAGTTATCACAAAGCGAATTATTGCACTAAGGCATTTCAAAACATTTTCTCAAAATACACAAAGCACAAACAATTTTCAAAACATGAGCTAGCATTTAAGAGCTCGTAGATAACTACGGACGGAAAGGGTGATAACACCTTCCCTTTCCATAATCTACCCCCTTACTCAGAAATAAGGTCTTTTCTATTCTTTTCACCCTTTCCTTTGTTTGATAAAATAAAATTCAATGGAGACTCTTTCTTACCGCAACATTTGCAAACACAAACGAAAAACGAGTATTAAATAGTCGGTACTTCCACTGTATCACAGAACTGGCGACTCTGCTGGGGACATATAAAAAATGGGGTTACCTTAGAGTCTAGTTCATTTTAATCTTCTTTACCTTGTATGCTTTGTCTGCTTTACTTTCGAGGACTTGTTTTAGGTTGTTACTAAAAGATCCTACACTCGGAACTAGGGCACGTTATTAGGTAAGTAGCAATAAATCATGGAGGTTGTACGGTGTAGACCGATATGGACGAAGTGATAGCTACATTAGCGTGATACTTTGGTTTGTACTAATGTTCCTTGAGTCAATCAGGGATAACATTAGGCTTCCTTAGTGTCATTAAGCGCTAACTGACCTTTAAAACCTTTAATTGACTCATCCTAAGCCATTAGAAAGTAGTGAGATGGCCGTCTTTGGATCCGACTGAAGATTGGTTTATACTCGATACTACACTCATTAAGACTAGACTTTTGGGATATTCTGGCTGCAATATTTCAGTGCTTGAGCTAGAACAATGCCTAAAAGAAAGGTCAGTGATATGAGACTCCTTAGAACCCGGTTACTACTAATTGGATAGGTTGAGCCAACTGAAACTTCAAGAGGGTACTTACCTTTAAAACTCATGCAAGCCTTTAAACCTAAGGTCTCTGCGTGACTCATTTGTGTTTGATATACTTGTGATTTCAAATCATAATCATAACATCATAAACATTATAACATGTCATGTACACTAACCATTTCAAGGTCCATGGATTTATCTCTTCCCTATTTCGTAGGTCATGGATTCAGCTTGCAGAAAAACCATTTGAATCAATTTTGTAGAGATCCCTCCCAAACTCAAAGAATTGGTTTAAAAGGTTCCTGAGAGTTTATCATTCAACAAGAGATATGGTTACTTGCTCGGTTTGGTTGCTACCGGTTTTGACGAGGGTTTGATGAGTGTCTTTTTCCAGTTCTTCGACCTTAAGCACCACTGCTTCACCTTTCTAGACTATCAATTGGTGCCTACGCTGGAAGAATTCTCCAAAATACTTGGTTTGCCTATATTAGAGCAGATACACTTTACCAGTTTAGAACAAGATCCAAATGCTGATGAAGTTGCCATAACTTTGCATTTGAAGCCGTTTGACATTGAGTCCAATTGGGAAAGAAGGAGTGGAGTTAAGGGCCTCCTCACAAGTTTCCTGATGAAGGAAGCCCATGTATTCCTAGACGCTATGAGTTACCATGCATTTGAATATTTTTTATCTCTTTTGATCTACGGGTTGGTTCTATTCCCCAATTCAGACCAGTTTGTAGATGTCAGTGCCATCAACATTTTCCTTGCTCACAACCCAGTGCCTATATTGCTCGGGGATATTCTGCATTTAATCCATACCTGTACCATGAAGAAGCGAGGGACTCTTATGTGTTGTATACCTCTACTCTATAGGTGGTTTATTTCGCACCTTCCTCGGTCGGTAATGAAGAATGAATTGAGTTTAAGATGGCACCAAAGATTAATGTATCTTTCTCACTCTGACATCTATTGGTGCCCTCTCTCCCAAGAAGACATCTCTTTTATTGATCATTGCATAGAATTTCCCAATGTGACACTCCTTGGCATTAAAGGAGGCATCACCTACAACCCCTCTTTAGCTTTACGTCAGTTCGGTTACGCCCGAAAGGATGGTCCTCATGATATGCTCATTCAAGATATTGTGTTAGACTATTCAAATGATCTGCAAGTTTATCATCAAAGGTTCATCCTCGCTTGGGGAATGGTTAAGAAGACTGATAACAGGACTCTAGGGCACATGAACTCCATCCCTTTGGAACCATACCACAAATGGGTGCGAGCTCGTGCTCAAAATCTTATGATGCCTTATGCTGCTAACCTACCAGTGATTTCAGAGCCTATTGTTTAAGGGGTCCAGTATCGCATCATTCTTCATCTTGATATGCCAAGAAACTTTGAAGGATTGCAAAAATCTTAGATACCACTCAAAGAAGAATGAGATACCTTTGAGTCCCAATTCTATGCCAACAAGAAAAAGGTGTTGGAATTGACAAAGCTTCTTCACGAAGAGAAGAATATTAATGTCTACATTAGCACCAAAAGGAAGCATCCTTGGGGGACTTAGAAGTTTTAGAAGTTTCTTATTTGTTATTCCTTTGTAAACTTTGATTTCATTTGAGATTACTAATAAAAAGTCTTTGTCTCTGTTTTGGTTAAAAGAGTTTAAATCCTATAAGGCCCCTGAAAACATCGCATACATATATCATACATATCATTGCATAAATAGGTTCTCATGACATGTTTCTTATCTTCTTCGCTATTTATTTCAGCAATGTCTCTTGAACAAACAGTTAGGGAGCTTCAGGCACATAATGCCCAATTCCAATAAATGTTCCTGAATCTGGCTAAGGGACAAGAAGATTTGAAAGCTCTGATTCTCAAGGACAAGAAGAAAAAGAGGCCAGTGGGTGCTCTGAATATGGGAAGAAGGTTCGAAGGACTAGTGAGGCAAGTTTCAGAGCTCACAACTCCGTCAAGGGAGAGAGACAATCAGGAAGGAGAGCTAAGAGAAGAAGACCACAATCCAAGGGAGTCTGAAGAGGATGAAGCTGATTACACTGAGAAACAATACCCTCCGGCTGATGATAAGTACAAACAACTGGAGGACCGTCTCAATGCCATGGAAGTTTAGAGGGCACCTGGCCTGGATATCGAAGAGCTAGGTTTGGTTTATGGAGAAATTATCCCACAAAAGTTCAAAGTGCCCGCATTTATTAATTTTGATAGGGTCTTATGTCCTAAGATGCATCGCAAATCTTATGTCAGGAAGATCCAGCCGCACACTGCTGACATGAATTTATGGGTGCGTTTCTTTCAAGACAGTCTATCAGGGACTCAATTAGAGTGGTTCTATCAGCTGGAGGGAACCAACACCCGTAACTGGGAAGATCTGGCTGCTGCTTTCTACAAGCAGTACCAGTATAATGCTGAACTTGCTCCAACTCGTACACAAGTACAGAGCATGTCTATGGGTTCTAGTGAGGTCTTTAAAGATTATGCCCAGAAATGGAGAGACCTTGCGGGAAGAATCCAACCTTCGTTTTCTGATAGGGAGCTGGTGGACATGTTTTTGGGCACGTTATCCGGGCCTTTCTTTAACCATATGATTGAAAGTTATTTCGTTGGCTTTACTGACTTGATCTTAACTGGTTAACATGTAGAGGCTGGCATAAAAAGAGGTAAGATCCAGAGAGATGCATCTTCCAGTATTACAAAGAAACCTTTCACAGGAAAGAAGGAGGTCAGTGCTGATTATGGCCAAAGGAATCATAACAAAACTGAGCATCGTTCGACGGTAGGGGCTGTTATGATTTCCAATGCTACCTCAAACTAACAACAAAATAATCTGTCCAGACAGATAAGCTAAGGAGACAATTTACCCGCATTAATATAACCTTGTCTCAAGTTTTGCCACATTTGCTGAAATCCAATCTGGTTACCCTGAAAGAGGCTCCAAAAAATCCCAACACTACATCTCCTCACTACAATTCAAATGCTCGGTGTGCCTACTATTCTGAAAGCCCAGGCCATGATACAAACAATTGTTGGGCTTTAAAGAACAAGGTGCAGGATTTGATCGAGGCAAAGGAGATTGAATTTGATGCTCTTGAGACTCCTAATGTTATAACTGCCCCTATGCCCAAACACAGTTGTGGTGTTAATGCTATTGATGATGACATGTTTGTTGTTTCTGTTGATGAACTAGCTACTCCACTCCTGAATGTTAACAAGAATATCCTGCAAGCTAGTTTATTTCTGAGTTGTGGTGAAGATTGCCACATATATTTGTCTCTACCTAATGGTTTCCATTTGTTGAAGGAAGGTGTTCAACGCCTGATGGATGATAAAGAAATTCTGTTTGAGAAGACTCTAGTTACAAGTGCTCCATGTGAAGATGTTTCTATCATTACCATTTCCGCCAATCCTCCCAAGGTCTCCTCCAAAAGACCTGTCAGGATTACATCTGTTCCAAAAGTTGCTCAATTGATAATTACTTTTCCTGGACCTATACCGTATTCCTCGGACAAAATGGTTCCTTGGAATTATGGTGCTGACGTTTACTACCATGGCATCAAGCAAGATTTTCTGGTTGTTAAAGACAAAGATGCTGAAGACTTTGATCCTGATGTTAGTAATATCATCAGGAACAGTAAGATTACAAGAAGTGGAAGGATTTTCTCTCCCGAGATCTCTCCAAAAACTATTTCTACTCCTGTGACCATCCCTGTTACTGCTCCTGTTAATACTCCCATTACTACTCCGGTGATTATTCTTGTTGTTGCTCCTGTCAATATTCCCATGGCTACTCCTGCTGTTAGTCATACTATTATCCCTACTATTGGGTTGACCGAGACTCAGGGCAAAGAGGTATTGGTTGAGCCTGTCCAGACGAAGGCACATCCGGATGCCATTCTTGAGGCTTCTAAAAAGGAGATGGAAGATATATTGAAAATAATCAAGAAGAGCGATTACAATGTCATAGAACAATTGGGGCAGACCCCATCAAAAATCTCAATGCTGGCGCTACTGCTTTGCTCTGAAGCCCATGCCAAGGCTTTAGTAAAATTCTTAAAGTCTGCACACGTGCTTCAAGAGACCTCCACTGATCAGTTCGAGAATTGTGTGGCTAGTTTGATAGTTGACAATGGCCTGGGATTCTATGATGCAGACCTAACTCCCAAGGGAAGGAAACACAATGATGCCCAACATGTATCCATTGAGTGCAGGCACACTACATTAGCCCATGTTCTAGTAGATACAGGTTCATAACTGAATGTCTTACCCAAGAATACTCTAGACAGGTTGGATTGCGAAGGGCTCATACTAAAGCCCAGTAACATTGTGGTGAAGGCCTTTAAAGGTTCTAAAAGAATGGTTCATGGGGGAAGTAGACATCCCTAAAAGTGGGTACTCAGACTTTTCATTCTACTTTCTATGTGATGGACATCCGCCCATCTTACTCCTGTTTATTGGGTCAACCCTGGATCCATGGGGCTGGTGTTGTGACTTCAACCCTACATCTGATGCTGAAGTACCCAGTCAACAAAAATATTATCACATTTCATGGGGAGGAGGAGTACATGGTGAGCCACCTGAACTCTTTCAGGCACGTTGAAATGGACGGCGAGTTCATTGAGACCTCCTGTCAGAACTGTGAGGAGGTTCCACAGATCGTTGCTGCAACCAAGACAATTGCCAGTGTTCCAAAGAATACTAGGCCTCTGCTGAAGATGGCTTCTCTGAAAGATGCCAAGGCAGTTGTTGAAGAAGGTGGGTGTACAATTTGGGGCCAACTTCCAGATATTCCCTACAAATTTGAAAATTTTTGTTTGGGTTTTACTTCAGGAGCCCAAAGAGCTGTTCATCGTGCTCGCACCAGGGGACCACCTTTATGGATCAGCAACCATGAAGTCAATTCCATGGAAGACAGTGATAGTGATTGTGACCTGGACAAGTGGATATTCCCAACCATCAACAGTGGACTCAACAATTAGGAGGCTAAAGACTTCGTGCCCATTACTTTTATTCAAGAGTAATTTGTCTTTCTATTTTAAGGAAATGTAATATTTGAACAATTGAAACAATAACGCCTTGTGTCTTACCCGCAACACAATGGTCTATTTGTGAGGGTCATCACTTCATTTTCATATGTCATCAATAAAACATTGGAAGTTTCACATACAAATTTTATGCTCTTTGTTTTTCTTTTCTGCCTCTTTACTTTTTCAAAAATATACAGCTATGATCTTACACACACTCACAAATTAAATTGAAGATCCACATCCACTCTAGATCCCATTGATAACGGTTATGTTATTTCTCATTATGACTTTGAAAATCTGATCAACCAAGCCGTAGAGGAAGGTGAGGAAAATTGTGAGGTACCATGAGAGCTTGCCAGACTGTTACAACAAGAAGAAAAGGTAATACAGCCTCATGAGGAGCTAGTTGAAATAGTGAACTTGGGTACTGAAGAGGACAGAAAAGAAGTCAAGGTAGGTGCTAACTTGGAGCCCCGTGTCAAACAGTGGTTAATACAGATGCTACATGACTATGTTGAGGTTTTTGCCTGGTCGTACAAAGACATGTCGGGACTTGACACCGATATTATGGTTCATCGCCTACCTACAAAAGAGGACTACCCTCCAATGAAAGAGAAGGTTTGTCGGATGAGGACGGATATGTCAGAAAAGATCAAGGCTAAAGTCATGAAAAAATTTAATGTCAGTGTCTTAGCTGTCATGTGCTATCCATAATGGGTCGCTAATGTTGTTCAAGTACCTAAGAAGGACGGTGAGGTACGTATGTGTGTGGATTACAGAGACTTGAACAGGGCAAGCCCCAAGGATGATTTTCCGCTTCCCCATATTGATGTTCTAGTTGACAACACCGCACAACATAAAGTATTCTTCTTCATGGATGGCTTCTTCAGATTCAATCAGATCAAAATGGCACCTGAGGACATGGAGAAGACGACCTTTGTCACACAATAGGGCACTTTTTGCTACAAAGTTATGCCATTTGGACTAAAGAACATCGGGGCAACCTATCAACATGCCATGGTAGCTTTGTTTCATGATATGATCCATCACGAGATAGAGGTATATTTTGATGATATGATAGCCAGGTCTCAAACTTAAGAGGAATACCTTGATCACCTACAAAAGCTATTTGACAGGATGAAGAAATACAAACTGAGGCTAAACCCGAATAAGTGCACTTTTGGAGTAAGATCTGGTAAGCTCTTGGGTTTCGTGGTTAGCGGCAAAGGCATTAAAGTGGATCCTGCAAAGGTCAAAGCTATACAAGAAATGTTAACTCCTTGCACCGAGAGGGAATTTAGGGGATTCTTGGGACGTCTAAAATACATTACCAGATTCATTTCACATCTGACCGCTACTTTTGAGCGAATCTTCAAATTACTGAAGAAAGATCAAGCAGTGAAGTGGAATGATGAGTGCCATCATGCCTTTGACAAAATCAAGGAATATCTCTAAGAGCCTCCAATATTGATGCCTCCAGTTGAAGGAAGACCTCTGATCCTGTACTTAACAGTATTAGAGAACTCAATGGGGTGTGTGCTGGGGAAGCATGACGAGTCTGGTCGAAAAGAGCATGCAATATACTACCTTAGCAAAATGTTTACCGACTGTGAAACAAGATACTCACTACTCGAGAAAACTTGTACTTTGGCCTAGGCTGCTCGCTGACTAAGACAGTATATGTTGACCCACACTACCTTGTTGATATCTATAACGGATCCTATCAAGTACATCTTTGAGAAGCCCGCTCTCTCCGGAAGAATAGCAAGATGGTAAATGATCCTGACCGAATACGACATTCAATATACAACCTAGAAAGCAATTAAGGGAAGTGTATTAGCTGATCATTTGGCTCGTCAAGCTGTGGATGACTACCAATCCATGAATTTTGAGTTCCCAGACGAGAACATCATGTTAGTAACTGATTGTGAAGAACCTGGACCGGATGAAGGACCTGAAAAAGAATCCCGATGGACTATGGTTTTTAACATAGCTTCTAATTCTCTTGGCAATGGCATCAGCACTGTGATCATATCTCCTGAAGGTTGTCATACTCCTTTGACTACCAGGCTATGTTTCAACTGTACCAACAATATGCCTGAGTATGAAGCATGTATCATGGGTCTCAAAGCTACAATCAATTTAAGGATCAAGTTCTTAAGTGTGTTTGGAGACTCAACTTTAGTAATCATTCAGATCAAAGGAGAATGGGACATGAAGCATCCTAATCTCATCCCGTATAAAGAGCATGTGTTGACACTAATTCAATACTTTAAAGAAATTACCTTTGAGCATTTTCCACGAGAGGAAAATCAACTAGCGGATGCACTAGCTAAGATGTCATCCATGTTCAAAGTCAGGTGGGATAATGAGGCTCCTCAAATCAGCATTGAGAGGATGGACGATCCAGCATACTGTCACGAGATTGGTATTGAAGAAGTAGTGGACAAGCCTTGGTTCCATGAAGTCAAAAGATATCTCGAAGCCCAAGAATACCCTGAGGAAGCTTTAGTCAATGATAAGAAGTTCCTAAGAAGGTTCTCTTCCAAGTTCTTTCTCAGTAACGAGATCCTCTACAAGCTCAACCACGACTCTACCTTGCTTCAGTGTGTAGACAAGAGTTAAGAAGAAAGGATTATGGCTGACTTGCATGAAGGTACCTTTGGAACCCACTCTAGTGGTAACTCAATGGCTAAAAAGATCCTACGGGCAGGATACTACTGGTCCACCATGGAGGCAGACTGTTATCATCATTTGCGGACTTGCCACAAATTCCAGATCTATGCTGACAAGGTACATGTGCCTCCGGTTCCTCTGAACATATTGACCGCTCCTTAGCCGTTTGGAATGTGGGCATCGATATGATTGGGGAAATCAGACCTACGACTTCTAATGGACACCACTTCATCCTGGTTGCCACTGATTACTTCACGAAGTGGGTCGAGGCAGCTTCATTTGCTTTTGTTACCAAGAACGTTGTGGCCCAATTCATCAGGCATAACCTTATCTGTCGGTACGATATTCCAGAAAGAATCATTACAAATAATGGTACCAATCTCAACAACACAATTATCATCGAGCTTTGCACACAATTCAAGATCCAGCATCATATCTCTTCTCCTTACCGGCTGAAGATGAATGGCGCCGTTGAAGCTGCTAACAAAAATATTAAGAAAATCATATAAAAGATGACGGTGACATATAAAGATTGGCATGAGATGTTACCATTTGCTCTTCATGGTTACCGCACCACAATGCACACATCAACAAGGGCAACTCCTTTCTCTTTGTTATACAATATGGAAGCTGTCTTTCCCATTGAGGTCCAGATCCTTTCCTTGAGAATCATGAAAGATGCAGGGCTGAGCGAAGATGAATGGGTTCAGACTCGACCAATTAAACTTGATTAACGAGAAGAGGCTCACGGCTGTCTGTCATGGTCAGATCTACCAAAAACGTATGATTAAAGCTTTTAACAAGAAGATCAGATGTCAGGTATATCAGGCTGGTGACCTGGTAATCAAACACATCATACTGCCACAAGGTGATCCCAGGGGCAAATGGACTCCCACATACGAAGGGCCATTTGTGATCAAGAACATATTTTCTGGTGGAACCATGATCTTAGCCACTATGGACAGTGACGACCTTCCACACCCTATAAACGCGGACATAGTTAAAAGATACTACGCATGAACAAAGACCTGCTAGGTCGACTGACCTAGGCAAAAATTTGGGCATCCCGACGAACCACAAAGGTTCAGGCAAAAATTAGGTGTGATACGGTGGGAGAACTGACTAGTGTTTTCGTTCGCATTCGCACTTGTGCGGTTGAGCAAGAGTCGCCACCGACTTTTTATTTTATCCTAAAGGAAAGGTTAAAAAAGCACAGCAAAAACCTTTTGAGATATTTTGTGGGTTCGGGGGGTAGATTATGAAAAGGGAAGGTATTAGCACCCTTTTCATCCATGGTTATCCATGGGCTCTTAGTTACTTGGTTTTTTTAGATCACTTGCCTTGTTTTTCGATTGCTTTGAAATTGTGGTGTGTGTGTGCGTTTTGAAAGTGTTTTTGAAGAGATGCCTTGTCTTAGTCGACCAATGTATTTGACTCGTGTTTGAGTGTTTTACAAAAGTGTGAATCTTTTCGAAAAGATGTTTCAAATGTTTTTGAGAGTTTGTTTGAAAGTGTTGTGGATTGTGGTTTTTGAAAAGAAGGAAAATGTTTTTGCAAGTTTGATCTCAAGTAACTAAGAGTTTTGTCTACCCTATTGTACTCAAAGGTTTTTGTCATATTTTAACCCCTTTTAACAATTTTGTTCTACCATTGAAATTGGTAGACAATCTTGCTTTTTAGGAAGTTTATTCGGGACGGGCGCGGGTCATCGTATGGACCATGAATGCAATGATGCCAAGTGTCTTTGGCAATTTGCTTTGAAGGGACTATGATCGTTCCGTTTAGGCAACACTTTGAGGGACTAATGATCATTTGATTTTGTTTTGCCAAAGATACTCGACGTGCAAGCATGGCCCATTTTGGAAGGCAACGTGTGGGATTACCCTAGGGGGTGCAAGTGTGATTGTGTATTGATTACATGTATTTGTCTTGTATTAGGTTATCTAGCGTTTGATTTTATGTACATACAAACCCTAGGTCTAACCATGGTATAATTGGAAAACTGTAAATTGCGGAAATGTAAAATCTACGCTATTACAAAATAGTATCCGGGAGTGGGGGTATGAATGTACAAAAGGGGATGAGACTTATGGTACCCAATAAGTTACAACCAAATCGAATTCGCGATCAAAACATAAATATCGAATATACAAATATAAGATAAACAAATGTGTATAAGGCAATGTGAATGTATTTGTGTAAGTGTACATGTATATGGGTATGTGTAATTATGTACAAACGCGATAATATGAAATTGAAGCGTATTAGGGTTTTTGACCTAGGAAAATGTTTTAAATGAATCTTTGATTTATATGGCTTTGATATGTATAAAGGAAAAAAGTGTTTTTAATTAAATGTTCAAGTTTTAATTAAAAAGTATTTTAGTCAAATGTTTGTGAATTTTAATATTAGAAAAATGTATATATTTTGTCTATTATGTACAAAAGTATGTCAATCAAAAAGAATAAAAAGAAGTATTTTCAATTTTTAATTATATGATGAAAAAAAAAACATTTTATTATTATTATTTTATATACAAATATACATTTAAAAAGATATTTTGACTATATGATAAGAAATGTATAATAGGTACAAAATTAATATTTCGAAATTTATGTATAAAGTATATTAAAAAAAGATTAACTTAGAAAAAAGAAAGTATTAGTTTGTAAAAAGTATTTTAATAAAAATAAAATAATAAGAATAAATCATAAAAAAAGGTTTAACATTCTAATTATCTTTTCTTGATTATATTAGTATAAGAAGTTTTTACTAATGTAAAAAAAAAAGTGAAGTTAGTGTTATAAAAAAATGATTAATTGTGAAATATTAACTTAGGTTAGTAAGAAATAAATGGTTAATATTAATTTTTTGTTAAACAAGGAAAGAAGCGTTTAATGGGCTTCAGAGAGGGTGAAACGGGTCAGGCCCAGGTTTGGGGGTCAGTCATGCTTAGGGTTGTTTGGCATTTTGTCATTCAGAACGAAAGTTAGGGTTCGAGACGGCGCGTTCGTGCACTGAGGTTCATCGTTCCTCTTCATCCTTGTGAGCTTCCTGAGCAACTCACTCTGGCCACCAGCGTCGCCCTCCAGACCTTTCTTCCCTCCAAGGCGTAAGCTTCGCGTCCTCTTGATTTAGGTTTGATTTTAGTGTTTTATGTTCTTTTGGTGAATGATACGCGTTTTTTTTATTTGAGTCTTAACTATTACCTTTCGTTATGAGGTGAAGGAGAAGAGAAGAGGGGAAGAAGATGGGCTACCTGACTTTGGAGATGGAGGAGAGGCGGAGCGGCGACGCTTAGGAGGCTGGGACGGCAAGGGAAACGTGACGCTTGCTCTGGGTGACCCTGGTATCTTTTAAATGATTGATATTTTTGCCTATGGTTTTGATGATGATTTGTGCTGAGAAACCCTCTTGAATTCACTTCTTTATCTTCTTCTTCTATGCCACTGTTGCCTATGTATCGATTGGAATATGATGCTTTGCTTGTCTATATGCTCGAGATATGTCTTTCTGAGATGTTTGCTTGCCTTGAATTTCTGTTGAGTTTGCCTTCTTCTGAATTTCGTAATTTGAAATGGCCAATGATGAACACTTTTCTGAGGCTTAGGAGTTGGTTGGCTCAGGGTTGGTTCAGGTTTGACAGGGGTTTAGGCTTGAGATTTTAGCAATAGGCATGGTGATTCTGGTTATAGTTTTGAGATGTGTTTGATTTGCTTCAGTTTGGTGACAGGCAGGTTAAGGCATTAGCAAGTTTTGGGTGGTTTTTGAATTTGTATGTTTTTGATGTTCCACAGGTTTTCTATGCTTTTTGAACTTGGTTTCAGGTTTTGAACTTTGGAATTTGAGGTTGAACTTCAGGTTTTATGTGAAAATGTTTGACAGTTTTTTTTTGAGTTTTGAAACGTGTTTGATGGCTTTGTGACAAGTTCATGTGGTTGGGTTGCTGGTTTGGACTTGTATGTTTTATGACAGGCAGGTTAAGGCATTAGCAGGTTTTTTGTGCTTTGTTTATCAGGTTTTTGAATGTTTGAAGGTTGAGGCAGGGTTGATGAGGTTTGATGGTTATGCTATTGAGGTTATGTGCTTGCAATAGGTTCTGTTAGGCGTTTGTGATGGTGGTTCTGGTTTTAGGTTTGAACTTGCCGTGGGTTTATCTCTGCTTGGCTTGGTTCTGACTTTGCAGATTATATATTTTTGTGATATTGGTGCTTGGCTCAATCAGGTTTGACAGTATGTTTTCTTGTGTTCTTTTTGTCCTCTTTCTCTTGGTCTTTGGCGCCCAATCTTTATTCAAACCTTGGTCTTCTCTTTGATCCAAGTTTGCTGGGTAGTTTTACAAAGTTTCTTGGCACTTTTCTATTTTTGGTAATTGTCTATGCTGTGTACTTCTGCCCAGTTTTGAATAATGTTGAATTGATGCTTCTCTTGGATTATATCTTTTCTTGTTATTTCTGCACTGTCTGAACCTAAAGCCTACAAAACCTGCCTCTATTTCTCTCTTCTTCTCACTCTATGGTACAGTAAGGAATTTTATATGATTTTATTTCTTGTACTTTCTCTGAAGGGGCCCTACTGGTGGGAAATGATGAAAAAGATTTTAGTTGCTTGCATAATACATTTTCTGCATCTTTATCTTGCTTTGACAGTTTGGATCTGAATTTGCATTTTGATATCCTTTCCAAATCCTTCTTATTGGCAGCCTTGAGTAGACTTACACTTTAGACAGTAGATTGCTCTTTTGCTTTTGATAGAAAGTGGAATTGGATTTGAACTATGCAGTTTGAATTTTGGATTTGAGATTCTATGCAGCTTGAATTTTGGATTTTATGCATTTGACATTTTTTATTTATGATAAAAATCTTCCCTCTTTGTGAACCGGGAGAAATCCCGTGATTTGCAGAGAGGGTCAACTGATCCCAGTCAGTGGCCTCTAATGATGAGCGAATTTTTAACTGTCTTTTCCAATTTAATGCTTTCTGACTTTTCTTTTTCTTTTTGCAGATAAAAAATGGAGCACCGGAATGAAGTGAAGAATGAAGAATTAGAAATAGGATAGAATTTTTATTTTCAGTTTAATTTTTGTACATTATTATTATTTTAAATACTTTGTAATAAATATTCGTATCCAAATAATAACAATTGTAACAATTATTAAATGTGAAATAAAAATTCCATTGATATTTAATTCTCTTTCAATTCCTTTTCTTTAATTGTTTACTTGTTATTTATAGTTCCTTAAATAAAATAAAATGAAAGTTTAAATTTCAAATATTTTAATTCTTAGAACCATAAATAATCAACTAAACCTTTGATGATCAAAATAAATGAATTCGACGTATCCATTATTCAAAGCAACGCACAGTCGAACACAAAAACTTAATCAGATGCAATTCTTTTTTTTTCACTGATTCTTTTGCCAAGCACTGTAATTCCACATTGCACACATCCCTTTTGACTGGTGAATTCAAACCAACTGCCTCCTCTACTGATTAAATCAAGATAACGCGAATTTTAACCCGAATCTCGGAATAAACTGCAAAGTGCGGTAGAATTTAAATTCTTCTGAGAATATGCCCATAAAACCTTAATTCCTGATTAAATGCTAGATAACGCTCGCCTGATCAAAATTGAACCAAAAATCATCCAAACTCTGAGCCAACTGTATGAAACAAATCAGAACTCTGAAAATCAGTAAAAACCCCTAATTTTGCTTGACTGTCAAGAAAAGTCCGTTTGTCCAATTCTTGTGCCAGTTTGAAAAGTCAGGAAATGTCTGAAGCTGAGATTGCTTGTAGAAAAATGCGAGGGCAAATTTTGGGGTACAACAGTTGCCCCTGTTCAATCTTCTTAGACCTGAAGAGTTAGATTGGCAAGTTTGCCTTTCGCGACTTGAAGGTAAAAGAAGATTGGACACTAGAGTGCCCGGAAATTTGCACTCGCATGTTGAAGTATCAGCAATGTGATGTCGGGAATGGGCTTATAGATGTCATTTGGAGAGATAGTGGATAGGTGGATGGGCTTATAGATGCCATCTGAAGATGTGACAGAGTCTTGTCGGGAATGGGCTTATAGATGCCATTTGGAAGTGTTGATCGCGTAAGAGATTCCTTAGCGAGAACTTGTGTATTTTGAGAAAGGAAGATGTTTTCCTGGCTCGTTACAGGTATTGATCTTCAAACTCTTTAGGTAGATATGCCCTGGCAGGATACAGGAATCGAATCTTCAAACTCTTCAGACATGCCCTGGCTAGATACAGGAATCGAATCTGGAATTGTGACAGTTGATAGATATGCCCTGGCTGGATACAGGAGTCGAATCTTTAAACTCTTCAGACATGCCCTGGCTAGATACAGGAATCGAATCTGGAATTGTGACAGTTGATAGATATGCCCTGGCTGGATACAGGAGTCGAATCTTTAAACTCTTCAGACATGCCCTGGCTAGATACAGGAATCGAATCTGGAATTGTGACAGTTGATAGATATGCCCTGGCTGGATACAGGAGTCGAATCTTTAAACTCTTCAGACATGCCCTGGCTAGATACAGGAATCGAATCTGGAATTGTGACAGTTGATAGATATGCCCTGGCTGGATACAGGAGTCGAATCTTTAAACTCTTCAGACATGCCCTGGATAGATACAGGAATCGAATATGGAATTGTGACAGTTGATAGATATGCCCTGGCTGGATACAGGAGTCGAATCTTTAAACTCTTCAGACATGCCCTGGCTAGATACAGGAATCGAATCTGGAATTGTGACAGTTGAAGGTAATTGTCTTTTGGATTGCCTTTTACCTGAAAAGGCAAAAACATAAGTTGTATGCTATGTCATGATGTATGATATGCACGATGTCGTGATGTTCGGCATGAGATGGTGTTGTATGCGCTTTATCATGTATGTAAACAAGATGTATGAGAATGTGAAATGTTTATGAATGTAATTTTCGTCTTAGGAAAGTAAATCCTTGACGACCGGCCGGGGAGTTGCTCTGTGGAAGAGATATTTGGCCGAGATTTGACGAGAGGCCTGTTGAGGACTTTGATGATGAATTCCGCTGGGGATCGAAGGAACTTTGCTGGGGGCGATCTTCTGTGGTTTTTTTAGCTGAGGATAACCCAGTTGTAAGTCCTTGAGAGGAAATAACTCTGAATAAAGACTCAGGAGAGACGTCCGTACTTTGCAGGGGATAAGCTTTCTGCCGGGGAAATGGATTCCACTTTCCTGAGGAACCCTTTGGATTGGACTCTCCTGGGGAAATAGGGCATCCCTTGTAAGGCTGATGTAATGCTGAAACTTTTCCTTACTCCGTGGGGAATTGAGATAACCTGGTCACATTTTTCAGTTGAATCTATCTTGGCGGACAAGGCGACCAGACTGCATTAGACAACTCCACATTGCCCCGGTTTCCGATGTCACCTGTAATTAATCTTTCGTTTCATATGTAAACATTTATGAATCAGCAATTTAATGTCGAATGCATATATCAAAAATGAACATTGGACGTTCTTCGCAAGACAAAACAGAAAAAGGAAAACAACGGTAATTTGCATGGACAAGTGAATTTGTATTGATTTGAATTTTGCCTGTGAATAGGCGTTTTTGTACAAGAGGCTAACATCCTAGTAAGAGAATTCCGCCGAATAACATAGAGTTAATAATTTGAAAAAAAGGAAATCAAAACAGCTATGTGAATGATCCCACTGGGTTCCAACTCGGCTATCGCCTTTATGTCTTCGAATGTCTCATCGCTTTGCTACCTAGTTGAAGATGAAGCTGATTGGTCGATGCCGAAATCTGAGCCAGATAGTCGATGCCGAATTCCGGATGCGAAGCGATCCAATGAGACATAGTGTTACGCTTTTATCCCTAACTTTTGCCTGGACCGCCCTTTCAGGTTTTCAGTCCACCGAGATACCCATTTTTGCCCAAGCCGCCTTTTCAGGTTTTCGACTTGCCGGGTGTACAGGTTTTTTTTTATTTCATCCCTTATTTTTGCCCGAACCCTTTTGGTTCGCCGGGAAGCCCTAATTTTTGCCTAGATATGTCAACCTAGCGGGTCTTTTATTTATGCGTAGTATCTTTTCACTATGTCTGCATTGGCGGGGTGAGGAAGGTCGTCACCATCCATGGTGGTTAGGATCATGGCTCCTCCTGAGAATACACGTTTAACCACAAACGGCCCTTCGTATGTAGGGGTCCATTTGCCCCGGGGATCACTTTGAGGAAGGATGATGCGTTTGATTACCAGGTCCCCAACTTGATACTCTCGCGGTCTGACTTTCTTATTGTATGCCCTGATCATCCGTTTTTGATACGTTTGACCATGACAGATAGCAGTGAGCCTCTTTTCGTCAATCAGATTTAACTGATCAAGTCGGGTCTGGATCCAGTCATCTTCACTCAAGTCTGCATCCTTCATTATCCGGAGAGAGGGTATCTGGACTTCAATTGGCAAGACTGCCTCCATGCCATATACCAAGGAGAAGGGAGTTGCCCCGGTTGACGTCCTTGCTGAGGTACGGTACCCATGAAGAGCGAACGGTAACATCTCGTGCCAATCTTTATAGGTCACTGTCATCTTCTGCACAATTTTCTTGATATTTTTATTAGCTGCCTCTACAGCCCCATTCATCTTCGGCCGGTAGGGAGAAGAATTGTGGTGCTGTATCTTGAATTGTTCACAGAGTTCAGTGATCATTTTGTTATTGAGATTGGTACCATTGTCCGTAATTATTCTTTCCGGGACGCCGTACCAGCAGATCAAATTATGCCGGATGAAACGCGCCACGATGCTCTTGGTTACTGTGGCGTAGGAAGCTGCCTCAACCCACTTCGTGAAGTAATCGATCGCCACCAAAATGAAGCGATGCCCGTTGGATGCCGTCGGTCGGATCTCACCGATCATATCAATCCCCCACATTGCAAAAGGCCAAGGTGTCGTCAGGACGTTCAGAGGAACTGGAGGAATATGCACCTTGTCAGCATAGATTTGGCACTTATGACAAGTTCGAGAGTGTTGGTAACAATCGGCTTCCATTGTGGACCAGAAATATCCTGCCCGAAGGATTTTCTTAGCCATGGTATGTCCACTGGAATGTGTTCCAAATGTGCCTTCATGTAATTCCATCATAATTTTCTCTGCTTCAGCCTTATCCACACAACGTAGCAGAGTTGAATCATGATTTCGTTTGTAAAGAATGTCGTTGCTGAGGAAAATTTTTGCAGCAAACCTCCTCATGAACTTCTTGTCATTGACAGACGCACCTTCAGGATACTCCTGAGCTTCCAAGTACCTCTTCACCTCATGATACCAGGGTTTTTCAATCGCCTTCTCAGCCTCGAGCTCGTAGCAGTATGCCAGTTCATCCAACTTCCAGATAATGATTCGGGGAGCCTCATTGTCCCATTTAACTTTGAACATTGAAGACATCGTAGCTAGGGCGTCCGCTAGCTGATTCTCCTCTCTGGGGAAGTGTTCAAAAGTTATCTCTTCAAAGTAGGGAAGCAAGGTCGACACATACTCCTTGTAAGGAATAAGATTCGGGTGTTTCGTATCCCACTCGCCTTTGATCTGATTGATCACGAGAGCGGAATCTCCGAAGACACTTAGAAATTTGATCCTTAAGTCGATTGCAGCTTGTAGACCCATGATACATGCCTCATATTCCGCCATATTGTTGGTGCAGTTGAAACATAACCGGGCAGTGAGGGGAGTATGAGTTCCTTTGGGCGATATGATTACAGCGCCGACGCCGTTACCCAAAGCATTGGATGCTCCGTCAAAATGCATGGACCATCGGGATCCTTCCTCAGGTCCTTCATCCGGTCCAGGTACTTCACAGTCAGTTACCACCATGATGTCTTCGTCCGGAAAATCAAAGTTCAATGATTGGTAATCGTCCACAGGTTGGTGTGCCAAATGATCTGTCAATACACTTCCTTTAATTGCTTTCTGAGTTGTATACTGGATGTCATATTCTGTCAAGATCATTTTCCATCTCGCTATTCTTCCAGACAGAGCGGGCTTTTCGAATATGTACTTGATAGGATCCATCTTTGAAATCAATAAAGTAGTGTGAGTCAACATATACTGTCTTAGCCGGCGAGCAGCCCATACAAGAGCGCAACAAGTTTTCTCAAGCAGTGAGTAACGAGACTCACAGTCGGTAAAATTTTTGCTCAAGTAATAAATAGCGTGCTCTTTTCGGCCAGACTCGTCATGCTGCCCCAGCACACACCCCATTGAATTGTCAAGTACTGTCAAGTATAGTATCAGAGGTCTTCCTTCCACCGGTGGCATAAGAATGGGTGGCTCTTGGAGATATTCCTTTATCCTTTCAAAGGCGGCCTGACATTCATCGTTCCAGCGTACTACTTGATCTTTCTTCAGCAATTTGAAGATTGGCTCACAAGTAGCAGTCAAATGTGAGATGAATCGGGCAATGTAATTCAGTCGTCCTAGGAAACCTCTGACTTCTTTCTCTGTTTTTGGAGTCGGCATCTCTTGTATGGCTTTTACCTTGGCAGGGTCCACCTGAATACCTTTATCACTTACGATGAAACCTAGCAATTTTCCGGATCTTACCCCGAAGGTGCATTTGTGGGGATTCAATCTCAGCTTGTACAACTTGAGTCGGTCAAATAACTTCCTTAGATGGTCAATGTGTTCCTCCTCAGTTTGAGACCTTGCAATCATGTCATCAACGTATACCTCAATCTCATGATGGATCATATCATGAAATAAAGCAACCATAGCGTGTTGATAGGTTGCCCCAGCATTTTTCAATCCGAATGGCATGACCTTATAACAGAAGGTGCCCCACTGAGTCACAAAGGTAGTCTTTTCCATATCTTCTGGAGCCATCTTGATTTGATTATACCCTGAAAAACCATCCATGAAGGAGAACACCTTGTGTTGAGCAGTATTGTCGACAAGAACGTCGATGTGGGGTAAGGGGAAGTCATCCTTGGGGCTGGCCCTGTTCAAGTCCCTATAGTCGACGCACATTCTGACTTTGCCGTCCTTCTTTGGCACTGGCACCACATTGGCAACCCACTGAGGGTAAGAAGTCACTGCAAGGAAACCGGCATCGAACTGTTTCATAACCTCGGCCTTGATCTTTTCAGACATCTCTGGTCGCATCCGTCGAACTTTTTGCTTTACCGGAGGGCAATCTTCCTTGGTTGGCAGGTGATGAACTACAATATCGGCGTCCAAACCAGGCATATCTTCATAGGACCAAGCAAAAATCTCCAGGTAATCTTGTAGCATCTGGATCAACTGTTGCTTCACGCTGAGCTCTAGATTGGCACCAATCTTGACCTCTTTCCTATCTGTCTCGGTACCCAGGTTAATCGTCTCCACCGGCTCTTCATGTGGTTGAATGGCTCTTTCCTCCTGGAGTAGCAGTCTTGCGAGTTCACCAGGCACTTCGCAATCATCTTCACCTTCGTCTTCGGCCAAGTTGATCGGATTTTCGAAGTCATAACTGGCGATAGCAGAGCTGTTACCGGTGAGATCCAGGGTGGATTGAAACCTGTATAAGTGAGTGTGTGTAAATATAGCTGTTTTGCAATATGTATAACACAAAGAAAAAGAGCGCAAGATTTGAAATGCAACAAACGTCCAATGTTTTGATTGATGATATATGAAAATTTCATACAAAAAACCCTCACAAATGGAGCTACGATGCCCCGGGTAGGACACCGAGCCAACAAAGTTTTAACATATTGTTTGTTACAAATTTGGAAATCAGAAGAAATCAATTACTGCGTGACAAATGTGATAGGTGTAAAATCCTTTGTCGTCCAGTTGTTTGGTCCTTCGCCGGTAGTCGGGTAGATCCAACTGTCAAACTCTGCTTCCTCTACATCTTCCTCAATAGCATTCACCCTTGAACTGGAGATAAACACCGGAGCCTTTCTGATATTCTCCTTGCGCACATCCCTCTGAGCCTCTGCAGTAAAGCCCAGCCCGAACTTGTCGTTCTTCTGAGTGAAGTCAGGGAGCTGACCCCAGTTTGCACAATCGCCTTTCTGAACCACAGCCCGGGCATCCCTTAGGGAAGCCATCTTTAAGGAAACATTCTTCTCGACTGTTGTTTCTGCTGCTGCTGAAATTGGATGTACCTCCTCGAAATGCTGAAAGGGGGTTTCAATAAACTCCCCGTCCATCTCAATGTATCTGAAGGAATTCAAATGGCTCACCATATACTCCTCTTCTCCTTGCATAGTGACGATCTTCCCTTTGACAGGGTACTTCAGCTTCTGGTGCAAGGTGGAGGTCACTGCCCCAGCTTTGTGGATCCAAGGTCGACCCAGTAGACAAGAGTACGATGGACGTATATCCATCACATAAAAAGTAGAGTCAAACACCTGAGAGCCCATGCGGATAGGGATGTCAACCTCTCCATGAACCATCCTTTTTGAACCGTCAAAGGCCCTGACGATGATATTGCTGGGCTTCAACTCCAGGCCTTCATAATCCAGACGGTCTAAAGCCTTTTTCGGTAGAACATTCAAGGAAGAACCAGTATCCACCAATACATGCGCCAGAGTAGTGCCCTTGCATTCGATAGAGACATGCAAGGCATCATTGTGGTCTCTTCCCTTCGCAGTCAGGTCAGCATCTGAAAAACCCAAGCCATTGTCTGCTGTCAGATTTGCTACACAATCAGTGAACTGGACTGCAGTTGTCTCCTGCGGCACATGGGCCGTCTTGAGAAATGAGATTAAGGCCTTAGCATGGGCCTCGGAGCATAACAACAAGGAGAGCATGGAGATCTTGGAGGGCGTATGTCCCAGCTGCTCGACAACATTGAAGTCACTTTTCTTTATTATTTTCAGGATCTCCTCCATTTCTTGTTGGGAGGCCTCAGCATTTATAGGTATTGGTGCCTCCATCCGGGCAAGCTCTTCTTCAATCCCTTTGCCCCGAGCATTTGATGACTCGGCAGCAGGGGAAACAACTTGATCAGCAGTAGGAACAGGTAAACTTGTAGGTGTTATAAGGAGGGGTTTTCGAGTAGCGGGCGGTGCAATGTCAGGCGAGAAGAGCCTGCCACTGCGGGTGACCTTGGCTGGACCAGTGATATCGCAGATACTGGCGCCAGCGTCGAATTCTTGTTTGATTCCATTTACGTATACGTCTGCCCCATAATGCCAGGGGACAGCTTTATCAGATACGTAGGGGAAAGGCCCCGGAATAGTAATAACCACAGGTGCAACAGTCATGATTTGAACAGGCTTCTTCGGGAGAGCCTTGATTGGATTTTTGAAGATGGTAACCACAGAAACTTCTTTTACCGGAACCAACTGAACAGCAGACTTCTTAAACAGAATCTCCTTGCTATCCATTAGGTTTTGAATGCCTAATTTCAGCAAGGGACAACCAGATAGGGAAACAGCACAGAACAGGCAACCTTCACTGCAACCCGGAAATAAACCGGCCAGCAGTAGGTTCTTCTTGACAGTCAAAAGAGGGGTAACAACTTCATTTACCGAAACAGCATACAACTCTTCCTCAATGGCATTTACTCTATGCTGGGGCATAGGAGCAGTTACAACATTTGGTCTCTCTGGCGCTTCAAACTGAATTTCCTTTGTATCGATCAGATCTTGCACTTTGTTTCTCAAGGCCCAACAATCATCAGTAGTGTGCCCGGGACTATCAGAATGATAAGTGCACCGGGCATTTGGGTTATACTTAGGAGACGTAGTGTTGACGACCTTAGGAGCTTCTTTGAGAGTCACCAGGTTGGTGGATAACAGTTGGGGTAAAATTTGAGATAAGGTCATACTCAGTCGAGTATACTGCCTCTTGGGCCTTTCGCTTCTTTGTTGATTGTACTGCTGAGGAGCAGCAACAGGTTTCGAGATGACCAAAGCATTGACGGCTTGGCGACTTTCGGGCTTGATCTGTCTTCTAGGACCGTAGACGGCACTTGCTTCTTTCTTAAACGGCCTCTTCTCAGCGCTTGTGGAGGCAGCCTTTTGTATCTTGCCTGACCTGATGCCAGCTTCAATCCTTTCTCCCGTCAATATCAAAGCTGTAAACCCAGCGGAGGAGTTACCAACCAAATGATTGAAAAACGGACCAGACAACGTCCCTAGAAACATATCAACCAGCTCCCGATCAGTCAATGGAGGCTGCACCTTGCCAGCCAAATCTCTCCATTTTTGAGCGTACTCTTTGAACCCTTCACCCGTTCCTAGAGACATACCCTGAAGTTGGGTACGCGTAGGGGCGAGATCAGAATTGTATTGGTATTGTCTGTAGAATGCGGTTGCCAAATCTTCCCAGTGTCGGATGCTAGCTCCATCCAATTGGTAGAACCATTCAAGCTGTGACCCCGAGAGGCTATCTTGGAAGAAGTGAATCCAGAGGTTCTTATCTGCCGTGTAAGGTTGGATTTTCCTTACGTACGACCTCAGATGCAGCTTTGGGCAGGAGACCCCATCATACTTGGCGAAGGCAGGCGCCTTAAACTTGTGTGGAATTACTACCCCAGAAGATAACCCCAAATCTCCAAAATCCAGCCCCGGCACATTCTGAATTTCCATGGCGCTTAAGCGGTCCTCCAATTGCTTGTATCTGTCAGCAGCAGGTGGGTATTGTTCGTCATTGTAGTCCGTCTCGTTGTCGGAGACTGCGGGACTAGGAGCTCCTCCCCCTTGGGGACTGTTTTTCTCAGCAGAAGAAGTAGTTGGATCAGCTTCATTATGGAGTGTGTTCCCAAATCTGCGTCCGGTGTTGAACAACGCAGTCCTCTTTTTCTTCTTCTTCTTCAGGAGTAAAGTCTTCAACTCTTGCTGACCTTGGGCTAGGCTTAGGACCATCTCTTGAAATTGTGCATTTTGGGCCTGAAGGGCCTTGATTGCTTGCTCACTGGAGGAGTCTGGATTCATGATGACTGTTCAAAATAAATAGCGAAGGAGAGTAAGCAACCTGTGGAATAGGGTACCTGCTATGCATATGGTGCAATGGAATGCGTATGTATGCAATGCATTCAAGGATTTAGAATATTCAAAATTTGTTGTAGACAAAAAGAACGCACATCATATTAATAAGGAGAAATTCGTTAGTACATAAATGCCCCATGGGCCAAATATTACAAAATGTCCCCTTAAGGCAAAAAAACATTGCGCATCCTCTTTGGTGCGATGTAGGTATTGAGATTCCTCTCCTCGTGCAGTAGGCGGGTGAGTTCCAGGACTTTCTTTTCACTAGCATGTAGACTGGTCTCAAGAGAATTCCGTTCTTCCTTAAGCTGGATCCAGCTCTTCTGCATCTCTTCCCAAGACGTGGGCATGTCAGGATGTTGAATGGTGTAGGACACCTCTCCTTCCAAGACTGGTTCTTTGATCACAGGGAGCATATGAGGATAAGGCATCACTAATTTCTGGGAGCGGGCTCGTACCCACTTGAGATAAGGTTCCAACGGGATAGAGTTCCTGTGCCCCAGTGTCTTGCTGTCTATCCTATTTGGAATCCTCCAAGCTCTGATAAATCTCTGACAAAGTCCCTGAGTATCGTTGTCAAACTCAAAAACTATGTTAGGAATTAACATGTCATGAGGGCCATCCCTCCGAGCATAACCAAACTGTCTCCAAGCCAGGCATGGGTTGTAAGTAATACCTCCTTTGATTCCAAATAAAGGAACATTAGGGTACTCCCCGCAACGATCAATGATAGTGACGTCTTCCCTGGACCTAGGGCACCAATGTATATCTGCATGCGTGAGAGTCATTAACCGTTGTGACAATCTCAAACCCCGCTCGTTCTTCAAAACTTATTGTGGAAGGTGCGAAATAAACCACCTTCCCAGGAGAGGAGTGCAACACATAAGGACACCCCTTCTTCTCATGGTTCGAGTGTAACATGAGTGAAGGATGTCCCCCAGCAACGTAGGTATAGGATTCCTGGTTATGAAGATCTGGATAGCACTGATATCAATAAGCTGATCTGGGTTAGGGAATAACACCAAACCATAGACAAGGAGGGCCATAACTTCTTCAAAAGCTTGTAGGTCAAGGGAGTTCCAACATTCTTGGGCCTTCTCGAACAGAAACCTGGCTAAGAACCCCTTGATACCACTTCTAACTTCCCAATGTCCCTTGAGGTCAGACGGTTGTAGGTGTAAGGCTTTAGCAATCTCTTCAAGCCTGGGTTCCTCTTCCGTACCGTTGTAGGGTAGTTGATCAAGGATAGGGATCTTCAGAAGTCGGGAGAACTCTTCCAATGTAGGCACCAATTGATAATCCGGGAAGGTGAAGCAGTGGTGTAGAGGGTCAAAGAACTGGAACAAGACTTTTATCATATCTTCCTCAATGTTGGTGTTAACCAAGCTGATGAGTCTTCCATGTCTCTCACTGAATGAAGAACCCTCGGGAATCCTGGACATAAGTTCCTTAAGCTGAGGAGGGATCTTTACAAGGCTAATCTGAATTGTCTTTCTGCGAGCAGTTTCCATGTCCTATAAAACAAGAACAAAGATGAAGATTCGAAACCCTTGAAATGGTTAGTCAATGCACATGATGTTGTATGATGTTATGATTAAATACACCACAAATATTCACAAAGGCAAACATGGTAAGGCACACAAGTCACACAAGACAAACCCTTAGAGTTTAGGCCTGCATGGGGTCTGGGTATTACCCTCTTGAAGTTTGGTGGTTAAAACCTGTCTTATCAAAAGTAACCGGGTTCTAAAGGTCCCAATATCACTGGATTGCTTTCATTGTTCATCGTTTCGATTTAGCCACTGAACTGGCGACCGAAATATTCCAGGAAAGCAACCCTCAATTGAGTGTAGTATCGAGTATCAACCAACCTCGGACTGCACCAAAGTCAGTTATCTCACTACCCTAAAAAGGCCAAGATGGTTCGATTAAGGTTCCTAAGGTCAGTTGATGCTTCGCGACACCACGCGGCGGCCCCGTACTCTCCTTGACTGAACTCAAGGGTTACCGGTACACACCAAAGTGTCACATCAACGTAGCAGACTGCTTCAACCATGTCGGTATACCCCGCACAGTTCCCTCACAGCCTTGTTGCTACTTTCTAAGAAGGTATCCCCAGATCCGGGTTAGGATCTATAAAACTCCGATACAAGGCCCACAAATGTAAAAGCAAACAAGACAATCAATTGAAAACAAAAGTGATCTAAACCCTAAGGTAACCCCACTTTAAAAATCCTCCCCAGCAGAGTCGCCAGTTCTGTGATACGGTGGGAGAACTGACTAGTGTTTTGCGTTCGCATTCGCACTTGTGCCGTTGAGCAAGAGTCGCCACCGAATTTTTATTTTATCCTAAAGGAAAGGTTAAAAAAGCACAGCAAAAACCTTTTGAGATATTTCGTGGGTTCGGGGGGTAGATTATGAAAAGGGAAGGTATTAGCACCCTTTTCATCCATGGTTATCCATGGGCTCTTAGTTACTTGGTTTTTTTAGATCACTTGCCTTGTTTTTCGATTGCTTTGAAATTGTGGTGTGTGTGTGCGTTTTGAAAGTGTTTTTGAAGAGATGCCTTGTCTTAGGCGACCAATGTATTTGACTCGTGTTTGAGTGTTTTACAAAAGTGTGAATCTTTTCGAAAAGATGTTTCAAATGTTTTTGAGAGTTTGTTTGAAAGTGTTGTGGATTGTGGTTTTTGAAAAGAAGGCAAATGTTTTTGCAAGTTTGATCTCAAGTAACTAAGAGTTTTGTCTACCCTATTATACTCAAAGGTTTTTGTCATATTTTAACCCCTTTTAACAATTTTGTTCTACCATTGAAATTGGTAGACAATCTTTCATTTTAGGAAGTTTATTCGGGACGGGCGCGGGTCATCGTATGGACCATGAATGCAATGATGCCAAGTGTCTTTGGCAATTTGCTTTGAAGGGACTATGATCGTTCCGTTTAGGCAACACTTTGAGGGACTAATGATCATTTGATTTTGTTTTGCCAAAGATACTCGACGTGCAAGCATGGCCCATTTTGGAAGGCAACGTGTGGGATTACCCTAGGGGGTGCAAGTGTGATTGTGTATTGATTACATGTATTTGTCTTGTATTAGGTTATCTAGCGTTTGATTTTATGTACATACAAACCCTAGGTCTAACCATGGTATAATTGGAAAACTGTAAATTGCGGAAATGTAAAATCTACGCTATTACAAAATAGTATCCGGGAGTGGGGGTATGAATGTACAAAAGGGGATGAGACTTATGGTACCCAATAAGTTACAACAAAATCGAATTCGCGATCAAAACATAAATATCGAATATACAAATATAAGATAAACAAATGTGTATAAGGCAATGTGAATGTATTTGTGTAAGTGTACATGTATATGGGTATGTGTAATTATGTACAAACGCGATAATGTGAAATTGAAGCGTATTAGGGTTTTTGACCTAGGAAAATGTTTTAAATGAATCTTTGATTTATATGGCTTTGATATGTATAAAGGAAAAAAGTGTTTTTAATTAAATGTTCAAGTTTTAATTAAAAAGTATTTTAGTCAAATGTTTGTGAATTTTAATATTAGAAAAATGTATATATTTTGTCTATTATGTACAAAAGTATGTCAATCAAAAAGAATAAAAAGAAGTATTTTCAATTTTTAATTATATGATGAAAAAAAAACATTTTATTATTATTATTTTATATACAAATATACATTTAAAAAGATATTTTGACTATATGATAAGAAATGTATAATAGGTACAAAATTAATATTTCGAAATTTATGTATAAAGTATATTAAAAAAAGATTAACTTAGAAAAAAGAAAGTATTAGTTTGTAAAAAGTATTTTAATAAAAATAAAATAATAAGAATAAATCATAAAAAAAGGTTTAACATTCTAATTATCTTTTCTTGATTATATTAGTATAAGAAGTTTTTACTAATGTAAAAAAAAAAAGTGAAGTTAGTGTTATAAAAAAATGATTAATTGTGAAATATTAACTTAGGTTAGTAAGAAATAAATGGTTAATATTAATTTTTTGTTAAACAAGGAAAGAAGCGTTTAATGGGCTTCAGAGAGGGTGAAACGGGTCAGGCCCAGGTTTGGGGGTCAGTCATGCTTAGGGTTGTTTGGCATTTTGTCATTCAGAACGAAAGTTAGGGTTCGAGACGGCGCGTTCGTGCACTGAGGTTCATCGTTCCTCTTCATCCTTGTGAGCTTCCTGAGCAACTCACTCCGGCCACCAGCGTCGCCCTCCAGACCTTTCTTCCCTCCAAGGCGTAAGCTTCGCGTCCTCTTGATTTAGGTTTGATTTTAGTGTTTTATGTTCTTTTGGTGAATGATACGCGTTTTTTTTTATTTGAGTCTTAACTATTACCTTTCGTTATGAGGTGAAGGAGAAGAGAAGAGGGGAAGAAGATGGGCTACCTGACTTTGGAGATGGAGGAGAGGCGGAACGGCGACGCTTAGGAGGCCGGGACGGCAAGGGAAACGTGACGCTTGCTCTGGGTGACCCTGGTATCTTTTAACTGATTGATATTTTTGCCTATGGTTTTGATGATGATTTGTGCTGAGAAACCCTCTTGAATTCACTTCTTTATCTTCTTCTTCTATGCCACTGTTGCCTATGTATCGATTGGAATATGATGCTTTGCTTGTCTATATGCTCGAGATATGTCTTTCTGAGATGTTTGCTTGCCTTGAATTTCTGTTGAGTTTGCCTTCTTCTGAATTGCCTAATTTGAAATGGCCAATGATGAACACTTTTCTGAGGCTTAGGAGTTGGTTGGCTCAGGGTTGGTTCAGGTTTGACAGGGGTTCAGGCTTGAGATTTTGGCAATAGGCATGGTGATTCTGGTTATAGTTTTGAGATGTGTTTGATTTGCTTCAGTTTGGTGACAGGCAGGTTAAGGCATTAGCAAGTTTTGGGTGGTTTTTGAATTTGTATGTTTTTGATGTTCCACAGGTTTTCTATGCTTTTTGAACTTGGTTTCAGGTTTTGAACTTTGGAATTTGAGGTTGAACTTCAGGTTTTATGTGAAAATGTTTGACAGTTTTTTTTCTGAGTTTTGAAACGTGTTTGATGGCTTTGTGACAAGTTCATGTGGTTGGGTTGCTGGTTTGGACTTGTATGTTTTATGACAGGCAGGTTAAGGCATTAGCAGGTTTTTTGTGCTTTGTTTATCAGGTTTTTGAATGTTTGAAGGTTGAGGCAGGGTTGATGAGGTTTGATGGTTATGCTATTGAGGTTATGTGCTTGCAATAGGTTCTGTTAGGCGTTTGTGATGGTGGTTCTGGTTTTAGGTTTGAACTTGCCGTGGGTTTATCTCTGCTTGGCTTGGTTCTGACTTTGCAGATTATATATTTTTGTGATATTGGTGCTTGGCTCAATCAGGTTTGACAGTATGTTTTCTTGTGTTCTTTTTGTCCTCTTTCTCTTGGTCTTTGGCGCCCAATCTTTATTCAAACCTTGGTCTTCTCTTTGATCCAAGTTTGCTGGGTAGTTTTACAAAGTTTCTTGGCACTTTTCTATTTTTGGTAATTGTCTATGCTGTGTACTTCTGCCCAGTTTTGAATAATGCTGAATTGATGCTTCTCTTGGATTATATCTTTTCTTGTTATTTCTGCACTGTCTGATCCTAAAGCCTACAAAACCTGCCTCTATTTCTCTCTTCTTCTCACTCTATGGTACAGTAAGGAATTTTATATGATTTTATTTCTTGTACTTTCTCTGAAGGGGCCCTACTGGTGGGAAATGATGAAAAAGATTTTAGTTGCTTGCATAATACATTTTCTGCATCTTTATCTTGCTTTGACAGTTTGGATCTGACTTTGCATTTTGATATCCTTTCCAAATCCTTCTTATTGGCAGCCTTGAGTAGACTTACACTTTAGACAGTAGATTGCTCTTTTGCTTTTGATAGAAAGTGGAATTGGATTTGAACTATGCAGTTTGAATTTTGGATTTGAGATTCTATGCAGCTTGAATTTTGGATTTTATGCATTTGACATTTTTTATTTATGATAAAAATCTTCCCTCTTTGTGAACCGGGAGAAATCCCGTGATTTGCAGAGAGGGTCAACTGATCCCAGTCAGTGGCCTCTAATGATGAGCGAATTTTTAACTGTCTTTTCCAATTTAATGCTTTCTGACTTTTCTTTTTCTTTTTGCAGATAAAAAATGGAGCACCGGAATGAAGTGAAGAATGAAGAATTAGAAATAGGATAGAATTTTTATTTTCAGTTTAATTTTTGTACATTATTATTATTTTAAATACTTTGTAATAAATATTCGTATCCAAATAATAACAATTGTAACAATTATTAAATGTGAAATAAAAATTCCATTGATATTTAATTCTCTTTCAATTCCTTTTCTTTAATTGTTTACTTGTTATTTATAGTTCCTTAAATAAAATAAAATGAAAGTTTAAATTTCAAATATTTTAATTCTTAGAACCATAAATAATCAACTAAACCTTTGATGATCAAAATAAATGAATTCGACGTATCCATTATTCAAAGCAACGCACAGTCGAACACAAAAACTTAATCAGATGCAATTCTTTTTTTTTTCACTGATTCTTTTGCCAAGCACTGTAATTCCACATTGCACACATCCCTTTTGACTGGTGAATTCAAACCAACTGCCTCCTCTACTGATTAAATCAAGATAACGCGAATTTTAACCCGAATCTCGGAATAAACTGCAAAGTGCGGTAGAATTTAAATTCTTCTGAGAATATGCCCATAAAACCTTAATTCCTGATTAAATGCTAGATAACGCTCGCCTGATCAAAATTGAACCAAAAATCATCCAAACTCTGAGCCAACTGTATGAAACAAATCAGAACTCTGAAAATCAGTAAAAAACCCTAATTTTGCTTGACTGTCAAGAAAAGTCCGTTTGTCCGATTCTTGTGCCAGTTTGAAAAGTCAGGAAATGTCTGAAGCTGAGATTGCTTGTAGAAAAATGCGAGGGCAAATTTTGGGGTACAACATTAGGGATATACATAAAAAGATCTGTACACCCGGCAAGTCGAAAACCTGAAAAAGGAGACTTGGGCAAAAAAGGGTATCCCGCTGGACTGAAAACCCGAAAGGGCGGTCCAGGAAAAAGTTAGGGATTTAAAGTGTATAAATATGTCTCGTTGGATCACCTTACAACCAATATTCAGTATCAACTATCAAGCTCAAGCGGTACTAATCAATCCAATCAGCTTCAGACAAGTAGCGAAAGGGATGAGACGCTCAAAGACATTAAGGCAATAGCAGAATGGGAACCGAATGAGATTATTTCACATAGCTGTCTTTCTTTGTATACTATTTTTGTATAATTTCCATTCTTACGACGACATTCTCTTGCTAGGATGTCTGTCTCCTTGTACAAAAACACTTATTTCAAGTTAATACAAAACTATTCCTTTGAAAGTGCAAACTTCTGTTTTTATCTTTCTGTTTTGTGTGCAAAAATGTCCAGTGATTATTTTTGAACATATGCATTTGAATATGATTACTGTTTACACGCCTAAAAACAGAAATACAGTTGCTAATGACTTTAAGAAGTGGGACAATATCTAAGGGCCATCCACAAAACCCCCGCAGATGTTTCCCTCGACATATACCTTCTCCAGCAGGTACATAAGCAGGGGCATTCTACTACAAGGTCACTGCCATATTCTCAGCATGCAGCCTAATGGTGTTAGGTGTTCTCCTATCCCTGACGAAGCAAGAATCTCCAATTCACTGCTCCAACATCCCTCTATGAAGTCGCCAAGCTTCTCAGGATTCCTCAGCAGAATTTCACAAAATCCCCAAGCAGTGCACAGAGCTCCCCAACAGAATTTATTTCTCTAACAACGGAAGTTTATCTCCCAACATTTCAACTCCAACAAATATGAATACCTACATTCTTCACCCCCAGCCACAATTAGGGATTTATTTCCCCTAATTCAACAATACAACAATGGAGCAACTGACACGCTCATACATTGCATTCATACATCATTTCTACAAACATCATAGCATATGTAGCACAAATGCATATATCACAATCTCATTTATTTTGAGAGTATCATGCAATTCATACATCATGACATCGCATGAAACTGACTTTACCTTTCCAGGTTGAGTTTGCAGAAAGACAAACACTATCAACTCATACAACAGGTCAAAGATTAATGCCCGAAACCAGACGAGAAAACCATCTACACGATCAAATGGTATGAACTCCCGAAGTAAGACCGGTTTACCAACAAATACAGCAGGCCACTGATTAATGCCCGAAACCGGACGGGGAAACTATCTATGTGGCCAACAAAATAAGTCCCAGATTAACACCTATAACAAGCCAGGAAAACTATATGTTGTAAATTAACACCTTAAACAGGCTAGGAGAACTATCTACATAAGAAGATTGAATATTAATACCTGTAACTAGCCAGGAAAACAATCTTTATTTATCAGGTCAAAAATTAATACATATAATAAGCCAAGACAACTATCTCAGCGATCGACAAAAGCAAGATCCAGATTAATACCTGTAACCAGCCAGGACAACTATCTATGGACGACCGACTGTAGATTAATACTTGTAACAAGTCAGGAAAGCTATCTGCATGAAGATATCAGAGATTAATACCTTATACTAGCCAGGACAACTATCTCAATGACCGACTGATATGGTGGCAAAACTGACTGTTTTAGTTACTACTGGTTTTTTGCGTTTTTTGTTCGCAAATGTACGGTAAGCAAGAGTCGCCACTGTCTTTTATTTTATCTAACAAAGGAAAATGGAAAAAGAACAGAAAAAACATTTTTCGAGATGTTTCTGAGTACGGGGGGTAGATTATAGAAAGGGAAGGTGTTATCACTCTTTCTATCCGTGGTTTTCCACGGGCTCTTAGGTTGTTGCTCATTTTTAAATTGCTTTTGTGTGTTTTGAAAAGCTTTGAAAATGCCTTAGTGTGACGTTTCACTTTATGGTAACCCTTGTATCAGTCCTTAAGAGTGTGTTAAAGCATTTTTGAAAACTTTAGTTGAAAAGTGTTTGAAAGTGTAAGTGTGAAAAATTGATTATTTTGAGCAAGTACTTAAAAGTTTCTACCTACTCGAAAAAGACTGTTCATTTTCTTATTTCCTTTAGACAATGCTATCCTACTATTAAGGGGTAGGTAGCTCCATCGTTGGAGTTTGATGGAAAATCGAAAGGGGACGATTAAGGTCACTTAAGGCAACATGGCAAGATCTCTTAGTAATTGTCCTAAAGTTCTAAGATCGCATTTTGTTTTACCGAGGAAACTTTCGAAAGGGACTTGCAATCTCCGAATTAGAGGACAGTCACTAAGAATTCTCATGTTCGAGAATAGTAACCATATTTTTTCGAGGCAACCGAAGTGGGAGATACCCTAGGGGTGAGCATGTGCAAGTGTTTGATTTCATTTTGTTTATCTTAGAATTAGTGGTCTACAGGTTGATTGGTTTATTCTTGTCATGCACGCATAAGTTACTAACAACTATATACAAGCATATAAGAACTATAAAGCGAGAAATAAAGTTCCTACAGCTATTACAAGGCTTTGGTGTAGTTACAGTTATATCTGACTAAAATGTAAAGTACGGAAAAATAAAAATTCTAATTAGGGCTATTACAATGCATAAGCATATACATAATAATATAAAAATGGGCGCGAAATAAGGAAACGTTTAAAAACCTAGTAAACAAAAATAAACAAAAAATCTTTTTTTTGGTTTTGTGACAAGAGAATAATTAATTCTAAATTTATTTTTAATTAAGAAAATAAAAGTGGAATGAAATAAATCATAATTCTAATATTTTATTTTATTTTTTATTAAGAAAATAGCTTAAATTAAAATGAACCTAAGTCTAATTTTATTTTAAATTGATAAAAAAACACCAAAATAAATAATCTAATTATATCACCAAAATTAAAAATAATTAAGGAGAAATAAAACTAAATCTATTATATGATTTTTTTGGTTTTTTTATTATAAAAAGAAAATAAAGAAATTAATCCTATATTCTAATTTACTCTTAATTTTTAAAGAACAATGTTAAAGTTAATTAATTAATTAATTTTAGAAACTAATTATTTAAAAAAAACTAAATCCTAATTTTTTGATTTATTTTGATTATTTTTAGATTATAAAAAAAATTAAATGTAGTTAATATAGAAAAAACAAAATAGAAAAAATAAAGCAAAAAAAAACAAGGATTGGGCCTGGTGTCAAAATGAAGATATGGGTGTTAACTCGAAAATAATGCTTGGCCCACTTATGAGAGCCCAGAAGCTTGGTTTGTTCTGGTGCCATTGGTTCTTAAAGACCAATCCTGGACCTCCAGATCTGGATCGTCTGATCTGAATTGATGGTGATCCAGTGGCTAAGGATGAGAGCATATAGTATGCCTATGGGTTGGTTCCACACCTGATCTGCAGGAAACAAATGATAGAAAATAAAATTCAAGGCCTGGGAATGAAACCTAGGCCCTCCAGTTTCACAACCACGCGCTTCACCACTACACCATCCTATCCATTCGTTCATCTTAATCAACATACAACATTAAATGTAAAACAAAGCAAAATGAAATTTAAAAAATAAAAAATAAAAAAGCGCGCGCTGAGTTATCATCTTCCTCATTTTCATATCAGACCTTTACTGATGGAAATTCCATTGGTAAAGGCTTTAGTGACAGTTTTTCGTCGTAGCTATATCATTGCAACATTCAAAAATGGAGAATACTGGAAAAAAAATTTAACCCAAGGGCATGGTTAGACTGAAAATCTTCTCCTGAATGCAATGGTACAACTAATTTTGTCCAATTTTATCTCTAGCTAGGGTTCCCCAATTTGGAGCTTCAGAACCCTAACCATGGCAATCAACTATACCTGCACTTAAACCTTGATTAAATTATACAGAAAGGTTCCTATGATGATCATGAGTATAAATATACAATAAATTAGGTTTACAATGCATGAATTATTGAAATCAAAACTGAAAAAAAGGGCAAACCGTTAGTTGAGGGAACTGTTTTTGTGTGATATTAAAGGATAGCAAATATGGCAGACACGCCAAGGAACCTCCAGGAGTGTGTTTGGATCACTTGTTTGGGCTGAGGCAGGCTGAATTGTGTTTTTGAGTTTGACAACTTTGTGACTTTTTTAAATTCGTATGGCTCTTTTTTGGGTCTATTTCTCTATGTTTTTGGCCTAGACAAATGATGTATATATAGTAGAGAGGAAGGGGACAAGATCGAATGGAGGAAATCTTAACATAATGTCATTCTTTTATGTCAAAATCAAGCAAAATGAATAATTTCCAAACTTGAGATTTCATTCCATTTTTGATGTTCAATGAATCTGGTCAGGTTTGCATGAAATCCTTGGGCCTCAAGACAAGTCAAAGCACCAGCCTAAATGCTTAAGCCCATTGCCAATTATTTTGTACTATTTATTTTGTATTTATTTGAAATAAATCAAAATAAATATGTATAAAATAGGTAGAAAATGCAAGGCCATGCAAAAATAAGATTAGAGGTCCTCTATGACCTTAGGAAGATATTTGAACCTTGAAAAGTTAGGCCATTGACTCAAAAATCCAAATTTGCTCAATGCACCATTCTTGAAATTTCCAAAATTTTCCCAACTTGGGCTACCCATAACTTGCTCAATTTTTATCTCATGATGATGATCTTGGACCTTTTGGAAATCCCAAGATGTCTACTTCATTCCCTCTTTTTACCAATTTTGCATTTGAAATATTTATCTTAATGTAAAAGGTCTTGGCAAAAAGTGTCTTTTGTTGACTTTTTGAAAATGACCTATAATGTCTGAGCTTATATCCTTCAAATGGTGTATTTCTTAAACTTATGGGATGAAGAGAAGTTGTAGGGAAGTGGATTCCCTTAAAAATGAGCTTTTATGGAAAAATTTCTGATAAAGTATGAGAAAGTTATGCTTGGTCAAAGTTTGGTTGACTTTTCCTATAGAAACCCTAATTTGCCATTTTTTACTTTTGATGAGTTAGGAGCATTTCTTGAGGAATCATGATCAACCTTTTATCAAATAATGGATATCACTTCAAAATGTTGATGTTGACCAAAATCTTAAAGTTTGACTGTATTTGGGCCACAATTTACTTTTGACCTAGTACAACTGATTTCAAAGCATTTGAGCAGTTGACTGAGCAAACTTGTTGTTCAGGCATGAAATTTGGAATGGATGGTCTTGAGGTCATATAGGACCATGGGAAGAATTTGAGACCTTTGGAGCTCAACAATCTTGATGAAAATTGAAACCCTAGTTGGAGGTTTATTGTCTTAGGAAGAGAACTTGTCTGGTCAATTCTTGAGCATGCTTGGGCAAGTTAAGGATCTCAATAGGAATGTGTTGAGTAAAATTAGGGGGGAAATTTTGGGGTACAACACCGACAATTTTCAAGTTCCATACTAATACCTGAAACCAGACAGGACAAGTATCTGCGAACAGCTAATCATAGATCAACACCTGAAATCAGACAGGAAAACTATCTAAATGACCAGGTGAAATAATCTTACACAGGCTCCTTCTCATATATCTCTAGATGCAGGCTAACACGGACTCATCCTGGAACAACCCTACACAGGCTCTTTCTAATATATTCTCAGGTAACAGCTAATTCCATTATCCCCAACAAGTTATTGTGAAGCCTGGATTTCAACCTGAAAACATTAAACTTTCATCTCTCCAGAGATAACTCTTCAGCAGAGCCTTGGACAACTGAAGCTCCTAGAATCTATTCACCACAGAGTTTTCCTTAAGCAGGAGAATAACAGAAACCCACATTTCCCAACGGACTCCTCCTCAGACAGCAGGAATAGGAACCCCCTTAAGGGACCATGTGTGAAATTAGCATTTATTTTGGATGGCATCTTTAAGCCCATCTACGACAACTCTTAGTCATCTTATCTAAATGGAATATGTAAGCCCATTCCCGTCATCATCAACTAACAATGTCATTTCATGCGAGTGCAAATTTCTGGGCACTCTAGTGTTCAATCATCTTCCACCTTCAGATCACGAAAGGCAGACAAGCCAATCTAAATCCTCAAGTTTAAGAAGATTGAACAGGGGCAGATGTTGTACCCCAAAATTTTCCCTCTCATGTTTCCCAAGGTTTTTTCTCTTATATGTGTGGTTACAAGCACTTTCCTAAAGAAAATGGAATTTTTTAATGTTAGCAAAGTGTCTTTCGATTGGAAATTTAGCAATGTCCTTCGATTGGCATCTTAACAGGGTACTTTGATTGACACCTGAGCAAGCTTCGATTGGGCCCTGAACTTCCTTTGACGCAAGCCTGATTCACAAGCTTCAATTGGGTGTTGGGTCCCCTTCGATCAAGTTCAAATCACAAGGCTTCGATTGCGCATTGTTTACTTCAGGCTTGCCTTTGATTCACAAGGCAATAACTTCCTTCATGCCAACATGCACAAGGAAATGGCCTCCTGCATACATCCTTTGATTGCACCATTGGCTTTACATGCTTGTTTGATTCACAATGCAATGGATACCTGCATGCAAGCTTAATTCTTGCTTCGATTGGGCATTTGATTTCTTTGGAGCAAGCTTAATTCCTGCTTTGTTTGGGCATTTGATTTCTTTGGAGAAATCTTGATTCCTGCTTCGTTTGGGCATTTGATTTCTTTGGAGTAAGCTTATTTCCTTCTTCGATTGGGCATTTGATTTCTTTGGAGCAAGCTTGATTCCTGCTTCATTTGGGAATTTGATTTCTTTGGAGAAAGCTTTATTCCTACTTCGTTTGGGCATTTGATTTCTTTGGAGCAAGCTTAACTCCTACTTAGATTGGGCATTTGATTTCTTTGGAGCAAGCTTGATTCCTGCTTCGACTAAGAAAATACTCTCTCTGTGTGTGCCTTCAGCGCACAAAGGAAGAATCCCCTACAAGTTTGTTTCAATTCACCAGCAATGAACTCCTGCATACCAGCTTCGATTAGGCGCTGAGTATCCTTCGATCAAGCCTAGTTCACAAAGCTCCCACTGGGAAAAAGGCCCCTCAGCTTGTCATTAGCGCGCGTATGCCTCTTCATGCTTATTTGGTATATTAGGCAAAAAGCTTCTTCATGCTTTCCTTGGTTTCACAAGGCAAAGACCCATCAGCATGCCTTCGATTCACAAGGCAAAAGGCCCCCTCTTCAGCTTGCCTTCAGCACACAAGGCCAAGACTCCTTCAGATTTGCCTTTGATCCACCAGGAAAAAAGCCTCATTTGACTCACAAGGCATTGGCTTCCTTTATGACAGCTTCGCCTAGGCGATGGACTCTTTTACGCTTACTTTGACCCGCCTCATGCTAGCATCCACAAAGCATGGACTGCCTTTGTGCCAGCTTCGGCTGGGCAATGGTCCCCTTTGAAACATTTGTACACACTTTAACACGCATGATAGCCCATTCGAAGGACACATGATTAAAGAAAACAAGTTTGCTTTGTGATGGGTCTTGGTCCTACATGTGGCCAGGCCCAGACCTCTTGTGCAATGGCACTCGAAGGTGGTGGCAAAGAAAGTTTTTGATTTTCCAGATTGAAGTTCTCATTTGACTTGTTTGAATCAATCAGCTAGCTGAGTAGGGGCTCAATCGAAGAGGCCCCAATAATGAGACCTGAGCCATTCGAAGGACACACCTTGGTGGCCCATTTGAAGAGGGTACAAGGCATACATATGGACTATTTGAAAGACATTCAAAAGACCCATTCAAAGGATATACAAGAGGTCCAATCGAAGGGCAGGGACTGAAGGCATTCGAAAGCAACTTATGTACACATTCATTCAAATTAAAAAAAAATACAAGAATCCCATACCTTTGGCCAAGTTTCAAATGTTTGGTTATGGCTCTTAAAGCACATGTTTATGGCCGTTTCATTTCTTCTTACCTTGTCTCCTCCATCTCCACTATATATACAGCACATTTGCAAGTCAAAACACACAAAAATAGCCAGAAAAAGCACTGTAATTTTTTTGCAAAATTATCAAAGTTGTCAAATTCACATCTTCACTTCCAGCCATCCTCAGTCCAAACCAAGGACTCAAACACGTTCCTGAAGGTCCCCTGAAGCTTGTGCAATCATTTGCACGCCCTAAAATGTCACAAACATCCCAACAAGCTCACACAGTTTGCAACTTTTTCCAAATTCGTTTTGCTTGCTTCATGTAAAATAAATATGTTTTGACCATGCATTATTAATCATTTGAGTGTTTGCAAGCTCCCTTTATAGTTGGATTGAAGTTTTGATGCAGGAATGACATTTTGCCATGGTTAGGGTTTGAACCTCTGTATTGGGGTTTTTCGAATCAGCCAAAATTAGACCCAACTAAGGGTACCATCATGCTCAGGAGGTCGAGGCCAATTGATATATGGCCTCACATTGAATTTATGTTGTGTATTGTATATTTTGTTGAGTGCAAGTGCTATAGTGACAGACAAAAACTGCCACTATAGGTCTCAATACCTAAGACAGTGGAGCAAGGAAGAAGATGAAGCGTGGCAGCTTCCCATTGGGCCATTCAAACAACACGCGTATTTTTTTATTTCTCCAATATTAAAATTTCGTTGTATATTATTTTAGTATTGTATTTGATGTAACAAATGACATAGTAGCTCAACTGGCAAGGTGCGTTTGTGTGAAGGGAGAGGACCTGGATTTAAATCCCAGGTCCAACATTTTGTTTTCTAACAATTATTCAATACAGATCCAATACGCATGGGCTATGCAGGTTCATCATATTCCCCAAATCATGACCACCGGATGTACACCTGATCAGATCCAAAGCCTCCCATACGCAGAGCACCATGCACATTCCAAAAGCATTCCTCACTGGATCTAAAGATAAATTTGGGCTTCAGCTTTTGGGCCCAGCGAATTTCCAAACAACACCCCCCCTTTTTATTTTTTTTATCAACCCATCTAGCCTTTTGGTTATTTTGTTTTAGTTTTATTAATTTTTCTTCTTCTTTATTTATTAATTAAACAAATAATCAGAAAAAAATCACAAAAAAATATTAAGTTAGTATTTTTTTAATTAAACTAATTTTTGCAAATAAGTTAAATAAATATTTTAACTATTTTCTTTAATTTAAATTGAACTATAACTTAGGACTTGATTTAAATTTAATTATTTTCTTTTCATAATAAAAAATAAGCAAAAAGATTTTCTTATTAGGTTTTTATAGGAACTCTCAACCTTCGCGCGCTATTTATTTTCGCATTTTTACATTATTGATGTGACTGTATATTGGGATGTAATAGTAATTAGGCTTTACTTTCTGCTTTTAATTTCTGCACTCTCAAGTTTTGTACATTGTAAATATCCCCTCCCCAAAGCCATGTAATAGCGTAGGGTTTATTTTTGCACTTTATATTTTTCTGTACATATTAACTGCTAGTAACTAGGATTGCATGGCAAGAGTAAAAACAAAAAGGTTAACAAACCTAAATGCGCAAGATAAATAATTGAATTGAACACAATTGCACATGCGCACCTCTAGGGGATCCCACTTGGGTTGCCTTCGGAAAATGGTCACAATTCTTGAAACGTGAGATGTTTTAGTGGTTGTTCTCTAGTTTTAAAGATCACAAGTCCCTCGATGACCCTTTCAATGTTGCCTCGGTTAAAAGTGATCTTAGAACTTTAGGATAGTTACTAAAATCCCTTGCCAAGTTGCCTTCGTGACCGTAACGTCCCTTCGAATGTCCCTCATACATCCAACAATTGGGCTACCTACTCACTAATAGTAGGATAGCACTGTCTAAAGGATATGAGGAAAAGAACGACCTTTTCGAGTACAAGTAGATAGTTGTTAGATGCTTGCTCAAAACAAATTTTCACACTTACACATAAACATTTCAAAACACTTTAAAAAAACATTCTCTTTGTCAACACTCTTGAGGGCTGATACAAGAGTTATCACAAAGAGAATTGTCGCACTAAGGCATTTCAAAACATTTTCTCAAAATACAGAAAGCACAAACAATTTTCGAAACATGAGCTAGCATCTAAGAGCCTGTAGATAACTAAAGATGGAAAGGGTGCTAACACCTTCCCTTTCCATAATCTACCCCCTTACTCAGAAATAATCTCGAACGGTCTTTTTCTGTTCTTTTCACCATTTCCTTTGTTGGATAAGTGAAAAGTCGATGGCGACTCTTGCTTACCGTAACATTTGAGAACACAAACGCAAAACCAGTATTAAACAGTCGGTTCTGCCACCGTATCACACTACCGTACCTCGGCGAGAACATCAACAGGGGAAACCCCATTCTCTTTAGTCTATGGCATGGAAGCCATCCTGCCTGTCGCAGTTCAGATTCCTTCTTTAAGGATTATGGAAGAAGTATACTTAGGCGAAGACGAATGGATTCAAACTAGATTGGATCAGTTGAATTTGATTGATGAAAAGAGATTGGCTGCTATCTGTCATGGTCAAATGTATCAAAAGTGTATGATCAAGGCATTAAACAAGAAGATCAAGCCTCGAGTATATCAGACTGGCGACTTGGTAATAAAGCGCATCATTTTACCACAAGGCAACCCCAGGGGAAAATGAATTCCCACTTACGAAGGGCCGTTTGTTGTCAAGAAAGTATTCTCTGGCGGTGCTATGATGTTAACCACTATGGACGGTGAAGATTTCCCACACCCTGTGAACACAGACATAGTAAAAAAATACTACGCATAAAAAACGACCCCCTAGGTTTACATACCTAGGAAAAAATAAGGACATCCCGTCAAACCATAAAGGGCGGCTTGGGAAAAAAGGGGTATCCTGGTGGACCGAAAACCTGAAAGGGCGGTCCAGGCAAAAGTTAAGGATTAAAAGCGTACGACTATGTCCCATCGAATCACTTGCAACCAACTTTATTACCAAGATCAAAAGTTTGAATGGTACAAGATCAATTCAATCAACTTCTTCCGACAACAAGGGATGATGTTTGAAGACATAATGGCAATAGAAAAGTTGGAACCCAATGAGATCGCTTCCACATGGCTATCTATATATTTTTTCACTTTATATTCCTTTCATTTCACGATGACCTCCTCTTACTAGGATTTCTGTCTCTTTTTACAAAAACACCAATTTATAGGAAAATTATCAATACAAATATACTTTGAAGTGCAAACTTTTTGTCTTTTTCTGTTTTGATTGCAAAAACGTCCAATGACTAAAATTGAATGAACATATGCATGTGAACATAATTAACTGTTAAGAAATATACGCATAAGAGCAAGAATAAATACTTACTCTAGGATCCAGGATAACACTCATGATGCCCATAAATCCCTAAAGAGTTAAATTAATACAATTTCCTTTCAGAAATTTTTCTTCCCCAGCTGAGTTTGGCTTTCCAAAACTGGAAAAGAAACTTTGTAAATGTTCTTCCATAAAAGAATTCATTTCCCCAATAATTTCGCCAAAATACTTTCTTCAATAGGGTTTATTTCCCCCAACATATTACAATCTCCCCTGTCTTGAGTCCATTCCTCAGACTACTATAAATCATTGACAAAACTCCTCTTCCCCAGTAGAGTTGCTACTATCCCCAGAAAGTTGCTGCCAAGCCTGGAATCCGACCAGAAACCAGTTAATCACCTCTTTTATCCCCAACCAGGATATACGAGAGTTAAATTCCCCAGTAGAGCAACGGACAACCAAGGTTCCTAGACTCTACTCCCCAAACAGAAATCAACATCCCCAGTAGAGTTTTCTCAAACAATTAAGCAGGAATCCCCGGAGGAAGCATTCCAGACAAAATTGAAGATGCACATACTCTTCATTCACAACAACAATCAATGATTTATTTTTCCTAGACAAACATTTCACATTCATATGTCATAGCATATGCATACGAAACACATATAGCACAATATCATTTATTTTGAGAACATCATTACGCAATTCATTTCATATATTACACATTGCATACAACTAACTCTTTATCTATTCAGGTAAAGTTTACAAACAAATGAATATGATCAACAATTTTCAAAATAGGTCACATATTAATTCCTGAAATAAGACAGGGCAACTATCTGTGAATAAACCGATTGTAGATTAATACCTGAAACAAGACAGGATAAATATCTACATGAGCAGATTTAAGATTAACTCCCGAAATAGGACGGGGAAACCATCTTTCTTTCTCTTTGGTCAGATAAATATCAATTCCCGAAACAGGATTGAGCGACTATCTTTATCACCAAGTGGTATGAACTCCCGAAATAGGACGAGTTTACCAACAAACCGATTATAGATTAATACCTGAAAAAAGACAGAATAACTATCTACATGAGTATATTGAAGATTAACTCCCGAAACAGGACGAAGAAACTATCTTTCTTTCTCTTTGGTCAAATAAAGATCAATTCCCGAAATAAGACGAGGCGACTATCTTTATCACCAAGTGGTATGAACTCCCGAAACATGACATGTTTACCAAAAAACTGATCGTATATCAATTCCCAAAAATAGAACGGGGCGACTATCTATATGATAAGAAACTTCTCAAACACCTTTCCCAAAGGATCATCCTGGAAAGCACCCCTCAGATTCAGGTGAGCATAAACTCATTTTGATACTCCTATCAAATACCTCTGGATGACATCTGTAATCCCATCTCCGTCACCTCTCTAAATGGAATCTCTAAGCCCATTCCAGATATAATCAACCAATTGCATTACTTCGTGCACCGGTGAGTGCAAATTTATGGACACTTTAATGTCCAATCATCTTCCACCTTCAAGTTACGAATGAAGAACATACCAATTTAACTCTTCAGGTTTAAGAAGATTAAACTGGGGCAGCTGTTGTACCCTAAAATTTTCCCTCCCTTTTCTCAATACACTTCTCACAAATATCCTCAATGGCTCAAGCTTGCACAAGTGTTGACTAGGTCAAACCACCTCCTAAGCACTGAGACCCCAAAATAGGGTTTTGATTTTTACAAGGAAAATTGGACTTATGATGCTTCAAATGACTTTCATGGTTTATTATATACATCCAAGATTTCTCATACCAAGTTTCAAGTCTTGCATCTCAAAATTGCTCAATCAATTACTCAGATGACTGAAAATCAGTTGTATTGGTTAAAAAGTCAATTGTGGCCAACTTGCAGTCAAACCTCAAGATTTATGACCAATATAAACATTTTGAAGTCATATTCATCAATTGATCAAGTTTGGATCATAATTCCTCACAAAAAGTGTTCAAATCATCAAAGGAGCAAAATTGTCAAAATTAGGGTTTTGACTGAAAATGATTGATCAATGACTTTTGACCTAATACATGACCTAATGACTTGAAACATGATCTCAAGGGTTCAAACACAACACATTGACCTAATTTATTGACTCAAATCCTTTCTCAAAATCAATTGATTGATAGTTAAAATTTGATCAACTGATAAAAAATCAACTGATACACAAAAGTCAAACTTTGACTTTTTGGTCAAAATTGAGTTTCAAAAGTCAAGATTCATCAAGACTTAGAAAAATTTCTAAGTGTTTTAAATCTTGATAATTTCACTACTTCATGACCTTTTTTCACCAAGATGAAAGATGATTCAAAGAAAACTTTCAATATGAAAGTTGTATGTATTGGTGAATTCTACAGCTTTTTATTAGAGGGTTTATGTCCAAAAAATGCTTAGATTTGAAGATATAAGTCCATGAATTCATGACACTTTCATAGAACACTTAGTGAAAATTTTGACAAGTTTAGGCAGGTTTTTGACCTAACTTCTTAGCCAATTTTCACCTAGTTCCAATTTCATTTTGTCAAAATGGACAATATTAAGGTTGTAGGAAATGTTTCAAGCTTTCCAAAATGTCAAAGAACTTGAAGAGATCATGCTTGAGCTAAGAGAATCGAAGACAAGAAGTTAGGCATCCATTCTTGAATTACAAGTCAATTTTGTGATGAACACTTGACCAAAACCCTAGCCTATGCTACATAATCTTACTTTGCAGGATTTTAACCTTTGTTTCACTCCTTACTTAATTGATTACACAACTGTTAGAGCTTTGATTCAATCAATTGAGCCATTATCCAAGTTACATTTCCATTTATGACACAAAGGTAACACTTCCATTTTGGAAAAGCAAGCTTTATTGCAAAAGTCAATCCATTGAGCCTCTATCTTGTTTCTTCTGCACACACTAAACCTAAAAGGTCATAAGGAGTGTGTTTAAAGTGATTAACGACTCTAAAAGTTCTTGTACAATGCCTTGGAACTATGTTTATCAAGTTGCTTCACAAAACAAGGCAAAAAACCCATAACATATGATCTCTTGTTTCTGATCCCATCAAGTTTCCAAACCTCTTGCCTATAAATAGAAGAGTAATTTGCAACCTAACACACGATTTTGGAAGCCTGGAAACCCTCTCAAACTCCCTCAATCTAGGAATTGCCTCAAAACACCACTTTTGTGCAGATTTTGACCTTACACCTCCATCTCACAAATCACTCGTGCGTTCTTCTTCAAAATCAATCACAAAGCATCTCTATATCATTTAGAACCTAACCAAACACCCATTAAACGACGATAACATCTCCATCACCATCCTCCATTTTCAAAATTAGCAACCTGCACATTGACTTCTCTAGGACATTACAGCCACTCTCAACTCAAGCTAAGCATGCATTAGCTTCCTAGAGGTTCAAGAAAGCTAACCAGATCATTAAAACATCTTGGGGATTGGTTAAACTCAAAACACGATCTCCATCTGTAAGGTGAGTTTTCTGAATTTATATCTCTTCATACAAGCATCATTTGGCTTTGATTTTTAAAGTTAAAATTTAGACATTATAGCCCTGAAACTAACCATGTCCTTAGAATTCATTTATATTGCCTGAGTAGTGTGAATTTTAAGCTTGAACTTTCTGAAAAAATTAGGTCAGATTTAGTACCAATTAAAATTTGTTATCATCTTTGATCCATTGTTTAAGTTGTTTACATATTTAGAATCGTGGTGAAATTTCTAACAAGTTTGATGTTTACACTTTTGACAATGGTTGAGAAATGAACAACATACGAAATTTGAAAATGGTGTTCAAGGTTGGCGCGAGGTTAGGGATGAAGTTGTCTTCAGGAAGAAGATTGAAATATATTTATTGGTTTTTGTTCTAAATAACGGATGTATAGCCACACCAGTGGTAGAGAGCACATACATAAGGCTCGGAACTATAGGGACCTGGGTTCGAGCCCCAGTGGTATCCTTTTGGGATTTTTAATAGCATTTTGTTTCTTTTTTTGTTTGTCAATGCGCATGGGCTTGCACAACTTAGGGCCCACGTCCATTTTACTCATCATCACCCCCTGGATACTTCATACCACGCAGCCCATTACCTTTTATTTTGCTTTCATTTTTTTTTTAGATTTCAAAAAACAGATATTGGGCCTAATTCTTTTTACTAGTTTCTAACACCCTGTTTACTTTGTAACCCGTAGCCCATGTTTTTATTATTTTATTTTTATTTTTATTTCTATTTTTATTTTACTATTTTATTTATTTAAATTCCTTAATAAAAAATATGAAAAATATTATTTTTTTTAAATAAAACCCCAAAAATATTTTCTTAACAAATTAATTTCCTTTCTTAATAAAACTAATTTAGACTTTGGTTTTTATTTCAATTTTATCTTTTATTTAAATTCATTTAAACTCTAGGTTTTATTTAAACTCTTTGAAATTTATTAGTTTAATTAAGATGATTGAAACCTTTTCTTCCCAAAAAACCATAAAAACATTATCCTTTCATGTTATCATTATATTCTTGTATATTTTATTTTGAATTATTCAATTTGGTTGTAATAGTAATTAGGTTTGAATTGCTTTCATCCTCATTTGTAATTTGTATCCCCCATCCCCTAAAATGATGTAATAGCATAGAACTTTTAAATTCCGCAATTTATCGCTTTCCATATTATTGGTAGTAAATTAGAGTTTAAATCGTAATACTTAAAATCAATACCAAATAACCCTAATTCAAGATAAAATAAATGAAAACAACACACTTTGCACACATGCACCTCTATGGTTAACCATCACTTGTTGCCTTAGATGAAAACAGTCATGTCCCTCGAACGTGGGATACTTTAGCAAAAGATTCTCAATTACAAGATCGTAGTCCCTCGATGACCCTTCGATGTTGCCTTCGATAAACGATCTTAGTCCCTTACTGTAATATAGTGGGAGAACTAACTTGGTGTTTTGCGTTTTATCGCAATTGTTGCGGATAGCAAGAGTCGCAACCGACTTTTCTTTTATCTAATAAAGGAAAGTATGAAAATAATCGAGAAATACCTTTTGATATATTTTCTTGAGTTCGGGGGGTAGGTTATAAAAATGGAAGGTGTTAGCACCTTTTTCATCCGTAGTTATCTATGGGATATTAGTTGCTAGCTCACTTTGAAAATGCTTTGTTTGAAATGTGTTTGTGATTGTTTTGAAAGTATTTTTGAAAGCGCCTTTGTTTAGGCGAACTTTGTAATGATTCTTGTCTCTATAAGAATGTATACAAAGTGTTGACTTTTGAAAATATTTCTTTTCAAAGTGTTGGTGTATTTTGAAAGATGTTTTGAAATGTTTGTGAGCAAGCAACTATGAATGTTCTACCTACTCAAAAAGTCTTCATTCTTTTCCTCCTCCTTTAGATATTGATATCTTACCATTGATTTATAAGAAGCCCTATCATTGGATGTGAAGGGATGAGCGTGGGTTGTAGTATAGCAATAGAAGGCAACCTATGAGATGCTTTAGCGATTTTCCTAACGGACTTAAGATCGTTTTACCGAAGGAAACGTCGAAGGGTCATCGAGGGACTACGATATTTTTAATCGAGGTTCTTTGCTAAAGCGCCCCACATTCGAGGGACATGACTATTCATTCGTAGGCAACAAGCGAGATTACCCTAGAGGTGCGCCTGTGAAAAGTGTTTGATTGCATGCATTTTTGTCTCTAAGATTAGGATTCTATAAGATTGATTTTATCTTTCCATGCACACCCTAATTACTAACAATTATATTAAAAGCGATAAATTGCAGAATTTAAAACCCTACGCTATTACATCATTTGGGGATGGGGGTACAAATTTACAAATGGGGAGATAAAAGCAAATAAAACCTAATTTTACTATTATAACCATATTGAATGAATATATAATATACAAGAATGTAAAGATAAATAAAGAAAGAAAAATTGTTTTTTTTTTTAATTTAAAAATTTATGTATTGACGCATGCCCTTACGTATTGATACGAAAAATTTATGGATTGACGCATACACTTATGCATCAATACATATCACTCCTTATCCTTGAAAGTCAAACACCAACTCAGTCTGAGTTGATACATAAAGGTTTCTGTCAGCTCATGACCTATTTTGCATCGACACATACCCTTATGCATCGACACATATCATTTATTGCTCCTGGGAATCAAAATCAACTCAGTATGAGTCGACACATAATGGTTTGTATTGACACATAACTTATTTTGTGTTAACTCATGCGTGTTTTGTATCGACTCATACTAATTTTCTTTCTCTGTAAATCAAAACCAACTCAGTATGAGTCAACAGATATTGGTTTGTATCGACTCATAACCTATTTTATATTGACTCATGTGTGTTTTGTGTCGACCCATAACCTGTTTTACACCATATATGTGTCAACACATAGAGATATGAATTGAATCATAACTTGTTTTTTACTTCTAACATTGTTCTGTCAAACACATAAGTTAGTTCTCAACACATGGTTAGTGAAAAATGAAAAAAATAAACATATAGTTAATTACAGGGCTATAATATCTACATTTTAGCTTCACAAATGAGCCATTGATTATGCTTATATGAATAGTTCAAAGCCAAGAAGACTTACCTTGAAGCTGAACTCTGTATTTTGAGTACCTTTCAAGATGTTGTGATGATCAGAATGGCTTCAATGAACCTCCAAGAAGTTGCTCCAATTCTTACTTTGTATTAAAAGTTGTTGAATCACTCCAACCCAGTCAAGTTGTACAATATTGTTTTCTTTTTGAGGCTGGAAGATGGTTATATTGGTATTAAAGAAATTGTTCTGGTGTTTTAACAATTTCTATGTGATGTGGAGTGTTTGGATACTTGGTTTATGGGAAAGCTTGCAAGGTGGAACAATGGGTTGAGGTTTTGTTTTTGTGAATGAAGATAGAGATGAAGATGAGCAGAGGTCACAAAAAGTTTTGTTAGATTTTTCAAAACTCTCTCTTCTCTCTTTCTAAAAACCTCCCCCCTCAGTGTTATGAAACAACTTATTTATAAATGAAATTGACTGAGATTTGGGAGGGAAATAGATAAGTTTTTTGAACTGTTTGGGTACATTGTTTCTTTGCTTTTTTAGATGCAGCTCTTATGTGCTTAGTTTGTGCAAATATGGGACTGATATGATGCAAATTTTACAGGGTAGCATAGCAGGTTTTGGAGCAGGTTTTGACAGTTTTCTTGGAATTACTATGCAGGTTTTTGGATAACATGATATGTAGTATGATGCAGGGCTATTTTCTAGCACTTTTGTAGTGGAGTGGTAGCTTCGTACAGGTCTAGTTTTATCGACAGATTTATGCAGTTTGTAACAAAAACAAGGTATATTTATGGACAACATGGTGGCAAAGTTTGAAGATTGAGTCAAAGGGAAAAGTTCAAACAAGACAAATCTTAGGATTTGTAACTTGCAATTTTTAACTTAAAATGCAGCCTTGTTATTTACTTGAAAACTTGTAACATCTTGAATTATCTTGAATTATGGTGAAAAGATGTCATGAAATTAACATGTATAAAAAACACTTAGGAAAATCTCTAAATCTTGTAATGTTTGACTTTTCAAAATGACTTTTGACTTTCTTGATGATCAATTTTCATATTTTTGAATGTCTTGATGAAATGTGATCTTTGAAACTCAAATTTGATCAAAAAGTCAAAGTTTGACTTTTCAGTGTACTGTTGACTTTTATCCAATACAGTTGATTTTAGGCCATCTGATCAATTGATTGAGAAATTTTGTGATCCAAGACATGAAACTTGACAGGAGCAATCTTAAGGGTCCATAATGATCCATGAAATTCATTTGAAATATCAGAAGTCCAACTGTCTTTATGTATACTCAAACCCTAATTTAAGGCATCAATGTTGAGGAGATGGCTTGACCTAGTCAATACTTGTGCAAGCTTGAATTATTGAAGATCTTTGTGAGAAATATCTTGAGAAAAGTGAGGGAAAATTTTAGGGTACAACAGTTTCCCCTATTCAATCTTCTTAAACCTGAAGAGTTAAATTGGCGGGCCCATCATTCATGACTTGAAGGTGGAAGATGATTGAACACTAGAGTGCCCAGAAATTTGCACTTGATGATATGTTAGTTGATTGTGTCGGGAATGGGCTTAAAGATGACATTTGGAGAAGTGATAAAGAATTTGTTGGGTATGGGCTTGTAGATGCCATCCAGAGTGACTGTCGATAGAAGTATCAGAATAAATTTTTGGTCGATTTAATCTGAACGGAATGCTGGAATGAACCTGTGTTAAGCCGTGTCAGGAAATCTATTAGAAGGAATCCGTGTAAGATTGATTTAGGATGAACCCGTGTGAAACTGTATCTGAAAATTTTATTAGAAGGAGCCCGTGTAGGGATGCTTTGGGATGAATCCGTGTGAAACTTCATCTGGAAATATATGAGAAGGAGCCTGTGTAGGGTTGCTCCGGGATGAGTCCCTATGAAACTGTATCTCAAAATTTATGAGAAGGGGCCCGGGTAGGGTTGCTTCGGGATGAGTCTGTATGAAACTGTATCTAGAAATATATGATAAGGAGCCTGTGTAGGGCTGCTTCAGGATGAGTCCGTGTGAAACTGCATCTGGAAATGTATGAGAAAGAGCCTGTGTAGGGCTGCTTCGGGATGAGTCAGTGTGAAACTGAATCTTGAAATATATGAGAAGGATCCTGTGTAAGGTTGCTTTGGGATGAGTCTGCGTGAAAATGCATATGGAAATGTATGAGAAGGAGCATGTGTAGGGCTACTTCAGGATGAGTCCGTGTGAAACCGTATATGGAAATATATGAGAAGGAGCATGTGTAGGGATGCTTCCGGATGATTTCGTGTGAAACTGCATCTGGAAATGTAGCAGCCTGTGTGGGGGCTGCTTTGGGATGAGTCTGTGAGAAACTGCACCTGGAAATGTATGAGAAGGAGTCTGTGTAGGGCTGCTTCGAGATGAGTCCGTGTGAAACTGCATCTGGAAATATATGAGAAGGATCATGTGTAGGGCTGCTTCGGGATGAGTCCGTGTGAAACTGCATCTGGAAATGTATGAGAAGGAGCTTATGTAAGGCTGCTTTGGGATGAGTCTGTGTGAAACTGCATCTGGAAATGTATGAGAAGGAGCCTGTGTAGGGCTGCTTCGGGTTGAGTCTGCGTGAAACTGCATCTGGTCGCGTAGATAATTACTCTGTCTTGCTTCAGGAACTAATCTTGGACCTATTGAAAATTGTTGATGATAATTATCTGTTGATTGATCTTTCCTAAAAAGGTAAATAATTAGTCGTATGCAATGTCATGATGTATGGAATGCATTGTGTAATAATGTTCTCAAAAATGAGGTTGTGCTATATGTGCTTCGTATGCATATGCTATGATGTACGAAATGTGAAATATTGTTAAAGTGTATCTTTGTCTGGGAAAATAAATTCCTGAATACTGTTGGGGAGTTTTGCTTATTTGTTTGAAGAAACTCCATTGGGGATGTGCTAATTTCTGTCTGTGGAATTGAGTTCAGGAACTTCGGTTGTCCATTACTCTACTGGGGAAACATAACTTGACTGGGGATAAAAGAGATGGTTAAACCTTCATCATAGAGGGGATAGTTGACTGGCATCCCGTTGAAATCCAGGCTTTGCATCAACATTCTGGGAGGATAAAACTAACTGTTATCTGGTCAATTTCCATGATTCACAGCAACTTACTAGAGAGGATGAAGTTAACTATTATCTGGTCGGTTTCCGGGCTTTGTAGCAACTTACTGAAGTTAACTATTATCTGGTCAGATTCCAGGCTTCATAGCAACTTTCTGAAGTTAACTGTTATCTGGTCGGATTCCAGGCTTCGCATAAACTTTATAAGGTTAACTGTTATCTAGTCGGATTCCAGGCTTCACAGTAACTTTCTAAGGTGGATGAAGTTAATTGTTATATGGTCGAATTTCGGGCTTCGCAACAACTTACAGAAGTTAACTGTTATCTGGTTGGATTTCAGGCTTCACAACAACTTTCTAAGGTTAACTGTTATCTTGTCAGATTCCAGGCTTCGCAGTAACTTACTGAAGTTAACTGTTATCTGGTCAGGTTCCAGGATTCACAACAACTTTCTGAGGAGGATGAAGTTAATTGTTATCTGGTCAGATTCCAGGCTTCGCAACAACTTACTGAAGTTAACTATTATCTGGTCGGATTCCAAGCTTCACAATAACTTTCTGAGGTTAAATGTTATCTGGTCAGATTCCAGGCTTCACAATAACTTTCTGAGGTGTATGAAGTTAATTTTTATCTGGTCGGATTCCAGGCTTCTCAACAACTTACGAAAGTTAATCGTTATCTGGTCGAATTCCAGGCATCAGAACAACTTTCTAAGGTTAACTGTTATCTGGCCGAATTCCAGGCTTCGCAACAACTTACTGAAGTTAATTGTTATCTGGTCGGATTCCAAGCTTCGCAACAACTTTCTGAGGCGGATGAAGTTAATTGTTATATGGACGGATTCCAGGCTTCGCAATAACTTACTGAAGTTAACTGTTATCTGGTCAGATTCCAGGCTTCACATTAACTTTCTGAGGATAACTGTTATTTAGTCAGATTCTAGGCTTTGCAACAACACTCTAAGGAGGATTAAGTTAATTGTTATCTGGTCGGATTCCAGGCTTCTCAACAACTTACATAAGTTAACTGTTATCTGGTCAGATTCTAGGCTTCACAACAACTTTCTGAGGTTAACTATTATCTGGTCGGATTCATGGCTTCACAACAACTTACTGAAGTCACCTATTATCTGGTTGAATTCTAGGCTTCGCAACAACTTTCTGAGAAGGATGAAGTTAATTATTATCTGGTCAGATTCTAGGCTTCACAATAACTTACTGAAGTTAACTATTATCTGGTCAGATTCAAGGCTTCACATCAACTTTTTGAGGTTAACTGTTATCTGGTGGGATTCCAGGCTTCACAACAACTCTCTGAGGCGGATGAAGTTAATTGTTATCTAGTCAGATTCCAAACTTTGCAACAACATACAGAAGTTAACTGTTATCTGGTCGGATTCCAGGATTCGCAGAAACTTTGAGGTTAACTATTATCTGGTCGGGTTCAAGGCTTCGCATCAACTTACTGAAGTTAACTGTTATCTGGTCAAATTCGAGGCTTCGCAGAAACTTTCTAAGGCATATGAAGTTAATTGTTATCTGGTAAGATTCCAAACTTCACAACAACTTACTGAAGTTAACTGTTATCTGGTCAGATTCCAGGCTTCACAACAACTTTTTGAGGTTAACTGTTATCTGGTCGGATTCCAGGCTTCGCATCAACTCTCTGAGGCGGATGAAGTTAATTGTTATCTGGTCGGTTTCCGAGCTTCACAACAACTTACAGAAGTTAACTGTTATCTGGTCGGATTCCAGGCTTCGCAGCAACTTTCTGAGGTTAACTGTTATCTCGTCGGATTTCAGGCTTCACAGCAACTTACTAAAGTTAACTGTTATCTTGTCGAATTCCAGGCTTCGCAACAACTTTTTGAGGCGAATGAAGTTAATTGTTATCTGGTCAGATTCCAGGCTTTGTAACAAATTACCGAAGTAAGTATCAACTCCATTGGGGACAAAGGGGTTTTGTCTGTTTACTTGTAATAGTCTGAGAAGAGACTTGTGTTGGGGAATCTGTAGTTTGGTGGGGAAATAAACCCTGTTAAGGAGAATATTTTGAAGACCTTATTGGGTAGATGAATTCTTTTTGGGAGAACTCCACAAGGTTTCTTTTTTCATTTAAGACCAACTCAGTTGGGGAATATCAGAATGAATCCGAGTCTTGATTGTATCTGAGGAGATATTGAACGAGTATCATAATGACATCCATATCTGGATTGTATCTAAACTGTATCTATAGGAGAGTCTAGAATAAATGTCAGAACAAATCTGTATTTAGATTGTATCTGCATTATATCTATAAGATGATAAACTGCCGGCAATTTCCATCCGTTTGGGGACCGGCATGATATGTGTGTTTGTTGGGAGAAGATCTAACTCCTCTATCTGCTGGTGAGTTTGAATATTTCATAGGCTGGAGGATTCCCACTTTTGTTTGAATACGCTTCTACGCTTGTCAGTGATAGCCTTGTAGGGGATTATACCTTTATCCGTGAAGATTAATCTATGGGGATAACCTTATAGAGGTGGCTCCAGCACCTTCACTGGGGATCACTTTATGAAAGGAACTTTGTGGGGATTTGTCACTGTTCATAGTAGTAAGTAGTCCTTCCAGAACATGTTTGCTTGGTCGTACGTGACCCTTTACTGGAATTCATGTTCAATGCCCTATGTGATTCTGATGGTGACCTGCCCCTGGCTACTCAGGAATTTATGAGAGATTTCTTGGAATCTTGACTTGACTGCCACTAATGAGTTGGACCATAACATGTCATGCCGCCTTGATTATGGGAGATTTGTCATTAGAAGTGTCTTCCCATTTGAAGTGATTCTGTTTCTTGAGAGAATTTTTTGTTCATTGGATATTCGCCGTGCAAATTTCTATGTTGTCGATCAATTGGCCATATGCAAACAACAGTATTCAAATAATGCAAAGTTTATGTTTGTCTTGAAGTTTTTGAAAATTCATTTTTAGCAAATCAAAGAATTTTGTAAGAATGTGAATTCAACTCAGGATTTATAGTAAGTCTTACAGGAGTCAGGATACCTTTTGTAACAGTATGCTTTCGAACTAACCCATGCTTTAATTAGGACTTTTAAAAGGTTGTAACGTGGCCTGGTTCATGGTTTAAGAAACAAAGGATAATGCTCAAAGTTTATTTGTGCCCGACCCGTTCTTCATGATGTTCATACGCCCTATACTCAGTTAATTGTGCATTTATCTCCCAATAGAATCTGGAATGATATTTTGGTGATGGTTCAGATACTGGAAGTTTATTTGAGAAGGCGGTCAATTTTACAACATTTTTCCGTTGTCGAGGATTTGACCTCATTTTGATTTATTATCCCTAATTTTTGCCTGATTGTTTTTTTGTTGTTTTGAGACTACAGTCAGCGGGATGCCCCAGTTTTTCTTAATTCTCCTTCATAGGTTTTGACTCAGTGGGTTTTTTCTTTTGAGAGATAATGACTGCCTATTTACAGGGAACCATCACCGTCTTTTGATTCAGAAGGATGTTTTTGATGTCATTCATTGTGTATGAAGTTAAAGCTTGCGACTGAACGCGCATTTGAATTAACTGAGAAACTACCCTGCCCTAGGTTATGATTAAAGGTTTTAATTTGTGCGAAAAAGAAAACTCCTACTTCTTTGGCTCAAAGGGGTTGAATATGGATTATCTTCCTTATAACTCCATTGTTTAGGAATTGAAAGAACGCATGTACATCGTCAGCAAGGTCTGTCCAAAAGCATACTGTATGAGATTATGGTATTGTTTTCGTCATCCTCCCTCTAAAGGCTTAAGGCTTGTAGTCGAGAGTTGAATATCATACAAAAAGAGGTAAAAGCGTAATTTCAATATAGTGAAAACGAATGGATTAACCCAAGACAAACATATGCAATGCATCAGTGAGAATAACCAAAGACTGACATAAAGATAAGTGTTTAAGCAAACAAAGAAGTTACAACTGAAAATTCGAATGAATGAAATCTTCTCCGCCTAAATTTCTTACTTCAGATGGTGTGTCTTTGAAGGGTGACAGAAAAACTCCAGTTGACCATCTTGTGTAAATTCCAACACTCCTTCTTCAATCAGGTCTTTAATCTTGTTCTTTAATGCCCAACAATGGTTAGTGTCGTGTCCCCGAAAGTTGGAGTGGTATGCTCACTTTTCATTGTGTTTGTAGCGGGGAGCAGAAGTATTAGGTTTTTGAGGAGGTTCCATTAATGTAACCAGTTTGGATTCCAACATATGATGCAACGCTTGAGCCAAGGACACATTGATCTCGGTAAATTATCTTTTAAGCGTATCTTTCTTACGCTGACCACCCTGTCCTGGTTGGCGAGGTCGTTGTTGGACTTGCAGTGTATTAGCCATTTTGAAAGGTGTTCTCTCGACCAAACCAACTTCTTGTCTTATCAGGGGATGATTAATGACTTGATCCCCAATCTTAACTATTTGTTTCATACGGTTGCATCCGTCTTGATGAAGCCTGTTGACGAGAATTCTCAACTCTTCTTGTCCCCGAGCTAAGTTTTAGATAAGAGCCATCTGTCCCAACATCTGGATTCTCATTGTTGCTATCTCCGCTTGTAATTGTCTTATCTGGCCCTCCTTATTTTCTTTGGGATTGTCATTGGTCATGCTCTCAATGATAAGTGCTTCCACTTATTCTTTCCCCTTGGACAGGTTTAGGAACAAATCTTGAAGCTGGTCATTTTGGGTCTGAAGATCTTGGACAGTCTGCTCGAGAGCCATTTTTACTGACATAAATAATAAGCGGATGAGAAAACTTGTATGGGGAAAACTTATCATGATATGATGCTTGGTATGTGGATGTAATGTTTTCAAGGATCCCGCGGGGTAAACACAAGAAGATGTTAGAAGTTGAACTTTGATTACAACTTTCGAATCATTGAATGCCCTTCTTCGAGAAATAAGCTCACCATGTCGAGTGGGTCATTGCCCTTGGCTCGAGTTATCATGCTTTGGTTTTTTGACAGCATTTGGCTAGAGGAAAATAAATCCTCTTGCCCCTTGATAGACGTATGGTTCAATATAACCTCGCATCACAAACCCTTGAGATCCTTTAAATGGTTATTGAAAATGCTATGGTATGATGTCATGAGGTTTTGTACAAATAATCATATACACACACAAACAAGTCTTTAGGTTTAAGCTTGCATGGGGTTTATAGGTAAGTACCCTCTTGAAGTTTAGTTTGTTCAACCTATCCTACAAATTAATCGGGTTCTAGGGAATCTCAATATTATTGATCTTTCTTCATCGGGCATTATTTTAGCGTAAGCCTCTTTATTGGCGACCAAAATATCCCGAAAGTATGATCTCAATGAGTGTAGTATCGAGTATCAACCAACTTAGGACTGCACCAGCCGACTACCTCACTACTTCCTAATGGCCAAGTTGTTCAATTAAAGGTTCTACAGTCAGTTAGTGCTTTATGACACTGCACATCGGTCTCGTATTCTCCTTGACTGGACTCAAGGGATACCGGTACCAACAAATGTGTCACAATAACGTAGCCATCGCTTCAACCATGTCAGTATACCCCGTACAGTCCCCACGATCTATTGCTACTTACCTAATAATGTTCCCTGATACGGGTAGAGGATCAATAAAACCCAAACAAGGACCAAAAATGTAAAGCAAACAAGTCAAACAATGAAAGAATTTAAAGGTGATCTAGTCTCTAAGGTAACCCCACTTAAAAGATTATCCCTAGCAGAGTCGCCAGTTCTTTAATATGGTGGGAGAATGGATTTGGTGTTTTGCGTTTTATTGCAATTGTTGCGGATAGCAACAGTTACCACCAACTTTTCTTTTATCCAATAAAGGAAAGGGTGAAAAGAACAGGAAAGACCTTTTGAGATATTTTCTTGAGTTCGGGGGGTAGGTTATGAAAAGGGAAGGTGTTAGCACCCTTTTCATCCATAGTTATCTACGGGCTCTTATTTGCTAGCTCACTTTGAAAAAGCTTTGTTTGAAACGTGTTTGTGATTGTTTTGAAAGTATTTTTGAAAGTTCCTTTGTTTAGGAAAACTTTGTAATGATTCTTTTCTCTATAAGAATGTATACAAAGTGTTGACTTTTGAAAATATTTCTTTTGAAAGTGTTGGTGTGTTTTGAAAGATGTTTTGAAATGTTTGTGAGCAAGCAACTATGAACATTCTACCTACTCAAAAAGTCTTTTTTCTTTTCCTCCTCCTTTAGATATTTCTATCTTACCATTGATTGATAAGAAGCCCTATCATTAGATGCGAAGGGACGAGCGTGGGTTGTAATATAGTCATAGAAGGTAACCTATGAGACGCTTTAGCAATCTTCGTACGAGACTTAAGATCGTTTTACCGAAGGAAACGTCGAAGGGTCATTGAGGGACTATGATCTTTTTAATCGAGGGTCTTTGCTAAAGCGCCCCACATTCGAGGGACATGACTATTCATTCGTAGGCAACAAGTGAGATTACCCTAGAGGTGCGCGTGTGAAAAGTGTTTGATTGCATGCATTTTTGTCTTTGAGATTAGGGTTCTCTAAGATTGATTTTATCTTGCCATACACACCCTAATTACGAACAATTATATTAAAAGCAATAAATTGCGAAAATTAAAACCCTACGCTATTACATCATTTGGGGATGGGGGTACAAATTTACAAATGGGGAGGTAAAAGCAAATAAAACCTAATTTTACTATTATAACCATATTGAATGAATATATAATATTCTAGAATGTAAAGATAAAAAAAAAATTGTTTATTTTTATAAATTTATGTATTGACGCATGCCCTTAAGTATTGATACAAAAAATTTATGAATTGACGCATACACTTATGCTTCAATACATATCACTCCTTATCCTTGAAAGTCAAAAACCAACTCAGTATGAGTTGATACATAAAGGTTTGTGTCAGCTCATAACCTCTTTTGCATCGACACATACCCTTATACATTGACGCATATCATTTCTTGCTCCCGGGAATCAAAATCAACCAGTATGAGTCGACACATAATGGTTCGTATCGATACATAACCTGTTTTGTGTCGACTCATGCGTGTTTTGTATCGACTCATACTCATTTTCTTTATCTGGAAATCAAAACCAACTCAGTATGAGTCGACATATAATGGGTTGTATCGACTCATAACCTATTTTGTATCGACTCATGTGTGTTTTATGTCAACCCATAACCTGTTTTACACCATATATGTGTCGACACATAGAGATATGCATCGACTCATAACCTGTTTTTTCACTTCTAATATTGATCTGTCACACACATAAGTTAGTTCTCAACACATGGTTAGTTAAAAATGAAAAAAATAAACATATAGTTAATTTCAGGGCTATAATATCTACATTTTAGCTTCACAAACGAGCCATTGATGATGCTTACATAAATAGTTCCAAGCCAAGTAGACTTACTTTGAAGCTGAACTCTATATTTTTAGTTTGAACACCTTTCAAGATGCTGTGATGATCTGAATGGCTTCAGTGAACCTCCAGAAATTTGCTCCAATCCTTACTTTGTATTGAAAGCTGCTCAATTACTCCAACCCAGTCAAGTTGTACAACACTGTTTTCTTTTTGAGTTTGCAAGATGGTTATATTGGTATTACAAAAATTGTTCTGGTGTTTTAACAATTTCTATGTGATGTGAAGTGTTTGGGTAGTTGGTTATGGGAATGCTTGCAAGGTGGAACAGTGGGTTGAGGTTTTGTTTTTGTGAATGAAGATAGAGCTGAAGATGAGCAAAGGTTACAAAAAGTTCTGTTAGATTTTTCAAAACTCTCTCTTCTCTCTTTCTAAAAACTCCCCCCTTGTGTGTTATGAAACAACTTATTTATAGATGAAATTGACTGAAATTTGGGAGGGAAATAGATAAGTTTTTTGAACTGTTTGGGTACATTGTTTCATTGCTTTTTTACATGCAGCTCTTATGTGCTTAGTTTGTGCAAATATGGGACTGATATGATGCAGATTTTTCAGGGCAACATAGCAGGTTTTGACAGTTTTTTTGGAATTATTATGCAGGTTTTTAGACAGCAGGATATGTAGCATGATGTAGGGCTATTTTGTAGCAGTTTTGGAGTGGAGTGGCATCTTGGTGTAGGTCTGGTTTTATGGACAGATTTATGCAGTTTGTAATAAAGATAAGGCATATTTGTGGACAAAATGGTGGCAAAGTTTGAAGATTGAGTCAAAGGGAAAAGTTCAAACAAGACAAAGCTTAGGATTTTTAACTTCAAAATGAAGTCTTGTTGTTTACTTGAAAACTTGTAATATCTTGAATTATCTTGAATTGTGGTGAAAAGATGTCATGAAATTAACATGTACAAAAAACACTTAGGAAAATCTCTAAATCTTACAAAGTTTGACTTTTCAAAATGACTTTTGACTTTCTTAATTTATTAATGATCAAATTTCATATTTTTGAATGTCTTGATGAAATGTAATCTGTGAAACTTAAATTTGATCAAAAAGTCAAAGTTTGACTTTTCAGTGTACAATTGACTTTTTTCCAATACAGTTGATTTTAGGCCATTTGATCAATTGACTGAGCAATTTTGTTATCCAAGACTTGAAACTTGGCAGGAGAAATCTTTAGGGTCCATAATGATCCATGAAAGTCATTTGAAATATCAGAAGTCCAACAGTCTTTGTGCAAACTCAAACCCTAATTTGAGGCATCAGTATTAATTAGATGGCTTAACCTAGCCAATACTTATGCAATCTTGAATCATTGAAGATCTTTGTGAGAAATATCTTGAGAAAAGGGAGGTAAAATTTTGGGGTACAACACTTACGCCAAATTGCTAAGGTATCATACAATGTTGCCTTCTATGACTTTACGATGACCCACGTTTGTCCCTTCACATCCAATGATAAGGTTTCTTCCAAACTAATGGTAAGATAACACTATCTAAAGGAGGAGCAAAAGAACAAAGACTTTCTTTTGGGTAGGTAGAATGAATGTAGTTGCTTGCACACAAACATTTCAAAACAAAACATCTTTCAAACACACCAACACCTTTCATGAAATATTTTCAAAATTCAACACTTTGTATACATTCTTATAGAGACGAGAATCATTACAAAGTTAGCCTAAATGAAGGCACTTTTCAAAAATAGTTTCAAACAAACACAAACACATTTCATAAAGCATTTTCAAAGTGATCTAGCAACTAAGAGCTCGTAGATAACTACGGATGAAAAGGGTGCTAACACCTTCCCGTTTCATAACCTACCCCCCGAACTCAAGAAAATTCTCAAAAGGTCTTTCCTGTTCTTTCCACCCTTTCCTTTATTGGATAAAAGAAAAGTCGGTGGAAACTCTTGCTATCCGCAACAATTTCGATAAAACGCAAACACACACGCCAGTTCTCCCACCGTATTACATTGGGCATGTGCCTTGGAGCATAATAATAAGGATAACATGGATATCTTTGAGGGTGTCTGCCTCAGTTGCTCAACTATTTTGTAGTCACTTTTTCGGATGATCTTCAGAATTTCTTCCATCTCTTGTCTAGATGGGTCTTCAATTGTCACTTCTTTTGAGGGCACCTCCATCAGGGCAGGCTCAGTAACTTTCTCTTTACCTCGGGCATTGGCAGTTGGCCCAACAGCAGGAATACAAACAGGTGTTATAGTAGTTGTTAGGGGAGATATCTTCAGAGAGAAGATCCTTCATTTCCTAGTGACCTTACTAGTTCCGACAATTTTTGTAATTTCTGCCTCTTCATTTTCAATAATCCATGGCTCTTGCTTGACACCATGATAATAAACTTCTGCCCCATAGTTCCAAGGCACAACTTTGTCAGATGAATAGGGGACTGGTCCTGGTGTAGTGATAATTAGGGGAGCCACTCTTGGCTCAGCAGAAATCCTTATAGGGCCTTTAGTGGTGATCCTAATAGGAGTCTTGGAAATGGTGATTATGGAGATATATTCAAGTCTCAACTCTTGGAAAGTACTTTTAGGCAAACTCTTCATGGACGGAGTTTTCTCGAACATAATTTCATGGCTATCAATCAGGCGTTGAATACCTTTCTTCATCCACATACAACCATTAGTTTGGGAAGCACAATGGTAACAATTTTCAAGGCATCTAGGAAATAAACCGACTCTCAGTAGATTCTTCTTAATAGTCAATAATGGAGTAGTCAAATCATCAACAGTGGGGACAAAAGAGGCATCGTCTATAGCATTGACACATTTACCATGACTGGGCATGAGAGAAGTAATGACATTAGGGGTTTATGGAGGGTCAAACTCAATCACTTTGCTATCAATCAAATCTTGGATCTTGCTCTTTAAGGCCCAACAATCATTAGTATCGTGCCCAAAGCTATTGGACTGATATGCATATTTTACATTCGGTTTTGGAGATGAAGTATTAGGGTTTTTAGGAGGATTCCTCAATGTTGCCAAATCTTCCTTCAACAGATGTTGTAAATCTTGAGACGGTGGCATGTTGATTCTAGTGAATTGCCTCCTCGGGGCATCGGGCCTTTGTTGATTATTTGATTGTTATGATCGTCGAATTGGGGTCGGGTTTGAAATTAATACAACTCCTACTGACTGATAATGATCATTCTTGACACGAATTCTTTGTCCATAAACAACATTAGTCTCTTTCTTTCCAATGAATGGTTTCTTCACAGTACTAGAGGATGCATACATCTAAATCTTTCTGCTTTTGATTCCACTTTCTACTTGTTCACCAGTCATAATTAACTCAGTAAACCCTGACGAAGAACTCCCAATCAGTAAATTAAAGAATGGACCAGTCAAGCTTCCCATGAACATGTCCACTAATTCTATGTCATTCAAAGGGGGTTGCACCCTTCCAGCCAGGTCCCTCCAATTTTAAGCATACTGCTTAAAACCTTCGCTCGAGCCCATAGTCATATTTTGTAATTGCACGCGAGTTGGTGCAAGATCAACATTGTATTGGTATGGTCTGTAGAAGGCATCAGCCAGATCCTGCCATGTGTGGATATTGGTCCCTTCTAGTTGATAGAACCTTTCCAACCGTGTCCCAGATAAACTCTCTTAGAAGAAATGAACCCATAACTTCCAATCGGCAGTGTGTGGTTGAATCTTGCGGACATAAGACCTCAGATGCATCTTTGTAAAAGAGACCCCATCGTATTTGGCGAAGACAGGAACCTTAAATTTGTGGGGAATGACCACCCCAGGGACCAAACCTAAATCTCCAAAGTCCAAACCATGCATTGTTTTGATCTCTACACCATTAAGTCGGTCTTCTAGCTGTTTGTATTTCTCATCCGCCGATGGATAATTCTCTTTAGAATAGTCTTCGTCCTCAGTAATCTGGTTAATTTCACCCCTAGATCTAGTGCTTTTAACTTCCTCTTCTTGATTGTCTTCATCCTCAGGAGAAGCCTCTTCTATTTGAGCCAGTCAGACGGCCCCCTTGAACCTTCTTCCCATGTTGAGAATAACAACCCGTTTCTTAGTCTTCTTTTTGGCGGCAAGGAGTGCCATAATTTCTTGTTGTCCTTTAGCTAGGTTGAGGAGACTGTGCATGTTGAGTTTGTAGATCTTTGACGGTTTTCTCTAGAGACATCTTATACTGAAATAAACAGTAAAAAGATGAGGAAACCTATATCGGAAAACCTGCTTATGGAATGATGCATGCTATGCGAATGCAATGCTTTCAAGGACCTTAAGGAATTTAAATTTGCTATCCAAAAAGGAAACAAACACAACAATTGTATTAATAAGTTCAAAGGTTACAAATTACCCTTGGGCTTATAATGAAAAATCAAAAAGGTCTCAAAGAGACAACAAAATAGACTCCTAAAACAAAAGACTCAAGTCTCCCATGGTCGCTTCCTCTTTGGTACAATGTATCCATTCAGGCATCGCTCCTCATGAAGTTGGCTTGTGAGCTCCAACACTTTTTTCTCTCTTGCGTAGAATCGAGCTTCAAAGGTGTCTCATTCCCCCTTGAGTTGAATCCACGATCTCTACAATTCCTCGAAGTCGGTAGGCATGTCAGGATGGAGAATGGTATAAGGAATATCTCCCTTGGCAACAGGCTCCACAACTATTGGTAGGATAACAGGATATGGCATCATGAGATTTTGAGCGCTAGCTCGCACCCATTTGAGATAAGGAGCCAAAGGAATAGAGTTCTTATGCTCCAAAGTCTTGCTATCAACCTTGTTTACCATTCCCTAAGCTCGAACAAACCTTTGACGGTAACCTTGGACATCGTTCTTATAGTCGAATACAATACCCTGGATAAGAATGTCATGAGCACCATCTCTTCGAACATAGCCAAATTCTCGTAAAGCCAGAGAGGGGTTATAAATAATACCTCCCCTAATGCCCAAGAGTGGAAAATTAGGGAACTCCCCCACAATGATCAATAATAGTGACATCCTCTAGAGATCAGGAACGCCAATGAATATTCAAATGAGAGAGTGACATCATCCTTTGAGACCAAGTCGAGCCTTATTCATTCTTCAATACTGATTGAGGAAGGTGATAAATAAACCACCTAGGCAACAACGGTATGCAACACATAAGAGCCCCTCTCTTCCTCATGGTACGAGTGTGAAGAGTATGTAGAATGTCTCCAAGCAACATAGGCACAAGGTTAAGAGAAAAGAAATTCTTGACAGCATTCACATCTATGAGTTGATCTGGATTAGGGAACAATACTAACCCATAGATCAGAAGAGTCAAGACTTCTTCATAAGCTTGCAAATCCAAGGCATCCCAAAACAATTGAGATTTCTCTAACATAAACTTAGCTAGAAAACCCTTGACTCCACTCCTTGTTTCCCAAGTATCTACAATGTCAGACCTCTTCAAATGTAAAGCCTTGGCAATAACTTCAGGTTTTGGAGTTTCCTCTAAACCAATGAATGGAATTTGATCAAGCACAAATACTCCTATTAGTTGAGAGAATTCTTCCAATGTGGACACCAATTGGTAGTCGGGAAAGGTGAAACAATGATGTTTAGGATCAAAGAGCTGAAAGAGCACACATATCATATCTTCTTTAAAGCTTGAAGTAACTAGATTGAGAAGTCGACCATGTCTTTTGGTGAATGGATAATTCTCAGGAATCCTTGATGATAACTCTTTGAGTTGAGGAGGAACTTTTACAAAGCTGATTCAGATGGTATTTTTGTGAGCGAAAGCCATATCCTACAAAATAGAACAAAGATAAATCCCTAGGTCCTTGAAATGGTTAGTGAAAATGCTATGGCATGATGTTATGATGTCATGAATCAAATAATCATACAAAACACACAAGGCCTTAGGTTTAGGCTTGCATGGAGTTTATAGGTAAGTACCCTCTTGAAGTTTTAGTTGGTTCAACCTATCCTAAAAGAAGTAACCGGGTTATAAGGAATCTCAATATCATTGATCTTTCTTCATCGGACATTATTTCAACACAAGCAATCTTTTTTCGAGACTAAAATATCCCGAAAGTATGATCTCAATGAGTGTAGTATCGAGTATCAACCAACTTTAGTCTTGCACCAAAGCCAGCTATCTCACTACTTTCTAATGGCCAAGTTGTTCAACTAAGGTTCTACAGTTAGTTAGTGCTTTATGACACCACTCAACGGCCCCGTATTCTCCTTGATTCAACTCAAGGGACATCGGTACCCACAAATGTGTCGCACTAACGTAGCTATCGCTTGAACCATATTGGTCTATGCTGTGTAGTCACTACTACAAAAAGGGAAAAGACAACACTTTTTTGGCCTTTAACAGTGCTTTAAAGTGCTGCCTAAAGCAGCACTGCTAAAAGAAAAGATAGCGTTTTTTTTCAACGTAAAAGCGCTGCCTTATGTACTTTAGACAGCACTTGGGCTTTAGACAACGCTTTGTAATTTTTTTCTAGGTAGGCTTTAGACAGCTCTTTCCTTTGAAAGCGCTGTCTATTCCCCCTTTTTAGACAACGCTTTCAGACTTTAGGCAACGCTTTTTTTTAATGTTTTTACAGCGCTTTTCTCCTAAAGCGCTGTCTATTGTTTACAATTTTTTTTAATAAATTATCTATTTTAATCAGAATTTTTATCATATTTGGTAGCTTCATTCCAATATTTTGATCCAGGTTTTCAGAATTATCTTTTATGCTTCATATTTGATAGCTTTATTCCAATAAAGACAACAACAACAACAACATTTATACATATTTTTACAAGTTATGATACAAGTTAAAATTCTACAAGATATAGACACCAACATTTACAAAATTTATGATACAAGTTAAAATTCTACTAGTTAAAATGCCTAAAATATTCAAAATTGAATTTACATCTATACATCTTTCTATCTTCGAGAATTCTCATGAAACAACAACAACATGAATATCTTAGCTCTATCTTCTACACATGTACCTATAAACCTGAAAAAAAACCAAATGATCGAAATTCATAACATGATAATATTAACGTTGCACTTTATTCGAATTTAATTTATACTCAAAACTCGAATGTTCTCATCAAAGGAAATAAGACAATATACCTTAGCTTATAAAATTCTCAACCCGATAATGAATTGACACCATTCCTCCATAAGTTCATCCAATTGATCTTTTGAGTAATGTGCACAATTGAATTCCTCAAAGTACTACATATATAACAATATTTCATAAGTTAGAAATCCATACCGTGGATGGAATCTCTAATCGATCCAAAAGAATAGTTTCTTTCATAAACCTCAATATAAAATAGCCACAATCTATACTGTTATGCTGGCGAGGGCACTACACAAGGAAAGAAAATACGAATATATATCAGGATATACCCCTTAAATTGTTTTATCAAGTATCATCACTAAAGTAAGAAAAATTGAATATCTCTTTGTGAAAATATACCTCCACTCTGATCCATGTAACGTTGTTCTCTCTACTTTTTGGTACTTGAATATCTCGTTGGAAGCGAAAAGAAAGTAGAATGCTATAGAATCATAAACATAAACAAAAATCCAGATATGTTGACCATAAACATAAACATAAACATAAACATAAACTTGAATATCTCTTTGGGAGAGAAACACTTACGTGTCAATCATCTGTTTCAAATCTGGATATGTTGACCAATCATTGTATAACAAGTCCAAATAATACACAGTTTCTCTCATAGGATTAATCGCAACCAATAACCAGTATCCACTGTAAGATTAAACAAATATTAAACAATGGACAAAAACGGAAAATTATAATAGATCAAGTTAGGATTAAAATCTAACCCGTTGTCATTATTATATGGAAAAAAGAACAACTTCTCGGTATCTTTACTGGAAACGAATAAACCTAGTACATATGATATGACATCATCTGGTCTCGTTACAATCAACCCAGAATTGACAATGTTGGGAGCTAAGAAGCCAAATCTTGCTTCTAATCCACACGGGCACACAATGTTGTCATACATAAACTTTAAATTAAAACATGATTAACATTATACTATATTCATTGAAATGAGGGATTAAATTGTTCATTTAATTAAACAAAGTTGATCGGAGTATACCTGATGTATATACCGATAACACCGAGGCCTAATTCCAAATTCCTAAAAACTTACTCCATATCCTCTCTACCAATTGCTTCAAAATATTCAAAACCAAAGATATTTTCACTCATAGATATAAGCCGGGTACCACCATCCGGAATATCTGTAATTCCTAAATATTTCCGAAGGCACGACCTGAACTGAGCAGTAGTTTTTTGTGTGCCACAGTCTTCTTAGCAACATTCTTTTTTTTGTGTCGAAATGTTGCTATTTCAGGCGCCTTACCCCTACTGAGTTGTGCAGTCTCTTTAGCATGAATCTAGTTATCATATAATTAGTTAGGGAAAGTATAAAATCACAAATTATCATTTCTCATATCATAATGTCATAAAATTGTGTTACCTCAAATGATGCAATTGACTTGGTATCCCGCCTAATCCCCTTATCTTTTGGAATGGATTTAGTGGGAGTCTAACATTACCATGTAAATAAAATGTAAGTATAATTTCCATAAAAATTTGAATAGTAAACGATTTTAAGCATACCTCATTATCTATGCAAACGAGGCTTGATGGCCATGCAACAAACGATCCTATTGCATCCGCCACCAATGTTGCATCTGCCACATTGTCAGGTAGTGGTAACAACGCACCCCCTCTAAAACGACGTCGACCGATACTTTCAAAAATCCCTCTGGGAGTGGTCTATGGTGAAGCATTTATCTCGAGATATTATACACTTTTCCCTTGCCAACCATCTGATAAGTCGGTGTAGACAAATAGAGTTGACACCGGGAAATGCCCTATAATTTAATAAATATGGTTATATAATTAATAAACATGGTTATATAGTTAATAAACATGGTTTTATAATTTATAAAGATGGTATATAATTACCTCGGGAATATTTTGTCCAAAGTTACCATTGATACTAGCTTTGTCACTAGTATCTTTAAAGCCTGTAGCTTGATCGATTTCCTTTTCCTTTCTCAGCTCATAGACTTCTTGTTGTAACTTTTCCAACTTCTCCTGCAGTTCTTTATTGCTTGGAGATTTTGTCTTTGTTTTTTTTCCAAGAATGTTGGAGTGATCCCAAATCCCTTACCCCTCACCCGACCAGAATACTCACGAATATCTAATGCTCGTGAGAGTATTCTCCTGCAATCAGTATCTTCGTCTGGAGGTATAGACTGGGAAAGACTCTCCTAAAATTCATATAAATATTGTATTTAAAGAATGATATGTTAATAAAATAATGATGTAATTAAATAAAAAAAGTATGATGTAATTAAATAAATAATGCTATACTTACACATCTCTCGAAAATTTGTTGAACTTTTTCTTCAACAGCTCCATCCTTACACACACATGCTTCCTTCCACAAAATGTGTTCCGGAAGAGATGTTTCAAAACTATTCTCTTTTGTTAGCTACACATTAAGCCAAAAAACATGATTAAATATAAGCGTGTATATATTATAGATACTTTGCAATTTATAGATACTTACAATAGATTGTTGTAATCGTGCATATCCCATACGGCCTTTTCTGTTTAGATATGCTGGACTTGATACTCGTTGTCAATTTACGACACTTAAGCTCTCAAATTTTTGGGTACTTCTTTTCGATTTAAAAGTTTCCCATTCTTCAGCTGTAATCAAATTAACATATTTCCTTGGAAGCTCTGCATCAACAAAAATTTTATCTGCATCCCTTAGAAAATTGTTTGACAAGAAAGCTCTAAATCCTCTATGTAGTTTCCCGACCAATTTAAGAATATAATCTCTCCTTGTATACTCAATGATGAACGACCTCTACGAAAATCATAAACAAAGTGTGTTAGTATAAGTAATTTAGAGACATAATCGTCATTAAAAACAATTAACATCACATACGGTACCTGTATCTCACTCCATATTTTATCTTTAGCGTCGTCCAACACTCTTGCTCTCAAATCTTCGCATGTGATTGGAATTTCTCTTCTTACCACGGAACCGAGATAACTTGTCAACGTTGAACCGTTAGGCTCAATGAGTTGGCCTTCTTGGCTCCAATGCACTTCATACTTTATGCCTTGGTCTCTATCCCGTATTATTCTCTTCATTATTGTTATTCCTCTTCTATATTCCATTTCCGTTTTGCTAACAACCTTATCTCCATCATGCACAGAATCATCATGTGGGTGATCGTCGTTAGTAGCCATCTAACCTGTAATAAACATAAACATAAACCCAATATAAAAGCGAGTGAGAAGCGAGTCAAAAAATATATATAAAATGACAATGCCAAAAATTAACATAAACATAAACTTTTATATCATCTTTCACCATCATATATATCATCTTTTATATTCCAAAACATAGAACCAAGAATCCAAAAATTGCTAAAAATGCTAAATGCTAAAAATATTGTTGTTATATATCAAGCCCTACCAAATGCTAAAAATGTTAAATGTTGTTATATATCAAGCCCTACCAAATGCTAAAAATGATAAATGTTGTTGTATATCAAGCCCTACCAAATGCTGTTATATATCTAAAAAATGCTAAAAATGCTAAAGAACACATTTTCAATGGAGTTAAACACATTTTCAATAAAGAACATACCTTGAGAACCGGTCGGGGAGGGTGAAGGAAAACAGAGCGAAACAGAACGAGACGGTGGAGGACGGTACAATGGCGAATGGTGGAGGAATATGATTTTAGACAGAGCAGGAAATGGGTTTCACGAGGGAAAAGGTTTCTGTTTTCGTGATATTGTGAATACAAAGGTTCTATTTTTTTAATTCTGACTTATAAGGGTTTAGACAGCGCTTTCTAAAATTGTTGGCTAATATGGCCCTTAGACAACACTTTTTAAAAGTGCTGGCTAAGAGTGACCTTTAGCAACGCTTTTCTATTTTTTTAAATATTTTTTATGACTTTAGACAGCGCTTTCTTAAAGCGCTGTCTAAAGTGGCCCTTTACCAGCGCTTATGATAAAGCGCTTTCTAAAGCAATCCTTTAGTAGCGCTTTTTAAAAGCGTTGTCTAAGGTCATATGTTTAGCAGTGCTTTCACTAATTATTTTATACGTTTTCCGTGTTTTTTTATTCACTTATAGCAGCGCTTTTGTACAAAAGCATTGTCTAATATGTGCTGTTAAAACTCACTTTTGGCGTAGTGAGTCTCCATGATCTATTGCTACTTACATAATATTCCCTGGACTCGGGTATATGATCTTTACAAGAAACAAACCCAAGCATAACCCACAAATGTAAAGAAAATAAGGCAAACAAATAAAGCAAATAAATGTGATCTAGCTCTTAAGGTAAACCCACTTTTAAATATCTCCCCAACAAAGTCGCATGTTCTGTAATATTGTGGGAGAACTGACTTGAGGGTTTTGCGTTTTATCACAAATGTTGCGGATAGCAAGAGTCGCCACCGAATTTTCTTTTATCCAATAAAGGAAAGGATGAAAAAAATAGGAAATACCTTTTGAGAATTATCTTGAGTTCGGGGGTGTTTACCCTCAAATTTTGGTAAACAACCGATGATCTTCTAAATCCTTTCACAGATCCAGTTACTTGCGAGATCGATCAGATTGATCTCAGGACACGAGTGTCTTTATTAATCCTTTAACTTGATTGTTGTGTTTTAACATGTTTTGTATATGAAGACAAATGGCTTCAAATGTCGAATTAAAATGCATATAAAGTGAAAGTAAAATTACTTCTAAACTTGAAATGGTAAAAGACTTAAGTAAAGGTTATTGGAAATTCTACAAAAGTAAATGCACTTATATTAAATGGGTGTATCATACGTACATCCTCAATAAACTCGTTTCTCTTTAACATATGGTACTTTGAGTAATTTCTGAGTAATTTGTACAAAGATGTTCACCCCCTTTAATCGGAATACTAAGGCCAATATTTATACTACTTCGACCTTAACCGTCTTCTACACGAATCAATGCCACATTTATGTTTGCATGTCTTCGACGAATTCAGAGCCTTCCACGCGTCCTTTCGAATAAAACCAAAATATTTGAATTCAAATCTCCTTCTTATCCTGAGCGCCAATCTCTGAAGATGGTCGAAAAATGTTTGAAACCTTAGCCATATTTCGAATAACAATCTTTATTCAATAATTCGAATTGGTAAACTTTCCCAACGAATTTTACTCAATTCGAATCTCAACCTTTATGGCTTCACATAAATAAAGTAGTGGAATATTCTGAAGTATATTCGAGTCTAACTTAAAAAACCTTTAGTCAAAATTTCCAGCTAACAAATTGCCCCCAAGAAATATCCATTTCGAAACAAGAAATGCATATTTTTTGCAACCTCTTCAAAATTTTGACTCCCTGAACATGCTGTCAATATTTCAACTACTTTGACGTCATCCTCATGATGATATTTAATCTCAAAATGTCAAATCACAGCATGGGTATCTATAAATTCCATCATTAGCTACAATAACTAGTTCCTGTCTTGGAACTCACAAAACTGTCTATCAGCATACAAGATCATGCTACACGTGTCCCACTAACCTGAGAAATTTAATTTTCTCTTTCATCAAAATGGTTCACTTTCTTCCATATAAGTAATTTTTAATCTCTTTTCATTTTTCTCTTAAATCTTATTCAACTTTCAAGCTTCTTCTTTCTCAAATCTTAAGCAAAACTTTCTCAACAAAATTTTTCTTATCTGCATCAATGGCGTCTCAAAGCAAAACTAAATATGAAAAGGGTAAACGAAACAAAGACAATGCTGCTTCTCAATCCCTTCTTCAAATATCAACACCATTAATGATTGGGAACCAGGAATTCGTCCCAACACCATCTTTGAAGAATGAACAAATAGCCATATATTCTTCACAGGTATTAATTCCTTTTACTCTTGCCTCTAAAACATTAGGGTTTATTGGTCCAATCCTTGATATAAAGAAATTACCTAAACTAAAAATTTTTTTCCCAACTCACCATTCCACCAAACCCATTGCTAGCAAGACTAATGTAGTCATAAAAACTAAGGCAGATGATGAACAAGACGTTCAAAAGAACCTTCCCTAGGAAGAAAAAGAACTAATAAAAATTCCTTTAAATTTAGACTTTGTTACTGAAGTATCATGCCCCTTTAGATCAGGTCCGTCGAAAGACGACCACAAATATTTAGGTTGGTTAGCTAGGGTAGAAAAAGTAAAGCTAACTATCCAGAAAGAATTAGGGATTTTACACTTGATTCATCGGTCGAAATATGGTCCTGAATATTGTTAATTGATGTTGACGGCTTTGTTGTACTTGTGGGACAATACTTTTAACACATTGCACCTTCCTTGTGGTATGGTTACCCCAACCCTTTTCGACGTTGCTGCCATCACTGGGCTTCGACCCACCAGAGAGACTTTTAATCCAAAAATCGATAGTGAGGATACCATTGATTTTAGAAAAACTTCTCCCACATATAACAATTATACGGATCATTACATAGGAACCACAAATGAAGTCAATGATCAAGAGCACATTGCTTTCCTTGCGTTGTGGCTCTCAAGGTGCATTTTCTGCTGCAAGTCTCTCCAAGTCGCTAGGAGATTCTTGACCCTTGCTAATCAATTGCATGCTGGTCGAAACATTTGATTGAGCGAATTGATTCTCGTTGGACTCTATGAAAGTCTTGGGGAGGCTTCTTCGAGACTGAAAGAATTCGAACCCCAAACCAATATCCTCTTAGCTGGACCTTATTGGCTGTTGCAATTGTGGTTGAACGCCACATTCAAACCTTCTCTTTCAACCCATAACACTATTAACAAAGCCGATCCTGAGGTCGAGAATAGGACTATTGAGGGAACCAGACTAGTTCGGCTGACCCCTGACGAAGGAGGGAAAAATTTGCAAGAGTGCTTCACCAAACACCTTATGATGTTTACGAGGAGGCACAAATACACTCCTTCGATGGATCCTTTTGCTGCGAGAAGTCATGGACTAGAATGGTTTACCAGACTATTATTGAATCTTTCGAATGAGCAACAGGTGGAATCCCTTCAAATCTGGGAAGCTTTTCTTACTCCTAGACTTATCCTTACCAGGATTATGCCTAAGAAAACCCAGAATATTCTACTCACCTACCAGCCAAACATCATAGCAATACAATTTGGCCTTTGCCAGATTCTACCAGAACCATTATATCATAACAAGAGTGGTATTTTCCACAGAGGGGTGAACTTTAATAATGTCGAAGCCCAAAGCATCATTAGCAAATTCACAGCCCTTTTCCACATCAATCTTGTGCCCTTTACCCCTTCATACTGCTGCACTAAAGACTTTGAAGACTGGTGGCAAGAATATTATTCCTCCAACATGTGCGGTATCAAAGACTTCCAAAAACATCTAACAAAAGCCTTTGCTTCTGTGCAGGACAAGACGAAGAAAGGTACGCAATGACACATCAAGGAGATCCAGGCATTCCAAAAATACTTTGAAACTTTTTACAATCCCACTGATCTTGGTCGAACCATTCAAGATGCATCTGTGACCTTGAAAGAAAAATTTACAGCGAAACTCCCACGTTTGCGCATACCTTCGTGTGTCAAACCTGAGGACACATATGACTTGGCTTTTCCATTAGAGCCTCCAAAATTTCCCATATTTCCTACAGCGGACTTCGCTTTGGCCTGGTATCCACCTTATCCACCATGGTTATCGGTGAAAGAGGATTTTAAAGTCATGAGGCAAGATGCACTTAAGCTTGAAAAACGAGTGGTTGCGACCAATAATATTTTGTATAGTTTCAAAGGATTCCTTCATCTGAATTTAAAACATGTCAGGATGGACACTGCAGAAAGTGATGGTTTGGAAACCATGGACTCCTTGGTTACTTTGAATTCAATTCTTTTCTTCGAAATAATCTCTAACCATTGTTCCATTTACAGCTATTGAGAGAAAGCACACCAAAGTGATGAAGGCTACTACATCGACGGGGTCTACGCAAGCAGCCTCAATACCAAAGCCTTTGACAACTAGCATTTCTGAAGCGGCTAGAGAAGTTAGCAATACCAACAAGGTAAGCTTATACTTTTTAATTATTTTTTACCTACTTGTTGAATCATGCATTTATTTGTGGTTTTTCATTTTTGTTTCAGGATACCGGAAAACCTCCATTGACTCCAAAAAATAGAAAACAAATAAGCGAGTCTACCTCGACACCTGAAAAAACCAACACCATGCCATCTGCAGATCTTACCAAAGCCAAAAAGAAGACGAAGAAAATAAAATCCTCCACTGCAGGTTCTCCTTCAAAGGAAACTTTACCAAAAAAAAATTCCTTCCAAGTCCAAAAAAGATAAAAGATAGTGTGGCCACACTTGTAGCCCGAGTACTTGAAGAAATCGAAAGTGATAACTCCAGCCCTGGGGCTGAGGGAACAAAGGTAACGAATTTTATAAAAAAATTTCTTTTTGAAGTCGACTTTAAAATCAATCAGATTTTAACCCATGTTTCATTTTGCAGGAACAACCAATCACCCTTAGTGAATCTCCAGTTCAGCATGAGGTTCCTCACAGCGCCAGCACACCATCTATCCCACTTTCCTCGGAGAAAGTTTCAAACAAAGGCTCAACCACTTATGTGCACAGGAAAGATCTCCAAACAGAGGACCCTGATTCTCCTCAATCACCGCAGAAATCGAAACGAAAAACAATAACGGACGAACAAACTGATACTTCTGCTCAAGGGGAACCTATTCAAGCCAGTCCAGACGATACTTCATCTGCTGATGCTTCCCCGAAGGCTAATAGGGGGAAATATGATAAAGAAGAATCTAATATTGATGCCAATGCGTGTGCTGATGAAGATGACGTCATTCCACACGAAGATACAAACATGGATGACACTGAAGACCAAGGTCAACAAATCCAAAATATTCCAACTTCATTTGAAACTGAGGATCCTACAGCAAAACCTCCCAACTCCAAAGTTACTGAAGATGTTCTTCCTTCCGTCGAAGAAATGGAGCTTTTGAAGAAGACAAACCCTATGCAGTATATCATACTTTTTAGATCCAGAAAGGACTTAATGGAAGAAAGTCCTTGCCCCAGCCTAACCACTGCTTCAATTGAAACTTCGACTGACGAATCCAATGAAGCATTGCTTCAAAAAATCAAAGACACAGTCTTTGGGGCGGATTTATTTGAAATGGTGAAGAGAAACGCAACTGCAGGTATCGTTATGAGGAAGTTGATCCATAAAGTCGATTTAGGGAAATGTACCCCTGAGATTGCTGAGGTCTTGATTGATTTGACCACGCTTATCAATAACTTGGAATGTGACTTTCTCAGAGAGAAAGATGTAGATTCCAAAATCATAGAGAAGAAAAAACTTCAAGACTTGAAGTGGGCGCAAGCTTTTAAGTTATCAGATAAGGTTGAGAAGCGCGAGAAAGCAAAAGAAATTTCCCAAAAGGAGCAAGACAAGATTTCTTCTTTTATTGCCCTTTGGAGAAAGCAGATTGAAGAGATGCAGAAGAAAATTTCTGAGGCTGAAAAATGTCATCAGGCTCTCGAAGCAGAGAAAAAAGACGGAGCCAGCGAAAAGTTGAACTAAAGCATACAATGTATTGATGAAGCTAGGGGCTTAGAAGGATAAGTAACTGCCCTTTGAACTGCAAAATCTTCCATTGTCTGCAGGCTAGGCTTTTCCAGGGCCAAATATGACAAGATGAAGACCAACCTTCCTTTCTGATAACTTGTATTTTGACCAATTCGATTCTTGTTTTTTTTCCTTTGTATAGGCCAACAAGCCTTATGTTGTAATTTTGAACAAAGCCAGTTTGACACTCCAATACCATGTTTGGCCCTGTTACTTGTTATTTTATCTTTGTTACTCTGTCGAAATCTTTAGATCTTGAATGAAAGGATTAAACTTTTTCAAATACTTACCATTTATTCTTAAGATCCACTTGTCTTATGCCAGTTCCTCAATTTCGTAGGCATTATTAGTAAAGGTTCTGATGATTCGAAAGGGGCCTTCCCAATGTGGGGACCATTTTCCTAACGACATATTTTTCCTATCCATTTGCAAAATTACTTTCCAAACCAAATCATCGCTCGAAAAGATTTTACCCTTAACCCTTTTTTTGTATGCTCTGGCTACCCTTTCTTTTTGTCTTCTTAAGACTTCTAGAGCATACAGTCTTTCTTCGTCCAAATCTACTAGTTCATTCATAATTTCTTCCCAATAGAGATCTAAAGGAATCTCATTTTGCCTTTGAATTCTGACTGATTGTAAATAAATTTCTACTGGCAAGACTGCATCATGCCCAAATGTTAGACGAAATGGAGTTGTATTCGTTACTTCTTTGGTAGATGTTCGACAGGCCCATAAAGCTTGATCTAGGGTTTTGTGCCAATTTTTTGGCTTTCTTCCCACATGTTTTTTAATTAGCCCTATGATCACCTTATTAGCTGCTTCAACTTGCCCGTTGGCTTGTGCATAATAAGGTGTCGATGTTAACAATTTGAAACCCATTTCTTTAGCAAACTCCTACATCTTTCGACCAGTAAACACTGATCCTTGATCAGTTGTAATGGTTTCTGGGATTCCAAATCTATACACAATATTCTTCTGTATGAATTCAATAATGACTTCTTGGTCGACATTCACCAGAGGTATTGCTTCTATCCATTTTTTGAAATAATCTATTCCTACCAAAATGTATTTCTGATTTTTTAACGATGATGTTTTTATTTCGCCAATTAGATCCAATGCACAACCCCTAAAAGGCCATGGCTTGATAATTGAATGAAGTTCACTCACAAGAGCATGTTGAATTTCAGCATGAACTTGACATTCTTGGCATCCCTTGGAGAAATCTATACAATCTTTCAAGATTGTAGGCCAATACATACCTGTGATGCGGTGGGAGAACTGACTTGAGGTTTCGCATTTGTGTTCGCAAATGTTTCGGTTTAGCAAGAGTCACCACCGACTTTTTATTTTATCCTAAGGAAAGGTCAAAAAGCACAGGAAAGACCTTTGAGATGTTTTCTTGGGTTCGGGGAGTAGATTATGAAAAGGGAAGGTGCAAGCACCCTTTTCATCCATGGTTATCCATGGGCTCTTAGTTACTTGTTTAGATCACTTGCTTTTCTTTTCAATTGTTTGAAATGGTGCTCTTCAATTGTTTGAAATAGTGCTTTGTGTGTGGTTTTGAAAGATGTTTTGAAAAGAGGCCATCGTTGGGGAAACCTTTGTAATGATTCTTGTTTGAATGTATACAAAGGTGTTTTTGTCTTTTGAAAAGTTTTCAATGTTTGAAAGTAGGGTTTTGAAATTGTGTTGTGAAGTGTGTTTGAAGATAGCAAGGATGTTTTTGCAAGCTTTTGATCAAGTAACTAAGAGTTATCTACCCTATTTTACTCAAAGATCTTTCTTATGTTTTTAACCCTTTTAACAGTGTTGTTTCACCATTTCATTTGGTGAACAACCTTGTGTTAGGATGTTAAACGGGACAGGCGTGGGTCATCGTATAAACCATGATAGCAATTGTGTCAAGTATTTTTTGGAAATTTTCTTGAGGGACTTGATCATTTTGTTTTAGGCAACCAAGATAGCGTCATCGAGGGACTATGATCTTTTGTTTTGTTTTTGTTTTTCCAAAGTACTTAACATGCATACCATGACCCATTTTTGAAGGCAACAAGTGGATTGTAATCCTAGGGGTGTAAGTGTGCATTGTGTTTGTTTTTCATGCATTTTTTGTCTTTGATTAGGTCAAACTATTTGTTGATTTGATTTTTGCATACAAACCCTAATTCTCTAATCATGGCATAATTGAAGGCGTATAAATGCGAGAATTTAAATTCTAAGCTATTACAATAAGATTATGGGGATGGGGATACAATTTTGGATAGGGGATTATTTTGCAAGAAATTTAAATCCTAAATTATTACAACCAAATTGAATTTACAATGCATAATATTTAAATGTACAATATCTAAATAAACAAGATAAATAAATATTAAATAAAATGTATTATGTAAAAAAAAAGTTTTTTTATGTATGTATAAATATTTTCAATGTAAAGAAATATAAAGAAATAAATAGATAAAAAAAGGTTAATTTTATTATTTTAGGGTAAACCCTAATTTCTGTTAAGATAATTATTATATATTATTTATATACAAAAATATATTAACATGTATAAAAATGAAATGTATTTAAAAAAAAGTGTTTTTTTAGTATGAATAATAATAATAATAAAAATGTAATATTTTTATGTTTTTATCTTATTTTATTTTTTGTATATATATATATATATATATATATATATATATATATATATATATATATATATATATATATATATATATATATATATATATATATATATATATATATATATATATATATATATATATATATGCATAAAAATAAAATAAAATATTTACAAAAAATAAAATATATTCAAGAAAATATTTTCAGTGTGAATAAAAATAAGAAATAAAAATAAAAGTATCATTTACATTATTTTTCAAGTCTTAATAATATAAAAAGTATTTAATATGTTTTCTATATTAGAAAAAATAAAATAAAATGCCAAATAAATGTAAATAATTATGAAAATATTTTTGGAGCATTTTTTATGTTTGGAAATAAAATAATAAAGTCAAAAATGAAATTAAAATGCAAAAATAATAAAAATACAAGAAATTGGGCCAGGGGGTGTGAAAAGCAAGCATAGGGGTGCAAAATGTGAGAAATAGCCAGGCCCAGCCCAACTACTTCATCTTTAACCTTCGTTCAACAAAAATACGCGCGTTATGAGTTCAAACTCGTATCTCCTGTTTCAGTGCTAAAAAACAAAAACTTGTAACATGAAAGTTGTAGAGCATAATCACACGATTCCCACCATATAAAAAACTTAATCTAACTCTCAAAGACCAGAGAGAATTTCTCTGGCCCTAATTTCTAACCTAATTTTTTCAGGATGTTCATCAATCAAATTCTCTCAACACACTTAACTTAAATGAAAACAAAGCATATGTACAGCTTAAGGGCTATGAGTACTACATTTTTCATTCACAAACCTAAGCCTAATGATTCCTAAATAGAGAGATAGGAAGTTGCAAAATACTTGTTTCAGTTGGACACGAGTATGGCAATGTAGAGCTTTTCAGTGAGGCCTGAGGTTCTTTTAAGCTTTCTTGATGTTCCCTGGACCTTTTCCAATAGCTAGTTTGCTTCGAATGTTCCTAAATCAACCTCCAGAAGTCAACCTGCACAAGCTTGAAATGAAAATGGTGAACACTGTAAATGGAGTTACAGTTGGCAATGGAGGTTTGGGATAGCTTGGGTGAGTTGAATGGAAGGTGTTTGAAGTGGAAAGGAGAAAAACGCACGAGCAAAATGAGCTATGGCACTCAAGTTGCAGCAATTACCCTGTTTTGCAAGTTTTTGGTTTTTTGGTGTTCAAGAGTGTTTGAGGGATGAATGGCTCGTGTTTCTGGCTCCAAGGGATGTGCAAAACTTGTTTAGAATGTTGGCTTAAGTTGAATATATCAGATGCTCAAGTTGTTGACCTTTTGCAAGGTTTCTTGTTTTTGAAGTAAAAGTGAGAATTGACAATGCAAAGGCTTGTACAATCTAGCTTAGGGTCTGCTAAGAGTTGGTACCAATTTCCTGATATTAGTGAACTTTTTTTGCTGCAAAATATTGGGTCCTTGGCTCAAGATAAGCAACTTGACATAAAGTTGCCTTTATGAAAATGGAAGTGCCTCCTTTATGCCAAAAATGGATTTGTTTATTGTATAATGCTCCCTTGATCAGAACAATGCCTCTAACCAATGTGTTTGCATTCAACTTTTGAGTGTTGAAGGGTTTAGAGACCTGTAATTAAGTACAAAGCTAGTTTGGTCAGATTTTGCAACTTGTATGAACATGTATTGGCCATGGTTACAAAGTGAGTTTTTTCCAACTTCAAGCATTCGATTCTCCCTAACCACAAATGTGTTTGAGGAGTTCTTGGACAATTTAGAAAGCTTGAAACATGTACTATAATCCATCTTTGAAATGCAACTTGAGATTCCAAGTGTAACTATGTGAAAAATGGCCAAGAAGATGGGTAAAAATCCTGCCTAAACTAGGGCAAAATTTCTCTAAGTTAAAAGTTTTAGGGACCCTTGTTCCAAAAATCATAACTTGAGATACAAGCTTCTTTTGAGAAAACTTTGTGAATAAAAGTTGTAGACTTTGTGGAGGACTACAACTTTCATGTTGTAAATTTTGTTTGAATCCATTTGCATCAGGGTGAAAATGTGGGACAAAGTTAGGAAAATTAAGAAAATTTCATAACTTAGAAAAATTCTAAGTTATGAAAATTTTCAATTTCAAACCCTAATTTGTAATTTTGGGTTTCTTGATGAAAACTTTTCATAATTTGACACACCTTGATGAAAAATGACCCTTGGTACTTGATTTTGACCAAAAAGTCAAAGTTTGACTTTTCAGTGTACAGTCAAATTTTGATCTGTTGACTGAAAAATTCATCTGTCAATCCTATGCATTTGAGATCTTTTGAACTTGTTGAATAGGTCAAGATAATTTCATTGAGTCCTTGAGTACATGGTTGAACTTGATTTGCCATTGGCTAGGTCAAACAGTCAAAAATTGCCTTTGTATAGTCAAAACCCTAAAAATGACCATTTTGCCCTTTTGGTGATCTGACCAAATTTCTTGTGGATTTGTGGTCCAAATTTGATCAAATGGTTCATATGAGTTCATAATGTTGATGTGGGTAAAAATTCATGAGATTTGACTGTAAATTGGCTACAGTTGATTTTTTCCCCAATACAGCTGATTTCTAGGTCAACTGTCCAATTGACTTGGCAAAAATTTGATTCAAGGCTTGAAACATGGTATGGACAAACTTATGAGTCCAACATGAAGTATGAAAATCAATTTGGGCATTGAAGGTCCAAAAATACTTGTGCAAACTCAAACCCTAATTTAGGTCAACAGTGCAAGGAGGTGTCTTGAGCAGAGCAAACCCTAGCCTGGTCTTGAGTTCCAAGAGCCTTGTGATGAGAAATGTTGATAAAATGAGAGGGAAAATTTTGGGGTACAACAATACCATATCGAAAGAGCATCCACTTCATCTTGTGACCCGCTTGATGTGCTCCACATGCCCCACTATTTACATTGGATAGTGCTATGTAAGCCTCACTTTCCCCTAAACATTTTAATAAAACTCCCTCTGGGGTTTTCTTAAACAATTCGTTTCCTATTAACACATAACTCAAGGCTCTATATTTTATTTTTCTTTCTGCATCCACTGTTGGATCCTTCAAATAGTTTATTATTGGACTTCTCCAATCTGTATCTGCTAAACTACCTATGGCTAAAATCTCAAAATATGCATCATTCACATAACCTAGCCTTGAATTATTTAAATCTGTCGGATAAAGTTTAGTTGCTAGTACCTTACCACGTACTTCGATTAGGCCTTCTAGTCTTTCCTTCGACACTTTATATCCTGAAGCTATCTGAGCCAGATCATTTGCTTCTTGATTCTTTAGTCTGGGGATGTGCTTGATGTCTACGTATTCGAACTTTCGAAGCAGCCTATTCACCACCACAAAGTAGAACATCAAGTTTTCTTTTATGCACTTGTAATATTTGGTAATTTTCTTGATTACTAACTCAGAATCTCCTATTATTTCGACTCTAGTTGCCCCCAATTCCAATAAAGTCTCAAGTCCTGCTATGATTGCTTCATATTCTGCTTCATTGTTTGAGAAATGAGGACCATTTATCTTATACTTGATCTTTGTTGGAATTTGATCTGGAGAAATAATCAAGATTCCAATCCCAGATCCATTTTTATATGCAGAGCCATCAAAAAATAATTTCCACGGTTCTGGTTCTATAAAGTTTTGGGATATTCCGACCACTGCATGGTCGACAATAAAACCAGAGACTACCTGCCCCTTCATTGCTTTCAAAGGAATGAAAGTTAAAGAGTACTCTGTTAAATCCAAAGCCCATTTACCAATTCGACTGTGCAAAATTGGTTTGGACAACATATGCTTAATAACATGAAAGTGTGAAGAAACAAAAACATCAACTGGCTTTATATAATATTTTAATTTTGTTCATGAGAAGTATAGACAAAGACATATCTTTTCTATATCGCTATATCTAGTTTATGCGTCATTTAAGACCATACTTAAGTAGTAAATGGCTCTTTCGGCACCATTATCATCTTCTTGGGCCAACATGCTTCCGATCGTTTTGTCTGACACTGAAATGTACAATCTCATGCACTTGTTTCTTCTTGGAGGAGAAAGAATTGGTGGATGCACCAAGTATTACTTGATCCTTTTGAATACCTCCTGATGTTCTTCGTTCCAGACAAAGGCCTCTTGTTTTAATGTAAGAGTGGGGAAAAGGCTTGAGTTCGACCACTTAGGTTGGATATAAACCTTCGTATGAAATTTATTTTTCCTAAGAGTGACTGCAAATCTTTCTTTGTTGATGGCGCATATTCCTCAAAAATTGCCTTTGTCTTGTTTTGGTTGATTTCTATACCCTTCTTATGGACCACAAATCCCAAAAAATCATCTGCCTGCACAAAAAATGCACACTTAAGGGGATTCATTTTTAGGCCATGCTTTCTCATCCTTTCGAATGATTGTCGAAGGTGATCCAAATGGCTTGGCCCTGATATAGATTTCATTACTATGTCATTAATATACACCTGCATAAAGGTCTCGATGAAATCGTGGAATATTGAATTCATTTCCCTTTGATAGGTTGCCCTAACATTTTTTAGGCCAAAGGGCATAACAACCCATTCATAGGTGCCTATTGCGCCCGGGAATTGAAACACTGTCTTTGGCACATCTTTTCTGCAATGAAAATCTGGTTGTATCCTAAATAACCATCTAACATACTAAGGTATTCATAACCAGCAGCAGAATCTACTAACATTTCAGCCACATGCATTGGGTATTCATCTTTAGGAGTAGCTGAATTTAAATCACGAAAATCTCTGCATACTCTAAGAGATCTATTTTTCTTAATTACAGGAACTATATTAGCTATCCATTTGACATACCTTGTGGTCCTGATGAACTTGCAACGTAGGAGTCTTTCGACTTCCTCTTTTATTTTGGATAGGATTTCTGGCGCGAATTTCCTTGGGCTTTGCTTGATGAGATTCTTACCATCCTTTATTGGCAGCTTGCATTCGACCAGTTCCCTACTTAAACCAGGCATTTCATCATAGTCCCAGGCGAAACAATCTTTATACTCCTTGAGAAACGGGATCACTTCTGCTCTTACTTCTGGGTTCAATTTCGCGCTGACGTACGTTGGCCTCTTTTGAGTTCCATCTCCTAGATCCACTTCTTCGAGAGGGTCTTGCGCCAACATCTTCGTATTGGATGCTGCTAGATCCTTCTCAAACCCCAAAGGCTCATCATCATAGATGGCATCAAGCCTTTGGTCTTTGTCTTCGACAAGTGTGTCTTCGTCAGGTGGTTCAGGTTTGAAGAAAATTCCTGGCCCCTTGTTGTGAACCCCTTCAGCCTTGGCTTCAACGGCCATAATTTTAACTTCGGCTTCCAAAGCCATTTTCATCCTATTTTCAGCCAAATAGGCCGAAATATTCTTGAAGTAAGAAGACTCAAACATGGACATAGTCTTCATTTTCCCATCCAGTTGACCGTATTCCTTGGACATCAAGCACGTCTTCGTTAGGTCCCATGTTTTCCTTGTCCCAATAAAATCCATGTGTTGGGTGAAGACTAAGGAAATACATTGCATTATTACTTGGTGCTGATGCACCTTCCACTGTAGTGCATAGCCCAATGTTGGCTAAGTTCCTGTCGAAATTCCTTCTATCGACATGATTAACCTCAGCCATGAAATAGCTTTGGTCTACTTCTATGTTTTCGACAATCCCATCATCTCTCCATATTGCCACCCTTTGGTGCATTGAGGATGGAACTGCCCCGATTCCATGTATCCATTCACGGCCTAGAAAAAGATTGTAATTTGTCTTCGCCGCAATTACCATGAACATGATGGGTCTTGTTATGGTGCCTACAGTTAATTCTACTTGGACCACTCCTAGAGTTTTCCCTATTTTTCCTTCATAGTTTGACAGCACCATGTTGTATGGTTTGATGTCGGTGTCGAACATCCCAATCCTCTTCAATAGGAATTGAGGCATTAACTTCACTACTTCCCCACCATCCACCATAACTTTGTTGATGCCACCTGTTCCATTTTAGCCCTAATAAATAAAGGCTTAAGGTGGTTTTTCATACCTGCATATGGCCTTTCGAAGAAGGCGTTCTGCTCTTCAACAGCGCCATTATTCATGACATAGTAACATACAGGTTTGTGTTTTGTCATTTCCAATTCGTCAACCTCTTCGGAGTCTTCGACCTCAGTAACCTTGTCGTACTCATGTGGTAAGACAGAAACCACATTACAATTTATTTGCAAAGAAGATTCTCCATCAGAATTGAAGTTATCTGTTGACATATCTTCATCATCTACTAGCCCATTACTGGCCAGTTCGTTGTTGTCCCCTTCGCTAGGGACCTTCATCTTGGTAGGAGAGAAAAGTTTACTCCTTGATGGGGACTTCTTTTCCATTGCTGGGACAATCGAAGTTTGGTTGGTGCTTGACTCGCCAACTTCCTTGTTTGTAAGCTCCCTTTGGGATTTCTTGTTTCTTTGGTGTCACATCCATTGGGATCTAGACATGGGGTTATTCCCCTTGTAGTTCTCCAACACGTGAGATTGTTTCTTAATGGAGTGAAACTGCCTCCTGAAGGCCCATGCAGTACGTCCACCTTCTTCGAAGCTTCTCCACTTCGACTTTCCTTTGGCCTCAGTTCTGTTTTGTCCCGCTTTCATCCATTTTCCCGTTGGCATGTTTGTTGGGGGCTTAAATGTTGCCTGTTTGCGTGCCCCGGGGTGTGGCCTATATGCCCTTTTAGGAATGCCCCTTGCATTATTGACATAGAGTTCCCTACTCCAACTTTGATTGTTCCGACACTGAGAGTTTGGAATCCTTTTGTAGGCTTCAGCAGTCTTTCCGTCATATAGTGCGCTGCACCATGGGCACATAAAAACTTCTGAACCCATTTTGTGACAACGAACTAAGAATCCCATGAGACTCTCTCCCATCTAGGGGTAAGGTAAGAGTTCCTTCTCCCTTTGCTAGTTGTTTCTGGCCTTCTCTTAATAGACCCTTTGGTCGGTAGCAGCCGCTCCTTGATCATTCATGATGCTGCACCTTGGGCACACAAGCCTCTTTCGGTTCTTCGAGTGGCAATGGAATAAATAATCCACCAAACTCACCTTTTGGTCGCCTGCCTTCATCTTTTCATTCTCCATTTTGAGTCGCTTTTCTATCTCCTCCATTTCTGGTGAGAGTTGGTTCAGGTCCACCATGTTCACTTTGAATTTTGGACCCTCAACAAGTTTCATTCCTTCGAACTTGACCCTAAGACCATCAATAGTCTTGGTATTTATTGCACTCTTCATTGCGCCATCAGTAGCGCTTGTTCCCTTCTCTTCCATGAGATCATCAGCAAATTCTGGCTCTGAGGCTTTGTCAGACCCCTGGTTTTGTTTTGGTTGTAACCCTTCGACTTCAGCAATGTCCACCATGTTGATGGCAGCAGGCTCATCATAATTGGTCTCGGAAACCTGCATAGGGTCATCATCAATCCTCATTTGAGGTTTGGGTTTTTCCCCAAACTTCAACCTTCCATCCTGAATTGCTTTTTGTATCAGATCCCTGAAAAGAAAGCATTGTGAGGTTTTGTGGCCTAGGAAATTATGATACTTACAGAAACCCCTTTTCTTCCGTTGTTCTAACGGAGGAATTTTAGAACCAGGGGGCACTATCATCCGACCATCTTTAACTAGTAAGTCGAAAATTTCATCACACTTGGTGATGTCGAACATATAAGAATTTCTTGGAAATTTGTCGCTCCTTTCTGGTTCGACATGATTTTTCCCATTCGCAGGAGTCAACATTTTGCAAGGGTAAGGTGGTCCTTGCTTCAACTCTGCAAGATCTATTTCGTGCTCTTCGACTTCTGAGAAATCCTCTTCGACTTCTCTTTCGTCTGAGCAGGCTTCGATATAAGCCACTCTTTCTTTTCTATGACTTTGTTTCGCCCTAGCCTTTTCGATCTTCAAATGCTCAACTTGTCGAACCCTATCAGCCAATTGCGCCATATCCCTCAAATAATGGGGATCTAACTTTTCCTGATAGAAAAGTCCAAACCTCTTGCTTCCATTTCGACCAACTCGTGTTCTGAAACTTGTGTGAAGCACCTTGCCTTCAACAAACAGAATCTGTTGAGGTAATTTTCTATGGGCTCACTAAATTTTCGCTTGACATTTTCCAATTCTCTTAGACTAATCTTGGTTTGTCCTACATAAATTTTTTCATGAAACAACCTCTCCAAACGAGTCCAATCATGGATGGAATTCGCCGCGAGGGTGGTGAACCAAGTAAAAGCATTTTTTGTCAGCGAAGAAGGGAAGTATTTAATCCTTAGATTTTCATTATTTGCTATATCTCCCGCCTCTGTAAGGTATCTGGCGATATGTTCTATGGTAGATTCGCTAGTGTCGCTAGAAAACTTGGTGAATTTGGGTACTTTCCATCCCCTTAGCAATTCAGTTTGTTGAATATATTCTAACAAAGGGGATGTATAATTTGGTCGGCACATGCCTAAGTTTACCCCATTTCGTACCATAATCCTTTCGACTAAGGGTTCTAGGTTATTGTTTCCCACCATATCATTCTGTCAACAACCCTGAAGGATTTCATCAGCATCTTGGTTTCGATTCACCAAAACTACCCTTCTCCTTGGTTCCTCCCTAGGGATAGCCTGTTGGGGTCTGGGTGGTTCCTCCCTTCGAATTGGTTGTTGGGCTTCGGCTTCAGGGTGAATCAAAGGTTGGGCCTGGTTTATGGTTGGCTCTTTTTGGAATATGATGCCTTGATTCTCCCTTACCCATGTGGGTTGTGGTGGTGGTTGTCGAACTACTTCTCTGGGCACACCAAAGAAATCTGCAAGACGCCCTATTTGCGCTGCCATCCGTTGGTTTGCTTGGGCATTTTGCAAGTTAGTTTGTGTAGTGATTTGAATTAAAGGGTTGAAAATCGTACCCATCTGTTGGGCCAATACGTCCAACATCTCGTGGTTGCTATCATCCATTTGTTGCCTTATGACTGCTTGTGTATTTGTGGTGATAGCAGGTATTTGGGTTGGCTGCGAATTGTTTCTAGCCATATGGTTTATCCCAGACCCTGATCCTTGCAATGGTGATAAAGTAGATGTTACCGGATGGGTGTATGTCGACCTATTATTTTGAAATCCCGTCATGAACGAAGATGGCATTCCATATATAGGATCTGATGTTGGGATTGTAAATCCTGGTGGTAAAGTTCTAGACATACCTATCAAAGGCCTGGGTGTTGATGGTGGATTTTGATTGGCCATAGACACAATGGTATGTTCGTTATGGTGGTTTGACGAAATAGTAGAAGCGTTTGTATTTTTGGATATAACTCCAGCGCTTGTTGTTAAAGGGATCATTGCAGTCCCTTGACTCGCCATCATCACTTCGTTTGTATTCGAGACGCTGGTATTTCCTCCCACAGGAGGGTGAACTTGTTGCGCATCACTAGTGGGTGGGTTAGCCATTCCCCTAATGTGTTGTCCTTTTGGTCTAGGATTTGTATTGTTGGCTAGTTTTCCACTTCTCAATCTCATCCAATAAACAAGTTAAAAGCAAGATGGATAAAGACACAGGTCCCACCAGGTGTGCCAATTTGTTTACCCTCAAATTTTGGTAAACAACCACTGATCTTCTAAATCCTTTCACAGATCTAGTTACTTGCGAGATCGATCAGATTGATCTCAGGACACGAGTGTCTTTATTAATCCTTTAACTTGATTATTGTGTTTTAACATGTTTTGTATATAAAGACAAATGACTTCAAATGTCGAATTAAAATGCATATAAAGTGAAAGCAAAATTACTTCTAAACTTGAAATGGTAAAAGACTTAAGTAAAGGTTACTGGAAATTCTGCAAAAGTAAATGCACTTATATTAAATGGGTGTATCATACGTACATCCTCAATAAACTCGTTTCTCTTTAACACTTGGTACTTTGAGTAATTTATGAGTAATTTGTACAAAGATGTTCACCCCCCTTTAATCGGAATACTAAGGCCAATATTTATACTACTTCGACCCTAACGGTCTTCTACACGAATCAATGCCACGTTTCTGTTTGCATGTCTTCGATGAATTCAGAGCCTTCCACGCGTCCTTTCGGATAAAACCAAAAAATTTTGAATTCGAATCTCCTTCTTATCCTGAGCGCCAATCTCTGAAGATGGTCGAAAAATGTTTGAAACCTTAGCCATATTTCGAATAACAATCTTTATTCAATAATTCGAATTGGTAAACTTTCCCAACGAATTTTACTAAATTCGAATCTCAAACTTTATGGCTTCACATAAATAAAGTAGTGGAATATTCTAAAGTATATTCGAGTCTAACTTAAAAAACCTTTAGTCGAAATTTCCAGCTAACAGGGAGATAGGTTTTGAAAAGGGAATGTGTTAGCTCCCTTTTCATCTGTAGTTATCTATGGGCTCTTAATATCTAGCTCATTTTGAAATGCTTTATGTTTGTGTAAGTCTGAAAATGTTTCGAAAACGCCTTCATACGAAAAACTTTGCAGTGATTCTCGTATCATTGAGAATGTATACAAAGTGTTGGTTTTGGAAATATTTGTTTGAAAAGAGTGTTTTGGAAATATGTTTGGAAATGCCAATGTAAGGTAATTTTGTAATGATTCTCGTATAGTTGAGAATGTATACAAAATGTTTGTTTTGAAAAGTGTTTTGAAAGTGTGAGGTGTGGAAATGGTTTTAGTTGTGAGCAAGCAATTACGAGTAATCTACCTACTCAAAAAGTATTTGTTCTTTTAATCCTCCTTTAGATAATGCTTATCTACCATTTATTGATAGAAAGCCTTATCATTGGATGTGAAGGGACAAGCATGGGTCGTCGTACAGTCATAGAAGGAAACTTGTAAGATGTTTTAGCAATTGTCGTAAGGGACTAAGATTTTTTACCGAAGGCAACATTGAAGGGTCATCGAGGGGCTACAATCTTTTGATCAAGGGTCTTTGTTAAAACATCTCACGTTCGAGGGACATGACTGTTTTTATCTGAGGCAACAAGTGTGGGTTACGCTAGAGGTGTAAGTATGCAAGGTATATTGTTTTCAAGTATATTTTATATTGAATTAGGGTTCTCTAATATTGATTTTAATCTTGCCATACAAACCCTAATTACTAGCTGTTGTACCCCAAAATTTGCCCTCTCATTTTTGTCAAAGAATTCTTTCAAGGCTCTTCAAGTAGTCAAGACACTCAAGGGTTGACTTGTCAAGATGCACCTACTAAACCAAAGGACTACAACTAGGGTTTGGATTTTCTCAAGGAAATGTGGTTTTAAAAGGTCCTAAGTGGTTTCCATGGTTCTTCATAGATCCTTAACAAGGTTCATGTCAAGTTCCAAGCCCTACATCACAAGTTTGCTCAGTCAATGACTCAAATGATTGAAAATCAACTATATTAGTCAAAAAGTCAATTGCGGTCAACATACCATTAAACTTCAATATTTTTGGTCAAAATCAACATTTTGAAGTGATATTCATCATTTGATCAAGGGTTGATCATGATTCCTCAAGGAAAGCCCTCAGATCATCAAATGTAAAAAAAATTCCAAATTAGGGTTTCCTTAAGAGAAGTCAACTGAAATTTGACCAGTCATAACTTTCACATGCTTCATCAACTTTTCCCCAACTAAAGTCCATTTTGAATAAAACTCAATTCTCTACAACTTTTGTTTCATTCTCAAGTCCAAAAAATGCTTCATTTGGAAGATATGAAGTCATACATTATAGGTCATTTTCAAAAGTCAACAAGACACTTTTTGTCAAGGCAACTTACAGAAAGATAATGTCTTCAAAATAAAAAATTATCAACATAGAGATTGTAGAGGACATATTGAGCTTTCCAAAAATTCCAAGATCATCTTCAAAAGTTTGAAATTGAGCAAGTTATGAGTTGCACAGGTTGGGGAATTTTGAAGAATTTCATGAAGTGCAAATTGAGCAAAATTGCAATTTTGAACTAATGAGCCTACTTTTTGGACTTCAAAACATGTCCATAACATCTTATAGGACCTATAAGTCCATTTATACATGGCTTTGATTTTTATTCATATTTATATTGATTTTAATTAATTTAAAATCAAATAAATTGAATAAAATCACAAGAAAATCATGGGCTATGCATATGGGCTGGATTTGATCCACTATGGAGCCCATTAATTCGTGCAAGATGCATACAAGCTGCCTAGGTTCATGAAATTCAAAAATGGAAAGATATATCTCATTTTTGGCAAGTTTTGAATGTGTTTTATCTTGTTTTGTTAAGTCTATCAAAGCTTGATTCTTTACCATGTTTGTTCACTCCTTTCTTCACTATAAATACACAACATTACAAGCATAAAGGGGCACAAAATTTCTACATGCAAAAACTCTCTAAAAAAGCTCTCCAAAAGCTCTCCAAAAACTCTCCAAAAGAAATCAAATAATTGGTGCAAGTCATATCTCAAAGTTCCAGCCTCTCTCGATTGAAACCAAGCCTCAAACCATCCTCCTGAAGTCCCCAGGAGTTTCTTTTACAAGGCCCAAGATCAGTACATCACAAGCGTAGAACGCCCCCATTTGATAACACCAGTTTAGTAAAGTTTAAAATTTTGAATCTCTGATTTTAATCACATTTCATGGCATGCTAACATTTGTTTTAGTTTATATGAATCTATAGATCAGGTATGAGTGAGACCAAATATGCGCATTATGCACCTCCAGTTCCTGACCACCAGATTTCATCAGGCTAGATCCAAAGCCTCAAAGGCGCGTCCCTATGATGAACCCCAAGAAGCGTCCATCACTGGATCTGCAAGCGCCTGGACCCTATTGCTAATGGGCCTGGGAATTTTTTGCTATTTCACACCCTCTAACTACTTTTTGCAGTGCTTGGCCCATTTTCTTTTTCTTTTTTTTTGTTGTTTTATTTATTTAATTTTCTTTAAATCTTTTTTTTCTTTTTATGAACATAAAAAAATCATAAAATTAGAAAATCACAAAAAATATTAGACTTAAGTTTTTTCTAATTAATTTAATTATTGTAATTCTTAACTAATCATTTAATCATCTTTTTACAAAATTAATTAAACTAATTAGAATTAAGTTTCCATTAATTTAATTATTATTTTTCCTAATACAAAAACAACAAAAAAATATTTCTTTTATCAGTTAGAAATTTTTTATGGCTTTCTCTTCTACGCGCGTTTATTTTTTTCCTCGCATTATCATATTATTGTAATTGTCAATGGGATGTAACAGTTTAGACTAGGACCTTTTACATTTTTGCCCCATTTTGGTTTATAAATCCCCCCATCCTGAAGCAATGTAATAGCATAGATTCAATTTTCCGCACTTTATTTTTCGTACTTGTATATATTTAACTGCTAGATGTATGCTAATAGGCTTGTATTGAAAGCTTAAAAACAAACGTTAGTAAACCTAACACTCAAGATAAACATAACTTAAACGCAACACACTTCACACACGCGCACCTCTAAGGTACCTCCACTTGTTGCCTTTGAATAAAACAGTCACGTCTCTAGAATGTAAGAGATTTTAGCAGTGACCCTCTGGTTTAAAATATCATAAGTCCCTCGATGAACCTTTTGACGTTGCCTCGGTAAATGATCTTAAAACCTTAAGGTAATTGGTAAGGTATCTTACGAGTTGCCTTCATGACTGTACGATGACCCTTGCTTGTCCCTCAAAACATCCAACGATAGGGCTACCTACTAACCAATAGTAAGATAACACTGTCTAAAGGAAAAGAGGAAAAGAACAAAGACCATTCGAGTAGGTAGACCGCTTATAGTAGCTTGCTCACAAAAACAAGCAAAATAATTTTTCACACATACACAAAATCTTTTCTATATATTTTCAAAGACAAAAATACTTTGTATGTATTCTCAATGATACGAGAATCATTACAAAGTTCTTCGTACTGAGGCATCTTTTCAAAAATATTTTCAAAACACACAAACACAAAGCATTTTCAAAAGTGAGCTAGCAACTAAGAGCCCGTAGATAACTACGGATGAAAAGGGTGCTAACACCTTCCCTTTTCATAATATACCCCCCAAACTCAAAATATTTAAAAAAGGCTGTTCCTGTTCTTTTCACCCTTTCCTTTGTTGGATAAAAGAAAAGTCGGTGGCGACTCTTACTAACCGCAACATTTGTGATAAAATGCAAAACCAGTAAAGTCATTTCTCCCACCGTATTACACTAGCAATAATAAGGAAAGCGATAAATTGTGAAATTTAAATGTCCTACGCTATTACAACGCTTTGGGAATGGGGATACAAGTTTGTGAATAGGAGGATGAAAGCAATAAAGCCTTAATTACTATTACAAACCATTGAGTATGAATTAATAATAATATACAAAATGTAATGATGAAGAAGCAAAAAGAAATTTTTTTTAAGGGTTTTTTTATAGAAAGATTTTAATTAACCTAATTAAACTAATTAATTTTAATCACAAAAGAAATTAATTAATTATCTTAAATAAAACCTAAAATCTAAGTTAATTAAATTAAGAAGAAAAAATGAAACCTAAGTCTAAAATAATTATTTAGAAAATAATTTAAAAGTTAATTTAAAAATATTTGAAGCATGGAGAATAAATAAAACCTAGTTCTAAATATTAACAAAATAAAGGAAGTATTTAAATTAAAATATTTAATAATTTAACTATTTAAGAAAATATATTTTTGATATTTTTTTTATAAAATAAAATAAATAAATAAAATATAGAAAAATATAAAGAATATAAAATATTTTGGGTTGGGTGTTAAAAAAGTGAAATGGGGGTTAAGGGTAGTAAACATGTTAGGCCTAGGATGTATTTTTTTGTTTAAATTAAAAATAAAATAAAATGTGTATGGGCCTGCGTATGGGATATAAAATGGGAGGGGGTGAGAAGCTTAAAAATAGTTCAGGCCCAAAAGGGAGAGTCCAACGTGTTGTACCCCAAAATTTGCCCTCGTATTTTTCCACAAGAAATCACAGCTTCGGACTTTTCCTGATTTTTCAGACTGACTCAAGAATCGGTCAAACAGACTTTTCTTATCAGTCAGACAAAATTAGGGTTTTCATTGATTTTAAAGCAGTTCAGGCAGATTGCTAAAGTTTGGTTGAGTTGGCTCAAGTTTTGATCAGGCGGACGTTTCTTTGGCATTTAATCAAGAATCAGGGTTTTGTGCGCATATTTCTCAGAAGGAATTAATTTTACAGTTCTTTTCAGTTTATGCTGAGATTTGGGTTGAGGCATTTGAATCAAGAACTTGCAGTGTTTTATTTAATCAGTAAAGGCTAAGGCGCTTGAGTTGAGACGAGATAAAAGTTGAGGTGCTTAAATTGAGAATCTACAGTGATTGATTTGATCAGTAAAAGGATAAGTATCTGGATGTTGGTTTGATTAACTCTGCATTATTTAATTGGAGCGCCGGGTTTATTTTTGATTAACCACAGTGTTCATTAATTGTTTATTTATTCTAAGTTAGGATAATTGGAATTTATTTCCATTTATTATAATTTAAGAATTTGTAAATAATTAAATAGACAGCAGAAAGAAGGGATTAACTGATCAAAAGGATTTTTATTTATTCATCTTCAATTGTTTTGTTACAAGTTATTATTTGAACAAACTGTAAATTTATTTACATCTTTGATTACAATAATAATAGTACAAATAATTGAAATGAATTAAAACTATCCTAAAAATCCCTAAGTCTTCAAATCTTCAGCTTCCACTGCTACTCCTCTCCATTTGATTTTTATCTGCAAAAAGAAAAGAAGAAGTCAAAAGCAGATAAAATTAAAAGACAGACAGATAAAAATAGATTCATCATTAAAGGCAACTGGCCGGAATCAGTTTTCCCTCTTTGCAAATCACGAGATTTCTCCCGGTTCACAAAGAGGGATGAAAAATGCTTGCAAAAGAAAAAGTATGAATGCACAAAGTTGTAATATTGCACAATTTCAAAAATGGTCAAAAAGCTGCATAGTTCATAAAATGCCAAACAAAGTCCAAATACAAACTGAACTGAATTGCCTAACTGAAATTCACAAATTCAAACTATCCAAGATATCCAAAAAGCTGTCCAAACAGATATCAAGATATCAAAGTACAAAAGGCTATCAAAAGGCTGTCAATAAAGATGCAGGAAAGCTGGAGAAAGAGATAAAGTATGCAGAGTAAACCAATATTGCAAGCAAGCAAGTTTCAATTTCATCATTTCCTATGGCCAGCTACCTTTTCAGTAAAGGACAATATAAGCAATATTAAATGCTTAAAAAACTGTCAAGAGAGAGGAGAGAGAGAGAGTGAAAGAAGGAGGCTTACAGGGCTCAGGCTTTAGGAAAGAAAATATATAAAACAAACTGTAATAACATAGTACAAGGGGAGGCAGAAAAACATATAACCAAAAGATAATACAAACTGATAAAACAAGCAAGGGCCCGCCTCCAAGACAGTTCCCAAGCCTCCAAACTTGTATCCAAAAACAACTCAGAGCTGCAAACATGAACAAAACCACAAGCTTGTAATCATTCAACAAAAACTGCCTCCACCCTGCTGAAACCAAAACTCAGTTTACATTACAAACATACCCAACCTGTCAAAATAAGCTAAAACCTGCAAACAGAGGTTCAAAAAACCTCACCAAAACCTTACCTGATGCAAACCTAAACCTGTGTTTCTAAACCAAAAACCAGTTCAAAAACATCAAAAGGCCTTTCAAACAAAAGCCTTTAACCTGCAACAGCAAGCCAAAGCCCAGATTTGTCCAGCCTAAAACCTGTGTCTAAACTCAGTACACACAAGTCTTGAACCTCATTGCAAACTGAAACCCGCATAAGCCTTTCAGACTTCAAGCTTAAACCATTTTCAAGCTTCAACTGACAACCAAACTTGATTCAAAGTACTCAAAACCCAAATCAACAAAATCCAACCAAAACACAAGCCCTCAGAACTTTGTTCATCACTGGGCAAAGAAATCATCCAAGGCAACTCAGTATCTCAGAGATATTCAAAGCATACAAAGCATACAAGGAAACTTAGGTAAATAGAGAAGAAGAGAGGCAACTGTCTAGGCATTTTCAGATATTCAGGGCAAACACAGCAAAGCAAACTCTCAAGCTCTCAGAACATCAATGGTTCATCACTGAGCAAATCAACCACTCGTCCAAAACCAAAAATCATCAAGGCAAATCAGCAACTCAGAAGCAACATTCAATAGAATATCAAAGGCATCAAGGCATCAAGATAGCATACGAGGCAAAGAGAAGAAGAGGAAAAGACAGGCGAGCTAGGTTTTCCAGTTCATCATTAAACCTAAAGAAGTGAAACAAAAATACCAGGAAGAGCAAGTTCACAAGCATCACGTGTATCCTTCCATCCGGCCGCCTGAGCGCCTCCACGTTCACCATCCTCCTCCAACGAAGGTAGTAACTTTTCTTCTCTTTCCTTTAAACGCTCCTCAAAAAGAATAAACAAACAAAAGCGCTTAAAAACCAGAACACATAAGAATCAAAACATGTGTAAACGTGAAACCCTCAAAGGATGCGTTGGGATAAAAGTCTTACCTATTTTACCGTTGCTTGAGCAAACGCGAGGAGGAGGATGAATTGTGGCGCTCGGTGGCTCTGGACGGAAGTTCTGCTCAGACAAGCTTTGGCCGGAGAAGATGAAGATGAAACCAAAATGGCGCCTCTGTATCCTTTGCCTAACCCTAAATCCAAGTGAACGAAATTATCTGGAACCCTAAAACCCTTCTGAAGCAAGTTGGGCCTCGCCCCTGTCTTTTGCTTTAGCCTATTCAAGAAGCCAGCGTGTACACCCCCTCTCCTGGCGCCTCACCTCTTTCACCATTTCTTTATAAATTCAGTTTGGGCCAAATCCACCAAGCCCATACATTTTCTAAATTAATCTTCTTTTTTACATAAATTATATCTTATATTTTTTGTTAAACAAATTAATATACCTTTTTACCTTAAATTTTTTATACTAATACTATAATACAAATTGTTTCTTTTGTAAATAAAAACATTTTAACCCCCTTTCTGATTACCACTTCAAACCTTGTTTGGGTCATGAATTTCCATTGAGCCCATCTTCCTTTTTTTGTTTTAAACTAACATCCTTTTATTTATCATCTTTTTTTTTTATTTAAACTAATTTATACCATTTTTTGTTTATAAATAAATGATACACTAAACTTTTTTTTTACCTTTATTAGCATAATTAAAAGCATATAATATTTTATCAATAAATACGTAGGAAAATAGATTTTCTTTTATTTTCTTTTAGATTAAACGTTTATTCATATGTAAATACATAAAACATTAATTTCTTAAAATCATTTTCTTTTCTTTGATTAAATACATTAATTTTAATACATAAAAAAATAGAACTTAAAACACCTTTTCTATCATTTTATTAAAACTTGTTTTGCTTTGTACATAAACCAAAAATGCAAAGGATACTTGTCTCTAAAAACTTAAAACATTTCCATTTCTTTTCTTAAAATATTTTGTACATATAGACAAAAATACAAGAATACAAAAACAAAATAAATAAACAAAACACTTAATTCCTCATTAAGATAACATTCCACCTTGTAAATAAATCATACACTTACACATTTACAATACACAAATAGATTGACACATTCACATTTGCTTTATTCTTATACATTGCTGTACATTTGATACATATTACATTTGTGCAATTCGATTTGGTTGTAAATTATTTGGACATTACTTTCCCAATAAGTCTCTTCCCCATTTGTAAATTTGTACCCCCACTCCCGGATACTTATTTGTAATAGCGTAGATTTTAAATTCTTGCAATTTATCGCTTTCAAATATACCATGGTTAGACCTAGGGTTTGTATGTACATAAAATCAAACGCTAGATAACCTAATACAAGACAAATACATGAAATCAATACACAATCACACTTGCACCCCTAGGGTAATCCCGCTTGTTGCCTTCCAAAATGGGCCATGCTTGCACGTTGAGTTTCTTTGGCAAAACGAATCAAATGATCATAGTCCCTCGATGACGCTTTCGAAAGTTTCCTATCAAAATGATCAAGTCCCTTCAAGCAAATTGCCAAAGACACTTGGCATCATTGCATTCATGGTCCATACGATGACCCGCGCCTGTCCCGTTAAACATCTTAAACGCAAGATTGTCCACCAAATACAATGGTGGAACAAAATTGTTTAAAAGGGTTAAAACATGAGAAAAACCTTTGAGTACAATAGGGTAGACAAAATCTTAGTTACTTGATCAAACTTGCAAAAAACACTTGCCTACTTTTCAAAACCACACTCCACAAACACTTTCAAAACAAACTTTCAAAAAACATTTGAAACATCTTTTCGAAAAGATACACACCTTTGTATATACTCAAACACGAGTCATTACATTGGTTGCCTAAGACAAGGCATCTTCTTCAAAAACATTTTCAAAACACACACACACACACCACAATTTCAAGCAATTTGAAAATCAAAGGCAAGTGATCTAAAACCAAGTAACTAAGAGCCCATGGATAACCATGGATGAAAAGGGTGCTAATACCTTCCCTTTTCATAATCTACCCCCCGAACCCACGAAGCATCTCAAAAGGTTTTTCCTGTGCTTTTTAACCTTTCCTTTAGGATAAAATAAAAAGTCGGTGGCGACTCTTGCTAAACCGAACAAGTGCGAAAACAAACGCAAAAACTCAAGTCAGTTCTCCCACCATATCATAGAACTGGCGACTCTGCTAGGGAGAAATCTAAAAGTGGGGTTACCTTAGGGTTTAGATCACCTTTACATACTTGTTTAATTTCCTTGATTGCTTTACTTTTTTGGTTCCTTGTTTGGGTTTGTTGTAAATCCTACACCCGGATTTGGGGCACCTTTTTAGGTAAATAGCAAAAAAACTGTGAGGGAACTGTGCGGGGTATACCGACACGGTTGAAGCAGTAAGCTATGTTAGTGTGACATATTTGTGAGTACCGGTAACCCTTGAGTTCAGTCAAGGAGAGTACGGGGCCGCTGAGTGATGTCGCGAAGCACTAACGAACTCTTAGAACCTTAATTGACCATCTTAGCCTTTTTAGGGGTAGTGAGATGACCGACCTTGGTGCAGTCCGAAGTTGGTAGATACTCGATACTACACTCATTGAGGGTTGTTTTCTTGGAATATTTTGGTCGCCAGTTAAGTGGCTAAACCAAAACAATGAACACATAAAACAATCCAATGATATTGAGCTCCTTAGAACCCGGTTTCTATTTCTAGGACAGGATGAGCCAACTAACTTCAAGAGGGTACTTACCTATAACCCCATGCAAGCCTAAACCTAAGGACTTGTTTGCTTTGTATGAATATGATTGCCTGTATATACACTCACTTGCTTTCGCATGCACGTACATAACATCATACCATAGCATTTTCAATAACCATTTCAAGGATCTTGAGAGTTCTTTTGATGCAGGGTTACTTTGAACCAGACGTCTACCAAGGGGAAAGAGGTTTCTCCTCTAAACAAATGCCATCAAAGATCAAGTGCAACAACTTAAATCAGGGGCTATGACCCACTTGACATGGTGAGCTTGATTCTCGTGGAAAGACATCCATCAATGCGAGGTTCTCCAATCAAAGATCGAAGTTCAATCTCTAACATTCTCTTGTGTTTACCCCAAGAGATCCTTGAAAGCATGCATCCACATATCATGCATTGCATCTTGACAGTTTTTCCTTTTTCAGGTTTCCTTACTCTCATACTGTTTATTTCAGTAAGAGATGGCTCTAGAGAGGACTGTCAAGGATATCCAGGACCAAACTGCTCAGCTGCAGGAAATGTTCTTGAACCTGTCTCTGGGGCAAGAAAAAATGAAAGCTCTCCTCACAAAGGGTTTGGTCCAGGGGAATTCAAACAATGCCAAGAGTGATCAGTTGGAAGCGCTGCAATTTGAGCTGACAACAATGAGGATCCAGATGACGGGGCAACTGGTGGGCCAAATGGCTCTCATCCAAGATTTGTCTCAAAGACAAGAGGAACTCAGAGTTCTCGTCAACCAACTGCTTCGGAACAACCACCTGGGGCAAACATCTGAGGTTGAAGAGAAAGTCATCACTCAACCCCCCTCCAGCCAAGAAGACAAAGGGAAGGCTCCTCTGCTTGCTTCAGAGCCACAAGCCCAGCAACAACCTCGCCAGCGTCAACGGGGTTATCGGCGTAAGGAAAATACGTCGGGAAGACAGTTCACAGAGACTGATATACCGTCATATCTGATACTAGAGCGCTTGTTGGAGGTCAATCTGACTGCTTTGAGGGATCCTACTCGGAAGCCCAATACCTCCGCTCCTAACTATCATCCCGACGCATTTTGTGTGTACCACTCCTACAGCCCGGGGCACGACACCGACGACTGTTGGGCCTTGAAGAACAAGATTCAAGATCTGATCGACATTGGAGTGCTGAGGTTCATGCCAGACGGCGAGATGAAAATCTTCCGTTAAGGGTGTCCCCACCTGGAGTGACAAAGCTCAAGCCGAGAGACTTTTTCTTCATTTGAATTTTCAAAGTTGTAATTTCTTTTGTTCTCAAACAATTAACTGTTAATGTCAAACTCTGTTTCATTAATGCATTGCATATGTTTGTCTTGAATTCATCCATTCGTTTTCACTACTCTTATGCTTTTCTTTATGATATTTGACTCTTGATAAAAAGTTGCCAGCCTTTAGACAGAGGATGACGAAACAATACCATAATATCATACAATATGCTTTCGAACAGACCTTGCTGATGATGTACAGACATTTCTTTCAATTCCCAAACACTGGAGTTATAAGGAATATAATCCCTAGTCAACCCCTTCGAGCCAAAGAAGTAGGAGTTTTCTGTTCTAAACAAATCGAAACCTTTGATATAAACCTGGGGCAGGGTAGTATCTCAGTTAATTCAAAAGGATGCGCATGGAAGTCGCAAACTCTCAGTTCGTAACACAACGAACAACGCCAAAAAAGAAAAGCATTCCTTTGGAATCAAAAGACCAGGGTGGTTCCCTACCACATAGGCAGTCAGTCTCTCAAAAAAGAAAAGCCCACCAAGCTAAAACCTGTAAAGGAGGCTTAAGAAAGCTGGGGCATCCCGCTGACTGTGATCTCAAAAACAGAGACAGCCAGGCAAAAGTTAGGGATAACAAATCAAAATCAAAATAGAGAGGTCATTACAAATCCTCAACAACATGAAAAATGTTGCAAAAGAAAAAGGAGATGATGACTGTCTCCCAAATTCAATTGGTGAACCATCACCCAAAGGTCATTCTAAACTCGAATAGAGTGCGACGCACAATTAACTGAGCTTAGGGTTGAAGAACATCACGAAGAGCGGGTGGGTACAAATACACTTTGAGCCTTTATCCTTTATTTCTTAAACCGTGAACCAAGCCACATTACAACCCTTCAAAAGTCCTAATTGAAGCATGGGTTAATTCGAAAGCATATTGTTACAAAGGTATCCTGACTCCTGTAAGGCTTTGCTCTAAATCTAGTGTTGAACTTGTCTTATGAAAAGTTTCCTGCTAAAAAACGCATTTTTTAAAACTTCTAGACAAACATAAACTTTGCATTGCTTGAATATCACTGTTTGCATTTGGCTATTTGTTTGACAGCGAAGAAATTCATACAGTGAATGTTCGGAGGAATGAAAACTCTCTCAGTGAGTAAAATCACTTCAAAAAGGATAAAACTTCCAACGACAAATCTCATATCGACAAGGGGCATAACATGTCACCATCCAATTAACCTGGGGCAGTCCAGTCAAGGTTTCAACAGATCTTTCAAAGTTCAGTTAACCTGGGGCAGTCCAGTCAAGATTTCAACAAAATCTCTCAATTGCAGAGTAACCTGAAGAGACTCCTTCATCACCACTTGGGGCATTTGAATGTCAAAAGTGTTCAACAATTCCTTCATCACCTGTTGGAAGATACGGTCCAGATGTGCTCCAGACACGGTTGCCATTCTATCACCTTTCTTAAGTTCCAGATCAACACTTGTAACAAGCCAGGAAAATATCTGTGGACGACTGATTGTGGATTAACACCTGTAACAAGCCAGGAAATTATCTACATCACCACTTGGGGCATTCGAATTTCAAAAGTGTTCAACAATTCCTTCATCACCTGTTGGAAGATACGGTCTAGATGTGCTCCAGACACGGTTGCCATTCTGTCACCTTTCTTAAGTTCCAGATCAACACCTGTAACAAGCCAGGAAAATATCTGTGGACGACTGATTGTGGATTAACACCTATAACAAGCCAGGAAATTATCTACATCACCACTTGGGGCATTCGAATGTCAAAAGTGTTTAACGATTCCTTCATCACCTGTTGGAAGATACGGTCCAGATGTGCTCCAGACACGGTTGCCATTCTGTCACCTTTCTTAAGTTCCAGATCAACACCTGTAACAAGCCAGGAAAATATCTGTGGACGACTGATTGTGGATTAACACCTGTAACAAGCCAGGAAATTATCTATATCACCACTTGGGGCATTCGAATGTCAAAAGTGTTCAACGATTCCTTCATCACCTGTTGGAAGATACGGTCCAGATGTGCTCCAGATACGGTTGCCATTCTGTCACCTTTCTTAAGTTCCAGATCAACACCTGTAACAAGCCAGGAAAATATTTGTGGACGACTGATTATGGATTAACACCTGTAACAAGCCAGGAAATTATCTACATCACCACTAGGGGCATTCGAATGTCAAAAGTGTTCAACGATTCCTTCATCACCTGTTGGAAGATACAGTCCAGATGTGCTCCAGACACGGTTGCCATTCTGTCACCTTTCTTAAGTTCCAGATCAACACCTGTAACAAGCCAGGAAAATATCTGTGGACGACTGATTGTGGATTAACACCTATAACAAGCCAGGAAATTATCTACATCACCACTTGGGGCATTCGAATGTCAAAAGTGTTCAACGATTCCTTCATCACCTGTTGGAAGATACGGTCCAGATGTGCTCCAGACACGGTTGTCATTCTGTCACCTTTCTTAAGTTCCAGATCAACACCTGTAACAAGCCAGGAAAATATCTGTGGACGACTGATTATGGATTAACACCTGTAACAAGCCAGGAAATTATCTACATCACCACTTGGGGCATTCGAATGTCAAAAGTGTTCAACGATTCCTTTATCACCTGTTGGAAGATACGATCCAGATGTGATCCAGACACGGTTGCCATTCGGTCACCTTTCTTAAGTTCCAGATCAACACCTGTAACAAGCCAGGAAAATATTTGTGGACGACTGATTGTGGATTAACACCTGTAACAAGCCAGGAAATTATCTACATCACCACTTGGGGCATTCGAATGTCAAAAGTGTTCAACGATTCCTTCATCACCTGTTAGAAGATACGGTCCAGATGTGCTCCAGACACGGTTTCCATTCTGTCACCTTTCTTAAGTTCCAGATCAACACCTGTAACAAGCCAGGAAAATATCAGTGGACGACTGATTGTGGATTAACACCTGTAACAAGCCAGGAAATTATCTACATCACCACTTGGGGCATTCGAATGTCAAAAGTTTTCAACAATTCCTTCATCACCTGTTGGAAGATACGGTCCATATGTGCTCCAGACACGGTTGCCATTCTGTCACCTTTCTTAAGTTCCAGATCAACACCTGTAACAAGCCAGGAAAATATCTGTGGACGACTGATTATGGATTAACACCTGTAACAAGCCAGGAAATTATCTACATCACCACTTTGGGCATTCGAATGTCAAAAGTGTTCAACAATTCCTTCATCACATGTTGGAAGATGCAGTTTTACACGAACTCATCATGAAGCAACCCTACACCGGTTCTTTCTCAAACTCAAAAGATTCTTGTAATCCCCGACTAGAGAGCCTTACAGAATCTAATTCCCCTCAGCAGCCAAGATTCTTTTACCCCCAGCGGAGTTCATCAAATTCCCCAACATAACTTATCAGTGGAATCCCCAGCGTTGCTCTCATCAAAACCTCAACGAAGGATCTCTTCCCATAGAGTTATTCCCCACAGAGTAATCTCTCCAACAAGTTTATTCCCCAACGGAGTCATCTTCTCCTACCGATTTATTCTTGCAACCATTATCCCCAGCGGAAGCGAAGAACTCTACTCTTTAAAACATCAGCCCAGGATTCCACAAGTTCCCGGCACTCGTCGAGGACTTATTTTCCTAGACGAAAATACATTCATAAACATTTCACATTTCATACATCCTTCTTACATACATGATAAAGTGCATGCAACACTATCTCATTTTGAGCATCATGACATCATGCATTTCATACATCATGACATTGCATACAACTGATGTTTTGCCTTTTCAGGAAAAAAGACACTCCAAAGATGATCACTATCAATTGTCACAATTCCAGATTCGATTCCTGTATCTAGCCAGGGCATATCTGAAGAGTTTGAAGATTCGATTCCTGTATCCAGCTAGGGCATATCTGTAGACGAAAAATTCCGGATTCGATTCCTGTATCTAGCCAGGGCATATCTGTGAGCATTTGATTGTAGATTCGATACCTGTATCCAGCCAGGGCATATCTGCATAAAGAGTTTGAAGATCAACCGGTAGCAAGCCAGGAAGTTATCTTTCTTTCTCAAGTACGCAAGTTCTCGCTAAGGAATCTCCTACGCGATCGACACACATTTCCAAATGGCATCTATAAGCCTATTCCCGACAAAGTTCCGTAACACTTCAATATGGAATCTATAAGCCCATTCCCGACAAGGTTCTGTCACATCCCTAGATGGCATCTTTAAGCCCATCACCAAATGGCATCTTTAAGCCCATTCCCTCTACCATCACATCACCGAGTGCAAATTTTTGGGCACTCTAGTGTCCAATCTCCTTTTACCTTCGAGTCGCGAAAGGCAAACTTGCCAATCTAACTCTTCAGGTTCAAGAAGATTGAACAGGGGAAACTGTTGTACCCCAAAATTTGCCCTCGTATTTTTCCACAAGAAATCACAGCTTCAGACTTTTCCTGATTTTTCAGACTGACACAAGAATCGGTCAAACAGACTTTTCTTATCAGTCAGACAAAATTAGGGTTTTCATTGATTTTAAAGCAGTTCAGGCAGATTGCTAAAGTTTGGTTGAGTTGGCTCAAGTTTTGGTCAGGCGGATGTTTCTTTGGCATTTAATCATGAATCAGGGTTTTGTGCGCATATTTCTCAGAAGGAATTAATTTTACAGTTCTTTTCAGTTTACGCTGAGATTTGGGTTGAGGCATTTGAATCAAGAACTTGCAGTGTTTTGTTTAATCAGTAAAGGCTAAGGCGCTTGAGTTGAGACGAGATAAAAGTTGAGGTGCTTAAATTGAGAATCTACAGTGATTGATTTGATCAGTAAAAGGATAAGTATCTGGATGTTGGTTTGATTAACTCTGCATTATTTAATTGGAGCGCCGGGTTTATTTTTGATTAACCACAATGTTCATTAATTGTTTATTTATTCTAAGTTAGGATAATTGGAATTTATTTCCATTTATTATAATTTAAGAATTTGTAAATAATTAAATAGACAGCAGAAAGAAGGGATTAACTGATCAAAAGGATTTTTATTTATTCATCTTCAATTGTTTTGTTACAAGTTATTATTTGAACAAACTGTAAATTTATTTACATCTTTGATTACAATAATAATAATAGTACAAATAATTGAAATGAATTAAAACTATCCTAAAAATCCCTAAGTCTTCAAATCTTCAGCTTCCACTGCTACTCCTCTCCATTTGATTTTTATCTGCAAAAAGAAAAGAAGAAGTCAAAAGCAGATAAAATTAAAAGACAGACAGATAAAAATAGATTCATCATTAAAGGCAACTGGCCAGAATCAGTTTGCCCTCTCTGCAAATCACGAGATTTCTCCCAGTTCACAAAGAGGGATGAAAAATGCTTGCAAAAGAAAAAGTATGAATGCACAAAGTTGTAATATTGCACAATTTCAAAAATGGTCAAAAAGCTGCATAGTTCATAAAATGCCAAAGAAAGTCCAAATACAAACTGAACTGAATTGCCTAACTGAAATTCACAAATTCAAACTATCCAAGATATCCAAAAAGCTGTCCAAACAGATATCAAGATATCAAAGTACAAAAGGCTATCAAAAGGCTGTCAATAAAGATGCAGGAAAGCTGGAGAAAGAGATAAAGTATGCAGAGTAAACCAATATTGCAAGCAAGCAAGTTTCAATTTCATCATTTCCTATGGCCAGCTACCTTTTCAGTAAAGGACAATATAAGCAATATTAAATGCTTAAAAAACTGTCAAGAGAGAGGAGAGAGAGAGTGAAAGAAGGAGGCTTACAGGGCTCAGGCTTTAGGCAAGAAAATATATAAAACAAACTGTAATAACACAGTACAAGGGGAGGCAGAAAAACATATAACCAAAAGATAAGACAAACTGATAAAACAAGCAAGGTCCTGCCTCCAAGACAGTTCCCAAGCCTCCAAACTTGTATCCAAAAACAACTCAGAGCTGCAAACATGAACAAAACCACAAGCTTGTAATCATTCAACAAAACTGCCTCCACCCTGCTGAAACCAAAACTCAGTTTACATTACAAACATACCCAACCTGTCAAATTAAGCTAAAACCTGCAAACAGAGGTTCAAAAAACCTCACCAAAACCTTACCTGATGAAAACCTAAACCTGTGTTTCTAAACCAAAAACCAGTTCAAAAACATCAAAAGGCCTTTCAAACAAAAGCCTTTAACTTGCAACAGCAAGCAAAGCCCAGATCTGTCCAGCCTAAAACCCGTGTCTAAACTCAGTACACACAAGTCCTGAACCTCATTGCAAACTGAAACCTGCATAAGTCTTTCAGACTTCAAGCTTAAACCATTTTCAAGCTTCAACTGACAACCAAACTTGATTCAAAGTACTTAAAACCCAAATCAACAAAATCCAACCAAAACACAAGCCCTCAGAACTTTGTTCATCACTGGGCAAAGAAATCATCCAAGGCAACTCAATATCTCAGAGATATTCAAAGCATACAAAGCATTCGAAGCATACAAGGCAACTTAGGAAAATAGAGAAGAAGAGAGGCAACTGTCTAGGCATTTTTAGATATTCAGGGCAAACACAGCAAAGCAAACACTCAAGCTCTCAGAACATCAATGGTTCATCACTGAGCAAATCAACCACTCGTCCAAAACCAAAAATCATCAAGGCAACTCAGCAACTCAGAAGCAACATTCAACAGAATATCAAAGGCATCAAGGCATCAAGATAGCATACGAGGAAAAGAGAAGAAGAGGAAAAGACAGGCAAGCTAGGTTTTCAAGTTCATCATTAAACCTAAAGAAGTGAAACAAAAATACCAGGAAGAGCAAGTTCACAAGCATCACGTGTATCCTTCCATCCGGCCGCCTGAGCTCCTCCACGTTCACCATCCTCCTCCAACGAAGGTAGTAACTTTTCTTCTCTTTCCTTTAAACGCTCCTCAAAAAGAATAAACAAACAAAAGAGCTTAAAAACCAGAACACATAAGAATCAAAACATGCGTAAACGTGAAACCCTCAAAGGATGCGTTGGGATAAAAGTCTTACTTATTTTACCGTTGCTCGAGCAAACGCGAGGAGGAGAATGAATTGTGGCGCTCGGTGGCTCTGGACGGAAATTCTGCTCAGACAAGCTTTGGCCGGAGAAGATGAAGATGAAACCAAAACGGCGCCTCTGTATCCTTTGCCTAACCCTAAATCCAAGTGAACGAAATTATCTGGAACCCTAAAACCCTTCTGAAGCAAGTTGGGCCTCGCCCCTGTCTTTTGCTTTAGCCCATTCAAGAAGCCAGCGTGTACACCCCCTCTCCTGGCGCCTCACCCCTTTCACCATTTCTTTATAAATTCAGTTTGGGCCAAATCCACCAAGCCCATTCATTTTCTAAATTAATCTTCTTTTTTACATAAATTATATCTTATCTTTTTTGTTAAACAAATTAATATACCTTTTTACCTTAAATTTTTTATACTAATACTATAATACAAATTGTTTCTTTTATAAATAAAAACATTTTAACTCCCTTTCTGATTACCACTTCAAACCTTGTTTGGGCCATGAATTTCCATTGAGCCCATCTTCCTTTTTTTGTTTTAAACTAACATCCTTTTATTTATCATCTTTTTTTATATTTAAACTAATTTATACCATTTTTTGTTTATAAATAAATGATACACTAAACTTTTTTTTTTACCTTTATTAGCATAATTAAAAGCATATAATATTTTATCAATAAATACGTAGGAAAATAGATTTTCTTTTATTTTCTTTTAGATTAAACATTTATTCATATGTAAATACATAAAACATTAATTTCTTAAAATCATTTTCTTTTCTTTGATTAAATACATTAATTTTAATACATAAAAAAAATAGAACTTAAAACACCTTTTCTATTATTTTATTAAAACTTGTTTTGCTTTGTACATAAACCAAAAATGCAAAGGATACTTGTCTCTAAAAACTTAAAACATTTCCATTTCTTTTCTTAAAATATTTTGTACATAAAGATAAAAATACAAGAATACAAAAACAAAATAAATAAACAAAACACTTAATTCCTCATTAAGATAACATTCCACCTTGTAAATAAATCATACACTTACACATTTACAATACACAAATACATTGACACATTCACATTTGCTTTATTCTTATACATTGTTGTACATTTGATACATATTACATTTGTGCAATTCGATTTGGTTATAAATTATTTGGACATTACTTTCCCAATAAGTCTCATCCCCATTTGTAAATTTGTACCCCCACTCCCGGATACTTATTTGTAATAGCGTAGATTTTAAATTCTCGCAATTTATCGCTTTCAAATATACGATAGTTAGACCTAGGGTTTGTATGTACATAAAATAAAATGCTAGATAACCTAATACAAGACAAATACATGAAATAAATACACAATCACACTTGCACCCCTAGGGTAATCCCGCTTGTTGCCTTCCAAAATGGGCCATGCTTGCACGTTGAGTTTCTTTGGCAAAACGAATCAAATGATCATAGTCCCTCGATGACGCTTTCGAAAGTTGCCTATCAAAATGATCAAGACCCTTCAAGCAAATTGCCAAATACACTTGGCATCATTGTATTCATGGTCCATACGATGACCCGCGCCTGTCCCGTTAAACATCCTAAACGCAAGATTGTCCTCCAAATACAATGGTGGAACAAAATTGTTTAAAAGGGTTAAAACATGAGAAAAACCTTTGAGTACAATAGGGTAGACAAACTCTTAGTTACTTGATCAAACTTGCAAAAAACACTTGCCTACTTTTCAAAACCACACTCCACAAACACTTTCAAAACAAACTTTCAAAAAACATTTGAAACATCTTTTCAAAAAGGTACACACCTTCGTATATACTCAAACACGAGTCATTACATTGGTTGCCTAAGACAAGGCATCTTCTTCAAAAACATTTTCAAAACACACACACACACCACAATTTCAAGCAATTTGAAAATCAAAGGCAAGTGATCTAAAACCAAGTAACTAAGAGCCCATGGATAACCATGGATGAAAAGGGTGCTAATACCTTCCCTTTTCATAATCTACCCCCCGAACCCACGAAACATCTCAAAAGGTTTTTCCTGTGCTTTTTAACCTTTCCTTTAGGATAAATTAAAAAGTCGGTGGCGACTCTTGCTAAAACGAACAAGTGCGAAAACAAACGCAAAAACTCAAGTCAGTTCTCCCACCGTATCACACAACGCCTATTTTGATCAAGTGTGGATGGTTTATGAAGGTCCATATGCACATGTGAGCTTGGTACGTGGGATTGAATCTTGTACCACTGGGGATCAAACCCAAGTCCCTATACACTAATGCCTTACGCGGGCTTCCTCTGCCACTCGGGTGGTTGTTTCATCTATGAATAATACAAGTTATAATAAATATAAAATAAACTCTTTCCTAATGTCACTTCATCCCTAACCTTGCGCCAATATCTTCATCACCATTTTTGAATTTTGTAACTTCCTCATCTCTAAACCAAATTAGAAAATGTAAACATGAAACTTGCTCCATTTTTCAATACGAATTCAAACATATAAATTTCATGAGATATAAATCAAATATGAATGAGAATTTTACTGGTACCAAATAAAAACCTAATTTTTTCAGAAAGTTCATCTTCAAAATTCGCATCACTCAGGCAACATAAATGAAAACCAAGGGCATGGTTAGATTTAGTGCTATGATGTCTAGATTTTTTATTCACAAAGTAACCATTTATGATGCTTGTAGAGAGGGTTCAAAGTTGAGAAAACTTACCTCAAAACTAGAAATCGTGTATGGAGTTTGAGAACTTCTAGCTTCACCGGACTCCAAGGAAGCTAATGCAATGCTTAGTTTGGATTGAGAGTGGCTGGATCTTCCTGTAGAAGTCAATGTGCAGAACCCTGTTTTTGGAAATGGAGGATGGTGATAGAGGTGTTATAGTTGTATAACAGTGTCTTGGATAGGTTATAAATGGTGTATGGTAGCTTTGTGATGGATTTAGAGTGAAAACGCATGAGTGGTTTGTGAATTTGGAATTCAAAGTTAGAAATGGCAAGTTATGGAGTTTTTGGTGCAATTTCTGACTTCAGGGAGTTTGAGGGAGTTTCAAGGCTTGTGAATTCGTGTCTTAGGTTGCAAATGACCTCTCTATTTATAGAGGAAAGTTTTGGAGGTTTGAAACTATCAGAATCAAGATATCACATGTTATGGCCATGTGACTTAATTTTGAAGCAAGCTTGGCAAACTTTGTTCCAATGCATAGTACAAGGACTTGTAGGGTGGCTAGAGGCTTTAAACATGTTTCTTCTGAGAATACATGTTGAGTATGATCAGAACAAACAAGTTAGAGGCTCAAGACAAGTTGACTTTGTGATTAAAGTCACTTTTGAAGAATGGCAATGGTGTCTTTCTTCCAAAATGGAAAATTGCTTTGGATAATGGCTTAATCACTTGGATCATACCTCAATCAATTGTGTAAACAATTAATTAAGGAGCGGTTTACAAGTTATAAGCCCGCAAAGCAATATTATACAGCATAGGTTTGAGATTTGATCAAGTTTATTCATGAAAATGACTTGAAATGCAAGAATGGAAGCTCAACGTCTTCTCTTTGTATCTCCTAGATAAAAAATGATCTCTTCAAGTTCTTTGACATTTTGGAAAGCTTGAAACATTTTCTACAACCTTCATGTTGACAACTTTGGCTAAATCAACTTGGAACTAGGTGAAAATTTGTCAAGAAGTTAGGTCAAAAATCTCCCTAAACTTGTAGAAAATTTCACGAAGTGTTTTATGAAAAATGTCACGACTTCATGAGCCTATATCTTCAAATCTAAGAATTTTTTGGACATCAACCCTAAGGGGAAGAGTTGTAGATTTCATCAAGATATACAACTTTCATGTTGAAAGTTTTCCTTGAATCATCTTGCATCTTGGTGAAAATTTGTCATGAAGTAGTAAAATTATCAAGGTTAAAAATACTTAGAAATTTTCGAAGTATTGAAAATTTTTACTTTTTGTCGACTTTTTTGATTTTCTTGATTCTTGATGATCACGTTTGATATTTTTGAATGTCTTGATTAATTTTGATCTTTGAAATTTAATGTTGACCAAAAAGTCAAAGTTTGACTTTTTGTGTATCAGTTGACTTTTCATCAGTTGATCAAATTCCAACTATCAATCCATTGATATTAAGAAATAATTTGAGCCATGAAATTAGTTCAACATGTTGTGTTTGATCCCTTTATATTATGCTTCAAACCATTAGTTCATGTACTACGTCAAAAATCACTGATCAGTCATTCTCAGTCAAAACCCTAATTTTAACAATTTTACCCCTTTGATGATTTAAGTGCTTTTCTTGAGACATTGTGATCAAAACTTGATCAATTGATAAATATGACTTCAAAATATTGATGTTGGAAAAAAAACATGAAGTTTGACTGTATGTTGACCATAATTGACTTTTTACCCAATACAGTTGATTTTCAGTCATCTGAGCAATTGACTGAGCAAATTTATGATGCAAGGCTTGAAAGTTTGCATGAGAAATCTTGAAGACCTATAATGAACCATGAAAGTTATTTGAGGCGTCAAAATTCCAATTATCTTTGAGAAAACCAAAACCCTAGTTTGGAAGATCAGTGCTTAGGAGGTGAGTTTGTCTGATCAAACCTTTGAGAACCCCTGAGCATTTGAGATTTTTAGTGAGAAATGTCTTGAGAAAAGAGAGGGAAAATTTTAGGGTACAACAGTACTCATATGCTAGCAGTCGAGGCTGATGACTGGTGAATAGAGACTTGTCAGAAATTGGATGTTGCAGGTGAAAATGTCACTTGGGTTGTGTTCCATAGGGAATTTATGAGGAATTATTTCCCTAAAGATGTCCGTGGTAAGAATGAAATTAAGTTTCTTGAGCTGAAGCAGGGGAGTATTTTGATTGGTGAATATGCTGTAAATTTTGCTTAGTTGGCTAAGTTTTATCTGCACTACAACGAGGCAAATGCTATGTTTTCAAAGTGCATCAAGTTTGAGAACGAGTTGCACCCAGAGATCAAGAAGGCAGTTGGATACCAGAAGATTCGTGTCTTTACCAATTTGGTTGATAGTTGCAGGATTTATGAATAAGATAATAATGCTCACTATAAGATTATCAATGAGAAGAGGGGTAAGCAACAACAGAACCGTGGTAAGCCTTATGATACCCCAGCTGGTAAAGGTAAACATAAAGTTGCCCAGGGTCAGAGAACTAGTGGGGGAGATGCTCCTGGTGGTATAGTTTGTTTCAAATGTGGAAGACCTGGTCATAAGAGTAACGTGTGTACTGCTGAGGTGAAGAGGTGTTTCTGTTATGGTAAGATTGAACATGCTATATCTGAGTGCAAGCATAAATAGATGATTTTCTTCAATTATGGTGAAGAAGGACACATTGGTAGTCAGTGCCAGAAACTAAAGAAGGCGCAAACCAGTGGAAAAGTGTTAGCTTTGGTTGAGAATCAAATGGATAATGAGGACAGACTCATCAAAGGTACATGTTTCATTAATAGTACTCCTTTAATTACTATTATTAATACCGGTGCTACTCATTGCTTTATTATTGTTGATTGTGTTGAAATATTGGGTCTTACGTAGTCTTCTATAAATGGAGAGATGGTCGTCGATACTCTAGCTAAGGAATCAGGGACTACTTCTTTTGTGTGTTTAAAGTGCATGTTGTCGATCTTCGACAAAGACTTTGTCGTTGATTTAGTTTGTTTACCTTTAAGTGGGTTAAATGTGATCTTAGGTATGAATCGGTTAGAACATAACTATGTTCATATTAACTGTTATAACAAGTCGGTGAGGTTTTCTACTCCTGGAGAGGAGGAAGATGGTCTGTTATCTGCTAGACAGATGAGACAGTTGATGCAAGAAGAGGCTCATGTGTTCTCGTTGATGGCGTCACTATCTGTCAAGAATCAAGCTATAATTGAGGAATTGCAAATGGTGCGTGAATTTCCTGAAGTTTTGCATGGTGAAATTCTTGATGTACCGCCAGAGAGAGAAGTCAAATTTTATATTGATCTTGTACCTGGTACAAGACCTGTTTCTATGGCACCATATAGGATGTCTGCATCTGAATTGTTAGAATTAAAGAAGAAGTTGGAAGAGTTACTTGAAAATAAATTTGTAAGACCAAGTGTATCGTCGTGGAGAGCTCTAGTGTTAATAGTAAAGAAGAAAGATAGAAGTATGAGACTTTGTGTTGATTATAGATAATTGAATAAAGTGACGATTAAGAACAAGTATGTGCTTTCGAGAATAGACGACTTGATGGATCAATTGGTGGGTGATCGTGTGTTTAGTAAGATTGATTTGAGGTTGGGTTATCATAAAATTAAAGTGAAGGATGAAGATATCCAGAAGACGGCTTTTAGAATGCATTATGGACATTATGAGTATTCGGTGATGCCTTTCAGTGTTACTAATGCGTCGGGAGTATTCATGGAGTACATGAATCGTATCTCTCATACTTATTTGGATCAATTTATAGTGATCTTCATTGATGACATTTTGATTTACTATAAATCGAAAGAAGAGCATGCATAAAACTTAAGAATAATATTGCAAGTTTTAAAAGAGAAGAAGTTGTATGCAAAGCTGTCTAAGTGTGAATTTTGGTTAAAGGAGATTAGTTTTCTTGGTCATGTTATCTCAGGTAGTGGCATTGTTGTAGACCCATCTATAGTAGATGATGTGTTGCAATGGGAAACTCCAAAGTCGGCTATCGAGGTTAAAAGCTTTTTTGGATTAGCTGGTTATTATAGGAGGTTTGTCGAAGGTTTTTCTAAGTTGGCACTTCCGTTAACTAATTTGACTTGTAAAGGTAGAGCTTTTGTATGGGACATTCAATGTGAAGAAAGTTTTATGGAATTGAAGAAGAGATTGATGTCGGCTCCGATTTTGACATTACCTAATTCAGGAGAACCTTTTGTGGTATATTGTGATGCTTCTAAGATGGGTTTAGGAGGTGTGCTTATGCAGAATGAAAAGGTAGTTGCTTATGCGTCAAGGCAGTTGAGGACTCATGAAAAGAACTATCCTGCGCATGATTTAGAGCTTGCTGCCGTAGTTTTTGTGTTACAGATTTGCAGACATTATCTTTATGGTTCTAGATTTGAAGTATTTAGTGACCATAAGATTTTAAAGTATTTATTTGATCAGAAAGAATTGAATATGAGACAACGAAGATGGTTGGAGTTGTTAAAAGATTACTATTTCGGTTTGAATTATCATCCAGAAAAAGAGAATGTGGTGGCCGATGCGTTAAGTCATAAGACTTTACATATGTCAACCGTGATGGTTAAAGAGTTGGAATTAATTGAACAATTTTGAATATGAGCTTAGTTTTCAAGGTGACACTGAAAAGTGTTACATTGGGGATCTTGAAGATTAATAATGATTTTCTAGATAATATCTAAAAATCTCAGAAGTTAGATGTGAAATTAGTAGATTTAATGGTTGGGATCGATCAGTATGAGAATAGTGATTTCAAGTTAGATGCGCAAGGTGTGTTGATATTTCATAATCGAATTTGTATTCCTGATGATGCGGAGATAAAGGAAGTGATTCTTGAGGAAAGTTACATAAGCAAGTTAAGCAACATTCATCCAAGAGCTACAAAAATGTATCAAGATTTGAAGAATTTGTTTTGGTGGCCTGGAATGAAGAGTGATGTGGCTCGGTTTGTGTATGCATGTTTAACTTGTCAGAAGTTGAAAGTTGAACATCAGTAGTCTGTAGGGTTGATGCAACTGTTAGAAGTTCCAGAATGTAAATGGGATAGCATTTCAATGGACTTTGTAGCAGGATTACCTATACTCTAAGGGGACATGATGCAATTTGGGTGATTGTTGATAGGATTACAAAGTCGGCTCATTTTATTCCTATTAACATCAGTTTTCCAATATCAAAGTTGGCGGTGATTTACACCAATGTAATTGTAAGGCTGCATGGTGTTCCTTTGTGTATTGTGTCGAATAGAGATTCGAGGTTTACTTCAGATTTTTCGAAGAGTTTTCAAGAGGCGTTGGGTTCTAAGTTGAGGTTGAGTTCGGCGTATCACCCTCATACGGATGGTCAAATTGAAAGGACTATTCAGTCGTTAGAAGATTTGTTGAGAGCATATGTTCTTGAGCAGGGAGGTTCGTGGGAGACTTATCTTCCGTTAATAGAGTTCACTTATAATAATAATTACCATTCAAGTATTGAAATGGCACCGTTTTAAGTGTTGTATGGTCGGAGATGTAGAACTCCTTTATGTTGGCATGAGTCTAGAGAAAGCGTAGTACTTGGACCTGAAATTGTTTGAGAGACTACTGAGAAGGTGAAGTTGATTCGAGAAAAGATGAAGAATTCCAAAAGTAGATAGAAGAGTTATCATGACAAGCGAAGGAAAAATTTAGAATTTCAAGCAGGTTACCATGTGTTTTTGAGAGTTACGCATGTGACCGATGTTGGGCGAGCATTGAAGTCTAAGAATCTCACTCCTTGTTTTATTGGTCTGTGTCAGATTTTGGACAAATTTGGGAATGTTGCTTATAGAGTGGCTTTACCGCCTAATCTTTTGAATTTTCATGATGTGTTCCATATGTCACAACTCCGGAAATATATTTCAGATCCATCTCATGTGATTCATATGGATGATGTGCAAGTAAGGGATAATCTCACTGTGAAGATGATGCCTGTACGAATCGCGGATCATGAAATGAATACTTTTAGAGGCAAAGAGATCGCTTTGGTGAAAGTAGTCTGGCTAGGAGCTACCGAAGAAAGCATGACATGGGAGTTGGAAAGCAAGATGCAGGACTCCTATCCCGAGTTGTTTGAACAAGGTAAATTTTCGAGGACAAAAATATTCTAAGTGGGGGAGAGTTGTAACGCCCGTTAATTAATTAATTATTTAATTAATTATTTTTGAAATTATTCATTGAAGTTGTAAGATGTTGCGAATTGTTGGCATAAGTTTCTAGATTATTACTAGTTAATTAATTAGTTGATTAATAATAGTAATAATGCTAGAATTAGTGGAATACTAGAATAATTATGTTGGTCCTATTTTAATGGTTGGAAGTAGTAATACAGTGGGTGTGTCGTTAAGCCCATTAAGAAGAATAATAATGTGAGGTCTTATTTAAATGAAGAATCAGGTCAATTGGAATAAGGAAGTTATTGGAAACTGGTCGTGAGAAGTGTAGAGCAAAGGAATAAGGAAAAGAAGCGAAGCAAGGTTCCGGTCGGAGATCTGTCAAGCGACCTTTAATCTAAGGAAAGGTTGGGGTTCTGACCTTATAATGGGACTATTTGTGAATATTGTGTAGGGGTTGGTCGTAAGTATAGTTGTTGTGCGTTGATTATTCTGGACCTGTTCTTGAAAGTTACCTGTTATCATGTTGTGGTCGTTTAGGAATCTTAAGTATGACCGTCTTATACGATTGATGAATCCGGTAAAAGGAGATGTAGTTTCCCATTTCTATGTTATTCCTTGCAGTTGGTCAAAAATTAATGGTCGAAAAGAATACTGTAAGGTTGGGAAAATGTTCGTCACAGACTGGACGAAATCTGTGCAAAATGTGAAGACGTGTCGTACCGAGGAGCACAGGTAATTTCATCGAGCGGTATAAGACTGTAAGATGTGCCGAGGGGCATAGGTGCTAGGTGTCGAGAGGCATGCGGCTGAAAGGTGCGTAGAGGAGAATAGGTACTTATGTCGAGCGACACAAGGCTGCATGATATGCTGAAAAGTATGGGGTGTCAGCCGATACAGAAGCATGAAGGGAAGGTACTGAGTGGCACAACCACTATGTCAAGGGGTACACATCGTTATTAAGATCTCTATTGTTATTCCCGCGCAGGTTATTTTAGTTATTTAAATTAGTTTAAGAATCTCAGCATAATAATTAGAATTCTTAAGGTATTCTATTCCTATAAGATTAATGAATTTTAGTAGAGATAAGTTAGTAGCAGGAGAGATACTATAATTAATAAGTGACTAGCAATATATAGTTGAATTACCCAAATAATTACGTAGAACATTAGAGTATATGTTGGTTGATACAATGTAGTGTATACTTGCTGTAATTTGAGAATTTGTAGGTAATATGGAATTTTGTTGAGATGCCTCTAATTATTGGCAGATATTAAGTTGTAGGCTTATGGCCAATGTCGAATTGTATTAAGTTGTTGTTGAATTATTGTTGTTGTTGTTGTTACTATATTCATGTGGTTGTCCCATACATAACATATCAAGTTGGGAGCTCATGCTCGGTAAGTTGGCCTGGATTGGCAAATATAAAGTTGAAGAGTTATACCTTGTTGATGTCTCTATTAATTGGCATATTACTAAGTTGGGAGTTTTTCTTCATTGGTACCACATGCATGTGCATAAAAACAAGTCGCATTTCATGTTGCACCCTGAGTTGTTGTGGGGTTGAATTAATTATGTTAAATGTTGTTAAAAAGTTGTGAAGTGGTGATTTGTATGAACTGGTTCTAATATATTATTTATCATGCATTCTATTATATCGTTCGATATCTCACCCCTTCTGTTTGAATGTTTCCCTCTGTTGGTAATGTGTAGGTAATCAAGAGTGAAGGTTGTTTACCTTCAGTAGTTTGAGTCAGTGTCGTCGCTCTGATACGTAACACTCAGGGGGGTGAACTCTTGTTGCTTTATTGTTGATTTTACTTATGTTCTTGAATTTTAAGGTTTTTTAGTTAAGTACTTGTTGATTAGAAGTTGTTTTCAGTTGGACAAAGATGTTATGTCATTTGAGTTGAACATTGTGATTCCGCTGATTAATTATAAAGTTATTTTATTTTTAAAGACTAAACATGTTGTTATCGGTTCACCCGAATTTTATGTGTTATGTATCTGAACTATAGGCGGTTAAATGTCGTTATTTCCAAGTTGAAAGTATAGCATTCCATTTGTTTGTTGGAAATTTTGTAAATCTGATTTTATATAATTCGTTGGATAGAAATGGGGTGTTACAAATATTATATCAATAACCTTGTGGGTATTATATCAATGACTTTGTAAAGCTCATTTGATAAATAATAAGGACACCTGAAATAAGCAGACAAAGTTTGAAACGAATATCCGACTTTGAGTAATCAACCATTTTACTTATTAAAAAAATAAAAAGGATGCAACATAGTTGAGAAAACACCTTTTAAATTTTGCTCATATCTGTCTGGTTATGTGTCAGGAGTATTTGTTTCCATATTCTCCAACATTTTCCGTCTTCTTGAAATCCATCCCCTTCGGTTTCCCTTGCTTCCCCGATGAAAACTCGTTAGAAAAAGGTCTTGAAGACGAGATTGGCAAAGGCGATAACACCACACCAGCAACCGACCTGTCTGGACTTTATAAAGTTGGAAGAAACAGAATATGAAAAAAAAAATTTACTTGATATGTCGCAGCAAAAAATAGTGAGTTCTATTTATATATCTTATAAATTTTTAATAACAGTACATATCTAATAATTTGTTCATCTATAAAAATCAAATATAGGTTAAAATTAGAAATTATAAAGTCACTCCAAACTAACCATTACATGTTGTTTGAGTTATCAATCAAAAGGACATACCACTCCAAATTTAAAATCTCTACATATAAAAAACATTAAAAGAGAATAAAGAGAAAGTTAAAACTGAATCTGTTTCGGAATAGTAATTGTCGCCCGTCACGAACCAACACCGACATAGTGCAGAACCTACTCTTTCAAACCATCCATTTCTTCCTCGGACAACCTCTCCGTAAAAACCTACGAATAACCCTTGATTCAAATACCAAAAAGAAAGAATACCCTAAAGTTAAAATTTTATAACTATCAAACGTACCATTGTATCACCAGGTGTGAATGATTCACAATCCAAACGGTGGATGTCGATCCATAAATGTGACGAGTCAAGTCTTCTCGCGAATTTCAAGTCATCTCTCTTAAACAACACATCACCATGTTCTTCCTCAGCAAGAAAACCAGTAACAAGAAATCATCAACACCGAATCAAGCGATTCAACAATAGAAGAAGAAAAAGAGAAAGAAGGAAGAAGATTCGAGGTCAGCATATTTGAAAAAGAGAAATAGAAAGATGGATCAGAATAAGAGTTGGTAAAACAAAAGTGTGCATATGGGAAGTTTATAAATTTGTAGATGTGGCTCATTATGGAAGAAGCAATGGTAGAATGGCCTTTTGTAGAGCCATTCATTTTCTTATATGGTAGATTGCCTTTAGATTTGCAAGGGGACTAACAATCTCAAAAAAGTAAAATAAAAGGACTAAAATTACAGATTTTAAACTAGGGGACCAAAACAAAAAAAAATGAAAATAGGGAGACCAAAATTGCAATTAATCCTATTTTTTATAGAAGTTACTAATAATAAAAAATATCAAATATTAAATTAAGGCTGTCTTTGAGGACGTGCAAGAAGGATTACTATACAATGTCTCAATTTTCTGAGGATTAAAGTATAGGTAAGTAAGATTTCATAAATATTTGTCGGGCTAAATCATGATTAAGTAGGGTGTTTATTTGTTTTTCATAATTAAACTATGATTAACCTACACTGTGTTAGAAGTAACTCATGTTCAGAAGTTGATGTTACAGAAGTTGCATGTTCAGAACCCTAGCTCAGTGTATCTGAATTTTATTAGCATAGTTAGTTTTGCTTATGTGGCATTTGAAGGTTGTGTATTTAAACAAGTTTGTAACTAGTTTTTCATAATGCATCAATAGAGTTTCTCAATCAAAGCTTGTTATAACCATTTTTTCTTTATCTCTCTTCTTCCATCTCCATCTTCATCTTCAACCTTATGCACTAATAATTGGTATCTAGAGCTCTGGTTCGATTCATGGGGAAACACGGGTGTACGTGAGGCATGTGCAATTGATTTTGTTTCTTGAATTCACGGTTGGAATCGTAACATAATTTCATTTTTTAATTTTGAGGGATCGAGAAACACGAGTGTTTGGTGAGATCTGAGTGAGTTTCCAGTGCACAAGAATGAATTTGAACAACGGAAATAGCTTGAATACAAAACTTTTAGTGTTTGATGGAAATAATTGGAATCAGTGGATGATTCAAATGTGTGTGTTATTTGGTGCTCAAGACATTCTTGATCTTCGCACTACAGGTTACATTCTGGTCGTTGTAGATGCGACGCAGGAACAAATAAACGCACAAAGAGATATGATTAAGAAAGATCAGAAGGTGTTATTCTACATCCATCAGTGTGTGTATGTGAATGTGTTTGAGAAAATTGTTGATTCAATGATGGTGAATGTTACGTGAGACATACTAGTATGATGCTACGACGGTGATGCATAAATGAAAAGAGTGAAGCTTCAGTCTCTACGTAAGCAGTGTGAGAATATCAACATGAAGGACAATGAAAAGGTGCCAGATTAAATATCCAGAGTGATTCTGATCACAAATGAGATGAAATCTTGTGGAGAAACTCTTTCTAAAAAAGTAATCATTGAGAAGGTATTGAGATCTCTTACTCCTTAATTTTATTACATTTGGTAGCAATTGAACATTCTAAAGATATCATACCATGAAAATTGAAGATTCATAGAGTAGTTTAGAGGAACAAGAGTTGCGTATGACTGGGAGAACATCTAAAAGAGAGGTAGAGCGGTATCTGAAGGCGTCTTTTGGTAAGAAGTATTAGAAACAATCTTGTTCAGAGGCCAAGAAGAAATATGGTGGTGGTTCTCAGAAGTCAGAATCCTTCAACTCTGATGAGAAGAAACATCATAAGGGAAAGGAGAGGTATGACAAGAGAAAGGTTTGGTGTTACAACTATAATAGGTTTGGTCATTTCGCTAAGGATTGTTGATCAAAAAAGGAAAGGAAGTTAGAAAAAGCAAACATGGAAAGATAAAATTCTGATGATCAACATGTGCTATTGATTGCTTCTGAATCTGATGGTAGATATTTGGTAGAGTGTTGGTATATGGAAACTGGATGCTCAAATCACTTGAATGGAAACAAACAATGGCTGATTAACTTTGACTCTAGAAAGAGGACAAAGATCAGACGTGTTTATGATAAATACATTAGTGTTACAGGTATGGTGTAATACGGTGGGGGAACTGACTTTTGTTTTGTGTTTTATCGCAATTGTTGCGGATAGCAAGAGTCGCCACTGACTTTTCTTTTAACCAATAAAGTAAAGGGTGAAAAGAACAGGAAATACCTTTTGAGAATTTTCTTGAGTTCGAGGGGTAGGTTATGAAAAGGGAAGGTGTTAGCACCCTTTTCATCTGTAGTTATCTACGGGCTCTTAGTTGCTAGCTCACTTTGAAATGCTTTGTTTGAAATGTGTTTGTGATTGTTTTGAAAGTATTTTTGAAAGCGCCTTTGTTTAGGCGAACTTTGTAATGATTCCCGTCTCTATAAGAATGTATATAAAGTGTTGACATTTGAAAATATTTCATTTTTTGAAAGTGTTGGTGTGTTTGAAAGATGTTGTTTTGAAAATGATTGTGAGCAAGAAACTATGAACGTTCTACCTACTCAAAATGTATTAGTTCTTTTCTCCCTCCTTTAGATATTGCTATCTTATCATTGATTGATAAGAAGCCCCATCATTGGATGTGAAGGGACAGGCGTGGGTCGTCGTATAGTCATAGAAGGAAACCTATGAGACGCTTTAGCAATTGTCGTAAGAGACTAAGATCATTTTACCGAAGGCAACATCGAAGGGTCATCGAGGGACTATGATCTTTTTTATCGAGGGTCTTTGATAAAGCGTCCCACATTCGATGGACATGACTATTTATTCGTAGGCAACAAGTGAGATTACCCTAGAAGTGCGCGTGTGAAAAGTGTTTGCGTTTCATGCTTTTTTGTCTTTGAATTAGGGCTTTCTATTAGTTGATTTTATGTCTTTCCATACAAACCCTAATTACTAGCATTTTATATTGAAAGCGATAAATTTTAAAATTCTACGCTATTACATCATTTGGGGATGGGGGTACAAATTTACAAATGGGGAGGTAAAAGCAAATAAAACCTAATTTTACTATTACAACCATATTGAATGAATAAATAATGTACAATAATATAAAGATAGATAAAAAAGGGGAAATTGTTTTTAAAAAAAACTTTTATGCATTGGCACATGCACTTATGCATTGATACGAAACTTTTATGCATTGACGCATGCACTTATGCATTGACACGAAAACTTTTATGCATTGACGCATGCACTTATGCATTAATACATATCATTTCTTGCCCTTGGAAGTCAAAACTAACTCAGTATGAGTCGAAACATAATGGTTTGCATTGACTCATTTCTATATTTCATTGACTCATTTGTGTTTTGTATTGACTCATAACCTATTTTGTACCTAATATGTGTCAACTCATAGAGATATGCATCGACTCATACTGCTATTTTTTACTTCTAACATTATTCTATCACACATATAAGTTAGTTCTCAACACATGGTTAGTGAAAATAAAAAGTAAGCATATAGTTAGCTTCAGGGCTATGATATCTACATTTTATCTTCACAAATGAACCACTAATGACGCTTGTATGAAGAGCTCAAAGTCAATAAAACTTACCTTGAAACTGAAATTTATGTTTTGAGTTTGAGTTGTTGTATTGTCTTGGAGAAGTCAAGTTGGAGGTGGCTATTTTTGAGTTTAGAAAATAGTGATGTTACAAAAGTTGTTCTTATGTTTGAACAACTCCTATATGATGTATGTGAAGTGTTTGGATAGTTTGTTTAGGGGAAAACTTGCAAGGTTGTACAGTGGGTTGAGGGTTTTTCTGTTCTCAATTTTTGTTTTGTGAATGAAAATAGAGTTGAAGATGAGCAGAGTTTACAAAGAATTTTGTTAGGTTTTCCAAATCCTCTTTTTTCTCTTTCTCCTCCCTCTTTTTTTTTTGTTGTGAAACAGCTTATTTATAGATGAAATTTACTGAAATTTGGGAGTGAAATAGATAAGTTTTTTAATTGTTTGGGTGCACTATTTCATTGCTTTTGAGATGCAGTTCTAATTTGCTAAGTTTGTGCAAATATGGGACTGATATAGTGCAGATTTTGCAGGGCAGCATTGCAGGTTTTGGAGCAGGTTTTGACAGATTACTTGACATTACTATGCAGGTTTTGGACAGCAGGATATGTAGCATGATGCAGGTTTGGTTTTGTAGACAGATTTATGCAGCTTGCAACAAAGACAAGGCATATTTGTAGACAGCATAGTGGCAAAGTTTAAAAATTGAAACAAATTGAAAAGTTCAAACAAGACAAAGCTTAGGATTTGTAACTTGCAATTTTTAACTTAAAAATGCAGCCTTGTTGTTTACTTGAAAACTTGTAACAACTTGAATTATCTTGAATTGTGGTGAAAAGATGTCATGAAGTAATGAAATTAACATGTATAAAAAACATTTAGAAAAATTTCTAAATCTTGTAATGTTTGACTTTTCAAAATGACTTTTGACCTTCTTGATTTATTGAGGACCAAATTTCATATTTTTGAATGTCTTGATCAAATTTGATCTTTGAAACTAAAATTTGATCAAAAAGTCAAAGTTTGACTTTTCAGTGTACAATTGACTTTTTTCATCAGTTGACCAAATTTCACCTATCAATCCACTAATCTCAGGAGGTGAATTGAAATATGCGATTAGTTCAAAATGATGTACTTGAATCTTTGAGATCATGTTTCAAACCAATAAGTGATGTACTAGGTCAAAAGTCAAAGATTGATCATTTTCAGTCAAAACCCTAATTTTGACCATTTTTCCCTTTTGATGATTTGAACAATTTATTTAGAGAATTGTGATCCAATCTTGATCAAATGATACATATGACTTCAAAATGTTGATATTGGTCCAAAGTATTTAAGTTTGACTATAGGTTGACCATAGTTGACTTTTTTCTAATACAGCTGATTTTAGGCCATCTGATCAATTGACTGAGCAATTTTGTGATCCAAGACCTGAAACTTGACAGGAGCAATCTTGAGGGTCCATAATGATCCATGAAATTCATTTGAAATATTAGAAGTCCAACTGTCTTTGTGCAAACTCAAACCCTAATTTGAGGCATCAGTGTTAAGGAGATGGCTTGGCCTAGTCGATACTTGTGCAAACTTGAATTATTGAAGATCTTTGTGAGAAATATCTTGAGAAAAGGGAGGGAAAATTTTGGGGTACAATAGCTGCCCCTGTTCAATCTTCTTAAACCTAAAGAGTTAGATTGGCGGGTTCGCCATTCGCGACTTGAAGGTGGAAGATGATTGAACACTAGAGTGTACAGAAATTTGCATTTGATGATGTGTTAGTTGATTGTGTCGAGAATGGGCTTAAAGATGCCATTTGGAGAAGTGATAAAGAATTCGTCGGAGATGGGCTTACAGATGCCATCCAGAGTGATTGTTGGTAGAAATCGGAATAACTATCAGAATAAATCTTTGGTTGATTTATACTGAAATAATAGATGTCTTTTGCCTATTTTTAACTAGAAGAGATAAATTTAACCAGAAGAGATATTTTTTTTGGCGACTACACTGGGGAAATAATCTTAACCAGAAGAGGTATGTTGATTGCCTGTCATTAACTGTTAGTGTAAGTGTTTGTTGGCAGCAATTTTGGTAAAACAATGTGTTGTTAATGTTTTGCTAAATGTCTTGACATTTGTAGCAAACTATTTGGAATGATGTCAAAGAAAATGTCTTGACATCTGCCTCCTGAACTGATCTCAGCCAACATCAGTATATGTTTTTATTTTTCCTGATTTCCAACGCTCCATAATTCAATATTTGTAACTCATAGGCAGCGAAAAATGTGGAGGAATATTTTTCAAAATGCATGGATTTTATCTTGACCTGTTTTTATGGAAATACTCAAAAGAATTGAATATTGGATTTTAAAGCCCTAGCCCACAGCTGCACATATTTCAGGACTTTCTTCCTTATTCAAACCACTGCAACTTTTGAAGAAGAATACTTCCTTTCTGTTTTAAAAAGTCTAAGTCTTTTAATTGTCAAACACTCTAGTATTGATTGAATACTTGCGTTGTTATTTGGGTTGTTAATTGTGTATCATTCATAAGATTTTAAGCATTGAATGATTGAAGTTTTTAAACTTATTATTTATGTTCTTTCTTCACTGTATGTGATTGAAGGGATATGAGGAGGGCCTCATACCTAGGTGAGTCTTAGGTATAAGTATAGAACATGTAGTGATTAAGTGATTAGATCGTAAAATGGTTGTTTACTGAGGGTCTATGAATTGATACTATTTAGTGGACTTGTCCCTGGCTTGGTAGCCCCCAGAGTAGGTGTTGTTGTGCACTGAACTGGGTGAATAATCTCTTGTGTTTTTAGTGCATTTTTTATTACTGCTCTTTACTTATAAACAAATATTTGTGTCGTGACATCTCATTCGACATCACATATTTGATACCAGAATTTCAATTGGTATCAGAGTAGGCATCCTGCTCTTTATCTGGGTGAGATCCATGGAAGATACTTTCTGGTACTATGGACAAGGAAGGAGGATTTGTAAACAGGCCACCCAATTTGTATGGAAGTAATTATGACTACTGGAAACCACGTATGGTTGCCTTTTTAAAGTCTTTGGACAACAAGGCTTGGAAAGTTGTTTTAAAAGGATTGAAACACCCTGTCAAATTGGGAGAAAATGGAGAACCTACTTTTGAGTTAAAACTAGAATAAGATTGGTCTAAAGAAGAAGATGAAATTGCTCTTGGAAATTCTAAAGCCTTGAATGCTATATTCAATGGAATTGACAAGAACATTTTCATATTAGTGAACACATGTGAAGTAGCTAAGGATGCATGGGGAATTCTTCAATCTACTCATGAAGGAACATCCAAAGTTAAGATGTCAAGACTTTAGTTGCTCACCACAAAATTTGAGAATTTGAGAATGAAGGATGATGAAAGTATAAATGACTTCCATATGAACATTCTTGAAATTTCTAATGCCTCCAGTGCTTTAGGAGAGGAAATACCTGAAGACAAATTGGTGAGAAAGATGCTCAGGTCTCTACCCAAAAGATTTGATATGAAAGTGACTGCTATAGAAGAAGCTCAATACATTGACAAAATGAAAGTGGATGAACTTGTTGGATCCCTTATAACATTTGAATTAAGCATCAATGAAAGATCTGAAAAGAAGAACAAAAGTATAGCCTTTGTAGCAAATACTGAAGATGAATAGGAAGACTGTGATTTGGATACAGATGGAGGAATATCAAATGCCTTAGCTATGCTTGGAAGACAGTTTACCAAAGTGATAAAAACAATGGATAGGAACCAAACATCAAATTTTAAGAACATCTCATCTGAAATCCATAAGTCAAATGAGTTTGGAAGAAAAAGTGCTAAAGAAAAATTCACTCAAGGGAAGGGAGTACAATGTCATGAATGTAAAGGCTTTGGTCATATTAGAGATGAATGTCCTACATACCTTAAGAAACAAAAGAAGAATCTATTTGTTACTTGGTATGAAGAGGACTCAGAGTGATCTTGAAGAATCTGCCAAATATGTTAAAGCATTGACGGGCAAATATGTATCTGATGAAGAGTCTAGTGATGAGGGACTAACCTTTGATGAGTTAGATGCTTCATACAAAGAATTATGTCTCAGAAGTGCAGAAGTGTGCCTTGAAGGGGAGAAACGTAAAGTCATCATAACTCAGCTGAAGACAGAAAGGGAAGAACATTTAAAAACTATTTATAATCTGGAAAGTGAAGTGACTTCCTTGAATTCAAACCATGATAGAATGGTAAAATCTATCAAGATGCTAAATAATGGATCTGACAAACTAGATGAAATTCTTCAAGTGGGGAGAGTGACTGGAGACAAGAGTGGTCTAGGGTTTAATGAGAAAGAGAAACCTAACTCAGAAGAACCTTCATCACATTCCACTCAAGCCAAATCTAAACCTAAGATGTCAAATAAAATGTTTAAACATCATAGCAAGAAAGGACATCATGGCAAACATCAGGGTAAGAAGAAGTTTAAATACACCAAGGAGAATCCCCAGCCCTGGAGATGTCATCACTGTGGAAGGTTTGGTCATATAAAGCCCTTTTGTTTCAATTTGTATGGGTATCCTATGACTACTCCTTCTCCCAAGATTGATAAGATTCCACAAAATAGAAAAAGGAAGAAATAGTGCACTCCCAAGTCTAATGTTGCTAGTTTCATAGCTTACACCTCCCTCAGAGTATTAACCAAAGATGACTGGTATTTTGACAATGGCTGCTCTAGACACATGACAGGTGTCAAGAATCTGTTGGTGGATATCAAATCTCATTCCACCAGTTATGTTACTTTTGGTGATGGAGAAAAAGGTGAAATCAAAGGTGTTGGTAAGCTTGATTGTTCAGGAGTCCTTAAGCTTGATGATGTGTTACTTGTTAAAGGGTTAACAACTAACCTTATAAGTATAAGCCATTTGTGTGATCAAGGATTCAAAATTAACTTCACCAAGGAAGAATGTCTTGTGTGCAATGAAAAGAATGAAGTTATTATGAAAGGAATCAGATCTAAAGACAATTGTTATCTATGGGTTCCTCAAGAGTTGAATCTCTCCTCAACATGTGTTTTTGCCAAAGAGAATGAAGTTAAATTATGGCATCAAAAATTAGGGCACTTGCATCTGAAAGGTATGAAAAGAATTATATCTGAAGAAGAAGTGAGAGGGATTCCTAAGCTCATGATAGAACAAGGTAGAATATGTGGTGACTTCCAGATTGGAAAGAAAACTAAGATGTCACATCAGAAGATCTAACATATCACTACATCAAAAGTTTTGGAACTTCTTCACATGGACTTGATGTGACCTATGCAGGTTAAAAGTCTTGGTGGTAAGAAGTATGCCTATGTTGTTGTAGATGATTTTTCTAGATACACGTGGATAAGATTTATTAGAAAAAAATCAGAAACTTTTGAAGTGTTTAAAGATCTCTGTCAAAAACTTCAAAGGGAAAAGGAAAGTCATGTCATAAGAGTCACAAGTGATCATGGAAAGGAATTTGAGAGCAATAAATTTGCTGATTTTTGCTCCTCTGAAGGAATCAGCCATGAATTCTCTTCTCCCATTACTCCTCAACAAAATGGGATTGTGGAACACAAGAATAGAACTCTCCAAGAATCTACCAGAGCCATGATTCATGCTAAGAAGTTACCCTACCATTTTTAGGCTGAAGCTATGAATACTGCATTCTATATCTATGACAGAGTCACTCTAAGGAAAGGAACTTCATCCACCTTGTATGAAATATGGAAGGGAAGAAAACCAACTATTAGATGCTTTCATGTTTTTGGAAGTAAATGCTACATCTTAGTTGATCGTGAACAAAGGAGGAATATATATCCCAAGAGTGATGAACGAATATTCCTGGGTTAATCTACAAATAGCAGAGCTTACAGAGATTTTAACTCCAGAACTAAAGGTATGATGGAGTCAATAAATGTTATTATTGATGATAGAGGATGGAGTGTTGAAGAAGATGTCTCAGAAGATGTTGGAACATCTATATTCCAACAGAATCAAATGACAGAAGTGTTGATTCTAACCCACCTCAAGAAGATCCCGAGCCTAGTCATCTCAATAAAGGACCTTCAATTAGAACCCAGAGTGATCATCCTTAGGAGCTTATCATAGGAGATCTAAATAAAGGAGTTACTACCATATCAAGAGATGGGATATCAAACTCTTGCTTTATGTCAAAGGTTAAGCCTAAGAATGTCAAAGAGGCCCTAACTGATGAGTTCTGGATTAATGCTATACAGGGAGAGCTAGAACAATTCAGTAGAAATAAAGTTTGGGATCTGGTTCCAAGACCTGAAGGGACAAATGTAATTGGCACAAAATGGATGTACAAGAAAAATCTGATGAAACACGAGTGGTCACTAGAAACAAGGCAAGGAAAGGAGGCATAGACAAAACTCTTTTTGTCAAGGAAGAAGAAGGGAAGACCATGGTTGCACAGATTTATGTTGATGATATTGTGTTTGGTGGGATGTCAAATGAGATGGTTCAACATTTTGTCAAGCAAATGCAGTCAGAATTTGAAATGAGTCTTATTGGTGAATTAACCTATTTTCTTGGTCTACAAGTTAAACAAATGGAAGATTCCATATTTTTATCTCAAAGCAAGTAGGCCAAGAATATAGTGAATAAGTTTTGGATGGAAAATTCCATCCACAAAATAACTCCTGCTCCCACACATTTGAAGTTGTCTAAAGATGAAAAAGGAGTATGTGTGGATTTAAGCCTCTACAGAAGTATGATAGGAAGCCTTCTATATCTCACACCTAGCATACCAGACATTTCCTTTGATGTAGGAGTGTATGTATGATATCAAGTTGATCCAAAAGTTAGACATGCCAACCATGTGAAGAGAATCCTTAAATATGTGAATGGGACAAGTGACTATGGTATGCTATACTCTCATGGATCTAATTCTTCCTTAACTGGTTTTTATGATGCTGATTAGGCAGGAAGTGATAAGGATAGAAAAAGTTCATCAGGAGGATGCTTCTTTCTGGGAAATAATCTCATATCTTGGTTCAATAAGAATCAAAATTGTGTGTCTCTGTCCACTACAGAGGCTGAGTATATTGTTGCAGGAGGCAGTTGTTCTCAATTGGTTTGGATGAAACAAATGTTAATATAATACAATGTCAAACAAGATGTCATGACATTATCCTGTGATAATTTAAGTGCCATTAACATATCAAATAATCCCATTCAACACAGCAGGACCAAACATATTAATATCCGTCATCACTTCATAAGATAGCGTGTTGAAGAAAAGATTGTTGTCTTAGAACATGTAGCCACTGAATTGCAACTGGCTGACATTTTCACTAAGGCTTTGGATGCTAATCAGTTTGAGAACTTAAGAGTAAAATTAGGGATTTTCCTATATGAGGGTTTGTAGCAATTAAAGGCGTGTGGGAATATCATTAAAGTGATATTATATTATTTGTGTTTCCAACAAATAAAATTTGAAAGCAATCATTGCAGGACTGCCTCAAAGTGTTTCCCACACGCTACGAAATAACATCCTTCTACTTTCACAAACTTTTCATTCTCCTCTACAGAAAAAGAACCCCTAGTCATTCTTCATCCTCTTGCTCAAAAATATTCAAAGATATCTCAACATCATACATCGTCTTCCTCAAAATCTGACTATGAGAATCTCTCCCTTGATAGAGTACTTGATGTTACTCCTCTAACAACCATCCCACCTCTTGATAAGAAGGTCAAGAAATCTAGATCATCACCTGCTAAGAAATCCAAAGATGATAAAGGTAACTCCTCTACTGCTACTGACAATAGGACAAAAGAAGAAATTGTTAATGTTGATAGAAACATTAGAAGGCTAGTAGATAGAGTGTTAAGTGAAGGCTTTGTTGTTCTTGGTATTTCTACCCCTCTTGCTCGTATGCCTCCTCCCGCTGACAAAAGAAATGATCCTAAAAGTGTTGTTGCTGAACCATCCACCTTCAAGAAAGATGTTGCTGAAAGCAAACTTGAGAAGCTTACTATCTCTGCTCTAAACGAAATGGAAGAAGAAAATGTTGAAAAAGATGTTACTGCCTTCAAGGATGTAGAAGGTCAAAATGCTAAAAATGTAGTCAATGTAGAAGACTTGTCTGACAATGAGCTCATTACTAATGTTGTGCCTGGTATTGCAAGAAGACTCAAATCCAGGAAAGTGAAGGATGCAAGTGTCACACCCCCTGCCAAAACAACCAAGAAGGAAACCATGTACGAACCCCCAAAGCCAAGAAGTAAAGTGGTTCCTCCCTCTAGCAAAAGAAAAGCTAGACCTGTTAGCTCCACAGATGATGACGAGGATGTTGTAAAAATATCCAAGAGTAAGAATAAAGTTGTGGTTGTTGAAGAAGTTGACTCATACTATGATGTCGAGCAAGATGTCCAGGATATATCTCCTATCAAAAAGTATGTAAGCAAGAAGATTTCTCTTAGGGTTCCTGATGCCCCACTTGACAACATCTCCTTCCATTTTGTTGGGAATGCTAAAAAGTGGAACTATGTGTATCAAAGAAGGATTTCCTTGGAGAGAGAACTAGGAGTTGGTGCTTTGGAATGTAAAGAAATCATGGAGCTGATATCTTATACTGGATTGATGAAAACAATTACCAGATTTGCCAATATCTATGAAACTCTTGTTAAGGATTTTATTGTTAATATTCTTCTTGATTGTGCTGACCATAAAAGTAAGGAGTATAGAAAGGTTTTTGTTAGAGGAAAGTGTGCAGAATTTTCTCCTTCCATCATAAATAGATTTCTAGACAGGTCTGAAGATGTCTGTTGTAAGCTGGAAGTTACAGATAATCATGTGTACAGAGCCATCACTACTAATCAAGTAAGTGAGTGGCCCATGAAAAATAAACTTCCTGTCAGCAAATTGAGTGTGAAATATGCTATTTTACATAGGATTAGAGCTGCAAATTAGGTTCCCACTAATCACACTTAAACCATCTTCATTGGATTAGGAAAGTTCATTTATGCTATTGGAAACCATAAACATTTTGATTATGGGACTTACATCTTTGATCAGACCATTAAACATGCAGGAACTTGTGCCATTAAGATGCCAATTTCTTTTCCTTCCCTCCTCTGTGGAATTATCCTTAATCAACACCCTGGAATCCTAAGTGAAAATGATGTAGTGTGCAAGAGGGAGTCTGCCTTGACCCTTCATTTTAAGCTCTTTTCAGGAAAACATGTCCCAGACATTGTTTTGACATCTGCACCTGCTGAAAAGAGCTCCACCAAGGATGATATGATCAAAGAATTAAGGGAATCCTGCAAGGAATTGGATGATGTGATCAGAGTCAGATCAATAAGGAAGCTAACCTTTGAAAAGATGATCAAGGACCTGCAAAAGGACAACAACCTTGATGATACATTGAACTCTGAAGGTGAAGACTCTAGTGAGGAAGAAAGTTATGGCTCAAACAAGTCAATTGGTCCTGATGACAGTTAGACTAATTGATGTTTCTTTATATGATCATTTTGTTTCCTTTTAGCACTTGCATTTTCTTGACATTTGATTTCTATGGTTTGTACCTAAATTACTGATACACTCTTGAATGCATCAGTTTATTTGTCATATTATGACTAAAAAGGGGGAGAGAGAGTGACTGACTGACCACTGACTAACATCTAATTGAGGGGGAGCTTAATACTTGAGGGGGAGCCTCATATCTTAGAAGATGTTTTGACATCTTCCTTTTCTAACAGCTAACTGCTAACTGAGTTTATGCTTGCTTTGCTTATGCTGCTAATCTATTTTCGCTCTGATAATATACTCGTATGTTTTAGCCAAAATTTGCCAAAGGGGGGGTTTGTAAGTGTTTGTTGGCAGCAATTTTGGTAAAACAATGTGTTGTTAATGTTTTGCTAAATGTCTTGACATTTGTAGCAAACTATTTGGAATGATGTCAAAGCAGATGTCTTGACATCTGCCTCCTGAACTGACCCCAGCCAACATCAGTATATGTTTTTTTGTTTCCTGATTTCTTGCGCTCCATAACTCAATATTTGTAACTCACAGGTAACAAAAAATATGGAGGAATATTTTTCAAAATGCATGGATTTTATCTTGACCTGTTTTTATGGAAATATTCAAAAGAATTGAATATTGGGTTTTAAAGCCCAAGCCCACAACTGTGTATATATAAGCACTTGCTTCCTTATTCAAACCACAACAACTTTTGAAGAAGAATACTTTCTTTGTTTTAAAAAGTCTAAGATTTTTAATTGTCAAACACTCTAGTATTGATTGAATACTTGTGTTGTTATTTGGGTTGTTAATTGTGTATCATTGATAATATTTTAAGCATTGAATGATTGAAGTTTTTAAACTTATTATTTCTGTTGTGTCTTCACTGTAAGTGATTGAAGGGATTCGAGGAGGGCCTCATACCTAGGTGAGTCTTAGGTAAAAGTATTGCACGGGTAGTGATTAAGTGATTAGATCATAAATTGGTTGTTTACTAAGGGTCTATGAATTGATACTATTTAGTGGACTTGTCCCTGGCTTGGTAGCCCCCAGAGTAGGTGTTGTTGTACACTGAACTGGGTGAACAATCTCTTGTGTTTTTACTGCTTTTGTTATTACTGTTCTTTACTTGTAAACAAATATTTGTGTAGTGACATCTCATTCAACATCACATATCTGATACTATAATTTCAGGTAGAGATGAATTTAACCAGAAGAGGTCTATTGAATACCTATTATTGAATGGAAGAAACAATTTTAACCAGAAGAAGTTTGTCTGTTTGCCTATCATTAACTGGAAGAAGTAAATCCAACCATAAGAGGTCTTTGTTCGCGTGTCTTTAATATGGAAGAAATAAATCTAACCAGAAGAGGTCTTTGTTCGCCTGTCTTTAATTTGGAAGAAATAAATCTAACCAGAAGAGGTCTTCGTTCATTTGTCTTTAATCTAGAAGAAATTAATCTAACCAAAAGAGGTCTTGTTGATTGACTTTTCCTGCAAGGAAGAGGATTAGTTGCATGCAGATGTATGCATTTCGTGACGATGTTCTCAAAATAAATGAGACTATGCTATATGTATTTGTCATGTATGTGCTATGATGTATGAATGTGAAATGTTTATTGAAATGTATCCTTGTCTAGGAAAATAAATACTTGACAGAATGCTGTGGAGTATTGGGAAGTTGAATCCCAGACAATCGCTGGAGATAAAGAGTATGTGTATCTTCAACTTTGTTGAGAATGCTTCCGATGGGAATTCCTGTTTGTTGTTTGAGGGAACTCTGCGGGGAATGTTAATTTCTTCTTGGGAAATAGAGTTCAGGGACATGGGTTATCCATTACTCTACCGGGGAATCATAACTTGACTGGGGATAAAAGAGATGGTTAAACTTTCGTCTTAGAGAGGATAGTTGATTGGTATCTGGTCGAAGTACAAGGTTTACAACAACTTTCTGGGAGGATGAAGCTAACTGTTATCTGGTCGGTTTCCAGGCTTCGCAGCAACTTACTGGGTAGGATGAAGTTAACTGTTATCTGGTCGGTTTCTAGGCTTCACAACAACTTACTGGGGAGAATGAAGTTAAATGTTATCTGGTCGATTTCCATGCTTTGCAGAAACTTACTGAAGTTAAATATTATCTGGTTAGATTCCAGGCTTCGCATCAACTTTCTGAGGTTAACTATTATCTGGTCAGATTCCAGGCTTCGCAACAACTTTTTGAGGCGAATGAAGTTAATTGTTATCTGGTAGGATTCTATGTTTCGCAACAACTTATTGAAGTTAACTGTTATTTGATCGGATTCTAGGCTTCGCATAAACTTTATGGGGTTGATGAAGTTAATTGTTATCTAGTCGGATTCCAGGCTTCACAACCACTTATTGAAGTTAACTGTTATCTGGTTGGATTCCACGTTTCGCATAAACTTTTTGGGGTTGATGAAGTTGACTGTTATTTGGTAGGATTCTAGGCTTCGCAACAACTTACTGAAGTTAGTATCAACTCCATTGGGAACAAAGGGGTTTTGTCCGTTGATTTGTAATGGTCTGAGAAAGGAACTTGAGCTGGTGAATTCGTAGCTTATTAGGGAAATAAACCCTGTTGAGAAGGATATTTTTGTGTCCTTTTTGGAGAGATGACTTCTTTTAGGGAAGAGCTCCGCAAAGTTTCTTTTTTCAGTTAAGGCCAACTTAGCTGGAGAGAGGATTGTCATGAGATTGGAACTCCGAATGAATACTGTATGAATTCCAATATGTGGGGATAATTTTGTTGAAGTAACTCTGGGGATATCTTGAATCTTTAATAAAATGTTTATTAATATTTTTAAACATACATTTGTTAACAATTAATCATGTTCATATGCGTATATTCATTCAATTTTAGTCATTGGACGTTTTTGCACTCAAAACAGAAAAGAAAACAAAAATTTTTCACTTCAAAGTATATTTGTATTGATGTTTTGCCTATAAACAGACATTTTTGTACAAGGAGACAGAAATCCTAGTAAGAGGAAATCGTCAAAAGAATGAAAGGAATACAGAGTGAAAACAAAATAATAGCCATGTGGAAGCAATCTCATTGGATTCCAACTCTGACATTGCCCCTATGCCTTCGAACATCATCCCTTGTCATCGAAAGAAGCCGATTAGATTGATCTTATACCATTGAACTTGGACCTTGGTAACAAATCTGGCTGTAGTGAATTCACGGGACATAGTCATACGCTTTAATCCTTAACTTTGGCTAGGACCGCCCTTTCGGATTTTCAGCCCACCAGGGTACCCTTTTTTGCCCAATCCTCCCTTTCGAGTTTTCGACTTGTCGGGTGTATAATATCTTGTATATATATCCCTAACTTTTGCTCGAACCTTTTTGGTTCGTCGGGACGCCCTTATTTTTCCTAGGTATGTCAACCTAGTGGGTCATTCTTTATGCGTGGTATTTTTTGACTATGTCTGTGTTCACAGGATGCGGGAAATCTTCGTCGTCCATAGTAGTTAGCATCATGGCACCGCCAGAGAATACTTTCTTGATAACAAATGGCCCTTCATAAGTGGGATTCCATTTGCCCCTGGGATCGCCTTGGGGTAGAATGCTGCACTTTATTACCAAGTCTCCATTCTGATATACTCGAGGCTTGTTCTTCTTGTTGAATTATTTGATCATACACTTTTGATCTATTTTACCATGACAAACATCAGCCAGTCTCTTCTTGTCAATCAAGTTCAACTGATCCAACCTAGTATGAATCCATTCATCTTCGCCTAAGTTTGCTTCTTTCATAATTCTTAAAGAAGGAATCTGAACTTCCACAGGAAGGACATCCTCCATGCCATAGACTAGAGAGAATGGGGTTGCCCTAGTTGATGTTTGTGCCGAGGTACAGTAGCCGTGGAGAGAAAATGGTAGCATCTCATGCCAATATTTTTAGGTCACCACTATCTTTTGCACAATCTTCTTTGTTTTTATTGGCAGCTTCCACTGTAACATTCATCTTAGGTCTGTATGGGGAAGAATTGTGATGTTTGATCTTGAGCTATGTACAGAGTTCAGTAATCATAACATTGTTGAGATTGGTTCCGTTGTCGGTGATGATCCTCTTAGGAATACCGTATCAGCAAACGAGGTTATGCTTGATAAACCGGGTGTTGTACCCCAAAATTTGCCCTCTCATTTTTTACAAGATCTTCTCTTACATGAGTGGTTAGAAATACTTTCCTGAAGAAAAATAACAAATTTTGAAGTTGGTCAAAGTATCCTTCGATGAGGTGTCTTTCGATTGGCATCTTAACAATGTTTTTTGATTGGCATCTGAACAAGGTCTTTGATTGGAATTTTAACGATACTTCGATTGGTCCCAACTGAAGGAAATCAAAGAGAGTAGAACAAAGTTTTCGAGCGGTCAACAATGCCCTTCGATTGGCATTTCAACAAAGCCTTTCGCTTGGCCTTGTCACAAGATCCTTCGATTAGGCATTTCAACAAGGTACTTCGATTGGCGTCTGAGCAAGGCACTTCGATTGGTATCAGAACAAAGTATCATTCGATTGGCATGGATACAAGGCCTTTAGATTGACCTCATGACAAGCCCTTCGATTGGCATGGATACAAGGCCTTTTGATTGGCCTCATGACAAGACTTTCGATTGGCATGGCAAAGAATCCTTCGATTTGGCATCTCAAACAAGACAGCTTCGACGGGAATGTTAACCAAGTACCCTTCGATTGGTATGGCCAAGCCCTTCGATTGACATTCCAAAAGATCCATTTGAAGCATGCCCAAGAGGTTCATTCGAAGAAGCCTTCGGAATGCCCGTTCGAAACATGCATAAGAAGTCCATTTGAAGCATGCATTAGAATTCCATCCGAAGATGCATTCAGAAGACCCATTCGAAGGGTGAATAGGAAGTCCATTCGAAGGAGGAAACTCATAGGCCATTCAAAGAGAAATACTGGAGGGTATTCGAAAGAGTCAAGTGTCCAGGTTCATTCCAAGATTTCCAAAGAGACATGAACGTTTCAAAAAAGGAATGCTTTTAATATGTCTTATTTTTTACTCATGGTCTTAAAAGCATGGTTAATTTTCTGTCTCTTGTCGTTACTGGGACATCACTCTACTATAAATACAAGGAAAGGACACAGTACCAAGGGGGGACGAAAGAGAGAACAAACACATATACTCTTGCACACGAACAAATCACGCTGCCATATCGCTCATAGAAACCCCAGGAGGGTCAAATTGAAACACCTTTTTTTGCAGGCACCTTCACCCGAAACGAAAACCAGATCCTTGTTCCTGAGGCATCCATGAGTTTACACCTGCTTCTAAGCAAGTGTCCCCCACACCCAGGAGTGTCAAATCGAAGCACCTAACAACCTCCGCCCACGCGCAAATTTCAGTTTTAAGCAAGGTAAGTCTTATTGACCTTGCATCTTTCGTTTAGCATAACATGTAAATGGCCTTTTAATCGTTTTCTCCGTTTTTGTATTTTTTTTTCTTGGTTTGTTTGTTCTTCTTATCCAACTAACCTGTACAGGCTCAAACGAAACACAAAAAGGGTATGAACGAAGGACCCGCCACCATGTTACTCTGTTGGTCTATACTTCTTCACCCCAATCGAAGGAAGCAAAGGAAAGGTGAATCGAAGGAGTCTACTTCCTGGGTCGAAAGGCAGCATCCCCTTGGATCGAACCCCTCCTTCTTCACCCCAATCGAAGGAAGCAAAGGAAATGTGAATCAAAGGAGTCTACTGCCTGGGTCAAAAGGCAGCATCCCCTTTGGATCGAAACCCTTCTTCTTCACCCCAATTGAAGGATGCCTCCTTGTGTTCTTGTTTTGCTTTTGTTCTTTTCTTTATGTTTTTTATTGGACTTTTTATCTTTTTAATTAACATTAAATCAAAAAATCACAAAAATTAGGCTTAGATATTTTAATTAAATTATTATTTTCTTAATTAATTGATTAATTAAATTTTAACCATTTTCTTAAATTAAAACAAATTAGAATCTAGGACTTAAGTTAGATTTAATTTTCTTTTCATGATAAAAATAAAATAAAAAAAAGATTTCTTTTCTTTAGGATTTTTTTAGACGTCTTTTCTATTTCCACGCACGTTTATTTAATTCCATATTTTTGCTATTTATTGTATTTGTTCACTAGATGTAATAGATAAAAATTAGGATATTTACTGCTTTATCCGCTTCATCTCTGTATAATGTAAATCCCCTCCCCAAGGCCTTGTAATAGCGTAGGATTTATAATTCCCGCACTTTAAATTCCTGTACATATATTAACTGCTTAGATAACTAGGATTGCATGACAAGATCTGAAAACAAATGGTAGAACACCTAAATGTTTAAAGATAAAATAACTAAAACACAACACACTTGCACATATACACCTCTAAGGTACGCCCACTTTGGTTGCCTTTAAAAAACAGTCATGGGGCAGGAATGCTTTAGCAAAGACCCGTAAAATCAAAAGATCATAGTCCCTCGATGACCCTACAGTTGTCTTTCGGTAAATGATCTAGTCCCTAAAATAGAATTGCTAAAGCATCTCCATAAATTGCCTTCGTGACTATAACATCCCTTCGAATGTCCGTCAATATCCAACGACAAGGCTACCTACTCACTAATAGTAGGATAGCACTGTCTAAAGGAAAAGAGGAAAAGAACACCCTTTTCGAGTACAAAAAGTAAATAGCTGTTAAAAGTTTGCTCAAAAATACTTTTTGCACTTACACATAAATACTACTTTTCAAAAAACAATTTCAAAACATTTTCTTTGTTAACACTCTTGAGGACTGATACAAGAGTTAAAACAAAGCAAATCGCCGTACTAAGGCATTTTCAAAAAAATTTCAAACACAAAGCACCAAAGCATTTTCAAAATGAGCAAACCTCTAAGAGCCCATGGAAAACCACGGATGGAAAAGGTGCTAAAACCTTCCCTTTCCATAATCTACCCCCCCCCCCCCCCCCCCCTTACTCAGAAAATCTCGAAAAGGTCTTTTTCTGTTCTTTTCACCCTTTCCTTAATTTGGATAAAAGAAAAGACGGTGGTGACTCTTGCTTACCGCAAATTTGCGAACAAAAAACGCAAAACCAGTATATAACAGTCAGTTCTGCCACCATAAAACAGAACTGGCGACTCTGCTGGGGATATATAAAAAGTGGGGTTTACCTTAGAGTTAGTTCATTGTTAAATTTCCTTATTGTGTGTTTGCTTGCTTTATATTTAAGGGTTTGCTTGGGTTGTTACTAAAAGATCCTACACCCAGATTTGGGACACCTTATTAGGTAAGTAGCAATAAACCATAGAGGTTGTACGACGTAGACCGATACGGACAAAGTGGTGGCTACGTTAGCGCGATGCTTTGGATTGTACTAATGTTCCTTGAGTAAGTTAAGGATAACATTAGGCTTCCTCATAGTGTCACTAAGCGCTAACTGGCCTTTAGAAACTTTAATTTACTCATCCTAGCCATTAGGAAATAGTGAGATAACTGGCTTTGGTTCCGACCGAAGATTGGTTCATACTCGATACTACACTCATTGAGGCTAGACTTTCAAGATTTTTCGGCCGCAATACTTCGGTGTGGAGCTGAAACAATTTCTGAAGGGAAGGTCAGTGATATTGAGGCTCCTTAGAACCCGATTACTATTAATAGGACAGGTTGAGCCAACTAAAATTCAAGAGGGTACTTGCCTACAAACCCCATGCAAGCCTAAACCTAAAGCTGCTTGTGTGATTTGTTTGCTTTCAACTTGAACTACTTGCAGGGTTTTATTATCTAACAGCATGATTTCCTTGCAGAATTTATTTACAGTCATTATCCAATAACTTGGATTTCTTGAAGGGTTTACTTGCTTACATAACCTTATACTTTTGCTTAACGCATAACATACACATCATAACATCATGCCACAACATTTTCTTAACCATTTCAAGGATCTCAAGGGTTTGTGATGCAGGTTATGATAAATCAGACGTCTAGCAAGGGACAAGGGGATTTAATTTCCTCTAGCCAATGCCGTCAAAAGATCAAAACTCAACAGATTAAGTCAGGGGCAGTGACCCACTTGATATGGTGAGCTTGACTCTTGTAGAAGGACGTTCAACGACATGAAAGTTTAATCAAAGATACAAACTTCAAATGCTGACATCTTCTTGTTTACCTCGCGAGATCCTTGAAAACATTGCATACACATATCATACATGTTATTGCATAAACAGGTTTCAAAGCAGGGTCCTCATCCTGTTCGTTGTTTATTTCAGCAAGTAAAGAAATGGCTCTCGAACAAACAGTCAAAAACCTTCAAGCTCAAAGAGCTCAATTCCCACAAATGTTCCTGACTCTGACCCAGAGGCAGGAAGAGTTGAAAGTACTCCTCGCTGAGGACCTAGCCAAGAAAAGTCCTAAAGACAATAAGGAAGAACAATTCGAACAACTGCAAGTTGAGGTAGAAGCAATGAGAACCCAAATGCTAGGGCAGATGGCTCTTATCCAAGGCCTAGCATGAGGACAAGAAGAGATGAGAGCCATTATCAACAAACTTCCTCAAGACGGATGTAACCGTGTGAAATAAACGATCGAGGCTAGGGGTCAAGTCATTAACCAACCCCTGATGAGACAAAAAGTTAGCAGGCCTTTCCAGACGGCTGTTACGCCAAGGGTTCAACCACAACTTCGCCAACAACCATAGGGTAATCGGCGTAAGCGGGATTCACTCACTAGGAAATATACCAAACTCAGCATACCAACGTTGCAAGTCCTGCAACACATGTTGTAGCTGAATTTGGTCACGTTGAGGGATCCTCCTACGAATCCTAACACTTCCGCTCCTACTTACAATCCTGATGCGATATGTGCATATCACTCTAACAGTCCGGGGCATGACACTTATAGTTGTTGGACGTTGAAGTACAAAATTCAAGACCTGATTGATGAAGGAGCATTGGAATTCACACAAGATGGTCAACTGGAATTTTTCTGTCATTCCTCCGAGGCACACCCTCTGAAGTGACAAGTTCTAACAGGAAGACTTTTCGTTCATTAGAATTTTCAATTTGTAATTTTCTTTTGATTTTTAAACATTTATTCATATTAAACATTGTTACTTTTATCAATGCATTGCACATGTTTGTCTTGAATTAATTAGTTTTCACCATGATTAAACTGCTTTCTTACTTCCTTTTGTGATATCGAACTTTTGATTAAAAGCTCTAAGCCTTTAGATGGAGGATGACGAAAACGATACCACAATCCATACAATGTGCTTATGAATAGACCTTGCTGATGATGTACAGGCGTTGTTTCAAATCCCAAATAGTGGAGTTATAAGGAAGATAATCCCTAATCAACCCCTTTAATCCAAAGAAGTAGGAGTTTTTCTTTTCACACAAATTAAAACCCTTTAATCATAACCTAGGGCAGGGTAGTTTTCTTAGTTAATTCAAAGGCGCATTCAGCCACAAGCTCATCCTTCATACATGACAAAAAGTGTAGCTTCCAAAAGATGGCGATGGTTCCACATAATCATCAAAGTAGGCAATCATTATTCTTCAAAATAAAAGCCCGCTAAGTCAAAACCTATGAAGGAGACTTAAGAAGAAAAAAATTGGGGCATCCCGCTGACTGTAATCACAAAAAGAAACAGTTCAGGCAAAAGACAGGGATTACAAAAAAAAAGAGGTTACTACAAATCCTCGACAAAAAAAAAGATTAGAAAATGTCTGCCTTCTCAAACAAATGTTCAATTTCTGAACCATCACCGGAATATCAAGGACATTCCAAAACTCGACTGGGATTCAAAATGCACAGTTAACTAAGCATAGGACTGAATAACATCACGAAGAACGGGTGGGTACAAATAAATTTTGAGCCTTTATCCTTTGTTTCTTAAACCGTGAACCAGGTCACGCTACAACCCTTAAAAGTCCTAACTGAAGCATATGTTAGTTCGGAAGCATACTGTACAAAAGGTATCCTGACTCCTGTAGGACTTGCTATAAATCCTGAGTTGATATCACTCTCTTGAAAAAAATTATACTAAAAAAATGAATTTTCAAACTTCAAGACAGATATAAGCTTTGCATTATTAAAATACCATTGTTTGCATATGACTATTTGTTCAACAGCAGAGAAATTCACATGACGAATATCTAATGAATAAAAACTTTCTTAATGAAAAGGTCCACCTAAATTGGAAAAACACTTCCAACCAAGGGGCACATAATGATCATTGTCCCTCATATGGGGCAGTCAAGTCAAGATTCAAGGAATCTCTTAAAAATGAAAAATAGCCAGGGGCAGATCTCCATCTGAATCACTTGGGGCATTAGACATGAAGTCCAACAACGAATCACGTACAATCAGGAAAAATCAATGTTCCTCAACGGATATCTTCTCAAGACAAAAAAACGAGAATTCCCAACGGAAACATTCTGAATGGAGCAGATTATCATCTAGAAACGGTTTGGGTACGATCTAGAGACGGATATCATCCTGACACTTACTCCCGTTTCTCATCTAGAAACGGTGCAGGTATGATCCACAGACGGATGTTATCCTGAAACTTACTCTAGATTCTCATCTAGAAACAGTGCAGGTACGATCCAAGACGGATGTCATCCTGATACTTAGTCCAGATTATCTTCTAGCAACAGTTCAGGTACGATCCAAGATGGATGTCATTCTGATACTTAGTCCAGATTATCTTCTAGCAACAGTTCAGGTATGATCCAAGACGAATGTCATCCTGATACTTAGTCCAGATTATCTCATAGCAAAAGTTCAGGTATGATCCAAAGATGAATATCATCCTGATACTTATTCAGATCATCTTCTAGCAACAGTTCAGGTACGATTCAAAACGGATGTCATCCTGATACTTAGTCCAGATTATCTCCCAGCAACAGTTCAGTGCATATACAATCCAAAGACAGATGTCATTCTAACACTCATTCAACACATGTTTCAAGTACAGTTCAGACACGATCCAGAGACGAATGTCATTCTGACACTCATTCAGCACATATTTCAAGTATAGTGCAGATACGATCTAGATATGGATGTCATTATGACACTCATTCAATACATGTTCAAGTACAATCACGACATAGATCCATCTAACACACACAGGGGCAGAAACGTCCTGATGCGAAGTCATCGTTGTATCCTCAGCATACGTCCTAGTGACACCTATGTTCCCCACAGAGCAGAAACAACCAGAGTTCTGCCCTCTTCATCCCCAAGCAAGAATTATCCCCCCCAACAAAATTCGTCCAGTAGAGAACTGAAATGTGTGTTCCCCAGCCCAGTTCAAACAGTTATAAAACCTCCTCCCGGGTAGAGTTTATTTCTCAAATTGCGGAAGCTCATTTCCCAATAGAGTTTATTTCTCTACATCGGCATAATCTTCCAACAAGCATCTCTCTCTACAGAGTTATCCTCAAGCAGAGTCAATTCCCAGTAGGTTATCCTTAAACAAAAAGAGGAAATCCCCGGCGAATCATCTCCATTCATCATCCCCAGCAGAAAAGAAGGATTCAGCTTCCCAATACTCTCCATCAGAAGTCCGGGATTTATTTTCCTAGACTGGGAAACATCTCAATAGCATCCCATAGTCATACATCATGGCATGCGCATACATATTGCATACAGTACAATCTCATTTATTTTGAGAACATCATCAAGATGCATTTCCTACATCATGACATTGCATACGACTAACTCTTTACCTTTCAGGGAAAAGATCAAATCAACAAACACCGTTGACTACTTATGTGACCTGGTAGTCCTCTCAAAAACTACGTCTAATGAAGGGGTATTTTAGTAGTTTCCTCAGAAAGATGCCCTTACAAAACCTACTTTGATTCAGTCAGATCGACTCTAAGATCTCCCTGATTCTTATTCCAGTTGATGAAATTCCAAGTATTTTGTCTGGTTCAGTTAAATCGATCCTAAGATTTTTTTGATTCTTATCTGGTCAAAGTTAATCCAAGACCTTCTCTGGTTCAGTCAGATCGACACTAAGATCTCTCTGATTCTTATTCCAGTTGAAGATATTCCAAGACTTTCGTCTGGTTCAGCTAAATAGATCCTAAGATTTTTATAATTCTTATCCAATCAAAGTTAATCCAAGACCTTCGCTGCTTCAGTCAGATCGACACTAAGATCTCCCTGATTCTTATTCTAGTTGAAGATATTCCAAGACTTTACTGGTTCAGTTAAGTCGATCCTAAGGTTTTTCTGATTCTTATCCAGTCAAAGTTAATTCAATACCTCTACTGGTTCAGTTCAAGTCGACCATTGATTTGTTACTCATTATTTTTCGGTAGACCTTTACTGGTTCAGTTAAATTGATCCTAAGATTTTTCTAATTCTTATCCAATCAAAGTTAATCCAAGACCTTTTCTGGTTCAGTCAGATCGACTCTAAGATCTCCATGATTCTTATTCCAGATGAAGAAATTCCAAGACTTTTGTCTGGTTCAGGTAAATCGATCCTAAGATTTTTCTAATTCTTATTCGGTCAAAGTTAATCCAAGGCATTCTCTGGTTCAGTCAGATCGACACTAAGATCTCCCTGATTCTTATTCCAGTTGAAGACATTCCAAGACTGTCGTCTGGTTCATTTCAATTGATCCTAATATTTTTCTGATTCTTATCCAGTCAAAGTTAATCCAAGACCTTCTCTGGTTCAGTCAGATCGACACTAAGATCTCTCTGATTCTTATTCTAGTTGAAGATATTACAATACTTTCGTCTGATTCAACTAAATTGATCCTAAGATTTTTCCGATTCTTATCCAGTCAAAGTTAATTCAAGACCTTCTCTGGTTCAGTCAGATCGACACTAAGATCTCTCTGATTCAAAATCAATTGAGGATATTCCAAGATTTTCGTCTGGTTCAGCTAAATCAATCCTAAGATTTTTTTATTCTTATATAGTCAAAGTTAATCAAATACCTTCGTTGGTTCAGTCAGATCGACGTTAAAATCTCCCTGATTCTTATTCCAGTTGAAGATATTCCAAGACTTTATTGGTTAAGTTAAATCGATCCCAAGGTTTTTCTGATTCTTATCTAGTCAAAGATAATTCAAGATCTCTGCTGGTTTAGTTCAAGTCGACCATTGATTTATTACTGATTCTTTTCCGGTAGACCTTTAATGGTTTAGTTAAATCGATCCTAAGATTTTTATGATTCTTATCAAGTCAAAGTTAATCCAAGACCTTCTCTTGTTCAGTCAGATCGACACTAAGATATCTATGATTCTTATTCCAGTTGAAGATATTCCAAGACTTTCGTTTGGTTCAGCTAAATCGATCCTAAGATTTTTTTTATTCTTATCCAGTCAAAGTTAATCCAAGACCTTCTCTGGTTTAGTCAGATCGACACTAAGATCTCTCTGATTCTTATTCCAGGTTAAGATATTCCAAGACTTTCGTCTGGTTCAGCTAAATCAATCCTAAGATTTTTCTGATTCTTATCCAGTCAAAGTTAATCCAAGACCTTCGTTGGTTCAGTCAGATCGACTCTAAGATCTCCCTGATTCTTATTCAAGTTGAAGATATTCAAATACTTTACTGGTTCAATTAAATCGATCCTAAGGTTTTTCTTATTCTTATCCATTCAAAGTTAATTCAAGACCACTGCTGGTTCAGTTCAAGTCGACCATTGATTTGTTACTGATTCTTTTCTGGTAGACCTTTACTGGGTTCAGTTAAATTGATCCTAAAATTTTTCTGATTCGTATCCAGTCAAAGTTAATTCAAGACCTCCATTGGTTCAGTTTGATTCAACCATGGATTTGTTGCTGATTTCTTAACAGTTTAATCTGATCTCCCCAGTAAGTCGCTGTGAAGCCTGGAGCACGAACAAATAAGAATCAGCCTTATCATCCTCAACAAGTCACTGCAAAGCCTGGATCCTGACCAGATAGCAGTCCACTTCCGTCTCTTCAATCAAGTGATGACTCCCCAGTAGAGTAACGGACAACTGGAGCTCCTAAAACTCTATGTTCCAAGATAGAGACCAACATTCCGCAGCAGAGTCTTCCTCAAAAACATGAATAGGGATTCCCACAAAGGAATATCTCATGAAATCAACAGTCTTCTGGATGGCATCTTTAAGCACATCTCCGAAGACTCTCTGTCATGTTTTGTGGATGGCATCTTTAACCCTATCTCCGATAGTCGCATGTCACCTTTTCCAAATGGAATTTGTAATCCCATTCCCAATATTATTCACCAACAGTATCACTTCAGACGAGTGCAAATTTTTGGGAACTCTAGTTTTCAATCATCTTCCACCTTCAGATCACGAAAGGCAGACAAGCCAATCTACATCTTCAAGTTTAAGAAGATTGAACAGGGGCAACTGTTGTACCCCAAAATTTTCCCTCTCATTTTTTACAAGATCCTCTCTTACATGGGTGGTTACAAACACTTGCCTGAAGAAAAATAACAAATTTTGAAGTTGTTCAAAGTGTCCTTCGATAAGGTGTCTTTCATTTGGCATCTTAATAATGTCTTTTGATTGGCATCTGAACAAGGTCTTCGATTGGCATTTAAATGTTACTTCAATTGGTACCAACTTAAGGAAATAGAAGAGAGGAGAACAAAGTTTTCGAGTGGTGAACAATGCCCTTCAATTGGAATTTCAACAAAGCCTTTCGCTTGGCCTTGTCACAAGATCATTCAATTAGGCATTTCAACAAGGTACTTCATTTTGCGGTTGAGTAAGGCACTTCGATTGGTATCAGAACAAAGTATCATTCGATTGGCATGGATACAAGGCCTTTCGATTGGCCTCATGATAAGCCCTTCGATTGGCATGGATACAAGGCCTTTCAGTTGGCATGGCAAAGAATCCTTCGATTTAGCATCTCAAACAAGACAGCTTCGACATGCATGTTAATCAAGTACCCCTCGACTGGTATGGCCAAGCCTTTCGATTGGCATTCCAAAAGGTCCATTCGAAGGAGCTTTCAGAAGGCCCATTCGAAGCATGCATATGAGGTTCATTTGAAGAAGCCTTCAGAAGACCCGTTCGAAGCATGCATAAGAAGTCCATTAGAAACATGCATAAGAAGTCCATTCGAAGATGCATTCAGAAGACCCAATCGAAGGGTGCATAGGAAGTCCATTCAAAGGAGGAAACTCATAGGACATTCAAAGAGAAATGCTGGAGGGTATTCGAAAGAGTCAAGTGTCCAGGTTCATTCCAAGATTTCCAACGAGACATGAACGTTTCAAAAAAGGAATGCTTTTAATATGTCTGATTTTTGTCTCATGGTCTTAAAAGCATGGTTAATTTTCTGCCTCTTGCCGTTACTGTACCATCACTCTACTATAAATACAAGGCAAGGACACAATACCAAGGGGGGACGAAAGAGAGAACAGACACATATACTCTTGCACACGAACAAATTACATTTCCATATCGCTCATAGAAACCCCAAGAGGGTCAAATCGAAACACCTTTTTTTTGCAGGCACCTTCAGCCCAAACGAAAACCAGATCCTTGTTCCAGAGACATCCAGGAGTCCACACCAGGTTCTAAGATAGTTTCCCCCACACCCAGGAGTGTCAAATCAAAGCACCTAACAACCTCAGTCCACGCGCAAATTTCACTTTCAAGCAAGGTAAGTCTTCTTGACCTTGCATCTTTCGTTTAGCATAACATGTAAATGGCCTTTTATTTATTTCCTTTGTTTCTGTATTTTTTCTTGGTTTGTTTGTTCTTCTTGTCCAACTAATATGTACAGGCTCAAACGAAACACAAAAAGGGTATGAACGAAGGACCTTCCCCCATGATACTCTGTTGGTATATACTTCTTCACCCCAATCGAAGGAAGAAAAGGAAAGGTGAATCGAAGGAGTCTACTGCCTGGGTCGAAAGGTAGCATCACCTTGGATCAAAACCCTCCTTCTTCACACCAATCAAAGGAAGCAAAGGAAAGGTGAATCGAAGGAGTCTACTGACTGGGTCGAAAGGTAGCATCCCCTTGGATCGAAACCCTTCTTCTTCACCCCTATTGAAGGATGCCTCCTTGTGTTCTTGTTTTTCTTTTGTTCTTTTCTTTATGTTTTTTATTGGACTTTTTAACTTTTTAATAACATTAAATCAAAAAATCACAAAAATTAGTGTGATACGGTGGCACAACGGACTGTTATACTGGTTTGCATTTTGTATTCACAAATGTCGCGGTAAGCAAGAGTCGCCACCGACTTTTATTTCATCCAACTAAGGAAAAGGAAAAAGAACAGAAAAAACCTTTTTTGAGAATGTTTCTGAGTACGGGGGGTAGATTATAGAAAGGGAAGGTGTTAACACCCTTTCTATCCATGGTTTTCCATGGGCTCTTAGGTACTTGCTCATTTTGAAAATTGCTTGTGTGTGCTTGTTTTGAAAAAAAGTTTTACTTCGTGATAACCCTTGTATCAGTCCTCAAGAGTGTGACGAAGTTGTTTTGAAAATTATTTTGAAAAGTGTTTGTGTGAAAATTTTTATTTGAGCAAGTACCTAGAAACTAATCTACCTACTCGAAAAAAGTCTGTTCGTTTTCCTTTAGACAGTGCTATCCTATTATTAAGGAATAGGTAGCACCGTCGTTGGAATTTTAAGGGATGTTTGAAGGGACAAATACAATCACAAAAGCAATGTTAGGAAATTTTAGTAATCGTCCTAACGCCTTAAAGATCTTTTTCCGAGGCAACATCCGATTGGGTCATTTTAGATCTTTTGAGACTAGAGGACAACCACTAACATTCCCTATACTTGATGACCGTTTACCGAAGGCAACCGGAGTGGAGTAAACCCTAGGAGTGAACATGTGCAAGTGTATTTTTTTCAATTAATTATCTTTGCACAATTAGGGTTTTCTACTATTTTAATTTCAGTTCGTCTTTCCATACAATCCTATACATACATCTAAGCAGTTTATAGTTTTGCAGAAATTAAAATGCGAGAAGTTAGAATCCTAATTATTACATGGATTTGGGAAGATACATAATTATTTTGACTGAAAAATAAAATACGGAATTAAAACTCTATTTAAATCTATTACAAACTCGGAGCAATTACAAATAATCATAAAAGGGAAATTAAAAGCGCGCGACAAATTAAATGCGAGAAATAATTAGACGACCTAAAAATCTAATTTGAGAAAATATTTATGTTGTTTTTGAGGAAAAATTAGGTTAAGTACAAAGTTAAATCCTAATTCTAATTAATTTGAATAATAATAAAAGACATTAAATTGCCCTAATTGAATTAAACTAATTAACTAATAAAATATTTTTATAAAAAAAGATTTTTGATGTTTTTATGATTTTTTAATTAAATAAAAAATATGATTTTTTTGAATTATTTAAAAAAAGACAAAATTAATAAATAAAAAGAAAAAGAATTAAAATAAAAAAACTAAGCAATTGGGTATGCGCATAAGCAACCTAGGGGGGTGCACTTTTGATTTTTGTTAGGCCCAATGCACACTGAGCCCAATTTTGTGCCAAATCCTGTGTTGGCACACTCGGAAGGTGCACCGTGGTCTCTCCTTAGATTGAACATTAGATTTGCATTGGCAACGATCCAGTGGCTGGATCAATGAGGCGTATGATGGACATCATGCTTTGGAACGCATGGGATCTGCAATTACATGTTGAGAAAATAAAGAAAATGCTGGGACCTGGGATCGAACCCAGGTCCTTCCACTCACTCCACGCTTGCTATGGCCATCTTTGCTACGCTGCTTAGTTGTTATAACAATAACATTAAATGATAATATGTAAGACAAAGTGGATGGGCTAAAAAATGCGCGCTTATTCAAATTGGCCACTGGGATGGTGACAAATCATCATCTTCTTCTCTGTCCGTCGTCTTAGGTATTAGATCTATACCTACGGACAAAGCTCCAAAGCCATAAACCTGCAATCCTCCAAAATCCATACAACGCATGATAAATTAATTCTAAAGACATCAATCAACTAGTCTTAATCTCACGAGTATCATGGCATCATTTTCTTGGCCTAATTTTATCTGTACAGAGAAGCCCTAAAACGGCTTCTTAAACCCTAGCCATGACAATTATCCAGATATGCATCAAAATGCAAAATTAAGTAAACCAAAACATTCCAAATGATGATACAAATACAATGCTATGCTTAAAAGTAGTTAATCATGCGTAAATTGTAAAATCAAAGTTAAGCTTATGTGTGCAAATCGTGAGTTTATCAGGTGCGATTCTGGGCTTAAGAGGGCTTACAAGGGATCATGCTAGCTTCAGGAGACGTCCAGGAAACGATTATAAGCCTTGTAATGTCTTGAATCACCCTCTATGTGAGAAAACGATCCACCACTTTTTGCCAAAAAAATCAAGTTTCTTTCTCTATTTTGACGACTACAAACCTTGTTTTCTTGCCTTGTTATTGTTCATTATATGTAGTATGATGAATTAGGGTAACAAAAACATCCTGAATCCTTTGGAATTATGGAGATTGAATGTGATTTTCTTGCCATATGATATCTTCCCATAACCAGCCAAATCATACTATTTTTGCCTCAAATTGCCTTGATTCGTTTTGATCTGATTAGGACATCATAATTAGATTTGATTTCCATAAAAATTAGATCATTAAAACAATCTTTGATACTTTTTGTTATTTATTTGATTTAATGTGATTTTTAATAAATCAAAATCAAAATAAAATAAATAAATAGAGCAAGTAAGATATGGCTGCTGATTTGGGTCGTGGACCATGTCCTTAACAAGATATGAACCTAAAATGCTAGGCCCTTTTGGCAAAAAATACATTTTTGAGCACATTTGACTTTTGGCAATTTTCCAAAAATGGCCAACTTTGACAATGCATAACTCTTCCAATTTTAACCCTAGAGAGGTGTTCTTGGACTTTTTAGAAAGCTTAGGATGTCCCCTAAAAACCCTTTTGGTATAATTTTAATTGAGTCTTCCATGTTCATGTAAGAAGCTTTGACCCAAAATGTGTTTTTGTTGACTTTTCAAAAGGACCTATAATGTAGAAATTCATATCTTTTTAAGAGTGCATTTCTTGAACTTGAGGGCTGAATATGAGTTGTAGGGAATTGTATTCTCTTAAAAATGAGCCTTTGATGAGAAATTTCTGATAAAGTATGAGAAAGTTATGCCTGGTCAAAGTTTGGTTGACTTTTCCAATAGGAACCCTAATTTAGCAACTTTTGAGTTTTGATGAATTAGGAGCATTCCTTGAGGAATCATGATAAACCCTTGATAAAATGATGGATATCACTTCAAAATGTTGATGTTGACCAAAAATCTTGAAGTTTGACTGCATGAGGACCACAATTGACTTTTGACCTAGTATAGTTGATTTTTAGGCATTTGAGCAATTGACTGAGCAACTTCTTGTGCAAGGCATGATACTTGACATGGATGATCTTGAAAACATATTAGGGAAATGGAAATCATTTGGGACCCTTGGAACTCAAACATCTTGATAATAATGGAAACCCTAGTTTGAGGCTCATTGTCTTAGGAGGAGGATTTGTCTGGTCAATCCTTAGGCATCCTTGGGCAAATTGAGGACCTCAATGAGCATGTGTTGAGTAAAATGAGAGGGAAAATTTTAGGGTACAACAGCTGCCCCTGTTCAATCTTCTTAAACCTGAGGATGTAGATTGGTTGGTCTGCCTTTCGTGATCTAAATGTGGAAGATGATTGAACACTAGAGTGCCCATAAATTTGCACTCGCATGAAGTAATACTGATTGGTGATATCGGGAATGGGATTACAGATGCCATTTGGAAGTTGACAGAGAATCGTTGGAGATGAGCTTAAAGATGCCATCCAAAAAAGATATCAATCGCATAAGAGATTCCTTTGCGAGAAACTTTGTACATGCTGTTGAGGAGAACTTCGTCGAGGAATGTTGATTTATGTCTTGGGAAATAGAGTATAGAAGCTTAGATTGTCCATTACTCTATTGGGGAATTAACTCCTGATTGAGGAAGTGGAAGTGAACAACATATCTGGTCAGGGTCCAGTGTTGCACAGTGACTTACTGGGGAAGGGTGAACTCGACCATAATTTGTCGAGTCTAGGTCTTACAGTGCTGTAAACTGTTGCCTGGAGATAAGGGAGAAGGAGCCTGGGTAGTAGGGTTGCTTCGAGGTGACAGTCTGAATAGTAGGGCTGTGAGAAGGAACCTGGATAGTAGGGTTACTTCAGGATGAGAGCCTGGATGGTAGGGCTATAAGAAGGAACCTGGATAGTAGGGTTACTTCAGGATGAGATCCTGGATAGTAGGGTTACTTCGGGATGAGAGCCTGGATAGTAGGGCTGTGAGAAGGAACCTGGATAGTAGGGTTGAAACAATGCGGCCGGAACCTGTCATCTAAATGTTAATGAAACATCAATGAAGTCGCCACCGAACGTCTTTTATCCCGCCGAAAGGGAAAGGTAAACATCGAGAAAACCTAAAATGGGAGAAATCACGGTCTTTCGACCGAGAGATTGGGTAAGGGAGTCTTTTACGCAAGGGGAAGGTATTAGCACCCCACACGCCCGTATTACTCTACGGTATCCACTCTTGTTGTCTAATCTAATGGGTGTGGTCAAATCCTATGTCTATGGCTTACAAATGAAAAGGGAATGCATGTGAAAGGAAAAAAGAAAATGATGTAGGTAAAATAATAATTATGCTCCGTTGGGCCCTAACCCAATGCCCACGTATCCCTTTTAAGGAATCAGAGCAACCGTAGTTCGGCTTACATGTTTTGGTTGGTTTTTGTTTTTTAGTTAAGACAACAAAAAACAGTTAAGATGGAAAAACATCACATAAAACAACAAACAAATGAGGTGGTAAAATATCGGCTAAATAATAACAAAGTAACATGTCAAAGATGGCGAAACATCAAATGATAAAACATCACACCTAACAATGACATTGAGAGTCAAATCAGGATACCAAACATGTGCGATAACGAAACATCGGCTTCAAACAAACGTGCAATGGCGAAACATCGGCTGAAAGGTAACAAAGATATCATGGTAAAGATGACGTAACATCAATAAATTGGATGACAAAACATCACACCTAACAATGATATTGAGAATCAAAGTAGGATAATCAAACATGTGTGATGGAAAAACACCGGCTTCAAACAAATGTGCGATGGCAGAACATCAGGTAAAAGGTAACAAGGATATCATGGCAAAGATGACGTAACTTCAATAAATTGGATGACAAAACATCACACCTAATAATGATATTGAGAATCAAAGTAGGATAATCAAACATGTGCGATGGAAAACACCGGCTTCAAACAAATGTGTGATGGCGAAACATCGGTATACCAGGTTTAAAAGAAAATCCAGGAGGTACACAGACAAAGTAAGATTGGTTCGTATATTTTACTTTGAAGAAGGGTTTGAGTTTATTAGAGGTGTTTTACGATTTTCCAAGAAAACAATTTTTGTTTTAAGATGAAAAATGCAAAGGAAATAAAAACAACTAAGGGAAACTAACCTAGTATTATCCCTAGTGTTGTACCCCAAAATTTTCCCTCTCATTTCATCAACATTTTTCATCACAAGACTCTTGGAACACAAGATCAAGCTAGGGTTTGCTCTGCTCAAGACACCTCCTTCCACTGTTGACCTAAATTAGGGTTTGAGTTTGCACAGTGATTTTTTGACCTAAAATGCCCAAATTGACTTTCATACTTCATGTTGGACTCATAAGTTTGTCCATACCAAGTTTCAAGCCTTGATCCAACTTTTGGCCCAGTCAATGAGACAGTTGACCTAGAAATCAGCTATATTGGGGAAAAAGTCAACTGTGGCCAATTGACAGTCAAAACTCATGAATTTTTACCCACATCAACATTATGAACTCATATGAACCATTTGATCAAGTTTGGATCACAATTCCACAAGAAATTTGATCAGATCATCAAAAGGGAAAAATGGTCATTTTTAGGGTTTTGACTGTACAAAGGCATTTTTTTTACTGTTTGACCTAACCAATAGCAAATAAAGTTCAAGCATGGATTCAAGGACTTAATGGCACAATCTTGACCTAATCACAAGGTTCAAAAGATCTCAAATGCATTGGATTGACAGATGAATTTTTCAGTCAACTGATCAAAAATCAACTGTACACTGAAAAGTCAAACTTTGACTTTTTGGTCAAAATCAAGTGCCAAGGGTCATTTTTCATCAATACATGTCAAATTATGAAAATTGTTCATCAAGAAACCCAAAAATACAAATTAGGGTTTAAAATGGAAAAATTTCATAACTTAGGAATTTTCTAAGTTATAAAATTTTCTTATTTTTTCCTACCTTTGTCACATTTTTTCACCAAGATGCAGATGGATTCAAACAAAACTTGCAACATGAAAGTTGTATTCCATCACAAAGTCTACAACTTTGATTCACAAATTTTTCTGAAAAGAAGTTTGTATCTCAAGTTATGATTTTTGGAACAGGGGTACCTAAAACTTTTAACTTAGAAAAATTTTGCCCTAGTTTAGGCAGGATTTTGACCCATCTTCATGGCCATTTTTCACATAGTTCCACTTGTAGTTTCAAGTTTAATTTCAAAGATGGATTATAGTACATGTTGCAAGCTTTCCAAATTGTCCAAGAACTCCTCAAACACCTTTGTGGTTAGGGAGAATCGAATGCTTGAAGTTGGCAAAAACTCACTTTGATCCATGGCCAATGCATGTTCATACCACTTGCCAAATCTGATCTAGATAGCTTGGTTCACAATTACAGGCCTCTAAACCAGTTTATACTCCATAATTTAATGCATATCCATTGAGCCAAGGCAGTGTCTTGATCATTAGGGTATTGTACACTAGATTAAGCCTTAAATGGAAAAAGTAACAATGCCATTTTTGCTTGAACTTTGCTTTATGTCAAAACAACATCCTAGAGCATTGAACCAGATCTCATGCTGCAAACAAAATCCACTAATTAGAGGGGCCAAGAGGGTTGTGTACAGGGTGATAGGATGGCCTGTACAAGTCTATAACCTAACTTCCACCCTTTTGCTTCAAGAGGAAGAAAACTTGCAAAAACAGAAGCAATCTCTCACATCTGATAAAATCAACCAAGACAAAGTTTTCAAACAAGTTTCATACACCCTAGCAAGCCAGAAACATGAGCCCTTGCCCTCTAAAAACTCCTTGTGCATCAAATCACCATTTTCTTGCAAAACAGGGCTAGTTCTGCATTTTGCAAGCCATCATCAAATTCCATCGTGCATTTTGCCCAAAGATACTTCAAACACCTTCCAACCAACACACCTGAACTATTCCATACCTCCATTGCTAGCTGTAACACCATTAACACACATTGCCATTTTTGTTTCAAAGCTTTGCAGGTTGAGTTCTGTAGCACGACTCGGGCTACTTCAAAACAAGCCAAGCATTGGGAAAGCTTCAATGGACCTCAGGCAAGCTCAAAAGAACCTCAAGCACCCTTGGAAGTTGCTGCATTGTCCAGCTCGAAGTCAACTGAAACAAGTATTTCATGAACTTCAATCTCTCTATTTAGGAATAGTTAGACTTAGGTTTGTGAATGAAAGATGTTGTATTCATAGCCCTGAAACCATACATGTGCTTAGTTTTCATTTATATTAATCGTGCTAGGAGAATTTTGTTCATGAACTTTCTGAAAAAACTAGGTTAAGAATTAGGGCCATAGAAATTCTCTCTGGTCTTTGAGAGTTAGCTTAAGTTTTTTATATGGTTAGATTCATTGTTTGATGCTCTACAAGTTTCATGTTATGAGTTTTGTCAAAAAAGCAAGGAATTAGGAGATAGCATTTGATGTACAGAACGCGCATTTTTGTTTGAACTGAGGAAGAAGATGAAGTTTCTTGGGCTGGGACTGTTTGCTTTTGCTTCTCACACATACATTTTCAGTTCACACCCCCTTGGCCATTGCTTTGTATTTTCATTATTTTTGCATTTTTATTTTTTCTCTGACTTTAATATTTTATTTGCAAACATAAAAAATATCCCAAAAATATTTTCATATTTTTTTTCATTTATTAGACATTTTATTCTAATTTTTCCTAATGTAAACATATTAAATATCTTATTCTCTTTTGTTAAAACTTAAAAATAATACAAATAATACTTAAATAATTTATTTTATTTTTATACATATTTGAAAATATTTTCTTGAAATATATACTTTTTTTGTAAATAATTTATTTTATTTTTTTATACACACTTAATATATTTAACATATTTAATACATATATGTACATATTTTATTAATTAATTAGGACAAAAAACACAAAAATAATACATATTTAATTTTATTAATATTTTATACTAAAAATACCATTTTTTAATATACTTATATTTTTGTGTGCAAATTGATACATTATTGTATATAAATAATAAATAATACCATTTATTTAAGAAATTAGGGTTTTTGCCCAAAATAAATAAATAATTGAAATTGACTTTTTTTATTTATTTACATTTCACATTAAAAATACTTTTTACATACATAAAAACTTTTTTTGCATAATACATTTTATTTAACATTTATTTATTGTATTTTATTTAAATATTGTATATTTAATATTATGCCTTACCCATTCAATATGGTTGTAATAATTTAGGATTAAATTTCTTGCAAAATAATCTCCAATTCAAATTTGTACCCCCCCTCACTATATCATGTTGTAATAGTGTAGAATTTAAATTCTCGCACCTTTAAGCTTTCAATTATGCCATGATTAGACCTAGGGTTTGTATGCAAAATAAAATCAACAATTAGTTTGACCTAATCCAAGATGACAATGCATGAAAACCAATACAATACACACTTGCACCCCTAGGGTTACAATCCACTTGTTGCCTTCAAAAATGGGCCATGGTATGCATGTCAAGTACTTTGGCAAAACAAAAACAAAACAAAAGATCATAGTCCCTCGATGAAGCTATCTGAGTTGCCTAAACAAAATGATCAAGTCCCTCAAGAAAATTGCCAAAAATACTTGACACCATTGTTATCATGGTCTATACGATGACCCGCGCCTGTCCCGTTTAACATTCTAACACAAGGTTGTTCACCAAATACAATGGTGAAACAACACTGTTAAAAGGGTTAAAAACATAAGAAAGATCTTTGAGTAAAATAGGGTAGACAACTCTTAGTTACTTGATCAAAACTTGAAAAAACACCCTTGCTATCTTCAAAACACACTTCACAACACAATTTCAAAACCCTACTTTCAAACATTGAAAACTTTTCAAAAGACAAAAACACCTTTGTATACATTCAAACAAGAATCATTACAAAGGTTGCCACAACGATGGCCTCTTTTCAAAACATCTTTCAAAATCACACACAAAGCACCATTTCAAACAACTGAAGAGCACCATTTCAAACAATTGAAAAACAAAGCAAGTGATCTAGGAAAGTAACTAAGAGCCCATGGATAACTATGGATAGAAAGGGTGCTAATTCCTTCCCTTTCTATAATCTACTCCCCGAACTCAAGAAAATATCTCAAAGGTCTTTCCTATTCTTTTTGACCTTTCCTTAGGATAAAATAAAAAGTCGGTGGCGACTCTTGTTAAACCGAAACATTTGCGAACACAAATGCAAAATCCCAAGTCAGTTCTCCCACCGGATCACAAAACCGGAGACTCTGCTGGGGAAAACTTTAAAAATGGAGTAACCTTAGGGCCTAGATCACCCTTTGCATGATTATATTGTTTGCTTTGATTGCTTTACATTTGGTTCTCTTGTTTTAGCTTGAAATCCTCCACCCAGATTTGGGAAACATTCATAGGTAAATAACAATACATTGTGGAAACTGTGCGGGGTATACCGACATGGTTGAAGCAATAGCTATATTAGTGCGACATATTTGTGAGTACCGGTAGCCTTTGAGTCAATCAAAGAAAATACGGGGCCGCTGAGTGATGTCATAAAGCACTAATGAACTCTTAGAACCTTACTTGACCATCTTGGCCTTTTATTAGGGGTAGTGAGATGACCGGCTTTGGTGCAGTCCGAAGTTGGTAGATACTCGATACTACACTCATTGAGGGTTGTTTTCTTGGAATATTTTGGTCGCTAGTTAAGTGTCTAAACCAAAACAATGAACATAGAAAACAATCCAGTAATATTGAGCTCCTTAGAACCCAGTTACTATTTATAGGACAGGTTTTGAGCCAACTAAACTCAAGAGGGTACTTACCTATGAAACCTCATGCAAGCCTGAAACTAGGGTTTTGTGTGACTTGCTTGTACATGTGTTTGTGCATACATCATGAACATCATAAAGCATCATATGCATCCACTAACCATTTAAAGGGTTTGGATCTTCATCTTTGTTCTTGTTTTGTAGGTCATGGAATCTCTTCGCAGGAAAACAATTCAAGTCAACCTTGTGAGAATCCCTCCTCAACTCAAGGAGCTTACATCTAGGATCCCAGAGAATTCTCTCTTCAGTGAAAGACATGGTAGACTCCTCAACTTGGTCAACACCAACATTGAAGAAGATTTGGTGAAAGTTCTCTTCCAGTTCTTTGACCCCCTACACCACTGTTTTACATTCCCTGATTACCAATTGGTGCCTACTTTGGAGGAATTTTCTCAACTCTTGAGAATTCCTATTCTTAATCAACTACCCTACAACGGTACGAAAAAAGAACCAAAGCCTGAAGATGTTGCTCAAGCATTACATTTGCAACCATCTGACATCAAGGGGCATTGGGAAACCAGAAGCGGTGTCAAGTGTTTCTTGGCAAAGTTTCTATTTGAGAAGGCACAAGACCGCTGGAATTATCTTGATCTATAAACCTTTGAAGAGATTGTGGCACTCCTTATCTATGGGTTGGTCTTGTTCCCAAACCCTGACCAACTTATAGATGTGAATGCTGTCAATATATTCATATCCAGGAATCCTATACCCACATTGCTTGGGGACATCCTACACTCATTTTACACATGAACAATGAGGAAAGAGGTGTTCTCATGTGTTGTACTCCTCTTCTAGCAAGGTGGTTTATTTCTCACCTTCCACAATCAGTTTTGAAGAATGAGCAGGGTTTAAGGTGGTCACAACGATTGATGACCCTCACACATTCTGATGTACATTGGTGTTCTCGGTCCAGAGAAAATGTCATCATCATTGATCGTTGTGGGAATTCCCTAATGTCCCACTACTTGGCATTAGGGGAGGTTTTACCTACAACCCCTGTTTAGCTTTGAGACAATTTGGATATGCTCGGAGTGATGGCCCTCATGACATGTTGATTCCTGACCTAGTTTTTGACTTCAACAACGATGCACAAGGACTTCGACAAAGGTTCATCAGAGCTTGGAGGATTCCCAACAAGGTGGATAGTAAGACACTGGGGCACAAAAATTCTATCCCCCTTGAGCCTTATCTCAAGTGGGTATGAACCCGCTCCCAGAATCTTATGATGCCATACCCTCACATTCTCCCCTTGATCAAAGAGCCTGTTACAGAAGGAGAGGTTCCATACACCATCCTACATCCTGACATTCCAACATCATGGGAAGAAATGCAAAAGAGTTGGATCCAACTCAAAGAAGAACGAAATACTTTTGAAGCCAGCTTCTATGCCAGTGAGAAGAAGGTTTTGGAGCTTACCCGCCGACTTTATGAGGAGGAAACTCTCAACACTTACATCACACCAAAGAGGATGCGCATTGTCTTTTTACATTAAGAATTTTGTAATATTTTGCCCATGCGACACTTATGTACTAACAATTTCTTCTTAATATGACGTGTGTTCCTTTTTTGTTTGCAACAAATTTGAATTTATGAATCCTTGAATGCATTACATGAATAACATACCATTCATCATATGCATAAACATGTCTTCACACCAGTTTTCCTTATCGTTCTGCTGTTTATTTTAGCAAGATGGATTTGGAGCAGACGGTAAAGGATCTGCAGGCACAAAATTCACAGTTCCAGCAACTCCTCATGACCTTGGCAAAGGGTCAATAGGACCTCAAAGCTTTGTTGGAGAAGAATAAAGAGAAAAAGAAAAAGAGACCTGGAGTAGTCACTTTTGGAAGAAGGTTTGAGAGCAATGCTAGGAAGGTTCTTGAGTTCCCATCAACGTCTGACGAAGGGGCCGGTAAAGGGAAAGGGACTGCTGTACCTTCTGAATCTGAGGTTAAAGAGGAGGAAGAGGAAGAAGACGAAGACTACTCCGAACAACAATATCCTCCAGCGGACGATAAATATCAGAATCTTGAGGATAGACTGGCAGCAATGGAGTTGCAGAGGGTGCCCGATTTGGATTTTGAAGAACTAGGGCTAGTAGCTGGGATTGTTATCCCTCCCAAGTTCAAGGTGCCAACATTTGCCAAGTATGACGGTCTGTCATGCCCAAAGATGCACCTGAGATCGTATGTCAGAAAGATCCAACCCCACTCATCTGATAAAGACCTTTGGGTGCACTTTTTTCAAGACAGTTTGTCTGGCACACAGTTGGACTGGTTTTATCAGCTCGAGAGATCAGAGGTTCACAATTGGGAAGACTTAGCAGCTGCTTTTTATCGTCAATATCAATACAATGCTGATTTGGCGCCCACTCGTACCCAGTTACAAAGTATGGGGATGGCTTCCAATGAAGGGTTTAAAGAGTACGCACAAAAGTGGCGTGATGTGTCTGGAAGGGTGCAGCCGCCGTTGTCAGATAGGGAGTTAGTTGACATGTTTCTGGGGACCCTGTCTGGCTCCTTCTTCAACCATCTAATTGGGAGTTCTTCCGCGGGATTTACTGAACTAATTTTGACCGGCGAAAGGGTTGAGGCCGGTATTAAAAGTGGAAAGATCCAAAAGGATGCTTCCGCATCCACATCTGCTAAGAAACCCTTCCCAACTAAGAAGGAAGCATCTGTTGTGTATTCTCAGAAGGGTCAGGGAAGAACCGAGCGCCGGCCGACTGTAGGGGCTGTGATGATTCAAAACTCTTCAAATGATCAACCTTGCGGCAATCAGTCGAGACCTAATCAACAACGGGTGGAAAGGCTACAACGGCAGTTCACCCGAATCAACATGACGCCCGCTCAGGTACTCCCTCATTTGTTGAAGCTGAATCTTACCAGTTTGAAGGAAGCTCCAAAGAACCCTAACACCTCCTCTCCATACTACCATTCCAATGCCAAAGGTGCTTACCATTCTGATAGTGTTGGGCACGATACCAATAATTGCTGGGCGCTTAAGAACAAAATCCAAGACTTGATTGATGCCAAAGAAGTAGAATTTGATGCTCCTGAGAAGCCCAATGTTATATCTGCTTCGATGCCCAAGCACGGCCACAATGTTCATGCCGTTTTAGAAGACCTCCATGTAACTGATGTTTCCGATCTTTTGACTCCATTGTTAGTGATTAAAGAGAACTTTATGAGAGCCGCGATCTTTCCTGGTTGTGGTAAAGACTGCTATTTTTGTTTGAACATACGAGGTGATTGCCCAATGTTGAAGTCAGGTGTCCAACGCCTGATGGATACCTAAGAGATACTTTTCCAGAAAACCCCTGTTGATACCTTCAATCCTGTTACTCCTAATACTTTTTCTACTTCAACCAACGGTATCGCAATCATAACCATTTCCGACAATCCTCCCAAGGCTTGCAAAAGGCCTGTCAGGATTACACCCAACTCTAAATGTGTACCAATAAAGATCACCATGTCGGGACCTGTCCCGTACCAATCCAACAAAACGATACCATGGAACTATGGGGGGGGGAAATATTCTACCATGGTATCAAACAAATCGAAATAGTCCAAGAGAATTCTGAAGAAGAAAACCCTAATATAGGGACCATTGCGGGTACAAGCAAGATAACCCGCAGCGGCCGAATCTTTTCTCCGGAGATTGCTCCCCCTCGAGCAGTTTTCGGACCCTTGAAAGCTTCTGTACCTGTTGGACCATCTGTGCAAGGCCCAGTGATTGAAGAATTGGATACTCCTGAAGTAAGACCATCTGCTGATACTACCGACAAGGGTAAGGGGATACTGGAAGTGCCTGTCAGGACGAAGGCTCATGCTGTGGTTATCCCCGAAACCACTAAAAAAGAAATGGATGAAATCATGAAAATAATCAGAAAAAGTGACTACGACGTTGTGGAACAGTTAGGGCAAACCCCTTCTAAAATTTCAATGTTAGCTCTCCTGCTCTGTTCTGAGGCCCATGCTAAGGCCCTAATCAAATTCTTGAAGGCGGCACATGTACCCCAAGAGACTTCGACTGACCAGTTTCAGGAATGTGTGGCCAGTCTTACTGCTGATAATGGCCTTGGCTTTTCCGATGCTGACTTGACTCCCAAAGGAAGGAAACACAACAACGCGTTACATGTCTCAGTTGAATGCCGGGGAACCACTCTCGCCCATGTCTTAGTTGATACTGGTTCTTCCTTGAATGTGCTGCCGAAGAAACCTTAGACCATTTAGACTTCGAAGGACATACCCTCAAACCTAGTAACATCGTTGTTAGGGCCTTTGATGGGTCCAAAAGAATGGTTCATGGAGAGGTTGATATTCCTATCAAAGTAGGCACAAAAGTTTTTAACTCCACCTTTTATGTGATGGACATCCGTCCGTCATATTCGTGTTTGTTAGGAAGACTGTGGATCCATTATGTCGGGGCAGTTACCTCCTCTTTACACCAAATGCTGAAATATCCTATTATGGGTAAAATTATAACAGTGCATGGCAAGGAAGAGTACATGATAAGTCATCTCAATTCCTTCCGCTATGTGGAGTTGGATGGCGAGTTCATCGAAACGCCTTTCCAACATTTCGAGGAAGTGTCTCCTGAGGTAGCAGTTGCGAAGACAAGGGTCGAGATGCCTATCGTTCCCAAGCATGTATCTAGGATGGCATCTCTCAAGGACGCAGAGGCGGTGATCAAAGAAGGGAAGAGTACAGTATGGGGACAATTGCCTGACTTTCCCCATAAGACCGACAAGTTTGGGTTAGGGTTTACTGCTGCAGGACAAAAGGCTATGCGTCGCTCCAAGGTTGGAAGACCACCCGTCAAGATCTCACACCATGGAATCAATGTTGTAGAAGATGAAGATGAAGAGAGCCACTTTGAAGATTGGATCTTTCTGACTGTCGAAGGGGGTTTAAGCAACTGGGAAGCAAAGGATTTTTTTCCCATCACCTTTATCAACCATTAATTTTATCTTTGAACAATTTCCCATTTTTATGGTCTGTAATAACTAAATAATTCGCACACTATTTTCACCTCATGCCTTTCCCGGGGCATGTAGGTCCATTTGTAAGGGCTTGATTTTCTTCATAATCATATGCCATGTTTTAATGAATCATTGGACGTTTTTCATTTATAAACTGTTGTGTTCATTTTCTTTCCTTTTGCATTTTTGTTTGTTTAAGGATGGCTATCCCTTACACACACCCACACTCACAAATGCAGGTACCCATCCATTCCGGATTCCATGGGTGACTATTCTGCTTCAGCCTTCGATAACTCTGAGGATTTGGTCAATCATGTTGAGTACGAAGTTGACGAAGACTGTGAAGTACCGGGAGAGTTAGCCAGAATTTTGCAACAAGAACAGAGGGCTATTCTGCCTCATGAAGAGTTGCTAGAAACCATCAACTTGGGGACAGAGGAAGACAAGAAATAAGTAAAAGTGGGTGCCAACCTAGAACCAAGTGTCAAAGAGCGCTTAGTGCAATTGTTGAACGAATATGTTGAAATCTTCGCCTGGTCTTACGAAGACATGCCAGGGTTAGACACAGATATCGTGGTCCACCGTCTCCCTACAAGAGAAGACTGTCCATCGATTAAGAAAAAGGTTCGCCGAATGAGGCCTGACATGTCTGAGAAGATTAAAGCTGAGGTAATGAAGCAATTCAACGCTGGCTTTCTGGCTGTTACTTCCTATCCACAATGGGTTGCTAACATTGTGCCTGTGCTTAAGAAGGACGGCAAAGTCAGAATGTGTGTGGACTATCGGGATTTAAACAGGGCTAGCGCTAAAGACGATTTTCCACTACCACATATCGACATCTTGGTTGACAACACAGCTCAGAACAAGGTTTTTTCCTTCATGGACGGATTCTCGGGATACAACCAGATCAAAGTGGCCCCCGAGGACATGGAGAAAACTACTTTTGTCATGCAATGGGGTACCTTCTGCTACAAAGTGATGCCATTCGGACTGAAGAATGCAGGGGCAACCTATCAACGCGCCATGTTAGCTTTGTTTCATGATATGATACATCATGAGATCGAATTTTACGTAGACGACATGATAGCTCGATCACAGACAGAAGAAGAACACCTTGGTCATTTGCAAAAGCTGTTTGTCAGGTTGAAGGAGTTTAAGCTCAGACTGAACCCAAGCAAGTGTACTTTTGGAGTTAGATCTGGTAAGCTTTTGGGATTTATTGTCAGCAACAAAGGCATTAAGGTTGATCCTGCTAAAGTCAAGGCTATACAGGAAATGCCTGCCCCCCGCACTGAAAAGGAGGTTAGAGGTTTCTTGGGACACTTAAACTATATTGCAAGGTTCATCTCTCACCTAACATCTACCTGTGAGCCAATCTTCAAGCTGTTGAAGAAAGATCAGGTAGTTGAATGGAACAATGATTGTCAAGTTGCTTTTGATAAGATCAAGGAGTATTTGCTGGAACCTTCTATCTTGATGCCACCCGTCAAAGGAAGGCCGTTAATCATGTATCTGACTGTTTTGGATAACTCAATGGGGTGCGTACTGGGCCAACATGACGAGTCTGGCCGAAAAGAGCATGCCATTTATTACCTTAGCAAAAATTTTACCGACTGTGAGACTTGCTACTCACTGCTCGAGAAAACTTGTTGCGCTTTGGTATGGGCTGCTCGCCAGATGAGACAATATATGTTTACTCATACCACTTTGCTGATTTCCAAAATGGATCCGATCAAGTATATCTTTGAGAAGCCTGCTTTATCTGGAAGAATCGCTAGATGGCAAATGATCCTGACTGAGTATGATATCCAGTATACTACCCAAAAAGCTATAAAGGGGAGTGTACTAGCTTACCATCTAGCTCATCAAGCCGTCGAAGATTACCAATCTATGAGATTCGACTTCCCTGACGAGGACATCATGACATTGGACAACATTGAAGATAACAGACCGTATGATGAACCTGAACAAGGATCCTGATGGACCCTGTACTTTGATTGTGCTTCAAATGCACTTGGCAACGGTATTAGTGCGGTACTCATTTCTCCGGAAGGTTGCCATACACCCTTCATTGCCCGACTTTGCTTCAGCTGTACCAACAACATGGCTTAATATGAAGCTCGCATCTTTGGTCTCAAGGCTACTATAGACTTGGGAATCAAATCTTTGGTCATATTTGGGGACTCGGCTTTGGTTATCAGTCAAGTCAAAGGAGAGTGGGACACCAAGCATCCTAATCTTATCCCATACAAGGAGCATGTCTTGACGTTGTTGCCTCATTTCGAGCAGATTACCTTCGAGCACTTCCCGCAAGAAGAAAATCAGCTAGCTGATGCTCTAGCTACAATGTCTTCCATGTTTAAACTCAACTGGGATAACGAGGCTCCCCAAATTACCATCGAGCGAATGGACGAACCTGCACATTTTCATGAGATTAATACCGAAGAAGTAGTAGAACAACCCTGGTTTCATGAAATCAAAAGGTATCTTCAGACTAGAGAACATCCTGAAGGAGCTTCTGTGAATGACAAAATGTTCTTAAGGAGATTTGCTGCCAAGTTCTTCCTAAGCAATGGCCTCTTTTATAAGTGCAGCCATGATTGTGTTCTACTTTGTTGTGTGGACAAAGATGAAGCAGAGTTGATCATGACTAAGATACACAGTGGCACATTTGGCATCCACTTGAGCGGACATACGATGGCTAAGACGATTCTAAGGGCAGGCTACTACTGGTCTACCATGGAAGCTGATTGTCATCAACATTCCCGTACCTTCCACAAATGCCAAGTCTATACCGACAAGGTACATATTCCTCATGTTCCTCTCAGTGTTCTGACAGCTCCTTGGCCATTCGCAATGTGGGGCATTGACATGATTGGAGAGATCAAACCTACGACATCCAATGGACATCGCTTCATCTTGGTCGCTATTGATTATTTCACCAAGTGGGTCTAGGCAGCTTCCTATGCCTCTGTTACAAAGAACGTGGTTGCCCGCTTCATCAAGCAGAACCTCATATGCCGGTATGGTGTCCCCGACAGGTTCATCACAGACAACGGTACAAATTTGAACAACACTATGATCACCGCTCTATGCGAACAATTCAAGATTTATCATCACAATTCTTCTCCCTATCGGCCGAAGATGAACGGTGTTGTTAAAGCCGCGAACCAAAATATCAAGAAGATCATTCAAAAGATGACAGTCACCTACAAGGACTGGCATGAGATGTTACCGTTTGCTCTGCATGGATATCGTACCACGGCACGTACTTCAACAGGGGCAACCCCATTTTCTTTGGTGTATGGCATGGAAGCTGTTTTGCCTATGGAAGTTCATATTCCTTCCTTGATGATTATGAAGGATGCCGGTTTGAGTGAAGACGATTGGATTCAGACCTGGCTTGACCAACTTAATTTGATCGACGAGAAGCGACTTACTGCTGTTTGTCATGGTCAGACGTATCAAAAACGGATGATCAAGGCTTTAAACAAGAAAGTTAGACATCAAGTATATCAAGTTGGAGATCTTTTAATCAAGAGGATCATCTTACCGCAAAGTGATCCCAGGGGCAAGTGGACTCCTACTTACGAAGGATCATTTGTGATCAAGAGCATCTTTTCTGGTGGGGCAATGATTTTGACCACCATGGACGGTGACTACTTGCCGCACCCTGCGAACGTAGACATAATCAAAAGATACTACGCATAAAACGACCTGACAAGTTGAAAACCCGAAAGGGCGACTTGGGAAAAAATGGGCATCCTGGTGAATCGAAAACCCGAAAGGGCGGTTCAGGCAAAAATTAGGGATAAAACAAAAAAATATGTACACCCGGAAAGTTGAAAACCCGAAAGGGCGACTTGGGCAAAAAAGGGTTTCCCGGTGGATCGAAAACCCGAAAGGGCGGTCCAAGCAAAAGTTAGGGAATTAAAGCGTATGACTATGTCTCGTCGGATCACTTTAAGAAACAATCCCTTCACCAATAAGCTCCAAGCTTCTGATCAATCCAGTCATCGGCGGACGAAGCAGCGAATGGACAAGATATTCAGAGTTGTAAAGGCTATAGCAGAATGGGAATCCCATGGAATTATTACACATAGCCATCTTTCTTTTGTATAAAATTTTTCAATTTTTACGGCAACATTCTCTTACTAGGATGTCTGTCTCCTTTGTACAAAGATACTCACAAAAGTCAAATACAAATATACTTCAAAGTGTAGAAATTTGTTTGCCTTTCTTTTCTTTTTACACTTATGTTTTATTTGAAAACGTCCAATGTTTTGTTAAATAGGCATATGCATTTGAATATAATCAATGCTTACAAATAAAACGAAATTGAAAAAGGATAATTACTGATAGGTTAAAGGTGTAGGAAGATATCTTTATGCCATTCCAGAAGAAGTCCCATGTAACACATCATCCAGATACTCAACAAAACTAAAATTTGAGGTATATTTCCCCAGCAGAGTTAAGCTTCATGATCCTCAGCTGAGCCAGTGCATTCCAAAACCTGATTCCCCAGCTGAGTTAAGTTTCAAAATTCCCATCAGATTTAAGCTTCAAGATCCCAAGTGGAGCCCGAAAACCCTAAAAATCATTTCCCCAACGGAGCCAGAATAGTGAACATTTCCCCCACAGAGCAATCTCGCAGCCAGATCGAAGATTCTCGGTCTCATTTCCCCAAGCAGAAGCCTCCTAGGTCTTAACTCCCCACAAATCTCCGAGGACTTTCAATCTCCAGCAGTGGTCCCAGGATTTCTCATCTTCAGTATTCAAAGATTTTTGGAATCCCCAGCATCGGTCAAGGATTTACTTTCCCCGACAACAATCAAAGATTTCATTATCTCCAGTTATCAAGGATTTACTCTCCTCAGCAAGACAGCTACTCAGCTTACATGCACACCCATTACATTCATATATCATAAACATTGATGAAATACAGTTCATTGCATCATACATATCATGCAACATAACTTTGTGTTTTAGCTAACATTTTGCCCTTTTCAGGATAAGATTAAAAGGCTATCATTAGCAATTATTCAAATACAGTACAGATACACCCCAGGCACGAAGGTTATTCTACTACTAATTCAGACTTCAGTAATCCGATACAGACTAGATACGCTCCAGACACGGCAGCCATTCTATCTCTCATTCAGGTTCAACTATCAACCACAAGTTCAGATACGCTCCAGACACGGATGCCATTCTAGCCCTTACACCAGCAGTTTGATTCTCCCCAGTGCAATCTCCACGGAAGTCATTCTATCATTTATTCAGATCTCAGTTACAGTCTCAAATACACTCCAGACACGGAAGTCATTCTGCTACTCATACAGATCTCAACTTCAGATACAGTCCAGATACGCTCCAGATATGGTTGCCATTCTGTCACTCATTCAGAATTTATCCCCAGCCTAGAGATGCTCTATACACAGATATTCCTCTGTCAGCCATTCAGAATTCAGATACAATACAGATACACTCTAGACACGGCAGTCATTCTGATATTCATTCAAAACTCAAGTACAGTTACAGCTCAGATACGCTCCAGACACGGACACCATTCTTTCGCTCATACAGACTCAGTCTCCAGATACAGTTCCAATGTATTCCAGGCACGGATACCATTTTAATGCTCATTCTTCTGACCTACCACATTGCAATTCAACGAAAATTCCTGGATGGCATCTTTAAGCCCATCTCCAGCAAGATTCTACCATCTCCAAATGGCATCTTTAAGCCCATTTCCTCAGCTATATTCTGACGAGTGCAAATTTACGGGCACTCTAGTGTCCAATCCTCTTTTACCTTCGAGTCGCGAAAGGAAAACTTGCCAATCTAACTCTTCAGGTTCAAGAAGATTGAACAGGGGATATTGTTGTACCCCAAAATTTGCTCTCTCATTTCATCAACATTTTTCATCACAAGACTCTTGGAACTGAAGATTAAGTTAGGGTTTGCTCTGCTCAAGACACCTCCTTGCACTGTTGACCCAAATTAGGGTTTGAGTTTGCACAGTGATGTTTTGACCTACAATGCCCAAATTGACTTTCATACTTCATGTTGGACTCATAAGTTTATCCATACCAAGTTTCAAGCCTTGATCCAAATTTTGGCCCAGTCAATTGGACAGTTGACCTGGAAATCAGCTGTATTGGGGAAAAAGTCAACTGTGGCCAATTGACAGTCAAACCTCATGAATTTTGACCCACATCAACATTATGAACTCATATGAACCATTTGATCAAGTTTGGATCACAATTCCAAAAGAAATTTGATCAGATCATCAAAAGGGCAAAATGGTCATTTTTAGGGTTTTGACTATACAAAGGCATTTTTTTACTGTTTGACCTAACCAATGGCAAATCAAGTTCAAGCATGGATTCAAGGACTCAATGGCATCATCTTGACCTAATCACAACGTTCAAAATATCTGAAATGCATTGGATTGACAGATGAATTTTTCAGTCAACTGATCAAAAATCAACTGTACACTGAAAAGTCAAACTTTGACTTTTTGGTCAAAATCAAGTGCCAAGGGTCATTTTTCATCAAGACATGTCAAATTATGAAACTTGTTCATCAAGAAACCCAAAAATTCAAATTAGGGTTTAAAATGGAAAATTTTCATAACTTAGAAATTTTCTAAGTTATAGAATTTTCTTATTTTTTCCTAACTTTGTCCCACTTTTTCACCAAGATGCAAATGGATTCAAACATAACTTGAAACATGAATGTTGTAGTACATCACAAAGTCTACAACTTTTATTCACGAAGTTTTCCGAAAAGAAGCTTGTATCTCAAGTTATGATTTTTGGAACAAGGGTACCTAAAACTTTTAACTTAGAAATATTTTGCCCTAGTTTAGGCAGGATTTTGACCCATCTTCATGGCCATTTTTCACATAGTTCCACTTGTATTTTAAAGTTTAATTTCAAATATGGATTATAGTACATGTTGCAAGCTTTCCAAATTGTCCAATAACTCCTCAAACACCTTTGTGGTTAGGGAGAATCGAATGCTTGAAGTTGGCAAAAACTCACTTTGATCCATGGCCAATGCATGTTCATACCACTTGCCAAATCTAATCTAGATAGCTTGGTTCACAATTACAGGCCTCTAAAACAGTTTGTACTCCATAATTTAATGCATATCCATTGAGCCAAGGCATTGTCTTGATCATTAGGGTATTGTACACTAGATTAAGCCTTAAATGGAAAAAGTAACAATGCCATTTTTGCTTGAACTTTGCTTTATGTCAAAACAAAATCCTAGAGCATTGAACCAGATCTCATGCTTCAAACAAAATCCACTAATTAGAGGGGCCAAGAGGGTTGTGTTCAGGGTGATAGGATGGCCTGTACAAGTCTATAACCTCACTTCCACCCTTTTGCTTCAAGAGGAAGAAAACTTGCAAAAACAGAAGCAATCTCTCACATCTGATAAAATCAACCAAGACAAAGTTTTCAAACAAGTTTCATACACCCTAGCAAGCCAGACACACGAGCCCTTGCCCTCTAAAAACTCCTTGTGCATCGAATCACCATTTTCTTGCAAAACAGGGCCAGTTCTGCATTTTGCAAGCCATCATCAAATTCCATTGTGCGTTTTGCCCAAAGATACTTCAAACACCTTCCAACTAACACACCTGAACTATTCCAGACCTCCATTGCTAGTTGTAACACCATTAAAACACATTGCCATTTTTGTTTCAAAGCTTTGCAGGTTGAGTTTTGTAGCACGACTCAGGCTACATCAAAACAAGCCAAACATTGGGAAAGCTTCAGTGGACCTCAGGCAAGCTCAAAAGAACCTCAAGCACCCTTGGAAGTTGGTGCATTGTCCAGCTCGAAGTCAACTGAAACAGGTATTTCATGAACTTCTATCTCTCTATTTAGGAATAGTTAGACTTAGGTTTGTGAATAAAAGATGTTGTATTCATAGCCCTGAAACCATACATGTGCTTAGTTTTCATTTATATTAATCGTGCTAAGAGAATTTTGTTCATGAACTTTCTGAAAAAACTAGGTTAAGAATTAGGGCCAGAGAAATTATCTCTGGTCTTTGAAAGTTAGCTTAAGTTTTTTATATGGTTAGATTCGTTGTTTGATGCACTACAAGTTTCATGTTATGAGTTTTGTCAAAAAAGCAAGGAATCAGGAGATAGCGTTTGATGTACAGAACGCACATTTTTGTTTGAACTGAGGAAGAAGATGAATTTTCTTGGGCTGGGCCTGTTTGCTTTTGCTTCTCACACATACATTTTCAGTTCACACCCCCTTGGCCCATTGCTTTGTATTTTCATTATTTTTGCATTTTTATTTTTTCTCTGACTTTAATATTTTATTTGCAAACATAAAAAATATCCCAAAAATATTTTCATATTTTTTTTCATTTATTAGATATTTTATTCTAATTTTTCCTAATGTAAACATATTAAATATCTTATTCTCTTTTGTTAAAACTTAAAAATAATACAAATAATACTTAAATAATTTATTTTATTTTTATACATATTTGAAAATATTTTCTTGAAATATATACTTTTTTTTGTAAATAATTTATTTTATTTTTTTATACAAACTTAATATATTTAATATATTTAATATATTTAATACATATATATACATATTTTATTAATTAATTAGGACAAAAAACACAAAAATAATACACTTTTATTTTTATTAATATTTTATACTAAAAATACCATTTTTTTAATATACTTATATTTTTGGGTGCAAATTGATACATTATTGTATATAAATAATAAATAATACCATTTTTTTAAGAAATTAGGGTTTTTGCCCAAAATAAATAAATAATTGAAATTGACTTTTTTTTATTTACATTTCACATTAAAAATACTTTTTACATACATAAAAACTTTTGTTGCATAATACATTTTATTTAACATTTATTTATTGTATTTTATTTAAATATTGTATATTTAATATTATGCCTTACCCATTCAATATGGTTGTAATAATTTAGGATTAAATTTCTTGCAAAATAATCCCCAATTCAAATTTGTACCCCCCTCCCTATATCATGTTGTAATAGTGTAGAATTTAAATTCTCGCACCTTTAAGCTTTCAATTATGCCATGATTAGACCTAGGGTTTGTATGCAAAATAAAATCAACAATTAGTTTGACCTAATCCAAGATGACAATGCATGAAAACCAATACAATACACACTTGCACCCCTAGGGTTACAATCCACTTGTTGCCTTCAAAAATAGGCCATGGTATGCATGTTAAGTACTTTGGCAAAACAAAAACAAAACAAAAGATCATAGTCCCTCGATGACGCTATCTGAGTTGCCTAAACAAAATGATCATGTCCCTCAAGAAAATTGCCAAAAATACTTGACACTATTGCTATCATGGTCTATACGATGACTCGCACCTGTCCCGTTTAACATCCTAACACAAGGTTGTTCACCAAATAAAATGGTCAAACAACACTGTTAAAAGGGTTAAAAACATAAGAAAGATCTTTGAGTAAAATAGGGTAGACAACTCTTAGTTACTTGATCAAAACATGCAAAAACATCCTTGCTATCATCAAAACACACTTCACAACACAATTTCAAAACCCTACTTTCAAACATTGAAAACTTTTCAAAAGACAAAAACACCTTTGTATACATTCAAACAAGAATCATTATAAAGGTTTCCATAACGATGGCCTCTTTTTAAAACATCTTTCAAAATCACACACAAAGCACCATTTCAAACAATTGAAGAGCACCATTTCAAATAATTGAAAAGCAAAGCAAGTTATCTAGGCAAGTAACTAAGAGCCCATGGATAACCATGGATAGAAAGGGTGTTATTACCTTCCCTTTATATAATCTACTCCCCGAACTCAAGAAAATATCTCAAAGGTCTTTCCTGTGCTTTTTGACCTTTCCTTAGGATAAAATAAAAAGTCGGTGGCGACTCTTACTAAACCGAAACATTTGCGAACACAAATGAAAAATCCCAAGTCAGTTCTCCCACCGTATCACACCTAGTGTTATCATACAATGGTTGACCCAAAGGTTGAGGATAAAGGATAACCCTTCCTTAATTAACATGCTAAAGGAAGCTTAACAAACTATCCTATAGGGAGCATGCAATGAGAGCGAAGTCGTGATCTCAATTTCTAAATTGAGTGACTCATCGATCAACAATTAAAGAAGAAAAGCAATAAACATCATATAGGAAACATGCACTGAGAGCGAAGTCGTGATCTCAATTTCTAAACTGAGTGACTCATCGATCAAAAATTAAAGAAGAAAAGCAATAAACATCCTATAGGGAACATGCACTGAGAGCGAAGTCGTGATCTCAATTTCTAAATTGAGTGACTCATCAATCAAAAGCAAACACAACACATGTATCAGACAAAAACCAGAGGGCCTCCTGACATATATCAGCAACAGAGGTCCCATCATGCAATCAAAGAACTATGCCAAAATGAAAATGGAAGGAAGGAAATAGTGTAATACCAAACAGGTAACTATCCGTAGCAACTGAGCAAGAATAAAAAGAAACCCAGAGAACTTCAAGCAAGCTAGCATCAGTAGACAAACCGAGTCAGAAATTACACCATCAGGATGTAAGTAATTTATCAGATATGAACAAATCCCATGGGCATTGTATAGCATTCACAATCACATGTATGTATATACTGCATAAACCATCAAATATGCCAAGCACAAGAATAGTGCCAATATAATAAATTGTGTTCCACAAATAAAGTGAAACATAATAGCCCCAAACCAAAAAAAATGGAAACTTTCCTCAAAGTACCTCGCACATTTAACAACCAAGTTAGTATTCCCATAAATTGTATGATGGTTCACATAAGGGATGAATGAAACATGATGACAATTATCAGAGCATTAGGTATGGTAGACAAAAATAGAAACAGACATATGCACAATTAGGCCAAAAGAAATAGAGGAATGTTGCTCCTTTCTATCGCCATGTTGAGTTGACAATTGAATATCAATCAAGGATCATAGGAGCTTGAGAATAACACAATCAAAGAACATGAAGTTCAGGAGCAAACACATTTCAACCATTCTCAATTAAATTATCACAGTTCACAAGTACAACAGAAGAGGGATTCCACACAGTGCATCAAAAAGGTTCAAACATTCAAGCATGGGACATTGAGCAAAATGGATTGAGCTATCATGAATAATCAGAATCAAAATGATCATTAGGTGCCCAATTATAGGCCTCACTCAAGTTCATTGGCCGTCAAACAAATTGTAACAAGATATGCAACATTAATTGGGTACCTTCACTTCAAAATTACATCAAAAATGGAAATAAGGGTCCATAATTCAAACCAAAAAATATTAGCATCTTTGAAAGATATGGAAGTCAGAATGTAAGCCCTAAGTTCATGAATGATTGAGGAGGAGATCAAATGAGGCTCAAAGTTCAAAACTAGTTGGCAAAACTACCAAAACTAGACAAGTTTTCAAAATAATTCAAGGTAAAATATCAAACCAAGTCAAATAATTCAAGAAAAATTGTTTTCAGATCCTCAATGCATTCATGAACCATAATCAAGACCTAAGTTCCATTGAAAATCCAGGGCATAGTGGTTTTGAAAAGGAAACTTGCACAATAAGCAACAAAACCCTAAATTTTGACTTTTAATCTTAAATATTGATTAAATAAGATCAAAATTCAAACAATTTAAACCAAAATCATACGAATCACCAAGAAACCCTAAATGTCAGAAAATATATTTTTTCACATTTTTTTGAATTGAAGAAAAGTCAAAAATGAAATTAAATTCAACAATTAGACAATTAAACAAATGATCTCATCTCAAAATAGAACTTTAATCAAAAAGTCAGAAAAATGTCCAACCAAAATTATATACAAATATTAGAACTAAAAACACACATCCCTGATTTTTTGTAGAATTTTTGAATTAAAAGAAATATTAAAATAATAATTAAACAAACAATTAACAATTAAACTATTATTTAAGGGCAAAAATGCAAACCCTAGCCAAAAATCACCTAAAGGTCAAAAATGAAATTATATTCAGACTCCATGATTAAAAATAAGCTTACATGATTTTTTCTGAATTTTTTTTATTAAAGGAAGTATTAAAACAAAAAATTATGAGACAAATATTTCAAATAAAATTTTCAAATTAAACTTCTAATCAAAAATGGAAAAAATGCTAAACCAAAATTAGAATCAAATTCTGCATTATTTTAAGAGTTCAGAATACTTTTTGTGGATTTTTTAAATCAAAGGAACTATTAAAATAAAAATAATCTTTGAACAATTAATTAATTAAACCTATGAATTTTTTAACCAATCAAAACATTTTCAAAAAAATATCAAATAAAATGCACAAGGTCAGGAATATTATTTTAAATTTGTGAAAATTGTTTCAGAAATTTTCAATCATTTTTTAGCAAGAAATAAAATTATGGAAATCAATTTATAAAACAAAATTCAAATGAATTAAAGAAATAAGCCAACCAACCAGAGGAGGCCACATAATCATCTTCAACCTCTGGCTAGGGAAAAAACGCGCGCGTGATCTTGTTCATCATCCCATTTTCCAGTCAACATAACATGCTCAATTCTACACCATTTTCCATGAAATTTCGCGCATATTAAAGGCATCATTTCATACTTCAATATGCAATTTGAATCACAACAAATAATGAACCATGGATTAAAAACAGATCGTGCAAAAACGTCAAAAAACTCACTGAACATAAAAAATTCAGATGCATCATTCATGCATATCTCATCAAATTAAAAGCTCTGAAGCTTCAAACACACTTAATGGACTTCAAACAACATGATTATGAACTTAAATCACACAATGCACGACTAGAATTCAAAATCCAAATTTGAGAATTCAAACCTTTGAGAAAAAATGGATCTACTGTCTCCTTCACTCCAGTTTCTAACCTGGCCTCGATCTACAATCCTTATCACTTGGAGAAGAGAATGCAAGAAGAATTGACCAAAACGCGCAAGGGAGATGGAAGAATCGAAGAAAATTACAGAGCAACAAGCTATGGAGTTTTCTGATTTCAGGGATGAAATGAAGCACAAACCACGCTCACTGAGGCTTGCTTCCCAATATATAGAGCATCAGGAGGAGGGTAGGATATGTTTTTCGCACTGAAAGCTCTTAGAAAGAATGAAATCTTCTTTTTGCCAAAATTAAGTGTGCACATGCATCCCCCCAATCCCTCATGCGTGGGCTTACTTTTTACGTGCATTTCAGTCCATTTTACCTCAGGAAGAGATTAGCAACAAAATTAAGACTTAAATCCTTTTATTAAGTAAGTGTTGGTGATTAGACAACTTCATGCCACTTTTGGAAAAATCACGAGTTCCCCTTGAATTTGCCCATGTGTAGCTCAAACTTTGGCATGATGGGCCTTGGTACATTGCATATCAGTCATGGGCCAAGTTTGAAGTGAAAAAAAACGGCCATAAATCAAATTATCAAGAAATTGCAAATTGCATGGTATGCAAGAATTCAATGAAATGCCTCCAAATTCCTAGGTCCACAACTTGCTCACACTTTTGAATTTTGACACAAATCAGCATAATTTGGAAAGGTATTGAAAATATATACAATTCCTTAGTTTTGATTTTTTGCAATTGAATCCATTAAGGTCCTCAAAATTTTTGCTTGAAATTCACTAATTTTGGAAAATGACCTATAATTTTGTGACTTCAAAAGACCATAATTCTTGATTCCTTGCCAATTTGAACACGAAACCAAAAGGAGATGAAAGATCATCCTCTTAGCTTTCCAAGCATACTTCATTTGCATTTTCTTGATCAAAGGTGAATAAAATATGAATTTTTGAAATTAATTCCTTATTTTCCAAAATTAGAAACTTTTAGGGTTTCTTTAAGAAAAAGATTCAACCCAAACCTTAATCTCTTTGATCCAATGACCAAAAGAAATTTGAAATATGAAAATTACATCCTTGAATTGATGGTTGGCCAAAATTTCACTTGGTCAACCTTGACTTTGACTGATTTTGACCAAAATGACCATTTTTCCCCTCTGAATCAATTGATCCACTTCCCTTCAAAATTGATGATCAAAACTTCAAACACATGATCTTTCAAACATGTAGAGGCCATGTACAAAGTTTCACTTCAAAATTCTCAAGAAATCTTGATGAAATCCCAAACCCTAGTTTTGGTTAACACCTTAGGAGACTAATGAATCATCTCCAAAACTTCAAATCCTCTGGGCATCATGACCAAATTCTTGTACAAAGACTTTTCAAATACCAACGAGATGTTGTAGGTCCCAAATCAAGACTTGTACATTAAACAATAGCCCTGCTCAAACAAAACCCTAATTTGACTGGTGAATCTGATCGGGATTATACTTAGGTATCCAATGATTCGGAATGCAAGTGCACAGACTTATCATGTAGTTTTAAAAGATATCGAACCACAGAGACTGATGAATTGATCTACCGTCTTCTATTGTTACTTTGCAAATCTAAAGCTAATGAATGTTTGATTGGGTTGTAGGGAAAACTAAATACTAAATTAAGTTGGACTTTTAATAATCAATGAGCGTAACTACCAGTATGTAATAGTCGAACCTCGGGAACTAGCGACCGGTTGGGTGTCTTTATATTTTCAAAATAGCTTTCAGTAAAACTTATTTAATTTAAAAACCCTCGTCTCACACTGTCGTTTTGTTGATCTAGGCTATGCAGTTAAGTCCTAGCGTACGCTTCCGCCATCCCACAGGAGTTAAAAACACCTTTTGAAAACTAAATAAAATCTTAATTGACTTTAAAGTGCTTCCGCTGTATTTTAAGCTAATGCCTAATTACTACTTTCTAGTTAAAAGATCTCAAGCTTCCGCTTTGTTGACCCTAACCTCTATCTGTTCTTTACTTTCGTAACAAAACAATTTAATAATTAAAAATAGTAACTTAGACCAGAAAAGAAGGTTTTGTAGTAAAAATAATCCCAACTAAGTCACTCGATCCCTTGGTTAGGTGACCTTACATACCGGTATATGAATTCTAGCCTAACATAATATCAGACCAAATCACAGAATAATTCCAGAGACATACGAAAATAAACATGATTATATTAATTAAAAGTAATAAAGATTCATAAACATAAACCTGGTAATAATTATGGATATAGAAGCACTCCTGCACAAACTGTAGGCTTTGCTTCGATCGGGGAACATATGTAACCGTATAATAAAAATAAATGCTAGAGGAAATATAGAAATTGCTGGGAAATAAATAATGTTTAAAGAATATTTGCTAAGAGTAAAAATGAATTCTCCAAAGTTACTGCCAAAAAAATAACTCCCTTTCTCGTATGGTCCAAGGTCCTATTTATAACCCTTGTGTGATAAGTTCGTTCTCGGTAATGTAGGAACACTTTGTGTTCCTTTGAGAAATAATAGGATCACTAAATTAGTTACGTTCTTTGTGCTTTGACTGAGTGGATCATATAAACAGGGTGATCGTTAGATTTGTTTTGAATTGGTTTCCTTCCGTTGGATACGTGGTCAAGAGGGAGAAAGTGGCCTTGTGACGTTCGTCAAGTCCATGTGGCGATGGTCACTTGGTCCATCACTTCGCATGACGAGCGGAAATACTCCTTGACGATCTTCAAGGCCTTCTTCATGGTGGGCCACATGCACACATGCTTGATGGGCTTAAGCTGATTTCTTATCTTTTGGCCCTTTTTGCTATCTTTGCACCTTTTTTTCTTCATTTCTTCCAAAGTATTCAGCTTAATGTATATCTGCAAAAATAGAAAAATACCAGCATAATACCTATAAAATAATTTAATTTAAACTAAAGTATGAGAAATATTTTGTGTATATCAAGCCAGAAATATCACATATTTGTGTGTCATCAAACTCCTCCATACTTAAACTTTGCTTGTCCTCAAGCAAATGCTAAGTACGATGTTTTTCTAAACATGGTCAGATGCATGATTATGACTCGGATCAACTAATATATGGCTGTGTTGTGTTTTTGTTAGAAAATCGATAGCTTGATTCATGCTTCATTACTACGACAATGACACTAGACAGTCCCATTTTACGTAAACTAGTTACAGGTCCTATCATAGCCTACCTCGAGTATTTGTCTTGTTTTGTCCTTTTCATTCTAGTGCAATCACATTAAGCCCTTTATCTTTCCACGCACATAGCAGAACAGTCAGTTAGTGGTTATGATCCTTTTAAACTTTAGAGGTTTCTGGCACAGTAATGTGGCAACCTTTTTCAATTCAATGGTTGGATGCGAGGGATCAGACCGTAATCTGCCCTACCGAGTTCAGTACCAGATGCTCCTGAACCATCTACCAAATGATTTTTCATGTTACTTTGTAAGGTTTACATCCTTTGGATTATACAATCGGGTAAGGATCGTCCAATTTAATTAGTGTGTTTCCTTGCAACATTTTGCTGAAATATTATAGCATCCACTTATATTCATCGACTTCCTGCGTAGTTTGTGTTTAAGACGGTGCTGACTGCTAATATAAACTACTCAGGGTTACTACATAGACTAACACTCAGGGTGTTGGAATAACAGGTACTTGAACTGATCTATCATACTCTGGGGTTGTAGAATGTCTAGACGGTAGAAATTTCGCTTAATCTTGCCACAGTTCCTGATAATTAAAGATCTTGCAGTCTATGTATTTGTGAAGTGAGTCAAGGTTATGCTTTAAAAAAAAATTTATAGGGCTCAAAAAGAATGGGGAGTCTAAAAGAACAACACAAAATGCTTCAATAGATAACTTGATAATTTTTTTTTGAATTAGAGATAACGGAAGGGAAAATACAAAGAAAATAAAAATTACTAGGGAAGGGAAATACTTTCTCCCCCATACTTGAATCATACATTGTCCTCAATGTATTGACAGAAGATGGAAAGGGGAAATAGAAACTAGAAAATCATTCTTCCTCCTCTTGTCTTCAGAATCTGCCACGTGTCCTCGCTCTTCGACGCGCTTGCTCACCGTTTCTGGAAGATTCGCCTCCATTCCTCTGAGAAATAACGTTATGCAAGTCGTCAACACGAAGTGTTAAGGCTCACATATCTTCCGTCATTCCTGCGGTGAATTCCAGCATACTTTGATCATGCATGCGAGTGTAGTCGTTTTGGTCTCTCTGCATTTGTTGCATGAGATTCATCATTTCAATTTGGCGCGTCTCGAGGCGCGTTGAGTGGACAACTGGTTTTGCTGCATTATTGCGGCATAGATTGCATCGATGGTGGCAGGATTGTTGGTGTGTTGTGGTTGGGGCTCTTGCTGCTCTAATTCTTCTTCGATTTCATCAGCGGCATCATTGTTGGCCTCACCTTGATTTTCTTGCTCATCTTCTCTAGGTTCTCGGGAGTTCAGGTTGTAAAGCCAATTATCCGGATTGCCCAAATTTGTGAGATTGTGATTCGGCATGATCACGCTACGAACTTTTGTATTCTTAACCATTAGATAGTACCCTCCAGCTTCTCGCACTTTGATCAGGCAGCCAGCTCTACAGTTATTAATATCCATATAAACTACTGGCAGCGGAGGTAGGAGTTAAATCCTTTCCCCCCAGTTTAGGTGAACTGCGATTGTGGTGACAATGCCTCCGATACAAAAAGGCATAGTCCCATCTCTCGTAACAAGGTTTTGAATATGGGCCATCATTAAAGTAACGGGATTAAGACGGAGGTCTTGTGAAAAGGTACAGTGAAGAGCATACAACTCTTTAGTGTTGACTTTGTTGTTGTTTTCTCTTCCGAACACTGTGTTTGCTATAATGCGATGTAAGAAGCGAATGTTCGGGTTGTGAATGTGAGAGGCGTAACGTGCTTCGCGAATAACATTTGGTTCACCAATTATTCTCTCCCATAGTGCATGTGCACTTCCATTCCAATCCAATTCCAGGGGAATGAGATATTGCACATTATTTCCACGGGGAAAATGAAATATTTCGCTCAATTTTTCATGGCTAAGTGTGTACTCTCGGTTGAACATATGAAATTGAGTGGCTCCCGTTAGGTGTGCGTCGACATCATTGCGAGTGTGATAGGCGTAGGAGCTTAAGAATTCCAACGTTAGAGCTTCGTAGGTTGGTGTGTTCATCGTGCTTATAAAGCTCAGGCTAGCTTTGTTCAGCAAGCCTTGCATGTGGGTTTGCAACTCCAATTCTTGCAAGCAGTTGTTGTCGATGAACCTCGTGGATGTTAACCCTCGACGATGGAATTTTATGTACCTTTCCTTTTGAAGTTCACCTACTTTTCCTTGTCGGAGCACGAGATGGCGCATGTCGGGTTCAGCTTGGTTTGGTGGATTTCTTCGGGCGACCATGATTTTGAACTTGATAGATAAAAAATGTACTTGTGATGAAGAGATGGAAAGTGGGTGGTAGTGATGAAAACTAAGGGATGGGAGAAAGGTTTATATAGATGGTTTTTATTGAGTATGAAATTGAATGGGGTTTATGGGATAATTATGAATATGAGAGGTTATGGAAGTTAAGGATGGATGGAGTAATGGGGTAGTGGGGGTTTTAAAAATAAAATTTCGTTCAAGTTTCAATGTGGTTCAACCGTCACGGGAAGAGGAATCGTGGTAGACAGGCTTCTGACGCTTGTCACGCGTTCCTGACGTTCGTCAGGGTCAAAGAGACAAGCTCTGACGCTCGTCACATGCTTCCTGACGTCCGTCAGGGTGTAATGGTGAGTGCATGTCTTTTGTTTTACCGCATGCAGTAAAGCAAGAATTGATTAATTAATTTATTCATATAGTTTGAGTAGTGTTGCAAGGGATATTTATCTATGTGAATAATTAGTGGCACATAGTAGAATCTGAGGAATGATAGTGGAAATAAATAAATAAGAAATAATTTAATTAAATATAAAATAACCGAATATGCAAAGTATGAAATGTAAATGAAAATAAATAAATACTGTGAAGTAAATAGATAAATATGAAATAAATAGATAAATAGATATTTGAAATTTTTAGAACCGAAAGTAACAAAGTATTCGAAAGATATGAGTATAAAACAATAATGAGTATTAAGAATAATAATGAAACCCTCCCCATACTGAGAACAAACAGTGTCCTCACTAGGGTGGCACAGAAACAAAACTATCGAGCACTAGGACCTCCTGGAGGTGGGGCAGTAGCGTGCAAATGTTGATAAATATGATCAAACTGCTCTGTGACGACATCCATGAAATGAAAGAAGTCACGCTGAAGTGTGCTGATATTATCTTTAACGGTGGTGAGCTCTCCGTGGAGTGTAGTAACATCTAACTGTAGTGTCGTGATAGCATGTGCATGATCAACCATAGGGACGTCGACAGCTTCGGTAACAAGGGGAGATGTAGGGTATTCTGATGGAGTATATTCATGGTAAGCGGTAGGTGTGGACGGGTAGCTCTCCTCCCTCTCAGGGTCATGTTCATCTGTCTTTTCTAGGTTATATAGCCAGTTTTTCTTAGTATAGACACTTGTGTTCTCAGGGTTAGGCAAGAGGAAGTAGTAGACAGGGTCATTTCGTACCAGCAGCTGAAAGTGAGGTGGGTCGAGGTTACCTATTAGAGATATGTTAAAACAGAAGGGGATATCCATGGTATAGTACCTGCCATACGGCGTAAGGCGTGATAAAGATGACCACAGGGATAAGGCCTCAGCTATCATAGTGACTAGCCCGCCGACACAGATAGGTCCATGGGTACACTGAGCTATAGCAAACATGTTGGCGATCATAAATGATGCACCAATGACGGGTCTGGACTGGAAAGCACAGTAAATAATGAATAACTCATCCCTAGAAACTGAGAGTCTATTTATAGGTTTTCCAAAAAGGGTGAAAGCTAATATATGGTGGAAATATCTAATTGCAGGGTTATGGATCTCATTCACATCTAGGTGGTCAGGGTCCTCAGGGTATTGGCCAGCTTCCCTCCAAAAGTGGTTAAGTTCAAAATTAAGGTAGTCATCCCCCTGGGTTTCCATGTAGGAATCTATAGAACTAGGGAATCCTAGCAGCTCAGCAAGACGACGAACTGTAAAATGGTGGGTGAAGCCAAATAATCAGAAGGACATATGTCCCCTACCACGCCCTAGTCCTTGCGTGGGTTTATAAATGAGTGAGCTCAAGAACTCTAAGGTGAGGTTTTGATATGTAGGGTATTTATGGGCAAGGAATCCTTCCCATCCTATCTGGTTGAACAAAAAATATACACTCTCCCTGATGCCTAAAACAGTCAACGTGGGGTCATGCACATAAGTAGTCATGCTCATCTGGCGCTGAGCCAGTATCTCATACCGCCGTTGCTGGGCCTCCGTGGCGAAGGTGATAGTATCCATAAATGAGTTTATCTTGTAAGTTCCTGTGAGTCGGTACTAAAATTATTAAAAGAATAATGCAAATAAATAAAATATGCAATGAGAGAAAGAAAGAAAAAGAAACAAAAAAAATCTGGGAATAAAAATCAGAATGCAAAATAGAATTATAAAGGGATTTGAAAGAAATTAAATGAAAAACTTGTGGGTTGCCTCCCACACAGCGCTTGTTTAATGTCGTTAGCTTGACAGCTCCAGAGTGCATGCACTCATGGTGGTTCTCTCGAGGATGACTCCTCGGTTGAGCTTTTAGTAGTTGTCATTTTCCATGGCCACTTATCAAGCCATCTCACATATCCCTCACCTTTTCTTTTCTTTCTTTTGTGGGGTGGTTCATTCTTCTGAACTTGTGGTGGTGGTTCTCGATCTATCCTAAGTATCAACCTTTTAAGTTTGGGCTTAGTGATTTCATCCACCACCTCAAAGGTTAACCTAACCCTCTTAATGCTAATAATATCCCTAGTTTCATGGTCCTCTGATTTTCTCTTTTTATGCAAGACTTCAAACAAGGGTGCATTGGTGTGGATATTTTCCAATACCTCCATACACGTTTTAGATTGGGAGTCTATCTGAGCTTCCATAAAACTTTTCGAGAAAGGAATCAGTGGGGTATATGGATGAGGAACAACAATAGGTGCTTCCTTCTCTACCTTTTTTACAACCTCCCTTTTAGATGGTGTTGGAGGATTTTTCTCAATCTTTACTCTTTTGTCGTCTGAACTCTCCTCAACCATATCGTCACTCTCCTCAACCTCATTATCACTCTCCTTAGGATTTTCAATTTGTTTTTCACTACTGGTTGTTACAACATCCAATTTCTCCTCAGGGAAGGGTCCTACAGGGTTTTGTTCAAACTGGGAGATTTGAGTCTCTAAGGCTATGTTGTGAGTCGCGAGCGACTCAACCACAGTGGTCAGTTGCCTAAGGTTTTCACTATTTTGAAGACTTTGTTTTCTAGACTCTTCATTCTGGACATCTTGTGTCTCTACAAAGTGCTCCATCATAGATTCTAACCTAGAGTGAATTAGCGTTGCATCAGAATCCTCCATTGATGTTTCGAAGTTGAAATCATGTGATTCTTCTGATTCTTCAAAGTGAGTTAGAGTCACATTTTGTGTTTCTACAAATCTCTCTTTCATAATAGATATTTCATTTTCCATTAATATTTCGAGGTCGGATTTATAGGATTCTTGCGTCTCCTTGAAGTATTGGGTGTAGTGATTGTAGGGGAAATTTGGTTGAGGATAAGTTTGGTTGGAATTATAATATTCTTGCGATTCCTTAAAATATTGGGATTGGTAGTTGGAAAGGTAATTCGGGTGAGAATGAGTGTGTGACGTATTGAAATTTTCCAACAGTATTTCGAGGTCGGATTTATGGGATTCTTGTGATTCTTCAAAATACTCGGAGTGGGAGTTGTAGAAAAAATTTGGGTGATACATAGTAATTGGGACAAGAATGCCTTAGTCTATACGGTGCAACAACGGAATAACAATATTGACTGTTGGTCGAGGAGCAGGAGATTCGAGTGATTCACGAGGTGGAGTGTTATGCAAGAGATGATACTCTTTAATGCGGCGTCTAAGTCTGAGATACTACTCGATATCATTGATTTGTATGTATAACGGCTCGCCTTGGGAACGAGTGTTTGGGATACAAAAAAGAAAAGGAATAGAAAAGAAATAGAGAGGTTTTTGCTCTAGTCTCTACTGCGTAACAAAAGAGTAGCGATATCGACTTAAATTAGTCCCCGGCAACGACGCCAAAAACTTGATCAGGATTATACTTAGGTATCCAATGATTCGGACTGCAAGTGCACAGTCTTATCGTGTAGTTTTAAAAGATATCAAACCACAAAGACTGATGAATCGATCTACCGTCTTCTATTGTTACTTCGCAAATCTAAAGCTAATGAATGTTTGTTGGGTTGTAGGGAAAACTAAATACTAAATTAAGTTGGACTTTTAATAATCAATGAGCGTAACTACCAGTATGCAATAGTCGAACCTCAGGAACTAGAGACCGGTTAGGTGTCTTTATATTTTCAAAACAGCTTTCAGTAAAACTTATTTAGTTTAAAAACCCTCGTCTCACACTGTCGTTTTGTTGATCTAGGCTATGCAGTTAAGTCCTAAAGTACGCTTCCGCCATCCCGCAGGAGTTAAAAACACCTTTTGAAAACTAAATAAAATCCTAATTGACTTTAAAGTGCTTCCGCTGTATTTTAAGCTAATGCCTAATTACTACTGTCTAGTTAAAAGATCTCAAGCTTCCGCTTTGTTGACCCTAACCTCTATCTGTTCTTTACTTTCGTAACAAAACAATTTAATAATTAAAAATAGTAACTTAGACCAGAAAAGAAGGTTTTGTAGTAAAAATAATCCCAACTAAGTCACTCGATCCCTTGGTTAGGTGACCTTACATACTGGTATATGAATTCTAGCCTAACATAATATCAGACCAAATCACAGAATAATTCCAGAGACATACGAAAATAAACATGATTATATTAATTAAAAGTAATAAAGATTCATAAACATAAACCTAGTAATAATTTTGGATATAGAAGCACTCCTACACAAACTGTAGGCTTTGCTTCGATCGGGGAACAGATGTAACCGTACAATAAAAATAAATGCTAGAGGAAATATAGAAATTGCTGGGAAATAAATAATGTTTAAAGAATATCTGCTAAGAGTAAAAATGAATTCTCCAAAGTTACTGCCAAAAAAATAACTCCCTTTCTCGTATGGTCCAAGGTCCTATTTATAACCCCTGTGTGATAAGTTTGTTCTCGGTAATGTAGGAACACTTTGTGTTCCTTTGAGAAATAATAGGACCACTAAATTAGTTACGTTCTTCATGCTTTGACTGGGTGGATCAGATAAACAGGGTGATCGTTGGATTTGTTTTGAATTGGTTTCCTTCCGTTGGATACGTGGTCAAGAGGGAGAAAGTGGCCTTGTGACGTTCGTCAAGTCCAAGTGACGATGGTCACTTGGACCATCACTTCGCGTGACGAGCGAAAATACTCCTTGTCGATCATCAAGGCCTTCTTCATGGTGGGCCACGTGCTCACATGCTTGATGGGCTTAAGTTGATTTCTTATCTTTTGGCCCTTTTTGCTATCTTTGCACCTTTTATTCTTCATTTCTTCTAAAGTATTCAGCTTAATGTATATCTGCAAAAATAGAAAAATACCTGCATAATACCTATAAAATAATTTAATTTAAACTAAAGTATGAGAAATATTTTGTGTATATCAAGCCAGAAATATCACATATTTATGTGTCATCAGAATCCAAAGAGTGATCCCCTTGTAATCAAACACAAACTTCAATCCTCTGATTATCCAAAGAGATGGATAAAATATCTTGAGATATGCAATAACTTTTGAGCTTGAAAGATCAAGGGGTTTAGATAATAAGATTCTACTTAAGCAACTTATCAATGCAGCCAACATTCAAAGCTTGAGGAAGACTAGATAACCTAAGCTTTGATCCCATCACAAAGTATGAATACAATGCAATATGATGTTCATGATGAAACATAAGCCTAAATCAAGAGGGTAAATTTTGGGGTGCAACAAGGTTTACTTTGGGATGAGAGCCTGGATAGTAGGGCTTTGAGAAGGAACCTGGATAGTAAGGTTACTCCAGGATGAGAGCCTGGATAGTAGGGCTTATGAGAAGGAACCTGGATAATAGGGTTACTTCGGGATTAGAGCCTGGATAGTAGGGCTATGAGAAGGAACCTGGATAGTAGGGTTACTTCGGGATGGGAGCCTGGATAGTAGGGCTTAAGAGAAGGAACCTGGATAGTAGGGTTACTTCGGGATGAGAGCCTGGATAGTAGGGCTATGAGAAGGAACCTGGATAGTAGGGTTTCTTCGGAATGAGAGCCTGGATAGTAGGGTTGTGAGAAGGAACCTGGATAGTAGGGTTACTTCGGGATGAGAGCCTGGATAGTAGGGCTATGAGAAGGAACCTGGATAGTAAGGTTGCTTCGGGATGAGAGCCTGGATAGTAGGGATTATGAGAAGGAACCTGAATAGTAGGGTTACTTCGGGATGAGAGCCTGGATAGTAGGGCTATGAGAAGGATCCTGGATAGTAGGGTTGCTTCGGAATGAGAGCCTGGATAGTAGGGCTGTGAGAAGGAACCTGGATAGTAGGGTTACTTCGGGATGAGAGCCTGGATAGTAGGGCTATGAGAAGAAACCTGGATTGTAGGGTTGCTTCGGGATGAGAGCCTGGATAGTAGAGCTTATGAGAAGGAACCTGGATAGTATGGTTACTTCGGGATAAGAGCCTGGATAGTAGGGCTATGAGAAGGAACATGGATAGTAGGGTTACTTCGGGATGAGAGCTTGGAGAGTAGGGCTTATGAGAAGGAACCTTGATTGTAGGGTTACTTCGGAATGAGAGCCTGGATAGTAGGGCTATGAGAAGGAACCTGGATAGTAGGGTTACTTCGGGATGAGAGCCTGGATAGTAGGGCTATAAGAAGGAACCTGGATAGTAGGGTTACTTCGGGATGAGAGCCTGGATAATAGGGCTATGAGAAGGAACCTGGATAGTAGGGTTACTTCAGGATGAGAGCCTGGATAGTAGGGCTATAAGAAGGAACCTGGATAGTAGGGTTACTTCAGGATGAGAGCCTGGATAGTAGGGCTCGTTTGATTTCGGGAACTGAGTTTCCATTAGTCGTCTGTAGACGTGACCTGTATAACTGCTGGATTTGAAGATAATCGTCCTTCCTGAAAAGATACCAGGGTTAATTATATGCAATGCATGAAATGCCTCGTGAGATGATGTTCTCAAAATAGATGAGATTATGTTGTATATGATATGTATGCATACGTCATGATGTATGTACATGAAAGTCTATTGGGGTATGCCCGAGTCTGGGAAAATAAATCCCTGACTGTTGTGGGAGATTTATAAATATCCTATCGGGAAGAGATTCTACTTAAGAATAAAATCTGCGGGGAACAACTTGTAAAGTGAATTTCTGTAGCTGAAATAACGAGCTATGTCGGGGATTGAGCTTCTGTGTCCAGAGAAATAAACCCTACTTGGGAGATGAAATTTACTGACCCGTTCGCGATTATGAAATTCGACTGGGGGATATAGCTGTCAGGTTTCTGAATGACCCTGGATGGGGAGGTTACTTCCTGTTTCGAGAAAGCCGACATCAATTATTTGGAATATTTTTACTCTGTGGGGAGTGTATGTATTGATGATTATGCTCCAAAGGTGTCTCTGTCCCGATACTTGTTGGGAAGAGTAACTGTCGAGTTTGACACTTCTCGTTTTTGCCCCTATTTCTGGAATTACGAGTAATTATCTTTTTGTTTATTTATGTAAATATTTATGAGCAGTGATCATATTCAAATGCATATGTCAAAAATAAAATCATTGGACGTTCTCGTAAAACAAAATAGAAAAAGGAAAAACTCAAAGTTTCTTGTGAAAATGATTTTATATTGATTTTTGAAGTTGGCCTGTAATAGGCGTTTTCGTACAAGGAGGCTGACGTTCTAGTAAGAGAACAACCCCCGTAAAAATAGAAGATATACAAATTTGTGTAAAAGAAAACAGCTATGTGAAACAATCCCATTGAGTTCCAACTCTTTTATTGCCCCTATGTCTTTGAGCATCTCATCACTTTGCTATTTGTCCGAAGTTGATTAGGTTGATCGATGACATTCGAGCTTGATAATTGATACCGAAGTCTGGTCTCAAGATGATCCAACGAGACATAGTGATACACTTTATATCCCTAACTTTTTCCTGGACTGCCCTTTCGGGTTTTCAGTCCATCGGGATACCCTTTTTTGCCCAAGCCGCCCTTTCAGGTTTTCGACTTGCCAGGTGTATAGATTTTTTCATTTTCATCCCTTATTTTTACCCGAACTCTTTTGGTTCGCCGGGAAGCCCTTATTTTTTCCTAGGCCAGTCAACCTAGCGGGTCTTTTTATTAGGCGTAGTATCTTTTCAATATGTCTGCATTGACAGGGTGAGGAAGGTCGTCACCTTCCATGGTGGTTAAAGTCATAGCTCCACCCGAGAAAATGTTCTTAACCACAAATGGCCCTTCGTATGTGGGGGTCCATTTTCCCCTGGCATTACCTTGTGGCAGTATGATGCACTTGATTACCAGATCCCCGACTTGATATTCTTGACGTCTGACTTTCTTGTTAAAAGTCTTGATCATTCGTGTTTGATACGTCTGACCATGACAGATAGAAGTAAGTCTCTTCTCATCGATTAGATTTAGCTGATCAAGTCGAGTTTGGATCCAGTCGTCTTTGTTCAAACTTGCATCCTTCATAATCCTGAGAGAAGGTATCTAGACTTCGATGGGTAGGACTGCCTCCATGCCATATACCAGAGAGTAAGGTATTTCCCCTGTCGACGTCCATGCAGAGGTACAGTATCCATGAAGAGAAAATGGTAACATCTCATGCCAGTCTTTGTATGTCACCGTCATCTTCTGTACAATTTTCTTGATGTTCTTGTTAGCCGCTTCAACAGCGCCATTCATCTTCGGCCGGTAGGGAGAAGAATTATGATGTTGTATCTTGAACTGTTTATAGAGATCGGTGATCATTGTGTTGTTGAGATTCGTACCATTGTCAGTAATAATTCTCTCTGGCACACCATATCGACATATCAGATTATGTCGGATAAACCGCGCCACGACGCTCTTGGTTACTGTAGCAAAAGAGGCCGCCTCAACCCACTTCGTGAAGTAATCAATGGCTATTAGGATGAAGCAATTCCCATTGGAAGCAGTAGGCATGATTTCTCCGATCATGTTGATGCCCCACATTGCAAAGGGCCACAGAGCTGTCAAGATGTTTAAGGGGACCGGAGGCACATGCACCTTATCAGCGTAGATTTGGCACTTATGAAAAGTTCGAGAGTGCTGATAACAATCGGCTTCCATAGTGGACCAGTAATATCCTGCCCGTAGGATCTTCTTAGCCATGGTGTGTCCACTGGGATAGGTTTCAAAGGTGCCTTCATGTAGATCGGTCATGATCCTCTCTGCTTCGCTCTTGTCTACACATCGTAGTAATGTGGAGTCATGATTGCGCTTGTAGAGGATTCCATTACTGAGGAAGAATTTCGCAGCGAACCTTCTCAGAAACTTCTTATCATTGACAGATGCCCCTTAGGGATACTCTTGAGCCTCGAGATACCTTTTGACTTCGTGAAACCAGGGTTTGTTTGCCACCCTTTCGGTATCAATTTCACAGCAATGTGCTGGTTCATCCAACCTCTCAATGGTGATTTGGAGAGCTTCGTTGTCCCACCTGACTTTGAACATAGAAGACATGGTAGCTAGCGCGTCCGCTAACTGGTTCTCCTCTCACGGGAAATGTTCAAAAGTTACCTCCTCAAAGTGTGGGAGCAATGTCAACACGTACTCTTTGTATGGGATGAGATTCAGATGCTTCGTATCCCATTCGCCTTTGATCTGACTTATTACCAAGGCTGAATCCCCGAAAACATCCAAGAACTTGATCCTGAGGTCAATAACGACCTTGAGACCCATGATACAAGCTTCATACTTTGCCATGTTGTTAGTGCAGTTGAAACATAGTCGGGCGGTGAAAGGAGTATGACACCCCTCAGGAGATATGATTACTGTTCCAATGCCGTTATCGAGTGCGTTTGAAGCTCTGTCAAAAACCATAGTCCATCGGGATCCCTCCTCGGGTCCTTTATCCAGTCCAGGTTCTTCGTAGTCAGTCACCAACATAATATTCTCATCCGGGAACTCAAAATTCATGGACTGGTAGTCATCCACGACCCAATGAGCCAAATGATTAGCCAATACACTCCCCTTGATTGCTTTCTGGGTTGTATATTGTATATCATACTCAGTTAAGATCATCTTCCATCTTGCTATTCTTCCGGAGAGAGCGGGTTTCTCGAAGATGTATTTGATCGGATCCATCTTAGATATCAACAAAGTAGTGTGGGTCAGCATATACTGTCTTAGTCGTTGAGCAACCCATGCCAAAGTGTAACAAGTTTTCTCGAGCAATGAGTATCGTGTCTCACAGTCGATAAACTTTTTGCTAAGGACGTATATTGCATGCTCTTTTCGACCAGACTCGTCATGTTGTCCCAACACACACCCCATTGAATTGTCTAGCACTGTTAAGTACAATATCAAAGGTCTTCCTTCAACCGGAGGCATCAGAATTGGCGGTTCATGAAGGTATTCCTTGATTCTTTCGAAAGCGGTCTGGCATTCATCATTCCACTTTACCACTTGATCTTTCTTCAGAAGCTTGAAGATGGGTTCACAAGTAGCAGTCAAATGTGAAATGAACCTGGAAATATAATTCAAGCGTCCCAAGAAACCTCTAACCTCCTTCTCTGTACGGGGAGCCGGCATCTCTTGTATGGCTTTTACCTTTACAGGGTCTACTTGGATGCCTTTATCGCTGACAATGAAACCCAAAAGTTTACCAGACCTTACCCCGAAGGTGCACTTGTTTGGATTCAACCTCAACGTGTATATCTTCAACCTGTCGAACAACTTTTTTTAGATGATCAAGGTGTTCTTCCTCAGTTTGAGATCTGGCTATCATGTCATCCACATAAACTTTGATCTCGTGATGAATCATGTCGTGGAACAAAGCGACCATGGCGCACTGATAAGTTTCCCCAACATTCTTCAACCCAAAAGGCATCACCTTGTAGCAGAAGGTGCCCCAATGTGTTATAAAGGTTTTCTTCTCCATGTCTTCGGGAGCCATCTTGATCTGGTTGTAGCCAGAGAAACCATCCATGAATGAGAAGATTTTATTATGCGCGGTGTTTTCAACCAAAACATCAATGTGAGGAAGTGGGAAGTCATCCTTGGGGCTTGCCCTATTCAGATCTCTGCAATCCACACACATTTGTACCTTACCGTCCTTCTTAGGTACCGGAACAACGTTAGTAACCCACTGTGGATAAGAAGTGACAGATAAGAATCCTGCGTCGAACTGCTTCATGACCTCTGCCTTGATCTTCTCTGACATTTCAAGGTGCATACGATGGACCTTCTGTTTAACCGGAGGATATTCTTCTTGGGTCGGAAGACGATGAACCACAATATCAGTGTCTAAACCCGACATGTCTTCCTATGACCAGGCAAAGATTTCAACATAGTCATGCAACATTTGTGTCAACCGCTGTTTGACCTTAACTTCCAAATTTACGCCGATCTTGACTTCTTTTCTGTCTATCTTTGTTCCCAGGTTTATCATCTCAACCGGCTCTTCATGAGGTTGTATATCCCTTTCTTCCTGCTGTAATAGTCTAGCAAGTTCTCCAGGCACCGCACAATCATCCTCACCTTCTTCTTCGGCTTGGTTGATTGAATTTTCGAAGTCATAACGGATAGTAGCAGAGCTGTTATCAATGGGATCCAGAGTGGATATGAATCTGCAATATGATACGTGAGTGTGTGTAAGAGCATAGCTGTTTGGATAAAGTGAAAATAGAAAAGAAAAACAGAGAGCGCAAAATTTGTATGCAAGGAACGTCCAATGTTTTATTGATGATATATGAAATGACAAATAATATCCCTCACAAACAAAGCCAATGTGCCTCGGGCAAGACATGATGCTGTAGAGTTTAAACTGTTTATTACAAATCCCAAAACAAGTAACACAATTACTGCAGAATAAAAGAAACTGGCATAAAGTCCCTAGCCGTCCAGTTATTCGGTCCACCATTTGTAGTTGGGTAGATCCAGATGTCAATGTCTGAGTCTTCCTCACTGTCTTCAATGGCATTGATTCCCTGATTGCTGATGCGTAGGGGAGGTCCTCCAGCCCGAGCACTTCAAACATCCATTTGAGCTCCTAAAGTAAAGCCCAAACCAAACTTGTCAGTTTTGTGGGTAAAATCAGGGAGTTGTCCCCAATTGGTATGCCCACCTTCTTCCACCACGACTCTGGCGTCTTTGAGAGAAGCCATCTTCAGAGGAGGTTTGTTGGTAGTAGTTTTAGCCGATGCCATGATCTGGGGAACCTCTTCAAAGTTCTGGCAAGGAGTCTCTGTGAATTCCCCATCCATCTCTATGTACCTTAAACAATTGAGGTGGTTCACCATATATTCCTCCTCACCACGCACAGTGACAATCTTCCCTTTTACTGGATACTTCAACATTTGGTGCAATGTAGAAACAACTGCCCCGACTTTATGGATCCAAGGACAACCCAACAAACAAGAGTATGACGGTCGGATGTCCATTACATAGAAAGTGGGCTCAAAGGTCTGGGAACCTACTTTTATGGGGATGTCCACTTCCCCATGCACCATTCTCTTCGACCCATCAAAAGCCCTCACCACAATGTTACTAGGCTTTAAGGTCAAACCCTCATAGTCCAACCGATCCAATGCCTTCTTAGGCAGAACATTCAGCGAAGACCCAGATCTACCAGCACATGAGCCATAGTGGTTCCCCTGCATTCAATCGAGACATGCAGAGCATCATTATGCTTTTTTCCCTTCGGGGTCAAGTCTGCATCTGAAAAACCCCGCCCATTGTCAGCAGTCAGGATGACCATACAATCTTTGAATTGATCAGCTGAGGTCTCTTGCGGCACATGCGCAGTCTTGAGGAATGCAATCAAAGCCTTCGCATGGGCCTCAGAGCATAACAACAGGGACAACATGGATATCTTTGAGGGGGTCTTCCCCAGATACTCGACCACATTTTAGTCACTCTTTTTGATTATTTTTAGTATTTCCTCCATCTCTTGCTTAGAGGCTTCCACGACAATTTTTCTAGGTGCCTCCGTCTGGGAAGGTTCACCTATAACTTCTTTGCCTCGGGTCCCAGATGACTCGACGACGGGAGTGATAATTGGAGTAATCACATGAGTAGTAGTTGATGTACCAATAGGAGTAGCAGACGGAACAATAATAGGCCTATTGACAGTCTTCAGGGAAATCTCGGGAGAGAAAACCCTTCTTCTTCGGGTAACCTTGCTGGTCCATACAATGTTACTGACATTAGGATCAACCTCTTTATTTTTCAGATCTTGTTTGATGCCATGATAGTACACATTGGCACCATAATGCCAGGGGACAGCTTTGTCCGAGGCATATGGGACAGGACCAAGAACAGTGATTATTAGAGGAGCGACTCTTGGAACAGATGTAATCCTAATAGGTCTTGTCGAGGAGGCCTTGGAAGCATTGGAGGAAATGGTTATAATAGAAACATCTTCAAATGGAACAACGAGAATCAAAGTTTTCTCGAACAAAATTTATTTGTTGTCCATCAGGCGCTGAACACCTGACTTCAGCAAATGGCAACCAGAAGGCAGAAATGAACACATGTGGCAACCATCACCACAACCCAGAAATAAACTGGTCGACAAGAAATTCTTCTTAACCGTCATAATAGGAGTAGAAACTTCATCCACCAAGGTCACAAACAGATCAATATCAACAACATTAACTCCACGATCGTGCTTAGGCATGGGAGCAGTTATAATGTGTGGCTTTTCCGGAGCGTCGAACTCAATCTCCTTGGCTTTGATCAGATCTTGTACCTTATTTCTCAGAGCCCAATAGTCGTTGGTGTCATGGCCAGGACTCTCAGAATGATCGGCACATCGAGCATTTAGATTATATCGGGGAGATGTGGTGTTTAGATTCTTGGGAGCCTCTTTCAAGGTCGTTAAGTTGGATCTCAGCAGGTGGGGTAGAACTTCGACCAACGTCATGTTGATCCAGGTAAACTGTCGTTGTGGTCTTTCCGCACTTTGTTGATTGTTGCATTGTGGAGCAACTGCGGACCTAGGTATCATTACGACACTTACTGTCTGACGGTGTTCAGCTCTGCTTTGGCCTCTTGGACTATAGATGGCATTGGCTTCCTTCTTACCAGTAAAAGGCTTCTTTACCGAACTTGAAGAGGCATCCTTTTGTATCTTACCGCTCTGAATCCTAGCTTCTACTCTCTCTCCAGTTAGGATCAGCTCGGTGAAACAAGCTGACGAGCTGCCGATCAAATGATTAAAGAATTGACCAGATAACGTCCCCATAAACATATCGACCAACTCCCTATCAGACAATAGGGGTTGAACTCTTCCAGCCAAGTCTCTCCACTTTTATGCATAGTCCTTAAAGCCTTCACTTGCACCTATGGACATACTCTGGAGTTGAGTACGAGTAGGAGCAAGGTCGGCGTTGTATTGATACTGCTTATAAAAAGCAACATCCAGATCTTCCCAATTTTGGACATTGGCCCTCTCTAGTTGGTAAAACCATTCAAGTTGAGTCCCTGACAGACTGTCTTGAAAGAAGTGAACCCACAAGTTTCTATCAGCGGTGTGGGGCTGGATCTTTTTGACGTAGGAGCGGATATGGAGCTTTGGGCAAGACACCCCATCGTACTTAGCAAAAGTTGGAGCCTTGAACTTCTGCGGGATGACAACTCCCGACACCAATCCTAATTCTTCGAAATCCAACCCAGGTATCCTCTGGACCTCTATAGCACTCAGACGGTCTTCCAACTGCTTGTATCTATCCTCAGTAGGAGGATACTGCTCATCATTATAATCTGTATCATTGTCAGAAACTTCAGGACTGGGGTCCTTTTCCCTTGTCTCTTCTTCTTGATTCTCCCCTTATTTGGATGAAGAGGTCAGATCGACTTGCTGCTTCAACGGCCCCCTGAACCTTCTGCCCATATTTAGAATACCGGATACCTTCTTCTTTTTCTTCTTCTCCTTCAGGATGAGGGCCTTCAGATCCTCCTGCCCTTTTGCCAGATTTGTGAACATCTGTTGGAACTGGGCATCTTGTGCCTGAAGATCCTTGATGCTTTGTTTTGGAGACATTTCTGCTGAAATAAACATCGAAGAAGATGAGAAACATGTAATGGTACCTGTTTATGCGATGCTATGAATGGAATGTGTATGCAATGATTTTAAGGATTCTTAAAGGCCCATATTTGTTTAACCAAAAGAAACACACGTTAATTGCATTAATAAGTTAGAATTGTTACAACGAATGCCTTTTAGGCTTAAAACAAAACAAAACTTAAAGCAAAAAAGAAACTTGGTCTCCCAGGAGCGCATCCTCTTTGGCGCGATGTAGGCGTTTATGTTCCTTTCTTCATGAAGTAGCCTAGTAAGCTCCAGGACCTTCTTCTCGCTAGCATAGACTTGAGCTTCAAACGTGTCCTTCTCCTCTTTGAGTTGAACCCAGGACTTCTGTAACTCTTCATGATCGGTTGGCATGTCAGGATGATGACCAAGTGAAGTAGTATCTCCTTCAATAGCTGGCTCCAAAGTTACTGGTAGTACAACAGGGTAAGGCATCATGAGACTTTGGGTGCGAGCTCGTACCCACCGGAGATAGGGCACAAGAGGAATGGAATTCTTGTGCCCTAGCGTCTTACTATCAATTTTATGCACCATTCCCCAAGCTTTTATGAACCTTTTACGGTATCCCTGAGCATCATTCTCATAGTTGAAGGTGATTCCTTGGATAAGCGTAAATGAGGACCATCTCTCCTCGCATAACCAAATTGACGCAAGGCCAAACAAGGGTTGTAAGTGATTCCTCTCCTAATGCCTAAGAGAGGGACATTATGGAATTCACCACAGCAATTGATGATGGTAACATCTTCCGAGAACCGTGAACACCAATGGATGTTTGAATGCTTAAGGGACATCAGCCTACGAGACCATTTCAAACCCTGTTCATTCTTCAAAACAGACTTGGGTAGGTGCGAAATAAACCACCTAGCCAATAGAGGAGTGCAACACAGGAGGGTCCCCCTTCTCTTTAGAGTGAGAGCATGCAGAGAGTGCATAATATCCCCGATTAATGTAGGCAATGAATTATGAGACAGAAAAACCTTAATAGTGCTCACATTTACGAGTTGATCCATATTAGGGAAAAGTACCGTCCCGTAAACGAGAAGCGCCAGCACCTCTTCGAAAGCTTGTAAATCTAAGGTATACCAAAAATGGTAAGCCTTCTCGACCAGAAACTTAACCGGAATTCCTTGGACACTCCCTCTAGTCTCCCAATTTGTCACTATGTCATATCATTGTAAAGACAAAGCTCTAGCAATCTCTTCAGGCTTTGGATGTTCTTCTGTATCATTGAAAGGTAGCTGATCAAGAATAGGTACTCCTAACAACTGAGAAAATTCAACCATGGTAGGTACTAGCTAGTAATCCGGGAAGGTGAAACAATGGTGCACAGGATCGAAGAACTGAAACAACACTTTTAATAATTCTTCATCAGGTTTTGCAGTGACCAAATTGAGCAACTGACCATGCTTTTTAGTGAAATGAGAACTTTCAAGAACCCTTAATGCCAGTTCCTTTAGTTGGAGAGACACTTTCACAAGGTTGATTTGTATAGTATTCCTACCGGCGGATGCCATGTCCTACAAAACAAAGCAAAAATGAGCCCTGGGAAAATCCTTGAAATGGTTAGTCATGATATGCCATGCTTATGATGTCGTGATTATGTTAGAAAATCACAGGTATAGCAAACAACAAAAAAGTCACACCAAGTCCTTAGGTTTAAGGCTTGCATGAGTTTTAAGGTTATACCCTCTTGAAGCTGGATTGGTTCAACCTGTCCTATAAATAAAAACCGGGTTCTAAGGGATCTTAATATCATTGATCATTCCCCCAGCTTTGTCGAATAGGAGATTGACTCACAACCAAACAAAGCTCAAGATTCAAACCTCATTGAGTGTAGCGTCGAGTATCTGTCGACCTTGGGAATACACCAAGGCCGGCCACCTCGCTACGTCCTACTAGCCAAGTTGTGAAATTAAAGGTTCTAAGATCAGTTGATGCTTCACGACACCACGCGGCGACCCTGTATTCTCCCTGATTGACTCAAGGGTTACCGGTACCAACCAAAGTGCCACATCAACATAGCTACTACTTCAATCGTGTCGGTATACCCCACACAGTTCCCTCACAGTTTATTGCTACTTACCTAAAAGGTGTTCCCCAGATTCGGGTGTAGGATCTATAATAACCCAAATAATCCCTTAAAAATAAAGCAATCAAGACAAGCAAGAGAAGCAATTAAATGATCTAGATCCTAAGGTATACCCCACTTATTTTCATCCCCAACAGATTCTCCAGTTCTGTGATACGGTGGCAGAACCGACTGTTATACTGCTTTGCATTTTGTATTTGCAAATGTCGCGGTAAGCAAGAGTCGCCACCGAATTTTATTTCATCCAACTAAGGAAAAGGAAAAGGAATAGAAAAAACCTTTTTTGAGAATGTTTCTGAGTACGGGGGGTAGATTATAGAAAGGGAAGGTGTTAGCACCCTTTCTATCCATGGTTTTCCATTGGCTCTTAGGTACTTGCTCATTTTGAAAATTGCTTATGTGTGCTTGTTTTGAAAAAAAAGTTTTACTTCATGATAACCCTTGTATCAGTCCTCAAGAATGTGTCGAAGTTGTTTTGAAAATTATTTTGAAAAGTGTTTGTATGAAAAGTTTTGTTTGAGCAAGTACCTAGGAACTAATCTATCTACTCGAAAAAAGTCTGTTCCTTTTCCTTTAGACAGCAATATCCTATTATTAAGGAATAGGTAGCACGGTCGTTGGAGTTTTAAGAGACGTTTGAAGGGACAAATACGATCACAAAAGCAATGTTAGGAAATTTTAGTAATCGTCCTAAGGCGTTAAAGATCTTTTTCCAAGGCAACATCTGATTGGGTCATTTTAGATCTTTTGAGACTAGAGGACAACCACTAACATTCCATATACTTCATGAACGTTTACCGAAGGCAACCGGAGTGGAGTAAACCCTAGGAGTGAACATGTGCAAGTGTATTTTTATCAATTAATTATCTTTGCACAATTAGGGTTTTCTACTATTTTAATTTTAGTTCGTCTTTCCATATAATCCTATACATACATCTAAGCAGTTTATAGTTTTGCGGAAATTAAAATACGAAAAGTTAGAATCCTAATTATTACATGGCTTTGGGTAGTACATAATTATTTTGACTGAAAAATAAAATACGTAATTAAAACCCTATTTAAATCTATTACAAACATAGAGCAGTACAAATAATCATAAAAGGGAAATTAAAAGCGCGCGACAAATTAAATCCGAGAAATAATTAGACGACCTAAAAATCTAATTTGAGAAAATATTTATGTTGTTTTGAGGAAAAATTAGGTTAAGTACAAAGTTAAATCCTAATTCTAATTATTTTGAATAATAATAAAATACATTAAATTACCCTAATTGAATTAAACTAATTAACTAATTAAATATTTTTTATAAAAAAAAAGATTTTTGATGTTTTTATGATTTTTAATTAAATAAAAAAATATGATTTTTTTGAATTATTTAAAAAAAAGACAAAATTAATAAATAAAAAGAAAAAGAATTAAAATAAAAAAAAGGTAAGCAATTGGGCCTGCGCATAAGCAACCCAGGGGGTGCACTTCTGATTTTTGTTAGGCCCAATGCACGCTGAGCCCAATCCCATGCCAGATCCTGTGTTGGCAGGCTTGGAATGTGCACCATGGCCTCTCCTTGGATTGAACAATGGATTTGCATTGGCAACGATCCAGTGGCTGGATCAATGAGGCGCATGATGGACATCGGGCTTTGGAACGCATGGGATCTGCAATTACATGTTGAGAAAATAAAGAAAATGATGGGACCTGGGATCGAACCCAGGTCCTTCCACTCGCTCCACGCTTGCTATGACCATCTTTGCTACGCTGCTTAGTTGTTATAACAATAACATTAAATGATAATATGTAAGACAAAGTGGACGGGCTAAAAATGTGTGCTTATTCAAATTGGCCACTGGGATGGTGACAAATCATCTTCTTCTTCCTTGTCCGTTGTCTTAGGTATTAGATCTATACCTACGGACAAAGCTCCATAGCCATAAACCTGCAATCCTCCAAAATCCACACAACGCGTGATAAATTAATTCTAAAGACATCAATCAACTCGTCTTGATCTCACGAGTATCATGGCATCATTTTCTTGGCCTAATTTTACCTGTACAGAGAAGCCTTAAAACTGCTTCTTAAACCCTAGCCATGGAAATTATCCAGATATGCCCAAACCATTCCAAATGATGATACAAATACAATTATATGCTTAGAAGTGGTTAATCCTGCTAAAATTGTAAAATCAAAGTTAAGCTTATGTGTGCAAACCGTGAGTTTATCAGGCGCGGTTATGGGCTTGAGAGGGCTTGCAAGGGATCGTGCTAGCTTCAGGAGACGTCCAGGAAACGATTGGAAGCCTTAGAATGTCTTGAATCACCCTCTATGTGAGAAAACGGTCCACCACTTTTTTCCAAAAAATTCAAGTTTCTTTCTCTGTTTTCACGACTGCAAACCTTGTTTCCTTGCCTTGTTATTATTCATTATATGTAGTATGATGAATTAGGGTAACAAAAACGTCGTGAATCCTTTGGAATTATGGAGATTGAATATGATTTTCTTGCCATGTGATATCTTTCCATAACCATCCAAATCATGCTATTTTTGCATCAAATTGCCTAGATTCGTTTTGATCTGATTGGGCCATCATAATTAGATTTGATTTCCATCAAAATCAGCTCATCAAAACAATCTTTGATATTTTTTGTTATTTATTTGATTTAATGTGGTTTTTAATAAATAAAAATCAAAATAAAATAAATAAATAGAGAAAATAAGATATGGCTGCTAATTTGGATCGTAGAACATGTCCTTAACAAGATACAAACCTAAAATGCTAGGCCCTTTTGCCAAAGATACATTTTGAGCACATTTGACTTTTGGCAATTTTCCAAAAACGGTCAACTTTGACAATGCATAAATCTTACAATTTTAAACCTAAAGAGGTGTTCTTGGACTTTTTATAAAGATCAGGATGTCCCCTAAACAACCCTTTTGGTCTCATTTCAATTGAGTATTCCATGTTCATGTAAGAAGCTTTGACCCAAAAGGTGTTTTTGTTGACTTTTCAAAAGGACCAATAATGTAGAAATTCATATCTTTTTATGAGTTCATTTATTTAACTTGAGGGATGAATATGAGTTGTAGGGAATTGTATTCTCTTAAAAATGAGCCTTGGATGAGAAATTTCTGATAAAGTATGAGAAAGTTATGCCTGGTCAAAGTTTGGTTGACTTTTCCTATAGGAACCCTAATTTAGCAACTTTTGAGTTTTGATGAATTAGGAGCATTCCTTGAGGAATCATGATCAACCCTTGATCAAATGATGGGTATCACTTCAAAATGTTGATGTTGACCAAAAATCTTGAAGTTTGACTGAATGAGGACCACAGTTGACTTTTAACCTAGTATAGTGGATTTTTAGGCATTTGAGCAATTGACTGAGCAACTTCTTGTGCAAGGCATGATACTTGACATGGATGATCTTGAAAACATATTAGGGAAATTGAAATACTTTGGGACCCTTGGAACTCAAATATCTTGATAAAAATGTAAACCCTAGTTTGAGGCTCATTGTCTTAGGAGGAGGATTTGTCTGGTCAATCCTTAGGCATCCTTGGGCAAATTGAGGAACTCAATGAGCATGTGTTGAGTAAAATGAGAGAGCAAATTTTGGGGTGCAACAATTAGGCTTAGATATTTTAATTAATTAATTAATTTCTTAATTAATTGATTAATTATATTTTAACCGTTTTCTTAACTTAAAACAAATTAGAATCTAGGACTTAAGTTAGATTTAATTTTCTTTTCATGATAAAAACAAAACAAAAAAAGATTTCTTTTCTTTATGATTTTTTTAGACGTCTTTTCTATTTCCACGCGCGTTTATTTAATTCCATATTTTAGCTATTTATTGTATTTTTTCACTGGATGTAATAGATAAAAATTAGGACATTTACTGCTTTATCCCCTTTATCTCTGTATAATGTAAATCCTCTCCCAAAGCCTTGTAATAGTGTAGGATTTACAATTCCCGCACTTTAAATTCCTATACATATACTAACTGCTTAGATAACTAGGATTGCATGACAAGATCTGAAAACAAACGGTAGAACACCTAAATGTTTAAAGATAAAATAACTGAAACACAACACACTTGCACATATACACCTCTAAGGTACACCCACTTTGGTTGCCTTTAAAAAACAGTCATGGGGCAGGAATGCTTTAGCAATGACCCGTAAAATCAAAAGATCATAGTCCCTTGATGACCCTACAGTTGCCTTTCGGTAAATGATCTAGCCCCTAAAACAGAATTGCTAAAACATCTCCATAAACTGCCTTCGTGACTGTAACGTCCCTTCAAATGTCCCTCAACATCCAAAGACAAGGCTACCTACTCATTAATAGTGTCTAAAGGAAAAGAGGAAAAGAACACCCTTTTCGAGTACAAAAAGTAGATAGTTGTTAGAAGTTTTCTCAAAAATACGTTTTTCACTTACACACAAATACTACTTTTCAAAAAACAATTTCAAAACATTTGATTTGTTAACACTCTTGAGGACTGATGCAAGAGTTAAACACAAAGCAAATCGCCGCACTAAGGCGTTTTCAAAACATTTTCAAACACAAAGCACCAAAGCATTTTCAAAATGAGAAAACCTCTAAGAGCCCATGGAAAACCACGGATGGAAAGGGTGCTAACACCTTCCCTTTCCATAATCTACCCCCCTTACTCAAAATCTCGAAAAGGTCTTTTTTCTATTCTTTTCACCCTTTCCTTAATTTGGATAAAAGAAAAGACGGTGGCGACTCTTGCTTACCGCACATTTGCGAACAAAAAACGCAAAACTAGTATATAACAGTCGGTTCTTCCACTGTAAAACATCGTGCTACAACGTTCTTAGTGACTGAGGCAAATGAAGCAACTTCAACCCATTTGGTGAAGTAATCAATGGCAACAAGGATGAAATGATGTCCATTGGAGGTAGTGGGCTTGATCTCTCCAATCACGTCAATGCCCCACATTAAAAATGGCCACGGAGAAGTCATGACATTCAAAGGTATTGGAGGCATGTGAACTTTGTCGGCATAGGTTTGACACTTATGGCAAGTTCTCGAGTGATGGTGACAATCAGTTTCCATAGTCGACCAATAGTAACCAGTCCTTAGAATTTTCTTGGCCATAGTGTGCCCACTAGAGTGGGTTCCGAAGATACCCTTATGCATGTCTTTAATGATCTTCTCTGCTTCTTTCTTGTCCATGCAACGGAGCAGAGTAGAATTATGATTGCGCTTGTACAGGATCCCATTGCTTAGGAGGAATTTGGCTGAGAATATTCGTAGGAATTTCTTGTCGTTGATGGAAGTTCCTTCAAGATACTCTTGTGCTTCGCAATACCTTTTCACTTCATGGTACCAAGGCTTCTCTTCATCAGTGTCAATCTCACAACAGTGTGTCAGTTCGTCAAATCTTTCAATTGTAATTCTGGGAACCTCGTTGTCCCAATTGACCTTGAACATAGATGACATTGTTGCTAAGGCATCCGCCAACTTATTTTCTTCTCTTGCGAAATTTTCGAAGGTAACTTCCTCGAAGTATGGGATTTAGGTTAGCACAAGCTCTTTGTAATGGATTAGGTTAGGATGCTTGGTATCCCATTCTCCTTTAACTTGACTGATTACTAGGGCATAATCTCCATATACATCCAAGAACTTGATCCTTAGGTCAACAGCAGCCTTCAGACCAAAGATGCATGCCTCATATTCAGCCATGTTGTTCGTACAGTCGAAGCATAGTCTAGCAGTGAAAGGTGTATGCCAACCTTCGGGAGAAATGATCACAACACCAATTCCGTTACCCAAATCATTAGAAGCCCCATCAAAAATTATAGTCCATCGGGATATTTGTTTAGGTCCGTCATACGGTCCAGGCTTTTCACAATCAGTTATCGGAATGATATTCTCGTCCGGGAAATCAAAGTTCATGGATTGGTAGTCATCAACAACTTGATGGGCCAAATGATATGCTAGTACACTTCCTTTGATGGCCTTTGGTGTAGTGTACTGGATGTCGTATTCAGTCAAAATAATTTTCCATCTAGCTATCTGTCTGGAGAGAGTTGGCTTCTCAAATATGTACTTGATAGGGTCCAACTTAGAAATCAACAATGTGGTGTGAGTCAACATATACTGTCTTAGCCAGTGAGCAGCCCATGCCAAAGCGCAACATGTTTTCTCGAGCAGTGAATATCTTATTTCGTAGTCGATAAACTTTTTGCTCAGGTAGTATATTACATGCTCCTTTCGGCCAGACTCGTCATATTGGCCCAACACACACCCCATTGAATTCTCTAATACAGTCAAGTACATAATCAGAAGTCTTCCTTCAATTAGAGGCATCAGGATTGGAGGTTCTTGTAGATATTCCTTGATCTTGTCAAAGGCTGCTTGGCAGTCGTCGTTCCATCTGACTAATTGATCTTTCTTTAATATTTTGAAGATTGGCTCAGAAGTAGTAGTTAGGTGAGATATGAACCGGGAAATATAGTTAAGTTGACCTAAGAAACCCCTGACCTCCTTCTCAGTACAGGGAGCTGTCATTTCTTGTATGGCTTTGACTTTTTAGGGTCGACCTCAATACCTTTTCCATTGACGACAAACCCTAAGAGTTTTCCAGATCTTACCCCAAAAGTGCATTTGTTGGGATTCAGCCTTAACTTGTATTTCTTCAACCTATCAAACAAGTTATGAAGATGATCAAGGTGTTGTTCCTCAATTTTAGAACTTGTAATCATATCATCAACATAGACTTCTATCTCATGATGGATCATGTCATGGAATTGGGCTACCGTAGCTCGTTAATAGGTTGCCCCTGCATTATTCAAACCGAAAGGCATGACCTTGTAGAAAAAAGTGCCCCACTGTGTGATAAAGGTGGTCTTCTCCATGTCTTTGGGATCCATTTTGATTTTATTATAACCGGAGATCCATCCATGAAGGAGAAAACTTTGTGTTGAGCTGTGTTGTCGACCAAGATGTCAATATGCGGTAGTGGGAAATCATCTTTGGGGCTTGCCCTATTCAAATCTCTATAGTTTACGCACATATGGACCTTTCCATCCTTCTTTGGTACAAGGACTACATTTTCCACCCATTGGGGATACGATGTTACTTCTAGAAAACCTGCATTGAATTGCTTCATTACCTCAGCTTTTATTTTCTCAGACGTGTCTGGCCATATACGACAAACCTTTTTCTTGACTGGAGCATAATCTTTCTTTGTTGGTAGTCGGTGAACTACAATGTCAGTATCAAGTCCTGACATATCTTCATATGACTAAGAAAACACCTCAACATAGTCGTGCAACACCTGGACCAATCTTCTTTTGACACCGTCTTCCAAGTTGGCGCTAATGTTGACTTCCCCCTTGTTTGTCTCAGTACCTAGGTTGATCACTTCAACCGGTTCCTCGTGTGGTTGAATGGACTTTTCATCTTGCATTAGAAGTCTGGCTAGTTCCCCAGGTATTTCATATTCTTCTTCATCTTCAGCTTGGTAGATTGGATGTTTAAAGTCATAGATGACAATAGCAGAGTAGTTATCAATGAGATCCGGAGTGGATGAGGATCTGCAAATGTGTGTGTATGCATATAAGATTACATGACTATTTTGAAAATGCAATAAAATGAAAGAAAGACAATGAGCGCAAAATTTGAATGCAAAAGAGTCCAATGTTTTTCATTAAATGATCATATGGCATATGAAAATGAACAAACCCTTAACAAATTGACCATAGTACCCTGGGTAAGGAAGATGGCTTAAAGTCATTGTTTCAATAAAATTACAGACAAAGTTCTTGAATTGACAAGAAAAATAGTAAATGGTAATTACTCCTTGTTGAAGGAGATGGGAATGAAATCTTTGGCACGCCAATTATTGAGTTCTTCACTGGAAGTCAGGTAAATCCAATCATCAAAGTCATAACCATTGTCGGAGTCTTCGAGAGCAGCCACTTCATGATTACTGATGCGAAGAGGTGGTTTTCCTATGCGAGCATGTCTAACCTCCTTTTGAGCTTTGGCAGTGAAACCCAAACCGAACTTATCTGCTTTAAAAGGAATGTCAAGGAGTTGTCCCCAAGTGGTACAACTTCCGTCTTCAATCACAGCGCGCGCATCTTTGAGGGAAGCTATCCTTGGAACACTTTGTCAGCTTTTGGAATGTCAAAAGAAATCTTGGCGGCGGCTACCATGGGAGGGATCACTTTAAAGGCTTGGCACGACATTTCTATGAACTCACCATCCATCTCGACATACTTAAATGAATTCAGGTGGCTCACCATGAATTCAGGTGGCTAACCATGAATTCTTCTTCACCGCAAATGGTAACAATCTTTCCTTTAACTGGATATTTCAATTTTTGATGCAAAGTGGAAGTCACCACTCCTTCCCCATGTATCCAGGGGCGTCCAAGTAGGAAAGAGTAGGCGGGACGGATGTCCATCACATAGAAAGTCGAGTTGAAAGTTTGAGAACCAACCTTGATGGGGAGGTCAACCTGTCCATGTACCATCCTCTTTGATCCATCGAAAGCCCTTACCACTATGTCACTTGGCTTTAACACCTAACCTTGGCAATCCAACCGATTTAGGGCACCTTTGGGTAGGACATTCAGAGAGGACCCAATATCCACCAATACATGGGCTAGAGTGGTTCCTTTGCATTCAATAGGGACATGCAAAGCCTTGTTGTGGTTTCTTTCGACTGGAGTCAGATCAGCATCAGAGAACCCTAATCCATTATCGGCAGTCAAACTCACCATATAATTTCCAAATTGATCGGCTATAGTTTCTTGAGGAACATGTGCATTCTTCAAAAAATTTATCAATGCTTCAGCATGCGCATCAGAACATAGCAATAAAGATAGCATATAAATCTTTGAGGGGGTTTACCCCAACTGCTCTACTATCTTATAATCACTCTTCCTTATGATCTTCAAAATATCCTCCATCTCTTGGGTGGATGGTTCCTCAGTAGTAGCGTCCTTGGTGAAACAACCTGGCCGAACCGTCATCTTGTAATGAAAGATCAATGAAGTCGTCACCGAACGTCTTTTATCCCGCCAAAAGGGAAAGGTAAACATCGAGAAAACCTGAAGAGGGAGAAATCACGGTTTTTCGACCGAGAGATCGGGTAAGGGAGTCTGTTACGCAAGGGGAAGGTATTAGCACCCCACACGCCCGTAGTACTCTATGGTATCCACTCTTGTTGTCTAATCTAATGGGTGTGGTCAAAACCTATGTCTATGGCTTAAAGCTAAAAATGGAATGCATGCGAGAAAAAAAAAGAAAAAAATGTAGGGAAAATAAAAGTTGTGCTCGGTTGGGCCCTACCCCAATGCCTACGTATCCCTTTTAAGGAATCAGAGCAGCCGTAGTTTGGCTCATATATTCTGGTTGGTTTGTGTTTTTTAGTTAAGACAACAAAAACATTCAAGATGGTAAAACATCAAATAAAACAACAAACAAATGAGATGGTAAAGCATCGACTAAATAATAACAAAGTAACATGTCAAAGATAGAGAAACACCAAATGATAAAACATCACACCTGAAAATGACATTGAGAGTCAAAGTAGCATAACCAACATGTGCAATGGTGAAGCATCGGCTTCAAACAAATGTGCGATGGTGAAACATCGACTAAAAGATAACAAAGTATCATGGCAAAGACGGTGAAACATTAATAAAACGGATGACAAAACATCACACCTAACAATGATATTGAGAATCAAAGTAGGATAACAAACATACGCGATGGCGAAACATCGGCTTCAAACAAGTATGCGATGGCGAAACATCGGCTAAAAGATAACAAGGTATCATGGCAAAGATGGTGAAACATCAATAAAACGGATGATAAAAAATCACACCTAACAATGATATTGAGAATCAAAGTTGGATAACAAACATGTACGATGGCGAAACATCGGCTTCCAACAAATGTGCGATGGTGAAACATCGGCTAAAAGATAACAAGATATCATGGAAAAGATGGAGAAACATCAATAAACCGGATGACAAAATATCACACCTAACAATGATATTGAGAATCAAAGTAGGATAACAAACATGTGCGATGGCGAAACATCGGCTTCAAACAAATGTGTGATGGCGAAACATCCGCTATAAGATAACAAGGTATCATGGAAAAGATGGCTAAACATCAACAAACTAGGTTTAAAAACAAAGCCAAGAGGCGCACAAACAAATAAGATTGATTTATATCTTTTACCTTGAAGAAGGGTTTGAGTTTATTAGAGGTGTTTTATGATTTGCCAATAAAACAATTTTTGCTTTAAGATGCAAAATGCAAAGGAAGGAAAAAACAACTAAGGGAAACTAGCCTAGCACTATCCCTAGTGTTATCATACAATGATTGACCCTAAGGTTGAGGATAAAGGAAATTCCTACCCTATGCTAGCATACATGGATTCCTACTTTAATCAACATGTCAAAGGAATCTTAACAAAACTATCCTATAGGGAACAGGCAATGAGAGCGAAGTCGTGATATCAATTTCTAAATTGAGTGACTCATCGATCAACGATTAAAGAAAAAAAACAATAAACATCCTATAGGGAAAATGCACTGAGAGCGAAGTTGTGATCTCAATTTCTAAATTGAGTGACTCATCGATCAACAATTAAAAAAAAAAAAGACAATAAACATCCTATAGAGAACATGTACTGAGAGCGAAGTCGTGATCTTAATTTCTAAATTGAGTGACTCATTGATCAACAATTAAAGGAAAAAAAACAATAAGCATAACACATGTATCAAACAAAACAGAGGGCCTCCTAACATATATCAGCAACAGAGGTCCCATCATGCAACATAGAACTATGAAATAGAAGAAAGGAAATAGTGCAATACCAAACGGATAACTATCCGTAGCAACTGAGCTAGAATAAAAGAAACCTAGAGAACTTCAAGCAAGTTGGCATCATCAGACAAATCAAGTCAGAAATTACGCCATCAGGATATAAGTATTGAGATTTTCAGATATGAACAAATCCCATGGGCAATGTATAGCATTCATAATCACATATACATATCCTGCATAGACTATAAAACATGCCAAGCACAAGAGTAGTACCAATATAATACATTGTGTTCCATAAATAAAGTGAAACACAGTGGCCTCAAGTCAAAAAATGGAAAAAATTTCTCAGAGTACCTCGCGCATTAAACAACCAGGTTAGTATTCCCATAAATAGAATGATGACTCTCATAAGGGATGGATAATGACACCATAATGAAGTGAGAAAACATGATAGCAACTATCAAAACATTAGATATGATAGACAAAAAGAAACAGGCATGTGCACAATTTGGTCAAAAGTTAGAGGAATGTTGCTCCTTTCTATCACCATATTGAATTGACAATTTAATATCAATCAAGGATCATGGGAGATTGAGAAGAATATAATCAAAGACCATGAAGGTTAGTAGCAACCACAATTCAATCATACTCAATTAATTCATCACAGCTCACAAGCATAATAGAAGAGGAATCCCACACAATGCATCAAAGACTTAGATTTCAAGCTAACCATGGAAGAAAGTCAAACAAGGACAAAATTAGAGAGTTTGTAACAATCAAAGATCTTAAGTAAAGCTTCCAAAATATGATTAGGACATGATCAAAAGGTTAAAGTGTTAATTCTAAAACATGTTGCATAAGTGCATTCAAAATGCCTCAAAAATTCAACAAGGATAAAAGAAAGAATCCAAACTCCATTCATGATTAGAACTAACTTAAGTAATAGGGATCAATTACTCTCAAGTCCTCATGAGACTATCATTGAAGTATCATTTCCCTTCATGTTATCATTGGCCATCTAATGACCTCAAACTCAAATTGAAAGCTCAAGTATCAAAGTGAAGATCAATAAGAAAGCAAAAAGTCATAAAACATGCATCAAAAGGTTTAATCATTCAAACATGGGGAATTAAGTGAAATGACTTGAGTTTATGTGTATAAACAGAACCAACATGATCATTAGGTGCCCAATTATAGGCCTCACTCAAGTTCATTGGCCATCTAGCAAATTGCAACAAGATATGCAACATTAATTGGGTACCTTCACTTCAAAAATGCATCAAAAAAAGAAAAGGGCTTCCATAATTAAAACAAAAATTTTCTTAGCATCCTTGAGATATATAAGAGTCAACAAACATTTTTTAAGTTCATGGATGAATGAGGAAATGATCAATCAAACTTAAAATATCAAAAATTAGTTGGCAAAAACCACCAAACTAGACAACTTTCCAAAATATTTTGTGGAAAATACCAAACCTTATCAATTAATTCAAGAAAAATCTTTTTTGGGACTTCAGTCCATCTATGAACCTTAAACAAGAACCAAATTCAATTGAAAATCAAGGCAAGTTTCTTTTTGGAATCCAAACAAACACGGGAATTAGCAAAACCCCAATTATTTAGAAAATGAACTCAATTATTGATTAATCAAGTTCCGATTCTAAACAAATCAAATTAAAATTATACAAAAATAAAGAAAACTCTAAAGATCAGAGAAATTATTTTTTTAAAATTTTTAGAATTAAAGAAAAGTCAAAAATAAAATCAAAATTCAAACCTTTAAACAATTAAACAAAAATTCACATCTCAAAATAAAATTCCAATCAAAAGTTAGAAAAATATCCAACCAAAATTATATTCAAATATTAGAATTAAAAACCAGCATCCATGATTTTTTGTGGAATTTTTGAATTAAAGGAAATATTAAAATAAAAATCAAACAAACAATTAAACATTTAAACTATTATTTAAGGACAAAATGCAAACCCTAGCCAAAATTCATAAAAAGGTTAAAACAAAATTATATTTAGACACTATGATTAAAAACAAACTTATATGATTTTTTTGAGGATTTTTGAATTAATGGAAATATTAAAACAAAAATTATGAAGCAAACATTTCAAATAAAATTCTCAAATAAAATTTCTAATAAAAAATAGAAAAAATGCTAAACCAAAATAAGAATCAATTTCTAAATTATTTTATGGGTCAAATATAAATTTTGTGGAAGTTTTAGATCAAAAGAGCTATTAAAATAAAAATAATCATTGAACAAACAATTAATTAAACTTATGAAATTTTAAACCAATCAAAACATTTTTAAAAATTCCAATAAAATTACACAAGATAGTAGAATTTTTTTTAGACTTGTGATAATTTTTTCAGAATTTTTTAAATTATTTTGATCAAGAAACGAAAATCAGAAAATCAATTGAAATCAAAATATAAACTAATATTCAAAAATTCAAATGGACTGTTCAGATGATGACACCTCATCATCCCTAACCTCCAGCCAAACCAGAAAATGCGCGCACCCATCAGTGTTGCACCCCAACTTCAGTCCCTCCAAACAAACTCGTTTCTCAACCATTTTTCATCAAATCAAGTGCAAATTAAAGCTAACATATCATACTACATTATGCAATTCGAATCAATCTAAAAGATCAAGCATGGATCAAGAAATAAAGTCTCAAAAACTAGAAAAACACATTGTAAATACCAAAACCAAAAACACGATTTCACCAATTCTGCTTGAATCAAAGCTCAAATATACATCAATCCTAATGATTGGCCAGCTAGCAACTCAATGGACATGATCTACATCATCAATTCAAGCTGAATCATGCAAATCAAAGTTCAAGAAAACTCACATTGATGTGAAAACTGGAAACTCGATTCCTTCACTCCAGAAGCAAACCAATGGTGCAAGCTTGATCTCCTTACTTCACTGAATTTGAACCACCGAGAATTTTGAAGAATGATCCAAGGAGAAGAGAGATTCGAAGCAATTTGCAGAGATACTTGAAAATTTTCAGATCTGAAGTGTGGTGACTATGAACCTCCCCCCTTCAAACTGAGCCTTGGTTCTTATTATATAGCACGAGAGGAAGAGGATAAAAGTGGTATTTGGTCCTCAAAGCCATTGGAGGGAAAGTTTGGTAGTTTATGCAAAAAGTGAGATTGCATATGGAGCCTGCATTTCACTCGTGCAAGCTCTCATTTTCTTTGCGTTTTATGAGCCAAATGAGGTCAGAAAACAATGCTCAAAGTTCCAGGTCATGACTACTTGAAATGAGTGTTGATGAATTTGCAAAATCGGGCAAGTTTGTGATTTTTTCAATCAAACAAGTAAAATACCATATGAGGCACGAAATGGTGAGTGTAATCGGCCTCAGCATGTTACAAATTGGTTATGGGCTTGATTAGAAAAAAAGGAATGGCTGAAACTCGAGTTCTCAAGAAATTGCATTTTGCTTGCTTGGTCAAAATTCAATAAAATGCCTCAAAATTCCAAAGCTCATAACTTGCTCATATTTTTGAATTTTGACACAAATGAGCCCTCTTTGGAAAGGTATTGCAATTATCTTCAACCCTGTGGCAAATGGCCTCACATTTTATTCCATTGGTTCCTTCAAAATATGGCATGAAAATTACAAATTTTGAGAAATGACCCATAATTTTGTGACTTCCAAGCTTTATAACTTATCACCACTTCATGAATTGCTCTCAAAAATGGAATCATGTGAAAGAGATCACTCTTATATTTTCAAGCATACTTCATTTGCATTTTTTTGATCAAAGGAGAATAAAATATGAATTTTTTAAGTTAAGTCCTCATTTTCCAAAATTAGAAACTTTTAGGGTTTCTTCATGAACAAGTTTCAACCCAAACCTCAATCTTTTTGATCCAATGATCAAAATGGACTTGAAATATGAAAAGTACACCCTTGAATTGATTTTGATCAAAAATTCACTTGGTCAACCTTGGCTTTGACTGATATTGACCAAAATGACCATTTTGCCCCTTTGAATCAATTGATCCACTTCCCTTCAAAATTGATGATCAAAACTTCAAACATATGATCTTCCAAATATATAGAGGCCATGTACAAAGTTTCACTTCAAAATTCTCAAGAAATCTTGATGAAACTCCAAACCCTAGTTTTGGTTAACACCTTAGGAGACTGATGAATCATCTCCAAAATTTCAAATCCTCTGGGCATCTTGACCAATTTCTTGTACAAAGACTTTTCAAATAATAATGAGATGTTGTAGCTTCCAAATCATGACTTGTAAATTGATCAATAGCCTTGGTCAAGCAAAACCCTAATTTGACTGGTGAATCAAAAGAGTGATTCCTCTTATAATCAATCTTAAACTTCAATCCTCTGATGATCCAAAGAGATGGATAAAATATCTTGAGATATGCAATAACTTTTGAGCTTGAAAGATCCAGAGGTTTATATGATAAGGTTCTACTTGAGCAACTTGTCAATGCAATCAGCCTTCAAAGCTTGAGGAAGACTTGATAACCAAAGTATTTTGATCCCATCACATTGTATGAATGCAATGCAATATGATATTCATGATGAAACATAAGCCTAAATCAAGAGGGTAAATTTTGGGGTGCAACACTTGGCAGGCGCCTCCATCCTGGCAGGCTCAATCATCTTCTCTTTGTCCCTAGTATCAGTACTAGGTTTATCAATAGTAATGCGAACAGGTGTAACTGTGGTGGTTGGAGGTGAAATGTTAGGAGAGAAGATTCTCCCTGTCCTTGTCACCTTGCTAGAGCCAGCAATGTTGGTAATGTCATTATTCTTGTCTTCATCAATCCAGGAGTCTTGTTTAATGCAATGGTAGTATACTTCAGCCCCATAATACCAGAGTACCACTTTATCAGAAGAATAAGGGATTTTGGACCCGGTGTGGTAATTATTAGTGGGTCAATCTTTGGTTCATTGGAAATACTAATAGGACCTTTTGAAGTGATCCTAATAGGTTTGTTAGATATGGTGATGATGGATATTTCTTCAGCTTTTTGAGGTATAACTTCAGTCAAACCTTTTATGGATGGATTTCTTTCGAATAAAATCCAATGGCTATATTAGGTGTTGGACACCCTTTTTCATCCATTCGCATCCATTAACTTGTTTGGCACAACAATGACAGTCTTCAAGACAACCAGGGAAGACCCAACTTTCAACATTTTTTCTTTAACAATGGTCAGTGGAGTAGTCAAATCTTCAACCGAGAAAATAAAAGCAGTATCTTCAATTGCATTGACACCTTTGCCATGATTTGGCATAGGTGCAGTGATTAAATTCGGAGTTGTATATGGATCAAACTCAATGGTCTTATTGTTGATGAGGTATTTAATTTTGCTTTTCAAAGCCTAACATTGATCAATGTCATGTCCGGGGCTATTGGAGTGATAAGCGCATTTGGCATTCGGGTTGTACTTTGGAGATGAAACATTGGGATTTGAAGGGGGGTCACGCAATGTCACCAAACTAGCCTTCAACAAGTGTTGCAGGGTGTAACACGGTGGGAGAACTGACTTGGTGTGTTTTGCGTTTGATCGCAAATGTTGCGGATAGAAAGAGTCGCCATCGACTTTTCTTTTATCCAATAAGGAAAGGCTGAAAAGAACAGGAAAGACCTTTCGAGATTATTTCTTGAGTTCGGCGGGTAGGTTATGAAAATGGTAGGTATTAGAACCCTTTCCGTCCGTAGTTATCTACAGACTCTTAGTTGCTTGCTAGATCACTTGCTTTTGTTTGAAAATGTGCTTGTGGTGTGGGTTTTGAAAGTATTTTGAAAACGTCTTTGTAATGGTTCTCATTTCTATAAGAACGCGTACAAAGTTTTGTTTTGAAAATAGTTCAAATAGGTGTTTGTGGAATGTGTTTTTGAAAGTGATTTTGAAAAGTGTCTTGGTAATGGTTCTCGTTTCTATAAGAACACGTACAAAGTGTTTTGTCTTTTGAAAATGATTCAAAATGAAAGTGTGGGTGTATAAAATGTTTTTGTTGTGAGCAAGCAAGCAACTAGGAGCATTCTACCTACTCAAAAGGTCTTAATTTTATTTTCCTCCTCCTTTAGATGTTGCTATCTTACCATTGATTTGGTAAGAAGCCCCATCATTGGATGTGAAGGGACGGGCGTCGGACGTTTGTATAGTCATAGAAGGAAACCTATGGGACGTTTTTAGCAATTTTTGTTTAGGGACTAGATCATTTACCGAAGGCATCATTAAGGGTCATCGAGGGACTATGATCTTTTATCGAGGGTCTTAGCTAAAACACCCATATTCGAGGGACATCACTGTTTTTCAAGGAAACAAGTGAGATTACCTTAAGGGTGCATGTGTGAATAGTGTGTTTGATTTGCATGCATTTAGTCTTTGATTAGGGGTTATCTACTTGTTGATTTTATCTTATCATACATACCCTATCTTACTAGCAATTATACAAAAGTAATAAAAATGCAGAAAAATAAATCCTACACTATTATAACCATATTGAATAGAAAGAAAATATAAAGGCAAAAATAAAATTAAAAAGGAAAAAGGGGGCTTTTTTGATTTGGAATGAAGCATCCTTTGATTCTGCTTCGCTGGCTCCTTTCGATTTTGGTGGAAGTAGTGAAGGTGTGCCTTTCGATTGGGCCTGGAATCAGCATGAGATGCAGTCTTCCTTTCTGCTTCCTTCGACTAGGGCCTAGAAGTCAATGTGGGTGTGCCTTTCGACTGGGCTAGGGAGTTATCATGAGATGCAATCTGCCTTTTTGCTTCCTTCGAATGGGGCCTGGAAGTCAGTGTGGGTGTGCCTTTTGACTGGGCTAGGGAGTTAGCATGGACACCTTTCATTTATCCCTTCTGGATCCTTCATTTGGACTGTGAAGCAGTGAGGACCTGCAAGGAAAAGATGAATATGTATCCTCCATGTCCTTCTAGACCTTTGTTTAGGATTGTGAGGAAACCAGGGGGAAAGCCTAAGGCTTCATTTCATACTTCCTTACTCCCGTTTTCCTCCATTTAGGATTTTAATAGCAACATGGCCTGAGGCCATGCTAGCATTGTCTTGTGGGTAGGTTAGTTTTTAAAGCATGTTTAATAAAACAAGAATAAAAACCAAGAAGCTTAGCAATAAAAACAAACTAAAATGGTGGAAATGAAAAGGAAATAAATACTATGTACATGCTTCATACGAAGATTTTAAGGTCATAATGACTTACCTTGTTTGAAGCTGGAACGTTTGCTGAACTTTGAGTGGCTCCCTTGGATGTCCCTGGATTTGATGGAAAGAAAACAAAGGTGACGCCTTTAGTGATGGATTCGAAGGTCAGGAGATGTGAAGGTGGTTTCAGATTCGAAAGAGAAGAAGAAAACAAGGGTTATATTTCTTTAGATTCGAAGGACCAAGGAAACAGGTGTATTATTTCTTCTGGATTCGAAGGGTCAAGAAAAAGACAAGTGTTGTGTTTCTTCTGGATTCTAGGTTTGAATATGTGTTTAAGTGTTTAAGAGTGTTTGAGTTTGTTTGAGAGTGTTTGATGATTTTGAAGATTCGTTCCTCTAGCCAAAAAGTCTCCCCCTTCAACTTGCAAAATGCTTCTCTATTTATAGAGAAAAGAATGAATGTGTTTGAAGTAACCAGGTTTGTATTATAACAAACCATGGTTTGGTTGAAAATGAAACAAGTCATGTCCCTTTTCATTGTTCCCACGTTTCCAGTATAAGTGGGGGGCCTGCTGGCAGGAGATTTGACATATGCCTTTGGCACTGCTTTTCACTCAGACATGAATCAGGTTGGAAGCTGATTTTGTGATAAAAGTACTCTTTATGAAAAAAGGGTACGTAGCCTTTTTCTATTTTAACCAAGAATGGTATTATCTAGTAGACAAAGTTTCAAACATTTGTATAAGCCTCTGATCATATAAAGATTTGGAAGAAACATAGACTGACAAGTAGGGTAAGGCTATGAGATTTTCTCAAACTTGCTTCGAAGGGTCCAGAGATGGGTTCGAAAGGTGTTGATTCGAAGGGAATCAAAGTTCCAATCGAAGCCTTGTATGAAGGTGGTTTTTGTCCAGTCGAAGGCTTGCCTGCCAGAGGTTACATGGCCAAACGAAAGGGTGCATGCAGGAGGTCCTAGCTATGGGGCACTAGCATAAAGGGGAAATTATGCCTTGAGAGTTTGGTCAACATGCAAAACCAAAGGCTTTTGAGTCGAAGGGGGATTGCAGGAGGCCTTTGCTTTGTGATCTTAAACAAAACATGTAAGAGGCCTTTGCTCAAATGAAATTTTGCCTTCCAAAAGTCCATATGGCCAAACGAACTTGCATTTGAAGGAAACCACAAACCCAAACAAAGAATGTAAACCCAAGCTTGTCTTGAAGAAAGTCACACGCCCAAACAAAGAAAGCATGCAGGAAGTAAAGGGCACAAACGAAGCTTGCAACAAAGGGGGCCACATGCCCAAACGAAAAAGGCATTCTAGGCTTACATAAAAGGAGGTCCACATGCCCAAACGAAAGAGGCATGCAGGAAGCAAATTATGCAATCGAAGGATGCCAAAAGGAGGCTTTTTGCCTTGGAATCGAAGGAGGCTACAGAAGGCTTTTTGCCTTGTGCATGCTAGCATGGTGGGAGCCTCTTGCACGCAAGAAAGAAGCTAAGGCCCAATCGGAGGCTTGTATGAAGCTAGTAATCAACTTGTGAATCAAAGAAAGCATGGGGGAAATATTTGTCCAGTCACCACAGGAATGTAAGCATCAAACATTTAGTCGAAGCGGGTACATAGGCAGCCATTGCATTGTGAACCATGTGAGGCCCAAGATGCAATCGAAGGTGGTATACAGGAAACTCCTGCCTTGTGAATCAAAGCCATCGTTCCAGAGGCCAACGCCTAGTCGAAGGAGGCAAGCCAAGCTTACATCTAAAGAGGCCAAAAGGCCAATCGAAAAAGGTGAATCGAAGGAAACTTGTTTTTCCTTCAATTTTGTCAAAAGATTATTTTTATTTGTTTTCCCCTTTTTTGACAGCTTCCTCTTTAATTTGATGCTGGAAAATCCAAATGTACTTGTGCAAGCTTGAATTTTGAGATTCCTTATGGGAAATTCCTTGAGAAATGAGAGGGAAAATTTTGGGGTACAACAGCTGCCCCTGTTCAATCTTCTTAAACCTGAAGAGTTAGATTGGTGAATCTGCCATTCGTGACTTAAAGGTGGAAGATGATTGAACACTAGTGTGCCCAAAAATTTACACTCATGATGTGGTGATTGATTGTGTAGGGAATAGACTTAAAGATTCCATTTGGAGAGATGATGGAGAGTTGTCAGAGATGGGCTTATAGATGCCATTGAAAGGTGATTGGTGACCAAAATTTGAAGAAGTATCAGGATAAATCTCTGGAGGATTTATACTGAAATAGTAGATGTAGTGGGATGAGTATCAGAATAATATCCATAAATGGATTGTATATGACTCACATATGAAAGATGTACTGAATGAGTGTCAGAATGACATATGTATATGGATCGTATCTGCACTGTATCTGCAAGCTGAATCTGAATGAGTATCAGAATAGCATCCGTATCTGGAGCATATCTGAACTGTATCTGAAATAATGTATGAGAAGGATCCCGTATAGGATTACTTCAGTTGGTCGTGTAGATAATTGTCATGACTAGTTTCAAGAATTAATCTACAAACAGTCGCTCACAGATAGTTTTCCTGTCTAGTTTCAGGTGTTAATCTGGAACTTGTTTTTGTTGGACGTTTGAGATAGTTGTCCTGTCTGGTTTCAGGCATTAATCTATGACCTGAGAAAGAAAGATAGTTTTACTGGCTTGTTACAGGTGTTAATCTTCAATCTCTTCATGTAGATAGTTTTCCTGGCTTGTTACATGTGTTAATCTACAATCATTCGTCCATAGATAGTTTTCCTGGCTTGTTATAGGTATTAACTAGAACTTGTTTTTGTTGGTCGTTTGAGATAGTTTTCCTGTCTGGTTTCAGGTATTAATCTCTGACCTGAGAAAGAAAGATAGTTTTCATGGCTTGTTACAGGTGTTAATCTTCAATCTCTTCATGTAGATAGTTTTCATGGCTTGTTACAGGTATTAATCTACAATCATTCGTCCACAGATAGTTTTCCTGGCTTGTTACAGGTATTAATATGGAACTTGTTTTTGTTGGTCGTTGGAGATAGTTGTCTTGTCTGTTTTCAGGTATTAATCTCTGACCTAAGAAAGAAAGATAGTTTTCCCGGCTTGTTACAGGTGTTAATCTTCAATCTCTTCATGTAGATAGTTTTCCTAGCTTGTTACAAGTATTAATCTATAATCAATCGTCCACAGATAGTTTTCGTGGCTTATTACAAGTATTAATCTGGAACTTGAAAAGGTTGGTCGTTGAGATAGTTGTCTTGTCTGGTTTCAGGTATTAATCTCTGACCTTTTTGAAAGTCATTGATAATATCCATCTTTTGATTTGATCTTTCCTGAAAATGTAAAGAGTTAGTTGCATGCAATGTCATGATGCATGGTGTAATAATGTTCTCAAAATAAATGAGATTATGTTGTATGCATTTATCATGTATATAAATATGATGCATGAAATGTTGTTGGAATGTAATTTTTCTTGGAAAATAAATCCTTGACAAGTGTTGGGGAGTTTTGGGAAGCTGAATCCCGGAAGGCCGTTGGGGATGAAGAGTATGCACACCTTTCCAGACCTTGCTTTTAGAATTTTTTCGCTGAGGATTCCTCTTTTTGTTGTTTGAGGAGAACTCTGTTGGGGGATGTTGACTTTGCTTGAGGAAAACTGTGGGGAGTGTTGATTCCTGTTTGGGGAAAAGAGTTTAGGAGTCTTAGTTGGTTGTTGCTCTATTGTAGAGTTATCTCTTGATGGAAGAGAAAGGGAGTTAATAACTTGTCGGGGATAAAGAAGTTAACAGTTATCTGGTTTGGCTTCCAGGCTTTGCATAACTCATTGGGGATTATAAAAGAGTCTACTGGGGAAGAGGGGTTGTGGTCCCTTGATTTGTAATAGTCGGAGAGGTAAACTCAAGCTGGGGAATCAGTAGTTTGTTGGGGAAATAAACCATGTTGCCAATCTGCTGGAGAAGTGTTTTATTTTGGCAGAACTCCTCGAGGATTCTTGAGATCAACTCAGTTGGGCGAGGTTTTTCAGAGATTGAAACTCTGGCTAGGGATTGCATGAATTCAAAGAATTTGGTCTTTGTGGGTTTTGAACCCTCATTTGTGAATATTATTCTGTGGGGATAACCTTATAAAGATGACTCTATGGAGACCTGACTGGGGTTCATCCTTTGAAAAGGAGATAGTGGAAATTTGTCAATGCCCCAAGTAGCAAGTGTTTGTAGTATTGCCAGGAAATGTTTGCATGGCCGTACGTAATCCTTTGTTGGAATTCACGTTCAATGTCCCAAATGATTCAGATAGAGACCTGCCACTGGTTATTCAGCATTTCTTAGGAGATTTCTTGGAATCTTGACTTGACTGGCCCCAGGCGAATTGGATAGTGACATGTCATTCCCCCTTGTTCATAGGTGATTTGTCATTGGAAGTTCCATCCCATTTGAATTGGTTATGTTCATTTTTTGTTCGCTGGATATTCTTTGTGTGAATTCCTCCGCTGTCAAACAACTAGCCATATGCAAACAGCGATATCCAAATAATGCAAAGTTTATACTTGTCTTGAAGTTTTGAAAATGCGTTTTTGCAGATAAAATAAATTTTGTAAGGTGAATTCAACTCAGAATTTGGAGTAAAGCCTTACAGGAGTAAGGATACTTTTTGTAACAGTATGCTTTCGAACTAACTCGTGCTTCAATTAGGTCTTTGAAAGGTTGTATTGTGGTTTAAGAAACAAAGGATAAGGCTCAAAGTGTATTTGTACCCGCCCGTTCTTCGTGATGTTCTTCAGTCCTAAACTCATTTTGTTGTGCGTTTGAACTCCTATTGAATATAGAATGATGGTTCAGATGTTTGGAAGTTTATTTATTGGAAGGCAATCATTTTTTCAACACTTTCATGTTGTTGATGATTCTTAGTAACCTATTTTTGATTTATTATCCTTGATTTTTGCCTGACTGTTCTTGTTTTAAGATTACAGTCAGCGGGATACCCAGTTTTTCTTAAGTCTCCTTCATAGGTTTTGACTTAGTAGGTTTTTCTCTTGGGAGATAATGACTGTCTAGCATATGGGATAAACCATCACCGTCTTTTGGTTCAGAAGGATGTTTTTTGGTATCATTCATTGTGTATAAAGTGAAAGTTTATGATTGAACGCGCACTTGAATTAATTGAGAAACTACCCTTCCCCAGGTTTTGATTAAAGGTTTCAATTTTGTGTGAAAAAGAAAAATCCTACTTCTTTGGCTCAAAGGGGTTGACTAGGGATTATCTTCCTTATAACTCCAGTGTTTAGGAATTGAAAGAACGCATGTACATCGTCAGCAAGGTCTCTCCAAAAGCATACTGTATGAGATTATGGCATCTTTTTTGTCATCCTCCCTCTAAACGTTTGCAACTTTTGAAACAAGAGTTGAATATCATAAAAGGAATAAATCATAGTTTAAATAGAGCGAAAATGAATGGATTAATTCAAGACAAACATATTTAATGCATTAATGATAGTAATCAAAGTCTGACATAAAGATAAGTGTTTAAGTAAACAAAGAAATTACAACTGAAAATTCAAATAAACAGAAAATTTCCTCGTCCACACTGTCACTTTAATTGGATTCCCTTGAGGGGTGGTAGAAGAGCTCCAGTTGACCGTCTTGTGTGAACTCCAATGCTCCTCCGTCGATCAGATTTTAAATCTTGTACTTTAACGCCCAACAATCATTTGTGTCATGCCCAGGACCGTCAGAATGATAGGTGCACCTTGTATTGGGATTATAGCAGGGGGAAGAAAAATTGGGGTTTGTATGAGGTCCTATCGACGTAATAAGATTCATACTCAACATGTGTTACAGTGCTTGAGACAGTGGCATGTTAATGTTAGTAAATTGTCTCTCGGGCTCATTTTGCCTTTGTCGATTTCCCTGTTGATGTTGGCGAGGTCGTTGTTGGGCCCGTGACGTGGCAACAAATTCGAAGGTGTGATACAGTGGCAGAACGGACTGTTAATACTGGTTTGCGTTTTTTGTTCGCAAAATGTCGCGGCAAGCAAGAGTCACCATCGACTTTTATTTTATCGAATCAGGAAAAGGAAAAAGAACAGAAAAAACCTTTTTTTGAGATATTTCTGAGTACGGGGTAGATTATGGAAAGGGAAGGTGTTAGCACCCTTTCTATCCGTGGTTTTCCACGGGCTCTTAGGTACTTGCTCATTTTGAAAACTGCTTTTGTGTGCTTTATTTTAAAAAGTTTTGTTTTACTTCATTTTAACCCTTGTTTCTGTCCTTAAGAGTGTTACGAAGTTGTTTTTGAAAAATTTGTTTGGGAAAGTGTTTGTGTGAAAAAATTTGTTTGAGCAAGTACTTACGAGTTTTCTACCTACTCGAAAAAGTCTGTTCGTTTTCCTTTTATACAATGCTATCCCATTATTAAGGAATATGTAGCACCGTCGTTGGAGTTTTTAGGGACATTCGAAGGGACAAGTACAATCACAAAAGCAATGTTAGGAAACGTTAGTAATCATCCTAATGCCTTAAAGATCTTTTTCCGAGGCAACATCTGAATGGGTCATTTTAGATCTTTCGGGGCTAGGCGACAACCACTAACAAACCCTATACTTCATGACAGTTTACCAAAGGCAACCGGAGTGGAGTAAACCCTAGGAGTGAGCATGTGCGAGTGTAATTTTCAGTTAATTTATCTTTGCATATTTAGGGTTTTCTACTGTATTAATTTTCAGTTTTTCTTTCCATACAATCCTATTAACATTCATCTAAGAAGTTTATAATTTGCGGAAATAAAATGCGGGAAAGCTAAAAGGCCTAGCTATTACAGGGCTTTTACAAATACATAATTATCTTGACTGAAAATAAAAATGCAGAAATTTAAAACCCTAATTAATCTATTACAACCTCGAAACAGTTACAATAATAATAAAAAGGAAATTAAAAAAAAATGCGCGCGGCGAATCAAATACGAGAATAATTTAAGAATCCTAAAAATCTAATTGAAAAATATTTAGGTTAGTTTTTTTGAGAAAAATTAATTAGGTTATGTACAAATTAAACCCTAATTTCTAATTATTTTAGATTATATAAAAAGAATTAAATTTCCCTAATTTTAATTAAACTAATTAATTAAGGAAATAAAATACTTTATGAAAAAATAATTTTTGATGTTTTTGTGATTTTTGATTTAATAAAAAATTATTTTTTTGTTATTTTGTAAAAAAAGATAATTAGTGAAATAATAAAAAGAATTAAAATAAAAAACAAGAAAAAGAAAAAGAGACGGGCCTGCATTGCTGAAAGGGGGGTGTATGCTGAATTATTCAGGCCCAATAGTTGTTGAGCCCAACCTTTGCGTGAGATTCAGTGTTGTTCAAGCTTGATGGTGTACCATGGACCTTCTTTGATAGAGCGCTGGATTTGGATTAGTGATGATCCAATGGTTGGATTGCTAGAGCGCATGGTGGATGTCTTGGATGATGGTGCACGTGATCTGCAGTTAAATATTATGAAAATAGTAAAATGCTGGGACCTGGGATCGAACCCAGGTCCTCTACATTTTCAAACGCGCGCTTCACCACTGGGCCACATGTTCTATTTGTTATAATACTGAAATAAGAATAATATAATACAATATGAGTTAGTATGATACAAAAACGCGTGAAATTTTAATTGCCCAATCAGGCTGGGACACGCCAATGTCTTCTTCGCTGAGACCGTCGTCTTAGGCTAAGACTTTTACCTACAGATAAGCGTCTGTAGCCATAACCTTTGCACTTCAAAAATCACGTTCAAGCAATATAAATAAGATTCAAGACCATGAATCAATTGGGTTTGACCCTCTGATCATAATGGTATCCTTCATTAGGGCCAATTGTTCCTGCATTTGAAAGCCCTAAAATGACAAGGTAAACCCTAGCCATGGAAAATATGCATACAGGCGTCAAAACATCAATTAAATCGTCCAGACATGTTGCAAACATGACAACAAACACAGATATACCATTAAAACATGTTCATGATGCAAGAATCATAGTAATTGAATCTGAAAAAGAACGTAAACCGTGTGACGTCTAGGGGGCGATTCTGGGCGTGATGATGCGTGAAACTGATCGTGTTAGCTTCAGAGAGGCTCCAGGAAACGATTGGGAGTGTTGAAATGCTTTAAATTTCCCTCTAGGTTGGAAAACAATTCACCACTTTTTGCCAATTTTTTTCAGTTTTGTTTCTAGCTTTCACGACTTGTAATCATTGTTCTTGCGCCTTGGCTATGTTCAACATATATACTAGAGCATATTAGGTCAACAAAAATGCTTTGTATCTTTGATAGTCATGGAGATTTGATTTGGTTTTTCTCTTGTATGATATGTTTCCAAAATAGGCCTAATCATGCCAATTTTTGCTTCAATTTGCATTGCACGATTTGATCTGATATGCCAGCTTGATTAAATTGTGATTCCTACAAAAATCAGATCAAAACCAATCCTTTTTTTTATATTTTTTGCAATTTATTCGATTTAATTTGAATTTTAAATAATAAAAAATCAAAATAAAATAAATAATGAAAAACTAGGCCCATTTGACAAAAAAATGCAATTTTGAGCACATTTGACTTTTGGAAATTTTGCAAAAATGGTCAACTTTGACAAGGCATAGCTCCTCCAATTTTAATCCTAGAGAGATGTTATTGGACTTTTTAGAAATATTAGGATGTCCCCTAAACAATCCCTTTGGTTTCATCTCAATTGGGTACTCCATGTTCATGTAAGAAGCTTTGACCCAAAAGGTGTTTTTGTTGACTTTTCAAAAGGACCTATAATGTAGAAATTCATATCTTTAGATGAGTTAATATTTTGAACTTGGGGGCTGAAGATGAGTTGTAGGGAATTACATCCTCTTAAAAATGAGTATTGGATGGAAAATTTCTGATAAAGTATGAAGAAGTAATGCTTGGTCAAACTTTGGTTGACTTTTCCTGAGAAACCCTAATTTAGCAACTTTTGGGTTTTGATGAATTTGGGGCATTACTTGAAGAATCATGATCAACCCTTGATCAAATGATGAATATTAATTCTAAATGTTGATGTTTGCCAAAAAACTTAATGTTTGACTGTATGTGGGCCACAATTGACTTTTGACCTAGTACAGTTGATTTTCAGGCATCTGAGTAGTTGACTAAGCAAACTTCTTGTGCAAGGCATGAAACTTGACATGGATGATCTTGAGAACATATTAGGCCTATGGAAAGCATTTGAGGCCTTTTGTGTTTATACATACTGATGAAAATGGAAACCATAGTTTGAGGTACATTGCCTTGGGAGAGAGTTTGTCTGGTCAACTCTTGGACATCCTTGAGCAAGTTGAGGACTTCAATAGGCATGTGTTGAGTAAAATGAGAGGAACAATTTTGGGGTACAACAGCTTCCCCTGTTCATTCTTCTTAAACCTGAGGATGTAGATTGGCTATCTGCCTTTTGTAATCTGAAGGTGGAAGATGATTGAACACTAAGTGCCCATAAACTTGCACTCGTCTGAGATAGTGCTAGACTGTGTAGGTACTATCGAGAATAGGCTTACAGATTCCATTCGGAGGAGATGACGGAAGGTCATCGGAGATGGGCTTAAAGATGTCATCCGTAACATATGACAGAGAATCATCGGAGATAGGCTTAAAGATGCCATCTAGAGGATGTTGATTTCCCGAGATATTCCTTTGATGAGAATTCCTATTCCTGTCATTGAGGAGGAATATGCTAATGAATTTTGGTCTCTGTCTTGGGAGAAATAGAATTTTAGGAGCTCAAGTTGTCTGTTACTCTACTGGGAAATCATCTTTTAGTCGAGGAGGTGAAAGTGAACTGCTATCTGGTCGTGCTCCAGGCTTTACAGTGATTTGCTGAGGATAATAAGATTAACTGCTATCTGGTCGTGCTCCAGGTTTCACAGTTACTTACTGGGGAGATGAGATTACACTTGCTATCTGGTCGTGCTCAAGGCTTTGCAATTTCTCAATTCTTATCTGGTCGTTGTGATACGGTGGGAGAACTGACTTGAGGTTTTGCGTTTGTGTTCGCAAATGTTTCAGTTTAGCAAGAGTCACCACCGTCTTTTATTTTATCCAAAAGGAAAGGTCAAAAAGCACAGGAAAGACCTTTGAGATGTTTTCTTGAGTTCGGGGGGTAGATTATGAAAAGGGAAGGTGCTAGCACCCTTTTCATCCATGGTTTTCCATGGGCTCTTAGTTACTTGTTTAGATCACTTGCTTTGCTTTTCCAATTGTTTTAAATGGTGCTTTGTGTGGTTTTGAAAGTATTTTGAAAAGAGGCCATCGTTTTGGCAATCTTTGTAATGATTCTCGTTCATAAGAATGTATATAAAGATGTTTTGTCTTTTGAAAAATGTTTCAATGTTTGAAAGTTATTTGAAATTTTTTTAAAATTGTGTGTGTGTTATTGAAAATCGCAATGATGGTTTGCAAATTGATCAAGTAACTAGAAGCTTATCTACCTACTCAAAAGTCCTTCCTACACATTTTTATTCCTTTGACATTGTTGTTTTACCATTGAATTTGGTAAACAAACCTATCTTTGGATGTTAAACGGGACGGACGTGGGTCATCGTATGACCATGATAACAATATTGCCAAGTATCTTTCGCAAGTTTTGAGGGACTTAAGATCATTTGTTTTAGGCAACTTGTCTAGCGTCATCGAGGGACTATGATCTTTTGTTTTGTTTGATTTTGCCAAGATACCTAGCATGCATACCATGGCCATTTTAAAGCAACAAAGTGGATGAAACCCTAGGGCGCTTGTGTGCAATGTGTTGTCTTTTTTCATGCATTTTGTCTTGTATTATGTCATGCTATTTGTTTTGATTTTTGGTCTTTTCATTCAAAACTCTAGTTTACTATCATGGTATATGAAAGCAATAAAATGCGTAAAGTAAATCTAGACTATTACAACAATATTATGGGAAGGGGGGTACAAGTTTTGAATGGGGGATATTTGCACAAAATAAAACCCTAAAACTATTACAACCAAATTGAATTTATTGTACAAATAAATAAACAATATTTAAATATGCAATAAAATGTAAATATGCAAAAATGTTTTTGTATTTATTTTATGTATGTAAAAATTGAATTATTTAAGTTCTAAAAATAATTAAAAAAATATTATTTTTGAAAGGGGAAACCCTAATTTTTGGTGTAAAAGAAAATGTTGTTTTCTAGTATTTATTTATTCATTTTTGTTCAAGAAAAATAATAATAATATTATGTACAAATATAAAAGTAATTAAATATGTATAAAAATAATTATTTTTATGTATGAAATAATAAAATAAAAATATTTAAGTATTTTTATTATTTTACAAGTTTATTTAAGAAAATAAACCCTAATAAACTATTTTTATGCAAAAAAATAATAAAAAATAATAAAATAAAATGCAAAAAAATAAGAAAATATTTTTATGATTTTATAATGTTCAAAAAATAAATAAATGCAAGTCAAAATAAAATATATGCAAAAAATATATAAAATAAAAGAAAATGCAAAGGGGGGTGCAGAAGCAAAAATGGTGGTGTGAATAGAAACAGGCCCAAGGCCTTGGCCCAGGACATCTTCGTCCCTGACCTCCAGACAACCAAAACACGCGCGTTCTTCTTAAACCTGTATCTGTTGCATACGTGCATATAAACAAAATCTTGCAACATGAAACTTGTAGCATGTTAACTCACGATTCTAATGATATAAAAAACATGACCTAACTCTAGAAGATCAAGGAGAATTTTAATGGCCCTAATTTCTGACCTAATTTTTTCATGAACTTAAACAATCAAATACTCTTAGCTCAGTTAATATAAATGGAAACTAAGCATATGTACAACTCAAGCATGTTAAAGACTACATTTTTGCTTCACAAACCTAAGCTTAAGGATGCCTAAATAGAGAGATAGAAACTTGACAAATACCTTGTTCAGTTGAGTTTGGATATGGAAATGTGGGATCTTTGAGTGAGGCGTGAAGATTGTGTGAGCTTGCTTGAAGTTCCCTCAACCTTTTCCAATGCTTAGCTTGCCTTGAAGTTGCTTGAAACTCCTTGTAGAAGTCAACCTGCAAACTCAAAAAGTGAAAATGGTGAAGCTCGAAACAGGGGTTACAGTTGCAAGACAAAGGCCTGGACAACTTAGGTGTGATGTATGGAATGTGTTTGAAGCCTTGAAACAAAAAATGCAAGAGCAAAATATGTTTTGGCTAGTGATTTGCAGAGGTTGCCTTGTTTTGGGCAGAAATGGTGTTTTTTGTGTTTTAGGAAGTTTTGGAAGCTATGCACTCGTGTATTTTGCTTGTTACAATGTGTTGTACCCCAAAATTTGCTCTCTTATTTTATCAAGATTTCCTCTCACCAGACTCTTTGGACTCAAGACCAAATTAGGGTTTTGCTCTACTCAAGACACCTCCTTGCACTGAAGACCTAAATTAGGGTTTGAGTTTGCACAGGGATTTTTGGAATTCCAATGCTCAAAGTGACTTTCATACTTCATGTTGGACTTATAAGATTGCCTCTACCAAGTTTCAAGCCTTGAATCAAATTTTTGCCCAGTTGACCTAGAAATCAACTGTATTGGGGAAAAGTCAACTGTGGCCAATTTACAGTCAAACCTCATAAATTTTGATCCACATTAACATTATAAACTCATATGAACCATTTGATCAGGTTTGGACCACAACTCCTCAAGAAATTTGATCAGATCATCAAAAGGGCAAAATGGTCATTTTTAGGGTTTTAACTGTATGAGGATAATTTCTGATTTTTAACCTAGCCAATGGCAAATTGTATTCAAACATGGATTCAAGGACTCAATGGCATCATCTTTACCTATTCACAAAGTTCAAAAGATCTCAAATACATTGAATTGACAGATGAATTTTTCAGTCAACTGATCAAAATTTGACTGTACACTGAAAAGTCAAACTTTGACTTTTTGGTCAAAATCAAGTGCCAAGGGTCATTTTTTTATCAAGATGTGTCAAAACATGAAGCTTGTTCATCAAGAAACCAAATTTTGCAAATTAGGGTTTAAAATTGAAAATTTTCATAACTTAGAATTTTTCTAAGTTATGAAATTTTCTTATTTTTTCCCAACTTTGCCCAACATTTTCATCTTGATGCAATTCGATTCAAACAAAACTTCCAACATGAAAGTTGTAGTCCTCCACAAAGTAACAACTTTTATTCATAAAGCTTTCCCAAAAGAAGCTTGTATCTCAAGTTATGATTTTTGGAATAAGGGTCCATGAAACTTTTAACTTAGTGAAATTTTGCCCTAGTTTAGGCAGGATTTTGACCTATCTTCATGACCATTTTTCACATAGTTCCACTTGTAATCTCAAATTTCATTTCAAAGATGAATTGTATATCATATTACAATCTTTCCAAAATGTCCAAGAACTCTCCAAAATCATTTGTGGTTAGGGAGAATCGAAGGCTTGAAGTTGGCAAAAACTCACTTTTGATCCATGGCATGTTCATATTGATACAAGTTGCAAACTCTAATCATCCTTATTTGTACTTTATTACAGGTCCTAAAACCTTTCCATACTCAATAATTAAATTCAAATCCATTGGTCTAAGGCTTTGTTTTGGTCATGGGAGGATTACACAAAGAATTAATCCTTAAATGGTAAAAGGTAACATTGCCATTTTTGTCAAATGTGTTTTATGTCAAACCACATCTCTTGAGCCTTGAACAAGATCTGGTACAGCACACAATATCCACCAACTTGAGGGGCCAAGATTGTAGAGTGCAGACTGATAGATATCCTGTACAGTCTTGTCTTGCATCATGGCTTGCTTTTTGCTTCATAACCAAGAAACATGTCAAATATCACACATCTTGCACTTCTGTGAGAACCAACTTTTGCAAGCTTTAGAGACAAGTTTCAAACATTGCATTGAACCTAAAACACGGGCCTTTGAGTCCTGAAACCTCCCATAGCACAAAATCACCTTCCATTGGCAAAACAGGGCACTCACTGCAGTTTGACTTCCATAGCAAAAACCCCTCGTGCATTTTGCCCTAAACATGTTCAAACACCTTCCATATAACCTATCCAAGCTATTCCAACCCTTAAACACTGACTGTAACTCCATTTGCAAGGTTTACCATTTTTGATTTCAGCTTGTGCAGGTTGAGTTCTACAGGCTTGTTCAAGCACATTCCAGGCAAACTAGGCATTAGGGAAGGTCAGAGGAAGTTCAAGCAAGCTCCCAAACATCTCAGGCCTCACTGAAAAGCTCCATATTTCCATACATGAAGTCAACTGAAACAGGTTTTTGTCAACTTCCTATATCTCTATTTAGGAATCATTATGCTTAGGTTTGTGAATAAAAAATGTAGTATTCATAGCCTTGAAGCTGTACATATGCTCAGTTTTCATTTAAGTTAAACGTGTTAAGAGAATTTGATCCATGAACTTCCTGAAAAAATTAGGTTAGAATTTAGGGCCAGAGAAATTCTCTCTGGTCTTTGAGAGTTAGATCAAGTTTCTTATATGGTTGAATTCGTCTTGAAAATGCTACAACTTTGATGTTATGAGTTTTTGTATTAGAGCACGTATGCAGGATCTGGCATATTGTACAGGCGCGCACGTTTTTTTGAACGAGAGGTTGAAGATGAAGTCTGGACTTGGGCTGGGCTTTGGCTTCTTGCTTTTGACACCCCCCTCATTATTGACTGCACCCCCTGGCCCATTTCTTCATATTTTTGTATTTTTTCATTTTTATTTTCATTTCTGATTTTATTTTATTGTTTTCTAAACATAAAAAAAAACCAAAAATATTTTTATAATTTTTCACATTTATTTTGTATTTTATTTTTATTTTTTAACATGAAAATAATTATTAATTAATACATATTTTTATTTTATTTAATGAAAACTTGAAAATAAAACATAAAAATATTATACCTTTATTTTTTTATCATTTACACTTAAATAATATTTTTTTCTAAATACTTTTTATTTTTGTATATACATTATTTTATTTTTATTGTACATAAACAATATATTTAATATATTTATTTTCTTAAAAGAAAACTAGGGTTTACACCCTTATTAAAAATATTTTTTTAATATATTTTCATTTTTTGACATTTGTACCTATTTCATTTATATTTATTTTATTGTACATAATATTAATATATATATGCTTCCTTAAAAGAAAATTAGGGTTTTACCCTTAATAAATGAAATACAATAACCCTTTATTTCCTTTTTATATATACATTAAATATTTTTTACATACATAAAAAAAATATAAACAAAAAAAAACATATTTTGCATATTCATATTATTTTGCATATTTATTTAATTTTTTTATTTAAATATTGTTCATTTATTATTTTGTACCATTTATTCAATTTGGATGTAATAGTAAATATTAGGGTTTTAATTTCTTGCAAAATAATCCCCATTCAAAAATTGTATCCCCCTCTCCATAATCATGTTGTAATAGTGGTAGATTTGCTTTTACGCATTTATGCTTTCAATTATGCCATGGTTAGAGATTAGGGTTTCTATGTAAAAAATCCAAAATCAAACAAATAGCTTGAGTAATACAAAGAGAAAATACGATGACCCGCGTCTGTCCCGTTTAACATCCTAATACAAGGTTGTTTACCAAATGCAATGGTAAAACAACACTGTCAAAAGGGTTAAAAATTTGTAGGAAAGATCTTTGAGTAAAATAGGGTAGACGACTCTTAGTTACTTGATCAACACTTGCAAAAACATCCTTGCTATTTTCAAACACACCTCACAACACAATTTCAAAACATTTCCCAAAAACAAACTTTCAAACATTAAAACTGAAATTCTGGCAACAGATACTTAATGTCATAGTGAATGTTATGACACCGTATCTGACAAACTTCTACAGACTCCAAACAGTAATTTAAAATACAGTAAAGAACACAATCAATTGTTAACCCAGTTCAGTGTGTAGCAACACCTACTCTGGGGGCTACCAAGCCAGAGAGGAAATTCACTATAAGAGGTATTAATTTAGGAATAAACCAACCAGTTTATCTCCTTCACTTAAGACCTACCCAATGCAACTTCAATCTAAGTCCTACTTAAATCTGAGTTCCTACTCACTCCCCCTCAATCACAACAGTGATACTAATCTACTGATTAATAAGATTATGAAGACATTCTTCAATACAAACACTTGATTTTGCTTCAAAGCGTTAATCAAGAGACACAACACTCGTGCTTCAAAGCTTCTAGTGATAAAAAACCCTTACAAAATAATCCTAATCCAAGTCACTTATCAAACTGATAATTGCTTGGCTCACAGTAGTTACAACTATACAATGCCTTATTGATCTTCTATCAAAAGCGCTGCTCACCATTAGGCTTCGTGAGAAATATATAAGCAGACTATTCTTCATTTAGGGATTCCATAAAAATATCTAGGGTTAACTAAAGTTAACCTAAAGACTTGGTCTTGGGCTTTCATCATAACAGATTAGGGTTAAGCAAGGTTAACCTAATGTCCACGTGAGCATCTGATCTGGACAATATTCTTCAACTCAGAGTAGCACACCAGATTCCTGAAAATTCTTAGGAATAATAAATCTGCACAACAACTTGATCAGTACAGGATGTCTTAACAATGGTTATGACATCATGTATCTTTCTCACTGATTTTGGTAGAATTCAGTACTTATGATCATAGCTTAATCATCATGATATTCACTCATACTGAGTAGTTCCTGTAGAACATTCCTTCTGCAGAATCTACCTTTATCCCAGAATGTTATGACATCAGTCATGACATTCGCAAGTCTAGTTTTACCAAAAAAATAATGCCAACAAACAAACACTTACAAACTCCCCCTTTGGCAAATTTTTGGCTAAAACCCCTAAACAATCAGAGATTAGAATGCAGCCGAATTTTTTTATTTTAAATAACAGCTAATCTAACTACCAATATCTAATTCTACCAAAACTTACCACAATTTCTTCTCCCCCTTTTTAGCCATAAAGAGGCCAAAGGTACTAGTACTTTAAGTTATACAGTCATCCAAAAGGAAATTCAAAAAATACAGAAACAGAGAGAAGGTATCATTCAGCAGCAACAAGTTCCAGCATCAATCTTTTCAGCAAACACAGACCTTCAGGTATTGTCATCCCCTGAGGAAGCACAATTTTCAGTAGCATCATGCTGTTCTTCATCAACATCCTATTCCCTCATTTGTTCTTCATTCTCCTCCTATTCCAGACTAGCAATCAGCTCTTCAAGAGTCCTTTTTCTTGCATCATGCTCTCTGCAGGTTTCTTTTAGAACAGCTATAACATCAGCTTTCTTAGAATGAGCTTTGACATTTGATGTCTCAGCAGATGTCATGACAATGTCAGGGACATGTGTTCCCTGAAACAACTTATAGTGAAAACCAAGTGCAGGGGCTCTTTTGCATAGATTCCTTTTCAACCAGGATATCAGGATACTGATCAATGATTATACCATACAATAGAGAGGGAAAAGAAATGGGGCCTTTAATAGCACAACTCTCAGCATGTTTCATTGTTTGATCAATGATGTAGTTGCCATAATTAAAGTTTGTTCTGGTTCCAACAGCATAGATAAATCTTCCCAAACCAGTGGAGATGGTGGATTTGTGGTTGGTGGGAACCCAGTTAGCTGCACCAATTTTGTGCAGTATGGAAAACTTCATACTCAGCTTGCTTACAGTTAGCTTCCCTTTCAAGGGCCAGTGTTTGACTTGCTTGGCAGTGATGGTTTGACAAACCTGGTTGTCAGTAACTTCAAGCTCAGGTTGAGCATCATCAGGCCTTCCTAGGTATTTGTTTATCACAGTAGGGGAGAAATTTACCTTCCTTCCTCTCACATAAACACTCTTAAAATTAGCCGACTTTCCATCAGCACAACCACCAGATAAATTTACTATGAATTCTTTGACAAGAATCTCATAGCAGTTGGAAAACTTGACCACTGTTTTCATCAGGCCAACAACCTTAATGATATCCATGATTTCCTTACACTCAATAGCACTTCTGTTCAGCTCCCTCTCTAAGGCAATCCTTTTCAGAAACACATACTTCCACCTACTTTCATTTTCTGGATGGTGAAAGGAGATGTTGTCAATGGAAACTTCAGGAACCTTAGGCAGTTTGTTAAAAGAGGGTTTCTTCCTGAGAGGAATGTCTGGAACATTGCTCTCAACATCAAAAACAAAGTCTGATTCCTCATCAGATTCAGAGGGTTCAGGAGCCTTTATTTTCTTGACTATAGGTTGTCTCAAGGGTTTTGAGAGACTACCAACAGATACCCTAGCTTTTACCTTACCTTTCCCTTTCGTAGTTCCAGCTTTTTGATCCTTCTCAGCTTCTTCTCTAGCCTTGTTCTCAAGCCTAGATTTCTCATGAACAACTTCAGTAGCCTTCTCTTTGGAGGGGCTTTGGGCAACACTCTGCTTTTCTTTTCTACTCATCATCCTTCTAGCTATGCTAGGGTTGATATTAGCAATTAAATCATTGTCAGAAAATTCTTCATCAACATCAATGACAGGAGGTTCAACAGCCTTGTCAGTAGGGGTCTGGTGATCATCAGGTTTCTCTGGAGATTTCTCAATGTTGTCATCAGGTGTCTCAACATTCTGAGTGACATTGAGATCACTTTCTAAATTAGGGCTAGCAATTTCTTGGTTTAATGGTACAGATATACCAGGAACAAAGTGATTCTCATTAAGAATCCTAGTGAATAGTCGGGCAATAGCTTGATGCACATAAGCAGAACCTTCCTTATTAGCTATCTCTGGAGGAACAGAGGATGATGGTTGAGAAGATTTACCAGAGGGAGAAGCTTGTGATCTTCTTGCATGTCTGGTTTGCAGCTTTTTGACCTTAGTAGGATCAGCTGCCATTTCACGAAGTGGAGTTACCTCAAGAACATCAGCATCCATTCAGTTTACGATTGCCCTAGGTTCGGTGTCAGTGGGTGAGGAAGATGCAGTTGCCTTTTGTGATCGGTGGATCTGGAACTGACTGTTTAAAGCTGGTTCGCGAAATGTCGCGGAAGCAAGAGTCGCCACCGTCTTTTATTTTCTCCAAATGGAAAGGACAAAAGCACAGAAAAATTCCTTAAAGAGATTGCTCTCGGTTCGGGTGGTAGATTATAGAAAGGGAAGGTGTTAGCACCCTTTCTATCCATGGTTATCCATGGGCTCTTAGATACTTGCTCATTTGTATTTTCAAAATTGGTTTGTTTGCTTTTCAACTGTGGGTTTTAAAAAGTCTCTTTGAAAATTTCAGTTCGACTCTTGTATCGGTCCTCAAGAGTGTTTGAAAAATTGCTTTCGAAAGCTTTTTGAAAAGGTGTCAGTGTGAAAAGTCTTTTTGAATTTGTTTTGAGATTAGAGCAAGTATCTACGAGAACCTACCTACCCTAAGGAATTCGTCTGTGTAAATGTCCTTTAAAGTAGTGCCATCCCACCATTGAGAGGTAGGTAGCACCACCGTTGGAGGTGTTCGGGTCAATTCGAGGTTCGGGACATGGTGATCACCAGAGCAATGGGAAGACACCTTAGAAGCTACCCTCATGCCAGGTTCCCGGATCATGAGGACTTACTAAGACATCCTCTACTCGACGATCACCTTTCGAGGCAAGGCGACAGTGAGGCGTACCCTAGGGGTGGTGTGTGCGATTCGTGTGTCGTTTTCATTTGTATTTGTCTTGTCATGTTAAAGTGATCTACGCTTGATTTTATTATGTCCATTCATTCTTGCATGCTTATTTAACAATTAATATTTGCGGGAAAAAGTAAATCTAAGGCTATTACAAATGGCGCGGGTCCACATCGCCAAAATTAAACCGGACCCGATTTGACAGAAAAGTAAATAAAGCAAATAAAAGTGCGAAAAGTTTAAGTTACAAAGCTTTGGGATAGGTACATAATTTTAAGCGATATAAAATAAATGTGCGAAATTAAACAATTAAAAATATGGGCGTTGGACCCTTTTGCAAAATTAAATTAATACGGAATTAAAATTAAAATTAGAAAGAAAATGTTTTTGGTATTTTTATGTTTTTTAGATTCAATAAAAAAGAGAATTAATTAAAATTAAACTAAAAGGCAAACCCTAATTCTAATAGCTTTTAAATTTATTGTGAAAATATTAAATTGAAACCTAAATTAAACCTAAGTTATTTTACATGCAAATTTAGTTATAAAAATAAATAAAATAAATATTATGGTAAAAAAGGAAAACATTAAAAAGGGATAAAAATTAATTAATTCTATATTTTTGTATTTTTGTTATTAAAAGAATTAAAATTAAAACTCTAATCTAAATTAATTTATTTACAATTAACATATTAAAATAAAAATTATTTATCATGTTTTTATCTTTTTTCTGATTTTTTAGGCATTTTATATATATGGTAAAAATAAGTTATTAAATTAAAACAATAAAGTAAATAAAATAACAATTGAAAACAAGCTAAATAAAAAAAAGGAAATTGCAAACCAGGGGGGTTTCAGTCCCAACTTAGGAGGTATGGATCCAGTAAATTGAGCCCAACCTTGCAAGGCCTGATTGACTTTTGTGCAAGCGTGTGGTGCGTTGACTGGGACTTAATGTGTTCTTCAACCCTCAGCCGTTGGATTGACATACTGGACGCGTGGCCAGCTGGATCTTGGAGGTGTACCATGGAACGTAACATAAGCGCTTCACCTGAATATCAGAGAAAAAACATTATTGAGAAAGCATGAGACCTGGGACTCGAACCCAGGTCAGGTGTATTGCAAGCCTTGATGCATGCCAACTGAGCCAATTGCGCGTTGTTAATATATAATAACAATCAAATAATATAAAAGAAAAAACAAGGTTAGTGGGAGTCAGCGCGCGAATTTTCAAACGCACCAACCATCGTGTGACACGGCTTCTTCTTCCTCACCATCCCTGTAAAACAAAACACGAAGGCAACGGTTTTCATAGCGTGGTTTTAGGCCATTTTATAAAAAATAGCGATTAACTCCTCAACGCTCATAAATTGAGCGCGAGGGTCGATTCTTCTTCGTCTCCATGTGCTGAGTCTAATGGTCATGGTTTTGAGGCTTAATTTTTCCTCTTTGCAAAAGCCCTAAATTCAAGCTCTGAAAACCCTAGAAAATAAACATGGTAAAATCGTGTGTATAGCATAAAAATACAATTAAACGCATTGGTCAGTATCAGAACATCATAAGGAATACAAATCCATGATTAGAATGCCATGAGAATGCCTAAAATTAAAAACACGATTGTGACTTTCTTGCTGTACAGTTTAAGTTCAATGTACCAAATCTTGAGGTTTTGATGGCTGTTTGTGATTGGAATGTATTCAGGGCGACCTTGGCAAGCTATTGAAACAAATTTTGCACTTTGAATCGATCTCTAACAATGGTTTCAGAATTGAGTTTTTAAGTGAAAATTCCAAGTTTGTATATTGGTCTCTAGCGCAGTTTTTAGTCCCCTATGATTAGGTTTTGATTCATGCTTATGTACTGAGGCTATTAGGTTAACAAAAGTAGAACAAATCCATGACATTGATAGTTTTCAATATTTGATTTTTCACCATTATGTTTCATATCTTTTTCACATGGTTTTTGTATCAATTATGCTCAAATCAAACCAAATCTTTCCTAATTAGCCTATTCACGAAATCTTGATGGCAAAACATGCATGAAAAGATTTTTTAGGTCAAGTTATATATTTTCCACATATTTAAATGATTTAAATGAATTAATATAAATAATAATTCAAATAAATAAATAAAAAATGAGAAAATACTTCCCTTTGGGCCAAGTGGTCGTGCACATGCTTAGAATGATGAATCATGGAAGAAAAATGGGCCCATTAGCAATTTTAAGTCATTTGGATCAAAGTTGACTTTTCAAAATATCCAAAAATTTCCCAACTTCCACAAGGCATAACTTGCTCAATTTTTAAGCTTTTCTCATGTTCTTGGACATTTTGGAAAGGTCTTTGAGTCCTCTAACCAATGCCTTTGGTCCCATGTCGTTTTGATTTACCAATCTCAAGTTATGGTCTTTTACTTAAAGTCCCTTTTTGTTGACTTTTGAAAATGACCTATAATGTTGAAATTGATAACTTTTTGTGAGAGCATTTCTTGGACTTGAAGTATGAAGATGAGTTGTAGGAAATGTCTTTCTCTTCAAAATGAGCTTTGGATGGAATTTTTCTGATAATCCATATGAAAGTTATGCCCTGGTCAATTTCAGTTGACTTTTTCAGCTGTCCAAATATAGTAACTTTTGCATCTTTGATGATTTCTGAGCCAAATTTTGAGAATCATGATCAAGCATTGATCAAATGATGTTTGTGGCTTCAAAATGATATGTTGACCAAAAATTTGAACTTTTGACTGTCAAATGACCATTTTGCCCCTACAGTTGACTGTAGTGCAATTTAGGGTTTTTGACTGTGCAATTTTGAGCTGAATGCCTTGAAACTTGATATGAGGATACTTGACCATCTTTGTAAGCATATGAGACTTGATTGGGCCTTTGAAAACTTCATTTTCTTGATCAGAACCCAAACCCTAGTTTTGACTATATAGGAGACCTTTGCACTGTGCAACCCTTGGGGAATTTTGTGACTTGGCTTGGCAATTTCTTGAGGAATATGGGAGGGCAAATTTTGGGGTACAACAGTTGCCCCTGTTCAATCTTCTTAGACCTGAGGATGTAGATTGGCTGACGTGCCTTTCGTAATCCGAGGGTAGAAGATGATTGGACACTAGAGTGCCCAGAAATTTGCGCTCACATAGTAGCAGTGATGATGGAATGGGCTTATAGATGCCATTTGGAGATTGCTGGATAGGATGATGGGCTTATAGATGCCATCTGAATGTTGATCGCGTAAGAGATTCCTTGGCGAGAACCTGCATACCTGCAAAACAGAAAATGAGTACCTGACACGTTGCAGGAGCAGATTTTTAGATGCTTGGTATAGATACGTCCTGACTGGTTACAGGAGCTGAGTCTGGAGCTTCAAACGGCGATGAATGAGCCAGGGATGGTTACTGCCTTAGCATGAATGGTAAGAGAACCTTGGGCGACTTTAACTTCAACAACGCTCGTTGAGAAAAATCTTGGGTTACTTTAACTTCAACAACGCTCGTTGAGAAAAATCTTGGGTGACTTTAACTTCAACAACGCTCGTTGAAAAATCTTGGTGGGAAATATTATCTTCGCAGTATTGGGAAGAGAACCATAGGCAATTATAATCTGAAAGGAATGATCACCTCACTCAACGTCGGAGAGGGAAACATCTGAAAAGGACTTACCACCTCACACACCGTCGGAGAGGGAACCATAAGAGACTATCACCTCACACTCATCGTTGGAGAGGGAAACATCTGAAAAGGACTTACCACCTCACACACCGTCGGAGAGGGAACCATAGGAGACTATCACCTCACACTCATCGTCGGAGAGGGAAACATCTGAAAAGGACTTACCACCTCACACACCGTCGGAGAGGGAACCATAGGAGACTATCACCTCACACTCATCGTCGGAGAGGGAAACATCTGAAAAGGACTTACCACCTCACACACCGTCGGAGAGGGAACCATAGGAGACTATCACCTCACACTCATCGTCGGAGAGGGAAACATCTGGGATAACTTCTACTGAGTCTTCATCAGAAAAATCTGTTGGGATTCGATTTAGCTGGACTAGAGAAGGCCTTGAAATGTCTTCAACTGGAATAAGTGTCAGAACGTCGCCATATCTGGTTCATATCTGGACTATATCTGGAAGGAAATCTGGAAGCAGCATCAGAACGTCACCATATCTGGTTTACATCTGAAACTATATCTGGAAGGAAATCTGGAAGCAGTATCAGAACGTCGCCATATCTGGGTCATATCTGAAACTATATCTAGAAGGATATCTGGAAGCAGTATCAGAACGTCACCATATCTGGGTCATATCTGAAACTATATCTAGAAGGATATCTGGAAGCAGCATCAGAACGTCACCATATCTGGGTCATATCTGAAACTATATCTAGAAGGATATCTGGAAGCAGTATCAGAACGTCACCATATCTGGATCATATATGAAACTATATCTAGGAGGGAGTCTGGAAGCAGTATCAGAACGTCGCCATATCTGGGTCATATCTGAAACTATATCTAGAAGGATATCTGGAAGCAGTGTCAGAACGTCACCAAATCTGGATCATATCTGAAACTATATCTAGAAGGAAATCTGGAAGCAGCATCAGAACGTCACCATATCTGGTTTACATCTGAAACTATATCTAGAAGGAAATTTGGAAGCAGCATCAGAACGTCACCATATCTGGGTCATATCTGAAACTATATCTAGAAGGAAATCTGGAAGCAGCATCAGAACGTCACCATATCTGGATCATATCTGAAACTATATCTAGAAAGAATTGCGATAGTTGATAGTAATCATTTTGGTATTGATCTTTTTCCTAAAAAGGCAAAACATAATTGTATGCAAAATCATGGTGCATGAACTGTATGTCTTCAAAATTAATGAGATTCGTGCCATATGATGCATATGCATGCTATAATGTACAAAGATATGATGTTTATGAACATATGTTTTCGTCTCAGGAAAATAAATCCTTGACGAGTGCCGGGAAGTCACTCCTGGGTTGATGTTGGAGAATTAGATCTTGCTCCGCTGGGGATGATAACTGCAAGAATACCGGTAGGAGAAGATGACTCCGTTGCGGAATAAAACTTGGCAAACGGAAGATTCTGCGGGGAGAAAAGATACTCTAGCGACCATGCTGGGAAGCAATACTCTGTGGGAAGAGGGATGCCTTGCTGAGTGATGATAATAGTTTGCCGGGGATACCCTTGTTGTTGGAAATGCTGATGGACTTCGCTGGGGTTAAGAAAATTTCGTTGAGGACGCTCTTTCCATAGCTTTTGGCTGAGGATAACCCAGTTATATCCTGTTAAGGAAATAACTCTTTAAATAAAGCCGGGAGACGCGTTCGCGCTCTGAGAGGATAAGCTTCCGTAACTTACTGGGGATAAGCTTACTGCTTGGGGAGATGATTCCAACTTTCCTGGGGAACTAGATTAGACTCTCCTGGGGAAGTATTGAACTGTATTGGTTATGTTCTTCAACAGACCCTACCTTGACACCTTAGAGGACAGAGCAATCAGATTGCTTAGACCACCCATTATTGCCCCTGTTTCCGATGTGGGAGCGGAAGATACCTGTGGAGGTGCTTGATAGTTGTTGATGGTCAAACCTTCTTCTAATAGACAGGTGACAAGAAGACGGGACATAGTCGTACGCTTTAATCCCTAACTTTTGCCTGGACCGCCCTTTCGGGTTTTCAGTCCACCGGGATACCCATTTTTGCCCAAGTCGCCTTTTCAGGTTTTCGACTTGCCGGGTGTACAGATTTTTTCATTTCATCCCTTCATTTTGCCCGAACCCTTTTGGTTCGCCGGGAAGCCCTTATTTTTGCCTAGGTGTGTCAACCTAGCGGGTCTTTGATTATGCGTAGTGTTTTTTCGACTATGTCCGTTCTCAGAATGTAGGGAGTTTCCCCTGTTAGAAGTGTTTTGTCATGCCACCAGAAGGTGTTTGATCAGGCCAGATTCGTTGTTGAAATGCCCCAAGTGACTCAGGTGGAGATTTTCCCCAGGTTGATTGGCCTTTGAAAGATTCTCCGAATCTTGATTGGACTGCCCCAGATGATGGACAATGATTAGGCCATGCCCCTTGATTGAAAGTGCTTTTGTTCACTAGGTATTCATCGTGCGAATTTCCTTGCTGTTTAAACAAAAAGTCATACGCAAACAAAGTTATGTTAAAAATGCAAAGCCTATGTCTGTCTTGAAGATTTTGAAAATGCATTCTTTTTCATAAAACGAGTGAATGTTTGTAAAACATGATGTCAACTCCTTCTTTATAGTAAGCCTTAAGGAGTCAGGATACCTTTCGTCACAGTATGCTTTCGAACTAACCCATGCTTCAGCTAGGACTTTTAAGGGTTATAACGTGGCCTGGTTCACGGTTTAAGAAACAAAGGATAAAGGCTCAAATTTTATTTGTACCCACCCGCTCTTCGTGATGTTCTCCAAACCTAAACTCAGTTGATCATACGTTAGACCTTGTTTGAGTCTTTGCTTTGATGTTCCAATAATGGTTCAGATATTGGTGATTTATTCTGAATAGGCGGTCATTTTTGTTTTTGTTGAGGATTTGTAGGACCTCTTCCCTTTTTTTTTTGATTTCGTTATCCCTTTCTTTTTTGCCTGAACTGTTTCCTTTTTCGGAATTACAGTCAGCGGGATGCCCCAGTTCGTAAGTCCCTTTTATAGGTTTTGACTTTTTGGGCTTTTCATTTATGATTTTGTTTTTGATAATGACTGCCTGTCCTTATGATTGTTCTGAACCATCACTGTTTTTTGTTTTTGGAAAGACTCATTTGGTGCCATTCATTGTGCACTTGGATCAACTGAGAAGCCTACCCTGCCCCAGGTTATGATTAAGGGTTTCAATTTTCGAAAATAAAACTCCCACTTCTTTGGCTCAGATGGGTTGACGAGGGATTATCTTCCTTATAACTCCAGTGTTTAGGATTTGAAACAATGCCTGTACCTCATCAGCGGGGTCTGTTCAAAAGCATACTGTAGCGATCATGGTATCGTTTTCGTCATCCTCCCTCAAGAGGCTTAGAATTAACGAGAGTTGACATCAGAAAAAATATGAAAACAATTTGTATATAGTGAATGCGAATATATTGATTCAAAATAGACATAAGCGATGCATTAATGGAATAACAATGTTTTAACATGAATAAATGTTTGAATGGTCAAAAGAAAAACACAACTTGAACATTCGAGTGAACAAAAGTTTCCTAGTCTCGGAGCTTGTCACTTCAACTGGTGAGCCTTGGAGGAATGGTAGAAAAATTCAGCCTGTCCATCTTGTGTGAACTCCAATGCCCCTTCATCGATCAGGTCCTGGATTTTGTTCCTCAGATCCCAACATTCATTGGTATCATGTCCTGGGCTAGCAGAGTGGTAGGCACACCTCTTATTGGGATCATAGGCAAGAGATGCTGTGTTGGGGTTCCGGGGATGAGCCCTTAATGTGATCAGATTCAACCTCAATAAGCGTTGCATAGCTTGATACAGCGACATGTTGAGCGGGGTGAATTGCCTTCTGGGCTTGTCTGGCTGAAACTGGTGAGGTTGATGCTGAATTTGTGGCACTGGAGCCATTTGAGGAGCTTTCCCCTTATCCTCTTGTCTCGAGGATGATTGGATGATGAATGGCTTTTTACCCTTAGATGTTTGCCCCAGTTGGTTACCCTGAAGCAGTTGGTTGACGAGAAACCGGAGCTCATCTTGTCTTTGAGCTAAACCTTGAATGGCATTCCTCTGCCCCAGCATCTGGGCTTTCATTGCATCCATCTCCGCTTGTAGGTGTTTTAGCCCTTCATCCTCAGCACTGTCCCTGACTAGAGTCTCCATGAGAAGTGTCTTTACCTCCTCCTGCCCCTTGGATAGATTCAGGAGGATTTCCCCGAACCGAGTCTCTTGAGTAAGAAGGCCCTAGTTGTCTGGTTGGGAAGCCATTGCTGAAATAAACAGCGGGAAAGGTAAGTAACCTGCAACAAGGGTACCTGTAATGCGATGATATGTATGATATGCATGCAATGTTTTCAAGGACCTCGCGGGGTAAACAAGAAATTTGTTAGAGTTTTGAATCCGGTAGCTTGATTGAAAGAACTTCATATTTGTTGAGAGTCTTTCTTCCAAGGGTCAAAGACTCACCATATCCAGTGGGTCATAGCCCCTGACACCCTTGGCTAGAGGAAAATAAATCCCCTTTGCCCCTTGCTGGGTAATTGGTTTATCATGACCTGCATCACATGCCCTTGAGATCCTTGAAACGGGTTAGGATGTATGCAATGGTATGCAATGGTATGATGTCATGCTATGCATGGGATAACATAAGTGACCCTGTTATGAGCCCCAATTAAGGACTATAAACAACCTGCAAGAAACTTAGTAAACCCTGTTATGAGTCCCCATTAAAGACTATAAACAAAACCTGCAAGACTTAGTAACCCTGTTATGAGTCCCAATTAAGGACTATAAACAAAACCTGTAAGTCTTAGTAATCCTGTTATGAGTCCCCATTAAGGACTATAAACAAAACCTGCGAGTAGTTCATGTGTCAGATAACAAGCATGCAAGTAGTCAAGTACGAAGGCACACAAGTCACACAAGAGAAGCCCTTAGAGTTTAGGCCAGCATGAGGTATAGGTATTACCCTCTTTCAGTTTGTTGGTTCATACCTGTCCTATCAAAGTAACCGGGTTCTTAGAGGATCCCAATATCATTGACTACCCTCAATCGGTCATAACTCCAGCATCGCAATCTTTTCTTGCGGCCAGAACCATCACGAGAGTTTAGCCTCAATGGGCGTAGCATACTGCTACTGTTCTAATGGCCAAGTTGGGTCATTTAAGGTTCTAAGGTCTGTTGGTGCTTGATGACTCCTTGGAAGACCCATATTCTCCCCGTTTCAACACGAGGGATATCGGTACAGACCAAGGCGCCACACCAACGTAGCCACTGCTTCACCCATGTCGGTATACGCCGGACAGGTCCCTCACAGATTATGCTACCTAAACAGGGTATCCCCAGATCCGGGTTAGGATCTATAGAGCTCCCATGCAACCCACAAATTTAAAGCAGACAAGTCAATACAATTGAAAACACAGTTATGAACTAACCCTAAGGTACACCTCACTTTAAGTTTTTTCCCCAGCAGAGTCGCCAGTTCTGTGATCGATGGATCTGGAACTGACTGTTTAAAGCTGGTTCGCGAAATGTCGCGGAAGCAAGAGTCGCCACCGTCTTTTATTTTCTCCAAATGGAAAGGACAAAAGCACAGAAAAATTCCTTAAAGAGATTGCTCTCGGTTCGGGAGGTAGATTATAGAAAGGGAAGGTGTTAGCACCCTTTCTATCCATGGTTATCCATGGGCTCTTAGATACTTGCTCATTTGTGTTTTCAAAATTGGTTTGTTTGCTTTTCAACTGTGGGTTTTAAAAAGTCTCTTTGAAAATTTCAGTTCGACTCTTGTATCGGTCCTCAAGAGTGTTTGAAAAATTGCTTTCGAAAGCTTTTTGAAAAGGTGTCAGTGTGAAAAGTCTTTTTGAATTTGTTTTGAGATTAGAGCAAGTATCTACGAGAACCTACCTACCCTAAGGAATTCGTCTGTGTAAATGTCCTTTAAAGTAGTGCCATCCCACCATTGAGAGGTAGGTAGCACCACCGTTGGAGGTGTTCGGGTCAATTCGAGGTTCGGGACATGGTGATCACCAGAGCAATGGTAAGACACCTTAGAAGCTACCCTCATGCCAGGTTCCCGGATCATGAGGACTTACTAAGACATCCTCTACTCGACGATCACCTTTCGAGGCAAGGCGACAGTGAGGCGTACCCTAGGGGTGGTGTGTGCGATTCGTGTGTCGTTTTCATTTGTATTTGTCTTGTCATGTTAAAGTGATCTACGCTTGATTTTATTATGTCCATTCATTCTTGCATGCTTATTTAACAATTAATATTTGCGGGAAAAAGTAAATCTAAGGCTATTACAAATGGCGCGGGTCCACATCGCCAAAATTAAACCGGACCCGATTTGACAGAAAAGTAAATAAAGCAAATAAAAGTGCGAAAAGTTTAAGTTACAAAGCTTTGGGATAGGTACATAATTTTAAGCGATATAAAATAAATGTGCGAAATTAAACAATTAAAAATATGGGCGTTGGACCCTTTTGCAAAATTAAATTAATACGGAATTAAAATTAAAATTAGAAAGAAAATGTTTTTGGTATTTTTATGTTTTTTAGATTCAATAAAAAAGAGAATTAATTAAAATTAAACTAAAAGGCAAACCCTAATTCTAATAGCTTTTAAATTTATTGTGAAAATATTAAATTGAAACCTAAATTAAACCTAAGTTATTTTACATGCAAATTTAGTTATAAAAATAAATAAAATAAATATTATGGTAAAAAAGGAAAACATTAAAAAGGGATAAAAATTAATTAATTCTATATTTTTGTATTTTTGTTATTAAAAGAATTAAAATTAAAACTCTAATCTAAATTAATTTATTTACAATTAACATATTAAAATAAAAATTATTTATCATGTTTTTATCTTTTTTCTGATTTTTTAGGCATTTTATATATATGGTAAAAATAAGTTATTAAATTAAAACAATAAAGTAAATAAAATAACAATTGAAAACAAGCTAAATAAAAAAAAGGAAATTGCAAACCAGGGGGGTTTCAGTCCCAACTTAGGAGGTATGGATCCAGTAAATTGAGCCCAACCTTGCAAGGCCTGATTGACTTTTGTGCAAGCGTGTGGTGCGTTGACTGGGACTTAATGTGTTCTTCAACCCTCAGCCGTTGGATTGACATACTGGACGCGTGGCCAGCTGGATCTTGGAGGTGTACCATGGAACGTAACATAAGCGCTTCACCTGAATATCAGAGAAAAAACATTATTGAGAAAGCATGAGACCTGGGACTCGAACCCAGGTCAGGTGTATTGCAAGCCTTGATGCATGCCAACTGAGCCAATTGCGCGTTGTTAATATATAATAACAATCAAATAATATAAAAGAAAAAACAAGGTTAGTGGGAGTCAGCGCGCGAATTTTCAAACGCACCAACCATCGTGTGACACGGCTTCTTCTTCCTCACCATCCCTGTAAAACAAAACACGAAGGCAACGGTTTTCATAGCGTGGTTTTAGGCCATTTTATAGAAAATAGCGATTAACTCCTCAACGCTCATAAATTGAGCGCGAGGGTCGATTCTTCTTCGTCTACATGTGCTGAGTCTAATGGTCATGGTTTTGAGGCTTAATTTTTCCTCTTTGCAAAAGCCCTAAATTCAAGCTCTGAAAACCCTAGAAAATAAACATGGTAAAATCGTGTGTATAGCATAAAAATACAATTAAACGCATTGGTCAGTATCAGAACATCATAAGGAATACAAATCCATGATTAGAATGCCATGAGAATGCCTAAAATTAAAAACACGATTGTGACTTTCTTGCTGTACAGTTTAAGTTCAATGTACCAAATCTTGAGGTTTTGATGGCTGTTTGTGATTGGAATGTATTCAGGGCGACCTTGGCAAGCTATTGAAACAAATTTTGCACTTTGAATCGATCTCTAACAATGGTTTCAGAATTGAGTTTTTAAGTGAAAATTCCAAGTTTGTATATTGGTCTCTAGCGCAGTTTTTAGTCCCCTATGATTAGGTTTTGATTCATGCTTATGTACTGAGGCTATTAGGTTAACAAAAGTAGAACAAATCCATGACATTGATAGTTTTCAATATTTGATTTTTCACCATTATGTTTCATATCTTTTTCACATGGTTTTTGTATCAATTATGCTCAAATCAAACCAAATCTTTCCTAATTAGCCTATGCACGAAATCTTGATGGCAAAACATGCATGAAAAGATTTTTTAGGTCAAGTTATATATTTTCCACATATTTAAATGATTTAAATGAATTAATATAAATAATAATTCAAATAAATAAATAAAAAATGAGAAAATACTTCCCTTTGGGCCAAGTGGTCGTGCACATGCTTAGAATGATTAATCATGGAAGAAAAATGGGCCCATTAGCAATTTTAAGTCATTTGGATCAAAGTTGACTTTTCAAAATATCCAAAAATTTCCCAACTTCCACAAGGCATAACTTGCTCAATTTTTAAGCTTTTCTCAAGTTCTTGGACATTTTGGAAAGGTCTTTGAGTCCTCTAACCAATGCCTTTGGTCCCATGTCATTTTGATTTACCAATCTCAAGTTATGGTCTTTGACTTAAAGTCCCTTTTTGTTGACTTTTGAAAATGACCTATAATGTTGAAATTGATAACTTTTTGTGAGAGCATTTCTTGGACTTGAAGTATGAAGATGAGTTGTAGGAAATGTCTTTCTCTTCAAAATGAGCTTTGGATGGAATTTTTCTGATAATCCATATGAAAGTTATGCCCTGGTCAATTTCAGTTGACTTTTTCAGCTGTCCAAATATAGTAACTTTTGCATCTTTGATGATTTCTGAGCCAAATTTTGAGAATCATGATAAAGCATTGATCAAATGATGTTTGTGGCTTCAAAATGATATGTTGACCAAAAATTTGAACTTTTGACTGTCAAATGACCATTTTGCCCCTACAGTTGACTGTAGTGCAATTTAGGGTTTTTGACTGTGCAATTTTGAGCTGAATGCCTTGAAACTTGATATGAGGATGCTTGACCATCTTTGTAAGCATATGAGACTTGATTGGGCCTTTGAAAACTTCATTTTCTTGATCAGAACCCAAACCCTAGTTTTGACTGTATAGGAGACCTTTGCACTGTGCAACCCTTGGGGAATTTTGTGACTTGGCTTGGCAATTTCTTGAGGAATATGGGAGGGCAAATTTTGGGGTACAACACCTTTGATGAAGATGATGGCACAGATTTTTGAGACATCTTAAGAGATTGAGAAAACAAGTGACAGCGTGTGTGAAATCTTCTTTTGAGGAAATGGAGAGTGATGCAGCAAAATGAGAAGAGGGAGATATAAGTATGTCTATTCCTCTTCTTAAACTTTTGGAAAGAAAGAGGGAAACAAATGATTAGCCCAATCAGAATAGACTTGATTAAAATATCTCTTTCAACCCTTGTATTAAGCAAAATTAATTTCTACATCTCTTCATATTGGCAAATACCTAGCTTGCCCCTTAAATTCTCAAACTGACTAGCATCAAGTGCCTTGGTAAAAATGTCAGCCAGTTGTAGTTTAGTGGCAACATGTTCCAGCTTAATCACCTTCTCCTCCACAAGATCTCTGATGAAGTCATGTCTAATGTCAATATGCTTAGTCCTGTTGTGCTGTATAGGATTCTTGGATATGTTAATAGTACTCAAATTGTCACAGTACAATGTCATGACATCTTGTGTGACATTATACTCAGTCAACATCTGTTTCATCCAGATCATTTGAGAATAGCTGCTACCAGCTGCTATGTATTCAGCTTCAGCAGTAGATAGAGACACACAGTTTTGTTTCTTGCCGAACCAAGAGACAAGATTATTTCCCAAAAAGAAGCATCCTCCAGAGGTGCTCTTTCTATCATCAGCACTACCAGCCCAATCAGCATCACAATAACCAGACAGAATTGGTTCACATCCATGAGAGTACAACATGCCATAATTGTAAGTTCCACTCACATACTTCATAATTCTTTTCACCTGGTTGATGTGACTTACTTTGGGTTCAGCCTGGTATCTTGCACATACTACAACTGCAAAGGCAATGTCAGGTCTGCTGGCTGTTAAGTATAGCAGACTTCCTATCATGCTTCTGTACAAGCTTTGATCCACATTTTCCCCACTTGTGTCTTTGGACAACTTTAAATGAGTAGGTGCGGGAGTCCTTTTATGACTGGAATTCTCCATCCCAAACTTCTTGACAATATTCTTTGCATATTTGCTTTGAGACAGAAAAATTGAGTCTTCCATCTGTGTGACTTGTAGTCCAAGAAAGTAGGTCAATTCTCCCATGAGGCTCATTTCAAATTCATCTTGCATCTGGTTAGCAAAATGTTTAACCATTTTATCTGACATTCCTCAAACACTATGTTATCAACATAAATTTGAGCTACCATTATCTTTCCTCCTTCATTCTTGACAAAAAGAGTTTTATCCAAACCTCATTTCCTGTATCCTTTGTCAGTGAGGAACTTTTTCAACCTGTCATACCAAGCTCTAGGAGCTTGTTTCAGACCATATAAAGCTTTCCTCAGTTTGTAGACATGATCAGGACAGATTGGATCCACAAATCCTTTTGGCTGTTCCACATATACTTCCTAATTTAAGTACCCATTTAGGAAGGCACTATTCACATCCATCTGAAATAGCTTGAACTTAAGAAGACAAGCAACTCCCAATAGAAGTCTGATTGATTCCAGTCTGGATACAGGAGTAAAAGTCTCATGAAAATCAACCCCTTCAACTCGAGTATATCCTTGAGCAACAAGCCTTGCCTTATTCCTGGTGACAACTCCTTCAGCATCTGATTTGTTCTTGTAGATCCACTTTGTGCCAATGGTGTTTGTTCCTTCTGGTCTAGGAACTAACTCCCATACTTCATGTTGCTTAAACTGGTTCAATTCATCTTGCATTGCTCCAATCCAGTATTCATCAGTCAAAGCCTCTTTAACATTTTTTGGTTCAATCTTAGACACAAAGCAAGAGTTTGTGATGATTTCTCTAGATCTTGTAGTGACTCCACTGTTAGGATCTCCTATGATGAGTTCCTTAGGATGATCTTTCTGAATTCTGATGGAAGGATCTTTGTTAGCTTCCTTTGATTCAGACTCTGATGGAGTAGGATTGGGCACATCATCCTTTTTAGACACTTGTGTTGAAGTCTCAAAGAATGTCTCAACATCATATGGGACATTTGTTTCCTCATGGTGATCATCAACTATGACATTTATAGACTCCATCATAACTTTGGTCCTGGAATTGAATACCCTATATGCTCTGCTGTTGGTAGAGTATCCTAGGAATATTCCTTCATCACTTTTAGGGTCCATCTTTCTCCTTTGTTCACGATCTGTCAGAATATAGCATTTGATCCCAAAGACATGGAAGTACTTCACTGTAGGCTTTCTTCCTTTCCATAGTTCATAAATGGTGGATGATGTTCCCTTTCTCAAGGTGACCCTGTTATGGACATAACACGCTGTATTCATAGCTTCAGCCCAAAAATGAATAGGAAGCTTTTTGGCATGTATCATTGCTCTGGCAGATTCTTGTATAGTCCTGTTTTTCCTTTCCACAACTCCATTTTGTTGAGGAGTTATAGGTGAAGAGAACTCATGATTGATTCCTTCTAAGGAACAGAACTCATCAAACTTACTATTTTCAAATTCCTTACCATGATCACTTCTGATTCTGACAATGCATCCTTCTTTTTCTCTTTGAATTCTTTTGCATAATTCCTTAAATACATCAAATACATCAGACTTTTCCCTAATGAAGTTTATCCAGGTGAATCTAGAAAAATCATCCACAACAACATAGGCATATCTCTTTCCACCAAGACTTTCCACCTGCATTGGACCCATCAAATCCATATGTAGAAGTTCTAGCACCTTAGAGGTGGTCAGATGTCTTGTCTTTGGATGTGACATTCTAGTTTGCTTTCCAACCTGACATTCACCACAGACTCTCCCTTCATCAATCTGAAGCCTTGGAATCCCTCTGACTGCCTCCATGGATATGATCTTTTTCATCCCTCTTAGATGTAAATGACCAAGTTTTTGGTGCCACAGTTTCACTTCCTTTTCTTATTTGGCTATAGAGCATACAAAAGAGTAGTTAGTGTTCTCAGACTCCCATAAATAACAGTTGTCTTTTGATCTGACTCCTCTCATTACAACTTCTTGTTTTTCAGTTACAAGACATTCAGACTTGGTGAAGTTGACCTTGAATCCTAGATCACATAATTGACTGATACTTATGAGATTAGCAGTCAAACCATTTACCAGCAACACTTCATTTAGGTTTGGAACTCCACGGCAGTCCAAGTTTCCAACTCCTTTGATTTCTCCTCTAGCACCATCTCCAAAAGTGACATAACTAGTAGTATGAGGTTTGACATCATTCAGCAGATTCTTGATTTCAGTCATGTGTTTAGAGCATCCACTATCAAAGTACCAGTCTTCCTTAGAAGAAACTCTAAGGGAGGTGTGAGCTATCAGGGTTGCAGTCTTTTTCTTCCACTGTTGAGTATATGGTGCCTTGTTAGTCTTAGGGTTGACATATGGGGTCTGATTAGGATATCCATATAATCTGAAGCAGAATGGCTTTATGTGATCAAACCTTCCACAATAATGACATCTCCATCTTTGATACTTTTTCTTCATATTTCTCTGTTCTTGATGTTGAGTCCTATGTTGTGACATCTGCTTTGACATTTGTTTATCAGGCCTGGTCTTCTTCTTGTAAACATCAGATTTCTTTGCAGCCATAAATCCTAGACCAGACATGTTTCCTGCATTTTGTTCAGCCTGAAAGATTTCTTCTAACTTGTCAGTTCCATTTGTTAACATCTTAACAGACTTAGTCATCTGATTAAGTTTGGAGTTCAACATTAGAACTTCACCTTCGAGATGACTTATAGTAGCAGTGTCTGCCTTCTTCTCAGCCTCCAACTTTACTATGAGATTTTTCTGTTTCTCATTTTGCTGATAGACTTCGGCACTTCTGATACATAGATTCTTGTAGGAGTCAACAAGTTCTTCAAATGTCACTTCCTCATCACTAGAATAATTATTAGAGTTACAAATACCAGATAGAGCAGTAACTAGTTTAGAAGATTCTTTTTCAGAGTTACTTTCTGAGTCACCATCAGACCAAGTAACAGACATTCCTTTCTTTTGTTTCTTTAGAAAGGTAGGACATTCAGCTCGAATGTGCCCATATCCTTCACATCCATGGCATTGGATTCCTCTTCTTTGATTTCCCTTTTCTTCAGACTTAGTTCTTCTGCTAGAGTCATAGGATCTGCTAATGTCAGAGGAAATGTTCTTGACATTTGACCTTAACTTTGGGTCCATTCTCTTGATGAGTTTGTTGAACTGCCTTCCAAGCATAGCTATAGCTTCTGAAATATTCTCTTCATCACTCTCCTTGCTTTCATCTTCAGTATTGGATACAAGGGCTATGCTCTTGTTTTTCTTGTCAACATTGTCACTGATCCCCATCTCAAATGTTTGAAGTTACCCAATGAGTTCATCAACCTTCAAGTTGCAGATATCCTGAGCTTCCTCTATAGCAGTCACTTTCATTGCAAACCTTTTAGGCAAGGATCTGAGAATCTTTCTCACCAGCTTTTCTTCTGACATCTTTTCTCCCAATGCTCCTGAGGTGTTGGCAATTTCCAAGATGTTCATGTGAAACTCATGAATGGTCTCATCTTCCATCATCCTTAGATTCTCAAATTTGGTAGTGAGCATCTGAAGTCTTGACATTTTTACTTTGGATGTACCCTCATGGGTGGTTTTGAGAGTGTCCCAAACATCCTTGGCCAGTTCACATTGATGTACTAGTCTGAATATGTTTCTATCAATTCCATTGAACAAGGCATTTAATGCTTTAGAGTTACCCAGGGCTAACTCATCTTCTTCTTTGCTCCATTCTTCCTCAGGTTTCAGACTAGTCGTCCCATCTTTCCCATTTATGGTGGGATGGTTCCATCCTTTGTCAGCAGCTCTCCAAGCCTTTTTGTCCAGTGACTTCAAGAAGGCAACCATACGAGGTTTCCAGTAGTCATAATTTGATTCATCCAGAATAGGTGGTATGTTCCCAAATCCTCCTTCCTTGTCCATAGCGCCAGAAAATAATATCCCTAGATCTCACCCAGAAAGACAGGCAGGGTGCCCGCTCTGATGCCAATTGAAATTCTGCAACAGATACTTAATGTCACAGTGAATGTTATGACACCGTATCTGACAAACTTGTACACACTCCAAACAATAATTTAAAATACAGTAAAGAACACAATCAATTGTTAACCCAGTTCAGTGTGTAACAACACCTACTCTGGGGGCTACCAAGCCAGGGAGGAAATTCACTATAAGAGGTATTAATTTAGGAATAAACCAACCAGTTTATCTCCTTCACTTAAGACCTACCCAATGCAACTTCAATCTAAGTCCTACTTAAATCTGAGTTCCTACTCACTCCCCCTCAATCACAGCAGTGATACTAATCTACTGATTAATAAGATTATGAAGACATTCTTCAATACAAACGCTTGATTTTGCTTCAAAGCTTTAATCAAGAGACACAACACTCATGCTTCAAAGCTTTGAGTGATAAACAACCCTTACAAACAAATCCTAATCCAAGACACTTATCAAACTGATAATTTCTTAGCTCACAGTAGTTACAACTATACAATGCCTTATTGATCTTCTATCAAAAGCGCTGCTCACCATTAGGCTTCGTGAGAAATATATAAGCAGACTATTCTTCATTTAGGGCTTCCATAAAAATATCTAGGGTTAACTAAAGTTAACCTAAAGAATTGGTCTTGGGCTTTCATCATAACAGATTATGGTTAAGCAAGGTTAACCTAATGTCCATGTGAGCATCTGATCTGGACAATATTCTTCAACTTAGAGTAGCACACCAGATTCCTGAAAATTCTCAGGAATAATAAATCTGTACAACAACTTGATCAGTACATGATGTCTTAACATTGGTTATGACATCATGTATCTTTCTCACTGATTTTGGTAGAATTCAGTACTTATGATCATAGCTTAATCATCATGATATTCACTCATACTGAGTAGTTCCTGTAGAACATTCCTTCTGCAGAATCTACCTTTATCCCAGAATGTTATGACATCAGTCATGACATTCGCAAGTCTGGTTTTACCAAAAAATAATGCCAACAAATAAACACTTATAGAAACATCTTTTCAAAAGACAAAAACACATTTGTATACATTCAAACAAGAATCATTATAAAGGTTGCCACAATGATGGCCTCTTTTCACAACATTTTCAAAACCACACACAAAGCACCATTTCAAAAAATTGAAAAGAAAAAGCAAGTGATCTAAACAAGTAACTAAGAGCCCATGGATAACCATGGATGAAAAGGGTGCTTGCACCTTCCCTTTTCATAATTTACTCTCCGAACCCAAGAAAATATCTCAAAGGTCTTTCCTTGCTTTTTGACCTTTCCTTTGGATAAAATAAAAAGTCGGTGGCGACTCTTGCTAAACCGAAACATTTGCGAACACAAAACGCAAAACCTCAAGTCAGTTCTCCCACCGTATCACAGAATTGGCGACTTTTATAGGGACATTTTAAAAGTGGAGTAACCTTAGGGTTTAGATCACCTTTACATGCTTATCTTGTTTGCTTTGATTGCTTTACATTTGGTTCTCTTGTTTGGGTTTGAATCCTCCACTCGGATTTTTTGGGAAACATTCATAGGTAAATAGCAATACATTGTGGAATCTGTGCGGGGTATACTGACATGGTTGAAGCAATAGCTATATTAGTGCGACATATTTGTGGGTACCGGTATCCTTTGAGTCAATCAAAGAGAATACGAGGCCGCTGAGTGATTTCATGAAGCAATAATGAACTCTTAGAACCTTTACTTGACCATCTTGGACTTTTTAGGGGTAGTGAGATGACCGGCTTTGGTGCAGTTCGAGGTTGGTAGATACTCAATACTACACTCATTGAGGGTTATTTTCTTGGAATATTTCGGTCACCAGTTAAGTGGCTAAACTGAAACAATGAACACAGAAAATAATCCAGTGATATTGAGCTCCTTAGAACCCGATTACTATTTATAGGACAGGTTGAGCCAACTAACTTCAAGAGGGTACTTACCTATGAAACCCCATGCAAGCCTGAAACTAGGATCTTGTGTGACTTGCTTGTACATATACTTGTGCATACATCATGAACATCATAAATCATCATACGCATCCACTAACCATTTCAAGGGTTTGGATCTTCATCTTTGTTCTTGTTTTGTAGGTAATGAAATCTCTTCGCAGGAAAACAATTCAAGTCAACCTTGTGAGAATCCCTCCTCAACTCAAGGAGCTTGCTTCCAAGATTCCAGAGAATTCTCCCTTCATTGAAAGACATGGTAGACTTCTCAACTTGGTCAACTCCAACATTGAAGAAGACATGGTGAAAGTCCTCTTCCAGTTCTTTGACCCCCTACACCATTGCTTCACATTTCTTGATTACCAACTAGTACCTACTTTGGAGGAATTTTCTCAACTCCTGAGGATTCCTATTCTCCATCAACTACCCTACAACGGTACGGAAAGAGAACCAAAGCCTGAAGATGTTGCTCAAGCCTTACACTTGCAACCATCTGATATCAAAGGTCATTGGGAAACCAAAAGTGGTGTCAAGAGTTTCTTGGAAAAGTTTCTGTTTGAAAAGGCACAAGACTGCTGGAATTCTCTAGATCTGCAAGCTTTTGAGGAGATTGTAGCGCTTCTCATCTATGGGTTGGTTTTGTTCCCAAACCCTGATCAGCTTATAGATGTGAATGCTGTCAAGATTTTCATATCTCGGAATCTTGTGCCTACATTTCTTGGGGACATCTAACACTCATTTTACACACGAACAATGAGGAAAAGAGGTGTTCTCATGTGCTGTACTCCTCTTCTAGCAAGGTGGTTTATTTCTCACCTTCCCCAGTCAGTCTTGAAGAATGAACAAGGCTTGAGGTGGTCACAATGATTGATGACCCTTACACATTCTGATGTTCATTGGTGTTCTCGGTCCAGAGAAAATGTCATCACCATTGATCGTTGCGGAGAATTCCCTAATGTCCCACTACTTGGCATTAGGGGAGGCATTAACTACAACCCCTGTTTAGCTTTGAGACAATTTGGGTATGCCCGAAGGGATGGCCCTCATGACATGCTGATTCCAGACTTGGTTTTCGACTTCAACAACGACGCTCAAGGACTTCGACAAAGGTTTATCTGAGCTTAGAGGATGCCCAACAAAGTGGATAGTAAGACACTGGGACACAAGAATTCCATCCCCCTTGAGCCTTACCTCCAGTGGGTACGAACCCGCGCCCAGAATCTTATGATGTCTTACCCCTACATTCTGCCTATGATCAAAGAGCCTGTTATGGAAGGAGAGATTCCATACACCCTCCTACACCCTGACATGCCAACATCATTGGAAGATTTGCAAAAGAGTTGCATACAGCTCAAGGAAGAACATAATACTTTTGAAGCCAGCTTTTACGCCAGTGAGAAGAAGGTTTTGGAACTTACTCATCGACTCCATGAACTGCAGACTCTCAACACTTACACCGCACCGAAAATGATGTGCAACGTCTTTTTACCTTAGAATTTTGTAATATTTTGCCCATGGGGCATTTATGTACTAACAAATTCTTCTTATTAATATGACGTGCATTCTTTTGTTGTTTACAACAAATTTGAATTTCTGAATCCTTGAATGCATTACATGAATAACATATCATTCATCATATGCATAAGCAGGTCTTCACACCAGGTTTCCTTATCTTTCTGCTGTTTATTTCAGCTAGATGGATATAGAGCAGACGATCAAAGATCTATAAGCACGGAATTCGCAATTCCAACAACTCCTCATGACCTTGGAAAAGGGTCAAGAGGACCTTAAAGCACTGTTAGAGAAAGAAAAGGAAAAAGAAAAGAAGAAAAAGAAAAGAGCGGGTGTAGCTACTTTGGGGAGAAGGTTTGAGAACCAGGCTAGAAGGGTCCTAAATTTCCCCTTGACATCTGATGAAGGGGTTGGTAAAGGAAAGGGAGTTGTAATGCCCTTCGAGTAAGAAGCTGAAGAGGAAGAAGAAGAAGAGGAGGAAGATTACTCTGAGCAGCAGTACCCTCCTACGGATGATAAGTATAAAAATCTGGAAGATCGGCTGGCAGCCATGGAGGTACAAAGAGTACCTGGGTTGGATTTTGAAGAACTAGGGTTGGTTGTTGGGATTGTCATTCCCCTTAAAGTCAAAGTGCCTACGTTTGCTAAATACGACGGTTTGTCCTGTCCGAAGATGCATCTGTGGTCCTACGTCAGAAAGATCCAACCTCACTCTTCTGATAAGGATCTGTGGGTCCACTTTTTTCAAGATAGTTTATCGGGTACGCAATTGAACTGGTTCTATCAAATTGAGAGATCTGATGTACATAATTGGGAGGATTTGGCTGCTGCTTTCTATCGACAATACCAATATAACGCAGATTTAGCGCCTACTCGTACTCAATTACAGAGTATGGGTATGGTCTCTAATGAAGGCTTTAAGGAGTATGCCCAGAAGTGGAGGGATTTGGATGGAAGGGTGCAGCCACCATTGTCTGATAGAGAGCTGGTTGATATGTTTTTGGGGACCCTGTCAGGTCCATTCTTTAATCACTTGATCGGGAGCTCATCTGCAGGGTTCATCGAATTAATTCTGACCAGTGAAAGGGTCGAAGCTGGTATTAAGAGCGGTAAAATTCAGAAGGATGCATCTGCTTCCACCGCTATCAAGAAGACCTTCCCAGCCAAGAAAGAAGCTTCTGTTGTTTACTCCCAGAGAAATCAAGGAAGAACGGAGCGCCGACCAGTAGTGGGGGCTGTGATGATTCAGAACTCCTCAGCCGATCAACCTCGGGGCAGTCAACCCAGAACTAACCAAACCAGGGTGGAAAGGCCACAACGGCAATTCACTCGGATCAATATGACACCTTCTTAGGTTCCCTCATCTGTTAAAGTTAAACCTTACCAACTTGAAAGAAGCACTGAAAAACCCAAATACCTCTTCTCCCTATTATCATTCAAATGCAAAATGTGCATATCATTCAGACAGTGTGGGGCACGACACCAACAACTGTTGGGCCCTTAAAAACAAGATCCAAGATTTAATAGATGCCAAGGAGGTGGAGTTTGATGCCCCCAAAAAACCTAATGTGATATCCGCTCCTATGCCAAAACATGGTCATAATATCCATGCTATTGTAGAAGATCTTCATGTTACTACTGTTGATGACTTAATGACTCCGTTGCCAATGGTCAAGATGAATCTGTTGAAAGCCGAGATTTTCCTAGGCTGCGAAAAAGATTGTTACTTTTGTTCGACCTTGCAATCCGACTGTCCGCTGTTGAAGTCGGGCATCCAACGCCTGATGGATACTCAAGAAATCCTCTTCAAGAAAACTCTTGTTACTCCTGTTACTCCAATCAATGATGTTGTTATAATCACCATTTTCGACAATCCTTCCAAGGTCTCCAAAAGACCTGTTAAGATTACACCCGATCCAACGTGTGTACCTCTGAAGATTACTATGTCGGGGCCTATCCCATATAAGTCCAACAAGACGATACCGTGGAATTATGGAGGAGAGATCTTCTACCACGGTGTTAAGCAGATCGAATCAGTGGAAGAGAATTCCGATGAAGAAACTCCTGACATAGGAAATATTGCAGGGACAAGTAAGATCACTCGTAGCGGAAGAATCTTCTCTCCGGAGATTGCTCCTCCAAGGACAATCTTCGGACCCTCAAGTTCTCCTGTGCCAGTCAAGATATTTGTACGAAGTCTAGTTATTGAAGAAATTGTTACTCCCGAAGTTATACCCTCTGATGTTACTGCTGATAAAGGTAAGGGGATCCAAGAAGCGCCCGTCAGGACGAGGGCTCAAACTTTGGTTATCCCCGAGACCACCCAAAAGGAAATGGAGGAGATTTTAAAGATGATTAAGAAAAGCGACTATGATGTCGTAGAGCAGCTGGGGCAAACCCCTTCAAAAATCTCTATGCTAGCTCTATTGCTCTGCTCCGAGGCTCATGCCAAAGCCTTGATCAAATTCCTGAAGACGGCAAACGTGCCTCAAGAAACTTATGCAGATCAGTTTCAAGAGTGTGTAGCTAGCCTTACAGTCGATAATGGTCTTGGTTTCTCTGATGCCAATCTAACGTCTAAGGGAAGAAAGCATAATGATGCGCTGCATGTTTCGGTAGAGTGCAGTGGGACCACACTTGCTCATGTTCTGGTTGATACCGGGTCATCTTTAAACGTCCTACCAAATAAAGCATTGGACATACTAGACTGTGAAGGTTTGAATTTAAAGCCCAGTAATATCATTGTTAGAGCCTTCGATGGTTCTAAGCGGATGGTTCACGGAGAGGTGGACATCCCAATTAAGGTGGGAACGGAAATTTTCAACTCTACTTTTTATGTGATGGACATCCGTCCTTCATATTCATGCTTGTTGGGAAGGCCATGGATCCACAACGTTGGGGAAGTCACTTCTTCTCTACACCAGATGCTCAAATACCCAGTCCAGGGTAAAATCATAACAGTTCATGGTGAGGAGGAGTATATGATAAGCCACCTTAACTCTTTCCGCTATGTGGAGTTAGATGGTGAATTCATATAAACACCTTTCCAACACTTTGAAGAGGTTTCTCCTGAAGTTGCGGTAGCCAAGACAATGAATGTTGTTCCCATCATTACCAAATCGGTGTCCCGAATTTCATCCCTTAAAGATGCGGAGGTTGTGATCAAGGAAGGAGGAAGCACAGTATGGGGTCAATTGCCAGATTTTTCTTACAAGACTAATAAGTACGTATTGGGTTTCACTGCTGCTAGTCAGAAAGTTGTGCGTCGCTCCCGGGCTGGAGGACAACCATTAAAAATCACTCATCATGGAGTTTATCCTTTAGAGGATGATGAAGAAGGAAGCAATTTTGAAGACTGGATCTTTCCAACCATTGAAAGAGGACTGAACAACTGGGAGGCGAAAGACTTCGTTCCCATTACTTTCATCAATCAGTAATTTATCTTTTGAACATTTCCTGTTTGGTCTGTAATAACTATTAAACAATTTGTACACTCTTTTCGCCTTATGCCTTACCCGGGGCATATAGGTCCATTTGTAAGGGTTTTGATTCTTTATTTTCATATGCCATTTTTAATGAATCATGGACGTTTTCATATATAAACTTTTGTGTTCATTTTCTTTCTTTTTACATTTTTATTTGTTTAAAGGTGGCTATCCCTTACACACACCCACACTCACGAAATGCAGGTACTCATCCACTCTGGATTCCATGGGTAACAATTCTGCTATGGCCTTCAGTGACTCTAAAGATCTGGTCAATCATGTCGAATACGAAGGTGATGAAGACTGTGAAGTGCCTGGAGAGTTGGATAGACTTTTGCAACAAGAAGAAAGGGCTATTCTGCCCCATGAAGAGTTGTTAGAAACTATCAATTTGGGTACCGCCGAAGACAGAAAAGAGGTTAAAGTGGGTGCCAACCTGGAGCCAAGTGTCAAAGAGAGCTTAGTTCAGCTGTTGAATGAATATGTTGAGATCTTTGCCTGGTCCTATGAAGACATGCCGGGATTGGATACATATATTGTGGTTCACCGTCTCCCTACAAGAGAAGACTGTCCACCAATCAAACAGAAAGTCCGCCGAATGAGACCCGATATGTCTGAAAAGATCAAAGCTGAAGTGATGAAGCAGTTCAATGCTGGCTTTCTTGCTGTTACTTCCTATCCATAATGGGTTGCTAACATTGTGCCCGTGCCTAAGAAGGACGGCAAAGTCAGAATGTGTGTGGACTACAGAGACTTAAACAGGGCTAGCCCTAAGGATGACTTTCCACTACCACACATTGACATCTTGGTTGACAATACAACTCAACATAAGGTATTTTCTTTCATGGATGGATTTTCGGGATACAACCAAATCAAAATGGCCCCCGAAGACATGGAGAAAACTACCTTTGTTACACAATGGGGTACCTTCTGCTATAAAGTGATGCCATTCGGACTGAAGAATGCCGGGGCAACCTATCAGCGAGCCATGGTAGCTTTGTTTCATGACATGATACATCATGAGATTGAAGTCTACGTACACGATATGATAGCCCATTCACAGACAGAAGAAGAACACCTCGACCATCTGCAAAAGCTGTTTGTCAGGTTAAGGAGTACAAGCTCAGACTGAACCCTAGCAAGTGCACTTTCGGAGTCAGGTCTGGTAAACTTTTAGGATTCATCGTCAGTAACAAAGGCATCGAGGTTGACCTTGCCAAAGTAAAAGCTATACAAGAAATGCATGCCCCTCGCACTGAGAAGGAGGTCAGGGGTTTCTTGGGATGCCTAAAATACATTGCAAGGTTCATCTCTCACCTAACATCTACCTGTGAACCAATCTTCAAGCTGTTGAAGAAAGATCAGGTGGTTAAATGGAATGATGACTGTCAAGTTGCTTTCGATAAGATCAAGGAGTATTTGCTGGAACCTCCTATCTTGATGCCACCCATCGAAGGAAGGCCTTTAATCATGTATTTGACTATCTTAGATAATTCAATGGGGTGCGTACTGGGCCAACATGACGAGTCTGGCCGAAAAGAGCATGCCATTTATTACCTTAGCAAAAAGTTTACCGACTGTGAGACTCGCTACTCACTGCTTGAGAAAACTTGCTGCGCTTTGGTATGGGCTGCTCGCCAGCTAAGGCGGTATATGTTGACACATACCACTCTATTGATTTCTAAGATGGATCCCATCAAGTACATCTTCGAGAAGCTTGCTTTATCCGGAAGAATCGCTAGATGGCAGATGATCCTCACGGAATATGATATACAGTACACAACCCAAAAAGCTATAAAGGGGAGTGTGCTAGCCGATCATCTGGCTCATCAAGCTGTCGAAGATTACCAGTCCATGAGGTTCGACTTTCCCGACGAGGATATCATGACTTTGAGCAACATTGAGGAAAACAGACTGTATGATGGACCTGAACAAGGATCCCGATGGACTCTGTACTTTGATGGTGCCTCCAACGCACTTGGGAACGGTATCGGCGCGGTACTTATCTCTCCAGAAGGTTGCCATACACCTTTCACTGCTAGACTCTGCTTCAGCTGCACCAACAACATGGTCGAGTATGAAGCTTGTATCTTTGGTCTCAAGGCTGCTATTGACTTGGGAATCAAATCTTTGGTTGTATTTGGGGACTCAGCTTTGGTTATCAGTCAAATCAAAGGAGAGTGGGATACTAAGCACCCTAACCTCATCCCTTACAAAGAACATGTCTTGACATTGTTACCACATTTCGAGCAGATCACCTTCGAGCACTTCCCGCGAGAAGAGAATCAGTTGGTGGATGCGTTAGCTACAATTTCATCCATGTTTAAACTTAACTGGGATAATGAGGCACCTCAAATCACCATTGAATGAATGGACGAACCTGCACATTGTCACGAGATTAATACCGAAGAAGTGATGGACCGACCTTGGTTTCATGACGTCAAAAGGTATCTCGAAGCACAAGAATATCCTGAAGGAGCTTCAGTCAACGACAAAAAGTTCTTAAGGAGGTTCGCTGCCAAGTTCTTTCTGAGCAATGGTATCCTACACAAGCGCAATCTTGATTGTGTCCTACTCCGTTGTATGGACAAAGTTGAAGCTGAGCAGATCATGGCTAAACTATATAATGGCACCTTTGGTACCCACTCAAGTGGCCATACAATGGCTAAGAAGATTCTACGGGCAGGCTACTACTGGTCTACCATGGAAGCTGATTGTCATCAATATTCCCGTACTTGTCACAAATGCCAAATCTACGCTGACAAGGTACATATTCCCCCAGTTCCTCTCAATGTCTTAACATCTCCTTGGCCATTCGCGATGTGGGGAATCAACATGATTGGATAGATCAAGCCTACAACATCTAATGGACATCGTTTCATCCTGGTGGCCATTGATTACTTTACCAAGTGGGTCGAAGCAGATTCCTTTGCATCTGTTACAAAGAATGTGGTTTCCCGCTTCATCAAGAAGAACCTCATATGCCAGTATGGTATCCCTGACAGGATTATCACTGACAACGGTACAAATTTGAACAATACTATGATCACCGCTCTGTGCGATCAGTTCAAAATTCAACATCACAATTCATCTCCCTATCGGCCTAAGATGAACGGTGCTGTCGAAGATGCAAACAAAAATATCAAGAAGATCATTCAAAAGATGACAGTCACTTATAAGGACTGGCATGAGATGTTACCGTTTGCTCTGCATGGGTACCGTACCACGACACGCACTTCAACTGGGGCAACCCCCTTTTCTTTGGTATATGGCATGGAAGCTGTTTTACCTATGGAAGTTCAGATTCCTTCCTTGAGAATCATGAAGGATGCTGGTTTGAGTGAAGACGATTGGATGCAGACCCGGCTTGATCAAGTTAACTTGATAGACGAGAAGCGACTTACTGCTGTTTGCCATGGTCAGGCGTATCAGAAACGTATGATCAAGGCCTTCAACAAGAAAGTCAAGAGACAAGTATATCAAGTCGGGGACCTTGTAATCAAGCGAATCATCTTGCCTCAAAGTGATCCCAGGGGAAAGTGGACTCCTACTTACGAAGGACCATTTGTGATCAAAAATATATTTTCTGGTGGGGCAATGATCCTGACCACCATGGACGGCGACGACCTGTCGCACCCTGCGAATGAAGACATAGTCAAAAGATACTACGCATAAACGACCCGACAAGTTGAAAACCCGAAAGGGCGACTTGGGAAAAAATGGGCATCCCGATGAACCGAAAACCCGAAAGGGCGGTTCGGGAAAAAATTAGGGATAAATAAAAATTTGTACACCCGGAAAGTTGAAAACCCGAAAGGGCGACTTGGGAAAAAAAGGGTTTCCCGGTGGATAAAAAACCCGAAAGGGCGGTCCAGGCAAAAGTTAGGGAATTAAAGCGTATGACTATGTCTCGTCGGATCACTTTAAGGATAATCTCTTCACAGGCAAGCTCCGGGCTTCTGATCAACCTAATCAACGTTGAACGAAGCAACAAATGGACAAGATACTCAGAGTTGCGAAGGCTATAGAAGAATGGGAACCCCATGGAATTGTTACACATAGCCATCTTTCTTTGTATAAAAGTTTTCTCATTTTTTATGACAACATTCTCTTACTAGGATGTCTGTCTCCTTTGTACAAAATACTTACACAAAGTTAATACAAAAGATACTTCAAAGTGCAGAATTTTGTTTGCCTTTTCTTTCTTTTCACACTTGTGTTTTATTTGAAAACGTCCAATGATTTATTAAATGAGCATATGCATTTGAATATAATCACTGCTTACAAATAAAACGAAATGAGAAAGGATAATTACTGATAGGTTGAAAGTATAGGAAAATGTCTTTTAGGCTATTCTAGAGGAAATCCCCTGCAGTACATCATCTAGATCCCCAGCAGAGCTAAAGCCTTGAAATACATATCCCCAATGGAGTTAAGTTTCAAAATCCCCATCAGAACTAAGTTTCCAAACTCCCAACTCCCAGCGGAGCCAGAAAACTTTGAACTGCAAACCCTCAGCGAAGATAAAACTTTCTTCCCCAACGGAGTCCAAAACTTCAACCCCTGAACCCCGGTAGGGTACCATCCATTTTCCTCCAAATTTCCCAGTAGATTGGCATACAAACCAAACCCTTGAGAACTCTTCAACAGAATAAGCATTCTTCCCACAGAGTTATTTCCCAGCAGATCGAAGATTCTCGATCTCATTTCTCCAGTTGAAGCCTCCAAGGTTTTAAATTCCCCAGTAGAGACCATCAGAGTTTTCCTTACCCCTAGGAAGGTCGTGAAGGATTCTCACGTTCCCACAGAAGTTGTCAAAGTTCTTATTAATCCCCACAAGTTGCCAAGGATTTTTCTATCCCTAACAGCGGTCCAAGGATTTCTTATTTTCAGCAATCAAAGGTTGTGGAATTCCCAATAGCGGTCAAGGATTTATTTTCCCATGCAGCAGTCATAGATTTCATTATCTCCACCTATCAAGGATTTATTTTCATCAATAGACAGTTGATCAGCTTACATGCGCATCCATTACATTCATATATCATAAACATTGATAGAACACATTTTATTACATCATACATGTCATGCACCATAACTTTGTGTTTTAGCTAACCTTTTACCCTTTTCATGATAAGATTAAAATCTATCTTTAACAACTATTTAAAGATTTCAGATACAGTACAGATACGCTCCAAGACATGGAAGTCATTTATTTACTCATTCGGATCTCTTATTCAGATACAATATGGATACACTCCAGACACAAAGGTCATTCTATTACTCATTCAGAACTCAGCAATCAGATACAGACTAGATACACTCCAGACACGGAAGCCATTCTATTTCTCATTCAGATTCAGCTATCAACTTCAGGTTCAGATACACTCTAGATACGGAAGTCATTTTGTCACTTGTCCAGGTCCCAGTTACAGTACGGATACACTCCAGATACGGAAGTCATCCTGCTACTCATACAGATCTCAACTTCAGATACACTCTAGACATGGAAGTCATTCTGTAACTTGTCCAGGTCCCAATTACAGTACGGATACACTCCAGATACGGAAGTCATTCTGCTACTCATACAGATCTCAACTTCAGATACACTCCAGAAACGGCAATCATTCTGACATTTATTCAAGAATCAAATACAATTACAGCTCGGATACGCTCCAGACACGGACGCCATTCCTTTGCTCATACAAATCCAATCTCCAGATACAACTCAGATACGTTCCAGACACGGATACACATTTGATGTTCATTCTCCTAATTTTCAACAAACAATCTTGGATGGAATCTTTAAGCCCATCTCCAGCAATATTCTACCATCTCCAAATGGCATTTTTAAGCCCATTCCCTCAACTACATTTTGACGAGTGCAAATTTACGGGCACTCTAGTGTCCAATCATCTTTTACCTTCGAGTCACGAAAGGCAAACTCGCCAATCTAACTCTTTAGGTTCAAGAAGATTGAATAGGGGAAGCTGTTGTACCCCAAAATTTTCCCTCTTATTTTATCAAGATTTCCTCTCACCAGACTCTTTGGACTCAAGACCAAATTAGGGTTTTGCTCTGCTCAAGACACCTCCTTGCACTGATGACCTAAATTAGGGTTTGAGTTTGCACAGGGATTTTTGGACTTCCAATGCTCAAAGTGACTTTCATACTTCATGTTGGACTTATAAGATTGCCTCTACCAAGTTTCAAGCCTTGAATCAAATTTTTGCCCAGTCAATTGGACAGTTGACCTAGAAATCAACTATATTGGGGAAAAGTCAACTGTGGCCAATTTATTGTCAAACCTCATAAATTTTGATCCACATTAATATTATAAACTCATATGAACCATTTGATTAGGTTTGGACCACAACTCCTCAAGAAATTTCATCAGATCATCAAAAGGGCAAAATGGTCATTTTTAGGGTTTTGACTGTATGAGGGCAATTTCTGATTTTTAACGTAGCCAATGGCAAATTGGATTCAAACATGGATTCAAGGACTCAATGGCATCATCTTGACCTATTCACAAAGTTCAAAAGATCACAAATACATTGAATTGACAGATGAATTTTCAGTCAACTGATCAAAATTTGATTGTACACTGAAAAGTCAAACTTTGACTTTTTGGTCAAAATCAAGTGCCAAGGGTCATTTTTCATCAAGATGTGTCAAAACATGAAGCTTGTTCATCAAGAAACCCAAATTTTCAAATTAGGGTTTTGTGATCGGTGGATCTGGAACTGACTGTTTTAAAGCTGGTTCGCGAAATGTCGCGGTAAGCAAGAGTCGCCACCGTCTTTTATTTTCTCCAACAAGGAAAGGACAAAAGCACAGAAAAATTCCTTATGAGATTTGTTTCTCGGTTCGGGAGGTAGATTATAGAAAGGGAAGTTGTTAGCACCCTTTCTATCCATGGTTATCCATGGGCTCTTAGATACTTGCTCATTTGTGTTTTCAAAATTGTTTGTTTGTTTTTCAATGTGAGTGGGTTTTGAAAAAGTTTCATTTGAAAAAATCTCTAAGCAACTCTTGTATCTGTCCTCAAGAGTGTATGAAAAATTTGTTTGAAAACTTTTAGAAAGTGTAGGTGTGAAAAGCATTTTGTTTGTTTTTGAAAAGAGCAAGTATCTATGAGAATCTACCTACCCTAAGGAATTCGTCTGTGTAAATGTACTTTAAAGTAGTGCCATCCCACCATTGAGAGGTAGGTAGCACCACCATTGGAGGTGTTCAGGTCAATTCGAGGTTCGGGACATGGTGATCACCAGAGCAATGGGAAGACACCTTAGAAGCTACCCTCATGCCAGGTTCCCGGATCATGAGGACTTACTAAGACATCCTCTACTCGACGATCACCTTTCGAGGGGCAAGGCAACAGTGAAGCGTACCCTAGGGGTGGTGTGTGAATTGTGTGCCATTTTCAGTTTATTGTTTGTCTTGTCATGCATTGGTGATCTACGTTTTGATTTTATTTTTGGGCATTCATTCTTTCATGTTATTGTTTAACAGTTAAAGGTGCGGGAATTTAAAGTGCGGAAAATAAAAGTCCTACGCTATTACAAGGCGCGGGTCTACATCGCCAAATTAAATAAAGACCCGATTTGAATAAGTAAAATGCGGAAGGTAAATATCCTAATTATCTATTACAAGGCTTTGGGGCAAATACATTATATCCACAAAAGAAATAAAAATAAATGTGCGAAAAGAAATAAGAATCGAGTGCGAGGGCGTTGGACCCTTTAAGGAATTGAATTGAAATTATTAAATTAATTAATGATTAAAGAAAAGAAGTTATTTTATTTTTTATTTTTTTGATGTTTTTGTTTTTTTATGTTTTTTTATGAAATAAAATAGAAAAAGAAATTAAAATGTCAAAAGAAAAGCCTAAGTCTAAATTTATTTTAATTATTAAAAAGAATGTTAAAATGACCTAATTAAAAACTAATTCAATTATGGTTTATTTACAAAATAAAGATAATAATAATAAAAGTGTTAATTATATTCTTTTTTTTGGGTTTTTATGAAAATGTTAGTTAAATTAATTTAATGATAGAGTAATTATTTTTTGGTGTTTTTTTTGGATCAATTTTGATAACTAAAAGCAAATAAAAGTCAAATTAATGATTATTTAACAATTAATTAAATATGCATGCAAAAATATTATTTTTAATGTCAAAAATTAAATAAACATTTTTCTGATTAAAATGCAAAAGGAAAATATTTTTTGTGAGTTTTTAAATGCATGAGAAAATTATTTGAATATAAATTAAATTAGGATTAAAAATATAAAAAAAGGTGAAAAACAAAGGAAACATGTTAATTATGAAAAAGGTGAAAAAAATGCCTGAACCAGGACTCGAACTCGTGCCTTCTGGGAATATCCACTAACGCGTTGCCATCTGAGCCAGCTGTTTCAATTGACATAACAATAAACACTTAATATCATATTGATAAGCAAATAAATCCTGGGAATTAAAAAAACGCGCGCGGAATTTTGAATGGTCTAATGCCCGGTTGCCACGCCATCGTCTTCTACCTTTTCTGCAAAATAACAAACATGTAGCGGGGGTTTTAAACCCCCCTCCAAAACACAAGCCTGCAAATAATAGCGATTAGCTCCTCGTTAGACATAAATTAGGCGCGAGGGGTCCATTGGATTCGTCTCATCTTCCTCAATTCAACCATGGCAGTTTGAGGTTCCAATTTTTGCGTATGTGAGAAACCCCAAATTGAAAGCTTCGGAAAACCTAGATGTCTCCCATGGTGATTTGCATTTTGTGGCCTTACAGTCAAATTAAAGCATACAGGAAGCTTGGTAATAACATCAGCAATGCATAGCAATATTTAAAATGAATTAAAAAGGCATGGAAATGGAGTTTTGATTTTCAAATTTTGGACAAACCGTGGGGTGACGTGGGGATGCTTCTTTGCGCGTTTGGGCTTGATTTTGATTGCTGGAGATTCCTGGAAATGCAAGGAATGTGTTTTTGATTGGAATAGAGGCTTAAAACGTGCTGCAAGTAGGTTTACAGTTTTGCTTTTTTTCTTGAAAAGTTCAAATGTGTTTTTTCGTTTTTGGGGACTTTTTAGGTTGTGATTTTCTTGTGTTCTGGTGCAGCCTCTTCTCAATTTCGTTTTTGATCCCTTGTATAGGCATTAGGTAATGTGAATCAAAAGGAATTATGGTCTCTTAATGTATAGCATTCAAGTCCAAAATCCTCCATAAACCTCCATAACAAAACTTCCTTTTTTGACTCATTTTTGAATTCTTGCTTCAATTAGCCTTTTGCACGAATTTGGTAAGTTGCATAATGATAAGTCAAGGTTAGTTAAGGCTAAATATTCCTTTTAATTAAGCTTTTTGATTTTCTTTTGATTTTAAAAGATTTAAAATTAATTAAATCCAATAAAATCAATTAAAAATGAAAAAATTAATTAAAAAATATGAAATAAAATATGGGACACGTGGGAAGCATGGCCAAGTTAATTCAAGTGGAAAAAGTGGGCCCCTTTTGTCAAAAATGAAATTTCAAGGATAAATGATTTTGGCCATTTCACAAAAATTTCCCAACTTCTCCAATGCATATCTTGCTCAATTTTGAAGTTATGAACATGTTCTTGGACATTTTGGAAAGGTCTTGAAGTCCTCTAACCAATGTCTTTGGTCCCATGTCATTTTGATTTACCAATCTCATGTTATGGTCTTTGACTTAAAGTCCCTTTTTGTTGACTTTTGAAAATGACCTATAATGTTGAAATTGATAACTTTTTGTGAGAGAATTTCTTGGACTTGGAATGTGAAGATTAGTTGTAGGAAATGTCATCCCCTTCAAAATGAGCTTTGGATGGGATTTTTCTGATGAACCATGAAAAAGTTATGCCTTGGTCAAGTTACAGTTGACTTTTCAACTGTCCAAAAATAGAAATTTTTGCATCTTGAGTCTTTTTGAGCCATACGTTGAGAATCATGATCAAGAATTGATCAAATGATGTTTGTGGCTTAAAAATAAGACGTTGACCAAAAATTTTGACTTTTGACTGCCAAATGACCATTTTGCCCCTGCAGTTGACTGTGGAGCAATTAGGGTTCTTGACTGTGCAACTTGACCTTGTGAGCCTTGAAACTTGACATGTAGGTGCTTGACAATGTGTATGAGCATAGGAGACTTGATTGAGCCCTTGGAAACTTTAATTTCTTTGCCAGAACCAAAACCCTAATTTTTGACTGTTAGGAGGCCATTGAACTGTGCAACCTTTGGGGAATTTTGAAGCATGACTTGGCAATTTCTTGAAGAATATGGGAGGGCAAATTTTGGGGTACAACAGGTTTAAAATTGAAAATTTTCATAACTTAGAATTTTTCTAAGTTATGAAATTTTCTTATTTTCCCCCCAACTTTGCCCAACATTTTCACCTTGATGCAATTGGATTCAAACAAAACTTCCAACATGAAAGTTGTATTTCTCCACAAAGTCTACAACTTTGATTCACAAAGTTTTCCCAAAAGAAGCTTGGATCTCAAGTTATGATTTTTGGAATAAGGGTCCATGCAACTTTTAACTTAGTGAAATTTTGCCCTAGTTTAGGCAGGATTTTGACCTATCTTCATGACCATTTTTCACATAGTTCCACTTGGAATATAAAATTGAATTTCAAAGATGGATTGTAGAGCATGTTACAAGATTTCCAAAATGTCCAAGAACTCTCCAAAATCATTTGTGGTTAGATAGAATCGAAGGCTTGAAGTTGGCAAAAACTCACTTTTGATCCATGGCATGTTCATGTTGATACAAGTTGCAAACTCTAATCAGCCTTGTCTGTACTTGATTACAGGTCCTAAAAACTTTCCATGCTCAATAATTAAATGAAAATCCATTGGTCTAAGGCTTTGTTTTTGTCATGGGAGGATTACACAAAGAATTAATCCTTAAATGGTAAAAGGTAATATTGCCATTTTTGTCAAATATGCTTTATGTCAAACCATATCTCTTGAGCCTTGAACAAGATCTGGTACAGAACACAATATCCACCAACTTGAGGGGCCAAGGTTGTAGAGTTCAGGCTGATAGATAGCCTGTACAGGCTTGTCTTACATCATGGCTTGCTTTTTGCTTCATAACCAAGAAACGTGTCAAATATCACACATCTTGCACTTCTGTGAGAACCAACTTTTGCAAGCTTTGGAGACAAGTTTCACACATTGCATTGAACCTAAAACAGGAGCCTTCGAGTCCTGAAACCTCCCATAGCAAAAAATCACCTTCCACTGGCAAAACAGGGCACTCCCTGCAGTTTGACTTCCATAGCAAAAAACCCTCGTGCGTTTTGCCCCAAACCTGTTTAAACACATTACATATAACCTATCCAAGCTATCCCAACCCTTAAACATTGATTGTAACTCCATTTGCAAGGTTTACCATTTTTTATTTCAGCTTGTGCAGGTTGATTTCTACAACTTGTTCAAGCACATTCCAGGCAAACTAGGCATTGGGGAAGGTCAGAGGAAGTTCAAGAAAGCTCCCAAACATCTCAGGCCTCACTGAAAAGCTCCACATTACCATACACAAAGTCAACTGAAACAGGTTTTTGTCAACTTCCTATCTCTCTATTTAGAAATCATTAGGCTTAGGTTTGTGAATAAAAAATGTAGTATTCATAGCCTTGAAGCTTTACATATGCTCAGTTTTTATTTAAGTTAAACGTGTTAAGAGAATTTGATCCATGAACTTCCTGAAAAAATTAGGTTAGAATTTAGGGCCAGAGAAATTCTCTCTGGTCTTTGAGAGTTAGATCAAGTTTCTTATATGGTTGAATTCGTCTTGAAAAATGCTACAACTTTGATGTTATGAGTTTTTGCATTAGAGCACGTATGCAGGATCTGGAATTTTGTACAGGCGCGTGCGTTTTTTTGAACGAGAGGTTGAAGATGAAGTCTGGACTTGGGCTGGGCTTTGGCTTCATGTTTTTGACACCCCCCCTCATTACTGACTGCACCCCCTGGCCCATTTCTTCATTATTTTGTATTTTTCCATTTTTATTTTCATTTCTGATTTTATTTTATTATTTTCTAAACATAAAAAAATACCAAAATTTTTTTTATAAATTTTCACATTTATTTTGTATTTTATTTTTATTTTTTAACATGAAAATAATTATTAATTAATACATATTTTTATTTTATTTAATGAAAACTTGAAAATAAAACATAAAAATATTATACCTTTATTTTTTATCATTTATACTTAAATAATATTTTTTTCTAAATACTTTTTATTTTTGTATATACATTATTTTATTTTTATTGTACATAAACAATATATTTAATATATTTATTTTCTTAAAAGAAAACTAGGGTTTCCACCCTTATTAAAAATAATTTTTTAATATATTTTCATTTTTTGACATTTGTACCTATTTCATTTATTTTTATTTTATTGTACTTAATATTAATATATATATGCTTCCTTAAAAGAAAATTAGGGTTTTACCCTTAATAAATGAAATACAATAACCCTTTATTTCCTTTTTATATATACATTAAATATTTTTTACATACATAAAAAAAATATTATAAAAAAAAACATCTTTTGCATATTCATATTATTTTGCATATTTATTTAATTTGTTTATTTAAATATTGTTCATTTATTATTTTGTACCATTTATTCAATTTGGATGTAATAGTAAATATTAGGGTTTTAATTTCTTGCAAAATAATCTCCATTCAAAAATTGTATCCCCTCCCCATAATCATGTTGTAATAGTGGTAGATTTACTTTACGCATTTATGCTTTCAATTATGCCATGGTTAGAGATTAGGGTTTGTATGTAAAAAATCCAAAATCAAACAAATAGCTTGACTAATACAAAGACAAAATGCATGAAAATGATAACACAGTGCACACTTGCACCCCTAGGGTTTCATCCACTTGTTGCCTTTAAAATGGCCATGTTATGCATGTTGAGTATCTTGGCAAAACAAAAACAAAACAAAAGATCATAGTCCCTCGATGACGCTATCTTGGTTGCTTATACAAAATGATCTAGTCCCTCACAAAATTGCTAAAGATACTTTGCAATATTACTATCATGGTCAATACGATGACCCGCGCCTGTCCCGTTTAACATCCTAATACAAGGTTGTTTACCAAATGAAATGGTAAAACAACAATGTCAAAAGGGTTAAAAATGTGTAGGAAAGATCTTTGAGTAAAATAGGGTAGACGACTCTTAGTTACTTGATCAAAACTTGCAAAAATATCCTTGCTATTTTCAAACACACCTCACAACACAATTTTAAAACATTTCCCAAAAACAAACTTTCAAACATTGAAACATCTTTTCAAAAGACAAAAACACCTTTGTATACATTCAAACAAGAATTATTACAAAGGTTGCCACAATGATGGCCTCTTTTCACAACATTTTCAAAACCACACACAAAGCACCATTTCAAACAATTGAAAAGCAAAAGCAAGTGATCTAAACAAGTAACTAAGATCCCATGGATAACCATGGATGAAAAGGGTGCTTGCACCTTCCCTTTTCATAATATACTCCCCGAACCCAAGAAAATATCTCAAAGGTCTTTCCTGTGCTTTTTGACCTTTCCTTTGGATAAAATAAAAAGCCGGTGGCAACTCTTGCTAAACCGAAACATTTCAAACACAAAACGCAAAACCTCAAGTCAGTTCTCCCACCGTATCACACAATGTTCTGAGTTCGTTTGAAATGATACAAAGCCTTACCTTTATCAGATACACAAGTTTGCTTGACTTTTGCAAGTTGCTTGCTTTTGAAGAAAAGGTGAAGTGACAAAGCCAAAGGCTTGTACAGGCTAGCTTAAGGCCTGATGAGAGTTGGTGTACTTTGCCTGAAGTTTGTGGATCTTGTTTGCAACCAAATATCAGGTCCATGGCTCAAGAAATACAAAATTTCCAAAAGCATGCTTTATCCAAATGGTATTATGCACTTTATGCCATTTTTGGATTAATTCAATGTGCAATGCTTCAAAAGTCAGAACAAGGACATTATCCAATGTGTTTGCATTTAATTATGGAGTGTAGAAGGGATTAGGAACTGTAAAACCAAGTACAAGCATGCTTAGGACAGATTTGCAACTTGTACCATTGTGAAAAATGCCTTGCACAAAAGTGATAAATTGCCATTTTCATTTCTTCGATTCTCCCTAACCATAAATGATCTTCGAGAATTCTTGGACATTTTGGAAAGATTGTAACATGCTCTACAATCCATCTTTGAAATTCATTTTGAGATTCCTCGTGGAACTAGGTTAAAAATTGCCATGAATTTAGGTCAAAAATCTGCCTAAACTAGGGCAAAATTTCACTAAGTTAAAAAGTTTATGGACCCTTATTCACAAAATCATAACTTGAGATCCAAGCATCTTTTGGGAAAACTTTGTGAATAAAAGTTGTAGGTTTTATGGAGGACTACAAATTTTATGTTGGAAGTTTTCTTTGAATCCAATTTCATCATGGTGAAAAAGTTGTGGAAAGCTAGGAAAAAATAAGAAATTTTCATAACTTAGAAACATTCTAAGTTATGAAAAATTTCAAATTAAAACCCTAATTTTCAAAATTAGGTTTCTTGGTGAGAAAGTTTCACATTTTGACATGTTTTGATGAATTATGACCCTTGGCACTTGATTTTGACCAAAAAGTCAAAGTTTGACTTTTCAGTATACAGTTGACTTTTGATCAGTTGACTGCAAAATTCATCTGTCAATCCTATGTACTTGAGATCTTTTGAACCTTGTGATTAGATCAAGATGATTCCATTAAGTCCTTGAAACCATGCTTGAACCCAATTTGCCATTGGCTAGGTTAAAAATCAGAAATTGCCCTTCCTCAGTCAAAACCCTAATTCTGACCATTTTGCCCTTTTGAAGATCTGATCAAATTTCTTGAGGAGTTGTGGTCCAAACTTGATCAAATGGTTCATATGACTCTATAATGTTGATGTGGATAAAAAATCATGATGTTTGACGGTAAATTGGCCATGGTTGACTTTTTCCCCAATACCGCTGATTTTTAGGTCAACTGTCCAATTGACTGCGCAAAAATGTGATTCAAGGCTTGAAACTTGGTATGAGCAATCTTAGAGGTCCAACATGAAGTATGAAAGTCACATGAGGCATTTGAAGTCCAAAAATCCCTGTGCAAACTCAAACCCTAATTTCAGGTTATCAGTGCAAAGAGAGGTCTTGAGCTGAGCAAACCCTAATCTTGTCTGGAGTCCAAGAGATCTTGTGAGGAGAATCTTGATAAAATGAGAGGGCAAATTTTGGGGTACAACAGCTGCCCCTGTTCAATCTTCTTGAACCTGAAGAGTTAGATTTCCGAGTTTGTCGTTCGTGACTCGATGGTAAAAGATGATTGGACACTAAAGTGCCCGTAAATTTGCACTCGTCAAATTGTAGTTGAGGGAATGGGCTTAAAGATGCCATTTGGAGAGGTGATATAATCTTGTTGGAGATGGGATTAAATATGCCATCCAAGAATGTTTGTTGTAAATCAGGAGAATGAACCTCAGAATGGTATCCGTATCTGGAACGTATCTGAGTTATATTTGGAGATTTGTATTTGAATAAGTGACAGAATGGCTTCCGTGTCTGGAGCGTATCTGGACTCTATCTTGAATAGGTGACAAAATGACTTCCGTGCCTGGAGTGTATCTAAGCTGGGGGAAAATTTGAATGAGTGACAAAATGGCAACCGTGTCTGGAGCGTATCTGGATTGTATCTGAAGTTGAGGTCTGAATGAGTAACAGAATGACTTCCGTGTCTGGAGTGTATCCGTACTGTATCTTGACTTTGAATTCTGAATGAGTAATAGAATGAATTCCGTGTTTGGAGTGTATCCATACTATATCTGAATAAGAGATCTGAATGAGTAACAGAATGACTTCCGTGTCTAGAGCGTATCTGTACTGTATCTTGACTTTGAATTCTGATTGAGTAATATAAAGACTTCCGTGTTTGGAGTGTATCCATATTGTATCTGAATAAGAGATCTGAATGAGTAACAGAATGACTTCCGTGTCTGAAGTGTATCCGTACTGTATCTTGACTTTGAATTCTGAATGAGTAAAAGAAAGACTTTTGTGTTTGGAGTGTATCCATATTGTATCTGAATAAGAGATCTGAATGAGTAATAGAATGACTTCTGTGTCTGGAGTGTATCCGTACTGTATCTGAAATCTTTGAATATCTGTTAAAGATAATTGTTAATCTTATCCCGAAAAGGGTAAAATGATAGCTGAAACACAAAGTTATGTTGCATGAAATGTATGATGCAATAAAATCTGTTTTATCAATGTTTATGATATATGAATGTAATGTATGCGCATGTAAGTTGATTTACTGTAATGCTGAGGAAAATAAATCCTTGATGGCTGGAGATAATAAAACCCTTGACTGCTGTCGGGGAAAATAAATCCTTGACCGCTGCTGGAGGTTCAAAATCTTTGATTGCTGAGGATGAGAAATTCTTGGTGACTGTTGGGGATGGAAAATTCCTGACAACTTCTGTGGGGATATGAGGATCCTTCATGTCTTGATGTTGGAGTATTGACAAAATCTGTTGTGAGAGTAATGTCAAACTGCTTGAGAAATCTGCTTGAGGAATCCCGAGAACTTTGATGACTATGGCTTGGGATTACACAATGGGAATCCTTACTCGGATGGGGAACAAGGAAAACTCTAATGGTTTCTGCGGGGAACTAATAATGAGAATCTTCATTTTGTTGAGGAGTAATGAAAACTTTGGCGACTTCACTGGGGAATGATGAAGACTCTGTGGGGAATAACTATTCTGCTGGGGAGACCAGGAGTTTGGGTTGTATTCCAATCTACTGGGGAATTACCCGAAGTTGTCGTCTGGTTAGCTATCAGGCTTCAAAGTAACTTGCTGGGAAATTATTAGGTTTTAAGATAACTCGCAGGGGAATTTGAGGAAACTGGAGGATTTCCACCGGGGTTTAAAGGTTGAAGTTTTAGCTCTGCTGGGGAAGAAAGTTTCAACTCCACTGAGGATTTGTAGTTCAAAGTTTTGGCTCCGTTGGGGATTGGGAGTTTTGAAAACTCAACTCTGATGGGAATTAAGGGTTTGAAATTATAACTCCACTGGGGATATATATTTCAAGGTTTTAGCTCCGATGGGGATCTCGATGATGTACTGTAGGGATTGTTCATGGAATAGCCGAAAGACGTTTTCCTAACCTCTCAACCTGTCAGTAATTAATCTTTTCCAAATCGTCTATTTGTAAACAGTGATTATATTCAAAATGCATATGCTCATTAATAAATCATTGGACGTTTTCAAATAAAACACAAGTGAAAAAAGGAAAAGACAAATAGTTTTCTGCACTTTAAAGTATCTTTGTATTAACTTTGTGTAAATATTTTGTACAAAGGAGACAGACATCCTAGTAAGAGAACGTTGTCATAAAAATGAGAAAAATTTATACAAAGAAAGATGGCTATGTGTAAAAAATTCCATGGGGTTCCCATTCTGCTATAGCCTTCGTAACTCTGAACATCTTGTCCATTTATTGCTTCGTCCAAAGATGATTGAGTTGATCAGAAGCCCGAAGCTTGTCTGTGAAGAGATTGTCCTTAAAGTGATCCGACGAGACATAGTCATACGCTTTAATTCCCTAACTTTTTCCTAGACCGCCCTTTCGGGTTTTCGATCCACCGGGAAACCCTTTTTTGCCAAAGTCGCCCTTTCGGGTTTTCAACATGCCGGGTGTACAGATTTTTTTTGTTTTATCCCTAACTTTTGCCTGAACCGCCCTTTCAGGTTTTCGATTCACCGGGATGCCCTTTTTTGCCTAGGTGTGTCAACCTAGCAGGTCATTTATGCATAGTATCTTTTGACTATGTTTGCGTTCGCAGGGTGCGGCAGGTCGTCGCCGTTCATGGTGGTTAATATCATTGCCCCACCAGAAAAGATGTTCTTGATTACAAATGGTCCTTCATAAGTAGGAGTCCATTTGCCCCTGGGATCATTTTGCGGCAAGATTATCCACTTGATTACCAGATCCCCAACTTGAAATGTCTGGCGTCTGACTTTCTTGTTGAATGCCTTGATCATCCGTTTTTGATACGTCTGACCATGGCAAATAGCAGTAAGTCACTTTTCATCAATCAAGTTAAGTTGATCAAGCCGGGTCTGAATCCAATCATCTTCACTCAAACCAGTATCCTTCATGATTCTCAAGGAGGGAATCTGAACCTCGATACGCAAAATAGCTTCCATGTCGTATACCAAAGAATAGGGTGTTGCCCTGGTTGATATGCGAGCCGTTGTACGGTACCCGTGGAGAGCAAATGGTAACATCTCATGCCAGTCCTTGTAGGTGATTGTCATCTTCGGTATGATCTTCTTAATGTTTTTGTTCGCAGCTTCGATAACATCGTTCATATTTGGCCGATAGGGAGATGAACTGTGATGTTGAATCTGGAACTGCTCGCACAAGGCGGTGATCATGGTGTTGTTAAGATTTGTACCGTTGTTAGTGATGATCCTTTCGGGGATGCCGTACCGGCAAATGAGGTTTTTCTTAATGAAGCGGGCAACAACATTCTTTGTGACAGATGCGAAGGAAGCTGCTTCGACCCACTTGGTGAAGTAATCAATGGCCACCAGAATGAAACTATGTCCATTGGATGTTGTAGGCTTGATCTCTCCAATCATGTCGATTCCCCACATAGCGAATGTTCAAGGAGCTGTTAAGACATTGAGAGGAACCAGAGGTATATGTACCTTGTCCGCATAGACTTGACATTTTTTACAAGTCCTGGAATGTTGATAGCAGTCAGCTTCCATGGTAGACCAGTAATAGCCTGCCCGTAGGATCTTCTTAGCCATCGTATGCCCGCTAGAGTGAGTGCCAAAGGTACCATTGTGCAGTTCAGCCATAATCTGTTCAGCTTCAATCTTGTCCACACAACGGAGCAAAATGCAATCATGATTGCGCTTGTACAGGATACCATTACTTAGGAAAAACTTAGCTGAGAATCTCCTTAAGAACTTTTTGTCATTGACTGAAGCTCCTTCAGGATATTCTTAAGCCTCGAGATACCTTTTGACTTCATGAAACCAAGGTCGGTCCACTACTTCTTCGGTATTAATCTCGTGTAAATGTGCAGGTTCGTCCATTCCCTCGATGGTGATCTGGGGAGCCTCATTGTCCCAGTTAAGTTTAAACATGGATGACATTGTAGCTAGAGCATCTGCTAGCTGATTTTCTTCTCGCGGGAAGTGCTTGAAGGTAATCTGCTCGAAATGAGGTAGCAATGTCAAGAAATGTTCTTTGTAAGGGAAGAGATTGGGATGTTTAGTGTCCCACTCTCCTTTGATCTGACTGATGACCAAAGTTGAGTCTCCAAACACAACCAAAGATTTGATTCCCAGGTCTATTGCAGCCTTGAGACCAAAGATGCAAGCTTCATACTCGGCCATGTTGTTGGTGTAGTTAAAGAAAAGTCTGGCGGTGAAAGGAGTATGGAAACCTTCTGGGGAGATGAGTACCACGCCGATACCGTTGCCAAGTGCATTAGAGGCACCATCAAAGTACAGGGTCCATCGGGATCCTTGTTTAGGTCCGTCATATGGTCTGAAATCTTCAATGTTGTCCAAGGTCATGATGTCTTCGTCAGGGAAATCAAACTTCATGGATTGGTAATCTTTGAAAACTTGATGAGCCAGATGGTCAGCTAGCACACTTCCCTTTGTAGATTTTTGGGTCTTGTACTGTATATCATACTCTGTGAGGATCATCTTCCATCTAGCTATCCTTCCAGACAAAGCAGGCTTTTCGAAGATGTACTTGATCGGATCAATCTTAGATATCAGCAAAGTGGTATGAGTCAACATATACTGCCTTAGCCGACGAGCAGCCCATACCAAAGCGCAGCAAGTTTTCTCGAGCAGTGAGTATCGGGTCTCATAGTCAGTAAACTTTTTGCTAAGGTAATAAATGGCATGCTCTTTTCGGCCATACTCGTTATGTTGGCCCAATACGCACCCCATTGAATTTTCTAGGACGGTCAGATACATGATTAGCGGTCTTCCTTCGACGGGTGGCATCAACATAGGAGGTTCTAGCAAATACTCCTTGCTTTTATAGAAAGCAACTTGACAGTCATCATTCCATTTAACTACCTGATCTTTCTTCAACAGCTTGAAGATTGGCTCACAGTTAGATGTTAGGTGAGAAATGAACCTAGCAATGTAGTTTAGGTGTCCCAAGAAACCTCTGACCTCCTTCTCAGTGCGAGGAGCAGGCATTTCTTGTATAGCTTTGACTTTGGCAGGATCAACCTTGATGCCCTTGTTGCTGACAATGAAACCCAAGAGTTTACCAGATCGGACTCCAAATGTGCACTTGTTAGGGTTTAACCTTAGCTTGTACTCCTTCAACCTGACAAACAGCTTTTGCAAGTGGTCGAGGTGTTCTTCTTTCGTTTGTGATCGGGCTATCATGTCATCTACGTAGACCTCTATCTCATGATGTATCATATCATGAAACAAAGCTACCATGCATTTTTCAGTCCGAATGGCATCACTTTATAGTAGAACGTACCCCACTGTGTAACAAAAGTAGTTTTCTCCATGTCTTCAGGTGCCATTTTGATCTACTTGTAACTTGAAAATTCGTCCATGAAAGAAAATACCTTGTGCTGAGTTGTATTATCAACCAAGATGTCAATGTGAGGAAGTGGAAAGTCATCTTTAGAGCTGGCCCTGTTTAAGTCTCTATAATCCACGCACATTCTCACTTTGCCATCCTTCTTAGGCACGGGAACAATGTTAGCAACCCATTGTGGATAGGAAGTAACATCAAGAAATCCAGCATTGAACTGCTTTATAACTTCTGGTTTGATCTTTTCTAACATGTCGGGCCTCATGCGGTAGACTTTTTGTTTAACTGGTGGACAGTCTTCTCTTGTAGGTAGACGGTGAACTATAATGTCTGTATCGAGTCCCGACATATCTTCGTAAGACTAGGCGAAGATCTCAACATATTCATGTAACAGCTGAATTAAGCGCTCTTTGACACTTGGCTCTAGGTTGGCACCCACTCTGACTTCTTTTCTGTCTTCCTCAGTACCCAAGTTGATTGTCTCTAACAGCTCCTCATGAGGCAAAATTGCTCTTTCTTCTTGTTGTAGCAGTCTAGCCAATTCTCCCGGCACCTCACAATCATCCTCACCTTCGTATTCGGCATGGTAGACAAGATCTTCAGAGTCACCGAAGGCCATAACAGAATTGTTACCCATGGAATCCGGAATGGAAGGGTACCTGCATTTGTGAGTGTGGGTGTGTGTAAGGTATAACCACCTTTAAACAAATAAAATGTAAAAATAAAGACAATGAAAACAAAAGTTTATATGTGAAAACGTCCATGATTCATTAAAATGGCATATGAAGATGAAAAATCAAACCCTTACAAATGGACCTATGTGCCTCGGGTAAGGCACAAGGTTAAGAGTGTACGAATTGTTTAAGAATTATTACAAACCAACAAAAATGTTTGAAAGATAAATTACTGGGGTATGAAAGTAATCGGAACAAAGTCTTTTGCTTCCCAGTTGCACAGTCCTCCGTCAACTGTTGGAAAAATCCAGTCTTCCAAGTTGCTCTCCTCTTCACTATCCTCCAAAGCATTGATTCCACGATGGGTGATCTTCACTGGTGGCCCTCCAGCACGGGTGCGACGTACAGCCTTTCGAGCAGAAGAAGTGAACCCCAAGCCGAATTTATCTGATTTGTAAGGAAAGTCTGTTAGCTAACCCCAAATTGTGCTTTATCCTTCTTCAATCACAGCCTTTGCATCTTTGAGAGACGACATCTGAGGCGGAGGTCTGGTAATCATGGGTACAGAAGACACTGTCTTGGTCGCCGCAATCTCCTGAGCTACCTCTTCAAAATGCTGGAAAGGGATTTCGATGGATTCGCCATCCAATTCAACATAGCGGAAAGAATTTAGATGGCTTATCATGTATTCCTCTTCGCCATGAACAATTATGATTTTCCCCTGGACAAGGTACTTGAGCATTTGATGCAGAGTGGAAGTGACAGCTCCAGCATTGTGAATCCAGGGTCTTCCCAACAAGCAAGAATAGGAAGGACGGATGTCCATCACATAGAATATGGATTTGAAGGTTTCAGTTCCCACTTTAATCGGGATATCCACCTCCTCGTGGACCATCCTTTCAGAACCATCAAAGGCTCTGACAATTATATTGCTGGGCTTCAAGGTTAATCCTTCACAATCCAGTCTATCCAAGGCTTTCTTTGGAAAGACGTTCAGCAATGAACCAGTGTCCACCAGTATGTGTGCTAGGGTAGTCCCTATGCATTCCACCGAGACATGCAAAGCGTCATTATGTTTTCTCCCTTTGGATGTTAAATCAGCATCGGAGAATCCTAGACCATTGTCAGCTGTTAAGCTAGCTACACATTCCTGGAACTGATCCGCGGAGGTTTCGTGTGGCACGTGGGCCGTCTTCAAGAATCTTATCAAAGCTTTAGCATGAGCCTATGAACAAAGCAGTAGGGCCAACATAGAGATCTTTGAGGGGGTTTTCCCCAGTTGTTCTACAACATCATAATCGCTTTTCTTGATTATTTTCAAAATCTCTTCCATTTCTTTTTGAGATGTTTCAGGGATGACCAATGGCTAAGCCCTCATCCTGATAGGCTTTTCTTGGATCCCTTTCCCTCTATCATCAGCAGCAGCAGAGGGGAGAACCACATGAGTTACAACTTCTTCAATAATTGGAGTTCTTGCAGATATGTTTATCGGTGCAGGGGTAACCTTAGGAGCAGCAAAGGGTCCAAAGATTGCCTTTGGAAGGGAAATCTCTGGAGAGAAAATTCTTCCACTGCGGGTGATTTTGATCGTTCCAGCAATGTTTCCAATGTCGAAAGTCTCTTCATCAGAACTCTCTTCACTTGATTTAATTTGTTTAATACCGTGGTAGTAGATTTCTCCACTATAGTTCCACGGTACTGATCTGTCGAACTTGTACGGGACGGGCCCAGGCATGGTTATCTTCAAAGGTGCGGTCTTTGGAGCGGATGTAATCTTAACAGGTCTTTTGGATACCTTAGAAAGATTGACGGATATGGTTATTATTGAAACATCATTAACAGGAGTCAGTGATACTAGAGTCTTTTCAAAAAGGATTTCTTGGTTATCCATTAGGCGTTGGATGCCTAACTTCAACAATGGACAGTCGGTTGATAAGGATGAACAAAGGCATCAATCTTCTTCACAACCTGGGAAAATTCCAGCCTTCATCAAATTCAACTTGATTATCGGGTAGCGGAGTTATCAAATAATCAACAGTAGCAACAAACAGATCCTCTTCAACAGCATGGGCATTGTGGCCATGCTTTGGCATTGGAGCAGAGATTACATTCGGATTTTCAGGGGCGTAGAATTCAACTTATTTAGCGTCTATCAAATCCTGAATCTTATTCTTGAGGGCCCAACAATTATTGGTGTCGTGCCCCGGGCTCTCTGAATGATAAGCACACTTGGCGTTCGAATGGTAATACGGAGAAGCAGTATTCGGGTTCTTCGGGGCCTCTTTCAAGAGATGGGGTAGAACCTGAGCAGGAGTCATGTTTATCTTGGAGAATTGTCGTACAGGCCTTTCCACCGTTGTTTGGTTGGTTCTTGGTTGATTGTTTCTGGGCTGATCAACTGTAGACTTCTGAATCATTACGGCCCCCACCGCTGGCTGGCGCTCAACTCTTCCTTGACCTCTTTGAGAGTAGACAGCTGATACTTCCTTCTTTGCCGGAAAAGTCTTTTTGATGGCAGCGGAAGCAGATGCATCTTTTTGAATTTTCCCGCTTTTTATGTCGGCTTCAACTCTTTCACCAGTTAGAATCAACTCAGTGAACCCCGCAGAGGGGCTTCCAATCAGGTGATTAAAGAAAGGCCCAGACAGAGTTACCAAGAACATGTCTACTAGATCCCTCTCAGATAGAGGTGGTTGTACTCGTCCTGCCAAGTCTCTCCATTTTTGGGCATACTCTTTGAAGCCTTCATTTGAGACCATGCCCATACTCTGTAATTGATTACGGGTTGGTTCTAAGTCCGCATTTTATTGATACTGTTTATAGAAGGCGACTGCCAAGTCTTCCCAATTATGCACATCAGACCTCTCCAACTAGTAGAACCAATCCAACTGCGTCCCCGACAAACTGTCCTGGAAAAAGTGGACCCACAGGTCTTTGTCATAAGAATGTGGTTGGATTTTCCTGACATAAGATCGTAGGTGCATCTTGGGACAAGACACCCCATCATACTTAGCAAAAAGAGGCACCTTAAACTTAGGAGGGATTACAATTCCAGAAACCAACCCTAACTCTTCAAAGTCCAGCCCAGGCACTCTTTGTATCTCCATGGCAGCTAGACGCTCTTCCAGATTTTTGTATTTGTCATCTGCAGAAGGGTATTGTTGTTCTGAGTAGTCCTCATCTTCCTCTTCTTCCTCTTCTTCCTCTTCTTCAGCTTTAGAATCTGAGGGCACGTCAGTCTCTTTACCCTTTCTCTCCCCTTCCTCAGAGGTTGATGGAAAATCTAGGACCCTTCTGGCCTGACCTTCAAATCTTATGCCCCTGGTAGCCACACCGGCTCGCTTCTTCTTATTTTTCTCTTTTTCCTTCTCTTGCAGAGTTTTGAGCTCCTCCTACCCCTTGGCCAAGGTCAAGAGTAGCTGTTGAAATTGTGAATTTTGAGCTTGCAAGTCTTTGACCGTTTGTTCAATATCCATCTTGCTGAAATAAACAGTAGAGAGATGAGGAAACTTCGTGTGAATACCTGTTTATGCATATGATGAATGATATGTATTCATGTAATGATTTTAAGGATTCAGAAATTCAAATTTGTTTTAAACAAAAAAGAAACACACGTCATATTAATAAGATAGAATTGTTAGTACATCAATGCCCCATGGGAAAAATAATACAAAATTCTAAGGTAAAAAGAAGTTGCGCATCCTCTTTGGTGCAATGTAGGTGTTGAGAGTCTACTCTTCGTGAAGTTGACGAGTAAGTTCCAAAACCTTCTTCTCGCTTGCGTAGAATTGGGCTTCAAAAGTATCGCGTTCTCCCTTGAGTTGTATCCAACTCCTTTGTAAATCTTCGAGTGATGTTGGCATGTCAAGATGTAGGAGGGTGTATGGAACCTCTCCTTCCTTAACAGTCTCTATAATCACAGGGAGATTGTAGGGGTAAGGCATCATAAGACTTTGGGCGCGGGTTCGTACCCACTTGAGGTAAGGCTCAAGGGGGATGGAATTCTTGTGTCCCAAGGTCTTACTTTCTACCTTGTTGGGCATCCTCCAAGCTCGGATGAACCTTTGTCGAAGTCCTTGATCGTCGTTGTTGAAGTCAAAAACCAAGTTTGGAATCAGCATGTCATGTGGGCCATCCCTTCAGGCATACCCAAACTGTCTCAGAGCCAAGCAGGGGTTGTAGGTAATTCCTCCCCTAATTCCAAGTAGAGGGACATTAGGGAATTCCCCATAACGGTCAATGATGATAACATTCTCTTTTGATCGAGAACACCAATGGATATCTGAATGTGTAAGGGTCATTAACCATTGTGACCACCTTAAGCCTTGCTCATTCTTCAAGACTGATTGGGGAAGATGAGAAATAAACCATCTTGCCAGTAGAGGAGTGAAACACATGAGAACACCTCTTTTCCTCATTGTTCGAGTGTGAAAAGAGTGCAAGATATCTCCAAGCAATGTCGGCACTGGGTTGCGAGCAATGAAGATTTTGACAGTATTCCCATCTATAAGCTGGTCAGGGTTAGGGAACAAGACCATCCCATATATGAGAAGAGCTACAATCTCCTCTAAAGCTTGCAGGTCTAGAGAATTCCAGCATTCTCGAGCTTTCTCAAACAGGAACTTTGCCAAGAAACCCTTGACACCACTTATGGTTTCCCAATGACCTGTGACATATGATGGTTGCAAGTGCAGGGCTTGAGCAACATCTTCAGGCTTTGGTTCTCTTTCCGTACCGTTGAAAGGTAGTTGATTGAGAATAGGAATTCTCAAGAGTTGAAAAAATTCCTCCAAAGTGGGCACAAGCTGGTAGTCAGGAAATGTGAAGCAGTGATGCAAAGGATCAAAGAACTGGAAAAGAACTTTCATCATGTCTTCCTCTGTGTTGGAAGTGACTAAGTTGAGAAGACGACCATGCCTCTCGGTGAATGGAGAATTCTCAGGGATCCTTGAAGTAAGCTCCTTGAGTTGTGGAGGAATTCTTACAAGGTTGACTTGGATCGTTTTCCTGCGAAGTGAGTCCATAACCTATAAAACAGGAACAAAGATGAAAATCCAAAATCCTTGAAATGGTTAGTGGATGCATATGATGCTTCATGATGTCCATGATGTTATGCACAAGTATATATGTACAAGCAAATCACACAAGTTCCTAGTTTAGGCTTGCATGAGGTTTCATAGGTAAGTACCCTCTTGAAGTTTATTTGGCTCAACCTGTCCTAGTAAATAGTAATCGGGTTCTAAGGAGCTCAATATCACTTGATTGTTTTCTGTGTTCATTGTTTGAGTTTAGCCACTTTACTGGCGATCGAAATATTCCAAGAAAACAACCCTCAATGAGTGTTGTATCGAGTATCTACCAACTTCGGACTGCACCAAAGCCGGTCATCTCACTACATCCTAAAAGGCCAAGTTGGTCAAGTAAAGGTTCTAAAAGTCCATTAGTGCTTCATGACATCACTCAGCCGCCCTGTATTCTCTTTGATTGACTCAAAGGCTACCGGTACCCACAAATATGTCGCACTAATATAGCTATTGCTTAGACCATGTCGGTATACCCTGCACAGTTTCCACAATGTATTGCTATTTACCTATGAATGTTTCCCAAATCCGGGTAGAGGATTCAAACCCAAACAATAGAACCAAAGTGTAAAGCATACAAGTCAAACAAGATAAGCATGTAAAGGTGATCTAAAACCCTAAGGTAACCCCACTTTTATAATTCTCCCCAACAGAGTCGCCAGTTCTATGATACGGTGGGAGAACTGACTTGAGGTTTTGCGTTTGTGTTCGCAAATGTTTCGGTTTAGCAAGAGTCGCCACCGACTTTTATTTTATCCAAAAGGAAAGGTCAAAAAGCACAGGAAATACCTTTGAGATGTTTTATTGAGTTCGGGGGGTAGATTATGAAAAGGGAAGGTGCTAGCACCCTTTTCATCCATGGTTTTCCATGGGCTCTTAGTTACTTGTTTATATCACTTGTTTGCTTTTCCAATTGTTTGAAATGGTGCTTTGTATGGTTTTGAAACTATTTTGAAAAGAGGACATCGTTTTGGCAATCTTTGTAATGATTCTCGTTCGTAAGAATGTATACAAAGATGTTTTATCTTTTGAAAAATGTTTCAATGTTTGGAAGTTGTTTGAAAATGTTTTGAAATTTTGTGTGTGTTTTTGAAAATCGCAAGGATGGTTTGCAAATTGGTCAAGTAACTAGAAGCTTAGCTACCTACTCAAAAGTCCTTCCTACACATTTTTATTTCTCTGAAATTTTTGTTTTACCATTGCATTTGGTAAACAAACCTATCTTTGGATGTTAAACGGGACGGGCGTGGATCATCGTATGGCCATGATAACAATATTGCCAAGTATCTTTAGCAAGTTTTGAGGGACTTAAGACCATTTGTTTTAGGCAACTTGTCTAGCGTCATCGAGGGACTATGATCTTTTGTTTTGTTTGATTTTTCCAAGATACCTAGCATGCATACCATGCCCATTTTAAAGCAACAAAGTGGATGAAACCCTAGGGGTGCTTGTGTGCAATGTGTTATCTTTTTTCATGCATTTTGTCTTGTATTAGGCCATGCTATTTGTTTTGATTTTTGGTCTTTTCATTCAAAACCCTAGTTTACTATCATGGTATATGAAAGCAATAAAATGCGTAAAGTAAATCTAGACTATTACAACAATATTATGGGAAGGGGTACAAGTTTTGAATGGGGGATATTTGCACAAAATAAAACTCTAAAACTATTACAACCAAATTGAATTTATTGTACAAATAAATAAATAAACAATATTTAAATATGCAATAAAATGTAAATATGCAAAAATGTTTTTGTATTTATTTTATGTATGTAAAAATTGAATTATTTAAGTTCTAAAAATAAGAAAAATAATAATACTATTATTTTTGAAAGGGGAAACCCTAATTTTTGGTGTAAAAGAAAATGTTGTTTTCTAGTATTTATTTATTCATTTTTGTTTAAGAAAAATAATAATAATATCATGTACAAATATAAAAAAATTAAATATGTATAAAAATAATTATTTTTATGTATGCAATAATAAAATAAAAATATTTAAGTATTTTTATTATTTTACAAGTTTATTTAAGAAAATAAAACCTAATAAACTATTTTTATGCCAAAAAATAATAAAAAATAATAAAATAAAATGCAAAAAAAATAAGAAAATATTTTTATGATTTTATAATGTTCAGAAAATAAATAAATGCAAGTCAAAATAAAATATATGCAAAAAATATAAAAAAATAAAAGAAAATGCAAAGGGGGGTGCTGAAGTAAAAAGGGTGGTGTGAATAGAAACAGGCCCAAGGCCTTGGCCCAGGACAACTTCGTCCCTGACCTCCAGACAACCAAAACATGCGCGTTCTTCTTCAACATGTATCTCTTGCATACGTGCATAAAAACAAAATCTTGCAACATGAAACTTGTAGCTTGTTAACTCACGATTCTAATGATATAAAAAACATGACCTAACTCTAAAAGATCAAGGAGACTTTTAATGGCCCTAATTTCTGACCTAATTTTTCATGAACTTCAACAATCAAATACTCTTAGCTCAGTTAATACAAATGGAAACTAAGCATATGTACAGCTCAAGCATGTTAAAGACTACATTTTTGCTTCACAAACCTAAGCTTAAGGATGCCTAAATAGAGAGATAGAAACTTGACAAATACCTTGTTCAGTTGAGTTTGGATATGGCAATGTGGGATCTTTGAGTGAGGCCTGAAGGTCGTGTGAGCTTGCTTGAAGTTCCCTCAACCTTTTCCAATGCTCAGCTTGCCCTGAAGTTGCCTGAAACTCCTTGTAGAAGTCAACCTGCAAACTCAAAAAGTGAAAATGGTGAAGCTCGAAACAGGGGTTACAGTTGCAAGACAAAGGCCTGGACAGCTTAGGTGTGATGTATGGAATGTGTTTGAAGCCTTGAAACAAAAAACGCACGAGCAAAATATGTTTTGGCTAGTGATTTGCAGAGGTTGCTCTGTTTTGGGCAGAAATGGTGTTTTTTGTGTTTTAGGGAGTTTTGGAAGCTATGCACTCGTGTATTTTGCTTGTTACAATGTTCTGACGTCGTTTGAAATGATACAAAGCCTTGCCTTTATCAGATACACAAGTTTGCTTGACTTTTGCAAGTTTGCTTGCTTTTGAAGAAAAGGTGAAGTGACAAAGCCAAAGGCCTGTACAGGCTAGCTTAAGGCCTGATGAGAGTTGGTGTACTTTGCCTGAAGTTTTTGGATCTTGTTTGCAACTAAAGATCAGGTCCATGGCTCAAGAAATACAAAATTGCAAAAAGCATGCTTTATCAAAATGGTATTATGCACTTTATGCCATTTTTGGATTAATTCAATGTGCAATGCTTCAAAAGTCAGAACAAGGCCATTATCCAATGTGTTTGCATTTAATTATGGAGTTTAGAAGGGATTAGGACCTGTAAAACCAAGTACAAGCATGCTTAGGACAGATTTGCAACTTGCACCATTGTGAAAAATGCCTTGCACAAAAGTGATAAATTGCCATTTTCATTTCTTCGATTCTCCCTAACCATAATTGATCATGGTGAGTTATTGGACATTTTGGAAAGCTTATAACATGCTCTACAATCCATATTTGAAATGAATTTTGAGATTCCTCTTCAAACAAGGTGAAAAATTTCCATGAAGTTAGGTCAAAAATCTGCCTAAACTAGGGCAAAATTTCACTAAGTTAAAAAGTTTATGGACCCTTATTCACAAAATCATAACTTGAGATACAAGAATATTTTGGGAAAACTTTGTGAATAAAAGTTGTATATTTTGTGGAGGACTATAACTTTCATGTTTGAAGTTTTCTTTGAATCCAATTACATAATGGTGAAAAAGTTGTGGAAAGTTGGGAAAAATAAGAAATTTTCATAACTTAGAAAAATTCTAAGTTATGAAAAATTTCAAATTAAAACCCTAATTTTCAAAATTAGGTTTCTTGGTGAGCAAGTTTCACATTTTGACATGTTTTGATGAATTATGACCCTTGGCACTTGATTTTGACAAAAAAAAGTCAAAGTTTAAATTTTTAGTGTACAGTTAACTTTTGATCAGTTGACTACAAAATTCATCTGTCAATCCTATGCATTTGAGATCTTTTGAACCTTGTGATTAGGTCAAGATGATGCCATTGAGTCCTTGAAACCATGCTTGAACCCAATTTGCCATTGTCTAGGTGAAAAATCATAAATTTCCCTTCCTCAGTCAAAACGCTAATTTTGACCATTTTGCCCTTTTGAAGATCTGATCAAATTTCTTGAGGAGTTGTGGTCCAAACTTGATCAAATGGTTCATATGAGTCCATAATGTTGATGTGGATCAAAAATCATGATGTTTGACTGTAAATTGGCCATGGTTGACTTTTTCCCCAATATCGTTGATTTTTAGGTCAACTGTCCAATTGGCTGGGCAAAAATGTGATTCAAGGCTTGAAACTTGGTATGAGCAATCTTAGAGGTCCAACATGAAGTATGAAAGTCACATGAGGCATTTGAAGTCCAAAAATCCTTGTGCAAACTCAAACCCTAATTTTAGGTTATCAGTGCAAAGAGAGGTCTTGAGCTGAGCAAACCCTAATCCTGTCTGGAGTCAAGAGGTCTTGTGAGGAGAATCTTGTTAAAATGAGAGGGAAAATTTTGGGGTACAACAGTCGTGTTCCAGGCTTCCGAAGGAATTAAGTGGTTATCCGGTCGCATCCAGGTTTCAACTTGAATTTAAGGCATACTAATATCCGGTCGTTTCCAAGCTTCATAGTAATTGGCCGAGTAAACTGCTATTTGGTCGAATTCCAAGCTTCTCAGTACCTCATACTGTTATCTGGTTGTGCTCCAGGTTTCACAGTGTCTCTTTCCGCTATCTGGTGGTGCTCTAGTGCTCACAGTGTCTTATATCATTATCTGGTCGTGCCCCAGGCTTCACGGTGTTTTATACCACTATCTGGTCGGTTCCAGGCTTCATAGTATTTTGTAGAAATTCAGATATTATCCGGTTGATCTCTGGGCTTCATAGTTTGAATTTGAGATATACCACTATCTGGTCGATTCTAGGCTTCGTAGTATTTTGTACTGTTATCCAGTCGTGCTCCAGTCTTCACAGTATCTCTTGTCGCTATCTGGTCGTACTCCAACATTCACATCGTCTTATATCGTTATCTGGTCGTATCCCAGGCTTCAGTAATTTGGGGAAATTAAGCTGTTATCCGGTCGATTTCTGGGCTTCATAGCTTTAATTTGAGATATACCATTATCTAGTTGATTCCAGGCTTCATAGCTTGAATTTGAGATATACCATTATCTGGTCAATTCCAGGCTTCGAAGTATTTTATACTGTTATCTGATCGTTCTCCAGGCGTCACAGTATGATGTATTGTTGACTGAACCAGGGAAAGGTCTCGAGTTGTCTTCAACTGGGAGAGAAATCTTAGTATCGATTTGACTGAACCCGGGAGAGGTCTCAGATTAACTTTGACTGGCATAGAAATCAGGGGAATCTTAGCGGAGATTCGGTTGACCCAGACGAAAGTCTTAGCACATCTTTAACTAGAATATAAACCTTAGTGTCAGTTTGACTGAACCAAAGAAAATCTTGAAAAGTGTTGGAATATCTTCAACTGGAATAGAAACCTTGTTGTCGGTTTGACTGAACCAGAGAGAACTCATGAGAGCTTGATTGCATCTTTCCCTGAAAGGTAAAGAGTTAGTCGTATGTAATGTCATGATGTATGAAATGTATTGAGTAATGATGTTCTCAAAATAAATGAGATTATGTTGTATAATATGTATGCACATGCCATGATGTATGGATATGCAATGCTCTTGTGATATTCTCTAGCTGGGGAAAATAAATCCTGGACTGCTGCCGGAGTGTATAAGGAATTGTGTTCTTCGTTTCCGCTGGGGATAGTGATCGAAGATGATTAGCTGGGGATTTACATCCATTCTGCTTGAGAACATTCTTCCAGAGGAGACTCTGTTTGAGAATAATCCTGCGGGGGAATAACTATGTGGGGAAGAGAGATACTTTGTTGGAAGATCTGCTGATTTGGAGAAAAAAACTCAGCTAGGGATGAACTTCCATTGCTGGAGAGAAGATCTTTGTTGGAGATTCAGCTTCCGTTGTCAGAGAAATAAACTCTGCTCAGGAGAAAACTTTATAAACTGTTTATGGTTATAAAACTTGGCTGGGGAATGCAGATATCAACTTTCTGAAGGAACCTGTTGGGGAAGGAATTCCTGCTTGGGGACCTGGAGATCGGACTTTGGTTGTCTCGGCTCTGTGGGGAATATAGGTATCACTAGCTTGTATGTGATAGTGACTTTGCTTCCAACTGCCTCTGCCCCTTGTACCGTGATGGACGGGGTAACTGTCGGTATTTAGGTCTTGTACCAGTTTCTTTGAGTTCTTAGTAACTGTCTTTCTGTTTTGTATGCAAATATTTGTGAACAATAATCATATTCAAATGCATATGTCAAGAATAAAACATTGGACGTGTCTTTTTTTTGCAAAACAAAACAGAAAACGAAAAAACAAACACAGAGTTTTGTACTCAAAAGACGTTTTGTATTGATTTGAAATTTGCCTATAACAAGCGTTTTTTACAAGGAGGTTGACGCTCTAGTAAGAAAATGCCGCCGTAAAAATGGAAATTATTACAGAAATTGTGTACAAAAAGAAAATAGCTATGTGTAGTGATCCCATTGAGTTTAAATTCTGCTATTGCCCCCATGTCTTCGAGCGTCTCATCACTTTGCTGCTTGTCCGAAGCTGACTGGATTGATCGGTACCGTTTGAGCTTGATATCTGATTACTGAAGTCTGATCGCAAGGTGATCCAATGGGACATAGTGATACGCTTTAATCCCTAATTTCTGCCTGGACCGCCCTTTCGGGTTTTGAGTCCACCGGGATACCCTTTTTTTCCCAAGCCGCCCTTTCGGGTTTTCGACTTGCCGGGTGTACAAATTTTATTCATTTTTTTATCCCTAATTTTTTCCCGAACCCTTTTGGTTCGCCGAGATGCCCTTATTTTTTCCTAGGTATGTCAACCTAGCGGGTCTTTGTTATGCGTAGTATCTTTTCACTATCTCCGCATTGACAGGGTGTGGAAGGTCGTCACCATCCATGGTGGTCAGAATCATGGCTCCACCGGAAAATATGTTATTGACTACAAATGGTCCCTCATAGGTGGGAGTCTATTTTCCCCTGGAATCACCTTGCGGAAGTATGATGTGCTTGATTACCAGATCCCCTACTTGATACACTTGTTGTCTGACTTTCTTGTTGAAGGCCTTGATCATCCATTTCTGATGCATTTGACCATGGCAGACATCAGTAAGTCTTTTCTCATCGATTAAGTTCAATTGATCAAATCGAGTCTAGATCCAATCGTCTTTGCTCAAACACGCATCCTTCATAATCTGTAGAGAAGGGATCTATACCTCCATGGGTAGGACAACCTCAATGCCATATACCATAGAATAGGGTGTTGCCCCTGTCGACGTACATGCTGGAGTACGGTACCCGTGAAGAGAAAATGGTAACATCTCGTGCCAGCCTTTGTATGTCACCGTCATCTTCTGTATGATCTTTTTAATATTCTTATTAGCAGCTTCGACAGCCCCATTCATCTTCAGTCGGTAAGGAGAAGAGTTGTGATGTTGAATCTTGAAATGTTTACAGAGATCGGTGATCATTGAATTGTTGAGATTAGTACCATTGTCCGTGATAATTCTCTCAGGGATACCATAACGACAAACCAAGTTATGCTTGATGAATCGTGCCACCACATTCTTGGTAACCGTAGCAAAGGAGGCAGCCTCAACCCACTTCGTGAAGTAATCAATGGCCACTAGGATGAAGCGATTCCCGTTGGACGCGGTAGGTCTGATCTCGCAGATCATGTCAATTCCCCACATTGAAAAGGGCCAGGGAGCCATCAAAACATTCAATGGAACTGGAGGTACATGCACCTTATCAGCGTAGATTTGGCACTTGTGATAGGTTCGAGAATGCTGATAATAGTCAGCTTCCATAGTGGACCAGTAGTATCCCTCCCATAGGATCTTCTTTTCCATGGCATGTCCACTGGAATGAGTGCCAAAGGTACCTTCGTGTAGGTCTTCCATGATCCTCTCTGCATCCCTCTTGTCTACACACCGCAGTAAGATAGAGTCATGATTGCTCTTATAGAGGATTCCATTGCTGAGGAAGAACTTTGAAGCAAACCTTCTCAGAAACTTCTTGTCATTGACGGATGCCCCCTCGGGGTATTCTTGAGCCTCGAGATACCTTCTCACCTCATGAAACCATGGTTTGTCGGCTACTTCTTCAATGTCAATCTCATAGCAGTATGCCGGTTCATCCAACCTCTCAATAATGATTTAGGGAGCCTCATTGTCCCACCTGACCTTAAACATCAACGACATAGTAGCTAGCGCGTCTGCTAACTGATTCTCTTCTCGTGGGAAATGTTCAAAGGTGATCTCTTCAAAATGCGGCAGCAGTGTCAGTACGTACTCTTTGTAATGGATAAGGTTTGGGTGGTTCGTATCCCACTTGCCTTTGATCTGACTTATTACCAAAGAGGAATCCCCGAATACACTCAAGAACTTGATCCTTAGGTCAATAGTAGCTCTAAGACTCATGATACACGCTTCATACTCTTCCATGTTGTTGGTACAGTTGAAACATAATCGTGCAGTGAATGGAGTATGACAGCCCTCGGGAGATATGATTACAGCGCCAATGCCGTTACCCAGTGCATTTGAGGCTCCATCAAAAAACATAGACCATCGGGATCCTTCCTCAGGTCCTTCATCCGGTCCAGGTTCCTCACAGTCGGTTACTAACATGATGTTCTCATCCGGGAACTCAAAATTCATGGACTGGTAGTCATCCACGGCTTGATGTGCCAAATGATCAGCCAACAAACTTCCCTTGATTGCTTTTTGGGTTGTGTATTGGATGTCGTACTCGGTCAAGATCATTTTCCATCTTGCTATTCTTCCGGAGAGAGCGGGCTTCTCGAAAATGTACTTGATCAGATCCATCTTAGATATCAATAAAGTAGTATGGGTCAACATATACTGTCTCAGACGGCGAGAAGCCCATGCCAAAGCGCAACAAGTTTTCTCGAGCAGTGAGTATCGTGTTTCACAGTCGGTAAACTTTTTGCTAAGGTAGTATATTGCGTGCTCTTTTCGACCAGACTCGTCATGCTTCCCCAGCACACACCCCATTGAGTTATCTAGCACTGTTAAGTATATTATCAAAGGTCTTCCTTCAGTCGGAGGCATCAGAATAAGAGGCTCTTGGAGATATTGTTTGATTCTGTAAATGGCAACCTGGAATTCGTCATTCCACTTTACCACTTGATCTTTCTTAAGAAGCTTGAAGATTTGCTCACAAGTAGCAGTCAGATGTGAAATGAATCGGGAAATGTAATTTAGGCATCCCAAGAAACCTCTAACTTCCTTCTCAGTATGGGGAGCTGGCATCTCTTGTATGGCCTTCACCTTTGCAGGGTCTACTTGAATACCTTTGTCACTGACGATGAATCCCAGAAGCTTACCAGACCCTACCCCGAAGGTGCACTTGTTCAAATTTAACCTCAGCTTGTACGTCTTCAACCTATCAAACAACTTTTGTAGATGATCAAGATGTTCTTCTTCAGTTTGAGACATGGCTATCATGTCATCGACGTAAACCTATATCTCATGGTGAATCATGTCATGGAACAGAGCCACCATAGCTCACTGATAAGTTTCCCCAGCATTCTTCAACCCAAGCGGAATCACCTTGTAGCAGAAAGTTCCCCACTATGTAACAAAGGTTGTCTTCTCCATGTCTTTAGGTGCCATCTTAATCTGATTATAGCCAGAGAAACCGTCCATGAAGGAAAAGACTTTGTGTTGTGCGGTGTTGTCAACCAGAACATCGATATGGGGAAGCGGGAAGTCATCCTTGGGGATTTCCCTGTTCAGGTCTCTGTAATCCACACACATTCGTACTTTACCATCTTTCTTAGGTACCAGAACCACATTAGAAACCCACTGCGGATAGGAGGTGACAACTAAGAACCCTGCGTTGAACTGCTTCTTAACCTCTGCTTTAATCTTCTCTGACATCTCAGGGCGCATACGACGGACCTTTTGCTTTACCAGAGGGAAGTCTTCTTTAGTCGGCAGATGATGAACCACTATATCCGTGTGTAGTCCCGGCATGTCTTCATATGACCAGGCGAAGATTTCAACATACTCATGCAACATCTGTACCAACCTCTGTTTGACACTAGGCTCCATATTTACACCTATCTTAACCTCTTTTATGTCTTCCTCTATACCCAAGTTCACTGTCTCAACCAGCTCTTCATGAGGTTGTATGGCCCTTTCTTCCTACTGTAATAGTCTAGCAAGTTCACCGGGTACCTCACAATCTTCCTCACCTTCGTCCTCGGCTTGGTTGATCAGATTTTCAAAGTCATTGTGAGCAGTAGCATAACTGTTATCAATGGGATCCAGAGTGGATATGGATCTGCATTTGGATATGTGAGTGTGTGTAAGAGCATAGCTGTATAGACAAAATAAAATAAAAGAAAAACAGAGAGCGCAAAATTTTTATGCAAACGTCCAATTATTTATTGATGTCATATGAAAATGAAACATGATAACCCTCACAAATAGAACCATTGTGCCCCGGGTAAGACACATGGCTATAGATTTTATATTGTTTTTAAATTACATATCCGAAAAAATCAAAAAGACAATTACTCCTGAACAAAAGTAATCGGTACAAAGTCCTTGGCAGTCCAGTTACTGAGTCCACCGTTGGTAGTCGGGAAGATCCAGCTATCAATGTCGGAATCACCATCATTGTCACCTATAGCAGAAACAATATCAATAGCATTGAATGCCAAACCATGTTTGGGCATAGGAGCAGCGATAATGTTGGGAGTCTCAGGAGGGTTGAATTCAATCTCCTTAGCATCAATCAAATCTTGTACTTTGTTCTTCAAAACCCAACAGTCATTGGTATCATGGCCTGGAGTTCCCGAATGGTAAGCACATCGAGCATTCGGTTTATAGTAGGGAGAGGTAGTGTTCGGATTCTTCAGAGCTTCCCTTAGAGTAACCAGATTAGACTTCAGCAAATAAGGTAAAGCCTGAGAAAGCGTCATGTTGATCTGAGTGAACTGTCTAGCTGGTCTTTCTGCTCTTGGCTGATTGTTTCTTTGCTGAGCAGGTGCGGGTTTGAGAATCATAACAGCTCCTACCGTTGGACGGCGCTCAGTTCGATTCTGATTCTTTTGGTTATAGACGGCACTGACTTCCTTTTTACCTGCAAATGGCTTCCTTGCAGCACTAGAAGAGGCATCCTTCTGAATTTTTCCACTTCGAAATCCAGCTTCCACTCTTTCTCCGGTTAAGATTAGTTCAGTAAAACCCGCCGATGAACTTCTAATCAGATGGTTGAAGAATGGCCCATTCAAAGTTCCCAGAAACATATCCACGAGCACCCTGTTAGCCAAGGGAGGTTGAACTCTTTCGGCCAAATCTCTCCACTTCTGAGCATAATCCTTGAAACCCTCGTTCTAACCCATAGACAGATTTTGGAGTTGTGTACGGGTGGGAGCGAGGTCTACATTATACTGATATTGCTTATAAAATGCAGTAGCAAGGTCTTCCCAGTTACGAACATTTTCTCTTTCCAGCTGATAGAACCAATCCAGATGTGTTCCAGACAGACTGCCTTGGAAGAAGTGAACCCACAAGTCTTTGTCAGCAGTATGAGGATGTATCTTCCTCACATAGGAACGAAGATGCATTTTAGGACAAGAGACCCCATCATACTTAGCAAATACCGGTGCCTTGAATTTTGGGGGGATGACAACCCCGGAGACCAGACCCAACTCTTCAAAATCCAGCCCAGGAACCTTCTGGATTTCGATAGCACTCAGACGCTCTTCTAACTGCTTATACTTTTCATCGGTCGGAGGGTACTGCTCCTCATTATAATCAGTTTCATTGTCAGACTCTTTAGGACTAGGGTCCTTTTCTCTGGCTTCACCCTCTTGATTATCTCCCTCTTTAGATGAAGAAGCTAATTCAATAACCCATCTTGGCAGTCCTCTGAACCTTCTGCTCATATGTGCCACACCGGTTGTCCTCTTGGTCTTCTTAGTGTTCTTCTTAACAATCATTGCCTTCAGCTCTTCCTGTCCTTTGGCCAGAGCCACAATCATTTACTGGAACTACGTGTTTTGAGTCTGAAGATCTTTCATAGTTTGTTCAAGAGCCATTGCTAAAATAAACAGCGGAGGAGATGAGAAATTTTTTATGAATCCTGTTATGCAGTGATATGTATGATATGTATGCAATGTTTTCAAGGGTTCTTAAAGGCTCAAATTTGCTTAAACAAAAAGGAACAAACATGAATTGTATTAGTAAACTTGAATTGTTGCAAAGAATGTATTTTAAGAGTATAATTAAGCAAAATAAAACAAAAAGAAGACTAGGTTTCCCATGGGCGCATCCTCTTTGGCGCAATGTAGGCGTTGATATTCCTATCTTTATGAAGTAGCCTAGTGAGTTCCAAGACCTTCTTCTCGCTGGCGTAGAATTGGGCTTCAAATGTATCCCGCTCCTCTTTAAGCTGAACCCAGGACTTTTGTAACTCTTCATGATCAGTTGGAATTTCTGGATGAAGAACAAGTGAGGAGTGTCTCCCTCGGCAACTGGTTCCATAATCCTAGGTCGGATAGAGGGATAAGGCATCATAAGAGTTTGAGCGTGGGCTCGTACCCATCTGAGATAAGGCTCGAGAGGTATGGAATTCTTATGTCCAAGCGTCTTATTGTCAACCCTATGTACCATACTCCAAGCGTGTATGAACCTTTTGCGGTAACCCTGAACATCATTCTCATAGTTGAAGGTGATTCCTTGAATAAGTGTATCATGAGGACCATCCCTTATCACATAACCAAACTGTCGTAATGCTAAGCAAGGGTTATAAGTGATTCCTCCCCTAATGCCTAAGAGAGGGACATTATGGAATTCACCACAGCGATCAATGATAGTAACATCTTCCGATAACCGTGAACACCACTGAATGTCTGAATGCGTAAGGGACATCAGTCGATGGGACCATCTTTTACCCTGTTCATTCTTCAAAGTAGATTTGGGTAGGTGCAAAATAAACCACCTAGCCAATAGAGGAGTGCAACACTGGAGGGTCCCCCTTATTTTTAGAGTGTGAGCATGCAGAGAGTATAGAATATCCCTGAGTAATGTAGGTACCAGATTATGAGACAGAAAAACCTTAATAGTGTTCACATCTACGAGTTGATCCGCATTAGGGAAAAGTACCGTCCCATAAACAAGAAGTGCCAGAACCTCTTCTAAAGCTTGTAAATCTAACGTATCCCAAAAATGGTAAGCCTTCTCGAATAGAAACTTAACCGGAATTCCTTGGACACTCCCTCTAGTCTCCCAATTTGTCACTATGTCAGACCGTTGTAAGGACAGAGCTCTAGCAATCTCTTCAGGCTTTGGATTTTCTTCCGTACCATTGAAAGGTAACTAGTCAATAATAGGAGCCTCCAACAACTTAGAAAATTCCTCCCTAGTAGGTACTAGATTGTAATCCGGGAAGGTGAAACAATGGTGCACAGGATCGAAGAACTGAAACAGGACTTTTAATAATTCTTCATCAGGTTTTGTAGTGACCAAATTGAGCAACTGACCATGCTTTTTAGTGAAATGAGAACTTTCAAGAACCCTTAACGCCAGGTCTTTTAGTTGGAGAGACACTTTCACAAGGTTGATCTATATAGTGTTCCTACGGACGGATGCCATATCCTACAAAACAGAGCAAAGATGAGCCCTAGAAACCCTTGAAACAGTTAGTATGATATGATATGGTATGATGTTTATGATGTCATGATAAATCACAGGTATAGAAAACACAGACAAATCACACCAAGTCCTTAGGTTTAAGGCCTGCTTGAGTTTTAAGGTTATACCCTCTTGAAGCTGGATTGGTTCAACCTGTCCTAAAAATATGTAACCAGGTTCTAAGGGATCTCAATATCACGGATCTTTCCCCCAACTTTGTTCAATAGGCGATTGACTCACAACCAAACAAAACTCAAGAGTCAAACCTCTATGAGTGTAGCATCGAGTATCTGTCGACCTTGGGCATACACTAAAGTCGCCATCTCGCTACGTTCTAATGGCCAAGTTGTGCAATTAAAGGTTCTAAGGTCAGTTGATGCTTTATGACACCACGCGGCGGCCCCGTACATCTCCCTGATTGACTCAAGGGTTACGGGTACCAACCAAAGTGCCACATCAATGTAGCTACTGCTTCAATCGTGTCGGTATACCCCAGCACAGCTACCTCACAGTTTATTGCTACTTACCTAAAAGGTGTTTCCCGATCCGGGTGTAGGATCAAATAACCCCAACAATTGTCATAAATATAAAGCAAGCAAGACAATCAAGAGAAAGCAATTAAATATGACCTAGATCCTAAGGTTTACCCCATTTTATATTTTATTCCCCAGCAGAGTCGCCAGTTCTGTGATACGGTGGCAGAACCGACTATTATTACTGGTTTGCGTTTTTTGTTTGCAAAATGTCACGGTAAGAAAGAGTCGCCACCGACTTTTATTTTATCCAATCAGGAAAAGGAAAAAGAACAGAAAAAACCTTTTTTTTGAGATGTTTCTTAGTACGGGGGGTAGATTATAGAAAGGGAAGGTGTTAGCACCCTTTCTATCCGTGGTTTTCCACGGGCTCTTAGGTACTTGCTCATTTTGAAAATTGCTTGTGTGTGCTTTGTTTTGAAATTTTTTGTTTTACTTCATTGTAACCCTTGTTTCTGACCTCAAGAGTGTTACGAAGTTGTTTTTGAAAACTTTGTTTGGGAAAGTGTTTGTGTGAAAAAAAAATTGTTTGAGCAAGTACTTAGGAGTTTTCTACCTACTCAAAAAATTCTGTTTGTTTTCTTTTTAGACAATGTTATCCCATTATTAAGGAATAGGTAGCACCATCGTTGGAGTTTTTAGGGACATTCGAAGGGACAAGTACGATCACAAAAGCAATGTTAGGAAACATTAGTAATCATCGTAAAGCCTTAAAGATCTTTTTCCGAGGCAACATCTGAATGGGTCATTTTAGATCTTTCGGGGCTAGAGGACAACCAATAACAAACCCTATACTTTATGACAGTTTACCGAAGGCAACCAGGGTGGAGAAAACCCTAGGAGTGAGCATGTGCGAGTGTAATTTTCAGTTAACTTATCTTTGCACATTTAGGGTTTTCTACTGTATTAATTTTCAGTTTGTCTTTTCATATAATCCTATTAAAATTCATCTAAGCAGTTTATAATTTACGGAAATAAAATGCGGGAAAGCTAAAAGGCCTAGCTATTACAGGGCTTTGCAGATACATAATTATCTTGACTGAAAATAAAAATGCGGAAATTTAAAACCCTAATTAATCTATTACAACCTCGAAACAATTACAATAATAATAAAAAGGAAATTAAAAAAATGCGCGCGGCGAATCAAATACGAGAATAATTTAAGAATCCTAAAAATCTAATTGAAAAATATTTAGGTTAGTTTTTTTGAGAAAAATTAATTAGGTTATGTACAAATCAAACCCTAATTTCTAATTATTTTAGATTATATAAAAAGAATTAAATTGGCCTAATTTTAAATAAACTAATTAATTAAGGAAATAAAATACTTTATGAAAAAATAATTTGTGATGTTTTTTTGATTTTTGATTTAATAAAAAATAATTTTTTTGTTATTTAGTAAAAAAAGATGATTAGTGAAATAATAAAAAGAATTAAAATAAAAAACAAGAAAAAGAAAAAGAGATGGGCCTGCATTGCTGAAAGGGGGGTGTATGCTGAATTATCCAGGCCGAATAGTTGCTGAGCCCAGCCTTTGCGTGAGATTCAGTGTTGTTCAAGCTTGATGGTGTACCATGGACCTTCTTTGATGGAGCGCTGGATTTAGATTAGTGATGATCCAATGGTTGGATTGCTAGAGCGCATGCTGGATGTCTTGGATGATGGTGCACGTGATCTGCAGTTAAATATTGTGAAAATAGCAAAATGTTGGGACCTGGGATCGAACCCAGGTCCTCTACATTTTCAAACGCGCGCTTCACCACTGGGCCACGTGTTCTATTTGTTATAATACTGAAATAAGAATAATATAATACAATATGAGTTAGTATGATACAAAAACGCATGAAATTTGAATTGCCCAATCAGGCTGGGACACGCCACTGTCTTCTTCGCTGAGACCGTCGTCTTAGGCTAAGACTTTTACCTACAGACAAGCATCTATAGCCATAACCTGTGCACTTCAAAAATCACGTTCAAGCAATATAAATAAGATTCAAGACCATGAATCAATTGGGTTTGACCCTCTGATCATAATGGTATCATTCATTAGGGCCAATTGTTCATGCATTTGAAAGCCCTAAAACAACAAGGTAAACCCTAGCCATGGCAAATATGCATACAAGCGTTAAAACTTCAATTAAATCGTCCATACATGTTGCAAACATGACAACAAACACGGATATACCATTAAAACATGTTCATGATGCAAGAATCATAGTAATTGAATCTGATAAAGAACGCAAACTGTGTGACGTCTAGGGGGCAATTCTGGGCGTGAGGATGCATGAAACTGATCGTGTTAACTTCAGAGAGGCTCCAGGAAACGATTGGGAGTGTTGAAATGCTTTTAATTTCCCTCTAGGTTGGAAAATGATTCACCACTTTTTGCCAATTTTTTTCAGTTTTATTTCCAGCTTTCACGACTTGTAATCTGTGTTCTTGCGCCTTGTCTATGTTCAGCATATATATACTAGAGCATATTAGGTCAACAAAAATGCTTTGTATCTTTGATAATCATGGAGATTTGATTTGGTTTTTCTCTTGTATGATATGTTTCCAATATAGGCCTAATCATGCCAATTTTTGCTTCAATTTGCTTTGCACGATTTGATCTGATATGCCAGCTTGATTAGATTGTGATTCCTATAAAAATCAGATCAAAACCAATCCTTTTTTTATATTTTTTTGCAATTTATTTGATTTAATTAGAATTTTAAATAATAAAAAATCAAAATAAAATAAATAATGAAGCAAACAAAGTGTAGATGCTGATTTGGGTCGTGTACCATGTCACAAACAAGATTCAATCATGAAAAACTAGGCCCATTTGACAAAAAAATGCACTTTTGAGCATATTTGACTTTTGGCAATTTTACAAAAATGGTCAACTTTGACAAGGCATATCTCCTCCAATTTTAACCCTAGAGAGGTGTTCTTTGACTTTTTAGAAAGCTTAGGATGTCCCCTAAACAACCCGTTTGGTTTCATCTCAATTGGGTCTTCCATGTTCATGTAAGAAGCTTTGATCCAACAGGTGTTTTTGTTGACTTTTCAAAAGGACCTATAATGTAGAAATTCATATCTTTTGATGAGTGCATATTTTGAACTTGTGGGCTGAAGATGAGTTGTAGGTCATTGCATCCTCTTAAAAGTGAGCCTTTTATGGAAAATTTCTGATAAAGTATGAAGAAGTTATGCTTGGTCAAAGTTTGGTTGACTTTTCCTAAGAAACCCTAATTTAGCAACTTTTGGGTTTTGATGAATTTGGGGCATTCCTTGAGGAATCATGATCAACCATTGATCAAATGATGAATATCACTTAAAAATGTTGATGTTGACCAAAAATCTTGAAGTTTGACTGTATGTGGGCCACAGTTGACTTTTGACCTAGTATAGTTGACTTTCAGGCATCTGAGCAGAGCAATATTCTTGTGCAAGGCATGAAACTTGACATGGATGATCTTGAGAACATATTAGGCCTATGTAAAGAATTTGAGGCCTTTGGATTTCATACATCCTAATGAAAATGGAAACCCTAGTTTGAGGTACATTGCCTTATGAGAGAGTTTGTCTGGTCAACTTTTGGGCATTCTTAAGCAAGTTGAGGACATCAATGGGCATGTGTTGAGTAAAATGAGAGGGCAAATTTTGGGGTAAAACAGAAGGGTCTGCTCTCCCTTAAACCGGGTTCTTGTCTCATGGGAGGCTGAGTAATGACCTGATTTCCAGTCTCAACTGTTTGCTTCATACAGTTGCAACCGTCTTGATGAAGTTTGTTCACGAGGGCCCTCATGTCTTCTTGTCCCTGAGCCAAGTTTTGGATAAGATCCATTTGTCCCATCATCTGGATCTTCATTGTGGCTATGACATTTTGTAGCCATTCCAACTGGTCATCCTTGTTGTCCTCAGGATTCTTCATGGCCATGCCCCTAGCGAGGAGTGCTTTTACCTCTTCTTTCCCCTTGGATAGGTTCAGGAACACTTCTTGAAGTTGAGCATTTTAAGTTTGAATGTCCTCGATACTCTGTTCTAGAGCCATCTCTATTGAAATAAACATTAAGCAGATGAGAGACTTGTGTGGGAAAAACATGTCATGATATGAGGCATGGTATGTGGATGCATGTTTCCAAGGATCTTGTCGGGTAAACACAAAAAGATGTTAGAAGTTGAATTTTGATCACAGCTTTGATTATAGAACCTCGTATCGGTGGATGTCCTTCCATGATAGTCAATCTCACCATGTCAAGTGGGTCGTAGCCCTTGACTCAAGTTATCGTTTTTTGGTCTTTAACGGTGTTTGATTAGAAAATGAATCCTCTTGCCCCCTTGATAGGCATCTGGTTCAACATGACCCTGCATCATAGGCCCTTAAAATCCTTGAAATGGTTATTGAAAATTCTATGGTATGATGTTATGATGTTATGTACAAGTATTCAAAGCAAGCAAGTTGTTATGTACAAATAGTCATATACACACAAAGCAGACAAGTCGTTAGGTTTAGGCTTGTATGGAGTTTGTAGGTAAGTACCCTCTTGAAGTTTAGTTGGCTTAACCTGTCCTAGTAATAGTAACCGGGTTCTAGGGGATCTCAATATCACTGATCTTTCTTCATCGGGCATTGTTTCAGCACAAGCCTCTTAATTAGCGATCGAAATATCCCGAAAGTCCGATCTCACTGAGCATAGTATCGAGTATCAACCAACTTCAGACTGCACCAAAGTCGGCTACCTCACGACTTCCTAATGGCCAAGTTGTTCAATTAAGGTTCTAAGGTCAGTTAGTGCTCCATGGCACCACACAACGACCCCGTATTCTCCTTGATTACTCAACGGCTACCGATACCGACAAATGTGTCACACTAACATAGCTATTGCTTCAACCATGTCGGTATACCCCGCACAGTTTCCACAATCTATTGCTACTTACCTAAAAGGTGCCCCAGATCCGGGTAGAGGATCAAAACAAACCCAAACAAGGAACCAATGTAAAGCATGTAAGTCAAATAAGGAAAGCAAGTAAAGGTGATATATCCCTAAGGTAACCCCACTTTTATGTATATTCCCCAGCAGAGTCGCCAATTTTGTAACACGGTGGGAAACTGACTTCGTGTGTTTTGCGTTTGATCACAATTGTTGTGGATAGCAATAATCGCCACTGACTTTTCTTTTATCTAATAAGGAAAGTCTGAAAAGAATAAGAAAGACCTTTCGAGATTATTTCTTGAGTTCGGGGGGTAGGCTATGAAAAGGGAAGGTATTAGCACCATTTCCATCCGTAGTTATCTACGGGCTCTTAGTTGCTTGTTAGATCACTTGCTTTCATTTGAAAATGTGATGTGGAATAGGTTTTGAAAGTATTTTGAAAAGTTCTTTGTAATGGTTCTCGTTTTTATAAGAACGCGTACAAAGTGTTATTTCGAAAATGGTTCAAAGAGGTGTTTGTGGAATGTGTTTTTGAAAGTGATTTTGAAAAGTGTTTTGGTAATGGTTCTCGTTTCTATAAGAACGCGTAGAAAGTGTTTTGTCTTTTGAAAATGTTTCAAAATTAAAGTGTGGGTGTATAAAATGTTTTTGTTATGAGTAAGCGAGCAACTAGGAGCATCCTACCTACTCAAAAGGTCTTAATGTTATTTTCCTCCTCCATTAGATATTGCTATCTTACCATTGATTTGGTAAGAAGCCCCATCATTGGATGTGAAGGGACAGATGTGGGACGTTTGTATAGTCATAGAAGGCAACCTACAGGACGTTTTTAGCAATTTTCGTTTAGGAACTAGATCGTTTACCAAAGGCATCATTAAGGGTCATCGAGGGACCACGATCTTTTATCGAGGGTCTTTGCTAAAACACCCATATTCGAGGGACATGACTATTTTCCGAGGCAACAAGTGAGATTACCCTAAGGGTGCATGTGTGAATAGTGTTATTGATTTGCATGCATTTAGTCTTTGATTAGGGGTTGTCTACTTGTTGATTTTATCTTATCATACATACCTTATCTTACTAGCAATTGTACAAAAGTAATAAAAGTGCAGAAAAATAAATCCTACACTATTACAACCATATTGAATAGCAAGAAAATATAAAGGCAAAAATAAAATAAAGAAGGAAAAAAGGGGATTTTTCGATTTGGACAGAAGCATCCTTTGATTCTGCTTCTCTTGCTCCTTTTGATTTAGGCTGGAAGTAGTGAAGTTGTGCCTTTCGATTGGGCCTGAAATCAGCATGAGATGCAGTCTGCCTTTCTGCTTCCTTCGACTAGGGCCTGGAAGTCGGTGTGAGTGTGCCTTTCGACTGGGCTAGGGAGTTAGCATGAGATGCAGTCTGCCTTTCTGTTTCCTTCGACTGGGGCCTGGAAGTCAGTGTGGGTGTGATTTTCTACTGGGCTAGGGAGTTAGCATGGACACCTTTTGTTTCTCCCTTCTGGCTCCTTCGTTTGGACTGTGAAGAAGTGAGGATCTGCAAGGAAAATATGAATATGTATCCCCCATGTCCTTCTAGACCTTTGTTTAGGACTGTGAGGCAGCTAGGGGGAAAGCCTAAGGCTTCGTTTCATACTTCCTTACTCCAGTTTTCCTTTGTTTTGGATTTTAATAGCAACAAAGCCTGAGGCCATGCTACCATTGTCTTGTGGCTAGGTTAGTTTTTAAAGCATGTTTAATAAAATAAGAAGCAAAACCAAGAAGGTTAGCAACAAAAACAAACTAAAAGGGTGGAAACGAAAAGGAAACAAATACTATGTACATGCTTAAAACAAAAAGTTTAAGGTCATAATGACTTACCTTGTTTGAAGCTGGAACGTTTGCTGGACTTTGAGTGGCTGCCTTGGATGTCCCTGGATTTGATGGAAAGAAAAAAAGGGTGACGCATTTAGTGCTGGATTCGAAGGTCAGGAGATGTGAAGGGTGGTTTCAGATTCGAAAGAGAAAAATAAAATAAGGGTTGTATTTCTTTAGATTCGAAGGACCAAGGAAGCAACTGTAGTGTTTCTTATGGATTCGAAGGGTTAAGAAAAAGTCAAGTGTTGTGTTTCTTCTAGATTATGGGTTTGAATATGTTTTTAAGTGTTTGAGAGTGTTTGATGATTTTGAAGATTCGTTCCTCTAGCCAAAAAGTCTCCCCCTTCAGCTTGCAAAATGCTTCTCTATTTATAGAGAAAAGAATGAATGTGTTTGAAGTAACCAGGTTTGTATGATAAAAAACCATGGTTTGGTTGAAAATGAAACAAGTCTTATCCCTTTTCATTGTTCCCACGTTTCCAGTACAAGTGGGGGGCCTACTGGCAGGAGAGTTTACATATTCCTTTGGCACTGCTTTTCGCTCAGACATGAATCAGGTTTGAAGCTGATTTTGTGATAAAAGTACTCTTTATGAAAAAAGGGTATGTAGCCTTTTGCTGTTTTAACCAAGAATGGTATTATCCAGTAGCTAAAGCTTCAAACCTTTGTATAAGCCTCTGATCATATAGATATCTGGAAGCAACATAGCCATACAAGTAGGGTAAGGCTATGAGATTTGCTCAAACTTGCTTCAAAGGGTCCAGAGATGGGTTCGAAAGATGTTGGTTCGAAGGGAATCAAAGTTCCAATCGAAGCCTTGTGTGAAAGTGGTTTTTGTCCATTCGAATGCTTTCCTGCCAGAGTTTACATGGCCAAATGAAAGGGTGCACGCAGGAGGTCAACATGCAAAACCAAAGGCTTCTGAGTCGGAGGGGGATTCCAGGAGGCCTTTACTTTGTGACTTCAAACAAAACATGTAAGAGGCCTTTTCTCAAACGAAAGTTTTCCTGCCAAAAGTCCATATGGCCAAACGAACTTGCATTTGAAGGAAACTACAATCCCAAATGAAGAATGTAAACCTAAGCTTGTCTTGAAGAAAGTCGCACGCCCAAACGAAGAAAGCATGCAGGAAGTAAAGAGCACAAATGAAGCTTGCAACAAAGGGAACCACATGCCCAAACGAAATAGGAATGCTAGGCTTGCATCAAAGGAGGACCGCATGCCCAAATGAAAGAGGCATGCAGGAAGCAAATTATTAAATCGAAGGATGCCAAAAGGAGGTTTTTTGCCTTGGAACTGAAGGAGGCTACATGAGGCTTTTTTCCTTGTGCATGCTAGAATGGTGGGAGCCTCTTGCACGCAAGAAAGAAGCTAAGGCCTAATCGAAGGCTTGTATGTATCTAGTCATCAACTTGTGAGTAAAAGCAAGCATGGGGGGAAATATTTATCCAGTCACTACAAGCATGTAAGCATCAAACATCCAATCAAAGCAGGCACATAGGCAGCCATTGCATTGTGAACCATGTAAGGCTAAATATGCAATCGAAGGTGGTATGCAGGAAACTCCTACCTTGTGAATCAAAGCCATTGTGCCAGAGGCCAATTCTCAGTCGAAGGAGGCAAGCCAAGCTTGCATCGAAAGAGGCCAAAAGACCAATCGAAAGAGGTGAATCGAAGGAAACTTGTTTTTCCTTCAATTTTTCAAAAGATTATTTTTATCTTTTTTCCCCTTTTTTGACAGCTTCCTCTTTAATTTGATTCTGGAAAATCCAATTGTATCTGTGCAAGCTTGAATTTTGAGAATCCTTATGGGAAATGCCTTGAGAAATGAGAGGGAAAATTTTGGAGTACAACACAGGGCTTGGGATAATGACATGTTGATCCTTGTAAATTGTCTTCTTAGAATATCAGGTCTTTGGTGGTTGGCTTGTTGTTGTGGTCTTTGAGTAGAGGGTGGATTGGAGATCAAAACTGCGTTTACAGATTGACGATGGTCTTTCTTGGCATGCCCCTTTGACCCGTATACGGAATTAGTTTCCTTTTTGCCAATAAAGGGCTTCTTCACAATATTTGATGTAGAGGCAAAGGCCATGGGAATTTTTCCACTTTTAATATCGCTCTCGAACCTTTCACTAGTCAAGATTAACTCAGTGGAACCAGCTGATGAGCTCCCAATTTACAAGTCGAAAAATGGTCCATTCAATGTTCCCATGAACATATCCACCAGCTCCCTATTAGTCAATGGTGGTTGCACCCTACCTGCTAGGTCTCTCCACTTTTGTGCATATTCTTTGAAACCTTCATTGGAACCCATAGTCATTCCTTGCATCTGAACCCTAGTTGGCGCTAGATCAGCATTATACTAATATTGACGGTAAAAAGCAGTGGCCAAATCTTCCCAAGTATAAATGTTAGAACCCTCCAACTGGTAAAACCACTCTAACTGAGTCCCAGACATACTCTCTTGAAAGAAATACACCCACAGCTTCTTATCAGTGGTATGCAGTTGTATTTTGGGGACGTAGGATCTCAAATGAAGCTTTGAGCACGAAACATCATTGTACTTAGCAAAGATTGGAATCTTGAATTTGTGGGGAATGAGTACCCCATGAACCAAACCCAAATCACCAAAATCTAGGCCAGGCACAACTTGAATTTCCATAGCCTTTAATTTGTCCTCCAATTGCTTATACTTGTTCTCACCGGGTGGATATTGCTCGTCTAAATAGTCCTCATCCTTAGAGTTTGGATTGTTTCCACCCCTTGCACGGGTACTCCTTGCATCTTCATCTTGGTTCTCATCCTCCTCGGACGACTCTTCTACCACTTTCACTTGACGGACGGGGCCCTTGAACCTTTTCCCCCTGTTGATCAAATCCTTCTTCTTGGTCTTCTTCTTTGCAACCAGAAGTGACATCAGGTCTTGCTGCCCTTTGGCCAAGGGGAGCAAGGTTTCTTGAAATTGAGAGTTTTGTGTCTACAAGTCTTTCACAGTCTGCTCGAGATCCATCTTACTGAAATAAACAGTAGAAAGATAAGGAAACCTGTGTCGGAAAACATGCTTATGTTATGATGCATGTGATGTGAATGCAAATGTTTTCAAGGACCCCATCCGCTTACAATGGAAGAAACAAAAACAATACAAAATAAACTCCTAAAACCAAAAGTATTCAAGTTTCCCATGAGTGCATCCTCTTTGGTGCAATGTAGGCGTTCAAACATCGCTCTTCATGAAGCTATCTCATGAGTTCCAAAACCTTCTTCTCCCTTGTGTAGAATTGGGTTTCAAAGGTGTCTCACTCTCCTTTTATTTGAATCCATGATCTTTGTAACTCCTCAAGAGTAGTAGGCATGTTAGGATGAAGAATAGTGTAGGGAACATCTCCTTCCGCAATAGGCTCCATGATGATAGTTAGGATGGCCTGATATGGCATCATGAGGTTTTCAGCGCGAGCTCGCACCCACTTGAGATAACTCTCCAAAGGAATGGAGTTCTTATGCCCCAAAGTTTTGCTATCAACTTTGTTCACCATGCCCCAAGCTCGTACAAATCTTTGACGATAACCTTGGACATCGTTCTCATAGTCAAACACAATACCTTGGATAAGTGCGTCATGAGGACCATCCCTCCGAGCATACCCAAACTGTCATATAGAAAAGCAAGGATTATAAGTAATACCTCCCCTAATGCCAAGGATATGGACATTAGGGAATTCCCCACAGCTATCAATAATGGTAACATCCTCTAAAGATCAAGAATACCAATAAATATTCGAATGCGAGAGTGACATCAACCTACTAGACCATCTCATGCCTTGCTCATTCTTCAAAACAGATCGAGGAAGGTTAAAAATAAACCACCTAGCCAACAATGGAGTGCAACACATAAGAATCCCTCTTCTCTTCATGGTGCGAGTGTGAAGAGAGTGCAAAACATCTCCGAGTAGGGTAGGCACCGGGTTACGAGATAGAAAAACTTTGACCGTATTCACATCTATAAGTTGGTCTGGGTTAGGAAACATAACCATCCAAAAGATTAGAAGAGCCAAAACCTATTCAAAATCTTGCAAATCCAGAGCCTCCCAGTTTGAGGAAATATGAAACAATGATGTTTAGGATCAAAGAATTGAAAAAGCACATGTACCATGTCCTCTTCAAAGTTTGAGGTATCTAAGTTGATGAGATGACCATACTTCTTGTTGAACAGAGAATCATTGGGAACCCTTGACATTAACTCCTTAAGTTGAGGAGACGCTTTCACAAGGTTGATTCGGATGGTATTTCTTCACATGGAAGCCATGTCCTACAAAACAGCACAAAGATAAATCCCAAAGTCCTTGAAATGGTTAGTGCAAAATTCCATGGTATGATGTCATGATGTTATGTACAAGTAAACACATACACATAAAGCAAACAAGTCCTTAGGTTTAGGCTTACATGAGGTTTGTAGGTAAGTACCCTCTTGAAGTTTAGTTGGTTCGACCTATCCTAGAAAGTAATCGGGTTCTAGGGGATCTTAATATCATTGATCTTTCTGCATTTGGAATTGTTTCATCACAAGCCTCTGTTTTGGCGACCGAAATATCCCAAAAGTATGATCTCAATGAGCGTAGTATCGAGTATCAACCAACTTCGGACTGCACCAAAGTCGGATATCTCACTACTTCCTAATGGCCAATTTGTTCAATTAAAGGTTCTAAGGCCAGTTAGTGCTTTATGACACCACACAGCAGCCTCGTATTCTCCTTAATTCTCCATAAGGGATACCGGTACCCAAAAATGTGTCACACTAACGTAGCTATTGCTTCAACCATATTAGTCTATGTTGTACAGTCTCCATAATCCTTTCTACTTACCTAATAATGTTCCCAGATTCGGGTAGAGGATCAATAAAAACCCAAACAAGGGCAAAAATGTAAAGCAAACAAATCAATCAATGAAAGAATTTAAATGTGATCTAGTCTCTAAGGTAACCCCACTTTTAAGTAGTCCCCAGCAAAGTCGCCAGTTCTGTAATACGATGGGAGAACTGACTTTTATTTTGCGTTTTATCGCAATTGTTGCGAATAGCAAGAGTCGCCGGCGAATTTTCTTTTATCCAATAAAGGAAAGGGTGAAAAGAACAGGAAAGACATTTTGAGAATTTTCTTGAGTTCGGGGGGTAGGTTATGAAAAGGGAATGTGTTAGCCTCCTTTTCACCCGTAGTTATCTACGGGCTCTTAGTTGCTAGCTCACTTTGAAATGCTTTGTTTGAAATGTGTTTGTGATTGTTTTGAAAGTATTTTTGAAAGTGCCTTTGTTTAGGAAAACTTTGTAATGATTCTCGTATCTATAAGAATGTATACAAAGTGTTGAATTTTGAAAATATTTCATTTTTTAAAAGTGTTGGTGTGTTTGAAAGATGTTGTTTTGAAAATGATTGTGAGCAAGCAACTATGAACGTTCTACCTACTCAAAAATTCTTAGTTCTTTTCCTCCTCCTTTAGATATTGCTATCTTATTATTGATTGATAAGAAGCCCTATCATTGGATGTCAAGGGACGGGCGTGGGTCGTCATATAGTCATAGAAGGTAACCTATGAGACGCTTTTGAAATTGTCATAAGGGACTAAGATTTTTTTACCGAAGGCAACATCGAAGGGTCATTGAGGGACTACAATCTTTTTTATCGCGGGTCTTTGCTAACGCGTCCCATATTCGAGGGACATGACTATTTATTCGTAGGAAACATGTGAGATTACCCTAGAAGTGCGCGTGTAGTAAGTGTTTGTTTTTCATGCTTTTTTGTCTTTGAATTAGGGCTTTCTATTTGTTGATTTTATGTCTTTCCATACAAACCCTAATTACTAGCATTTTATATTGAAAGCGATAAATTGTAAAATTCTACGCTATTACATAATTTGGGGATGGGGGTACAAATTTACAAATGGGGAGGTAAAAGCAAATAAAACCTAATTTTACTATTACAACCATATTGAATAAATAAATAATGTACAATAATATAAAGATAGATAAAAAAAGGAAAATTGTTTTTAAAAAAATGTTTATGCATTGACACATGCACTTAGGCATTGATACGAAACTTTTATGCATTGACGCATGCGCTTATGCATTGATACAAAAACTTTTATGCATTGACACATGCACTTATGCATCAATACATATCATTTCTTGCCCCTGGAAGTCAAAACTAACTCAGTATGAGTCGACACATAATGGCTTGCATCGAATCATTTCTGTTTTGCATCGACTCATTCGTATTTTGTATCGACTCATAACCTTTTTTGTACCTAATATGTGTCGACTCATAGAGATATGCATCGACTCATACTTTTGTTTTTTACTTATAACATTATTCTGTCACACATATAAGTTAGTTCTCAACACATGGTTAGTGAAAATGAAAAGTAAGAATATAGTTAGCTTCAGGGCTATGATATCTACATTTTATATTCACAAATGAACCACTGATGATGCTTGTATTAAGAGCTCAAAGTCAAGAAAACTAACCTTGAAAATGAAATTTGTGTTTTGAGTTTGAGTTACTGTATTGTCTTGGAGAAGTCAAGTTGAAGGTGGCTGTTTTTGAGTTTTGAAAATAGTGATGTTACAGAAGTTGTTCTTGTGTTTGAACAACTCCTATATGATGTATGTGATGTGTTTGGATAGTTTGTTTAGGGGAAAACTTGCAAGGTTGTACAGTGGGTTGAGGGTTTTTCTGTTATCAGTTTTTGTTTTGTGAATGAAAATAGAGTTGAAGATGAGCAAAGTTTACATAGAATTCTGTTAGGTTTTCCAAATCCTCTTTTTTCTCTTTCTCCCTCCTCTTTTTTTTTTTGTGAAACAACTTATTTATAGATGAAATTGACTGAAATTTGGGAGGGAAATAGATAAGTTTTTGAATTGTTTGGGTGCATTGTTTCATTGCTTTTTAGATGCAGCTCTTATTTGCTAAGTTTATGCAAATATGGGACTGATATAGTGCAGATTTTGCAGGGCAGCATTGCAGGTTTTGGAGTAGGTTTTGACAATTTTCTTGGCATTACTATGCAGGTTTTGGACAGTAGGATATGTAGCATGATGCAGGTCTGGTTTTGTAAACATGTTTATGCAGCTTGCAACAAAGACAAGGCATATTTATGGACATCATAGCGGCAAAGTTTGAAAATTGAAACAAAGGGAAAAGTTCAAACAAGACAAAGCTTAGGATTCGTAACTTGCAAATTTTAACTTAAAAATGCAGACTTGTTGTTTACTTGAAAACTTGTAACAACTTGAATTATCTTGAATTGTGGTGAAAAGATGCATGAAGTAATGAAATTAACATGTATAAAAAACATTTAGAAAAATCTCTAAATCTTACAAAGTTTGACTTTTCAAAATGACTTTTGACCTTCTTGATTTCTTGATGATCAATTTCATATTTTTGAATGTCTTGATGAAATGTGATCTTTGAAACTAAAATTTAATCAAAAAGTCAAAGTTTGACTTTTTAGTGTACAATTGACTTTTTTCATCAGTTGACCAAATTTCATCTATCAATCTACTGATCTCGGGAGGTGAATTGAAATATGAGATTAGGTCAAAATGATGTAATTGAATCCTTGAGATCATGTTTCAAACCAATAAGTCATGTACTAGGTCAAAAGTCAAAGATTGGTCATTCTTAGTTAAAACCCTAATTTTGACCATTTTGCCCTTTTGATGATTTGAATAATTTTCTTGGAGAATTGTGATCCAATCTTGATCAAATGATACATATGACTTCAAAATGTTGATATTGGACTAAAATCTTGAAGTTTGACTATAGGTTGACCATAGTTGACTTTTTTCCAATACAGTTGATTTTAGGCCATTTGATCAATTAACTGAGCAATTTTGTGATCCAAGACTTGAAACTTGACAGGAGCAATCTTGAGGGTCCATAATGATCCATGAAATTCATTTGAAATATTATAAGTCCAACTGTCATTGTGCAAACTCAAACCCTAATTTGTGGCATTAGTGTTGAGGAGATGGCTTGACCTAGTCGATACTTGTGCAAGCTTGAATCATTGAAGATCTTTGTGAGAAATATCTTGATAAAAGGGAGGGAAAATTTTGGGGTACAACATATGGGAAACTTCAAAGTCAAAGGAAGAATTGTAAAACTATTTTGATCAAAGATGTTTGGTATATTCCTAGTATGAAGAACAATATGATGAGTGTAGGTCAGCTCATTGAGAAATGTTTCTCATTAACTATGAAGAACAATATCTTGTAGTTATATGATTCTGATCAGAAGTTGATTATGAAATATGAGCATGGAAGTAATAGAACATTCAAGATGAATGTGGAGATAGCTGAAATTAAATGCCTTAGTGCAGGAGGTGTTGAAGGTGACAGTGATTTGTGGCGCAAGAGATTGGGGCATTATTGCGGCGGTATAACGGCAAGCAAAAAGTAAAGTATTATTTTACCGTGTGATATAGGTCATATCATATCGTGTCCAAAGAGATTGTTTATTGAATTATCGTTCGAAAAATCTCTTGTTAATGAGTTTGGATTTGAATGTGTTTGGTTTGTATAGAAAGGAAAGTAAATGAACATAAAAGTTATACACACAAGAAGAATTTCATTATTCGAATAGGATATAAATCTCGAGTTTTTATTTCGTCTACCCTATTACATACTTAAACTTACTACCCAGTTACACTTTAACCTTAACTACTCATCAATATCATCATGTATCGCTCACACATAAGTCATTTCTAACGTAGAGCGAGATATCAACTGTGTCGCTCCATGTCGACGATCTCTCAGCACAACACAAAATAACACGGAGGCATTAAGAGTCGATATTTAAGTGATTACTAAGCCTAAATCTATCTTTAGAATCTAAGCACAATAGATATTCATCCTAAATCTGGATTCAATTTGTCCATCTCTGCGACGAATCAAACCCAAACACTTAGCAAGATAACAAGGATAAACATAAATAAATATTTGTAATGAAAGTTTCATACAACACCATGAGCAATAAATATACATATAATCAAGGAAAAGTTACATATAAAATCCAAAAAATAATGGTTACAAAGAGAGGAAGAGGATAAGAAACTAGATTTCCCGCAATGTCAAACACGGTCCATCAAACTCACGACCCCTGATCATCCATTTGCAATCCATAAACGTTGTTGTCTAAGCTCTAACTATCAAAAATGAAGGTGATAGAATTTGGGAACAAATACCCAAAAAAAACCATCCACCCAAAAATGAAATGAAAATAAAATATAAAGAAATGTTGTTGCGCGAGAATCGCCCGGTGACATCTCTTATTCACTTGGCCCAGGATAAGCCACATCCTTAATAGGTCAAAAATATCCTCCATCGTCCAGTGACAGAAATCTTCGTCCGACGATACCTTTATTCCTTGCCAGGCGATGCAATAGCAAAGCAAGACAAAGGCAATCATCAAAAATAACCTTCTCGCTCATTGTCGCCCGACGACAAAAATTTCGCCTAGTGACGCATGACAGTTCAGAAACTTCTGTTGCTTTTACTGCATAACTTGGAATGGCTTCATCTTTCACCTTATTCCTTTATTGATCCAAAAATGCACCTTGGAGCTTTATTCCTCTTGCTCCAACAATTCTTAAATACCTACAAAATGAATATAAAACTATCAAACGATACACTTTATACACGAAAACGCATTATACACAAACTAAACATATTGTTGTACCCCAATTTTTGCCCCTAAGATCCCTTCATCATACCATGTTGATTCCATTACAATAAGATCACACTAGGATTCTTGGTTCCCCTCCCTATATTTAGCTTTGCACTTTGAGTAATCACCAAGCACCTTGACTTGTGTTCTTTTGTGATCATGAATATTTTTTTTCTTGATTTCTTCTTTTAATTAATAAAATTCAATGTTGGTTTTTCTTGCTTGTTATCCATGTAGGTAAAGGCAATGAGATTTAACAAGTTGCCCCATGGGTTCATGAGTTTATTCCCATGCCCTAGTCAATAAAGCTTGAGAAGTTCAAGTCTCACCATTGAAGTTGTTTTGGAGGAAATGGCATGGAAAGCTTATTTTGGTTCACCATATTTCAATATTATCAAATTTGATCCAAAAAGTACAAGGGGTTGATTGAAAAATAGTCATGTTTTGACAAGATTTTATTCCATTTGGTCACAAGTGCATATTTCTCTCAATTATCAAGATATGGAAGTGGTTGTGGTTGCTATGAGTTCTCATTATCATCCTCAACAACTTATATTTACAAATCATTTGTCTTGGTACGAGAAGTTTGTTCAAAATTGTCAAAGTTCCTCAAGGCATATTCCTAAATCTAGGAGCTAAGGTTTTGAACTTCAAAGGAGTATATCTTGCTCATATTTTGGTATTTATGAGTGATTACAAAGACATTATTCTCTTCAAAGTTTTATTAACAAATCACTTCAAAAGTTCCAAGGATTTTTCATGTGGAAGAAACTTGATGAGGAAGAAAGATTACAAGTCCTCTAGATGAATCCCCAATTTTCGATGTGTGACTTCAAATGATCATAACTTGGTCAATTATTTTCACCTTGAGCCCATTATTTTTCCATAATGATCTTGAAGATGTTAGCTTTGTGCCTTCTTTTATGTGCAAAGTGAGAAAATGGATGGAAGTTTCCTTAAGGATACAAAAGATTATAGGTCATTTTATGAAATTTTTCCAACTTCAACAAGTCATAACTTTCTCAATTTTTGGAGGTTTTGAATGGTTCAAGTTTAAAAATGTCATTCGAGAGATCTACTTCATGCCATAATTTTTGGTCAAGAGCAAATTCCAAGTGGAAGGTTATGTTTGGATGCAAGACATTATAGGTCACTTTTGAAGAAAAATTTGAAATATTTCAAAGTATGGAAAGTCAACCCTTTTTCCTCAACTTTGACTCAATACAACTTTCAGCTCATGCATCCATTTGATTCCATTATTTTTCCATTGCAAAGCTTGTAACCTCATCTTTCTAAAGCATCAAAACTCATGCCCTAAGACCCCTTGAGCTGAGAATGCCATTGGTCAGAAGTTGGCACTTTGAAAATGAATTTTTCACCAAGTCAGAAGTTTGAAATGTTTTTTTTTGCTTCTAATCACAATTTTTCCACGCATTTTTGCCTCTAAACATGTTTATTGAAGTTCCAAAATTGTTTAGCACCTCAAAACGCAAGGATTGGATGAGTTTTGGTGAAATTTAGATCACACTTCACTCGTGCATCAGGTTTGCACGAAATCCCTCCAAAATGCATCATTCACTCTTCCTTTTGATCCCATTTGCTTCTCCTATAAATAAATGAACTATCCCATTCATTTTCTCAAGTTGGGATAGCCAGAATCACCCTGCCAAACTTGTTCCATAACTCAGAATTCAGCAACTTCAAAATCCATACACAAGCCTTTTTCAATCCAATTTTTCATCAATTCACCTCCCTTGATCTTCCCTGAAGCTAACTATATAATTACATTCAAGAATCGTGCCCTATATTGCTCCATAGAAGTCCAGTTTTAGAGCTCTGCAACTCAACTTCAATAGGTAGATTCCTTCATCAATTGCTCAAAACTTTGATATCATTGTGATGCTCTTATTGCCCCGGTTCTAGACGCAACACTTGCTTTTTACTGGAAACACGTTTTGCCCATAAAATTTCAAATTCCTTTTCAAAACTTTCCTTCCAAATTTCTTGAGCTACAATATATATAAATTTGGCGCGAGGGTGTGGTTGTCTTCGTCTTGAAGAGACGAAGCGAATGTCATAGGTCGAAGCTTCTGATTTTATAGTTTGAGAGACCTGCAATTCACGTTGGCTGGAGGTTGAAGATGACCGACGCGTCATCTTCCAACCAATGATGGCGTGCCAATTGTTTTTTTTAATTCTGATTTTATTTTTGATTCTATGCTTTATTCATTAATGACCATGATATACACAACGCGCCAGATCCTTTGGATCTGATTACTAATGCGTTTTGACTCTCATCCAATGGTCCACATATTTTTTACTTTTATTTTATTTTCTGATTTTTATATTTAATTGTTTTAAACTTTAAAAAATCATAGAAAATTCATTTCTAGTCCAAAAAATCTGAAGAAATTATGAAAAATATTTTTGATTATTCTCTTTCTGATTTTTATTTTTTCACAATTTAATTTTGTGTTTTGGTATTTTTTTTATAAATTTACACTTTATTTGAATTATTTTAAATGTTTAAAAATACTTTTATGAATTTTTAAATTCTGAAAAAATTATGGAATGATCCAATGATATTGTGACAAATATTGGTGACCTTATTTTATTTTTGTTCCTGACTTTGTTATTTTTTATCATTTTTGGTTTATTTTACCCCTTTCTTTTAATTTTAAAAATAGTTTTTGACTTTAAAAAATTACCAAAAAATTATAAAATCATTTGAGTCCTTTTCTGATTATTCTATGGTCTTACTTTTTATTTCTTGATTAATTTGAACATAGTTGATATTTTTCTATTTTATTTCTGTTTTTAAACATTATTTTTAAATCTTTTTGTATATATTAAAATGTAATATTATTTTGTGACTATTTTCTGGCTGATCTTGGGTTAAATTTTTTATCATGAACTTTATTAACATCATTGGATCCATAGTGTTGAGTCTAACTCCACAACAATGGATGAATGATTTTAATAATAGTTTGATTAAATTTAATCCAAAAGTGATTTGTATATTCTCTCCCACCCCTCTTCATCTCATCCCCTTCTTATTTCATTAAAAATTGTTGGAGCATGATCTCTATATCATGTCTTAAAACAAATGGTGCATAGATTGTTATTGACCGGCCTCAAAATAGGTGTGACTTCTATATAAGTCCACTTACGATTGCTTAACATAGCGCTATATTTTGTCTCGATTCGAATAAATGATCATTTGTGGCCCAAACTTATGTTTGCAAGCCCAAGTATGTTAATTTGATCTCTTTGATCCAATAACCTTGAGATTCATTGTGTGGAGGCTTTGGTTCTATCAATCCTCTAATGGATCTACAACACCTTTGGTCAACGCGGATCACTTAAACATCGTTGATCATTAAATGGTACTTATGAGGATTCCAAATGGATGATATACTTGACAAAAAGAAAATGCAACTTGTTGTGTGGAGGCTTTGGTTCTATCAATCCTCTAATGAGTTCCAAATGCAAGTTTCAAGATGATCATCCAATTAACCACTAATCACTAATAATTGACTTTATCCTTTATTCTTTTATTATATGCCCCTTTTATTTTTATGCACTATTTACTTTTAATGTTTACATTTCATGCCATTTTCATCTTTGCTCATTTGAGTATTTACTTTCTTGTCATTTTTATTTTTTGCTCACTTGAGTTTTACTTTTCTTTTTTAAAACACCTAATAATCAACACAAACCCTAAAAATATTTAATGATACTTGGACTATTTTGTTACTATCCTTGGCATTATGGAGCATTGGACTTTTGGACTTAGGATTACAAATCTTGGCCTATGATTGGAGATCTTGTGATCTTATCTGATTATTTTGTCTGGAGCTCTTGAGGTTTACCTCAAGATATTGGGTTGTTTGTTTGTTTTGTATGCATGTTATTGTGATTACACCCTTTGTTTGTAATCTAGAATTCACCTGTATATAGTCGTTACTCTGCCCAATTTTTGTGAAGACTTAATACACTTGAAGTTTGGTTCTCTCAAGAGGTCTAGTATTTTTGCTTGCTTGGTTTGAATCCAAAGAATGGGAATTCTATCTTGGCTCATAGTGTCAAGTATTTACTTCTTGTTGGTTAGATGGTTCTTATCTCTAGCTTTTACCTTATGCTTTAGGATAACCTCTTCTTCTCTTCCCATCTTCTTTAATTTCAAAAATCTTCTCCCTCCTTTTTGAAAACTCTTCTTGTTTTAAACTTGAACCACTTTCATAATAAACTTGGACTTAGGTCCATGCATTTTAAAACATTTTCATAAATAAACTTCAATAAACTTAATAATACTTTGACATTTTTGTGAGAAGACTAAAAGTCAATCAATCTCATTTCAAACCATTTTGCCACTTTGGCTTTTATCTTTATACTTTTCTCAAAAGATTGAACTCTTGTCAATCCTTGTATTGATGCAAACAACTATACTTCTACAATATATAGTGAAGAGAGATATTTTCCACTTGGGTGTTGAGTGAGGCATTGTTGATTTTAAAATCCAAGCCATATCCTCCACTTTGAGATGATGCAAATTCTTGTTTCTCATGATTGTGGGTAGTAGGTATGTTTTCCACACGGATAATGACGATGATGTTTTATCTCATAAAATTAACCAACATATTTGTGTTTTAAAATTTTTAAAAAGAGGAACTACGTGTACCCTAATCCCCTATTGCAGGAAAAGGTGGTACGTAGGCACTAAAGGTTCGCAACTGCGGCGGGTGCAAAAACCATTAAAAATATTTTTCTTTTCTCACCTCCACCATCTATTTTTTGTACAACATTTTCTATAGCCAAAATATACAGATTTTATAAAGAGGTTCCTGCGGAGTACCGTAGATGTTTAGGGTGCTAATACCTTCCCTTTGCATAACCAACCCCCTTACCTTGAATCTTTCCCCCTCTTTTTGGGTTATTCTCTCTTTTCCCATTCCTTTGGAAACAATAAAGCATAGTGGAGATTTTTATTTTGATCTATATAAGTCTAGTCAATCCAATGGCTTAGTCTTAAACATTTCTACCGCTACACATATTTATACACAAAGTTGAGTTATTCAACTGATATTAACAACCAAGAGTCGATAAGTGAAACAAAAAGTATATACAAAAATAACTACAATTTTCACTTATCAGGCATCTGGACTTTAGAAGCTTGGGGCATCTGAGTTTTAAGAAGTTGGTATATGGCATTCCTAAGATTGTGAAACCTGAGAAGTCATGTGAGATATGCATGAAAGGCAAGTAACCTAGATTTCCTTTTGCATCAGAAGTGGCCCTAAGAGAAAAGCATGCTTTAGGAGTAGTGAATTATGATGTATGTGGGTCATTTGAAGTACTTTTACTTAGAGGAAACAAGTAAATTTGTGTCTTTTGTGAATGTGTTCACAAGAATGACATGGGTAACACTAATAAAGTTTAACATGAGGTGTTTGTTGAGTTTCAGAAGTTCAAGGTGGAGGCTTAAAAAAAAGTACATGGTTGGTCTAGTGGTAGTGATGATTTTTAATTTCATAGTAAAGTACATGAGATTGACTCCATAGTACATCATTTTGGCACTTTTTAAAAATAATACCTTTAAATCGTTAAACAAGGTTCAAAAAGTATTGAACATGTGACCTATTGTTAAAATATTTTACGCATAACTGCTGCGCTGTTTTACAAACACTTGCAATTAAATCTAAAGATTATATACATATAATTATTAGTTCTTATAGTTTATAAAAACAATTGAGGCCCCCATTTTTTGGAGCCCCTGTGCAACGGGCCAGGTTGCACGGGTTCAAATATGGCCTTTCTCCATATACTCCTCAGCACAATGGTCTTGCTGAAAGAAGAAATAAAATTTTGTTCAATATAACAAAGAGCATGCTGAAAGAGAAAAAGCTCCCTCACGCCTTGTGAGTGAAATTGTTGCCACTACAGCATAAGTGTCCAACAAAGAAGTTGAAGGAAACTATTCCTTTTGAGAAATGGACTGGAGATAAGCAAAGTGTGAGTTATTTCAGAGTATATTTGATTTTTTTTTGTTATAAACATATTTCAGGTGCTACTAGAATGAAGTTAGATGATAGAAGCAAAGTAATGTTGTTGATTGAGTCCCACAATATATGTGTTTATACTGTATAGTGTCCAATCTCCAATAAGGTTGAAGTCAGGAGAGACGTCATTGTGAAATAATCAGAAGTGTGGGATTGGAGCATGTCTCAATCCAACTCCAATGCAGCGTTAACACCTGAGGTAACTTCTAAAGGTATTCCTAACTCTAAAAGAGATTCTACCTCTGAAGATGAGTCAGAGTCAGAAGGTAACTATAAAGATAAAAAAGAGACTTTAAAGATGAGTCTGACTCTTAAGGTGAATCTTATTCTGATCCAGATTCTGAGATGATCCATATTATGGTGGTAATCCAACCTCTAACAGTGGTCATGCTTCTGAAGGAGGAAATTCTGAAGGTGGTCCAGCTTGTGAAGGTAGTTTAGCATCTGGTACTATTCCAGAATTTGAAGAAGATTTTGAACTAGTTTGGAGGCCACAAAGAATTAGAGAAATACAAAGAAGATTCGCAGAGTTTGATATGTTACAAGATACTGAGATACACTATGAAGGAGAAGTCATTTAGTGTTCCATGTTAGTAGACTCTGAACCAGTTAGTACTGAAGAAGCTCTCGAGAAGAAAGTGTGGTTGAAGGCCATGAAAGAAGAACTTGAGGCTATAAAAATAAACAAGACTTGGGAGTTGACTGAGCTTCCAAAAAAAGAAATCCATCAGTGTCAGATGCGTTTTTAAGATAAAAATGAAGCCAAATGGATCAATTGGAAAATACAAATCAAGGTTAGTAGCTAGAGGATTTCTACATAAATTTGGATTAGATTGCTTTGATGTGTTTGCACATGAAGCTTGACATGAAACAATTAGATTGGTGATTGCTCTAGATGCTAATAGAAATTATCCTCTGATGTATTTAGATATGAAATATGCATTTCTGAATGGTCCTTCACGAGAGGAAGTTTATGTATCATAACCCCCTGGATTTGTGAAAAAGAATAATGAAGGGATGGTGTAAAAGTTGCATAAAGCCTTGCATGGGCTAAGACAAGCTCCTAGAGCTTGGAATATGATGAGTGATTCATTTTTCAAGCCGCAAGGATTCAGAAGGTGTGAAATGGAGTATGGCGTTTATGTTTAACATACTTCTGAAATCAATATGATTCCTGTGTGTCTCTATTTTAATGACATATTTCTAATAGGGAGGTGTTCATATGAGATAGTCAAGTTCAAAAAGGTGTTGATGAATGAGTTTGAGATGACTGATCTAGGAAACATGGTATATTTTCTAGTGATAGAAATTATTTTTTCTAAGAAGGGTATAGTTTTGCATCAGATGAAATATGAACTTGAGCTTCTGAAGATATTTGAGCCAACAAATTGCAAGACTGCAACCACACCTACTAAGACGAATCACAAGCTGGATTCTGATGCTGAGGGTGATGATGTAGATACTACAATTTTTAAATAGTTGATTGGCTCATTGAGATATCTTTGCAACACCAGACCTGGTCTTTGTTATGTCGTTGAAATGGAGAGTAGGTTTATGAACAAACCAAAGTGGTCACGTTACCAAGTTGCTGTCAGGATACTGAGGTATATTAAAAGGACTCAAAGGTATGAAGTGTTGTTCCCTTCTGGTGTTAAATCTGACTCAGAGTTGATATATTATTCAAACTCTGATTAGTGTGGAGAACGAGTTGACAAAATAAGTACTTCTAGATATTTTTTCAAGTATCTAGGAAGTCTCATTTCTTGGTTCTCCAAGAAGAAACATGTGGTTGCCTTATAAAATTGTGAAGTTGAGTACATTGCAGGTGTTTTGTATGCATGTCAAGCTGTTTGACTTATGAACTTATTGCAGGATCTAAAAATGAAAGTGTTCCGGCTTGTGAGGTTGATGATTGGCAACAAATCAGTTATAAGGTTTACCAAGAATCTAGTGTTGCATGGAAGAAGCAAGCACATTGACACGAAGTATCATTTTCTGAGGAATCAAGTTCATAATGGAGTGCTAGAAGTTGCTCACTGTAGCACTCAAAAGTAAGTTGTAGATGTGCTGACTAAAGTTGTCAAGACTGAACACTTTATCCATTTGAGGGATGGAATGTGTGATGTAGATCTTAGTTAGCTAAATATGAATTATGGGATAATGTTAAAAGTGATTCTTGTTTAGAAGTTGTTGTTCCAGAAGTTGCATGTTCAGAACCTTAGCGCAGCATATCTGAATTTTATTAGCATAGTTAGTTTTGCTTACGTGGCATTTGAAGGCTGTGTATTTAAACAATTTTGTGACTAGTTTTTCATAATGCATCAATAGAGTTTCTTATAAATGTTTTTTACTCTCTTTCTCTCTATTCTTCCATCTTTATCTTCATCTTTAACCTTTGTGCACAAATACACAGGACCTCCAAGACCTTGTGACGACTCTATATCAAATAATAAGAAAACTGTTATTACATGTGAAGTACAATAAAACTTACTTTCTCTGTCTTAAAATAAGTGTCTCTTTAGCCTAAAACAATTGTCTCAAAATATGTGTTTATGACAAAATATAACAACCAATAGTAATTAAAAATAGTTTTGTAAAATTATTACATTTATCCCTTCAATCATTACTTTTAATTCAGAAAAACAATTAAGTATCCTAACTATAACTAGTATGACAAATATTTGCATACTACTCCAGAAATAATGCTAGATTTTCATAACGTGTCAAACTAAATTTTAAATTTCAAAAAATGTGTTTATATTCCATTCATAAATCATCATATTCCTTTCATAAGTACTGTGAAAACCAGATTTTGTTCTGCAATATTATCTCTGAGTTTTGATGATAACAAATGAGTATGTTTGTATGAACAATTGATACTCTAATGTTTGTTATTGCTGAGTAGTTAACAAACAGGCTCTACTTCTTATGGATGGCGTGGGTTGTACCCTAAAATTTTTCCTCCCATTTTCACACAAGACATACTCCTAGAGGTCTTCAATTGCTCAAGGTTGACCAAGAATTGATCAAACAAATTATCCTCCTAAGCATTGGCCTTCCAACTAGGGTTTCATTTTTCACCAAGATGTGTGAGCTCTAAAGGTCTCAAATGTATTCCATGGTCCTAATATGTCTTCAAGATTATCCATGACAAATTTCATACCTTGCACTACAAGTTTACTCAGTCAATTGCTCAAATGCTTGAAAATCAATTGTATTAGGTAAAAAGTCAACTATGGTCTATATACAGTCAAACTTCAATATTTTTGGTCAACATAAACATTTTGAAGTGATATACATCATTTGATCAAGGGTTTATCATGATCCCTCAAGAAATGCTCTTAATTGATCAAAAGTCAAGAATTGCTAATTAGGGTTTCTATTGGAAAAGTCAACTAAACTTTGACCATGCATAACATCCATATACCTCATCCATTTCTCCCCCACTAAGGCTCATTTTGAAGATAATTCAATTCCCTACAACTTTTCTTCAGCCCACAAGTTCAAGAGATGCACCATTTGAAAGATACAAGCTTATACATTACATGTCATTTTTAAAAGTCAACAAAAGGCACTTTTTGTCAAGACCATTTACATCAAGATAAAATCTTCAAATGAAAAGTTGATCAAAAGAGGGATTGAAGTAGACATCTTGGGCTTTCCAAAAAGTCAAAGATAATCATTATGAGATAAATATCGAAAAAGTTATGGTTTGACCAAGTTGGGAAAATTTGGGAATTTTCAAGAATTATGCATTGAGGAAATTTGAAATTTTAAGACAAGGGCTCAATTTCTGGGATTTCGAACATCTTCCTAAGATTATAGAGTACCTCCAAAAACACTCTTACCATGCCTTACATTTTGTACTTATTTTGTACATATTTATTTTAATTTATTTCAAATAAATATAAAATAAAGTGTATAAAATTATTGGAAATAGGTTTTGGCATTTGGGCTGGTGTTTTAGCTTGCCTTGAAGCCCAAGATTTCGTGCAGCCATGTCCACATTCATTCAAATTCAAAAAAGGACAAGTTTCCTTGTTTTTGGTCAAAGTTACAAATTTCATTCATGGCTTTGAAACGTTTGCTTTAAAGTTGTTTAAACCTTTGTTTTCTTGTTTCCTCATTCCTCTCTATATAAACAAGCATCTCGCAAGCATTTCAAGAGACCTACACAGCCTACAGAGAGATCTACCATTTTTGCAAAATTATCAAAAGTTGTAAAAATTTGAAACCCACTTTGCAGGTACTTTTGGTCCGAACTAGTAATCATACATTGCTCTTGAGGTTCCTAGGGACTTGTTCCAACCATCCTCAAAGATTGCAAGGTCCCAGATCACCGGATCCAAGCTATCACTATTTTGGTATAATCTCAAATTCGAATCTCTATTTTTATTAATTGTTGAATATTCTAATGTATGTATATGAGTTCCTGGATATCCTTAGAGAATGTTATGGGAATTACATAGAATACATGACGTCTAGAACATGAGATGACATGTACCATCAAGTACTACCCACACTGGATCCAAGGATGGACCTGGGCTTCACAATCTGGGCTTAGCGAAATATCAATTTCAACCCTCATTCTACTTCAGCCATCAAGCCCAATCTCTTTTCTTTTTTTTTTATTTAGTAATTTCATTTCTTAATCTTTTTTAATAATAATAAAAAAAACTCACAAAAAATTAGGCATAGATTTTTTTTAATTAAATAATTAATTTCTTTAATTAATTAATTACTTAAATTTTAACTATTTTCTTAATTTAAAATGAACTAAAATTTAGGACTTAATTTAGATTTAATATTTCTTTTCATAAATATAAAAAACCACAAAAAGAGTTTAGTTTATTTTTCTTAAGTTAATTTTCTAAATAGACTTTAGAGTAATTAATTTAGTTAATTTCTTAAATTAAAAACAACACAAAAAAGATTTTTCTCACTAGGTTTTAGAATGTATTTTTGTTCTTTCGGGCATTATTCATTTTTCACATTTTTTTATATATTCATGTAAGTGTTATTTGGGATGTAATAGTTTTAAATAGGACTTTTACTTGCTTTCTTTATTGTTTTCCCTAATTGTTTGTACATTGTAAATACCCCATCCCTGAAGCCATATAATAGTGTAGATTTATATTTACGCACTTTATTTTTCTGTACAATATTAACTGTTAGTAACTAGGCTTGTATGGAAAGACTAATAACAAAATGCTAGCAAACTTAAATTCAAAGACTAAAATAACTGAAAATAACACAACTGCACATGCGCACCTCTAGGGTATCCCACTTTGGTTGCCTTCAGAAATAAAACAGTCATGAGGCAGGAACTCTTTAGCAAAGACCCATAAATTAAAAGATCATAGTCCCTCGATGACCCTACCGTTTCCTTCTCGGTAAATGATCTAGTCCCTAAACAAAATTGCTCAAGCGTCTCTACAAGTTGTCTTCGTGACTGTAAACGTCCCTTCGAATGTACCTTATACATCCAGCGATAGGGCTACCTACTCACAAATAGTAGGATAGCATTGTCTAAATGATAGGAGAAAAAGAATGACCATTTTCGAGTATAAAAGTAGATAGCTGTTAGAATTTTGCTCAAAAAACATTTTGCACTTACACAAGTACTACTTTTCAAAAGCAATTTTCAAAACATCTGCTTTGTTAACACTCTTGAGGACTGATACAAGAGTTAAACGCAAAGCAAATCGCTACACTAAGGCATTTTCCAAACATTTTCAAAACACACAAAGCACAAAGGTATTTTAAAATGAGAAAATATCTAAGATCCCATAGATAACTACAGATGGAAAGGGTGATAACGCCTTCCCTTTCCATAATCTACCCCCCTTACTCAGAAAATTCTCGAAAAAGTCTTTTTCTATTCTTTTCACCCTTTCCTTTTTTGGATAAAAGAAAAGTCGGTGGAGACTCTTGCTTACCGCACATTTGCGAATACAAAATGCAAACCAGTATTAAACAGTCGGTTCTGCCACCGTATCACAAAATTGGCGACTTTGTTGGGGAATTACTTAAAAGTGGGGTTTACCTTTGAGTTAGTTCACTTTTAAACTGCTTTTTTGTGCTTTGTTTTCTTTAATTTTGAGGGTTTGTTTAGGTTGTTACTAAAAGATCCTACACCCGGATCTGGGGCACCTTATTAGGTAAGTAGCAATAAATCATGGAGGTTGTATAGCGTAGACCGATACGGACGAAGTGATGGCTATGTTAGCACGATACTCTGGATTGTACTAATGTTCCTTGAGTAAGTCGAGGATAACATTAGGCTTCCTCATAGTGTCACTAAGTGCTAACCGACCGTTAGAACCTTTAATTGACTCATTCTAGCCATTAGGAAGTAGTGAGATAACCGGCTTTGGTTCCGACTGAAGATTGGTTGATACTCGATACTACACTCATTGAGACTGGACTTTTGGGATTTTTTGCTGCAATACTTCAGTGTGGAGCTGAAACAATTTCTGAAGGGAAGGTCAGTGATATTGAGACTCCTTAGAACCCGGTTACTATTAATAGGACAGGTTGAGTCAACTGAAACTTCAAGGGAGTACTTGCCTACAAACCCCATGCAAGTCTAAACCTAAGGCTGCTTGTGTGACTTGTTTTCCTTCATTATCTAACAACTTGATCTCATTGCAGGGCTTTTGTTTGTATTCCTTACAGGACCTTGTTTGTATGCATTATCCAATAAACTGGTTTTCTTGCAAGACATACTTGTCTTCATCACCTTAAAATTTTGCTTAATGCATAACATACACATCATAACATCATCCCATAGCATCTCCTTAACCATTTCAAGGATCTCAAGGGTCTGTGGTGAAGGATATGATGAACCAAATGTCTAGCAAAGGGAAAGGGGGTTTATTTTCCTCTAGACAATGTCATCAAAAGATCAAAACTCAACAACTTGAGTCAGTGGCTATGACCCACTTGATATGGTAAGCTTGATTCTTGTAGAAGGACCTTCAATGATATGAAAGTTCTTCAATCAAAGGTGAAATTGGATTCTAACATTTTCTTATTTACCCCACGAGATCCTTGAAAACATTGCACGCATGTCATTTGTATAACAGGTCTTCCATTACAGGTCTCTCATTTTCTCGCTGTTTATTTCACAAGGAAAATGACTCTCCAACAAGACAACAAAGATCTTCAAACTCAAGATGCTCAGTTCATGGAAATGTTCTTAAACCTATCCAAGGGGCAGGAAGAGTTGAAAGCACTCCTCACTGGGAACCTGGCCAAGAAAAGTCCTGAAGACAATAAGGAAGAACAGTTGGAACAATTGCAAGCTGAGGTAGAAGCAATGAGAACCCAGATGTTGGGGCAGATGGCTCTTATCCAAGGCCTAGCCCGGGGACAAGAAGAGCTGAGAGCCATTATCAACAAACTTCATCAAGACGGATGCAACCGTATGAAACAAACAGTTGAGGCTAGGGACCAAGTCATTGATCAACTTCCGAGAAGAGAAGAGCTTGGCTTGGTGAAGAGTGGACCTTTCCAAATTGCTACTACATTGTAAGCCCAACCACAACTTCGCCAACAACCACAGGGTAATTGGCGTAGGCAGGATTCATTCACTAGGCAATATACCAAACTCAGCATACCAATGTTGCAATTCTTGCGACTCATGTTGAAGTTGAATTTGGTCATGTTGAGGGACCCTCCTACAAATCCCAATACTGCCTCTCTAATGTACAATCCAAATGCAAGGTGTGCATATCACTCCAACAGTCCAGGGAATGATACTGATAGCTGTTGGACATTAAAATATAAAATTCAATACCTAATCGATGAGGGAGGATTAGAATTCATACAAGATGGTCAACTGGAATTCTTCTATCACCCCTCCAAGGCACACCATCTGAAGTGACAAGATCGGACAAAGAGGCTTTTGTTCATTAGAATTTTCAATTTGTAATTTTATTTTGATTGTTTGAACATTTATTCATATCCAACCTTGTTATTTCATCAATGCATTGCACATGTTTGTCTTAAATTAATTTGTTTTCATTATGCTTAAACTACTTTCTTACTTCCCTTTTGTGATATTCAACTCTTAATTAAAAGCTCTAAGCCTTTAGAGGGAGGATGACGAGAACGATACCATAATCTCTACATTATGCTTTTGAACAGACCCTGTTGATGATGTACAAGCATTGTTTCAAATCCTAAACAGTGGAGTTATAAGGAAGATAATCCCTAGTCAACCCCTTTAAGCCTAATAAGTAGGAGTTTTCTTTTCACACAAATTAAAACCCTTAATCATAACCTGGGGAAGGGTAGTTTTCTCAGTTAATTCAGACGTGCATCCATTCGCAAGCTTTCCCTTCATACACGAAAAATAGTGTAGAAGATGCTCTCCAAAAGATGGTGATGGTTCACATAATCATTAAGAACAGGCAGTCATTATCTCTCAAAATAAAAGCCCATTAAGTCAAAACCTATGAAGGATACTTAAGAAGAAAAAAAAACAGGGGCATCCCGCTGGCTGTAATCACAAAAGAAATAGTCCAAGCAAAAGACAGGGATAGAAAAATCAAAAAAGAAATAGGTCCTAAAAATCCTCAACAAAAAGAAAAGGTCACAAAAATGATTGCCTTCTCAAACAAACTTTCAATTTCTGAACCATCACCGGAATATCATGGCCAACATTCCAGAACTCAACTGGGATTTGAAATGCACAATTAACTGAGCATAGGACTGAAGAACATCACGAAGAACGGGTGGGTACAAATATATTTTGAGCCTTTATCCCTTGTTTCTTAAACCGTGAACCAGGCCACGTTACAAACCTTAAAAGTCCTAGCTGAAGCATGGGTTAGTTCGAGAGCATACTGTTACAAAGGTATCCTGACTCCTGTAAGGTTTGCTATAAATCATGAGTAGATATCACATTCTTGCAAATTTTGTTTTACTACAAAGAACACATTTTCAAAAAATTTCAAGACAGACATAAGATTTGCATTATGTAAATGACATTGTTTGCATATGGTTAATTGTTCAAATGGCTAAGAAATTTACACAACGAATATTCAGTGAACGAAGACCCCCTCAATGGACAGAATCACCTCAGACGAAAAAAACCATTCCTAATAACAAGCCTTTCATAATCAAGGGGAATGACATGGTGTCTAATTAATCTGGGGCAGTCAATCCAATATGCAAAGAATCTCTCCAAAAATGCTGAATAACCAGGGGAAGATCTCCATCTGAATCACTCAGGGGTTGTTACATTGATCGGGGATTCCAACAGAAAATCACTATGAAATTTGAATCTTTGGTACCACCAAATTTCTTGTTTGTGCCAGTAGTATCAGATGGTGTCAGTATCATATCTTTGAATCCTTCCATGACAGTTCTTAGAAAAGATACCTAGGAAATTCAAGACCACAAGAAACTTGATCAAACATCAGGTGCACCAGATTCATCCTGAAGCAGCCCCACACAGGCTCCCACGTATGAAAGGGAACATGCGATCACATAATCATTTTCTAGAATTTCTATAACACTTGTTGTCATAGACAGTGACAACTCTCCACATCCTATGAGCACAGACATAGTCAGAAAATACTACGCATGAAAAAGACCCGATAGGTTGATAGGCCTAGGCAAAATTAAGGGCATCCCGGTGAACCAAAAGAGTTCGGGAAAAAATAAGGGATATATACAAAAAATTATACACCCGACAAGTCGAAAACCTAAAAAGGCGGCTTAAGCAAAAAAGGGTATCCCGGTGGACTGAAAACCCGAAAGGGCGGTGTGATACGGTGGGAGAACTGACTTGAGGTTTTGTGTTTTATCGCAAACGTCGCGGTTAGCAAGAGTCGCCATCGACTTTTCTTTTATCCAAAAGGAAAGGTAAAAAAGCACAGGAAAGACCTTTGAGATGTTTTCTTGAGTTCGGGGGGTAGATTATCAAAAGGGAAGGTGCTAGCACCCTTTTCATCCATGGTTTTCCATGGGCTCTTAGTTACTTGCTTAGATAACTTGCTTTGCTTTGAAATTGTTTGAAATGGTTCTTGGTGTTTGGTGTGGTTTTGAAAGTATTTTTAAAAGAGGCCATTTGTTTAGGCAATCTTTATAATGATTCTCGTTCATAAGAATGTATACAAAGATGTTTTGTCTTTTGAAAAATGTTTCAATGTTTTTGTAAGATGTTTTGAAATGTGTGTGTGTGTGTTTGAAATTAGCAAGGATTATTTTGAAATGGAGCAAGTAACTTAGAAGCTATCTACCTACTCAAATGTCTTTCTTGTGCATTTTTATTCATTTGACATTGTTGACTTACCATTGATTTGGTAAATAACTCTATCTTTGGATGTAAACAGGACGGGCGTGGGTCATCGTATGACCATGATAGCAATTTTTCCAAGTATCTTAGCATTTTGAGGGACCAAGATCATTTTGTTTTAGGCAACTTTTGAATAGCGTCATCGAGGGACTATGATCTTATACTTGTTTTGTTTTGCCAAGATACTTCACATGCGTAACATGGCCATTTTATTTTAGGCAACCAAGTGGGAGAAACCCTAAGGGTGCTTGTGTGCAAAGTGTGTCTTTTTTCATGCTTTTGTCTTGCATTAGGTTTTTTCTATTTGTTTGGTTTTTATTCTTGTCATGCAAACCCTAGTTTACTAAACATGGTATATGAAAGCAATAAATTGCGTAAAATAAACTAAGCTATTACAACAATTATTATGGGAGGGGGGATACAAGTTTTGAATGGGGATTTTGCACAAATATAAACCTAAATATATTATTACAACCCAATCGAATATTGTGAGAATTAAATAAACAATACAAATATTTAAAATGCAATGTAATGTATTTATGTAAAAAATGTTTTGGTATTTGTTTTTTGTATGAGAAAATGATTTAATTTAAACCCAAAAAAATAAGGAAAAAATAATATTATTTTTTGAAGGGTGAAACCCTAGTTTTTAATTAAAAGAAAATAATGTTTCATATTAATATTTTGTCCACTTTTTGTATAAGAAAATAATAAATAATATTATATGTAAATATTAAAAATTAAATATGTATAGAAAATAAGTATTTATGAGTATAAATAATATAAAAAAATATTAAGTATTTTTAAATATATTTACAAGTTATTTAAGAAAATAAGTTCTGTTTATTAAAATAAACTATTTTTCATGTGAAAAAAATAATTAAAAAAATAATATAAAATTGCAAAAAATAAAGAAAATATTTTTAGGATTTTTTATTATTCAGAAAAAATAATCAAAGGCAATAAATATAAAAATATGAAAAAATATGAAAAAATATACAAAACTAGTCAGGGGGTGCAAATAATAAGTCAGAGGGGTGCAAATAGTGAAAACAAAAAAGGCCCAAAGCGCCAAAAAGCCCAGGCGCTTCGTCCCTGTCCTCCAGCCAGTCTTCTTCTTCGTGCGCTAGTTCAAATTTGTATCTCTCTCATGCTTGCACAAAAACAAAATCTCATAACATGAAAAATGTGGCATTTGAGCTCACGATTCCAACAATATAAATTATGTGACCTAACTCCAAAAGATCAGAGAGAATTTTGGTATCCCTAATTCGTGACCTAAAAATTTCAGCATATTCAACCTTCAAATTCTCTCAGCATAGTTAATATAAATGAAAAGTATGCATATGTATAGCTTCACCAAGTTATGGACTACATTTTTTCTTCACAAATTGTGGCTTGAAGTTGCCTATTCAGAGAGATAGAGTTTAAGAAATTACCTCCTTCAGTTGGATTTGTGTAGAGCAATGTAGGGACTTTAATGGAGGCCTGATGACTGATAAAGCTTCCTTGTACTTCCCTGAAGCTATTCCAATACTTAGCTTGCTCTGAGGATGGCTGAAACTCTTTGCACAAGTTAAGTTGGAAGCTTCTAAAGTGAAAATGGTGGATACTGAAACAGGGGTTACAGAACCTGGGTAAGGGCTTGGCTTGCTTTGGTAGGATGTTTATGAGATGCTTGAAGTGTTTAAACACAAAACTCACGAGCCAAGTGAGTGTTGGCTATGGTTTTGCATAAACTGAGTTTTTGGACAAAATTTCAGTGTTTTTGAGTTTTAGTGAGTTCTGGATGCAAGCCAATCGTGTTAAGCCTTGTGACATGTTTGTGAATATGTAGATAAATGATACAAAGTCCACTACTTACTAGTTGTACAAGTTCTGACCTTTTGGCAACCTTTCTTGCATTTTAAGTAAAGTGAAGTGACCAATTCTAACATGCTTGTCCTTGCTTGCTTGTGGCCTGAACTGAACTTGTACAATATGCTTGAGACCTATATAAATTTCTTGCATCAAAGGGATAGGTCCAAGGCTCAAGATTGACAAAGTTGCAAAAGCTCACCTTTATGAAAATGGCAATGTGAACTTTATGCCTAAAATGGAATTACAACTTGTGTAAAGTTCCAAAAGCAAAGATAAAGCCTTTAACTTTTTAGTTTGCATTTAATTATGGAGTGTAGAGTGAGTTTAGGACCTGTAAAGCAAGATTCAAACAGCATGGATTGGATTTGCAACTTGATGCTATGTGAAAAATGGCTTGAACAAAAGTGAGAAAATGCCAACTTCCCTTCTTCGATTCTCCCTACTAAAAAATGATCTTGGAGAGTTCTTTGATATTTTGGAAAGCTTGAAATGTGTTCTATAATCCATATTTCAAATGAAATTTGAGATACCTCTTGGAACTAGGTGAAAAATGTCCATGAAGTTGGGTCCAAAACCTGCCTAAATTAGGGCAAAATTTCACTAAGTTATTTAGTTCATGGACCTATGTTCACAAATTCATAACTTGAGATCCAAGCATCTTTTGGGAAAATTTTGTGAAGCAAAGTTGTATATCTCATGGAGGAATACAACTTTCATGTTGGAAGTTTTCTTTGAATCAAAATGCATCATGGTGAAAAAGTGGTGAAAAGTTGGGAAAAAATAAGAAAATTTCCATACTTAGAAAAATTCTAAGTTATGAAAATTTTCAAATTCAAAACCCTAATTTTAAAAATTGGTTTTCTTGGTGAACAAGTTTCATATTTTGACATATCTTTATGAATTATGACCCTTGGCACTTGATTTTGACCAAAAAGTCAAAGTTTGACTTTTTAGTGTACAGTTGACTTTCGATCAGTTGACTGCAAAATTCATCTGTCAATCCAATGAACTTGAGATCTTTTGAACCATGCAATTAGGTCAAGATGATTCCATTGAGTCCTTGAAATCATTTTTGAACTCAATTTCTCATTGGCTAGGTTAAAAAATCATAAATTTCCCTTTCTCAATCAAAACCCTAATTTTGACCATTTTGCCCTTTTGATGATTTGATCAAATTTCTTGAGGAGTTCAAATGATACATATGAGTCTACAATGTTGATGTGGATCATAAATTATGAAGTTTGACTGTAAATTGGCCATGGTTGACTTTTTCCCCAATACAACTGATTTTTAGGTCAACTGTCCAATTGACTGATCAAAAATGTGGTTCAAGGCTTGAAACTTAACATGGGCAATCTTAGGGGTCCAAAATGATGTATGAAAGTCACATGAAGCATTGATGGTCCAAAAATACTTGTGCAAACTCAAACCCTAATTTTGGGTTATCAGTGCAAGATGAGGTGTCTTGAGCTGACCAAACCCTAATCTTGTCTTGAGTCCAAGAAGTCTTGTGAGAAAAGTCTTGATAAATGAGAGGGCAAATTTTGGGGTACAACAGCTGCCCCTGTTCAATCTTCTTGAACCTGAAGAGTTAGATCGGCGAGTTTTCTCGTTCGTGACTCGAAGGTAAAAGATGATTGGACACTAGAGTGCCCGTAAATTTGCACTCGACAAAGTGTAGGTGAGGGAATGGGCTTAAAGATGCCATTTGGAGAGGTGATAGACTCTTGTTGGAGATGGGCTTGTAGATTCCATCCAAGAATGCTTGTTGAATTGTAAGTTGTAAGTCAAAAGAATAAGTATCAGAATGGTGTCCGTATCTGGAACGTATCTGAATTGTATCTGGAGACTGAATCTGAATGAGCAATGGAATAGCGTCTGCGTCTGGATCGTATCCGAGCTGTATCTGTAATTGAATCTTAATGAGTAACAGAATGACTTCCGTGTCTGGAGTGTATCTGTACTGTATCTAGAATTTGAAATCTGAATAAGCGACAAAATGGCATCCGTATCTGGAGCGTATATGAACTAGAATCTGAATAAGTGACAGAATGACTTCCGTGTCTGGAGTGTATCTGTACTGGAGCCTGAAATTGAAATCTAAATAAGTATTGGGATGGCATCCGTATCTGGTGCGTATCCGTACTGTATCTTGAAGTTGAAATCTGAATGAGTATCAGGATGGCATTCGTATTTGGTGCGTATCTGAACTGTATCTGAAAGATGAATCTGAATGAGTAACAGAATGACTTTCGTGTCTGGAGTGTATATGTACTGTATCTAGAATCTTTGAACATTGATAGTTGTTAATCTTATCCTGATAAGGGTAAAATGTTAGCTGAAACACAAAGTTATGTTGCATGAAATGTATGATGCAATATATGTGCTTTATCAATGTTTATGATATATGGATGTAATGTATGCGCATGTAAGCTGATTTGCTGTATTGTTGAGGAAAATAAATCCTTGACTACTGAGGATAAGAAATCCTTGGCGACTTCACTAGGGATATAGGGATTCTTCATGTCTTGAAGTTGGAGTATTGACAAAAATTTTGTTGGGAGAGTAATGCCACGTACTTCTTGAGGACTCTGTTTGGGGAATCCATAGAACTTTGATGACTTCTGCTGGGAATTAAGAATGAGAATCTTCATTCTATTGGGGAGCAATAAAAACTCTATGGGGAAAAAGCTTATTCCTGTTTGGAAAAAGTTCAGGAGTTTGGGTCGTCTGTCACTCTACTGGGGAATTAACCTAGGTTGGGGAGAAACAAAAGTTAACTGTTATCCGGTGGCTTTTCAGACTTCAAGATAACTTGCTGGGGAATTTGGAGAAACTGAATGGTTTCCGCTGGGGATTGATGCTTTGACTCCACTGGGGATTAACAGTTTGAAGTTTTGGCTCCGCTGGGGATCTTAATGACGTACTGTAGGGACTGTTCATGGAATAGCCTAAAGACGTTTTCCTATTCTTTCAACATGTCACTAATTGTTCTTTTCCAATTCGTTTATTTGTAAACAGTAATTATGTTCAAATGCATATGTTCATTAATGAATCATTGGACGTTTTTTGCAAATAAAACACAAGTGTAAAGGAAAAGGACAAATAGTTTTTTGTACTTTGAAAGAGATATCTTTGTATTTACTTTGAATAAGTATTTTATACAAAAGAGACAGACATCCTAGTAAGAGGATGGTGTCATAAAAAAAATTTATACAAAGAAAGATAGCTATGTGTAAAAAATCCCATGGGGTTCCCATTCTGCTATAGCCTTCGTATCTCCGAATATCTTGTCCATTTGTTGGTTCGTCCGAAGATGATTGAATTGATCAGAAGCTCCTAGTTTTTCAGTGAAGAGATTGTCCTCAAAGTGATTCGATGAGACATAGTCATACGCTTTAATTCCTTAACCTTTTCCTGAACCGCCCTTTCGGGTTTTCGATTCACCGGGAAACCCTTTTTTGCCCAAGTCGCCCTTTCGGGTTTTCAACTTGCCGGGTGTACAGATTTTTTTATTTTATCCCTAATTTTTGCCTGAACCTTTTGGTTCGCCGGGATGCCCTTGTTTTTCTTAGGTGTGTCAACCTAGAGGGTCTCTTATGTGTAGTATCTTTTGACTATGTTTGTGTTTGCAGGGTGTGGTAGGTTGTCGCCGTTCATGGTGGTTAAGATCATTGCCCCACCAGAAAAGATGTTCTTGATTACAAATGGTCCCTCATAGGTAGGCATCCATTTGCCCCTGGGATCACTTTGTGGCAAGATGATGCGCTTGATCACTAGATCTCTAACTGGATACACTTGGCGTCTGACTTTCTTGTTGAAAGCCTTGATCATCTGCTTTTGATACGTATGACCATGGCAAACAACAGTAAGTCTTTTTTCATCAATTAAATTCAACTGACCAAGTCGGGTTTGAATCCAATCGTCTTCACTCAAACCTGCATCCTTCATGATTCTCAAAGAGGGGATTTGAACCTCAATAGGTAGAACAGCCTCCATGCCATAAACCAAAGAATATGGTGTTGCCCCAGTTGATGTGCGAGCCGTGGTACGGTACCCATGGAGAGAAAACGGTAGCATCTCATGCCAGTCCTTGTAGGTGACTGTCATTTTCTGTATGATCTTTTTAATGTTTTTATTAGCAGCTTCGACTGCACCATTCATCTTTGGCCGATAGGGGGATGAATTGTGATGTTGAATCTTGAACTGCTTGCACAAGGTGGTGATCATAGTATTGTTAAGGTTTGTACGATTATTGGTGATGATCCTTTCTGGGATACCGTACCGGCAAATGATATTCTGCTTGATGAAGAGCGCAACAACATTCTTAGTAACGGATGTGAAGGAAGCTGCTTTGACCCACTTTGTGAAATAATCAATGGCCACTAGAATGAAGCAGTGTCCATTGGAGGCTGTAGGCTTGATCTCCCCAATCATATCGATTCCCTACATAGAAAAGGGCCAAGGAGCTGTTAAGACATTTAGAGGAATCGGAGGCACGTGCACCTTGTCTGCATAGATTTGACATTTATGACAAGTCCGGGAGTGTTGATAGCAGTCTGCTTCCATGGTAGACCAATAATAGCCTGCCCGTAGGATTTTCTTCACCATCGTATGCCTGCTAGAGTGAGTGCCAAAGGTACCTTCATGCAATTCAGCCATAATCCTTTCAACTTCAATCTTGTCCACACAACGGAGCAGAATAGAATCATGATTGCGTTTGTACAAGATGCCATTACTTAGGAACAACTTAGCCGAGAATCTCCTTAAGAACTTTTTGTCATTAACTGAAGCTCCTTCTGGATATTCTTGAGCCTCGAGATACCTTTTGACTTCATGGAACCAAGGATGGTCCATTACTTCTTCAGTATTAATCTCGTGACAGTGTGCTGGTTCGTCCATTTGTTCAATGGTGATCTGGGGAGCCTTATTATCCCAATTAAGTTTAAACATGGATGACATTGTAGCTAGAGCATCTGCTAGCTGATTTTCTTCTCGCGGGAAGTGCTCGAAGGTAATCTGCTCGAAATGTGGTAACAATGTCAAAACATGTTCTTTATAAGGGATAAGGTTTGGATGCTTAGTGTCCCACTCTCCTTTGATCTGACTGATGACCAAAGCTGAATCCCCAAACACAACTAAAGATTTGATTCCCAAGTCTATGGCAGCCTTGAGTCCAAAGACGCATGCTTCGTACTCTGCCATGTTGTTCGTACAATTGAAGCATAGTCTGGCAGTGAAAGGAGTATGGCATCCTTCCAGAGATATGAGCACAGCGCCGATACCGTTACCAAGTGCTTTGGATGCCCCATCAAAGAACAGGGTCCATCGGGATCCTTGTTCAAGTCCGTCATATGGTATGATTCCTTCACAGTTGTCTAATGTCATGATATCTTCGTCATAGAATTCAAACTTCATGGATTGATAATCTTCTACAGCTTGATGAGCAAGATGATCAGCTAGCACACTTCCTTTTATAGCTTTTTGGGTCGTGTACTGTATGTCATATTCTGTTAGTATCATCTGCCATCTAGCTATCCTTCCAGACAAAGCAGGCATCTCGAAGATGTACTTTATCGGATCCATCTTAGATATCAGCAAAGTGGTATGAGTCAACATATACTGCCTTAGCCGGCGAGCAGCCCATACCAGAGCGCAACAAGTTTTCTCGAGCAATGAATATCTGGTTTCACAGTCGGTAAAATTTTTGCTCAGGTAATAAATAGTGTGCTCTTTTCGGCCAGACTCGTCATGCTTCCCCAGTACGCACACCATTGAGTTCTCTAAAACGGCCAGATACATGATTAGCGGTCTTCCCTCGACTGGAGGCATCAAGACAGGAGGCTCTTGTAAATACTCCTTGATTTTGTCGAAAGCAATCTGACAGTCATCATTCCATCTAACTATCTGATCTTTCTTCAGCAGTTTAAAGATTGGTTCACAAGTAGATAGTAGGTGAGAAATGAACCTAGCAATATAGTTTAGGCGCCCCAAGAATCCTCTGACTTCCTTCTCAGTGCGAGGAGAAGGCATTTCTTGTATTGCTTTGACATTGGCAGGATCAACCTCGATGCCTTTATTGCTGACCATGAAACCTAAGAGTTTGTCGGACCGGACTCTGAATGTGCACTTGTTCGGGTTCAACCTTAGTTTGTACTCCATCAATCTTACAAACAACTTTTGCAAGTGATTAAGGTGCTCCTCTTCAGTTTGTGATCGGGCTATCATGTCATCTACGTAGACCTTTATCTCATGATGTATCATATCATGAAACAAAGCTACCATGGCGCGTTGATAGGTTGCCCCGGCATTCTTCAGTCCGAATGGCATCACTTTGTAGCAGAACGTACCCCACTGTGTGAAAATGTAGTTTTCTCCATGTCCTCAGGTGCCATTTTGATCTGGTTATAGCTTGAGAATCCGTCCATGAAAGAAAATACTTTGTGCTGGGCTGTATTGTCAACCAGGATGTCGATGTGTGGAAGTGGAAAATCATCTTTAGGGCTGGTCCTGTTTAAATCTCTATAGTTCACGCACATTCTTACTTTGCCGTCCTTTTTAGGCACGGGAACAATGTTAGCAACCCATTATGGATAGGAAGTAACAACCAGAAATCCAGCATTGAACTGTTTCATAACTTCCACTTTGATCTTCTCTGACATGTCAGGTCTCATGCGGCGGACTTTTTGTTTCACTGGTGGACAGTCTTCTCTTGTGGGTAGACGATGTACCACAATGTCTGTATCGAGTCCCGGCATGTCTTCGTATGACCAGGCAAAGATCTCAACATAATCATGCAACAACTGAATTAGGCGCTCCTTGACACTCGGCTCTAGATTGGCACCCACTCTGATTTCCTTTTTATCTTCCTCAGTACCCAAGTTGATTGTATCCAACAACTCCTCATGAGGCTGAATAGCTCTTTCCTCTTGTTGTAATAGTCTGGCCAATTCCCCTGGCACCTCACAATCTTCCTCACCTTCATATTCGGCTTGGTAGATCAGATCTTCAGAGTCACTGAAGGCTATAGCAGTATCGTTACCCATGGGATCCGGAATGGAAGGGTACCCGCATTTGTGAGTGTGGGTGTGTGTAAGGGTATAGCCATCTTTGAACAATAAAATGTAAAAGAAAGAAAATGAGCACAGAAGGTTTATATATGAAAAAGCGTCCATGATTCATTAAATGACATATGAAAATGAAATAAGAACCCTTACAAATGGAATGTTGTGCCTCGGGTAAGACACAAGGTTGAAAATGTACTAATTGTTTGTGAATTATTACAAGTCCAATAGAAATGTAAAAGATAAATTACTGCGATATGAAAGTTATCGGGATGAAGTCTTTGGCTTCCCAGTTGCATAGTCCTCCACTGACAGTAGGAAATATCCAATCTTCCAAGCTTCCATCTTCTTCACCGTCTTCCACTGCATTAACCCCTTGGTGGATGATCTTCACAGGTGGCCCTCCGGCACGGGCGCGGCGCACAGCCTTTTGAGCGGTTGAAGTAAACCCCGAGCCAAACTTGTCTGACTTGTAAGGAATGTCTGGAAGCTGCCCCTAGATGGTGCATCCCCCTTTTTCCACTACTGCCTTTGCATCCTTTAGAGATGACATCCGAGGTGGAGGTCTTGTGATCATAGGAGTTGAAGATACCGCCTTGGTTGCCGCTATTTCCTGAGAGACTTCTTCAAAATGTTGGAAAGGGGTTTAAATGAACTCGCCATCTAATTCCACATATCAGATGGAATTCATATGACTAATCATGTACTCTTCTTCCCCATTGACAATTATGATCTTCCCTTGGACAGGGCACTTCAGCATCTGATGCAAAGTGGAGGTGAAAGAACCGGCATTGTGAATCCAGGGGCGTCCCAACAGACAAGAGTAAGAAGGACCGATGGCCATCACATAGAATGTTGAATTGAAGGTCTGAGTTCCCACCTTGATCGGGATGTCCACCTCCCCATAGACCATCCTCTTAGATCCATCAAATGCTCTCACAATGATGTTACTGGGTTTTAAAGTCAGCCCATCACAATCCAATCTATCAAGGGCTTTCTTTGGAAAGACGTTCAGAGACGATCCCGTGTCCACCAAGACATGGGCTAGGGTCGTTCCTCTACACTCCACTAAGACATGTAACGCCTCGTTGTGTTTTCTCCCTCTGGGGGTCAAGTCAGCATCAGAGAAACCCAGGCCATTGTCAGCTGTCAGACTGGCCACACACTCTTGGAATTGGTCTGCGGACGTCTCTTACGGCACATGAGTTGTCTTCAGAAATTTTACCAAAGCTTTAGCATGTGCCTCAAAGCACAGCAGTAACGCTAACATAGAGATTTTGGAAGGGGTCTGCCCCAGTTGTTCAACCACATCATAATCACTCTTCTTTATGATCCTCAGGATTTCTTCCATCTCCTTCTTGGACGTTTCAGGAATAGCTAGTGATTGAGCCTTCGTCAGGACAGGCTCCTCTTGAACGTTCTTTCCTTTATTCTCAGCAGTGGAAGCAGGGATAGGGATTGTATTGTCTTTGTTGGCAGGTACGCTTGCAGGTATAATCACTAGTGCAGAGGTAATCTTCGGAACGGCCACGGGTCTAAAGACTGCCTTTGGAGGGGCAATCTCTGGAGAGAAGATTCTCCCACTACGGGTGATCTTGCTTGTTCCAGCAATTTTACTGATTTCAGAATTGTCCTCTTCAGAGCTTTCTTCTTTGGCAGTCAGTTCAATCTGTTTGACACCATGGTAGTAGATTTCTCCAACATAATTCCATGGTACCATTTTATCTGACTGGTACGGGATTGGCCCGGGCATTGTAATCTTAAGTGGAGTAGTCATTGGAGCAGAAGTAATCCTAACGGATCATTTAGGGACCCTGGAAGGATTGGCGTAGATGGTTATTATTGAAACTTCTTTAACTGGAACGGGTGAAACAAGAACTTTCTCAAACAAAATTTCTTGATCATCAATCAGTTGTTGGATACCTTTTTTCAATAGAGGGCAGTCAAATGATGAGGATAGGCAAACATGGCAATCTTTGTCACAACCTGGGAATATACCAGATTTCAACAGATTCAACTTGATGATCGAGATAGGAGTTAACAGTTCATCCACGGTAGCAACAAACAGATCTTCCTCAACAGCATTGGCATTGTGACCATGCCTAGGCATCGGAGCGGAGATAACATTCGGTTTCTCAGGAGCTTCAAATTCAACTTCCTTTGCGTCTATCAGGTCTTGAATTTTGTTCTTCAGAGCCCAACAGTTGTTGGTGTCGTGCCCTGGACTTTCAGAGTGGTATGCGCACCTGGCATTCGGATGGTAGTGAGGAGACGTAGTATTGGGATTTTTAGGGGCATCTTTTAAAATGGCCAGATTCAACTTCAGAAGATGTGGTAGGACTTGAGCTGGAGTCATGTTAATCTTGGTGAATTTCCGGATTGGCCTTTCCACCCTTGGCTGATTATTTCTCGGCTGGTTATTTCTTGGTTGGTCTGATGTAGGCTTTTGAATCATAATGGCCCCCACCGTTGGTCGGCGTTCCGTTCTTCCTTGATTCCTCTATGAATAGACAACATACACTTCTTTTTTCCCAGTGAAGGGCTTTTTTGCAACTGTAGAGGCAGATGCGTCTTTCTGAATTTTCCCACTTCTTATACCGGCTTCCACCCTCTCGCCAATTAAAATCAATTCGGTAAACCCTGCAGAGGAGCTTCCAATCAGATGATTAAAGAAAGGGCATGATAGAGTTCCCAGGAACATGTCCACTAGCTCCCTTTCAGATAAAGGTGGTTGCACCCTTATGGATAAATCCCTCCACTTTTGGGCGTAGTATTTGAAGCCCTCATTGGATACCACGGCCATACTCTGGAGTTGAGTACGGGTTGGTGCCAAATCGGCGTTGTATTGATACTGTTTATAGAAGGTTGCTGCCAAGTCTTCCCAATTATGGACATCAGCCCTTTCCAACTGGTAGAACCAATCAAGCTGCGTTCCTGATAAACTGTCCTGGAAAAAGTGAACCCACAAGTCTTTGTCAGCAGAATGCGGCTGAATCTTCCTGACATAAGATGGAAGGTGAATTTTGGGACAAGACACCCCATCATACTTGGCAAATAATGGCACTTTAAACTTGGGCGGGATTACAATTCCTGACACCAGCCCTAATTCCTCGAAATCTAGTCCCGGTACTCTCTGTATCTCCATAGCAGTTAGGCGCTCTTCCAGGTGTTTATATTTGTCATTGGCTGGAGGGTATTGTTGTTCAGAGTAGTCCTCTTCTTCAGAATCTGATGGTACTGCCATTTCTTTTCCTTTTCTTTCCCTTTCGTCCGAGGTTGTTGGAAATTCTAAGGTCATTCTGGCTTGTCCCTAAAATCTTCTGCCCATGATAACCACACCGGCTGGCTTCTCTTCTTTTTCTCTTTTTCGTTTTCTAGCAGAGTCTTTAGTTCCTCCTTCCCCTTGGCTAAGGTCAAGAGTAACTGTTGAAATTGTGTATTCTGAGCTTGCAAGTCTTTAACCGTTTGTTCAAGATCCATCTTGCTGAAATAAACAGTAGAAGGATGAGGAAACTTGTTGCAAAGACCTGTTTATGCTCATGATGAATGATATGTATTCACACAATGTTTTCAAGGATTTGAAAACTCAAATTTGTTTCAAACAAAAAGGAACAAACGTTATATTAATAAAATAGAATTTGAGTACATCAATGCCCCTAGGGCAAAATAATACAAAATTCTAAGATAAAAAGACGTTGTGCATCCTCTTTGGTGCAATGTAGGTATTGAGAGTCTGCTCTTCATGAAGTAGTCGAGTGAGTTCCAAAACCTTCTTCTCGCTTGCGTAGAATTGGGCTTCGAAGTATCGTGTTCTTCTTTGAGCTGTATCCAACCCCTTTGTAGGTCTTCGAGTGATGTTGGCATGTCAGGATGTAGGATGGTGTATGGAACCTCTCCTTCCTTAACAAGCTCTATAATCACTGGGAGAATGGAGGGGTAAGGAATCATAAGACTTTGGGCACGGGTTCGTACCCACTTGAGGTAAGGCTCAAGAGGGATGGAATTCTTGTGTCCCAAGGTCTTACTGTCTACCTTGTTTGGCATCCTCCAAGCTCGGATGAACCTTTGACGAAGTCCTTGATTGTCGTTATCGAAGTCGAAAACCAAGACTTGAATCAGCATATCATGTGGGCCATCTCTTCGGGCATAACCAAACTGTCTTAGAGCCAAGCACGGGTTGTAGGTGATGCCTCCCCTAATGCCAAGTAGAGGGACATTAGGTAATTCCCCACAACGGTCGACAATGATAGCATTCTCTTTGGATTGAGAACACCAATGAATATCTGAATGTGTAAGTGTCATCAACCTTTGTGGCCACCTCAAACCTTGCTCATTCTTCAAGACTGATTGGGGAAGATGAGAAATAAACCATCTTTCCAGGAGAGGAGTGCAACACATGATAACACATTTTTCCCTCATTGTACGAGTGTGAAAAGAGTGTAAGATATCCCCAAGTAATGTAGGCACCGGATTGAGAGACATGAAGATTTTGACAGCGCTCACATCTATGAGTTGGTCAGGATTAGGGAACAAGACCATCCCATAGATGAGAAGAGCTACAATCTCCTCAAAAACTTGCAAGTCCAAGTAGTTCCAACAGCTTTGGGCCTTCTCAAACAAGAACTTTGCCAAGAAGCCTTTGACACCACTTCTAGTTTCCCAATGGGTTGTGGCATCAGAGGAGTGCAAGTGCAGGGCTTGAGCAATTTCTTCTGGATTTGGATCTCTTTCCGTACCGTTGGAAGGTAGTTGATTAAGAATGGGAATCCTCAAGAGTTGAGAGAATTCTTCCAAAGTGGACACAAGCTGGTAGTCAGGAAATGTAAGTCAGTGATGCAAAGGGTCAAAGATATGGAAGAGAACCTTCATCATGTCTTCCTCTGTGTTAGAGGTGACTAAATTGTGTAGACGACCATGCCTCTCGGTGAATGGAGAGTTCTTAGGAATCCTTGAAGCTAGCTCCTTGAGTTGTGGATGAATTCTTACAAGGTTGACTTGGATAGTTTTCCTGCAAAGTGAATCCATAACCTACAAAACAAGAACAAAGATGAATTTACAAAATCCTTGAAATGGTTAGTGGATGCATATGATGCTCATGATGTCCATGATGTTATGCACAAGTATATATGTACAAACAAATCACACAAGTTCCTAGTTTAGGCTTGCATGGGGTTTCATAGGTAAGTACCCTCTTGAAGTTTAGTTGGCTCAACCTGTCCTAGTAATAGTAATCGGGTTCTAAGGAGCTCAATATCACTTGATTGTTTCCTTATTCATTGTTTCAATTTAAGCCTCTTTACTGGAGACCGAAATATTCCAAGAAATCAACCCTCAATGAGTGTAGTATCGAGTATCTACCAACTTCGGACTGCACCAAAGCCGGTCATGTCACTACATCCTAAAAGGCCAAGTTGGTCAAGTAAAGGTTCTAGAAGTTCGTTAGTGCTTCATGACATCACTCAGCGGCCCTGTATTCTCTTTGATTGACTCAAAGGCTAACGGTACCCACAAATATGTCGCACTAACATAGTTATTACTTAGACCGTGTCGGTATACCTCGCACAGTTTCCACAATGTATTGCTATTTACCTATAATGTTTCCCAAATCCGGGTGGAGGATTCAAACCCAAACAATAGAACCATAATGTAAAGCAAACAAGTCAAACAAGGTAAGCAAATAAATGTGATCAAAACCCTAAGGTAACCCCACTTTTATAATCACTCCCCAGCAGAGTCGCCAGTTCTATGATACGGTGGGAGAATTGACTTAAGGTTTTGCGTTTTTTTGCAAATGTTGCGGTTAGCAAGAGTCGCCATCGACTTTTCTTTTATCCAAAAGGAAAGGTAAAAAAGCACAGGAAAGACCTTTGAGATGTTTTCTTGAGTTCGGGGGGTAGATTATGAAAAGGGAATGTGCTAGCACCCTTTTCATCCATGGTTTTCCATGTGCTCTTAGTTACTTGCTTAGATCACTTGCTTTGCTTTGAAATTGTTTGAAATGGTGCTTGGTATTTGGTGTGGTTTTGAAAGTATTTTGAAAAGAGTCCATTTGATTAGGAAATCATTATAATGATTCTCGTTCGTAAGAATGTATACAAAGATGTTTTGTCTTTTGAAAAATGTTTCAATGTTTTTGTAAGATGTTTTGAAATGTGTGTGTGTGTGTGTTTGAAAATAGAAAGGATTGTTTGAAATGGAGCAAGTAACTTAGAAGCTATCTACCTACTCAAATGTCTTTCTTGTGCATTTTTATTCCTTTGACATTGTTGACTTACCATTTATTTGGTAAACAACTCTATCTTTGGATGTAAACGGGACGGGCGTGGGTCATTGTACGACCATGATAGCAATGTTGCCAATTATCTTAGCATTTTGAGGGACCAAGATCATTTTGTTTTAGGCAACTTTTGAATAGCGTCATCGAGGGACTATGATCTTATACTTGTTTTGTTTTGCCAAGATACTTCGCATGCGTAACATGGCCATTTTATTTTAGGCAACCAAGTGGGAGAAACCCTAAGGGTGCTTGTATGCAAAGTGTGTCATTTTTCATGCTTTTGTCTTGCATTAGGTTCTTTCTATTTGTTTGGTTTTTGTTCTTGTCATGCAAACCCTAGTTTACTAAACATGGTATATGAAAGCAATAAATTGCGTAAAATAAACTAAGCTATTACAACAATTATTATGGGAGGGGGGATACAAGTTTTGAATGGGCATTTTGCACAAATATAAACCTAAATATATTATTACAACCCAATCGAATATTGTGCGAATTAAATAAACAATACAAATATTTAAAATGCAATGTAATGTATTTATGTAAAAAATTTTTTGGTATTTGTTTTTTGTATGAGAAAATTATTTAATTTAAACCCAAAAAAATAAGGAAAAAATAATATTATTTTTGGAAGGGTGAAACCCTAGTTTTTAATTAAAAGAAAATAATGTTTCATATTAATATTTTGTCCATTTTTATTATAAGAAAATAATAAATAATATTATATGTAAATATTAAAAATTAAATATGTATAAAAATAAGTATTTATGAGTATAAATAATATAAAAAAAATATTAAGTATTTTTAAATATATTTATAAGCTATAAGAAAATTAGTTCTGTTTATTAAAATAAACTATTTTTCATGTGAAAAAAATAATAAATAAAATAAAATAAAATTGCAAAAAATAAAGAAAATATTTTTAGGATTTTTTATTGTTCAGAAAAAATAATCAAAGGCAATAAATATAAAAATATGAAAAAATATGAAAAATATACAAAACTAGTCAGGGGGTGCAAATAACAAGTCAGAGGGGTGCAAATAGTGAAAACAAAAAAGGCCCAAAGCGCCAAAAAGCCCAGGCGCTTCGTCCCTGTCCTCCAGCCAGTCTTGTTCTTCGCACGCTAGTTCATATCTGTATCTCTCTCATGCTTGAACAAAAACAAAATCTCATAACATGAAAAATGTGGCATTTGAGCTCACGATTCCAACAATATATATTATGTGACCTAACTCTAAAGGATCAGAGAGAATTTTGGCAGCCCTAATTCGTGACCTAAAAATTTCAGCATATTCAACCTTCAAATTCTCTCAGCATAGTTAATATAAATGAAAAGTATGCATATGTACAACTTCACCATGTTATGGACTATATTTTTTCTTCACAAATCGTGGCTTGAAGTTGCCTATTCAGAGAGATAAAGTTTAAGAAATTACCTCCTTCAGCTGGATTTATGTAGAGAAATGTAGGGACTTTAATGAAGGCCTGATGACTGATTAAGCTTCCTTGTACTTCCCTGAAGCTATTTCAATACTTAGCTTGCTCTGAGGATGGCTGAAACTCTTTGCACAAGTCAAGTTGCAAGCTTCCAAAGTGAAAATGGTGGATACTGAAACAGGGGTTACAGAACCTGGGTAAGGGCTTGGCTTGCTTTGGTAGGATGTTTATGAGATGCTTGAAGTGTTTAAACACAAAACGCACGAGCCAAATGAGTGTTGGCTATGGTTTTGCAGAAACTGAGTTTTTGGACAAATTTTCAGTGTTTTTGAGTTTTAGGGAGTTCTGGATGCAAGCCAATCGTGTTAAGCCTTGTGACAAGTTTGTGAATATGTAGAGAAATGATACAAAGTCCACTCCTTACTAGCTGTACAAGTTCTGACCTTTTGGCAACCTTTCTTGCATTATAAGTAAAGTGAAGTGACCAATGCTAACATGCTTTTCCTTGCTTGCTTGTGGCCTGAAATGAACTTGTACAATATGCTTGAGACCTGTATAAATTGACTGCATTAAAGGGACAGGTCCAAGGCTCAAGATTGACAAAGTTGCAAAAGCTCACCTTTATGAAAATGGCAATGTGAACTTTATGCCTAAAATGGAATTACAACTTGTGTAAAGTTCCAAAAGCAAAGATAAAGCCTTTAACTTCTGAGTTTGCATTTAATTATGGAGTGTAGAGTGAGTTTAGGACCTGTAAAGAAAGATTCAAACAGCATGGATTGGATTTGCAACTTGATGCTATGTGAAAAATGGCTTGAACAAAAGTGAGAAAATTTCAACTTCCCTTCTTCGATTCTACCTACTAAAAAATGATCTTGGAGAGTTCTTGGAAATTTTGGAAATCTTGCAATGTGTTATATAATCCATATTTGAAATGAAATTTGACACACCTCTTGGAACTAGGTGAAAAATGTCCATAAAGTTGGGTCTAAAACCTGCCTAAATTAGGGCAAAATTTCACTAAGTTATTTTTGTTCATGGACCTATATTCACAAATTCATAACTTGAGATCCAAGCATCTTTTGGGAAAAGTTTGTGAAGAAAAGTTTTATATTTCATGGAGGACTAGAACTTTAAGGTTGGAAGTTTTCTTTGAATCAAAATGCATCATGGTGAAAAAGTGGTGAAAAGTTAGGAAAAAATAAGAAAATTTCCATACTTAGAAAAATTCTAAGTTTTGAAAATTTTCAAATTCAAAACCCTAATTTTAAAAATTTGTTTTCTTGGTGAAAAAGTTTCATATTTTGACATATCTTGATGAACTATGACCCTTGGCACTTGATTTTGACGAAAAAGTCAAAGTTTGACTTTTCAGTGTACAATTGACTTTTGATCAGTTGACTGCAAAATTCATCTGTCAATCCAATGAACTTGAGATCTTTTGAACCATGCAATTAGGTCAAGAGGATGCCATTGAGTCCTTGAAATCATGTTTGAACTCAATTTCTCATTGGCTAGGTTAAAAAATCATAAATTGCCCTTTCTCAGTCAAAACCCTAATTTTGACCATTTTGCCCTTTTGATGATTTGATCAAATTTCTTGAGGAGTTGTGATCCAAACTTGATCAAATGATACATATGAGTCTAAAATGTTGATGTGGATCAAAAATTATGAAGGTTGACTATAAATTGGCCATGGTTGACGTTTTCCCCAATATAGCTGATTTTTAGGTCAACTATCCAATTGACTGATCAAAAATTGGTTCAAGGCTTGAAACTTAACATGGGAAATCTTAGGGGTCCAAAATTATGTATGAAAGTCACATTAAGCATTATTGGTCCAAAAATCCTTGTGCAAACTCAAACCCTAATTTTGGGTTATCAGTGCAAGATGAGGTGTCTTGAGCTGACCAAACCCTAATCTTGTCTTGAGTCCAACAAGTCTTGTGATACAAGTCTTGATAAATGAGAGGGAAAATTTTGGGGTACAATAGCTGTCCCTGTTCAATCTTCTTGAACTTGAAGAGTTAGATCGGTGAGTTTTGCCGTTCGTGACTCGAAGGTAAAAGATGAGAAATAAACCATCTTTTCTCAAGACTGATTGGGGAAGATGAGAAATAAACCATCTTTCTAGGAGAGGAGTGCAACACATGAGAACACCTTTTTTCCTCATTGTACGAGTGTGAAAAGAGTGTAATATATCCCCAAGTAATGTAGGCACCGGATTGCGAGACATGCAGATTTTGACAGCGCTCACATCTATGACTTGGTCAGGATTAGGGAACAAAACCATCCCATAGATGAGAAGAACTACAATCTCCTCAAAAGCTTGCAAGTCCAAGTAGTTCCAACAGCTTTGGGCCTTCTCAAACAAGAACTTTGCCAAGAAGCCTTTGACACCACTTCTAGTTTCCCAATGGGTTGTGACATCAGAGGAGTGCAAGTGCAAGTCTTGAGCAATCTTTTCTGGCTTTGGATCTCTTTTCGTACCATTGAAAGGTAGTTGATTGAGAATGGGAATCCTCAAGAGTTGAGAGAATTCTTCCAAAGTGAGCACAAGCTGGTAGTCAGGAAATGTGAAGCATTGATGCAAAGGGTCAAAGAACTGGAAGAGAACTTTCATCATGTCTTCCTCTGTGTTAGAGGTGACTAAATTGTGTAGACGACCATGCCTCTCGGTGAATGGAGAGTTCTTAGGAATCCTTGAAGCTAGCTCCTTGAGTTGTGGATGAATTCTTACAAGGTTGACTTGGATAGTTTTCCTGCAAAGTGAATCCATAACCTACAAAACAAGAACAAAGATGAATTTACAAAATCCTTGAAATGGTTATTGGATGCATATGATGCTCATGATGTCCATGATGTTATGCACAAGTATATATGTACAAAAAAATCACACAAGTTCCTAGTTTAGGCTTGCATGGGGTTTCATAGGTAAGTACCCTCTTGAAGTTTAGTTGGCTCAACCTGTCCTAGTAATAGTAACCGGGTTCTAAGGAGCTCAATATCATTGTATTGTTTCCTTATTCATTGTTTCAATTCAAGCCTCTTTACTGGCGACCAAAATATTCCAAGAAATCAACCCTTAATGAGTGTAGTATCGAGTATCTACCAACTTCGGACTGCACCAAAGTCGGTCATGTCACTACATCTTAAAAGGCCAAGTTGGTCAAGCAAAGGTTCTAGAAGATTGTTAGTACTTCATGACATCACTCAGCGGCCCCGTCTTCTCTTTGATTGACTCAAAGGCTACCGGTACCCACAAATATGTCGCACTAACATAGCTATTGCTTAGACCGAGTCGGTATACCCCGCACAGTTTCCACAATGTATTGCTATTTACCTATAATGTTTCCCAAATCCGGGTGGAGGATTCAAACCCAAACAATAGAACCAAAATGTAAAGCAAACAAGTCAAACATGGTAAGCAAATAAATGTGATCTAAACCCTAAGGTAACCCCACTTTTATAATCACTCCCCAGCAGAGTCGCCAGTTCTATGATACGGTGAGAGAATTGACTTAAGGTTTTGTGTTTTTTCGCAAATGTCGCGTTTAGCAAGAGTCGCCATCGACTTTTCTTTTATCAAAAGGAAAGGTAAAAAAGCACAGGAAAGACCTTTGAGATGTTTTCTTGAGTTCGGGGGGTAGATTATGAAAAGGGAATGTGCTAGCACCCTTTTCATCCATGGTTTTCCATGGGCTCTTAGTTACTTGCTTAGATCACTTGCTTTGCTTTGAAATTGTTTGAAATGGTGCTTGGTATTTGGTTTGGTTTTGAAAGTATTTTGAAAAGAGGTCATTCGTTTAGGCAATCTTTATAATGATTCTCGTTCGTAAGAATGTATAGAAAGATGTTTTGTCTTTTGAAAAATGTTTCAATGTTTTTGTAAGATGTTTTGAAATGTGTGTGTGTGTTTGAAAATAGCAAGTATTGTATTGAAATGGAGCAAGTAACTTAGAAGCTATCTACCTACTCAAATGTCTTTCTTGTGCATTTTTATTCCTTTGACATTGTTGACTTACCATTGATTTGGTAAACAACTCTATCTTTGGATGTAAATGGGACGGGCGTGGGTCATCGTACGACCATGATAGCAATGTTTCCATGTATCTTAGCATTTTGAGGGACCAAGATCATTTTGTTTTAGGCAACTTTTGAATAGCGTCATCGAGGGACTATGATCTTATACTTATTTTGTTTTTCCAAGATACTTCGCATGCGTAACATGGCCATTTTATTTTAGGCAACCAAGTGGGAGAAACCCTAAGGGTGCTTGTGTGCAAAGTGTGTCATTTTTCATGTTTTTGTCTTGCATTAGGTTTTTTCTATTTGTTTGGTTTTTGTTCTTGTCATGCAAACCCTAGTTTACTAAACATGGAATATGAAAGCAATAAATTGCATAAAATAAGCTAAGCTATTACAACAATTATTATGGGAGGGGGGATACAAGTTTTGAATGGGGATTTTGCACAAATATAAACCTAAACATATTATTACAACTCAATCGAATATTGTGCGAATTAAATAAACAATACAAATATTTAAAATGCAATGTAATGTATTTATGTAAAAAATGTTTTGGTATTTGTTTTTTGTATGAGAAAATGATTTAATTTAAACCCAAAAAAATAAGGAAAAAATAATATTATTTTTGGAAGGGTGAAACCCTAGTTTTTAATTAAAAGAAAATAATGTTTCATATTAATATTTTGTCCATTTTTTGAATAAGAAAATAATAAATAATATTATATGTAAATATTAAAAATAAAATATGTATAGAAAATAAGTATTTATGAGTATAAATAATATAAAAAAATATTAAGTATTTTTAAATATATTTACAAGCTATTTAAGAAAATAAGTTCTGTTTATTAAAATAAACTATTTTTCATTTGAAAAAAATAATTAAAAAAATAAAATGAAATTGCAAAAAATAAAGAAAATATTTTTAGGATTTTTTGTTGTTCAGAAAAAATAATCAAAGGCAATAAATATAAAAATATGAAAAAATATGAAAAATATACAAAACTAGTCAGGGGGTGCAAATAACAAGTCAGATGGGTGCAGATAGTGAAAACAAAAAAGGCCCAAAGCGCCAAAAAGCCCAGGCGCTTCGTCCCTGTCCTCCAGCCAGTCTTCTTCGCGCGTTAGTTCAAATCTGTATCTCTCTCATGCTTGCACAAAAACAAAATCTCATAACATGGAAAATGTGGCATTTGAGCTCACGATTCCAACAATATAAATTATGTGACCTAACTCTAAAAGATCAAAGAGAATTTTGGTAGCCCTAATTCGTGACCTAAAAATTTCAGCATATTCAACCTTCAAATTCTCTCAGCATAGTTAATATAAATGAAAAGTATGCATATGTACAGCTTCACCATGTTATGGACTATATTTTTTCTTCACAAATCGTGGCTTGAAGTTGCCTATTCAGAGAGATAGAGTTTAAGAAATTACCTCCTTCAGCTGGATTTGTGTAGAGCAATGTAGGGACTTTAATGGAGGCCTGATGACTGATTAAGCTTCCTTGTACTTCCCTGAAGCTATTCCAATACTTAGCTTGCTCTGAGGATGGCTGAAACTCTTTGCACAAGTCAAGTTGCAAGCTTCCAAAGTGAAAATGGTGGATACTGAAACAGGGGTTACATAACCTGGGTAAGGGCTTGGCTTGCTTTGGTAGGATTTTTATGAGATGCTTGAAGTGTTTAAACACAAAAGGCACGAGCCAAATGAGTGTTGGCTATGGTTTTGTAGAAACTGAGTTTTTGGACATAATTTCAGTGTTTTTGAGTTTTAGGGAGTTCTGGATGCAAGCCAATCGTGTTAAGCCTTGTGACATGTTTGTGAATATGTAGAGAAATGATACAAAGTCCACTACTTACTAGTTGTACAAGTTCTGACCTTTTGGCAACCTTTCTTGCATTTTAAGTAAAGTGAAGTGACCAATGCTAACATGCTTGTCCTTGCTTGCTTGTGGCCTGAAATGAACTTGTACAATATGCTTGAGACCTGTAGAAATTTCTTGCATCAAAGGGACAGGTCCAAGGCTCAAGATTGACAAAGTTGCAAAAGCTCACCTTTATGAAAATGGCAATGTGAACTTTATGCCTAAAATGGAATTACAACTTGTGTAAAGTTCCAAAAGCAAAGATAAAGCCTTTAACTTCCGAGTTTGCGTTTATATATGGAGTGTAGAGTGAGTTTAGGACCTGTAAAGCAAGATTCAAATAGCATGGATTGGATTTGCAACTTGATGCTATGTGAAAAATGGCTTGAAAAAAAGTGAGAAAATGCCAACTTCCCTTCTTCGATTCTCCCTACTCAAAAATGATCTTGGAGAGTTCTTGGACATTTTGGAAATCTTGCAATGTGCTCTATAATCCATCTTTGAAATGCAATTTGAGACACCTCTTGGAAATAGGTTAAAAATGTCCATGAAGTTGGGTCCAAAACCTGCCTAAATTAGGGCAAATTTTCACTAAGTTATTTAGTTCATGGACCTATATTCACAAATTCATAACTTCAGATCCAAGCATCTTTTGGGAAATGTTTGTGAAGCAAAGTTGTAGATTTCATGGAGGACTACAACTTTCATGTTGGAAGTTTTCTTTTAATCAAAATGCATCATGGTGAAAAAGTTGTGAAAAGTTGGGAAAAAATAAGAAAATTTCCATACTTAGAAAAATTCTAAGTTATGAAAATTTTCAAATTCAAAACCCTAATTTTCAAAATTGGTTTTCTTGGTGAACAGGTTTCATATTTTGACATATCTTGATGAATTATGACCCTTGACACTTGATTTTGACCAAAAAGTCAAAGTTTGACTTGTCAGTGTACAGTTGACTTTTGATCAGTTGACTGCATAATTCATCTGTCAATCCAATGAACTTGAGATCTTTTGAACCATGCAATTAGGTCAAGATGATGCCATTGAGTCCTTGAAATCATGTTTGAACTCAATTGCTCATTGGCTAGGTTAAAAAATCAGAAATTGCCCTTTCTCAGTCAAAACCCTAATTTTGACCATTTTGCCCTTTTGATGATTTGATCAAATTTCTTGAGGAGTTGTGATCCAAACTTGATCAAATGATACATATGAGTCTAAAATGTTGATGTGGATCAAAAATTATGAAGTTTGACTGTAAATTGGCCATGGTTGACTTTTTCCCCAATACAGCTGATTTTTAGGTCAATTGTCCAATTGACTGATCAAAAATGTGGTTCAAGGCTTGAAACTTAACATGGGAAATCTTAGGGGTCCAAAATGATGTATGAAAGTCACATGAAGCATTGATGGTCCAAAAATCCTTGTGCAAACTCAAACCCTAATTTTGGGTTATCAGTGCAAGATAAGGTGTCTGGAGCTGACCAAACCCTAATCTTGTCTTGAGTCCAAGAAGTCTTGCGAGAAAAGTCTTGATAAATGAGAGGGAAAATTTTGGGGTACAACAGGTGGTCCAGGCAAAAGTTAGGGATTAAAAACGTACTATTATGTCCTGTCATCTTGTCATTTATTTATCAGTAGAAGACTTATCATCCTGGTCAGCATTTAACAAGTACCCTAGGAGTTGGGATGACACTCAAACCATCCACAAAGTCTCTGCAGGTACTTTCTCCAACAGGTACAGAGGTAGGGGCATCTTACTAAAAAGTCACCACCATATCCTTAGCTTAAAACCTAGTGATGTCAGGTGTTCTTGTATCCCCGACAGAACAGGAATTTCCAACTACTACTCCGACATCATGTTTTCCCCAATAAATTCGTCAAACTTCTCAGGATTCCCCAATAGGATTTCACAAAATCCTCAGGCAGTGCACAGAGCTTTCCTTCCATAACAAAGTTTATTTCTCTAACAATGGAAGATCATCTCCCAGCAGTTCGGCTTCAACAAAATCTGAAGACCTACATTCTTCATCGCCAGCTACAATCAGGGATTTATTTTCCCTAATTCAACAGCGCTGCAATAGAACAATTGATACATTCACATATTGCATTCATACATCAATCTACAAATGTCTTAGAATCTGCAGTACAAATGCATACATCCCAATCTCATTTAATTTGAGAACACCATTACACAATGCATTTCATACATCATGACATTGCATACATCTATGCTTTACGTTTTCAGGAAAGATCAATCAATAGATATTTATCATCAAGAATTTTCAACAGGTGCAGGATTAGCTCCTGAAACAAAATAGAGTAATTATTTGTGCGACCAAACACAGCTTTACACGGGCTCATCATGAAGCAATCTTACACGGGTTTCTTATGATTTCCAAATACATCTTTACATGGGCTCATCATGAAGCAATCTTACACGGGTTTCTTCTGACTTCCAAATATAGCTTTACACGGGCTCAACACGAAGCAATCTTACACGGGTTTCTTCTGACTTCCAAATACAGCTTCACACAGGCTCAACATGAAGCAATCTTACACGGGTTTCTTCTGACTTCCAAATACAACTTTACACGGGCTCATCATGAAGCAATCTTACACGAGTTTCTTATGACTTCCAAATACAGCTTTACACGGGCTCAACATGAAGCAATCTTACACGGGTTTCTTCTGACTTCCAAATACAGCTTTACACGGGCTTAACATGAAGCAATCTTACACGGGTTTCTTCTGACTTCCAAATACAGCTTTACACGGGCTCATCATGAAGCAATCTTACACGGGTTTTTTCTGACTTCCAAATACAGCTTTATACGGGCTTTTCATGAAGCAATCTTACACGGGTTGCTTCTCTCTCCTTCTGAAGTTTTACACTGACTCATCCTGGAGCAACCCTACCCAGGTTCCTTCTCACAATCTCCAGATGCAGTTTTACAAAGACTCATCCTGAGGAAACCCTACCCAAGTTACTTATCTTGAATTTCCAGATGTAGTTTTACACAGACTCATCCTGAAGCAACCCTACCCAGGTTCCTTCTCACAATCTCCAGATGCAGTTTTACACGGATTCATCCTGAGGCAACCCTACCCAGGTTGGTTCTCTTGAATTTCTATATGCAGTTTTACACAGACTCATCCTGAGGCAACCCTACCTAGGTTCCTTCTCTTGAATTTCCAGATGCAGTTTTACACAGACTCATCCTGAGGCAACCCTACCCAGGTTCCTTCTCGTGAATTTCCAGATGCAGTTTTACACGGACTCATCCTGAAGAAACCCTACCCAGGTTCCTTCTCACAATCTCTAGATGCAGTTTTACACTGACTCATCCTGAGGTAACCCTACCCAGGTTCCTTACAATTTCCAGATGCAGTTTTACCTGGACTCATCCTGAAGCTGCCCTACCCAGACTCCCTCTCATATATCTCCTAAAACAGCCCTACCCAGGTTCCTTCTCATACACTTCCAGATGAAGTCTTACCCAGACTTATCCTAAAATAGCTATATAGGTTTCTTTTGATACATTTCCATATAGTAGTTAATTTCATTCTCCCTAACAAATTACTGCGAAGCCTGGATTTCAACCAGAAAATAACAAACGTTCATCTCTCTAATCCAGAGATAACACCTCAGTAGAGCCATGGACAACTAAAGTTCCTAGACTCTATTCCCCATAGAGTTTTCCTCAAACAGGAAAACAATATAAATCAACATCCCCCAGTGTACTCCACCTCAAACAACAGGAACATGAATCCCCATAATGAGACATCTTATGAAGTCAACATCTACTCTGGATGGCATCTTTAAGCCCATATCTGAGGACTCTTCGTGATATTCTCTGGATGGCGTCTTTAAGCCCATCTCCGACGACTTTCAGTCATCTTCTCCAAATGGCATATGTAAGCCCATTCCTGATGTCATCAAACATCAGTATTACTTCATGCGAGTGCAAATTTCTAGGCACTCTAGTGTTCAATCATCTTCCACCTTCAGATCATGAAAGGCGGACAAGCCAACCTAAATCCTCAGGTTTAAAAAGATTGAACAGGGGCAGTTGTTGTACCCTAAAATTTTCCCTCCCATTTTCACACAAGACATACTCCTAGAGGTCCTCAATTGCTCAAGGTTGACCAAGAATTGATCAGACAAATTCTCCTCCTAAGCATTGGCCTTCCAACTAGGTTTTCATTTTTCACTAAGATGTGTGAGTTCCAAAGGTACCAAATGTATTCCATGGTCCTAATATGTCTTCAAGATTATCCATGACAAATTTCATACCTTGCACTACAAGTTTGCTCAGTCAATTGCCCAAATGCTTAAAAATCAATTGTACTAGGTCAAAAGTCAACTATGGTCTATATACAGTCAAACATCAAGATTTTTGGTCAACATCAACATTTTGAAGTGATGTCCATCATTTGATCAAGGGTTGATCATGATCTCTCAAGAAATGCTCCTAATTTATCAAAAGTCAAGAATTGATAATTAGGGTTTCTATAGGAAAAGTCAACTAAACTTTGACCAGGCATAACTTCCACATACCTCATACATTTTTCCCCAACCAAGGATCATTTTGAAGAGAATTCAATTCCCTAAAACTTTTCTTCAGCCCACAAGTTCAAGAGATGCACCATTTGAAAGATACAAGCTTATACATTACAGGTCATTTTCAAAAGTCAACAAAAGGCACTTTTTGTCAAGACCATTTACATCAAGATAAAATCTTCAAATGCAAAATTGATCAAAAGTGAGATTGAGTTAGACATCTTGGGATTTCCAAAAAGTTAAATATCATGAGATAAATATTGAGCAAGTTATGGCCTTCCCAAATTGGGGAAATTTGGGAATTTTCAAGAATTATGCATTGAGAAAATTTGAAATTTTAAGGCAAGGGCTCAATTTCTTGGATTTCAAACATCTTCCTAAGATTATAGAGTACCTCCAAAAACACTCTTACCATGCCTTGCATTTTTTACTTATTTTGTACAAATTTATTTTAATTTAGTTCAAATGAATATAAAATTAAGTGTATAAAATAATTGGAAATAGGTTTTGGCATTTGGGCTGGTGTTTTAGCTTGCCTTGAACCCCAAAATTTCGTCTAGCCATGTCCATATCCATTTTCAAATTCAAAAAATGACAAGTTTCCTTGTTTTTGGCCAAAGTTACAAATTTCATTCATGGCTTTGAAACGTTTTCTTTAAAGTTGTTTAAACCTTTGTTTTCTTGTCTCCTCATCCCTATCTATATAAACAAGCATCTAGCAAGCATTTTAAGAGAGCTACACAGCCTAGAGAGAGCTCTACCATTTTTGCAAAATTATCAAAAGTGGTAAAAATTCGAAACCCACTTTACAGGTACTTTTGGTCCGAACTAGTAATCATACATTGCTCTTGAGGTTCCCAGGGACTTGTTCCAACCATCCTCAAAGCTTGCAAGGTCCCAGATAACCGGATCCAAGCTATCACCGTTTTGGTATAATCTCAAATTCGAATCTCTATTTTTATTAATTGTTGAATGTTCTAATGTGTGTATATGAGTTTCTGGATATCCTCAGAGCAGGTTAGGGGAATTACATGGAATTCATAACGTCTAGAACATGAGATACCATGTACTATCAAGTACTGTCCACACTGGATCCAAGGATGGACCTGGGCTTCACAATCTGGGCCCCCATTCTACTTCAGCCATCAAACCCAATCTCTTTTCTTTTTGTTACATTTAGTAATTTCATTTCTTAATCTTTTTTAAAAATAATATAAAAAAACTCAAAAAAAATTAGGCATAGATTTTTTTTAATTAAATAACTAATTTCTTTAATTAATTAATTAATTAAATTTTAACTATTTTCTTAATTTAAAATTAGAATTTAGGACTTAATTTAGATTTAATATTTCTATTCATAAATATAAAAAACCACAAAAAGAGTTTAGTTTATTTTTCTTAAGTTAATTTTCTAAATAGACTTTAGAATAATTAATTTAGTTATTGTTGTACCCCAAAATTTGCCCTCTCATTTCTTCAACATTTTCTCATCACAAGACTCTTGGAGCTCAAGATTAAGTTAGGGTTTGCTCTACTTAAGACCCCTCCTTGCACTGTTGACCCAAATTAGGGTTTGAGTTTGCACAGAGGTGTTTTGACCTAAAATGCCCAAAGTAAATTTCATGCTTCATGTTGGACTTACAAGTTTATCCATACCAAGTTTCAAGCCTTGATTCCAATTTTTGCCCAGTCAATTGGACAATTGACCTAAAATCAGCTGTATTGGGGAAAAAGTCAACTGTGGTCAATTGACAGTCAAACCTCATGAAATTTTACCCACATCAACATAATGAACTCATATGAACCATTTGGTCAAGTTTGGATCACAATTCCACAAGAAATTTGATCAGATCACCAAAAGGGCAAAATGGTCATTTTTAGGGTCTTGACTGCACAAAGGCAATTTTTGACTGTTTGACCTAACCAATGGCAAACCAAGATCACATATGGACTCAAGGACTCAATGGAATTGTCTTGACCCATTCAACAAGTTCAAAAGATCTCAAATGCACAGGATTGACAGATGAATTTTCCAATCAACTGATCAAAAGTTGACTGTATACTGAAAAGTCAAACTTTGACTTTTTGATCAAAATCAAGTGCCAAGATTCATTTTTCATCAAGACATGTCAAATTATGAAACTTGTTCATCAAGAAACCCAAAATTGCAAATTAGGGTTTAAAATGAAGAAATTTCATAACTTAGAAATTTTCTAAGTTATGAAATTTCCTTATTTTTTCCTAACTTTGTCCCATTTGTTCACCAAGATTCAATTGGATTCAAACAAAACTTGAAACATGAAAGTTGTAGTCCATTGCAAAATCTACAACTTTGATTCACAAAGTTTTCTCAAAGGAAGCTTGTATCTCAAGTTATGATTTTTGGAACAAGGGTGCAAAACATTTTTAACTTAGAAAAATTTTGACCTATTCTAGGCAGGATTTTTATCCAACTTCTTGGCCATTTTTCACATGGTTCCACTTGGAGTTTCAATTTGCATTACAAATATGGATTGTAGTACACATTCCAAGCTTTCCAAATTGTCCTAGAACTTCTCAAACACCCTTGTGGTTAAGGAGAATCGAATTTGCAAAGTTAGGCAAAATTCACTTTTGTTCTTGGCCAAGGCTTGTTCATAACATTGGCATTTTTCAAATCATCTTGTACAAGCTAGCTTGCAGGCCTTAAAACCAGTCTCACACACCATAATTAAATGCCTAACCATTGTATTTATGCATTATTTCTTCCCTTTGGGCATTGCACAAAGAATCAATCCTTAAGTAGAAAAAGCAAACATGCCATTTTGGTAAAGATGCACTTTATGTCAAATACCATATCCAAGAGGTACAAGCCAGATCTTTGGGGCACAAGTTTGTAGACAAATCCCACTGATCAAGAGAGAGTGCTGCAGCATGCTTGAGAGCCTTGTACAGGCCTATAACCCAACTTGAGTTTTCTTACTTCAAAAAACAAGCAAGATTGCAAAACAACTCCAACTCTCATTCCTGTAAACTCCAACCAAAGCAAACTTTGCAAACATCTTTCATACACCCAAGCTGACCTAAAACATGATTCCTTCATCCTTAATACCCCCTCATTCACCAAAACACCATTTTTCTGCAAGAAACAGGGCATCCCTGCAGATTGAGTTGCACAACTCAGTTTGCTCGTGCGTTTTGGCCAAAGCTTGTTCAAACACATTCCCTACCATCCATTGGAACTATCCCAAGCCCTAAATACAAACTGCAACATCCCTAACCCCTGTTGCCATTTTCATTTTTTCAGTTTTGCAGGTAAACTTCCATAGCACGATTCATAGTGATTCAAAGCAAGCCAGGTGTTGGAGAAGCATCCTTGGACTTCAGGCAAGCTGTACCAAAGCTCAAACTCCATTGAAGATACCTCCATTGCTGTACACGACTCAAGCTGAAACAGGTAAAAACATGAACTTCTATCTGTCAATATAGGAAGAGTTAGGCTTAGGTTTGTGAATGAAACATGTTCTCCTCGTAGCCCTGAAGCCATCCATATATTTACTTTTCATTTATATTGAGTATGCTGTGAGAATTTTGGCCATGAACATTGAAGAAAAATTAGGTCAGAAATTGGGGATGAAGAAATTCTCCTTCGTTTCTTAGAGTTAGGTCAAGTGTTTTATATGTCTGAATTCGTCTCTTGATGCTCTATAATGTTTGTGTTATGATTTTTTGTTAAAAGTCAAAGAATCAGGAGTTTGAATGAAGCATGGAAAGCGCGCGTTTTGGTTGTTCAAACGAAGCTGGAGGTTGAAGAAGGCTGACTTGGGCTGGGCCTGAGTTGGTTCTTGCTCTTTGCACTCTCTTTTCCAATTTACACCCCCTTGGCCCATTGTGTGATATATTACTCATTTTTTATTTTTTATTTTTGATTCTGACTTATTATTTTTTGCTCAAATATCAAAAATATCAAAAATATTTTTCCACCCTTTTTTTCATTTATTTGGCATTTATTTGTTTTATTTAAATATATGTATGTAAATAAATATATATACTTTTTGTTTAAAACCCTAGAAAATAATACAAAAATATATTTCTTTTTTAGTTATTATTTTTTTGTTTACATTTTGAAAACATTTTCTAAAAATACACCTTTTTGTAAATAACTAATATTTTATTCTTGTATATATTTAGTATATTTAATATATAATATATAAATACTTGTATATTTTATTAGATAATTAGGGCAAAAATATAAAAATAATGCATTTTTATTTTTATTAATACATGACACTAAAAAATACTTTTTTTTACAATATACTTCTTTTTATGTATAAATTAATATATAAATATTGTATATAATTATTAAATAAATACTATTTATTTAAAAACTAGGGTTTTGCCCTAAACCACAAAATATTCAAAATTTGACCTTTTTATTTTTGTTTATATTTCACGTTGAAAAATACTTTCTCATACATAAAAAATCCTTTTTGTGCATAATACATTTTTGCATATTTATCATATTTGTTTAAATATTGTACAATTTGATATTTGTATATTCAATATGGATGTAATAGTTTTAGATTTAATTTCTTGCTAAATATCCCCCCATTCAAACATTTGTACCCCCATCCCCATAATCATGTTGTAATAATTTAGGACTTTAAATTTCCACATTTAAAAGCTTTCAAATTATGCCATGATAGACCTAGGGTTTGTATGCAAATCAAAAATAACAAATAGCTTGACTAATACAAAGACAAAAAAGCATGAAAATAGACAACACAATGCACACTTGCACCCTTAGGGTTACTCCACTTGTTGCCTTCAAAAATGGGCCATGTTGCATGTTGAGTGTCTTTGGCAAAACAAAAAGAAATCAAATGATCATGGTCCCTCGATGACGCTTTCTCAAGTTGCCTAAAAAATGATCAAGTCCCTTAAAGAAAATTGCCAAAGACACTTGACACTATTGCTTTCATGGTCTAAACAATGTCCCGCGCCCATCCTGTTAACATCCTAACACAAGGTTGTTCACCAAATACAATGGTGAAACAACACTGTTAAAAGGGTTAAAACATGAGAAAGATCTTTGAGTACAATAGGGTAGACAACTCTTAGTTACTTGATCAAACTTGCAAAACACACTTGCCTACTTTCAAAACACACTCCACAACACAACTTTCAAAACAACTTTCAAAAACATTGAAATATCTTTTCAAAAAGACAAACACCTTTGTAAAACATTCGAGTAAAGAATTGTTACAATGGTTGCCTAGACAAGGCATCTTTTTCAAAACATTTTCAAAACCACACACAAAGCACCATTTCAAAAAATTGAAAAGCAAAGGCAAGTGATCTAAGCAAGTAACTAAGAGCCCATGGATAACCATGGATAGAAAGGGTTCTAATACCTTCCCTTTCTATAATCTACTCCCCGAACCCAAGAAAACATCTCAAAGGTTTTTCCTGTGCTTTTTAACCTTTCCTTAGGATAAAATAAAAAGTCGGTGGCGACTCTTGCTCAACCGAAACATTTGCGAAAACAAACGCAAAACCTCAAGTTAGTTCTCCCACTGTATCACAGTTATTTTCTTACATTAAAAACCACACAAAAAAGATTTTTCTCACTAGGTTTTAGAACGTATTTTCGTTCTTTCGGGCATTATTCATTTTTTGCATTTTTTTATATATTCATGTAAATGTTATTTGGGATGTAATAGTTTTAAATAGGACTTTTCATTTCTTTCTTTATTGTTTTTCCCCAATTGTTTGTACATTGTAAATACCCCATCCCCAAAGCCATGTAATAGTGTAGGTTTATATTTTTGCACTTTATTTTACTATACAATATTAATTGTTAGTAACTAGGCTTTTATGGAAAGACTAATAACAAAACGCTAGCAAACTTAAATCAAAGACTAAAATAATTGAACATAACATAATTGCACATACACACCTCTAGGGTATCCGACTTTGGTTGCCTTCAGAAATAAAACAGTCATGAGGCAGGAACGCTTTAGCAAAGACCCATAAATTAAAAGATCATAGTCTCTCAATGACCCTACAATTGCCTTCTCGGTAAATGATCTAGTCCCTAAACAAAATTGCTAAAGTGTCTCCACAAGTTTCCTTCGTGCATGTAAACATCCCTTCGAATGTCCCTTATACATCCAACGATAGGGCTACCTACTCACTAATAGTAGGATAGCACTGTCTAAAGGATATGAGGAAAAGAAAGACCCTTTTTTAGTATAAAAGTAGATAGCTGTTAGAAGTTTGCTCAAAAAACATTTTGCACTTACACAAATACTACTTTTCAAAAGCAATTTTCAAACCATCTGCTTTGTTAACACTCTTGAGGACTGATACAAGAGTTAAACGCAAAGCAAATTGTCGCACTAAGGCATTTTCCCAAACATTTTCAAAACACACAAAGCACAAAGGTATTTCAAAATGAGAAAACCTCTAAGAGCCCGTAGATAACTACGGATGGAAAGGGTGTTAACACCTTCCCTTTCCATAATCTACCCCTCTTACTCATAATATTCTCGAAAAGGTCTTTTCTGTTCTTTTCACCCTTTCCTTTGTTAGATTAAATAAAAGTAGGTGGCGACTCTTGCTTACCGCACATTTGTGAATACAAAACGCAAACCAGTATTAAACAGTCGGTTCTGCCACCGTATCACAGTGTGGCCAAGACATTAGAAGAGAATTAATTCCGCTTTTGTGCTACAGAAGTTCTGTTGATTAGAAGAAAGACACTTAAGAAGGCTCTGGAGTGTAAGTTATGATGTTTGTATAAAGAAATCAGTCAGAATATCTGAAGACATAAGTTTCTACTTAAGTTCAGATGTTGAAGACTCATGTTTTTGAAGACAACATGTTCTAAAGAAAGAGTCAGAAGATCTGAAGACATAAGTTTCTACTCAAGTCCAGATGCTAAAGACTCAAGTTTCTAAAGATCCAAGGTTATAAAGATAAGGGTTATAAAGACCAAGTGTTGAAGACTCTAAAGACAAAAGTTCTAAAGATTCTAAAGACCCAAGGTTCCAAGAAAAGGTTTTCATAACCAAGTGTTGATGACTCTGAAGATGCAGTTCTGAAGACTCAGAAGACTTGAAGTTGTAATGACCTTGTGTTATGTTCTCACTTCTAAACTCATGCTCGCGGAAGCCTCTAAAGTGAAGAAGGCAAGAAGATAATGTTAACATGGTACAAATAGTACATGATACAATCAATGTTTCATTCCACTACCATGAAAGGACGGATGCATTGCACGATCTTGTCCCCCACGTTACTGTTCAAGCTGCCAATGTTTCTGGAAATCCCAAGAGTAACCCTCAATAGATATATTATTCTATTGGCTACATAAAGGCTTTAAGACTAAGAGAGAAAGCTTCCAATCAACGAAGTATCCATTCATAAAGTGTTGTTCATTGCTTTCATATTTTTTAGTAATTATTCTTAAAATAGCTTACATATTTAGCTTGTGTAGAAGAAATACTTTTATAAACAAAACTTGTATTCAAACGGTTGTTTGATTTTTCCTTAAGGGGCCGGGTAGGTCTGTATCCTTAAGAAGTCTAGGACTTGTTTGTCTTAGAGGTTATTAGTCACTTGCAGGTAGCTTGAGCAGGATTTTCCTTAAAGAACCGGGTAGGTCTGTATCCTTAAGAAGTCTAGGACTTGTGTGTCTTAGAGGTTTTTAGTAACTTTCGGGTAGCTTGTGCAAATTGTAATCAGTTTAGTTATAGTGAATTAAGTTCTCAATTGAGTGAGGAGAAATCACCTTAACGGGTGGATTAGACTAGCTTGATAATTTATAAGTGAACTAGTATAAACATACTTTGTTCTTTACTTCCTTTTCTTACTTATTGTTATTATCAAGAGTGAAGGAAAAAATTATTTTAAAGGGGAATAATATTTTTATAGAAAAGTTTTTTATTTAAAACCCAATTCAAACCCCGTCTTTCTTGTGTTTTCCACGCCATCAATTGACATCGGAGCTCTGGTTCTGAGGAGATAAGAAGTTTGAATTTTTATCAACACTTAATAGTGTATAGTACCGATCCAGTGTGTGTGAAAAATCAATGGCAACACCTACTTCCACTGTTGATAATAGGGATAATGATAAGTGCAAATTGTAGCTATTTTTGTATATACTTTTTGTTGCACTTATCGACTTTTTATTTGTTAATATTGTTGGATAATCATAACTTTTGGGTAAATTAGTTTAGTTAATGTTGAATTGTGTTTTTTTGTACATATTTTACCTTTTGATGTTTTTCTATTCATTTTATATGTATTGATGCGTATTTGGAGCATGAGTAATAAAGTGTCGAAGACACGACTTCAAACGCACGATTTTGAGTAACTCATTAAAAAATAAGGCTCAAAATCAAAGAATAAGAAATCATCAATTTCGTTTATATTTTGTAATTGTTAGGAATATTATTGAATAAGCTTTCCAATGCTTCGAACTGGGCGCAAATCGGAGTCACGATTCTAAAGTTATAGCGAAAACAAAATGTTGATTTTTGTCTCATGACAACAAAGCGTGCTTAGCGGGATTTTTCCGCTTAGCGCGGTCCACTGGACAAAATTACGTTAAAAAGGGTAAAAAACACATTTTTTTAGGTTATGTGTTGGGGTATTTGTTCCTGTTGTACCCCAAAATTTGCCCTCCCATATTTCTCAAAACATTTCAAGAAAATTCACAAGTCCAACCCGGCGCATCATATTCAGGTGTTCTTTCGCCAAGATATCTCTGATAACATATTCTCAAATTCAGGTTCGGCTCAAGAGTCAATTCTTTAAAGAAGGTATCCGAATGTGTGAGTTTTCTTGAAGAAATATAGTGAAAAAGTGTGCTGAAAGTGCAATTTTTACGCGCTAAAAAATTCATAACTCGAAGATCGTGACTCGTTTTGAACCCGTTCCGGTGGCCAAAATTCCGTCTTGACATTATCTACGTTTTCATCTCTCACGGCTGGAAGCCAATTTCGATCAGAAGGTCTTCAAAAATGTGGATTTATCAAGTATTTTCGTGCAGAAAATTTGTGATAGAAGTTTATTTGCGTCATGTTCAAAAAATCATAACTTGGTCAATTTTCATCGTATCGAGCTGGTTCCGGTGCCAAAATTTCACAAATTGAGTTGGCTACATTTTCATAGAAGGTATTGAGTTCAAACGGTATTCAAAAGGCCTTCGTTTTTTGCTCAGAGTGCGTGACACGCTGAAAATCCTGAATGCTGAATATTATTTCATCTGAGCCGAAACTTCGAAAATTCATAACTCGATCAATTTTTATCGGATTGGACTCATATTTTTACACAAGGTCCCTGACTCATAGATCTACAACTTTGCTTCAAAAGTCGAGACCAAATTATACACCGATCAATACCAGTTTTTTATTGAAGAACGTGTCAGAGTCGACACTGGAGCCCAAAATAAGTTTGTCTGAGCTGAAACTTCAAAAATTCATAACTAATTCACCGTTTATCCGATTGAGTCGATTTTCGGACAGGAGTTAGTTATCAATATCGGCTACATTTTGTCTTCACATTTCAACTTCAAAAAATGCACTTAAGTCCCTGCGATTTTGCCTGGAAAGTGACGAATTCAAGTGAATATTAGAGGCCCAATTGCACATTCAAAGCCCATTTGCTTTACCCTAATTTCCATTATATAATCACCTTCTTTTCACACAAACCAGGGAAGAGGAGAAAAAGAGGAGAAAAAAAGAGAGAAAAAAACCTGGCCACAACACTGTCAGAATATCAAATTTTTTCAAGAACCCTAAAACCTTGAAATACTTATTACAAATCCCTCTCTCACTACAAATAAGTCATCTCAGTTACAAACCAACATCTTATTACTTCTTCAGTAAGGGTAAGGCTGGCTTGATCTCCATGATCCAAAGGGCATAAAAGCATTTATGTCACTACTTTTCCAGGAAGGGTAAGGTTGATTTGATCTCCATGATCAAAAGGGTATAATCATTCCTACATGCCATATTGTGCCTAAATATTAAATTTCTTCATATATTGGCTTTATTTGCATTTTATGATTTTATTTAATGTGTTCGTGAGATTCAACACTGCAGATTTAGACAGGATCCCATCCAGGTTCATTAAAGAACGTTGAGGCCAAAAGCCAAATGGCCAAAAGCCAAAAGCCAAATGGGCAAAACAGAACATTTTACACATGACCCCAATACGTGGCGAGACAGACATCCTGAGAAGATTAAGGAACGTTGAGGCCAGAACACAAATGGCCAAAAGTCAAAAGCCAAATGGCCAAAGTAGAACAACTTATGCATGAAACTCAATCCAATGGCCAAAGAATGCAGACCACGGTACTCAGGAGTCAATACTTCAAAAAAACCTCCCTTTGGGTCTGAATACCCCCCATGGTTTGCACATATTTTTATTTTTTTGATTTTCCTTTTTATTCTTTTAATTGTTTTCAATTGTTTTCTTTAATTTCATAAATTAATTTTCATAAGATAAAAAATCAGAAACTAAAATATATTTAATTATTATTATTTCACTATTAATTTATTTTATAAATAAACTTTAATAATTAGTTTAGTAAATTAGGTTTTAAAACTTTAATCTTTTTCTCAATAAATTAAAATATGTAGAAATTAGGTTTTTTTAACTTTTTACCACTTTTCCTAATAAATAATTTTTTCCTATTATCATTATTATTAATTACTAATTTATTTTGTAAATAAACATGTACATAAATTCTTTAGTAAATTAAGTTAAACTTTAACATTTTTCTCAAATAATTAAAAATAACTTAGAATTAGGGGTTCTTTTAATTTCAATTTTAATTTTCTTATTTCATAAATACAAAAAAACCTCAAAAAATAATTTCTTTTTCATTTTAATTTCATTAATTTAATAATCATAATTTAATTTCATTAAAAAGGGTCCAACGCCCTCGTTTTTAATTTTAATTCAATTCGCGCATTTTATTTATTCCTTCTTTTAAATATTGATGTAATTCTCCCAAAGCCGTGTAAATATTTATTTTTCGCACTTTACCTTATTTCTTTATTTTATGTCAAATCGGGTCCTGGATTAAATTTGGCGATGTGGACCCGCGCCTTTGTAATAGTTTAGGAATTTTATCTTTCCGCACTTTTTAGCTGTTAAATAAATGCATGCAAGAATGAATGACAAAAATAAAAACAAACGCATAGATCACTTTGACATGAACAAGACAAAAATAAACGAATCTGACACACAAATCACACACCACCCCTAGGGTACGCCTCACTGTTGCCTTGCCTCGAAAGGTGATCGTCGAGTAGAGGATGTCTTAGTAAGTCCTCATGATCCGGGAACCTGGCATGAGGGTAGCTTCTAAGGTGTCTTCCTATTGCTCCGGTGATCACCATGTCCCGAACCTCGAATTGACCCGAACACCTCCAACGGTGGTGCTACCTACCTCTCAATGGTGGGATGGCACTACTTTAAAGGACATTTACACAGACGAATTCCTTAGGGTAGGTAGACGACTCTAGATACTTGCTCTAAATTCAAAACAAGATTCAAAAATACTTTTCACACCAACACATTTTCAAAAAGCTTTCGAAAGCAATTTTTCAAACACTCTTGAGGACCGATACAAGAGTCGAACTGGAATTTTCAAAGAAACTTTTTTAAAACCCACAGTTGAAAAGCAAACAAACCATTTTGAAAACACAAATGAGCAAGTATCTAAGAGCCCATGGATAACCATGGATAGAAAGGGTGCTAACACCTTCCCTTTCTATAATCTACCTCCCGAGCCGAGAGCAATCTCTTTAAGGAATTTTTCTGTGCTTTTGTCCTTTCCATTTGGAGAAAATAAAAGACGGTGGCGACTCTTGCTTCCGCGACATTTCGCGAACCAGCGTTAAACAGTCAGTTCCAGATCCACCGATCACAGAACTGGCGACTCTGCTGGGGACTTAAACTTAAAGTGAGGTGTACCTTAGGGTTAGTTCATAACTGTGTTTTCAATTGTATTGCTTTGCTTGCTTTAAATTATGGGACTGTCTTGGGAGTTCTATAGATCCTAACCCGGATCTGGGGGATACCTTCTTAGAAAGTAGCAACAAGACTGTGAGGGAACTGTGCGGGGTATACCGACATGGTTGAAACAGTCTGCTACGTTGATGTGGCACTTTGGTGTGTACCGGTAACCCTTGAGTTCAGTCAAGGAGAGTACGGGGCCTCCGCGTGGTGTCGTGAAGCATCAACAGACCTTAGGAACCTTAATTGAACTATCTTGGCCTCTTTAGGGTAGTGAGATAACTGACTTTGGTGCAGTCCGAGGTTGGTTGATACTCGATACTACACTCAATTAAGGGTTGCTTTCCTGGAATATTTCGGTCGCTAGTTCAGTGGCTAAATCGAAACGATGAACAATGAAAGCAATCCCGTGATATTGGGACCCTTAGAACCCGGTTACTTCTGATAGGACAGGTTTTGAGCCCACCAACTTCAAGAGGGTAGTACCCCAAACTTCATGCTGGCCTAAACTCTAAGGGCTCTCTTGTGTGACTTGTGTGCCTTCAAACTTGGATTACTTGCATGCTTGTTATCTGACATCTGAACTTCTTGCAGGTTTTGTTTATAGTCCTTAACTATGACTCATAACAGGGTTTACTGAATTTCCTGCAGGTTTTGTTCATAGTCCTTAACTAGGACTCATAACAGGGTGTACTAAATTGCTTGCAGGTTTTGTTTATAGTCCTTGATTAGGACTCATGACAAGGTTTACCGAGTTTCTTACAGGGTTTGTTTTAGTCCTTAATTGGGACTCATAACAAAGTATACTGAGTTTCTTGCAGGGTTTGTTTATAGTCCTTAATTGGGACTCATAACAGGGTTTACCTACATCACCCCATGCATAGCATGACATCATACCATTGCATACATCCTAACCCATTTCAAAGACCTCAAGGGCTTGTGATGCAGGTCAGGATGAATCAACTATCCAGCAAGGGGCAAAGGGGATTTATTTTCCTCTAGCCAAGGGTGTCAGGGGCTATGACCCACTCGATATGGTGAGCCTTTGACCCTTGAAGAAGGACTCTCAACAACATGAAGTTCCTTCAATCAAGCTACCGGATCCCAATTCTAACAGTTTTCTTGTTTACCCCGCGAGGTCCTTGAAAACATTGCATGCATATCATACTCATCATTGCATAACAGGTATCCTTGTTGCAGGTCACTTACCTTTCTCGCTGTTTATTTCAGCAATGGCTTCACAACAAGATAACCAGGACCTTCATGCTCAAGAGACTCAGTTCAAAGAGATCTTCCTAAGCCTATCCGAGGGGGAGGAAGAGTTGAGGACACTCCTCATGGGGAATTTGATCAGAAAGAGTCCTGAAGATGACAAGGACGAACAGCTGAAACGTCTACAAGCTGAGGTAGACACATTGAAAAACCAGATGCTGGGGCAAAGGGCCCTCATTCAAGGTTTAGCTTAGGAGCAAGGGGAGCTGAGAGCCATGATCAGCCAACTTCCCCAAGGCATGAAGCAACCAGCCCAAATCAGGGACCAGGTCATAGAACAGCTTCCAAGAAGGCAAAGGTCGGGTCCAATGAATAGACCTCTCCGAGTTGCTACTACTTCTCAGGTCCAACAACGACCGCACCAAGAATAGCGGGTTGATCAGAACAGGTCGGACGAGCCTAAGAGACATTTCACCTACATCAACATGTCATGGTCACGAGCTTTGCAGCACATGTTAAGGATGAACCTGATTGCGGTGATCAACCCTCCTGCAAATCCAAAGACTTTCTCTCCAAATTACAACCCAGAAGCAAGGTGCGCTTACCATTCTGGTAGCCCGGGGCACGATACTGAGGACTGTTGGGCATTGAAGTACAAGATTCAGAATATGATCGATGCTAAAGAGATCGAGTTCGAGCCCGCCGAGACTCCCAATGTGATCATTGCTCCCTTGTCAAAACATTGATAGGATTGAGAAATTTTTGTTCATTAGAATCTTTCAAGTTGTAATTTTCTTTTGATTGTTCAAAGCATTCCATTCATATCAAACGTTGTTATTTCATTAATGCATCGCATATGTCTGTTCTGAAACAATATATTCGTATTCACTAAATGCAAATTATTTTCATATTTTTTTTCTGACGATCAACTCTTAAATAATAATTCTAAGCCTCTTGAGGGAGGATGACGAAAACGATACCATAATCTACAGTATGCTTTTGAACAGACCCCGCTGATGAGGTACATGCATTGTTTCAAATCCTAAAACACTGGAGTTATAAGGAAGATAATCCCTCGTCAACCCCTCTGAGCCAAAGAAGTAGGAGTTTTTCTTTTCGAAATTTAAAACCCTTAATCATAACCTGGGGCAGGGTAGTCTCTCAGTTGATCCAAGTGCATAACGAAGGGCACCAAAGAGGTCCTTACAAAACAAAGGAAGACAATGATGGTTCCGAATAATCAATAAAGAAAGGCAGTCATTATCTCAAAAAAATAAAAAAAAACCCATTAAGTCAAAACCCATGAAGGAGACTTACAAAACTGGGGCATCCCGCTGACTGTAATTCCAAAAAGGAAACAGTTCAGGCAAAAAAAGAAAGGGATAACAAAAATCAAGAAAAAGAAAGAGGTCTTACAAACCCTCAACAAAAAAGGAATGACTGCCTATTCAAAATAAGTTATCAACATCTGAATCATCACCGGAAAATCAGAGCAAAGACTCAAACAAGGTCTAACGTATGATCAACTGAGTTTAGGTTTGGAGAACATCACGAAGAGCGGGTGGGTACAAATAATTTGAGCCTTTATCCTTTGTTTCTTAAACCGTGAACCAGGCCACGTTATAACCCTTAAAAGTCCTAGCTGAAGCATGGGTTAGTTCGAAAGCATACTGTCACGAAAGGTATCCTGACTCCTTAAGGCCTACGGTAAATACAGAGTTGACATCACGTTTTACAAACATTCGCTTGTTTTATGAAAAAAGAATGCATTTTCAAAATCTTCAAGACAGACATAAGATTTGTATTTTTAACATAACTTTGTTTGCATATGACTTTTTGTTTGAACAGCATAGAAGTTCGCACGACGAATGCCTAATGAACAGAAGCATTTCCAATCAAGGGGCATGGCATGAGCATGGTCCATCATCTGGGGCAATCCAATCAAGATTCGGAGAATCTCTCAAAGGCCAAATAGCCTGGGGCAAATCTCCGCCTGAGTCACTTGGGGCATTCCAACAACGAATCTTGTCTCATCAAACACCTTCTGGTGGCATGACAAAACACTTCTAACAGGGGCAACTCCCTACATTCTGAGAGTGTGGATATAGTCGGAAAAAAATACTGCGCATCATCAAAGACCCGCTAGGCTGACATGCCTAGGCAAAAATAAGGGCTTCTCGGCGAACCAAAAGGGTTCGGGCAAAAATAAGGGATGAAAATGAAAAATATGTACACCCGGCAAGTCGAAAACCTGAAAAGGCGGCTTGGGCAAAAATGGGTATCCCGGTGGACTGAAAACCCGAAAGGGCGGTCCAGGCAAAAGTTAGGGATTAAAGCGTACGACTATGTCCTGTCATCTTGCCACTTGCCTACCAGAAGGGGGTTTGTCTATCAACAACTATCAACGCCTCACCGGTCCCCCTATCCCACCTCAGAAACAGGGGCAGCAATGAGTCGTCCAAACAATCTAATGGCTCTGTCCGCCAAGGTACCAAGGTAGGTTCAGCTAAAGAACATGACCAGTACATCTTAAACTCCCCAGAGAGTCAGCAGTCAGTGCATTCTTCTCCAGGATATTATCAAACCTCAAGGAAGTTGGGTACCCTCCCGTAGAGCTCAATACTCCCCCAGCAGCAGCATATATATATTCTTAACAAGCATCCCCGGCAGTCTTGGCCTAAAGATTGTTCCCCGGTGGTATATCAACATTCGAAGGAATCACTTTCCCCGCAATCAAAACTTCCCCAGAAGAGTCTAATCTGGTTTCCCCAGGAAAACTGGAATTCGTATCCCCAAGCAATAAGCTGATCCCCAGTAAATTCTGGAAGCTTATCCCCAGTGGATTCTGGAAGCTTATCCCCTCACAGAGCACGAGCGCGTCGTCCGGCTTGATTTAAAGAGTTATTTCCTTAACAGGATATAACTGGGTTATCCTCAGCCAAAAGCCACGGAAAGAGCGTCCTCGACGAATCTTCTTATCCCCAGCGAAGTCTATCAACACTTCCAGCACAACAAGGATATCCCCAGCATAACTCATCAACGGTATCCCCAGCGGAGTTATCTTCATCAACTCAGCAAAGCATCGCTATCCCCACAGAGTAGCACTCCCCAGCATGATCGCTAGAGTATCTTTTCTCCCGCAGAATTATTTCATTCCTCAACGGAGTTATCTCCTCCTACCGGTATTCTTGCAACGAATCATCCACAGCGGAAGAAAAATCTCTTCCTCAACATCAGCCCAGGATATGACTTCCCGGCACCCGTCAAGGATTTATTTTCCTAGACAAAAACATACATGAATCATCACATACATCATTATAGCATGCATAGACGCATCATATCACCCCAATCTCATTTATTTTTGAGAACGTCTTAAAATCAGGCAATTCATGCATCATGACATTGCATACAACTAATTCGTTACTTTTTCAGGAAAGAATGATCAACAGATAAAAGTCTTTACCCGTTGAGGTAGTAATCGTCTCAGATTCCTTCATCAAAAAATCCCTATGATTCCCTCTCCAACGGTGTGTGAGGTAGTAATCCCTTCAAGATGGTCCCCTCTCCAACGGCGTGTGAGGTGGTAATTCCTTCTTCAGATGTTTCCCTCTCCGGCATGAGCGTGAGGTGATATTCTCTTATGGTCCCCTCTCCAACGGCGTGTGAGGTGGTAATTCCTTCTTCAGATGTTCCCCTCTCCGGCATGAGCGTGAGGTGATATTCTCTTATGGTCCCCTCTCCAACGGCGTGTGAGGTGGTAATTCCTTCTTCAGATGTTTCCCTCTCCGGCATGAGCGTGAGGTGATATTCTCTTATGGTCCCCTCTCCAACGGCGAGTGAGGTGGTATTTCCCTGTCAAGATGTTCCCCTCTCCGACGGCGAGTGAGGTGATAATTCCTTTCCAGATGGTTCTCTCCCCGACGGTGCGTGAGATGTAGTTCCCTTTCAGATTATAATTGCCTATGGTTCTCTTCCCGATCCTGCGAAGATGGTAATTCCCACCAAGATTTTCTCAACGAGCATTGTTGAAGTTAAAGTCGCCCAAGGTTCTCTTACCATTCATGCTAAGGTAGTAACCATCTCTGGTTCATTCATCATCTTTTGAAGCTCCAGACTCAGCTCCTGTAACCAGTCAGGACATATCTATGCCAAGCATCTGAAAACCAGTTCTTGCAACGTGTCAGGTATTCTTTTTTCTTTTGCAGGTATGCAGGTTCTCGCTAAGAAATCTCTTATGCGATCAACGTCCAGATGGCATCTATAAGCCCATCATCCTATCCATCAATCTCCAAATGGCATCTATAAGCCCATTCCACCGTCACGCTGCTACTATGTGAGCGCAAATTTCTGGGCACTCTAGTGTTTAATCATCTTCTACCCTCGGATTACGAAAGGCACGTCAGCCAATCTGCATCCTCAGGTCTAAGAAGATTGAACAGGGGCAACTGTTGTACCCCAAAATTTGCCCTCCCATATTTCTCAAAACATTTCAAGAAAATTCACAAGTCCAACCCGGCGCATCATATTCAGGTGTTCTTTCGCCAAGATATCTCTGATAACATATTCTCAAATTCAGGTTCGGCTCAAGAGTCAATTCTTTAAAGAAGGTATCCGAATGTGTGAGTTTTCTTGAAGAAATATAGTGAAAAAGTGTGCTGAAAGTGCAATTTTTACGCGCTAAAAAATTCATAACTCGAAGATCGTGACTCGTTTTGAACCCGTTCCGGTGGCCAAAATTCCGTCTTGACATTATCTACGTTTTCATCTCTCACGGCTGGAAGCCAATTTCGATCAGAAGGTCTTCAAAAATGTGGATTTATCAAGTATTTTCGTGCAGAAAATTTGTGATAGAAGTTTATTTGCGTCATGTTCAAAAAATCATAACTTGGTCAATTTTCATCGTATCGAGCTGGTTCCGGTGCCAAAATTTCACAAATTGAGTTGGCTACATTTTCATAGAAGGTATTGAGTTCAAACGGTATTCAAAAGGCCTTCGTTTTTTGCTCAGAGTGCGTGACACGCTGAAAATCCTGAATGCTGAATATTATTTCATCTGAGCCGAAACTTCGAAAATTCATAACTCGATCAATTTTTATCGGATTGGACTCATATTTTTACACAAGGTCCCTGACTCATAGATCTACAACTTTGCTTCAAAAGTCGAGACCAAATTATGCACCGATCAATACCAGTTTTTTATTGAAGAACGTGTCAGAGTCGACACTGGAGCCCAAAATAAGTTTGTCTGAGCTGAAACTTCAAAAATTCATAACTAATTCACCGTTTATCCGATTGAGTCGATTTTCGGACAGGAGTTAGTTATCAATATCGGCTACATTTTGTCTTCACATTTGAACTTCAAAAAATGCACTTAAGTCCCTGCGATTTTGCCTGGAAAGTGACGAATTCAAGTGAATATTAGAGGCCCAATTGCACATTCAAAGCCCATTTGCTTTACCCTAATTTCCATTATATAATCACCTTCTTTTCACACAAACCAGGGAAGAGGAGAAAAAGAGGAGAAAAAAAGAGAGAAAAAAACCTGGCCACAACACTGTCAGAATATCAAATTTTTTCAAGAACCCTAAAACCTTGAAATACTTATTACAAATCCCTCTCTCACTACAAATAAGTCATCTCAGTTACAAACCAACATCTTATTACTTCTTCAGTAAGGGTAAGGCTGGCTTGATCTCCATGATCCAAAGGGCATAAAAGCATTTATGTCACTACTTTTCCAGGAAGGGTAAGGTTGATTTGATCTCCATGATCAAAAGGGTATAATCATTCATACATGCCATATTGTGCCTAAATATTAAATTTCTTCATATATTGGCTTTATTTGCATTTTATGATTTTATTTAATGTGTTCGTGAGATTCAACACTGCAGATTTAGACAGGATCTCATCCAGGTTCATTAAAGAACGTTGAGACCAAAAGCCAAATGGCCAAAAGCCAAAAGCCAAAAGCCAAATGGGCAAAACAGAACATTTTACACATGACCCCAATACGTGGCGAGACAGACATCCTGAGAAGATTAAGGAACGTTGAGGCCAGAACACAAATGGCCAAAAGTCAAAAGCCAAATGGCCAAAGTAGAACAACTTATGCATGAAACTCAATCCAATGGCCAAAGAATGCAGATCACGGTACTCAGGAGTCAATACTTCAAAAAAACCTCCCTTTGGGTCTGAATATCCCCCATGGTTTGCACATATTTTTATTTTTTTGATTTTCCTTTTTATTCTTTTAATTGTTTTCAATTGTTTTCTTTAATTTCATAAATTAATTTTCATAAGATAAAAAATCAGAAACTAAAATATATTTAATTATTATTATTTCACTATTAATTTATTTTATAAATAAACTTTAATAATTAGTTTAGTAAATTAGGTTTTAAAACTTTAATCTTTTTCTCAATAAATTAAAATATGTAGAAATTAGGTTTTTTTAACTTTTTACCACTTTTCCTAATAAATAATTTTTTCCTATTATCATTATTATTAATTACTAATTTATTTTGTAAATAAACATGTACATAAATTCTTTAGTAAATTAAGTTAAACTTTAACATTTTTCTCAAATAATTAAAAATAACTTAGAATTAGGGGTTCTTTTAATTTCAATTTTAATTTTCTTATTTCATAAATACAAAAAAACCTCAAAAAATAATTTCTTTTTCATTTTAATTTCATTAATTTAATAATCATAATTTAATTTCATTAAAAAGGGTCCAACGCCCTCGTTTTTAATTTTAATTCAATTCGCGCATTTTATTTATTCCTTCTTTTAAATATTGATGTAATTCTCCCAAAGCCGTGTAAATATTTATTTTTCGCACTTTACCTTATTTCTTTATTTTATGTCAAATCGGGTCCTGGATTAAATTTGGCGATGTGGACCCGCGCCTTTGTAATAGTTTAGGAATTTTATCTTTCCGCACTTTTTAGCTGTTAAATAAATGCATGCAAGAATGAATGACAAAAATAAAAACAAACGCATAGATCACTTTGACATGAACAAGACAAAAATAAACGAATCTGACACACAAATCACACACCACCCCTAGGGTACGCCTCACTGTTGCCTTGCCTCGAAAGATGATCGTCGAGTAGAGGATGTCTTAGTAAGTCCTCATGATCCGGGAACCTGGCATGAGGGTAGCTTCTAAGGTGTCTTCCTATTGCTCCGGTGATCACCATGTCCCGAACCTCGAATTGACCCGAACACCTCCAACGGTGGTGCTACCTACCTCTCAATGGTGGGATGGCACTACTTTAAAGGACATTTACACAGACGAATTCCTTAGGGTAGGTAGACGACTCTAGATACTTGCTCTAAATTCAAAACAAGATTCAAAAATACTTTTCACACCAACACATTTTCAAAAAGCTTTCGAAAGCAATTTTTCAAACACTCTTGAGGACCGATACAAGAGTCGAACTGGAATTTTCAAAGAAACTTTTTTAAAACCCACAGTTGAAAAGCAAACAAACCATTTTGAAAACACAAATGAGCAAGTATCTAAGAGCCCATGGATAACCATGGATAGAAAGGGTGCTAACACCTTCCCTTTCTATAATCTACCTCCCGAGCCGAGAGCAATCTCTTTAAGGAATTTTTCTGTGCTTTTGTCCTTTCCATTTGGAGAAAATAAAAGACGGTGGCGACTCTTGCTTCCGCGACATTTCGCGAACCAGCGTTAAACAGTCAGTTCCAGATCCACCGATCACAGTTCCCAACTTATCAAACCTTCATTCTTTGATATTTAGATCTTAGAAAACAACATTTGTGGCTTGCAATCGGATGATCCAGGGTCGGAAGCTCGATGGATCGTGTTTGACACTGCGGGAAATTGGGTTTTCTCTTCTCTTCTTCTCTTTGTAACTTTTATTTTTTGAATTTTTTATGTAAGTTTATCTTGATTATATGTATATTTATTTCTCATGGTGTTGTATAAAACTTTCTTTACAAATCTTTATTGATGTTTTTCCTTTTTAGCTTGCTAATGGTTTGGGTTTGAGATGTTGCAGGGATGGACGGATTGAATCCGGACTTAGGATGAATATCTATTAGGCTTAGATTCTAGAGATATATTTAGGCTTAGTAATCACTTAGGTATCGACTCTTAATGCCTATGTGTTGTTTGTGTTGTGTTGAGAGATCATCGACATAGAACGATACAATTGATATCTCACTCTGTGTTAGAGATGACCTATGTGTGAGCGATACATGACGATATTGACGAGTTGTTAAGGTTAAGTGAAACTGGGTAGTAAGTTTAAGTATTTTATATGGTAGACGAAATACAAACTCGAGAGTTCTTTAATATTCAAAGAATGAAATTCTTTTTATGTTTATAACTTTTAATTCCCGCACCTTACAAACAAACCCATTTAAAACTAAACTCACAAACGCGAGAATTTGTCGAACGGAGAATCAATAACCAATCTTTGTGGACACGATACGATATAACCTAAAATATCACCTGATAAATTAATAACTTACTTTTTGTTTTCCGCTTTATCGCAACAACAAAATGGCACCGTTGTCGGGGATTGGTGTTTATTATTTTGCATTGCAATAGTTTCTTAGTTATTGAGTTTTGTAATTAATGTATATGTTGTATAGAATGTGTACATAAACTTATCTATTTTTACTTGTACATATTTTGTGTTTACTTTCCATACTTGTGCATATATGTGTTTTTCTTTGTTTTCACGTATTGTTGTGAATTGTCTCGGTTTCGTAACGTTTGTTGTGTGGATGTTAGGACACTTTCTTTAGGCTTGCACGGTGTGACAATACCATGGAATGACGAGATGAGGTTACTAGCTTGCACAATAAAGGTGTAGAGCTTAAGACGTAAAATAAGCATGTTTATTTTGTATTCGTTTATGTATGTGTTGACTTGTGTTTTAACAAGTTGAAATAGGACTTGTTTTAAATTCACAAATTTTCATTTTTCAACTTATTAATTCACTTTCACCTGTTAGTTTTGTTATGTCAATTTGTGTTTTTCCGCAAGCTTGTCTGTTTAGCTTGTGGAAGTGTGTTTGTATGTTAAAAATATTGTACATATGTTTGAGATTGTGTAGGTGAATATGGAGGCCGCACTGTTGTTGCTGTTTTGGTGTAGCGCGCTTGACCGCGCTTAGCACGCGCTGCTGTGTAGAGCCATTGAATTCTTTTTAATTTTTCGCTTGGCTTTCCTTTTTCCCACTTCCACCTAGGCTTTAAATAGTAAATAATATTAGTATAATTTATTCTTTTGTTGTTGTTTGGACTCAATTTTTGTTTGATAGCTTGAAATCGCTTTTGGTGATTTTCCAAGTTTGAGTGTTTCAACTTGTGAATGCGTGGTAATGATTTTGTTAAAGTTTTGTGCACGTTAGAGTTATGTGTTTATTTCTTTCTATACTTTATAATATTCATGATACTTAGATTTTTTACAATTTTTATGTCATTCATTCTTTTGTATACTTGTTCATTTGTGAATCACTTTAGCTCCTACTCTTTTTGTGGGGTAGCTTTCCATTGTTCACATATGCTGGAGACCACAATTCCTGTTTTAACTAGATTTTATTATGTTTAATCTTTTGTTTGTGTTGATTGTATGAAATCTTGAACATGATCAAAGCAATTTTTTATTTCATTTTGAGCACAACTATCTTGGCCAAATAGTCAATTCACCTTGTGAGTGTGTGATCATTAATATCCTCTTTTGACCCTTTTTATCAATATCCATGTTGTTTTTTTCTAAATACTTGTATATTAGTATTTAGTTCATATTTTTGTATGGATTTTGATTCTTTTGTTTTCTTGAATCCTCAACAATGATTTTTAGTTGAATTTTTACCTTGCTTTATAAAGTAGAGAGTATTCACATTATGATGATGGTTGAATTCATGTTGGGGAGAGGAATGTTTATGTGCTTATGTTGTGATTTCTATGAGGTAGTGAAAAGAAAGAAGAGAAAAAGAAGGAAAAAAAAGTGAAAAAAAAGCTTTGAAAAATAAAAACAAAGAGTTCAATAATTTTGCTAATAAGTGATGGGTGTTTAAAATTTGGAATGAAGAAGAAGTTTGATTGAAATTATTTTGCTTGAGACTTTGTGAGTTGATCACTCCATTAGGTTAAGGCAAGTTTTTGTTTTGATTAGCTTTAGGACTTATCCCTTGTTTGGTAACCAAGCCACATTCCAACCTTGAAAAGCCCTTGAGATTCTTGTTTTTATATTTTCAATGTAAATTTTTGGATGAATGCATAATTTAGTCTATTGTTTGCAAGATTGTTGGATGAGTGAAAATACCCCATTTTTGTGTGTTTTCATCTATCGGTGATTGTGTTTGCTAGGTGTGATTCATTTTTGATATAGTATTGTTTTATAATATTTGACATGATTTTTGTATTTAACATTTGTTTCATGTTTATGTTATCATCGTAGTTTAGTGGTAAGCATGTTTCTTCGTGTGTACCGTTTTTTATTAGAACCATTGCATTTGTTTTATGTTTTCTAAAAATTGTTGATTTATGATTCTTTGGTTTATTACTTTTAGTTCTTTGAGTTCTTTGAGGAAAAACAAAGTTTAAGTTGGGGAGAGTTTGATAAGTGCAAATTATAGCTATTTTTGTACATACTTTTTGTTGCACTTATCGACTTTTTGTTTGTTAATATTGTTGAATAATCCCGACTTTTGTGTAAATTCATTTAGTTTATGTTTAATTGTGTTTTTGTGTACATATTTTACCTTTTGATATTTTTTTAAATTAATTTTATAGGTATTGATGCGTATTTGGAGCATGAGCAATAAAGTATCGAAGACACGGCTTCAAATGCGCGATTTTGAGCAACTCGTCAATGAATAAGGCTCAAAATCAAAGAATAAGAAACCATCAATTTGGTTTATATTTTTTCATTGTTATAAATATCATTGAATAAGCTTTCCAACGCTTCGAACCGGACACAAATTAGAGTTACGATTCTCAAGTTATGGCGAAAACAAAATGTTGATTTTTTTCTCATGACAACAGAGCGCGCTTAGTGGGATTTTTCCTCTTAGCGCAATCCCCTGAACAAAATTACGTTAAAAGGGGAAAAACACATTTTTTATCTTATGTGTTGGGTAATTTTTTCCCAACTCATCAAACCTTCATTCTTTGATATTTAGAGCTTAGAAAGCAACACTTGTGGCTTGCAACCGGATGATCCAGGGTCGAAAGCTTGATGGATCGTGTTTGACACCACTGGAATTTGGGTTTTCTCTCCATACCCGTACTATGAAGAAACAAGGAACTCATATGTGTTGTATGCCCTTTCTCTATAGGTGGTTTATTTCTCACCTTCCTCGATCAGTAATGAAGAATGAGCTAGGCTTAAGATGGTCTCAAAGATTGATGTCTCTCTCTCACTCTGATATATATTGGTGTTCCCGCTCTCAAGAAGACGTCTCTATTATTGATCGTTGCAGAGAATTTCCCAATGTGACACTCCTTGGAATTAGAGGAGGCATCACTTACAACCCTTCATTAGCCTTACATCATTTTGGTTACGCACAAAGAGATGGTCCTCATGATATGCTCATCCAGAGTATTATGTTCAACTATGACAATGATCTCAAGGTTATCGTCAGAGGTTCATACGCGCCTGGGCGTGGTTAAGAATACTAATGGTAAGACTTTAGGGCACATGAATTCCATCCCTTTGGAACCTTACCTCAAATGGGTGCAAGCTCGTGCTCAAAGTATTATGATGCCATATCCCGCCATCTTTCCAGTGATCTTAGAGCCTATTGCTCAAGGGGACGGATCTTGCATTATTATCCATCATGACATGCCAAAAAACTTTGAAGAACTACAAAGGTCTTGGATCCAACTTAAGGAAGAACGAGACACCTTTGAGGCTCAATTCTATGCCAGTGAGAAGAAAGTGTTGGAATTGATGAAGCAGCTTCACGAGGAACAGAGCCTTAATGCCTATATCAACACAAAAAGGAAGCGTCCATGGGAAACCTAGAAGTTGTAGAAGTTTTTAATTTTATTTCTTTGTAAAGTTTTGTTTCATTTAAACTCACTAATAAAAATATTTGTCTTTGTTTTGATTAAAAGGGTTTAAATCCCACGAGGTTCTTGAAAACATCGCATAAGCATGTCATGCATATCATTACATAAGCAGGTATTTCAAGACAGGTTTCTTATCCTTTCGCTGTTTATTTCAGCAAAAAGAAATGGCTTTTGAATAAAACATTAAGGACCTTCAAGCACATAACGCTCAATTCCAACAGATGTTCCTGGCTCTGGCTAAAGGACATGAAGATATGACAGCTCTCATTGTTAAAGAAAAGACAAAGAAGGCAAAGAAACAAATTGGAATCCTAAACATGGGGAGAAGGTTTAGAGGACCCGCCAAGCAAGCTCTTAAATTCGCAACCCCATCAAATGAAAGGGATAATCAGGAAGAGGATAACAAGAAGATGAAAGAAGAAGATAATAGCCCAAGGTCTGATGAAGAGGAAGCATACTTTTCTGAGGAACAATATCCTCCTACTAATGACAAGTATAAACAGTTGGAGGATCATCTCAATGTTATGGAGATTCAGAGGGTACCTGGTTTGGACTTTGAAGAGCTAGGGTTGGTCTCAAGAGTGGTCATCCCACAAAAATTCAAAGTTCCCACTTTTTCAAAATATGACGGTGTTTCATGTCCCAATCTTCATTTGAGTCTTACATTAGGAAGATCCAACCCCATACAACTGATAGGAAGTTATGGGTTCACTTCTTTCAGGAGAGTTTGTCGGGGACGCAGTTAGAGTGGTTCTATCAATTGGAAGGAACCAACATCCGTAATTGGGAAGACTTGGATGCTGGTTTTTACAAGCAGTATCAATATAATTCTGACCTTGCTCCAACCCGTACGCAACTCCAAATCATGTCTATGGGTTCTAGTGAGGGTTTTAAAGATTATTCCTAACAGTGGAGGGATTTTGCAAGTAGATTACAGCCTCACTTGTCTGATAGGGAGTTGGTAGATATGTTATTGGGTACTCTGACAGACCCATTTTTCAACCATTTGATTGGAAACTCTTCAGCCGGATTCACTGAGCTGATATTGACAGGAGAATAAGTGGAAGTTGATATTAAGAGTTGTAAAGTCCAAGGGGCCGCATCTTCGAGTACTGCAAAGAAGCCGTTAAGTGGAAAGAGGGAGGTCAGTGCTGCCTATGGTCAAAGAAATCATGGTAAAGTTGAACGTCGTCCAATGGTAGTAGCTGTAATGATCTCCAACCCTGCTCCAGCTCAACGACAAAATAATCAGTGCAGGCAAGATGCGCCTAAAAGATAATTCACCATAATCAACATGCCTTTGTCTCAGGCATTGCAACACTTGGCGAAGGCTGACTTGGTCACTCTGAAGGATCCTCCCCAAAACCCAAATACTTCCTCTCCCTGTTACAATCCAAATGCACGGTGTGCTTACCACTCCAACAGTCTGGGGCATGATACGAATGATTGTTGGGCTCTGAAGAATAAAGTTCAAGACCTTATTGATGCAAAGGAGATCGAATTTGACCCTCCTAAGACTCCCAATGTAATAACTGCACCAATTCCCAATCATGACAAGGGTAGCAATGTTGTTGATGATGTTTTGTTTGTTTGTTTTGTGGGTGAATTGACTACTCCTCTTCCAGTTGTTAAGAAGAATCTCTTACGAGTCAGTTTATTTCTGGGCTATAGTGAAGGTTGCTACCATTGTGCGTCTCTACCCAATGGTTGTTCATTGTTGAAGGTAGGTGTTCAAAGTCTAATAGACAACCAGAAGATCCTCTTTGAGAAGGTTCCCTCTGCAAAAAGCTTGTGTGGAGATTTATCAATTATTACCATTTCTAACAAACTTGTAAGGATCTCCTCTAAAGGTCCTATGAGGATTACCACCACTCCTAAAATTGCTCCCTTGATCATCACCTCTCTAAGACCAATACCATATTCCTCTAATAATGCATTTCCTTGGAATTATGGAGCTGACGTCTATTACCATGGTATCAAGCAAGACCTATTGGCTATTAAGAATGAAGTTACTGAAGATATTGATCCTAACATTGACAATATTGTTGGGACCAGTAAGGTTACCAGAAGCGGAAGGATTTTATCTCCTGAAATCTCTCCAAAGACTATTGCTACTCCTATTGTTATTCCTGCTACTGAGTCAATGGAGACTCAGGTAAAAAAAAGTATTGATTCAGCCTACCCGAAAGGAGGCATCGAAAGAAGCCATTCCTAAGGCCTCCAAGCAAGAAATGGAGGAAATTTTGAAGATCATACGGAAAAGTGATTACAATGTTGTGGAACAATTGGAGCAAACCCCCTCGAAGATGTCAATGCTAGATTTGTTGTTGTGCTCTGAGGCCCATGCTAAAGCCTTGGTGAAGTTTCTAAAGTCTTCTAATGTGCCACAAGAGACTTTTGCCGACCAATTTGAGAACTGTGTTGCCAGTCTGACTGCTGATAATGGACTGTGATTCTTTGATGATGATTTGACTCCTAATGGAAGAAAACATAATGATGTCCTGCATGTCTCTATTGAGTGCAGGGGCACTAATTTGGTTCATGTATTAGTTGATACGGGTTCATCTCTGAATGTCCTGCCCAAGGGTGCCTTAGAATGATTGGATTATGAAGAACTTACTTTGAAACCCAGCAATATTATGGTAAGGGCTTTTGATGGTTCTAAAAGAATGGTACATGGGGAGGTGGACATCCCAATTAATGTTGGTTCCAAAATCTTTTACTCCACTTTCTATGTGATGGACATTCGCCCGTCTTACTCTTGCTTACTAGGACACCCTTGGATTCATGGGCCCGGCGCTGTCACTTCCACTTTGCATCAGATGCTGAAATATCCTGTTGTGATCGGTGGATCTGGAACTGACTGTTTAACGCTGGTTCGCGAAATGTCGCGGAAACAAGAGTCGCCACCGTCTTTTATTTTCTCCAAATGGAAAGGACAAAAGCACAGAAAAATTCCTTATAGAGATTGCTCTCGGTTCGGGAGGTAGGTTATAGAAAGGGAAGGTGTTAGCACCCTTTCTATCCATGGTTATCCATGGGCTCTTAGATACTTGCTCAATGTGTTTTCAAAAAATGGTTTGTTTGCTTTTCAACTGTGGGTTTTAAAAAGTTTCTTTGAAAATTTCAATTCGACTCTTGTATCGGTCCTCAAGAGTGTTTGAAAAGTTGCTTTCGAAAGCTTTTTGAAAAGGTGTCGGTGTGAAAAGAGTTTTGATTTGTTTTTGAAATTAGAGCAAGTATCTAGAGTCGTCTACCTACCCTAAGGAATTCGTCTGTGTAAATGTCCTTTAAAGTAGTTCCATCCCACCATTGAGAGGTAGGTAGCACCACCGTTGGAGGTGTTCGGGTCAATTCGAAGTTCGGGACATGGTGATCACCAGAGCAATAGGAAGATACCTTAGAAGCTACCCTCATGCCAGGTTCCCGGATCATGAGGACTTACTAAGACATCCTCTACTCGACGATCACCTTTCGAGGCAAGGCAACAGTGAGGCGTACCCTAGGGGTGGTGTGTGAATTGTGTGTCGTTTTCAGATATTTTTGTCTTTTGTCATGTCATGGGTGATCTACGCGTTTGTTTTTATTTTGTCATTCATTCTTGCATACGATTTAATTAACAGTTAAAACAGTGCGGAAATTAAAGGTTCCTACGCTATTACAAAGGCGCGGGTCCACATCGCCAAATTTAAATCCAGGACCCGATTTGACATAAAATAAAAGAAATAAAGTGTGAGAAATATAAAATGTCCGAGTTACATGGCTTTGGGAGAGTTACATAAGTATTATAAAAAGAAATAAAATGCGAAGAGAATTAAATCGAGAATGCGAGGGCGTTGGACCCTTTTTAACGAAATTGAATTATATTATTAAATTAATGAAATTAAAATAAAAAAGGAAATTATTTTTGGAGTTTTTTTGGTATTTATGGTTTTTTATGTGAATTAAATGAAATTTAAACCTAATTCTAGCTATTTTTTAATTTATTAAGAAGATATGAAAATTACCTAAAATTAAACCTAATTAATTAATGCAATTTGATTTATAAAAATAAATAATTAATTATTAGTGATGAGAGAATAAAAGAAAAAGTAATTTAAAATAATTAAAACCTAATTCTACAAATTTTAAGTTTATTAGGAAAAAAGGTCAAAATTAATCCTAGAATTGAAAACTAAATTAATTAATGATTTTTTTATTTACAAAAAAAAAATACTAAATCAAATATATTTATTCTTTTGTCTTTTCTGATTTTTTACTATTTTTATATTTTATGAAAATAAGTTAAATTAAAGAATTTAAAGGAAATTAATTAAAATAAATAAACTAGAAAAATATGAAAAAAGAATGAAAGGCAAACCATGGGGGGTTCTGTCCCCAGATTGGAGGTATCTCCAGCATTTTTGGCCCATTAAGCCTTGGCCTTATTTGACTTTTCATGCCAGCGTGTGTTTGCATTGACTATCGCCTAGGATGTTCTTCAAATCTCCACCTTTAGATTGCCTCCAGTGGCCATGTGGCACACCTGGATTAGGGGCGTATGATGGTCTTTAGGGAAGAAGCTGCACAGGATGATGTTAGGAAAAATATTATTGAAAGGGAGGGGGGACCTGGGATTCGAACCCAGGTCCCAGGGATTACCATACTGATGCCTTGCCACTGGAGCTCCTAACGCGCTTTGTTTATTATATGGCCAATGAATAATATAAGATAAAACAAGCGTTAGTGGCCTTTTTCCGCGCGCAATTCAAATACACCAACCGTGCCTTGCCACCTAATCTCCTTCTTCGTTGTTGCATTTTTACCTGAAACATAAAAAGACTTAGCGGGGGTTTTAAACCCCCCCAAAATATGCCCTTTTCAAGAATAGCGATTAGGCCATCTTGCTTCATAAATTAGGCGCGACTATTGCATTCGATTCGTCCAAGTGTCCTGAGTTCAGTCATGGTATTGGGAAGTCCCAATTTTATAGTATTCAAGAATGCCCAATTTGGAGCTTGAAGAACCCTAGCTGGCTTTAATGGTGAAATCACGTACAACGCATAAAAACTCAATCAAACTATAGGGTTAGCTTCAGAATCAATCAATTAGTATGAATCTATAAAAAAACGCAATGAGAATGCTTGAATATTGAAATACGAATATGCATATAATGTGAAAAAGTTTGAGTTCCATATACCAATTCTGGGCGTTAGAGTTGGTGATTTTGATTCAGACACGTTTCTTGATGTCTCAGGAAGGCAATGGGATAATTATTTTGGCTTGAATCGCACTGGAATGTGGTTTTCAGTTTTGGACTTTTTTAACAAAAACTCAAACTTGGTTATGGTGTTCCTGCGCAGCTTGGAGGTCATGAGCACTAGGGTTTGCATGAGTATAAGTATGTGAATGATTAGGGTTGAAAATTTGGTCCAAAGAATCCTTGCATTGATGTAGAGAATATTGGATTTTCATGCATATAATTTTTCAATCTTTTCATGCATATTTGATACCAATCATGTCCAATTACCATTGATTCTTTCCCTATCTGATTATGCACGAAATCTTGAGACTATTTCATGCATAAAAAGATTTGATTGCATTGGTTTGGTATTTTTCACATATTTTAATTAATTAAATGAATTATTAGCAATTAAAAATTCAAATAAATAAATAAAAAATGATGAAAAACTTCCCTTTGGGCCAAATGGTCGTGCCCATGCTTTGGATGATGATTCTTGGAAGAAAATGTGGCCCATTAGCAATTTTAAGACATTTGAAGCAAAGTTGACTTTTCAAAATATCCAAACATTTCCCAACTTCCACAAGGCATATCTTGCTCAATTTTTAAGCTTTGATCATGTTCTTGGACATTTTGGAAAGGTCTTGAAGTCCTATAACCAATGCCTTTGGTACCATGTCATTTTGATTTACCAATCTCAAGTTATGGCCTTTGACTTAAAGTCCCTTTTTGTTGACTTTTGAAAATGACCTATAATGTTGAAATTGATAACTTTTTGTGAGGGCATTTCTTGGACTTGAAGTGTGAAGAGGAGTTGTAGGAAATGTCTTTATCTTCAAAATGAGCTTTGGATGGAATTTTTCTGATAATCCATGTGAAAGTTATGCCTTGGTCAAGTTACAGTTGACTTTTTCAACTGTCCAAATATGGAAACTTTTGCATCTTGAGACCTTTTGAGCCATACTTTGAGAATCATGATCAAGAATTGATCAAATGATGTTTGTGGATTCAAAATGAGATGTTGACCAAAAATTTGAACTTTTGACTGTCAAATGACCATTTTGCCCCTACAGTTGACTGTAGTGCAATTAGGGTTTTTGACTGTGCAATTTTGTGTTGTAAGTCTTGAAACTTGGTATGAGGATGCTTGACCATATTTGTAGGCATGTGGGACTTGATTGGACCCTTGGAAACTTCAATTTCTTTGTCAGAACCAAAACCCTAGTTTTTGACTATTTAGGAGGCCCTTGAACTGTGCAACCCTTGGGGAGATTTTGAAGCATGTTCTTTGCAAATCTTGGAGAATATGGGAGGGCAAATTTTGGGGTACAACAGTTGCCCCTGTTCAATCTTCTTAGACCTGAGGATGCTGATTGGATGACGTGCCTTTCGTAATCCGAAGGTGGAAGATGATTGAACACTAGAGTGCCCAGAAATTTGCGCTCACATAGTAGTGTGATGGTAGGAATGGGCTTATAGATGCCATTTGGAGATTGATGAATAGGATGATGGGCTTATAGATGCCATGCTAAGAGATGATGGATGGTGGATGGGCTTATAGATGCCATCTGGGCGTCGATCGCGTAAGAGATTCCTTAGCGAGAACTTACGTACTTGCAAAAGAAAAAGGATTACCTGACCTGTTACAGGAGCTGGTCTTCAAATTCTTTGTATAGATGTGTCCTGACTGGTTACAGGAGCTGGATCTGGATCTTCAAAAGGTGATGAATGAACCAGGGAGGGTTACTACCTCAACAAGAACAGTGAGAGAACCTTGGATGATTACTACCTCAACAGTAACGATGAGAGAATCTTGGGTGACTTCAACCTCAACAGTAACGCTGAGAGAATCTTGGGCGACTTCTACCTCAACAGTAACGCTGAGAGAATCTGGGGATGATTACTACCTCCGCAGTAACAGGGAGAGAACCATAGGCGACTTCAACCTCAACAGGAATCATTGAGAGAATCTTGGGCGACTTTAACCTCAACAGTAATCATTGAGAGAATCTTGGACGACTTCAACCTCAACAGTAATCATTGAGAGAATCTGGGGACGATTACTACCTCCGCAATAACGGGGAGAGAACCATAGGCGACTTCAACCTTAACAGTAATCATTGAGAGAATCTCAGGCGACTTCAACCTCAACAGTAATCATTGAGAGAATCTTGGGCGACTTCAACCTCAATAGTAATCATTGAGAGAATCTTGGGCGACTTCAACCTCAACAGTAATCATTGAGAGAATCTTGGGCGACTTCAACCTCAACAGTAATCATTGAGAGAATCTTGGGCGACTTCAACCTCAACAGTAATCATTGAGAGAATCTTGGGCGACTTCAACCTCAACAGTAATCATTGAGAGAACCTTGGGCGACTTCAACCTCAACAGTAACGCTGAGAGAATCTTGGGCGACTTCAACCTCAACAGTAACGCTGAGAGAATCTTGGGTATCTTCTACTAAGTCTTTATTAGGAAAATCTGTTAGGGGTCGATTTATCTGGACTAGAGAAGGCCTTCGACGGGATAAGAAACAGAAAAATCTTAGGGTCGATTTAACTGAACCGGTCTAGGTCTTGAAATCTTCAACTGGATAAGAAACAGGGAGATCTTAGGGTCGATCTGACTGAACCAGAGAAGGCCTTTGACTGGATAAGAAACAGAAAAATCTTAGGGTCGATTTAACTGAACCGGTCAAGGTCTTGAATATATCTGAGAACTTAACTGAATCTTTCCTGAAAGGTAAAGGTCAGTCATATGCAATGCATGATATGGATCAAGCAATGATGTTCTTAATATAAATGAGATTTGTGAGATATGATGCGTAGATGCATGCTATAATGTATGAAAATATGATGCTTTATGAATGTATGTTTGTCGTCCTAGGAAAATAAATCCTTGACGGGTGCCGGGAAGTCACTCCTGGGCTGATGTTAAAGAATAGATTTTGCTTCCGCTGGGGATGATAGTTGCAAGAATACCGGTAAGAGAAGATAACTCCGTTGGGGGATAAACTTGGCGAATGGATTACTCTGCGGGGAGGAAAAAAGTACTCTAGTGGTCTTGCTGGGGAGCAATACTCTGTGGGAGAGAGGTACTTGCTGAAATGTTGATGGTAATTTTGCTGGGGATACCATTGTTGTGTTGGAAGTGTTAACAGACTTCGCTGGGGATAAGAAGACTTCGTCGAGGACGCTCTTTCCGTGGCTTTTGGCTGAGGATAACCCAGTTATATCCTGGTAGGGAAATAACTCTTTGAATAAAGCCGGGAGACGCGTTCGTGTTCTGCGAGGATAAGCTTCCAGAATCTACTAGGGATAAGCTTACTGCTTGGAGAGATGAATTCCAACTTTCCTGGGGAACTAGATTGGACTCTCTTGGGGAAGTTCTGAGCTGTATCGGGGAAGTGACTCCATTGAATGTTTGATATACCTCCGGGGAACAATCTTTAGGCCAGGATTGTCGGGGATGCTTGTTAAGAATGTCTGTATGATATGCTGGGGAATGTTGAGATTTGCTGGAGGATACCCAACTTCCTTAAGGTTGATAATAGCTTTGCTTGGGGAGAGTGTATAGATTTGATGGCTCTCTCTCTGGGGAATTAAGGTGTATTGGCTACCTTCTTCAGCTGATCATACCTTGTACCTTGTGGACAGATCGATTAGATTGTTCGGGCAACTCATCATTGCCCCTGTTTCTGAGGTGGGAGAGGAAGACCTGTGAGGTGCTGATAGTTGTTGATGGGCCAACCTTCTTCTGGTAGGCAAGTGACAAGATGACTGGACATAGTCGTACGCTTTTGATCCCTAACTTTTGCCCGGACCGCCCTTTCGGGTTTTCAGTCCACCGGGATATCCATTTTTGCCCAAGCCGCCTTTTCAGGTTTTTGACTTGCCGGGTGTATAGATTTTTCATTTCATCCCTTCATTTTGCCCGAACCCTTTTGGTTCGCCGGGAAGCCCTTATTTTTGCCTAGGTATGTCAACCTAGCGGGTCTTTGATTGTGCGTAGTGTTTTTTTCGACTATGTCCACGCTCTTGGAATGTAGGGAGTTGCCCCTGTTAGGAGTGTTTTGTCATGCCACCAGAAGATGTTTGATCAGGCGAGATTCGTTGTTGGAATGCCCCAAGTGACTCGGGCGGAGATTTGCCCCAGGCTATTTGGCCTTTGAGAGATTCTCCGAATCTTGATTGGACTGCCCCAGATAATAGACCATAATTATATCATGCCCCTTGATTGGAAGTGCTTCTGTTCACTAGGTATTCATCGTGCGAATTTCCCTGTTGTTCAAACAAATATTCATATGTAAACAAAGTTATGTTAAAAATGCAAAGCTTATGTCCGTCTTGAAGATTTTGAAAATGCATTCTTTTTCATAAAACAAGTGAATGTTTGTAAAACGTGATGTCAACTCCGCATTTACCGTAAGCCTTAAGGAGTCAGGATACCTTTCGTAACAGTATGCTTTCGAACTAACCCATGCTTCAGCTAGGACTTTTGATGGTTATAACGTGGCTTGGTTCACGGTTTAAGAAACAAAGGATAAAGGCTCAAATTATTTGTACCCACCCACTCTTCGTGATGTTCTTCAAACCTAAACTCAGTTGATCGTGTGTCAGACCTTGTTCGAGTCTTTGTCCTGATATACCAGTGATGGTCCAGATATTGATAACTTATTCTGAACGGGCAGTCATTCCTTTTGTTTTTGTTGAGGGTTTGTATGACCTCTTTCTTTTTGATTTTATTATCCCTATTTTTTTTGCCTGAACTGTTTCTTTTGTGATTACAGTCAGCGGGATGCCCCAGTTTGTAAGTCTCCTTCATAGGTTTTGACTTATTGGGCTTTTATTTTTTGAGATATAATGACTGCCTATCCTTATGATTATTCGGAATCATCACTGTCTTCTTTTTTTTGTAAGGACCTCTTTGGTGCCATTTGTTATACACTTGGATCAACTGAGAGAACTACCCTGCCCCAGGTTATGATAAAGGGTTTTAATTTTCGAAAAGAAAAACTCCTACTTCTTTGGCTCAGAGGGGTTGACGAGGGATTATCTTCCTTATAACTCCAGTGTTTAGGGATTGAAACAATGCCTGTACCTCATCAGCGGGGTCTGTTCAAAAGCATACTGTAGATTATGGTATCGTTTTCGTCATCCTCCCTCAAGAGGCTTAGAATTATTAATTGAGAGTTGATCATCAGAAAAAAATATGAAAATAATTTGCATTTAGTGAATACGAATATATTGTTTCAGAACAGACATATGCGATGCATTAATGAAATAACAATGTTTAACATGAATAAATGTTTGAACAAAAGAAAATTGCCACTTGAACATTCGAATGAACAAAAATTTCTCAATCCTAGCCATGTTTTGGCAAGGGAGCAGTGATCACGTTGGGAGTCTCGGCGGGCTCGAACTCGATCTCTTTAGCATCGATCATGTTTTGAATCTTGTACTTCAGTGCCCAACAATCCTCAGTATCGTGCCCCGGGCTACCAGAATGGTAAGCGCACCTTGTTTCTGGGTTGTAATTTGGAGAGGAAGTCTTTGGATTTGCAGGAGGGTTGATCACCGCAATCAGATTCATCCTTAACATGTGCTGCAAAGCTCGTGACCACGGCATGTTGATGTTGGTGAATTGCCTCCTGGGCTTGTCTGGCTGAAGCTGGTGAGGTTGATGATGAATTTGTGACACTGGAGCCATTTGAGGAGCTCTCCCCTTACCTCCTTGTCTCAAAGATGGTTGAATGATGACTGGACTTTCAACCTTAGATGTTTGCCCCAGTTGGTTACCCCGAAGCAGTTGGTTGACGAGAACCCCGAGCTCATCTTGTCTTTGAGCTAAGTCTTGGATGATAGTCACCTGCCCCAGCATCTGGGCTCTCATTGCATCCACTTCAGCTTGCAGATGTTTCAGCCGTTCGTCCTCAGCGCGATTCCTGACCAAAGTCTCCATGAGAAGTGTCCTTAGCTCCTCCTGCCCCTTGGATAGATTCAGGAGGATTTCCCCGAACCGAGTCTCTTGAGCGAGAAGGGCTTGGCTATCTTGTTGGGAAGCCATTGCTGAAATAAACAGCGAGAAAGGTAAGTGACCTGCAACAATGATACCTGTTATGCTATGATGTGTATGACATGCATGTAATGTTTTCAAGGACCTCGCGGGATAAACAAGAAAATATTGTTAGAACTTGGTAGCTTGATTGAAGGAACTGCATATTATTGAGAGTCTTTCTTCAAAGGGTCAAAGGCTCACCATATCCAGTGGGTCATAGCCCTTGACTTTGGTCATCATGTCTGGTTTTGATTTCCAAGCAACCTTGGTTAGGGGAACCTTCTTCAAGAGTTAGAACTCACCATATCAAGTGGGTCATAGCCTCTGACTCCAGTTATCATGTTTTGGCTGGAGGAAAATAAATCCCCTTTGCCCCTTTCTAGACGTTTGATTCCTCATGACCTACATCACAAGCCCTTGAGATCCTTGAAATGGGTTAAGATGTATGCAATGGTATGATGTTATGGTATGCATGGGGTAATGTGAGTAAACCCTGTTATGAGTCCCCATCAAGGACTATAAACAAAACCTGCAAGAAACTAGTCTGCAAGAAACTCAGTACACTCTGTTATGAGCCCTAATTAAGGACTATAAACAAAACCTTCAAGAAACTTAGTAAGACCTGTCATGAGGCCCAATTAAGGACTATAAACAAAACCTGCAAGTAGTTCCTGTGTCAGATAACAAGCATGCAAGTAGTCAAGTAAGAAGGCACACAAGTCACACGAGAGAAGCCCTTAGAGTTTAGGCCAGCATGGGGTCTAGGTATGACCCTCTTTCAGCTTGTTGGTTTATACCTGTCCTATCAAAGTAACCAGGTTCTTAGAGGATCCCAATATCATTGACTACCCTCAATCGGTCATAACTCCAGCATCGCAATCTTTTCTTGCGGCCAGAACCATCACGAGAGTTTAGCCTCAATGGGCGTAGCATACTGCTACTGTTCTAATGGCCAAGTTGTGTCATTTAAGGTTCTAAGGTTGTTGGTGCTTAATGACTCCTCAGAAGACCCATATTCTCCTTGTTGCGACACAAGGGATATCGGTACAGACCAAGGTGCCACACCAACGTATCCACTGCTTCACCCGTGTCGGTCTACGCCGAACAGGTCCCTCACAGCTTATGCTACCTAAACAGGGTACCCCCAGATCCGGGTTAGGATCTATGTAACTCCCATGCAACCCACAAATTTAAAGAAGACAAGTCAATACAATTGAAAACACAGTTATGAACTAACCCTAAGGTACACCTCACTTTAAGTTTATATTCCCCAGCAGAGTCGCCAGTTCTGTGATCGGTGGATCTGGAACTGACTGTTTAACGCTGGTTCGCGAAATTTCGCGGAAGCAAGAGTCGCCACCGTCTTTTATTTTCTCCAAATGGAAAGGACAAAAGCACAGAAAAATTCCTTATAGAGATTGCTCTCGGTTCGGGAGGTAGGTTATAGAAAGGGAAGGTGTCAGCACCCTTTCTATCCATGGTTATCCATGGGCTCTTAGATACTTGCTCAATGTGTTTTCAAAAAATGGTTTGTTTGCTTTTCAACTGTGGGTTTTAAAAAGTTTCTTTGAAAATTTCAGTTCGACTCTTGTATCGGTCCTCAAGAGTGTTTGAAAAGTTGCTTTCGAAAGCTTTTTGAAAAGGTGTCGGTGTGAAAAGAGTTTTGATTTGTTTTTGAAATTAGAGCAAGTATCTAGAGTCGTCTACCTACCCTAAGGAATTCTTCTGTGTAAATGTCCTTTAAAGTAGTGCCATCCCACCATTGAGAGGTAGGTAGCACCACCGTTGGAGGTGTTCGGGTCAATTTGAAGTTCGGGACATGGTGATCACTAGAGCAATAGGAAGATACCTTAGAAGCTACCCTCATGCCAGGTTCCCGGATCATGAGGACTTACTAAGACATCCTCTACTCGACGATCACCTTTCGAGTAAAGGCAACAGTGAGGCATACCCTAGGGGTGGTGTGTGAATTGTGTGTCGTTTTCAGATATTTTTGTCTTTTGTCATGTCATGGGTGATCTACGCGTTTGTTTTTATTTTGTCATTCATTCTTGCATGCGATTTAATTAACAGTTAAAACAGTGCGGAAATTAAAGGTTCCTACGCTATTACAAAGGCGCGGGTCCACATCGCCAAATTTAAATCCAGGACCCGATTTGACATAAAATAAAAGAAATAAAGTGTGAGAAATATAAAATGTCCGAGTTACATGGCTTTGGGAGAGTTACATAAGTATTATAAAAAGAAATAAAATGCGAAGAGAATTAAATCGAGAATGCGAGGGCGTTGGACCCTTTTTAACGAAATTGAATTATATTATTAAATTAATGAAATTAAAATAAAAAAGGAAATTATTTTTGGAGTTTTTTTTGGTATTTATGGTTTTTTATGTGAATTAAATGAAATTTAAACCTAATTCTAGCTATTTTTTAATTTATTAAGAAGATATGAAAATTACCTAAAATTAAACCTAATTAATTAATGCAATTTGATTTATAAAAATAAATAATTAATTATTAGTGATGAGAGAATAAAAGAAAAAGTAATTTAAAATAATTAAAACCTAATTCTACAAATTTTAAGTTTATTAGGAAAAAAGGTCAAAATTAATCCTAGAATTGAAAACTAAATTAATTAATGATTTTTTTATTTACAAAAAAAAAATACTAAATCAAATATATTTATTCTTTTGTCTTTTCTGATTTTTTACTATTTTTATATTTTATGAAAATAAGTTAAATTAAAGAATTTAAAGGAAATTAATTAAAATAAATAAACTAGAAAAATATGAAAAAAGAATGAAAGGAAAACCATGGGGGGTTCTGTCCCCAGATTGGAGGTATCTCCAGCATTTTTGGCCCATTAAGCCTTGGCCTTATTTGACTTTTCATGCCAGCGTGTGTTTGCATTGACTATCGCCTAGGATGTTCTTCAAATCTCCACCTTTAGATTGCCTCCAGTGGCCATGTGGCACACCTGGATTAGGGGAGTATGATGGCCTTTAGGGAAGAAGCTGCACAGGATGATGTTAGGAAAAATATTATTGAAAGGGAGGGGGGACCTGGGATTCGAACCCAGGTCCCAGGGATTACCATACTGATGCCTTGCCACTGGAGCTCCTAACGCGCTTTGTTTATTATATGGCCAATGAATAATATAAGATAAAACAAGCGTTAGTGGCCTTTTTCCGCGCGCAATTCAAATACACCAACCGTGCCTTGCCACCTAATCTCCTTCTTCGTTGTTGCATTTTTACCTGAAACATAAAAAGACTTAGCGGGGGTTTTAAACCCCCCCAAAATATGCCCTTTTCAAGAATAGCGATTAGGCCATCTTGCTTCATAAATTAGGCGCGACTATTGCATTCGATTCGTCCAAGTGTCCTGAGTTCAGTCATGGTATTGGGAAGTCCCAATTTTACAGTATTCAAGAATGCCCAATTTGGAGCTTGAAGAACCCTAGCTGGCTTTAATGGTGAAATCACGTACAACGCATAAAAACTCAATCAAACTATAGGGTTAGCTTCAGAATCAATCAATTAGTATGAATCTATAAAAAAACGCAATGAGAATGCTTGAATATTGAAATACGAATATGCATATAATGTGAAAAAGTTTGAGTTCCATATACCAATTCTGGGCGTTAGAGTTGGTGATTTTGATTCAGACACGTTTCTTGATGTCTCAGGAAGGCAATGGGATAATTATTTTGTCTTGAATCGCACTGGAATGTGGTTTTCAGTTTGGGACTTTTTTAACAAAAACTCAAACTTGGTTATGGTGTTCCTGCGCAGCTTGGAGGTCATGAGCACTAGGGTTTGCATGAGTATAAGTATGTGAATGATTAGGGTTGAAAATTTGGTCCAAAGAATCCTTGCATTGATGTAGAGAATATTGGATTTTCATGCATATAATTTTTCAATCTTTTCATGCATATTTGATACCAATCATGTCCAATTACCATTGATTCTTTCCCTATCTGATTATGCACGAAATCTTGAGACTATTTCATGCATAAAAAGATTTGATTGCATTGGTTTGGTATTTTTCACATATTTTAATTAATTAAATGAATTATTAGCAATTAAAAATTCAAATAAATAAATAAAAAATGATGAAAAACTTCCCTTTGGGCCAAATGGTCGTGCCCATGCTTTGGATGATGATTCTTGGAAGAAAATGTGGCCCATTAGCAATTTTAAGACATTTGAAGCAAAGTTGACTTTTCAAAATATCCAAAAATTTCCCAACTTCCACAAGGCATATCTTGCTCAATTTTTAAGCTTTGGTCATGTTCTTGGACATTTTGGAAAGGTCTTGAAGTCCTCTAACCAATGCCTTTGGTACCATGTCATTTTGATTTACCAATCTCAAGTTATGGCCTTTGACTTAAAGTCCCTTTTTGTTGACTTTTGAAAATGACCTATAATGTTGAAATTGATAACTTTTTGTGAGGGAATTTCTTGGACTTGAAGTGTGAAGAGGAGTTGTAGGAAATGTCTTTATCTTCAAAATGAGCTTTGGATGGAATTTTTCTGATAATCCATGTGAAAGTTATGCCTTGGTCAAGTTACAGTTGACTTTTTCAACTGTCCAAATATGGAAACTTTTGCATCTTGAGACCTTTTGAGCCATACTTTGAGAATCATGATCAAGAATTGATCAAATGATGTTTGTGGCTTCAAAATGAGATGTTGACCAAAAATTTGAATTTTTGACTGTCAAATGACCATTTTGCCCCTGCAGTTGACTGTAGTGCAATTAGGGTTTTTGACTGTGCAATTTTGTGCTGTAAGTCTTGAAACTTGGTATGAGGATGCTTGACCATATTTGTAGGCATGTGGGACTTGATTGGACCCTTGGAAACTTCAATTTCTTTGTCAGAACCAAAACCCTAGTTTTTGACTATTTAGGAGGCCCTTGAACTGTGCAACCCTTGGGGAGATTTTGAAGCATGTTCTTTGCAAATCTTAGAGAATATGGGAGGGCAAATTTTGGGGTACAACACTTGTCAATGGAAAGATTATTACAGTCTGTGGTGAAGAAGATTATATGGTAAGCCACCTGAATTCTTTTAGATATGTCGAACTGGACGGCGAGTTCATTGAAACCCCCTGTCAGAATTTTGAAGAGGTTCCTCAGACGATCGTTGTTACCAAAGCTACTACTGTTATTCTAAAGGTTACTAGGCCGCCACTGAAGATGGCTTCTCTAAAGGACGCCAAGGTTGTGATTGAAGAAGGTGGGTGTACTATTTGGGGCCAACTCCATGATATCCCTTATAATTCTGACAAATTTGGTTTGGTTTTCACTTCGGGAGCTCAAAAGTCTATTCGTCGTGCTCGCGCCGGAGGACCACCACTACGCAACAACAACCATGGAGTCAATGATATGGAGGATGTTGTCAATGACTGTGACCTAGACAACTAGATCTTCCCTACCATTAACGGTGGACCCAATAATTAGACGGCTAGAGACTTTGTGCCTATCTCTTTTATCCAGGAGTAATTTTTTTTCTATTTTTGGGATATGTAATTTTTTAAACAAATTAAACTCTAAGCCTTGTGTCTTACCCGGGGCACAACGGTCTATTTGTGAGGGTTATCACACTTCATTTTCATATGTCATTAATAAATCATTGGACGTTTTGCATTCAAACTTTACGCACCCTGTCTTTCTTTTTACTTTATTTTGCCAAAAATAGCTATGCGCTCTTACACACACCCACATATCAAATTGCAGATCCACATCCACCCTGGATCCCATTGATAACAATTTAGTTATTACAAGTTATGAATTTGAAAATATGATCTACCGAGCTAAGGAAGAAGATGAGGAAGATTGTGAAGTACCAGAAGAGCTTGCTAGAGTATTACAACAAGAGGAAATAGCAATACAGCCTCCTGAAGAGTCGGTCGAGGCGGTAAACTTGGGTACTGAGGAGAATAAAGAGAAAGTCAAGATAGGTGCCAACTTGGAGAATGGTGTCAAAGAACGGTTAATCCAGATTTTACATGACTATGATGAGATCTTTTCCTGGTCATACGAAGACATGCCGGGCTTGATACTGATATTATGGTTTATCATCTGCCGACAAAAGAAGACTGCCCTCCAGTGAAGCAGAAAGTTCATCGCATGCACCCTGAAATGTCAGAAAAGATCAAGACTGAAGTCATGAAACAGTTCAATGCCAGATTCTTAGTTGTTACTTCTTATCCATAATGGGTTACAAGTGTGGTACCGGTACCTAAGAAGTACGGTAAAGTGTGTACGTGTGTGGATTACAAAGATTTGAATAGGGTGAGCCCCAAGAATGACTTTTTGCTTCCCCATATTGATGTTCTGGTTGACGACACCACACAACATAAGATATTATCCTTCATGGACGATTTCTCCGGTTATAATCAGATCAAAATGGCGCCTGAAGACATGGAGAAAATAACTTCCGTCACACAGTGGGGCACTTTCTGCTACAAAGTTATGCCTTTTGGGTTAAAGAACATTGAGGCAACCTATCAGCATGCTATGGTAGCTTTATTCCATGATATGACCCATCACTAGATAGAGGTCTATGTTGACGACATGATGGTCAGGTCTCAGACTAAATAAGAACACCTTGATCACTTGCAAAAACTATTCGAAAGGCTGAAGAAGTACAAGTTAAGACTAAACCTAAAAAAATGCACCTTTGGAGTAAGATATGGTAAACTCCTAAGTTTTGTTGTCAGTGGCAAAGGTATTAAGGTGGTTCCTACAAAAGTTAAAGCTATTCAAGAGATGCCAACTCCCCACACCGAGAAGGAAGTTAGAGGTTTCTTGGGACGTCTAAACTATATTTCCAGATTCATTTCCTACCTAATCGCTACTTGTAAACCAATCTTCAAATTACTGAAGAAAGATCAAGTAGTGAAGTGGAACGATGGTTTCCAGATGGCCTTTGACAGAATCAAAGAATATCTTCAAGAACCCCCAATTTTAATGCCACCAGTTGAAGGAAGACCTTTGATCATGTACTTAACAGTGTTAGAAAATTCAATGGGGTGTGTGTTGGGGAAACATGACGAGTTTGGTCGAAAAGAGCATGCAATATACTACCTTAGCAAAAAGTTTACCGACTGTGAAACAAGATACTCACTGCTCGAGAAAACTTGATGCGCTTTGGCATGGGCTGCTCGCCGACTAAGACATTATATGTTGACTCACACTACCTTATTGATATCTAAAATGGATCCTATCAAATACATATTCGAGACGCCCGCTCTCTCCGAAAGAATAGCAAGATGGAAAATGGTTCTGACGGAATACGACATTCAATACACTACTCAAAAATCAATCAAAGGAAGTGTACAAGTTGATCATTTGGCTCATCAGGCCGTAGACGACTACCAGTATATGAACTTTGAATTCCCGGACGAGAACATTATGTTAGTAACTGACTGTGAAGAACCTGGACCGGATGAAGGACCTGAAAAAGGATCCCTATAGACTATGGTCTTTGACGGAGCTTCCAACGCGCTTGGCAATGGCATTGGTTCTGTGATTATCTCGCCCGAAGGTTGCCATACACCCTTCACTGGCAGACTATGTTTTAACTTCACCAACTATATGGCTGAATATGAGGCATGCATTATTGGTATCAAGGATGCTATTGATATGAGGATAAAGTTCTTACATGTATACAGAGACTCAGCCTTGGTGATCAGTCAGATTAATGGAGAATGGGAAACAAAGCATCCTAATCTCATCCCGTAGCAAGAGCATGCGTTGACATTGATCCCATATTTTGAAGAGATTACCTTTGAACATGTTCCACAAGAAGAAAATTTGTTAGCGGACGCGCTAGCTACCATGTCATCCATGTTTAAGGTCGGATGGGATAACGAAGCCCCTTGGATCATTATCGAAAGATTAGACGAACCGGCATACTGTTATGAGATTGATATTGAGGGAGTATAGGAAAAGCCTTGGTTCCACGAGGTGAAAAGGTATCTCGAAGCCCAAGAATACCCTCAGGGAGAATCTATAAATGACAAAACATTTCTAAGAAGATTCTCTGCAAAGTTCTTCCTGAGTAACGAAATCTTATATAAGCGTAACCATGATTCCACTTTACTTTGGTGTGTGGACAAGAGAGAAGCGGAGAAGATTATGGAGGATATGCACGAAGGTATCTTTGGCACTCCTTCTAGTGGGCACACAATGTCTAATAAAATTTTGAGGGCAGGTTATTATTGGTCCACTGTGGAAACAAATTATCTTCATCTTTCCCGGACTTGTCATAAATGCCAAATTTATGCTGACAAAGTACATGTGCCTATGTTTCCTTTAAACGTCTTGACTGCTCCTTGGCCATTCGCAATGTGGGGTATTGACATGATTGGATAGATTAGACCTATCGCTTCCAATGGACATCGCTTCATTCTCGTCGCCATTGATTACTTCACGAAGTGGGTAGAGGCATCCTCATATTCTTCTGTTACCAAGAACGTTGTGGCTCGGTTCATCAGACATAATCTTATCTATCGATATGGTATCCCAGAAAGAATTATCACAGATAATGGTACCAACCTCAATAATACTATGATCACCGAGCTCTGTACGCAATTTAAGATCCAGCATTATAACTCTTCTCCTTATCATCCGAAAATGAATGGCGTTTTGGAGGCCGCCAATAAGAATATAAATAAAATTACACAAAAGATGATGGTAACATATAAAGACTGGCACAAGATGTTACCATTTTCTCTTCATGGTTACTATACCTCGATGCACACGTCAATAGGAGCAACCCTTTTTTCTCTCGTCTATGGTATGGAAGTTGTTTTACCCGTCGAAGTCCATATCCCTTCCCTAAGAATCATGAAGGATACAAATTTAAACGAAGACGAATGGATTCAGACTCGACTGGACCAATTGAACCTGATTGACTAGAAGAGGCTCGTGGCTGTTTGTCATGGTCAGATGTACCAGAAACGTATGACCAAATCTTTTAACAAGAAGGTCAAACGTCAGGTATATCAGGTTGGTGACCTAGTAATCAAGCGCATCATCCTGCCACAAGGTGATCCCAGGGTCAAGTGGACTCCTGCATACGAAGGACCATTTATGATCAAGAGTATATTTTCTGGTGGAGCTATGATATTAACCACCATGGATGGTGACGACCTTCCACATCCTGTAAATGCAGACATAGTTAAAAGATACTACGCATGAAAAGAGACCTGCTAGGTTGACTGGCCTAGGCAAAAATAAGGGATATATATATATATATATATATATATATATATATATATATATATATATATATATATATATATATATATATATATATATATATATATATGAAAAAATCTATACACCCGGCAAGTCGAAAACCTGAAAAGGCGGCTTGGGCAAAAAAGGGTATCCTGGTGGATTGAAACCCCGAAAGGGTGGTCTAGGAAAAAAATTAGGGATTTAAAAGCGTATGACTATGTCCTGTTGGATCACCTTACAACCAGACATCACTAGCAAGTTCGAACGGTACATATCAATCCAATCGACTTCTTCCAAACAGCAAAGTGATGATACGCTCAAAGATATAAAGGCAATAGAAGAATTGAAACCTAATGGGATTATCCTACATAGCCGTTTTTCTTTGTGTACCACTTTGTATATTTTTCATTTTTACGACAAAATTTCCGTTGTACCCAAAAATTTTCCCTCCCATATTTCTCAAAACATTCCAAGAGAGGTCTTCAAATTGCTCAAGGAAGTCCAAGGGTTGACCAGACAAGCTCCCTCCTTAGACAGTCTATCTCAAATTAGGGTTTCATGTTGCATCAATATACTTGATTCCAAGGGATCCCAAATGCTCATCATTGTCCTAATATGTTCTCAAGATCATTCATGTCAAGTTTCAAGCCTTGCAGAGGAAGTTTGCTCAATCAATTGCTCAAAGGCCTAAAAATCGACTGTGCGAGGGCAAAAGTCAATTGTGGCCTCCATACAGTAAAACTTCAAAAATTTTTGTCAACATCCTCATTTTGAAGTATAATTCATCATTTGATCAAGTTTTGATCATGATTCATCAAGTATTGCTCCCAATTCATCAAAACCCAAAAGTTGCTAAATTAGGGTTTTGTAGGAAAAGTCAACTCAACTTTGACCAAGCATAACTTTCTCATACTTTATGATAAATGACCCACTCAAAGCTCATTTTGAATAGGAAGCAATTCCCTACAATTCATATTCATCTCCCAAGTTAAAAATATGCACTCACAAGAAGTTATGAATTTGGACATTATAGGTCATTTTGAAAAGTCAACAAAAACACCTTTTTTTTCAAAGCTTCAAACATGAACATGGAATACCAAATTGAGATGATACAAAAAAGGTTGCTTAGATGACGTCTCAATATTTCTAAAAAGTCCAAGAACACCTTCAAAGAGTCAAAATTGAGGAAGTTATGCATTGGTGAAGTTGACCCTTTTTGCAAAATTGTCAAAAGTCAACTATGCCTCAAATTGCAATTTTTGCTAAATGGGCCTACCTTTTTGCACTTGTTTTGAGTTGGTAGCATGGTCCACGAGCCCTAGATCTTTCCACTTGTCTTTATCTTATTTTTATTATTTATTTTGATTTTTTATTGCAATTAAATCAATTTAAACCACAACAAATCATGAAAAAATCCAAAACATTGAAACCTCAAGATCTTGTACATATTTCAGGTCCTATATCCAGTTGGCAAGTGATTGAATTCGTGCAAAGCCTTTGTGTGGATAAAAAGATTGGTTTTATCCTATTTTTGGAAGGATTTTCAAGTGAATCAAATCAAGAACAAAATCAATAATTGGCAAAGATTGATATCATGTTTGCAACCCTAATCCAATCCTCAGTATATAGGGAACATTTGCAGACAAAAATCACAAGGTTTTGGAGGCACACAAGGCAGAACAAAACTTGAAAAAAACAAAGAAAAGTGGTAATTCATTTTGCTATTTCCAGGCATTTTCAAGAATCTCTAGCCATATCATTCGCTTCTTGGGATCACAAGCAAGCCATACCAATCAAGAACAAGGAGTTTCCAATGCTAGAACTCACTGTAAGTCAGCCACGATAATGGCTTCCTTTTGAAATCGAATTGCACAATTTTGGCATTTATAGCATGATATATTTAAATATTCTTATTCCTTGAAGCATTTGCAAGCTGTTCATAACATTCAATTGCATTTTTTTACTCTATGAAGATTTGCCATTATTAGGGTTCTTGGTCTCGTTTTAGGGTTTTTGTGTACAGGCAAAATTGGCCCCCATGAAGGGCATCATGTTGCTCAAAATGTCAAGGCGGTTCGATTCATGGCATTAGATGTCATTTATCATGCCCATGGAAGATTTTGAAATGAGCCAGAGTTGTAGCTACAGACATGTGTCAGTAGGTAAAATTCTTTAACTTTTACCAATGGAGCAAGGAGAAAGATGACTAGCGTGGCAGCCCGTGATTGCTCCGTTAAAAATTCCGCGCGCAAGATTTGGCAAAGTTGTTTTTTTATATAATATTTGTTTGTTCTTTTATGTACAAAGCACGCACGCAACTCAGTTGGCATTGATGCTATTGGAGAAGGCTTCAGGACTTGGGTTCGAATCCCAGGTCCCCCCATTACTTCACTTTTTTTTCTTTAAGTGTTCAGGTGTGCACACAAAGCCAAAGGATCACCATGCATCCTCAAGATTCAACCTTTGGATCTCCAGATGGCCAGATCTAAGGGCCATCAGATGAAGGTCCACCAAAAGCTCAATCAATGCATAGCACTGGAACGTGAAAGTCAACATGGGTCAGATTTGTTTGGGCTCAAAGCTTGCTATCTACACCTCCCAAATTGCTATTTCAGGCCCAGTTTCTATTTTCTTTTCTTTTTATATTTCCCTTATTTAATTAATTAATTTATTTTACTAACATAAAAATTATTTCTTTTTTATCAAAAAATCACAAAAATAATATTTTCATCCAATTAGATTTAGGATATTTATTTTTTATACAAAAATTAATTGAATTAGGTTATTTAATTTTAGGGTAACTTTAATTATTTTGTAAATAAATTTAAAAACAATTAGAAAATTAGGGTTTTAGCTTAATTCAAATTCTATTTTCTTTTTCTTAAAAAATAACCAAATATAAAAATAGGCCATGTAAATTATTTTCTTTAATTAATTTAATTACTAATTAGTTTTTGTATTTAATTTAAAAACCTTATTCTTTATCTTAAATAATTAAAAACAACAAAAATAATTTTTTCTTTTAATTAGGTTAGACGGGGTCAAAACCCTAATTCCCTTTCGTTCTCTATTCGCGCGCGCTTTATTTATTTTTACCATATTGATGTAATTGCTCACAAGGTGTAATAGATTAATTAGGATTTTTCTCCTTTTCATTTATTGTTTTGACGGGTTATTTTTGGCTATGTAATTAATACCTGAAGCCTTGTAATAGCGTAGCTTTACTTTCCGCACTTTAAATTCCGCAAATATTAACTGTTAGATGTATGGTAATAGGGATGCATGACAAGAATGTATGTAAACTTTAAAACAGTTAGGAAACCCTAAATGTGCAAAGATAAATGACTTGAAATTGAATCACTTGCACATGCGCACTCCTAGGGTATACTCCCACTTCGGTTGCCTTCGGTAAACGATCATTAAGTATAGGGTATTTTAGTGGTAGCTCTTTTGTCTCAAAGATCAAAGTTGCCTCGGAAAGGTTGCCTCGGAATTGTTGCCTCGAATACGATCTTAAGACATTAGAGTTATTACTAAGACGTCCTAACATTGCTTTAGTGATCGTACGTCCCTTTCGAATTGACCCTCAAACTCCAACGATGGTGCTACCTACTCACTAATAGTGGGATAGCGCTGTCTAAAGGAAAGGAACATAGAACAATTCTTTTTTCGAGTAGGTAGATTAGCTCTTAAGTACTTGCTCAGAACAAACAAACTTTTTCACACTTACACTCTTTCTCAAACAAAGTTTTCAAAAAAACTTCGTAACACTCATGAAGACAGAAGCAAGGGTTAAATCGAAGTAAAACGAAAAACTTTTCAAATCACACAAACACATAAGCAATTTTCAAAAATGATGAGCAAGTACCTAAGAGCCCGTAGAAAACTACGGATAGAAAGGGTGCTAATACCTTCCCTTTCTATAATCTACCCCGTACTCAGAATATCTCGAAAAAGGAATTTTTTTATGCTTTTTTCCTTTCCTAGTTGGATAAAATAAAAGTCGCTGGCGACTCTTGCTTACCGCGACATTTTGCGAACACAAACGCAAAACGCAAACCAGCATTTTCAAACAGTTCCGGTTCTGCCACTGTATCACTGAATTGGCGACTCTGTTGGGGATAATAAATAAGTGGGGTATACCTTAGGATTAGTTTATCATATTGCTTCTATTGTTTGATTTGATTGCTTTATCTTTGTGGTCTTTGTATTGGAGTTACTATGGATCCTAACCCGGATCCGGGGAACACCTTTTAGGTAAGTAGCAATAAACTGTGAGGGAACTGTACGGCGTAGACCGATACGGTTGAAGCAGTAGCTACGTTGATGTGGCACATTGGTTTGTACCGGTATCGCTTATGGAGAAACAAGGAGAATATGGGGCTGCTATGTGTGTCGTTAAGCATCAACTGACCTTAGAACCCATAATTGACCAACTTGGCCATAGGAAGTAGTGAGATATTCGGTCTCGGTGTAAAGCTGGGAACTGGTTGATACTCGATGCTACACTCATTGAGACCATACTCTCGAGATAGTTCCGGCCGCAAGAAAAGATTGTGTGAGCTGAAACCATGACCGATGAAGGATGGTCAGTGATATTGAGAACCTCTAGAACCCGGTTACTTTTTCTAGGACGGGTTTGAAACCAACTTAACTTCAAGAGGGTACTACCTTAAAACCCATGCAAGCCTAAACCTAAGGCTGTTTGTGTGACTTGTGTGCTTTCAGCTTGAACCAATTGCACAGTTTTATTATCTGACAACATGAGTTCCTTGCAGGTTTTGTTTACAGTCCTTATCCAATAACTTGGATTTCTTGCCGGATTTACTTGCTTACATCACCTCGCACTTTTGCTTAAACGCATAGAATACACATCATAAACATCATGCCTTAACATTTCCTTAACCATTTCAAGGATCTCAATGGTTTGCGATGCAAGTTATGGTAAATCAAACGTCTAGCAAGGGGCGAAGGGGACTTATTTTCCTCTAGCTAATGCCGTCTAGAGATCAAAATACGATAACTTGAGTCAGTGGCTATGACCCACTCGATATGGTGAGCTTGACTCTTGAAGAAGGACTCTCAACGACACGAAGTTTCTTTAATCAAGCTGCAATCAAATTCTAATAGTTTCTTGTTTACCCCGCGAGATCCTTGAAAACATTGCATACATATCATTGCATAAACAGGTTTCAAAGCAGGTCTCTCATGTTCTCGCTGTTTATTTCAGAAATGGATCTCCAACAAGACAACAGAGATCTTCAAACTCAAGAAGCTTAGTTCAGGTAAATATTCCTAAACCTATCCAAGGGGCAGGAAGAGTTGAAAACACTCCTCGTTGGGAGCTTGGTCAAGAAAAGTCCTGAAGACAATAAGGACGAACGGCTGGAACAACTGCAAGCTGAGGTAGGTGCAATGAGAACCCAGATGCTGGGGCAGATGGCTCTTATCTAAGGCCTAGTTCGAGGACAAGAAGAGCTGAGAACCATTATCAACCAACTTCATCAAGATGGATACAATAGTATGAAGCAAACAGTCGGGGCCGGGGACCAATTCATTGATCAACCTCCAAGAAGACAAGAGTTTGGTTTGGTGAAGAGTGGACCTTTCCCACTTTATAATACCTCACGGGTCCAACAACAACCTCGCCAAAAACAATGGGTTAATCAGAGTAAGCTAGATACACCCAAGAGGCAGTTTACCAAACTCAACATGCCGCTGTCTCAAGCTTTACAACACATGTTGAGGATGAATCTGGTTACGTTGATAGGACCTCATCCGAACCCCAAGACTTCTTCCCCTAACTACAATCCTGATGCAAGGTGTGCATATCACTCCAACAGTCCGGGGCATGATATTGACGACTGTTGGAAGTTGAAATACAAAATTCAAGACCTGATTGATGAAGGAACATTGGAATTCACACAAGATGGTCAACTGGAATGTTTCTGTCAATCCTCCAAGGCTCACCATTTGAAGTGACAAGTTCTGACAAGAGAGGCTTTTGTTCATTAGAATTTTCAATTTGCAATTTTCTTTTAATTGTTTGAACATTTATTCATGTCAAACTCTGTTACTTTATCAATGCATTGCATATGTCTGTTTTGAATCAATCCATTTGTATTCACTATATTTAAATTGCTTTCCTTTTTGTGATATTCAACTCTCGAACAAAATATCTGAGCCTTTAGAGGGAGGATGACGAAAATGATACCAAAATCTCTATAGTGTGCTTTTGAACAGACCCCGCTGACGATGTACAGGCGTTGTTTCAAATCCTAAATAGTGGAGTTATAAGGAAGATAATCCCTAGTCAACCCCTTTAAGCCAAAGAAGTAGGGGTTTTTCTTTTCACGCAAATTAAAAACCCTTAATCACAACCTGGGGCAGGGTAGTTTTCTCAGTTAATCCAGGTACACAATGAATGGCATCGAAGACGTCCTTCCAAAACAAAAGACGGTGATGGTTCCTTATAATCATCAAGACAGACAGTTATTATCTCTCGAGATAAAAGCCCATTAAGTCATAACCTATGAAAGAGACTTGAGAAGAAAAAAGCTAGGGCATCCTGCTGACTGTAATCACAAAAGAAACAGTTCAGGCAAAAAACAGGGATAGTAAAACCAAAAAAAGAGGTTACTACAAATCCTAGGCAAAAAAAAGATCACAAAATGATTGCCTTTTTCAAGTAAACTGTCAGTATCCGAACCATCACTGGAATATTATAGCAAAGACTCAAATGGATTCTAAACGCGCAATTAATTGAGCATAGGACTGAAGAACATCACGAAGAGTGGGTGGGTACAAATAAATTTTGAGCCTTTATCCTTTGTTTCTTGAACCGTGAACCAGGCCACGTTATAACCCTTAAAAGTCCTAGCTGAAGCATGGGTTAGTTCGAAAGCATACTGTTACAAAAGGTATCCTGACTCCTATAAGGTTTGCTATAAATCCTGAGTTGACATCACACTTTTACAAAAAAACTTGTTTTACTAAAAAATGAATTTTCAAACTTCAAGACAGACATAAGCTTTCCATTCTTAAAATAACATTGTTTGCATATGACTATTTGTTCAACAGCAGAGAAATTCGCATGACGAATATCTAGTGAATAAAAACCTTCTCAATAAAAAGGATCACCTCAAGTGGAAAAAAAACACTTCCAACCAAGGGGCACGGCATGATCATTGTCCATCATCTGGGGCAGTCAAGTCAAGATTCAAGGAATCTCGCAAATATGCCAAATAGCCAGGGGAAGATCTCCATCTGAATCACTTGTGGAATTGGACATGAATTCCAACAACGAATATTGTATGATCAAACGAACATCTTCTGGTAGAGAGGCAACACAACACTACTGACAGTGACAACTCCCTACACCCTGAGAGCGTGTACATAGTCAGAAAATACTGCGCATGAACAAAGACCCGCTAGCTTGACTGGCCTAGGCAAAAATAAGGGAATCTCGGCGAACCGAAAGGGTTCGGGCAAAAATTAGGGATAAAAACAAAAAAATATATGTACACCCGGCAAGCTGAAAACCTGAAAAGGCGGCTTGGGCAAAAAAGGGTATCCATGTGGACTGAAAATCTGAAAAGACAGTCCATGCAAAAGTTAGGGATTAAAACGTACGACTATGTCCCGTCATCTCGTCACTTGCATACCATAAGAAGACTTATCACTTCGATCGAAAGTTACTAAGCACCTAATAAGTGGGGATAACACTCAATCCACAAGGCCTCCGCAGGAACTTTCTCCAGCAGATACAGGGGCAAACAAGAAATGTCCAAACCTTACAGTTGCTCTATGCACCAGGTACATGGATAGACCTAGCTGAGGAATATGACTAGAAATGCATACACTCCCTGCAGAGTAGGAAGTACCAGGATACAATATTATCAACTCTCCCCAGCTGAGGTTCGCAATCGCGAATGAGTCGGTAAGATTATCCCCAAGCAAAGTTCATCTATCACCAACAAGGGAAGACCATTCCCAATGGAGTTTATTTCTCCCACAAACAGAAAGTTTATCCTTGACAGAGTTCATCACCGCCAGTAACGGTAATTCATCCACAGCCAAGGTTATTGCTCCAAGTCAGCAGACCTTCTGGTAGAGTATCTCTTCCCCACAGAGTCATTCTCTCACCAATGTTTTCTCCAGCAGAGTTATCCTCCCACCAATGCATTCTCAAATCATCTTCGGTTGTTATCCTCAGCGAGCGAAACTCTTTATATTCTTCAGCAGCAGTTCGGGATTTATTTTCCCCAGCTAGAAAACATCACAAAAACATCACATTTCCATACATCATGTCCCATGCATACGCATCATACAGCACAATCTCATTTATTTTAAGAACATCATTACTCAATACATGTCACGCATCATGACATTACATATAATTAATTCTTTACATTTCAGGAAAAGATACAATCAAATTCTATCAAAGTTCAAGCAATGAAGCCCGGGTACGACCGAATAATATCTTGATTTTTCCATCATATTGTGAAGCCCAGAGAACGACTGGATAACAGTATCAGAGCACCGCGAAGCCTGGGTTACGACCAAATAGTGGTATCTTTTAAAGCAAGCTATGAAGCCCAGATTCGACCGGATAATAGTTTAATCCCCAGTAAGCCGTGAAGCCCAGATTACGACTGGATAGCAGCTCAGCAAGTTACTGTGAAGCCTGGATTACGACCAAATAGCAGTGCCAGACACCATGAAGCCTGGATTCGACCAGATAGTGGTATATCATAAACTCAAACCGTGAAGCCCGGAGTCGACCGGATAACAGCTCAGCAAGTTATTGTGAAGCCTGGATTACGACCAGATAGCAATACAAAGGACACCATGAAGCCTGGATTCGACCAGATAATGGTAGAAGACGTTGTGAAGCCTGGGTTACGGCCAGATAGCAGCCAAGAATACTACGAAGCCTGGATTACGACCAGATAGTGGTATATCTTTAATGCAAGTTATGAAGCCCAGATTCAATCGGATAATATCTTGATTTCCCCGAACACCATGAAGCCTGGATTCGACCAGATAATGGTATAAGACATCGTGAAGCCTGGATTACGACCAGATATAGGTATGATACATCATGAAGCTTGGATTACGACCAGATAGCGGTAAAGACACTGAAGCCTGGATTTCGACTAGATAACAGTGAGGGACACTGTGAAGCTTGGATTTCGACCAAATAGCAGTTCACTCGGCCAATTACTATGAAGCCCGGAGTCAACCAGATATTAGTAAGCCTTTAAATCAAATGGAAGCCCGGATGCGACTGGATAACCACTTGATTTCTTCTGAAGCCTAGATTTCGACCAGATAAGAAGTGAGGTATTGTGAAGACTGGATTCGACTGGATAACAATACAAGACACCATGAAGACTGGATTCGACCAGATAATGGTATGAAACATCGTGAAGCCTGGATTACGACCAGATAGCGGTACAAGACACTGTGAAGCTTAGATCTCGACCAAATAATAGTTTCACCTGGACAATTACTAAGAAGCTCGGAGTCGACCGGATATTAGTGTGCCCTAAATTCAAGTTAAATCTCGGATGTGAACGGATAATAACTTAATTCCTTCTGAAGCCTGGATTACGACCAGATAAGAATTGAGAAATTGTGAAGCCTGGATTACGACCGGATAGCAAGTTTAATCTCATCTCCCCAGTAAGTCACTGTAAAGCCTGGATTACGACCAGATAGCAGTCGATCTTATCACTATGAAGCCTGGATCACGACCAGATAGTAGTTACATTTCAACTTCTTGGACCAAGAGACGGTTCCCCAGTAGAATAACGGACGACCAAAGCTCCTAAAATTCAACTTTCTCTCAAGACAGAGAACAGCATTCCCCAGCGGAATCTTCCTTAACAACAGGTATACAAGATCTCGCAAAGGAATCTCTTATGCGATCGACACTTCTTCGGATGGCATCTTTAAGCCCATATTCCGACATCGACCTCCAAATGGCATATATAGGCCCATTCCCGATATCGCAAGGCCAGTACCACTTCATGCGAGTGCAAATTTCTGGGCACTCTAGTGTTCAATCATCTTCAACCTTCGGATCACGAAAGGCAGACAAGCCAATCTACATCCTCGGGTTTAAGAAGATTGAACAGGGGCAGCTGTTGTACCCCAAAATTTTCCCTCCCATATTTCTCAAAACATTTCAAGAGAGGTCTTCAAATTGCTCAAGGAAGTCCAAGGGTTGACCAGACAAGCTCCCTCCTAAGGCAGTCTACCTCAAATTAGGGTTTCATGTTGCATCAAGATGCTTGAGTCCAAGGGATCCCAAATTCTCACCATTATCATAATATGTTCTCAAGATCATTCATGTCAAGTTTCAATCCTTGCATAGGAAGTTTGCTCAGTCAATTGCTCAAAGGCCTGAAAATCGATTGTGCTAGGGCAAAAGTCAATTGTGGCCCCCATACAGCCAAACTTCAAAAAATTTGGTCAACATCCTCACTTTGAAGTATAATTCATCATTTGACCAAGGGTTGATCATGATTCATCAAGGATTGCTCCCAATTCATCAAAACCCAAAAGTTGCTAAATTAGGGTTTTGTAGGAAAAGTCAACTCAACTTTGACCAAGCATAACTTTCTCATACTTTATGAGAAATGACCCACCCAAAGCTCATTTTGAATAGGATGCAATTACCTAAAATTCATCTTCATCTCCCAAGTTCAAAATATGTACTCACATGAAGTTATTAATTTGGACATTATAGGTCATTTTGAAAAGTCAACAAAAACACCTTTTTTGTCAAAGCTTCATACATGAACATGGAATACCAAATTGATATTAGACCAAAAAGGTTGATTAGAGGACATTTCAAGATTTCTAAAAAGTCCAAGAATACCTTCAAAGAGTCAAAATTGAGGAAGTTATCCATTTGTGAAGTTGACCCTTTTTGCAAAATTGTCAAAAGTCAACTATGCCTCAAATTGCAATTTTTGCTAAATGGGCCTACCTTTTTGCACTTGTTTTGAGTTGGTAGCATGGTCCATGAGCCCTATCTCTTTCCACTTGTCTTTATATTATTTTTATTATTTATTTTGATTTTTTATTGCAATTAAATCAATTTAAATCAAAACAAATCATGAAAAAATCCAAAACATTGAAACCTCAAGATCTTGTGCATATTTCAAGTCCTATATCCAGTTGGCAAGTGATTGAGTTCATGCAAAGCCTTTGTGTGCATAAAAAGATTGGTTTTAGCCTATTTTTGGAAGGATTTTCAAGTGAATCAAATCAAGATCAAAATTAATAATTGGCAAAGATTGAGATCATGTTTGCAACCTCAATCCAATCCTCAGTATATAGGGAACATTTGCAGACAAAAATCACAAGGTTTTGGAGGCGCACAAGGCAGAACAAAAGTTGAAAAAAACAAAGAAAAGTGGTAATTCGTTTTGCTATTTCTAGGCATTTTCAAGACTCTCTATCCATATCATTCGCTTCCTGGGATCACAAGCAAGCCATACCAATCAAGAACAAGGAGTTTCCAACGCTAGAACTCACTGTAAGTCAGCCACGACAATGTCTTCCTTTTGAAATCGAATTGCACGATTTTGGCATTTATAGCATGATATATTTACATATTCTTATTCCTTGAAGCATTTGTAAGTTGTTCATAACATTCAATTGCATTTTTTTGACTCTATAAAGATTTGCCATTGTTAGTGTTCTTGGTCTCATTTTAGAGTTTTTGTGTGCAGGCAAAATTGGCCCCCATGAAGGGCATCATGATGCTCAGAATGTCAAGGCGGTTCGATTCATGGCATTAGATTTCATTTATCATGCCCATGGAAGATTTTGAAACGAGCCATGGTTGTAGCTACGGACATGTGTCAATAGGTAAAAGTCTTTAACTTTTACCAACGGAGCAAGGAGGAAGATGACTAGCGTGGCAGCCCATGATTGCTCCGTTTAAAATTTCGCGAGCAAGATTTGGAAAAGTTGTTTTTTTTAATATAATATTTGTTTGTTCTTTTATTTATAAAGCGTGCACGTAGCTCAGCTGGCATTGATGCTATTGGAGAAGGCTTCAGGACCTGGGTTCGAATCCCAGGTCCCTTCATTACTTCACTTTTTTTCTTTAAGTGTTCAGGTGTGCACACAAAGCCAAAGGATCACCATGTATCATCAAGATTCAACCTTTGGATCTCCAGATGGCCAGATCTAAGGGCCATTAGATGAAGGTCCACCAAAAGCTCAGTCAATGCATATCACTAGAACATGAAAGTCAACATGGGTCAGATTTGTTTGGGCCCAAAGCTTGCTATCTACACCTCCCAAATTTCTATTTCAGGCCCAATTTCTATTTTCTTTTCTTTTTATATTTCCCTTATTTAATTAAATTATTTATTTTACTAACATGAAAATTATTTCTTTTTTATCAAAAAATCACAAAAATAATATTTTCATTCAATTAGATTTAGGATATTTATTTTTTATACAAAAATTAATTGAATTATGTTATTTAATTTTAGGGTAACTTTAATTATTTTGTAAATAAATTTAAAAAAAAAATAGAAAATTAGGGTTTTAGCTTAATTCAAATTCTATTTTATTTTTCTTAAAAAATAACCAAATATAAAAATAAGCCATCTAAATTATTTTCTTTAATTAATTTAATTACTAATTAGTTTTTGTATTTAATTTAAAAACCTTATTCTTTTTCTTAAATAATTAAAAACAACAAAAATAATTTTTTCTTTTAATTAGGTTAGACGGGGTCAAAACCCTAATTCCCTTTCGTTCTCTATTCGCGCGCGCTTTATTTATTTTTACCATATTGATGTAATTGCTCACAAGGTGTAATAGATTAATTAGGATTTTTCTCCTTTTCATTTATTGTTTTGACGGGTTGTTTTTGGCAATGTAATTAATACCCGAAGCCTTGTAATAGCGTAGCTTTACTTTCCGCACTTTAAATTCCACAAATATTAATTGTTAGATGTATGGTAATAGGGATGCATGACAAGAATGTGTGTAAACTTTAAAATAGTTAGCAAACCCTAAATGTGCAAAGATAAATGACTTGAAATTGAATCACTCGCACATGCGCACTTCTAGGGTATACTCCCACTTGGGTTGCCTTCGGTAAACGATCATTAAGTATAGGGTATTTTAGTGGTCGCTCTTTTGTCTCAAAGATCAAAGTTTCCTTGGAAAGGTTGCCTCGGAATTGTTGCCTCGAATGCGATTTTAAGACATTAGAGTTATTACTAAGACGTCCTAACATTGCTTTAGTGATCGTACGTCCCTTTCGAATTGACCCTCAAACTCCAACGATGGTGCTACCTACTCAATAATAGTGGGATAGCGCTGTCTAAAGGAAACGAACATAGAACAATTCTTTTTTCGAGTAGGTAGACTAGCTCTTAAGTACTTGCTCAGAACAAACAAACTTTTTCACACTTACACTCTTTCTCAAACAAAGTTTTCAAAAAAACTTCGTAACACTCTTGAAGACAGAAGCAAGGGTTAAATCGAAGTAAAACAAAAAACTTTTCAAATCACACAAACACAGAAGAAATTTTCAAAAATGATGAGCAAGTACCTAAGAGCCCGTAGAAAACTACGGATAGAAAGGGTGCTAATACCTTCCCTTTCTATAATCTACTCCCCGTACTCAGAATATCTCAAAAAAGGAATTTTTCTGTGCTTTTTTCGTTTCCTAGTTGGATAAAATAAAAGTCGGTGGCGACTCTTGCTTACCGCGACATTTTGTGAACACAAACGCAAAACGCAAACCAGCATTTTCAACAGTTCTGGTTCTGCCACCGTATCACAATTTCTCTTATTAGGATGTTTGTTTCCTTGTACAAAGACGCCTATTATAGGCAGACTTTCTCAAAGTTAACACAAAATTCCTCTTTTAAAGTTCAAAGCTATTTGTTTTTATTTTTCTGTTTTGTTTGCAAAAACATCCAGTGATTATTTTATATGAACATATGCATTTGAATATGATTACCGTTTACAAATGTATGCATGAAAACAGGAAAGACAGTCACTAAAGGCTCTAAGAGATGGAACAATGTCGAAAGTCATCCATAAATCCTCACAGAACAACCACCCCTAGAGGACTATCTTCGTAAAATTCATCATTAGCAAGGATACATTCCTCAGTAGGTACAGAAACGGGGGTATCCTCCCGCAAAGTCATCACCATATCTTCAGCATATAGCCTATTGATTTCAGATATTCCGACATTTCTTAATAGATCAAGAGGTTCAATTGTTTCCCTAGCATCTTGGAGAATTCCCCAACATGGTCTATAAATTTCTTAGGTTCCCCAACAGGATTTCATAAAATCCCCAAGAAGTTTACAAAGCTTCGTTTCCCAGTAGATTTTATTTCTCTAGCTATAGAATCTCATCCACCAGCGGAGTTTATTTCTCCGAAATTGGTAAATTCTTCCCAACAAAACCCTTTTCGCTAGCAGTATTTTGCCAAAATAACTATCTCCAAAAGAGTATCCACTCGCATCAAAGGAATATTCATTCTTCCATCCCCAGTCAGAGTGCATGTAATCCATGACAGGTTATCAACCCCTTGAAGGCTTCTATCCTCAAGAAGAAATCAAAATCTCCAGTGGAATATCCTCAGACATAAAGTGGGAATCCTCGGCAAATTTAACTTCAACAAATAGTGAGGAATTACATTCTTCATCTCCGACAACAGTCAAGGATTTATTTTCCCCCAGTCTAACGACACTACAAAGAGCGACTGATATGATCACATTCATACATCATTTACAAACGTCATAACATACGCATACAAAACACATACAACACAATCTCATTTATTTTGAGAACATCGTTCCACAATGCATTTCACACATCAAGACATTCATACAGCTAACTCTTTACATTTTCAGGAAAAGATAAATCAATAAGATCAACATCATCAACTACTGGTAGGACCAAATAGTCTTATCAGAGACAACATCTTCTGGCTTAGAATAAATCAACCAAAGGTTTTATTATGACACTTCTTCTAGTGGATATTCTTTTGGCTCAGATTAAATCAACCAAAGATTTGTTCTGATACTTCTTCCAGATTAATATAAGCATAAATAGTCGTTGGCTCAGATTAAATCGACCAATGATTTATTCTGATACTTCTTCCAGTAGACCTTTTTCTGGCTCAGATTAAATCGACCAATGATTTATTCTGATACTTCTTCCAGTTAAAGACAACAGAGACCTCTTCTGGTTCAGATTAAATCAACGAATGATTTATTCTGATACTTTTCCAGTTGAAGACGGTTGTAGATAGTCGCTGGCTCGGATTAAATCGACCAATGATTTATTCTAATACTCCTTCTACTGGACATTCTTCTGGCTCAGCTTAGATCAGGTGTATATCTATTTTGATACTTCTTCCAGTAGACCTTTTTCTGGCTCATATTAAATCGACCAATGATTTATTCTGATACTTCTTCCAATTAAAGACATAGAGACCTCTTCTGACTCAGATAAAATCAACCAAAGATTTATTCTGATTTTTCTTCCAGTTGAAGACATTTTCTGGCTTAGATTAAATCAACCAAAGATTTATTCAAATACTTCTTCCAGATAAAAACAAGCATAAATATTTGTTGGCTCAGATTAAATTGACCAAGATTTACTTTGATACTTCTTCCAGTAGACCTTTTTCTAGCTCAGATTAAATCGACCAATGATTTATTCTAATACTTCTTCCAGTTAAAGACACAGAGACCTCTTCTGGCTCAGATTAAATTAATCAAAGATTTATTCTTATACTTTTCCAGTTGAAGACGGTCGTAGATACTCGCTGGCTCGGATTAAATCGACCAATGATTTATTCTGATACTCCTTTCAGTGGACATTCTTCTGGCTCAGCATAGATCAGGTGTAGACCTATTCTGACACTTCTTATAGTAGACCTTTTTCTGGCTCAGATTAAATCGACCAATGATTTATTCTGATAATTCTTCCAGTTAAAGACATAGAGACCTCTTCTGGATCAAATTAAATCAACCAAAGATTTATTCTGATACTTCTTCCAGTTGAAGACGATCGTGGAAAGTTGTTGGCTCGGATAAAATCAACCAAAGATTTATTCTGATACTTCTTCTAGTAGACCTTTTTCTGGATCAGATTAAATCGATCAATGATTTATTCTGATACTTCTTCCAGATAAAATGAGTATAAATATCTTCTGGCTTAGATTAAATCGACTAATGTTTTATTCTGATACTTCTTCCAGTAGACCTTTTTCTAGCTTAGATTAAATCGACTAAAGGTTTATTATGATACTTTTCCAGTTAAAGACAAAGGAAACATTGTCTGGCTCAGATTAAATCAACCAAGGATCTATTCTGATACTTCTTCCAGTCAAAGACATTTTATGGCTCAAATAGAACCAACCATATGTTTATTCTAATACTTTCCAATCAAAGTCGAATATATAGATCTTCTGGCTCAGATAAAATCAACCGTAGATTTATTCTGATACTTCTTCTAGTTTAAAGTCAACAGTTACCTTGGATGGAGTCTATAAGCCTATCTCTGATGAATCTTAGTTGTCTCTCCGAATGGCATCTTTTAAGCCCATTCAAGCATACCATCAACCGACAATGTTACTCCAAGCACCGGCAAGCGTAAATTTCTGGGCACTCTAGTGTTCAATCATCTTCCACCTTCAGATCGTGAAAGGCAGACAAGCCAATCTAAATCCTCAAGTTTAATATGATTAAATAGGGGAATTTTTTGTACCCCAAAATTTTCCCTCTCATTTTATTCAAAACATACTCCTAAAGGTCCTCAAATGCTCAAGGTTGACCAAGAATTGACCAGACAAATTCTCATCCTAAGCAATGGACTTCCAACTAGGGTTTCACTTTTCACAAAGAATTTTTGGTTTCAAAGGCCTAAAGTGATTTCCATGACTCCTAATATGTCCTCAAGAATGCTCATGCCAAGTTTCATGCCTTGCATCACAAGTTTGCTCAGTCAATTGCTCAAATGACTGAAAATCAACTATATTAGGTCAAAAGTCAATTGTGGTCAATATATAGTCAAACTTCAATATTTTTGGTCAACATCAATATTTTAAAGTGATATTCATCATTTGATCAAGGGTTGATCATGATTCCTCAAGGAAAGTCCTCAGATCATCAAAAGTCAAGAATTGCCAAATTAGGAATTCCTTAAGAGAAGTCAATTGAACTTTGACCAGGCATAACTTTCACATGCTTCATCAACTTTTACCCAAACAAAGCCCATTTGGAAGAAAATTCAATTCCCTGGAAGTTCGCTTTTATTCTCAAGTCCAAAAGATGCTTCATTTGGAAGATATGATCTCATACATTATAGGTCATATTCAAAAGTCAATAAAAGACACTTTTTGTCAAGGCAACTTACATCAATATAATGTCTTCAAGAGCAAAAATGATCAACATAGATATTGTATAGGACATCTTAGGATTTCCAAAAAGTCCAAGATCATCTTCAAAATATGTAAATTGAGCAAGTTATGAGTTTCACAAGTTGGGAAAATTTTAAGAAATGTATGAAATCTTAATTGAGCAATTTGTGATTTTTGCTTATTGGGCTTAATCTTTTGGACTTCAAACATGTCCATGACCTTGCAAAAGGCTCCTAAACACACTATTACCTTGCCTTGCATTTTCTCTTTATTTTATTCATATTTATTTTGTTTTTATTCAAATAAATACAAAATAAATTACATAAAATAACAAATGATGGATTATGACATATGGGCTGATGTGTTGGGTCAGTTTTGGGCCTAAGATTTCGTGCAAAGATGACCAGGTTCATGCAAGGACGAAAATGGAAAAGATCTCATATTTTTGGAAGCTTTTCAAATTTTTTTTTGTTCTTAAAACCAAGTTATTGCTTGATTCTTTTTCCATACTTGTTTGCTCTCTACACTCTTCTATAAATACATGACCATGCAAGCCTGAAAAAGCACACCTACACTGCCTGAAGAAACTCTCTCTCAAAAATCCACAAAAATCACAAAGTTGTAAAATTCCAAAACTCCATCCTCCAGCCTTGCTCCATTTAAACCGGACCTTGCATCCTAAAATCGGCAAACCGAATCACTTAAATTTTGGAAACATTCTTGCATCTGAATCTCATGATACATATAGTTTAAATGAAATCCAAGCACATACCCGTGTTCATATTATCATGTTGAATCATTCTAACGTATTACATGAAGGGTCAGAGGCTTAGAATTCAGGTTACCATTATTAGGGTTTCAAAACGGTCAAGCATCGAGCTAGGTAATGCAGGCCCTTTCAGACTAAGTCAGTATCATGGTTGGATTCATAGCGTGCGAATTAGGGGGGGTAGCTTGAATTTGGAGCTTTGATTTCACTTATTTTTGCAGATCTAATTTTGAGCAACCGGAGAAGGTGACCGGAGTTTGACTCCGGCACCCCTGAGATTCATTGACTCCGATCAACGCTAGCGTGGCAAAAAGCCATATTCTGATTGGCCCTTTTGAATTCACCTGCGCGCGCGTTTTGTTTTGGAGTATAGATGAGCTTTTTTATAATATATTTGTTTGTTTATATTTGATTTAACGAATGAATGATTTGGCCCAATGGCAAGCAGCGCGCATGTAAGGCACTCCCTCCCGAAGACCTGGGTTCGATCCCAGGTTTTGCAATTTTGTTTCAACATTTGTTCTTTTTTTTTGCAGATTATTGAAGCGCTTGGGCCTTCAAGCTGATGGGCCTAAGGGGCTTTAGATTCACACCCCTCCATTTTTCTATTACCACACGCAACTGTTGGGGCACAGTTTTCATTGGGCCTAACAAATTTCCAGGATCTCACCCCCCAATTGCTTCTTACATCAGGCCCATTTTCTATTTTCCTTATTTTAGCTTTATTTATTTAATTGTTTTATATTATTTTTTAAAACCAATTTTACTTTTATGATAAAAATCAGAAAATCACAAAAATAGATTTAGGTTTTTTTATTAAATTTACTTTTTTGTAAATTAATTAATTTAATTATTTTGACTTACTTCAATTAATTTAAAATCAATTAGAACTAGGTTTAATCACTTCAAATATTTTTCTCAAATAAAATACCAAAAATATTAGAATTAATTTTCTTTTGTTGTTTAGAATTAATTTTAATAATCACTTCTTTTATTTGTTTTATTTAACTAACTAAGATTAGATTTAATTTAATTTAAGTATTTTCTCAAATAAAAAAATAACAAAAAATATTCTAAGTGTTTAGGAGTTTTAGGGTTTTTACTTCGCTTTCCATTTTCACGCGCTTATTTTAAATTTCACATTTTTATTTTTTCATATTGATGCAACTGCAAAAGGATGTAATAGCTGTAAATTTAGGACTTTAATTTTATTTCCCCGTTTTGGTTTGTAATTCCCCCTCCCCAAAGCCATGTAATAATGTAGCTTTTAAATTCCAAACTTTAGTTTTGCACTGATATTAACTGTTAGATGTATGCTAATAGGCTTGTATGGTAAGATTAAAAGCAAACACTAGCAAACTTAACATCCAAAGAGAAATAACTGAAACACAACACATTCGCACATGCGCACCTCTAGGATACCCTCACTTGTTGTCTTCGGAAAAACAGTCATGATTCTCGAACGTGGGACACTTTAGCAAAGACCCTCGGTTAAAAAGATCCTAGTCCCTCGATGACCCTTCGATGCTGCCTTCGATATACGATCTAGTCTCTTACGATAAAATTACTAAAGTGCCCTACGAGTTTCCTTTATGACTGTACGATGACCCTCCAATATCCCTAAAAAATCCAACGATGGGGCTACCTACTCAATAATAGTAGGATATCAATGTCTAAAGGAAAAGATGAAAAGAACAAACCTTTCGAGTAGGTAGATAGCTCCTAGTTGCTTGCTCATGAAAACAATCAAAAAATAATTTTTTCACATACACAAACACTTTTCTAAATATTTTCAAAGATAAAAAACACTTTGTATACATTCTCGCCAAAACGAGAAACATTGCAAAGTTCGCCGCACTAAGGCGTCTTCTCAAAACATCTTCAAAATACACTTACACAAAAAAGCATTTTCAAAGTAAGCTAGCAACCAAGATCTCGTAGATAACTACGGATGGAAAGGGTTCTAACACCTTCCCTTTCCATAACCTACTCCCTTTACTCATAAAAATAATCTCGAAATGTATTTCCCGTTCTTCTCACCCTTTCCTTTGTTGGATAAAAGAAAAGTCGATGGCGACTCTTGCTAACCGCAACATTGCGATAAAATGAAAAACCAGTAAAAGTCAGTTCTCCCACCGTATTACAGGTACCCAAAGATCAAATAATCTATGTTGCAGATGTTATTGATGGCGCAACAGAAATACCAATTATGGCACCTGGACAATAGATGCTCGTAACACGTGATGGGAAAAAGGCATATGTTCTAAGATTTAGAACTTAAGATTAGAGGCGTGGATAGTGCAAGAAGAAACCAGAAAAGAAAGATTATTGGCTCTGAAATTCTTGTAATTCAAGATGCTATTGTCATAACAAGACCAAACTTTAAATCTTCTAGAGAAATGCTTTTGAGCCTTAATGATCTTGATTGAACCAACTCATTTTCTAAATAAAGTTTGGATTCTGAAAATTGTTTGAAGAATCAGTTGATAGACTATTAGACTTCTAAGAGTAATGTTTATATTCTCTTTAAACCTTATTACTGCTATTGTATTAATTTCAGAACCTCAGTAATCAGAAGATGTTTCCGTTAGAAATGTATTTGATTAGATGGAAACCTTTTGGTTCTCCAGACTCTAAGGATATCAAACGTGTCAGTTAGTTAGATGTATTGATTAACGTGTGTAAGCCTTGGTTATGCTTAATCATCACATGCTATCTAAGCTATGCAATAAGCAATGTGCGTATTTCTTGGAATTTGATTGATATCATAATCATTACTTTCATTTAATGTTCCTAATTATTATGTTTAATTGTATTTATTTTATTTTATTTTCTCTCACTTCTTAAACACTATAACTCACACATGTTCACTTCACTTCCACACTTTAGAAACCCTAAACCCTCTTTTTCTATCAAACCGTTCAACAAGTTCTCTGTGTTCATCATCTTCATCAACACTATTCATCAAAGATCATCACCCTCGTCAACGACCTTCATCATTTTCAACATGATGAATGCTCAATAACAAGAAGTTGTTAAGTTTTCTAGTGAATTGGAACAAGCCCTAAATCTATCTGTCGCAACATCGTCAACTATTGCATCTTCGTCTTCAATAATGGTTCTGTCATCTTCAACCGTTTCGTCTACAACTGCAATCGCCTCAGCTTCATCTTCCAATCCAGCAATTGACATGAACCATATCACTTAGAAATATTTTCAAGTTCACTCATCGTTCCTCCATCTAAGTTAGTAGTTCTTCGTGAATACATGGTCAATTTTGATAATCTTACTGAAAATGGGTGTGTGTTGTACCCCAAAATTTGCCCTCTCATATTTCTCCAAACATTGCAAGAAAAATCTCCAAGTGGCTCAAGATTGCTCAAGAGTTGGACAGTCAAGCTATCTCCTAAGGCAGTCAACCCTAAATTAGGGTTTTGTGTTGCATCAAGATACTTGAGTCCAAATGACCTCAAATTCTCCCTGACGTCCTAATATGTTCTCAAGGTCCTCCATGTAAAATTTCAAGCCTTGCAGAGGAAGTTTGCTCAGTCAATTGCTCAAAGGTCCAAAAATCGACTGTGCTAGGACAAAAGTCAACTGTGACCTACAAACAGTCAAACTTCAAGATTTTTTGTCAACAGTCTCATTTTGAAGGATATTTCATCATTTTATCAAGGGTTCATCATGATTCATCAAGGATTTCTCAAAATTCATCAAGACTCAAAAGTTGCTAAATTAGGGTTTTGTAGAAAAAGTCAACTCAACTTTGACCAAGCATAACTTTCTCATACTTTATGAGAAATGACCCATCCAAAGCTCATTTTGAAGAGAGGATGCAATTACCTACAATCCATATTCATACCCCAAGATCAGAAAATGAAATCACAAGAAGTTATGAATTTTGACATTATAGGTCATTTTTGAAAGTCAACAAAAACACCTTTTTTCCAAAGCTTATAACTTGAGAATTGAATATCAAAATGAGATGATACTAAACGATTTGGTTAGAGGATATCTCAAGCTTTCTAAAAAGTCCAAGAACACCTCCAAAAGTTCAAAATTGAAGAAGTTATGCACTGTTGAAGTTGGACATTTTTGCAAAATTGCCAAAAGTCAACTATCCCCAAAACTTCAAATTTTGTCAAATGGGCCCATTCTTTTCCACTTGATTTGAGCTTGCACCATTGAACACGTGTCCTAGCTTCAGCCTTGAGATCATATTTCTTTTTTATTATTTTATTTGATTTTTTATTGAATTATTTCATTTTAAATCAAATTAAATCATATAAAATCCAAATATTGATTACTTAAGATGTTTTTGGTCGTTTCAGGTCTTAATTATCAACATGATCAACATCAAATTCTTATCTCACCATATCATGTACAAAAAGATGGAAATTTGATAAATTTGGCAAGCTTTAAAGGGTGAATAAAATCAAATCATAAAGCATTGATTTAGAGGGATTCCATCCAAATTTGTTACCCTAGCACATTCCATAATACATAAAGAAGCTAAAGGACACGAGATAGAGGTTGGAGGCTGCAAGCATAGAGAGAACAAAAACTTGAAAAAGTGATAAAAAGCTTGAGATCAAAATTGTACCTAGAGGTGTTTTCAAAAGCCAAGAAGCATCCCAATCGATTCTTGGAGATTCACTGAGTTGAAACCAATCCAAAGCAGGCTTCCATACACGCCCAAACACGCTGTAAGCATCACGTTACCTAGCTCTGTATTTGAATTCGTAAATCATTATTCTTGCATCCTTTGTACAAATTACTTGCATATTCGTGATCCTCACAATGTCTCTAAGTTTTTGCATTACTCAATTTTGTTTATGTGACCTATACTATGAGATGCCATAGCTAGGGTTTCTTGGTCGTTTTTGGGCATTTTTATTTCAGGGATAATTGTCCATCAAGAAGGGCATGGTTAGGACCGGGAGGTCACGACGAGCACAACGATGCCCTTAGAATTTATTTTTACGGCCTACAACAGATTTTGGAGGAGGCGCGACTTGTAGCGACGACTTGTGTCTGTAGCTATAAGTTTTTACAGGTTTTTAGCTACGGACGAGGGTTGAAGATGATGCGTGGAGAGGCGTGATTTGCCCATTCAAATATGGCGCGCTTTGTTTTGTCTTTTCTGGCATATAATTTGTTTTCTCTTATTATTATTATTGTGTATATCATTAACAATTGAAATCAAACAGCCTAGTGGCAAGCGAGCATTGGCAACATCCAACAGGACCTGGGTTCGAATCCCAGGCCCCCCCTCAATTTCCATTTATTTTTCTTCTTCAGGTAATTGTGTGCAGATCCAAGCGCGAAGCCCACCATACACCCTCAAGCATCTAATGGCCAGATGGCCATAGGCCAAATCTGGTGGCCAGAAGCTGATGGTCTACCATATACCAAGTCAATGTGCACCCACTGGATCTCACAAAGTCAGCAAAGGGCCAGCTCGTTTGGGCCTCAGGATTGCTTCTCAAACACCCTTTTCCGGCCCATACCATTTCTCTCTTTCTATTATTTATTTGTTTATTTTAATTATTTGTTTTATTATTTTTATACTAACCAATTAAAATTCTTTTCTTTAAAATAAAAAACCATAAAATATTTTCTTTATCAAATTAAATTCTAATTTTTTATTTTTAGTAATAAACATTAATTAATTGATTTAGAATTTTAATTAGAATAACTTTAATATATTTTTGTAAATAATTAAAATTAACTAGACTTAATTAGGTTTTTACTAACATTAATTAATTTTTATTTCTTTCTTAAAATACCAAAAACCCAAAAATATTTATTTTTATTAATTAATTAATTAATTAATTTATCAATTGATTTAGAATTTATTTCTTTCTTAAAATAAAAAAACAACAAAAAAGATCTTTTCTTTAACAAAAAGGGTCAAAACCCTGGAACTTTGCGCTAGATTTAATTTCCCGCACGCGATTCATTTTATTTTATCCAATAATGTACTTGCTCCCGGTTTGTAATAGTTAAATAGGACTTTTATTATTTTTATCGCTTTATTTATTTTTAAAGGGTGTCTTTGGCGATGTAAATACCCAACGCCTTGTAATTTAAATTCCGCAATTTATTTTCCACAAAATATAACTGTTAGATGTTTGATAATAGGATGGCATGACAAGACTGAATGTTTTAACCTAAAATCAACTTAGATCACCATTAACATGTACAAAGATAAAATTAACTAAAAACAACACACTCGCACATGTGCACTCCTAGGGTACACCCCACTTGGTTGCCTTCGTACACGGTCATTGAGTATAGGTCATTTTAGAGGTCGTCCTCTTGTCCAAAGATCATAGTCGCCTCGAAACAGTTGCCTCGGATATAATTGCCTCAAACAAATGATCTAAGACATTAGGGTTACCGATGAGGCGTCCTAACATTGCTTTAGTGATCGTAAGTCCTGCATTCGAATTGACCCTTAAACTCCAACGATGGTGCTACCTACTCATTAATAGTAGGATAGCATTATCTAAAGGAAGATAACATAGAACGTTTCCTTTTTCGAGCAGGTAGATGGTTCTTAAGTACTTGCTCTTTCAAAAAACAAAAACTTTTCACACTTACACTTTTCGAACAAAGTTTTCAAAAACACTTCATACACTCTTGAGGACAGAAGCAAGAGTTAAATCGAAGTTTCAAAACAAAAACTTTTCAAACCCACAAGCACAAAGAAAGCAAATTTTGAAAACAATTGAGCAAGTACCTAAGAGCCCGTGGATAACCACGGATAGAAAGGGTGCTAACACCTTCCCTTTCTATAATCTACCCCCCGAACCCGAGAAATATCTCGAAAAGGAATTTTTCTGTGCTTTTTTCCTTTCCTTGTTGGATAAAATAAAATTCAGTGGCGACTCTTACTTACCGCGACATTTTGCGAAAACAAACGTAAAACGCAAACCAGCATTCCAAAAAACAGTCAGTTCTTCCCACCATATCACAGTGTGACATTAGAGAGGAGTTAAAAGCTCAAGGATGGGAAAACTACTTTCAAAGGTTACATGGTTAGGTTTATGGAGCCTTAGGAAAGGATTTTTGGAATGCTGGCTGCGATGATCTTCACATTGTCTCAGATGTGATTGGTCAAAGAATAATCATCACAACAAAGTCTATTGCGAATCTTCTAGGTTTGGAGTTTTTGAATGGAAAATGTACATTTGGAATGGAGTTTAGGTCTAATGCTCAAAAGAATGTTCTCTGTTAATTGTTGTTTAATAATTACACCACTTAGAAGAAAGAATACAAAAGTAAGAATCTTTATGACAATTTAAGAATTTGGCACAAGATCATTCTGGGTTGCATAAACCCTAGACCTCCAACAAGTTCTTCGGATTACTTCAACATCAGCCAATAGTTCATATTGTATTATTTTCTTTCCAAAAAGAAGGTGAATCTTCCCTTTGTTCTGTTTAGTCATTTGAAGGAGGCTATCATAAAATCAAGAACCATTGTGAATCAAGAGAAAAAGGTCTCTTCTAATATTCCATTTGGACGTCTTCTGACCGATATCTTTGTAGAATGTGGCTTGGTAGATTTTATGACAAAAGAGGCCAAGTTCACTAAATACTTGACTTCTAGTGTTGGAGAACTATTTAATAGACAGACCTTGAGAAACATGAAGATAATCCCAAAACGGAAAAAGAAACACTTGGGTGAGCCAGCTAAAGTCACCAAGAATAGAAGAATCCTTGTTAACAATTTTCCTTTATTTTCCAAGACTGGTAACTTAACTGGTGTGGCTGCATATGTTGTAAGAATGTCTAGACTAGGACATGATATGTCTAATTTCGACATCACCAAATATTCTTTTGATGAATTTGATTGTTCTAAAGGAAAAAGGAAAGAAAGATCAGATGGTTCTAATCCTGAAAGAAAGAAGAAGAAAAGTCTAAACTTCTGGAAGATACCATTCTGAGAAATGAAACTTCAGTAACAACTAGTAAGTCTCTTGCTGATACTTTTGTAATCATTTTATTGTCTTCTTCTAATATTGTTAATGTATGTTCATCCACAACCTCCACTGCACAAATTAATCCTATTTCACCATCAACCAGAACTACAATTGTTTCTGACTTTGTTACTACTTCTATTCCCTTTTCATTTATTTCCTTTACACTATCATTTTTAACAATTCATGTATATCAACTAACAATCACCATTCCTCCATATGATAATTTCAATTATTTTTCTATTCCACCATCCACCACATTTATTCATGTTTCTAATCGTGCTCCCTTAACTACGGAAAACCTTGATTCTGAAATTGTCTTTACAACATTACCTGCAACAACAACTGCCTCTATCCCAAATACCATAACCATTTCTGAACTTGCGACCTCATCAACCGCCCACGTTTCTAACCTACTCTCATTCATATCTACACCCATACCATCTCAATCTATCTCTACCTTCTCTTCCCCACTTGTCTCATCGTTACCATAAAACATCACATCTTAACCTTCAACAGAAATTTCTATTTTTCCAAATCCTATTTCATGTCTCACTATCATAATTTCATCAGAACCAATCCACACTTTTACATCTCCATTAACCTCATCTCAATCACCTTCATAAACTTCTCATTTATCAACTTTTGATACCAATCTTCATTTTGCCTTCTTTAACAAAGAAACTACTCTCCATGAATCACCCATTATCCATCCTGATCCAATTTCTCCTTCTGATCACGAAATGTCTGAAAGGACAATTTGTGACAATCGTGGAGCCGTTGAAATTTCCACAACTGAACATTTCACTCATTCTTAACTTTTTGATATGACTGAACAACCGTTATCATAAAATCCTCCTGATTAAACTTCTGAACCAAATCATCTTGAACCTACCCAAGCCTTGGTTGTTTATGGAAAACCTACTCCTAAAACCTTTGATGAATGCATTAACATTTTTAGAATCAAGGCTAAGAAAAAGGTTGCTAAGTTAAGGGCAGAGGCAAGTACAAGTACTGAGCCTCTGGACATGGATGATTCTTGGAAACTTTTTCAGAAGTGGATGTCTTTTGAAGTTGAATGAATGAATTCTTTTACTGAAGCATCCAGAATTGGGGATGTTCAAATGGTAACTGAAAGAAAAGAAACAAGAGAAAGAGTCTGATTTTTTGAATTAATTACTGCAAAACAAATAGAAGTAGAAGCTAGAGCGCTAAAAGAAACAGAGGAAGCCAGGCTTAAGGCTCAAGAGGCAGAAGAAGCCAGAAAAGATGAAGAAGCCAGATTGGTAGAAGAAGCTACGAAGGCTAAAGAAGATGCCATGGTTGCTTCATCTTCTGATCCTGCCATTGTGTGTCTGGAAACTGTAATTAGTGAAATTAGAGGAGAACAACAGGTTTTCAAGGAAAGCATCATTGAACAAAAGGTTATCAATGAGAATGTTTAGAATATGCTACAGCTGATTCTGCAAAAGATTTCTACTCCTACTCCTGCTCCTGAACCCTAGGCTCTAGGAATTTCCTTTTCCTTTTGCTTTTGAACCATAGGATTATGTTTTGCTTCTTATGTTTTCTTTTCTGACTTATGATCTTCTGATTCTTAATGAAGTTTATTTTGGTTTATAACTTCTTTTTTTACTTTTTATGACTACTATTTTTCTTCTGATTATTTGATATTTCTGCAAGTCTTCTTTTTAGATCTTAGTTTGTTCTACTTCCTTCAACTGACTTCTTATTATGTGACTATTTAAAATTAATGAAGTCTTCTTTTGGCTAACCACTTATCTTGTCCTCTCAATTCTTCTGGTTTTTATGTTTTTCACACATAATTACCTTTTTGATCATGACAAAAAGGGGGAGTAATTAAATGAACGTAATTTTGATTTCAATAATCAAGTTCTGGAAATTGTTCTCTGAAAAGAGCTGCTTACATTCTAACCCAATTAAACTTATGTTTCTGTTAGAATTGTTTTTCTTTTTCAAGAAATGAGAACTATAGTTAAAGAAGATCAGAATATACAATGCAAGACTTATGTCTAACTCTGAAGATATGTTTTGAGAATCTGGAATTTGTCTTAGTGACATTAAAGTTTCAAAGATTTCAATTTGATTTCATTAGCATTAGCATCTAAAGTCAAGATTCATTAAGAAGAAGTTTTAAGAAATCAAGATCTCAATTGTTCTATTGGTATCAAGATTTCAATTTTTCCATTGGCATCCAGAGTCAAGACTCTCAAGATCTTAATATCTGATCTATTGTAATCATGGGGAGTTTTACTCAAATGGTTCAGAGTCAGGATATTCAACCTTCATCAAGTCATTGACTCAGGGGGAGTATCATAAAGAAGATAAGTATTCCTTACCTTTCTATTTTCACTTTTTCTGATTATATGAACAAAATTGTGTCATCAAAATACATAGTTTTGTCATCATAAAAAAGGAGGAGATTGTGAGAACAAGATTTGGTTCTGCAATATTATCTTTGAGTTTTGATGATAACAAATGAGTATGTTTGTATGAACAATTTTGATACTCTAATGTTTGTTATTGTTGAGTACTTAACAAATAGGTTCTGCTTCTGATGGATTGTGTGGCCAAGATTTTTTAAGAGAATTAGTTTTTCTTCTGTGCTACACAAGTTCTATTGAACATTAGTAAGATGCTTCAGAAGGCTCTGAAGTGTAAGATTTGATGTTTGTCTAAAGAAACCAATCAGAAAATCTGAAGACAGAAGTTGCTACTTGAGTCCAGATGCTAAAGACTCGTGTTTCTGAAGATAATGGGTTCTAAAGAAACGGTCAGAAGATCTGAAGACAAAAGTTTCTACTCAAGTTCAGATGCTAAAGACTCAAGTTTCTAAAGATCCAAGGTTCTAAAGATAAGGGTTTTAAAGACCAAGTGTTGAAGACTCTAAAGACAAAAGTTCTAAAGATTCTAAAGACTTGAAGTTCTAAAGACCCAAGGTTCTAAGAAAAGTTTCTCACAACCAAGTGCTGAAGACTCTGAAGACGCAGTTCTAAAGACTCTGAAGACTTGAAGTTCTGATGACCTTGTGTTATGTTCTCGCTTCTAAGCTCATGCTCGCATAAGCCTCTGAAGTGCAGAAGGAAAGAAGATAACGTTAACGTGGTAGAAATAGTACATGATACAATTAATATTTCATTCCACTATCATAAAAGGACGGACGCGTCACACGATCTTGTCCTCCACGTTATTGTTCAAGCTGTCAATGTTTCTGGAAATCTCCAGAGTACCCCTCAATAGATATATTATTCTATTGGCTATATAAAGGCTTGAAGACTAAGACAGAAAGTTGTCAATCAAATAAATATGCACGCACAAAGTGTTGTTCATAGCTTTCATATTTTTTAGTCGTTATTCTTAAAATAATTTACATATTCAGCTTGTGTAGAAGTAGTACTTTTGTAAACAAAATTTGTATTCACACGGTTGTTTGATTTTTCCTTAAGGGACCGGGTAGGTCTGTATCCTTAAGAAGTCTAAGATTTGTTTGTCTTAGAGGTTGTTAGTCACTTGCGGGTAGCTTGTGTGGGATTTTCCTTAAGGGATCGGGTAGGTCTGTATCCTTAAGAAGTCTAGGACTATTGTGTCTTAGAGGTTGTTAGTCACTTGCGGGTAGTTTGTGCAAATTGTAATCAGTTTGGTTATAGTGAATTAAGTCCTCGATTGAGTGAGGCGAGATCACGTTGGCGGGTGGACTAAACTAACTTGATAATTTTCAAGTGAACTAGTATAAACATACATTGTTGTTTACTTCCTGTTCTTACTTATTGTTATTATCAAGAGTGAAGGAAAAAATATTTTAATGAAGAATAATATTTTTATAGAAAAGATTTTGATTTAAAATTCAATTCAAATTCTCATCCCTTTCTTTTATTTTTCACACCTAGAAAAACATTTATATACATCATCGTATTCCTTTGATACACGTCATACAATTAATATTGACTTTGCACATATGTAAGCAGCCGACTTTGACTTAGCTCGTTTGTTTGATAGTATAATACAATATGTCAACCGTGTTAAGTCCACGAAAAGTGGATCGCCAACTTAGCTTTTTGAATTAATGCATGAATTACTTAACTTAATCTCATGTATACAAGTTAATTATTTCAATTTGACTATTAAGCTATATTGCAAGTCACACATACACATGTTCTCTTATGACTATATATATGCATGGGATTGTGGTTATTTCTTCTACAACAAGATTCTTAATTATAGACTTAATTAAGCTAATTTCATTTGGTGAAGATTATCATGAGGGTAAGTCAATTTGCAATAACGAATATTAGTTATTTCTTTCTTCTTCATTTTCTCTTAAAAACTCGAGTTCATTGTGTAGCAAAAGATTGTGATTGAGATACCACTCCGTTGTGCAAAATGTAAGAAGAAAATATTGACCATATGCACCATTGCCGATGGTACGTTCTGATGGTAACTTTAATGTTAATTATTATTAGTGTTTGATTAAGTAATAATTATTTGTGGATGATATTGATATAATAGGTGTTACATCGGTTAGTTTTGAAAGGGAAGGAAAAGATACAGTTGTGATTAAAGGAGAAGATGTTGATGCAGCAAGGGTAACAGAATGTTTGAGGGAGAAAGTCAGCAAGTATGCTAGACTTGTTACTGTGGCCACAGATGAATGAATATCTTAAATTGTTTATATGTGTTGTTACATATTCCTATATATCCAAAGATGATTATTTGTTTGAATTATCCTAATTAGAAATGTATTTATCAATTGTTTGTACCATTATGTGTCATGACTGACTAAGTTTCTTTTTTTAAGTTATATTTGGTTTTGTAGTGAAAAGAATTGATTTTCAATAAGTGTATGTTTAGTTTTGCGTTAAAAAAATTTGAGTTGGACACTAAATTTCTAAGTAAAAATTACATTTAAATTCAAACTACAAATTTTAACTTCAAATTTAATTAATTATACTATAAAAATAACCAAACACTTCAAAATCATTACAAAATCAATTATACACTTTTAAAATTAATTTTTTGTTTATCCAAAAATTAAATCAACCATAAATTTATATTTTGATAACTTTATATAAAATTGAGTATAACAATAAATTTCATGTAAAAATTACATTTAAACTCAAAAGCTATAAATTTTAACCTAAACAAAATCAATTTTAAAGGCATGATTAATTTTACTTTAGAAAAATCAAACACCTTAAAATCATTCTAAAATCAATTCTACACCTTTAAAATTATTTGACTCTTCCAAAAGATAAACCAAACATTCACTTAGTTTAGTTCGATGTTCTATGTAAGTATTATAAGTACTTAAACTTTTCATGAAATCCATATTATTAACATACTGTCAATTTCATAATGAAATGTGTACTTATATTTCTTGAACTATTCTCTCGTTTTCACGTTTTTCTTTCTTGGAGAAAAGATGTAAAGTATGATACATAAATCTATAATATAAGAAAAGTCATTCTACCCAAAAAAACATGTTTTGTCATTTTGTTCTAAAAATATAACACGTTGATGGCTTATTTGCTTCCTATTTCATATTTCAAGATTCACGTATAAACTCCCTTGGGATTATCCTTTGCGCTGCCTACCCAACATCCCCTATTCATTGTCACTTTGGTAACTGTATCCACAACTTCAATTTGTTGGTTTTAAATGTTCACGTCCGTTCCACTAGACCTCAACCGTTCCAAAATCATCATGGATAGCATTCTTTATAACCTTCCATACTCACAACTTCTGTTACAACTTCACCTGCCTCAAACCCTAACGTTTTTGCAACTTCTCCCTCTTATCGGTTTAACATGGCACAGACAATTGAAAAAATATGCGACATCAATGACAATAAAGAATTGTAGAAGGTCGCAATCAGGGTTCATCATAAGTGGAATGTGCTGATTAACAACAAAGATTATTTTGAAATGATTTTTATGGACAAAGCGGTAAAATTTATTTTCTCTGCGTCTGGATAGTCTTCATGGTGGTTCTTTTCTATTTTGTTTTTCATACAATTTATGTGGCATATTTTGTTGTTATTGCAGATTTTTTGTTCGTTGTATAGTAAATGGTTTGTTTTCTGAAATTCTGTTATTTTTGTGTGCATTGCAGGACGGCGATATACATGTTGTTGTCCCTGCGCCATATAAGTTTGTTTTTGATGAAAAACTGTTGTTGGGCCATACTTATAATTTAGCCAACTTTTTGGTTCAGCCGAATGTGTCAGCTTTTACACCTTTGACGCACAAATTTATGCTCAAGTTTACAGGAGGTACGTCTGTTGGGGAGGATAATAAACATGACATACATGCGAAATCATTGGTGTTTACTGGTTTTTCCGATATAATCAGCGGCAATTATAACAAGGATGTGCTGACAGGTAAAAAAATCTAACATTTTTATTGATCTTTTGGTCGCGCATTTGAATTCGATGTATTGTTTTTTTCTTATGCGGATGTTTGTCGTTTTTTTTGCAAGATATAATTGGAATGGTTGAGGGTATTGGGTATTCATAGACGCGGTCAGCTTCAAAAAAACAGCAGGTTAATATGATGTTAAGGGACCACAGGTATGTAATCCAGTGCTTTCGTCATTGTTGTTATATCATATATCATATGAAATGCATCTTAAATTTCTTTTGCTGACCGACTATTATGTATTCATTGTTTAACAACAACACTCTAAGTTGTACTCTTTGGGAATCGTATGCCGACCAGTTTATCAAATTCACACCGAATCGTGGCAATAGCTCTGGTCCAACTGTGTTGTTGCTGTAGTATGCAAAAGTCAAACAAGAGGGTTGGTTGGTTTATTCTGTTATTATAAAACTATTTATTTTTGGCGACTCAGACTTGCGTCCTATTTTTGTTTATGTGGGGAAGTTTCCGCTGTCGGTCACAAACACCTACAATATCACGTTGGTCTGCCTTGATGTTGGTTTTCCTCCGATCAAAGATTTCATAGACTGGTATACTCTCTGTATCAAATCGATGGTATCCATTGATAGGTTGGATTTATCGTGTTGTTGCATGAACATTTTTTTAATTCACTTATTCATGCCCAAGGACTTTATCGTTACTGTCTCCGGGCATTTGGGTTCGGGTTCACAGCTCTCATTGCATAATTCTGAAAAAACATAAATCAACCCTGCTCAGAGGTTACTCTCAAGTGTTGTTGTTTTTCCTCTTGGTGAAATAATCAAACTACGTGATGTATGATACAATTCGGTTGTTACTGTTATTTTTTGTCATTTAAGATTCATGTCATGGGCTATTGATGCAGATTACATTTTGCGCTAGTGTTGCTAAAACAAGGATTGTGGTGGAATCTCTGTTTGAGTGGTATTACCGTGCCTGCCATTTGTGTCCTTGCATTGTATGTGGTGACACTCCTCCATTTGACTATGATACTGGTCATTCAACTGAGGCTGAAATCTTTAGGTCTTATTACTTGTCCTTTAATATATGTAGTGGTCGTGAAAGCTATTTTTGTATATTTCTGTCATCATATTTTTTATATCCATTAATCATGACATTGTAGGTACAAGATAGAGATTCAGGTTTTCCACGGGGCAGCAGTTGTAACTTTGTGTTTTGGAATAGAGAATGTGAGCTTCTTCTGGGTTTATATGCTGCCCAACTACGTCATACTATGATCAAGGTTTAGCGTCTTATTCCCCACCCCTTAGTATATGCATTTTTGTAATGTTTTGGTACTCATTATTGAGGTTTGTTATATAGGTTGGAATTGATGATTCATTGGAATTCCCATTGGCACTGGATCAACTGCTGAACTTGGAGATAGCATTTAAGGTGAGGTGGCAGCCGCGATGGAACAATTGCTCTGTCACGAGGATCCTTAGGGATGAACCTTTTATCAGGAAAATTAAGGCTCCATGGGACATAGACGAGGTATAATCTTCTTAACAAGGTTTTGGTATTTTATGTTGTTTGTTTATTTGGGTATTACACAACTTTTCTAACGATACTTTGTTTTCCATAAAAAGGAAGTTGTTTTGGTCTCCTCCATAACATCTGATCCTCTGCAGGTATTTACCCTATTGAATTTTTTAGTCGTTCGTTTGTTTTATTATAGTTGTTGTTATATGGTTATATTGCATATAATGATTACTTTTATATTATGCTTATATTAAAGAGAGTATGGATGAGGCCAAGACAGACGCGCCTAAAGATTGTGTAAAGGAAATAGCAATCTATGACTTCCTCTCTATTTCTATATAAGTTTATGTTGTCCTAATGGTATAAAATAAAACCTTTTGTCTCATTCATTGTGTAATAGGATCTCGAGATCACATCTAAGCATAACACGGATCCAACAACACCTATTGGTAAGAGAGACTTTCCAGGGGGTTCAAGTGAATTAACAACCTCAGAGGAATTTTGTGATGGAGAGCTCTTTTCTAACAAGCTTTGGAAGACAATCAAGCTCGAGAAGAGTGATTAGTCGTGGATGTATTTTGTTATGTGTCTTTGTTGGTTATAGTTTGACTTTGTGTTGACAATTATCTCTATTTCCTTTTTATATTTGTTTTCCTTTTCGATTTGGAGTTGTAAAATTAGACTTATGTGCCATTAAGTTATACTAACTTAATGTTAACACACAATTTCAAGTTTAAGTGTGTATCTTTTGTGACGACATTGTAGTGACTAATTTTTAAATCAAGAGTCGCTACTATTAGTTTTTATCCTAGGGAAGGGAATCTAATAGAAAACCCTAATTCACAGACATAGATTCTAGGTTTCGGACTTCATTAGATGAAAGGAAGGTGTTAGGCACCTTTCATCTAACTTGTTCACAAGGATACTAGGTTTTAGGTTTAGGTTTCAGGTTAAACAGGGTTCTAAATTTTACTTAGGAGGACTAACCACGATTTTTGATCGTATGCCTACGTATCCTCTTATAAGGAATCAGAGTTCCAATTCGTAGTTCGCATGGGGTTGGTGTTTTTTAGGGGTCACTGTGATACGGTGGGAGAACTGACTTGGATGTTTTGCATTTTTATCGCAATTGTTGCGGTTAGTAAGAGTCGCCACCGAATTTTCTTTTATCCAAAAGGAAAGGTGAAAAAGCACAGGAAAGACCTTTGAGATATTTTCTTGAGTTCGGGGGTAGATTATGAAAAGGGAAGATATTAGCACCCTTTTCATCCACGGTTTTCCATATGCTCTTAGTTACTTTTTAGAGCACTTACTTTGTTTAAAAATGTGCTTTGTGTGGTTTTTGAAATTATTTTTGAAAAGGGGCCATTATTTAGGCAAACTTTATAATGATTATCGTTCGTAAGAATGTATACAAAGGTGTTGATCTTTTGAAGATGTTTTCAAGTTTGAAAGGTGTTTTGGAAGTGTAGGTGTTTGTTTTGAAAATAGCAAGGATGCTTTTGTTTTGAAATGGAGCAAGTAACTAGGAACATTCTACTTACTCAAAAGTATTTCATGTTCATTTCCTTTTTCCTTTGACATTGTTATCTTACCATTGATTTGGTAAGTAACCCTATCTTTGATTGTAAAAGGGACGGGCGTGGGTCATTGTATAACCATGATTAGCAATGTTGCAAGATATCTTAGCATTTTCTTTAGGGACTAAGATCCTTTTTCAAAGGTAACTATGATAGCGTCATTGAGGGACCATGATCTTGTATTTTGTTTATTTTTTGCTAAGATACCTCACATGCATAATATGGCCATTTTTGTAAGGCAACCAAGTGGATTTACCCTAGGGGTGTTTGTGTGCAAGTGTATTGATTTTCATGCTTGATTTGTCTTTGATTAGGGTTTGCTATTGATTGGTTTTAGTCTTTCCATACAAAACCCTAATTACTAGCATTTGTATATAAAGCGATAAATTGCGAAATTTAAAATTACTACGCTATTACAATACTTAGGGGAGGGGTGTACAAATTACAAATGGAGAATATTGCAAGAAATTAAATCTAAATAATATTACAACCATATAAAATTTTGAATAAATGTACAAAATATATAAATAAAATGCAAGAATGCAAAGTAAAAAAGAAAATGTAATTTTTGTTTGGTTTTTCATGAGAAGAGGTTTTTGACTTAATTAATTAAAATAAAATAATTAACTTAAAAAAAGGAAAATAATATTTTGTTACTAAACTAAATTAGTTTAAAGAAAACAAGTTTTTTAGGGTTTCTATGGATTTAATTAAGTTAGTAAATAAAAATAATTAAATAAAAGCCCTAAATTCTAAATTGATTTTAATTTGTAAGAAAAATAAATAATATAATATAATAATAATTAAAATAGATTATCTAAGTATTTAAAAAAATTAAATTTAATTGTAAAAGAAATGTTTTTATTCTTTTGTTTTCATGAAGAAAAATAAAATATAAAATGTGAAAATAATAAATAAAAATATTTATGGTTTTTTATCACTAATAATAAAAATTAATATTAATAATAATACTAATAATAATAATAATAATAATAATATAAAATGAAAATAAAATAAAATGGGCCAGGATGTATGAACAGTAAGATAGGGGTTAGAGTGTAGAAAAAAAATAAGGCCCAAAGCTAAGGAGGCCCAGGCGCTGCAAAAACACAAAAATGTCAAAAAAAAATGGGAAAAAAATGGAAAAAGGTCACGCTGGGGCTTGAACCCAGGACCTCGTGGTGACAGGCGCACGTTTTAATCACTAGGGTGGTGATACATCCATTAAGTTATGTAAAACAACAAATATATAATCTAAGTCTTGCCCTGAATGTACTTCATCTTCAACCTCCAGCTAGAAGCCCTGCAACTTGTTCATTTCTCAACCATTTGCAAAAAGATAAACATGAAAGTTGTGTAAAATTTCACCACAATTCCAGAAATGTAAACACCTTAAACTAATTCTAAAAAACGGGCATGAATTTTGAATGGTACCAAATTCTGACCTAACTTTTCCAGGATGTTCATATTCAAAATTCTAACTCCTTAAGCAATATAAATGAAATCTAAAGACATGGTTAGCTTCAGGACAATGATACCTACATTTCTTATTCACGAATGAACTATTAATGATGCACGTATGAAGAGTTCAAAAATCAGAAAACTCACCTTGCAAGAGGATATCGTGTTTTGAGTTTGAGCAGCTTTTAGTGAGTTCCAATGATTGGATTAGCTTCCTCAAGTTCCCAGGAAGCTAATGTAATGCTTAGCTTGAGCTGAAAGTGCCTAAGGAGTTCTAGAGAAGTCCAAGTGCAAAGCTCTGTTTTTGAAAATGGAGGATGGTGTTAATGATGTTACAGTCTTGTAACAGGGTGTGGGGTGAGTTCTAAATGATGTTTAGAAACTTTAGGAACCAAAAGGCTTGAAAACGCACGAGGGAGATGTGAGTTTCAAACTTTTGGTCAGGTTAGGCAACAATGGAGTTATGTGATGCAGTTCTGAGTTCTTGGTATTTTTAAGGGTCAATCATGCGTGTGCTCTGTTGCAAATGACTTGTGTATGTATAAGCAAAAGGTTGGAGAGCTATTGCACAAAGGATTTCTGAGTTATAGAGTTATGGCTAGGTTGCTTGATTTTGAAGAAAAGTGAATGTATGGTTCCAAGAGGAAGTACAAGCATGGGGTGAGTGATTGTAAGGCTTGGGACAAACTTCTCTTGAGTTATGGGACGTGCTTGATCAGAATAAAACCATTGTAAGGCTCAAGAACAAGTTTTGTGCATAAAGCTACTTTTTCAAAATGGCATTGTGCAATTTCTTCTTAAAATGGATATAAAGTATGGCATTGCATTGAATGCTTGAGTTGAGACCTCTAACAGCTGTGCAAGAAATTAATTATGGAGTGCCTAACAAGTTTTAGGCCTGTAAAGTAGAGATCATGCAGCATAGGTTTGGAAATTTGAATCTTGTTCATCACAAAATGACTTATAATTTTAGTTTGAAACCCTAACTTCCTCTCTTCGATTCTCCCTGCTCAAGAATGATCTCAAGGAGTTCTTGGACATTTTAGAAATCTTGTAATGTGATCTACAACCCCTCTTTGAATCACTTTTGAATATTTCCCTTAGAACTATATGAAAAAGTGTCATGAAGTTAGGTCAAAATCCTGCCTAAACTAGGGCAAAATTTCAGTAAGTGTTTAATTTCAAGACCATGACTTCATGAATTAATAACTTGAGATCCAAGCATTTTTAGGAGAAGTTGTGTAAATCAATGTTGTAGATATCATGGAGATCTACAACTTTCATTTTGAAAGTTTCTTTTGAATCATCTTGCATCATGGTGAAAAATTGGCTCAAAGTTGTGAAAAAACATGAAGTTTTCAATACTTAGAAATATTTCTAAGTTTGAAAACTTTGACTTTTCAAAATGAAATCTTGACTTTTTGATTTCTTGATGAATAAGTTTCATATTTTGACATGTTATCTTTGACACTTGATTTTGACCAAAAAGTCAAAGTTTGACTTTTCAGTATACAGTTGACTTTTGATCAGTTGACTGAAAATCAACTATCAATCCAATTGATCTTGAGCAATGTTTTGGGTCATGCCATTAGGTCAAAATGATGTAATTTAACTCTTGAGATCATGCCTCAAACCAATTAACCATTTGCTAGGTCAAAAATCAGAAATTGCCCTTTCTCAGTCAAAAACCCTAATTTTGACCATTTTGCCCTTTTGATGATTTGATCAAATTTATTGAGGAATTATGGTAAAAACTTGATCAAATGATACATATGAGTTTATAATGTTGATGTGGATCAAAAATTATGAAGTTTGACTGTAAATTGGCCATGGTTGACTTTTCCCCCAATACATTTATTTTTTAGGTCAACTGCTCAATTGACTGGGCAAAAATGTGATCCAAGACTTGAAACTTGACATGAGTAATATTGAGGGTCCATAATGATCCATGAAAGTCATATGAGGCATTGGAATTTCAATTATCCTTGTGCAATCTCACACCCTAATTTGAGTCATCAGTGCTTAAGGAGGTGTCTTGAGCCGATCAAACCTTATGTAGTCTTGAACCCAATGAGATCTTGTGAGAAAATATTTGATAAATGAGAGAGAAAATTTTGGGGTACAACAGTCGCAAAAGTACTTTGAATCACCTCGCATTTTGGTCGGGAGTAGTGATTGCGGAGATTTTGACTAAATGCGCGGTAAGTCAAAATCTGTTTGAAACCCTTTGCAAAAACAGTTGATTAGCTTAGTTTATTGCAAGAAATTGTTTGTTGTTTTTTGCGTGTTTTTTAATCGTGTTAATTGCAAAAAAAATTCTTGATTAGTGCATGATTAAAAATGTTTTAATGCAAATAATATAAGAAAATAATATATGCAATTTTTGAATAAAAATAATTTATTTGTTAGTATATAAATAATAATGTATACATATAATAAATAATTAAAATTAATAATTATTATTATTATAAATAATAATGATAATAAATTGAGCAATTATAATGATAATATATAATAATAAAAATATTAAAATATAAAAAATATAATAATTGTAAAAAAATATAAAATTATATAAAAGGAGAAATAATAATAATAATAATAATAATAATAATAATAATAATAATAATAATAATAATAATAATAATAATGATAATAATAATAATAATAATAATAAATAGAAAAATAATTGATTAAATCAGGGGGTGCGTTTCTGGTTGCTAAGTAAAAATAGGAGGTGTTGGTTTAGCAGTTAGGGTTAGGCCCAAAAACAGTTTAGGACAAGGGGGGTGTAAACTGCATTAGTGTTTAGTAAATATTGCAAATAGGGGTGTGAAAAGCAGCTGGGCTTAGGCCCAACGAACTTGAAGAGGGATTTGTTTGATTATGCATGGGAGGGAGCATGAGTTTACCGTGTGACTTGGCCTTATATCGTCTGATCAGAATCGAATGGACAAAAATGAGGGAGTATGATAACTAATGTGTGCTAGCGTTTATAGGATCAGAATGGATTATATCATTTTTCTTTATTCATTTACATCTGCTTTTGTCACAGTTACAACATCCTCTCTTCCTCTCGTTACAAACACCCAACCTCTTTCTCTTTCTTCTTCCTTGCTAACCCTAACCTCTTCCTCTCACGGCGGCACAAAACCGGAACCGCGGCCCTAATGTTTATTACCCCAACCAATCCCTAGATCAATAATCAAGAAGAGTGAAAAGCTAAGTTACCCCTTCGTGCGATTTTGTTTCCTCTGACTTTGGCTTTCGGTTTGGTGACATGCTGATCTTCTTCCTTGATTTTTACAGATTCCGGCGAAGCTTTGAAAGTGGTTGTTAAAAAATTGAAACGGCGGCGGATCGAGAAGCTGTTAGTGGTGGTAACGGAAAGGTCGAATAGGGTTTCAGAGATCGAAACCCCAATCGGTACTCCTTTCTTCTTCAACAACGAATTGAATTCTTCCTCGTGCTCTGTTCGTCCCTCTACTGCATTCTCTGTATTTTTTTATTCGTCCTCCTCTGTACCTCTGAGTCTTTCCCCCTCTTCAATGTAATCTCTTCAGTATATATAAAGTTTTTTAGTTTTTAGGGTTTTTAGAATTTGTTGTTAGAATTTCATTATCGCAGATTTAGGAATTAGATACAATTAGGGATTTCGTGTTATTGTTAATTGATGTAAATTGATTCAATTTGTTGTATAATTCCATATTTGATTTGTAATGTGAATTCTGGATTTGATAGATAGAGATTTGTACTGATATTGATTTACTGAATATTTGCAGATTTAATTTGTAGTGATAAGATTTTATTTAGTTTAATTTTAGTATTGATTTCAACATTATCAGTTTGTAAACAAAAACGTGCGCTAATTTTGTGATGATTGGAACAGTCACTGTTAGTTGGATTTGGGCCTTGTGCATGATTTTTTTTTCATTATAGTCCAGCGTGTTTTTCTTGTTACAGCAAAAAAAAAACAATTTAAAAAATCACTAGGCCTAAAATGCTTTTCAACACAGTTTTTTTCCAGATCTTTAATAAAAGATTAAGACTAAATATCCAATAACCAGAAAAAAATTGTTTCAACAAAAACAGCAAATAAAAACGTTAATTGGACCCTCCACATTTTTAACTGGATTCAACCCAACCACATTGTTTCCTTTTTTTATTACAGCAAAAAAACAATTTTTCAATTCAAATGGGCTTTGCATTCACTATTAATGTGGGCCTGCATTAATAATTCTATCATCAACCCAGCATGTCACTATTTTATTCAGCCAACATTTTTCCTTAAATGATAAAATGTTGATTATTTTAAACAACCCTTTTTCTTATGCATATCAAAATAATATCTAGCGTGTTGTTATTTAATAAATGATAAAATTTAACACTAATAATGTTATCCCTTTTCTAATAAAAATAACAGTTTCTATTAATAATTTATTAAAACAACAGAATGAAAAATGGGTTATTTAACGTGATTCATAAATTACACCCTCTTTTTCTACTAAAAATAAATAACACTTAAATATCTTTAATAAATTTAATTATTAATTAATAGCAACTTAAACTTAAGTTTCCTTAATAATTTAATAACTTAGTAATTATTAGTTTTGAAACAATTTTCCCTTTTCGAATCTCATGGGCCATAGGCCAACATGCCTCGCGAATGGGTTCATGGATACACGAGTCTTTCTGATTTAGAAAGCCCTGCTTTCCTGAATTTAAGTACACCCCGTGATTGTCTTGGATACAGATGGGCCATCAGATACTGCTGTACCATCCTTAATTAAATAGTTCTTTTATTTTAATCTCGAAAAATAAAATCATCGAGGTAGGACAAATTCGGGGTATGACAGGCATATGCAGAGAACCTTCTTCAAAAAGGCTTTAGGAAATTAGTGTATCCGTACAACACTTCCAACATTTGCATTTCTGGTAAGTAACTAAACTCAGATTCTGTTATAGGTTTTCCCTGCCAAATTAGGATGGTTCCCATCTAAGACGCTTGTGGAGATTTGCATCTGTTGGAAAACCCTTACACTATTTGTAGTCGTATGGTAGAATTTGGGATACTTGTGTTACTCTAATATTCATGTTAATTGTATTGATGACATTTGTGATTTGTCGTAGTTGTAAGTACATTAGTCCATCTTATTGTAAACAATGTCATAGACCTGTGCTATAATTATCACAGCATTACATGCTTTTGTATATGAAAAACAAACAAGTTAGATTGTGTTTCTTTTTTGGTGTTGGTATCTTTAACTGAGTTTTAAATATTATCTACAACTGCAATTTTTTGAGCTGAATCTCATATGGAATTTAAACATGACTAATATTGATAGGGAAACAAATCCATCAAAAATGATATACGTTTAAATTCAATCACATTTGTCATCTTTATTTGATGTTGATATAATAGGAAGTCTTATTACAACCAATGTCATGGATCTGTGGTTACATGTGACAGTAACATCTGATTTGTGATTCAACGTATCATTGCAATGGAATATATTTTTATTCAATGAAAAAAGTGGTATACACCTCCATATACCACTCAATCTGCATACACCTCCAATGTCTTTAACTCGATTGACCATCTCATATGATGTTAATCACATATGCCATCTCCTTTGTGAAGAATTGAAAAACACAAGGAGGGTGAATTGGAATCTTAAAAAATCAATGGAAATAACACGATGATTTTATCCTGGTTCGTTTGAACTCAAACTACTCCAGTCCACCCGCCAAAGTGATTTCGCCTCTCTCCAATGAGGTCTTAATTCACTAATCAATCTTGATTACAAATCTACTTTGACTACTGCCAAAGTCTTCTTGAGTATAACCACAACCCGGTTTTTCTTAAGGAATTGCACTAAATAAAATATGAATAAAATAGTGTACAGTATGTTTTCTTACAAAATAGTATCACAGTATGTGATGTATTACACAGTTGAAAGAATAGTATGAATGAGGAGTATAAAGGACAACATCATTGATGCGTGTTGTTAATCGTTGTGTAAATCGTAAACGATTTATCCTCATGCCTTATTTAAATAGGCGCCGCATAGTTGAGCATTTGTAAACTTGATAAATGGCAGTTAATGCGCTTTCCTCAAATAAAATATCCTTGTCTGTTTATAGCCGTTGAATTTGATATAGCTTTGATAAATTTTAATGCTTCAGAACATTGAGGTATTTGTTGCTGCTTGCTTCAGAACTTTGGAAGGTCAGAGCCATAAGATCCTATTTGCAGCGTTAGATTTTCTTTCAGAGTTATGTAATCAGAGTTAAAACATATTTCTCTTAGTGCAACTTCTGATCTTCTTTCATCAGAACTTTATGAGAATAGTCTACGTTCACATCAGGAATAGGCTTGTAGCTTATCTTCTGATCTACTTCCATCATAACTTCTCTACAAAACATAATATAATTTTAGAGTGCATAATTGTTCTTTGTGTTTGTTATCATCAAAACTCTTACGAGGGTTGTAGAATCAAACTATGTTCTAACAATCTCCCCCTTTTTGATGATGATAAAAACTAGGATATTTCAATTAATATAGACAGAACATAAAGCATTAGAGAGTTTCCCCCTTAGTTGAGTACTCAGATAGAGATGAATTACTTCCCTAAAGTTCATTCTGATCAGAGATTTTGATGCATCTCCTTCTGTCTTCATCAGAGTTTTGTTCCTGTTTTGCTTTCAGAAAAAAAAGAGAAGTTATGATATTCAAAATGTTTGAAACTTTGTCTCGATATAATGTTATTGGAAATACCTTATGTTCTCCCCCTTTTGGTCAGGAATCAAAGAGCAATATAAACACTAATATTCAGAGTCAGAAAGATGATTTATATTAAACTTGATTGCAATAACACTTTCAGAGCCAAATAAAACAAGAAAAATAAATGCAGAAAATAAGTTTTAAAAAAACTATGATTGAGGAGGGGGGAGTCGTGTGAACAATTCTTCTAGCAAGCTCTTAATCTGAGTGCTCGATTCCTCTTGTTTTCCCAGCATTTTTTTGGTTTCTTTGCTCGTGTCTTATTGCTTGTCCAATCTTTCTCTGATCACTGCATTCTCTTTCTTTAACTCTTCCAGAGTTTGCATAACCAAAGATGAAGACGGTGTATCCATAGAAGATGCAAGTTTCTCAGAACACTCTGTAGCAGTTTCTGATTCAGTGGCTTCTTCAGTTGCTTTGCCTTTGTCTTGAGTAATAGCTAGAGGAATATTATCAGATCATGGTTCAACAACTTATGAAGGTTGGTTATCTTTCCAGGGAGCATTGTCCAGCATAAGAATAGATTCCCTTTCCCAGGGACTCAGAACTTGATCCTTGAAAACATTCAACTGATCACAAAAGTTCTATTGGGCCATTTCATAGCTTAATTCCTTGAGTTTCTGGGATTCTGAGTTGAACCATCTTCTGAACCGGTTCCAGTGAGAATCAGAAGCAACATGATTTGGATTTTCTAAGCTTGCTTGCTTCAAAGAGTTAACCCATTCAATTATCTCTGTTTCAAAAATCAGTAAATTTTTACCAACATCTGCCTTGGTGATAGTTGGTTTTGGTTTGGGAATGGAAATTTTGTGAGAGGTTGAGGCAAGGTGATCCAGCACTTCTAATTCTATTACTGTTCTTAGGTGATCTTCTGGAGGATTAATGGGAGAGGGAGTAGGAGAATCAGAAATGATAATTGGTGATAGAGGTGTGTTTGGTAGAGTGGAATGGTAAGGTGGTGGAATTTTTGGAATGTCTTGGATGGAGAGAGGTTGTTGAACCATGAGAGGTTCTTTTATTCCAGGAATTGGTGTTGTGGTATCAGAGTCTATGTATGGATTTTCTGGTTGGGAAGCGGTAGCGTTTGGATTTTCAGGGTGAGTGGTTTGGAAGTTTGGATATTCTGTGTGAGGAGCTTGAAAATATGGATCAAATTGATCAATATTAGAAAGAACTCTAGCAAGTTCTGGCTGATTTTGTTCAAGATGTGGATTGGGAGAGTGAGGTTCGTTTAGCATATTTTCTAGAGTTACTGAGGGGTCAAATTCTATATCAAAATATTCAAAGGTTTGTGGTGAGGGATCTTCTATAGGTTTTGGAGAGGAAGGTGATTCAGATGTTGGAAAAACCACTGATTCTACAATAGAAGAGTTACCTTTCTTCTTAGAAGCTTTTGGTGTCTTCTAAGAAGATCCTTCTCCTGCAAATTTTCTTTTTCTGGACTTCTTGAGGACAACATCTGGAGCTTGTTGATGTCGATCACAAATGTTTAACTCTAGAGCAGTTCCATCTTTCTTGCATGCTTCCAAATATCTGACAACGATTTATGGTGAAGCATCAATTTCAGAAAATAGAGGAAAATCTTTCAGAGGGATTCTCCTTGATGTGATGACTTCTTTTGTAGCAATAGTTGGATCCTTCTTAATGTTGTTAATGATCTTCATCTTTTTCACGTTCTTGGCATTGAGAGGTTTTCCAGCACATGCCTCCAGCGTGCTTATCTGATGAGCTTTAGTCGAATATTCTATTAACTTATTCTCAGTCATGATATCTGAAATTAGCCTACCCAGAGGTATCCAATCCCTCTTGGTTCTTTAATCTTCTCTTGTTTCCTTTTTGCAATGAAGTATAGCAAAAATTGTTGGTCAATATTTATGTAGTCAGGAGAGCTTGTTGGCTTCCTATGGTTGATACAGCCCAAAATGATCTTTGCCCAAATTCTGAAGTAGTCCTTCAAATCTTTAATATTGTTGGATGGCTTCCCGGAAGTTAAGATTACTCTTGATATGGCTGTTAGGTCAGAACATTTCTCAGCCATGTCGCTACAACGGATTCCTCCACCGTTATAACCAATCAACTTTGCAATCAGATTCAGTTATTGCAATCTTCTTCCCCATTACATAAGACGTTACTTGGTGATTAGAAGAGGTTTCATGAATCTAGAATTCCTTGACCAAAATTGGGAACACTGGACCTAGAAGACGATCAAAGTACATGTTTCAACCTTGAATTGCTACATCAGCTATAAGATCAAACCCGTTCTCCTTCATGCTTTCAAAATCAATGATAAGCTCGCAGAGAACTTCAAGAGAATCAATTAGAGTAATTAAGGTTCTTGACGGTTCTTCGTATTGTTCTACAGTTGATGAAGATGAACCAGAAGCACATTAAATATTCTTAGCGCTTGAAGATGAAGCCATTGTTTGTTGGTGTAAGCCATAGAGGCCAATACTTTTGGTACTTGTATCGAATTATTTATTAATAATAAAACGCATTTCTTTATTATGTTTGCTTTCCAAAATAATAAAGTCCCTAGAATGGTTTATTGGTTTAATGAAATGTTAAGTGTGACTTAATCATGAGATCCCATTAAACATAAGACACTATTCTTAAAGTATCTGTAGTCAAGCTTTAATGTGAAGTGGGATAACATTAAAGCATTAAGATTATTATGAAGATAGATTGATGATTACATCTCATGGATCATAGATAAGGAGTTATCAAGTCTTGACATAGGTATGAATATTAGGAGTAATATTTATACTGGATTGACCCGCTATGAGAATACTACATAGAATGTTATGCAAAGTGTCATAAGTTATTCTCATGATGATAATGGTGTATACCACCCTTCGACCTGAAACCACTATGGACCCTATATGTAGAGTCAAGTACTTTATTGCTGATCAAACGTCATCCGTAACTGGATGACTATAAAGACGGTTGATGGGTACTTCACAAAGCATGCTAAGGAACATGAGTGACCTAGATGGAATTTGCTCATCCTGCATAACAGGATAAATGTCTAAGGGCCCAATATTGAACTGGACAAGGGTGACACAGTGTATGCCTTATGTTCAATATAGACATGAGGGCAAAAGGGTAATTGTACAACACAAATATTATCACGGAAAAGGTTTGGTCAGATCACATGACATTTTCGTGACTTGGGTAACAGTGATGTGTTGCTAGATACCGCTCACTGTTTATTATATTAAATGTGTGATTTAACATTATTGCCAACGTCGCGAAAACCTACAGGGTCACACACATAAGGACAGGTTGATGAGAGATAGAATAAATAAGGAACACCGTAAGGTACGGTGCACTTAAGTGTAATACGGAAAGTGGTAAGGTACCACGTGGATAAGTGATATATGGTACATCATAAGGTATGATGTCCATAAGCTTAATTGGGATTTTAGCTTATAGCCTTAATTGGGCTTTTAGCTTGTAGCCCACACGAGTGATTCTATAAATAGATCCCTTGTGATGAAGCAATTTCACTTGATGCAATTTCGTTTTTAATTCTCTCTCTCACTCAAAGTTTCTGTTCGTGATCAGCTAGCACTGTGACCGGAAGCGATCTGTTCATGTGGACTGAGTAGAGGCGTTGTTCTTCATCAACGCTCGTGATCACAACATCAAAGGTCTGAATCGCCACAAGAGGTAAATATTTCTATCACTGACCATGCTCATTCGTAAGGATCTCTAAAGGAAAATTTTAAATTCCGCTGCGCTTTTGGTCGCAATTTTCCTTCATTGTTCACACTGACTGTTTGAGATTTCTGAAAAAGGGTTTTTGCAAACGAAAGCTAGAGAGGAAATAGAAGTGAGAAGAAGTGAGAGTGAGAGTGAATGTGTATTTATAATCAATTTGGGAACTTAATCAACACTAAAAGAGAAAAATATTAATGATTACACAACATTTATGAATCCTGAAAATAAGGGATGGTGATCAATTGTGTAGTGTGATCAATCGTCGAAATTTAATTTGCCTTTTTTTTAATTAACAAAATTTAAACTAATAATAAAAGTGTGTTTATTATTATTGTCTTGTGGTGATCAGTTATGGCCTTAGTTTTTTCCTTTATTTTGTTTTGGGATTGTAAAATACGGCCTGCGTGTCGTGCCTCTCTCTAAAATTCTTGATGTAACTTCTTTTCTCATCTCACTCCCTCGTATGTAAAACGAGTTTCTTTTATGTAATGTAATGTTATGAAGAAAGAGAAGAATACAATATCAAAGGAGGATAACCTTGGAGATCTTGCTTGGAGAAGTTTAGATCGTTATTAGGTTAGCTTAGGTTCTCTCATTGGCTTGGGAGAACAATTGTGCTAGGGGCCATAACTGTATCCTTTTATGTATATTGATGCATGTGTTTGTATGTTGATGCATGATAGAGACGAATTGCATGTTAAGCCGGTGAGATCAAACTAATAACAAAATCCCTCAAGTTAAATATTAAGTTCATGCTTTCCAAGTTTTAGCACTCATCAAGACTAGTATCGAACAATGTAGGTTTCGCCTACGCGAGGTGCATGTTCTATATTAGTAAGGTGCGATGGGATAATTGTAATATCCAACTGTTAAAACAATGGATCAAACTCAACTAAACACATTATAATAAGATTATACATGTTTAGAAGCAAGAGTTGGGAATGATTCATATGATGAATTCGAATAAGGAGTTATTCACCCAACTGAAAATATTTGAGAGTTGTATGAGATACAATTGGAAGGAGTTCCTACCTAAATAACCTATTTTTGTGTAATCAGCCTAACGCTGACTTAGAACGAAGTGAAATGTGGATCTCGACCCACTAGAAAGTCTTCCAACGGGATTTTCCGAATCAAATGAAGAGGGTCATTTGGTTTGAGTAAAATAGTGGGAGCATATTTGATTAAAGGCCTAATTAAATATGTTATTTTAATGATACTTATATTTTAATTTTTTTTTGTAGATTACCATGACAACAAACAACCATATTTTGTGATCAATCCTAGATAAGGAAAAATTGTCTGGGACAAATTTCCTGGATTGGCACTGAAATCTGAGGATTGTCCTCAAGCACGATAAGAAGCTGTATGTCTTGGAGACACCTGTTCCTGAAGAGGAACCGCCTAGTTCGGAACCTAAGGAAGAAAGAGATGCTTATAAGAAGCATCTTGATGATGCTAACGAAGCCGCTTGTCTCATGCTAGCTACTATGAACTCGGAGTTGCAAAAGCAACACGAGAACATGTCAGCGTTCGATATGATCGGACATCTGAAAATGCTCTATCAAGAGCAGGCAAGAAATGAGAGGTTTCAGGTTTCAAAGGCCCTTTTTAACAGCAAGTTATCTGAGGGAAACCCTGTAGGTCCCCATGTACTCAAAATGATTGGGTATGTGGAGAACCTTGAAAGGTTAGGGTTTTCGCTTGGAAAGGAACTTGCAACTAATTTTATCTTGCAATCGTTGCCAGATAGCTTTAATCAGTTTGTCATGAATTTCAACATGAATGACATGGATAAGAGTCTTCCAGAATTGTTAAGCATGTTGAAAACTGCTGAGCAGAATATGAAGACAAAAGGGAAGTCCATTCTGATGGTCAGTAATGGAAAGAAGCTGAACAAGAGGCCTACCAAGCAGGTTGGTAAAGGGAAAGGCAAGGAAGTTGCCAAGCCTAAACCTATTGTTCCTGCTTTGAAGCCTAGTGGAGGCATAGCAAAGGAGGGCACTTGCTTCCATTGCGGTAAGACCGGACATTGGAAGAGAAACTGCCCAAAGTACCTGGAAGATAAGAACAATGGAGTAGGGACTTCAAATTCAGGTATTTTTGTTATTGAAATTAATTTATCTACTTCTGTATCATGGGTATTAGATGCTGGATGCGGTTCTCACATTTGTGCTAATGTGCAGGGGCTAAAAAGGAGTAGAGATTTGGCAAAAGGTGAGATTGACCTACGAGTTGGAAATGGAGCAAAGGTTGCTACTTTAGCCGTAGGAACTTATGTTTTGACTTTACCTAGTGGTTTAATAATTCAGTTAGAGAACTGTTATTATGTACCTGCAATTAGTAGGAATATTATTTCCGTTTCTTGTTTGGACAAGTTTGGTTTTTCATTTATAATAAAGAACAATTGTTGCTCTATTTATTTGAATGATATATTCTATGCTTCTGCACAAATGAACAATGGACTATATGTCCTTGATCTTGAAATGCCAATTTATAACATTAATACTAAACGGATTAAACCTAATGAGTTAAATCCAAGCTACCTTTGGCACTGTCGCTTAGGCCACATAAATGAGAAACGCATTTCCAAACTCCATAAAGATGGACTCTTGGACTCTTTTTATTATGAATCATATGAGACATGCAGATCTTGTTTAATTGGAAAGATGACAAAGTCCCCATTCACAGGAAAAGGTGAAAGGGCTAATGATCTTTTGGCCCTCATACATACTGATGTATGTGGACCACTGAACATACCAGCCAGAGGAGGTTTTCAATACTTCATCACATTTACTGAGTAGATATGGTTATGTGTATTTAATGAAACACAAATCTGAAACCTTTGAAAAATTCAAGGAATTCAAGAATGAAGTACAAAACCAACTAGGTAAGAATATTAAAGTTCTTCGATCAGATCGAGGCGGTGAATATTTAAGCCTAGAGTTTGATGACCATCTAAAGGAATGTGGGATTTTATCCCAACTTACTCCTCCCGGAACACCACAATGGAATGGTGTATCTGAGAGAAGAAATCGAACCTTGTTAGACATGGTCCGATCTATGATGAGTCACGTCGATCTTCCAAACTCCTTTTGGGGACATGCACTATTGACTGCAGCTTACACACTTAACCGGGTTCCATCCAAAAAGGTTGAGAAGACACCATATGAGATATAGAGTGGTAAGAAACCACATATGTCTTACATGAAGATTTGGGGTTGCGAAGTTTATGTGAAACGACAAATTTCAACTAAGCTGAGCCCAAATCTGAAAAATGCTTATTTGTGGGGTATCCTAAAGAAACAAGAGGGTATTACTTCTACAGTCCTTCTGAGGGCAAAGTGTTTGTCGCTCGAACTGGAGTTTTTCTGGAAAAGGATTTTATTTCCAAAAGAATCAGTGGGAGGAAAATAGAGCTTGAAGAAATTCAAGAACCACAAAGCATTGATACACCTATGGAGGAATTAGAGCAGGAAACACAAGTAGTTGTGGAAGAGCAACCTGCTCAAGTAGAACAAGACCAGCGTAGGTCAAGCAGGATACGTCAACAACCTGAGAGATATGGATATCTCATAAGTGATCAGGGTGATGTATTACTCATGGATCAAGATGAGCCTGTGACCTACCAAGAGGCCATAACTGGTCCTGAGTCGGAGAAGTGGCTAGAAGCCATGAAATCTGAAATGGATTCCATGTACACAAACCAGGTTTGGACCTTGGTAGAGCCTCCTATAGGAGTTAACCCTATAGGATGCAAGTGGGTCTTCAAAAAGAAGACTGACATGGATGGTAAGGTACATACCTATAAGGCAAGACTGGTTGCAAAAGGCTATAAACAAATTCATAGGGTGGACTATGATGAAACCTTTTCACCAGTTGCAATGCTTAAATCTGTTCGGATTTTACTTGATATCGCTGCATATCATGATTATGAAATATGGCAGATGGATGTCAAAACTGCTTTCCTTAATGGGAATCTTCTTGAGGATGTGTACATGACACAACCTGAAGGATTTAACATACTAGAGGAAGCCCAAAAGATATGTAAGTTACAGCGATCAATTTATGTATTGAAGCAAGCTTCCAGAAGCTAGAATCTTCGTTTTGATGAAACAGTAAAACAATATGGATTCATCAAGAATGAAGATGAGCCTTGTGTCTACAAGAAGGTTAGTGGGAGCATGATCGTATTCCTGGTATTATATGTAGATGACATATTACTCATTGGAAACAATGTCCCTACCTTGCAACAAGTGAAGACTTGGTTAGGGAAATGCTTTTCAATGAAGGACCTAGGAGAAGCAGCCTATATATTAGGAATCAGGATCTATAGAGATAGGTCACAAAAACTGCTTGGCCTAAGTCAGAGTACATACATAGAAAAAGTGTTGAGACGCTTTAATATGCATGATTCCAAGAAAGGATTCATACCTATGAAACATGGCATGTGTCTGTCAAAAACACAATCCCCTTCAAGTAAGGAAGAAAGGGATCGCATGGATAAGATTCCATATGCATCTGCAATAGGATCTATCATGTATGCCATGCTATGTACTCGACCAAATGTCTCATATTCTTTAAGTGCAACGAGTAGGTACCAGTCTAATCCCGGTGATGCTCATTGGGTAGCTGTCAAGAATATCCTTAAGTACTTGAGAAGGAATAAGGACTCATTCTTGATATATGGAGGTCAGGAAGAGCTTGCTATAATTGGATACACCGATGCTAGCTTCCAGACAGATAAGGATGACTTTAGATCGCAATCTGGTTATGTGTTTTGTTTAAATGGTGGCGCTGTGAGCTGGAAAAGTTCAAAGCAAGATACATTTGCTGATTCTACAACCGAGGCTGAGTATATTGCTGCATCAACTGCAGCAAAGGAAGCTGTTTGGATCAAGAAGTTCATTAGTGAACTTGGCATAATCCATAGCATTGTGGATCCCATTGATCTCTATTGTGATAACAATGGTGCTACCGCACAAGCTAAGGAGCCTAGATCTCACCAACGATCAAAACACATACTTAGGCGTTATCATCTCATTTGAGAGATAATCGATCGGGGAGATGTGAAAATATGCAGAGTACCTACACTTGACAATGTTGTTGACCCATTAACAAAGCCTCTTGCGCAGCTGAAGCATGATGGACATACTAGATCTATGGGTATTAGGGGTATGCCTGATTGGCTCTAGTGCTAGTGGGAGATTGTTGGTGTAAGCCCTAGAGGCCAATACTTTTGGTACTTGTATCGAATTATTTATTAATAATAAAAGGCATTTCTTTATTATGTTTGCTTTCCAAAATAATAAAGTCCCTAGAATGGTTTATTGGTTTAATGAAATGTTAAGTGCGACTTAATCATGAGATCCCATTAAACATAAGACACTATTCTTAAAGTATCCGTAGTAAAGCTTTAATGTGAAGTGGGATAACATTAAAGCATTAAGATTATTATGAAGATAGATTGTGATTACATCTCATGGATCATAGATAAGGAGTTATCAAGTCTTGACATAGGTATGAATATTAGGAGTAATATTTATACTGGATTGACCCGCTATGAGAATACTACATAGAATGTTATGCAAAGTGTCATAAGTTATTCTCATGATGATAATGGTCTATACCACCCTTCGACCTGAAACCACTATGGACCCTAGATGTAGAGTCAAGTACTTTATTGCTGATCAAACGTCACCCGTAACTGGATGACTATAAAGACGGTTGATGTGTACTTCACAAAGCATGCTAAGGGACATGAGTGACCTAGATGGAATTTGCTCATCCTGCATAACAGGATAAATGTCTAAGGGCCCAATATTGAACTGGACAAGGGTGACACAGTGTATGCCTTGTGTTCAATATAGACATGAGGGCAAAAGGGTAATTGTACAACACAAATATTATCACGGAAAAGGTTTGGTCAGATCACATGACATTTTCGTGACTTGGGTAACAATGATGTGTTGCTAGATACTGCTCACTGTTTATTATATTAAATGTGTGATTTAACATAATTGCCAACGTCGCGAAAACCTACAGGGTCACACACATAAGGACAGGTTGATGAGAGATAGAATAAATAAGGAACACCGTAAGGTACGGTGCACTTAAGTCTAATACGGAAAGTGGTAAGGTACCACGTGGATAAGTGATATATGGTACATCATAAGGTATGATGTCCATAAGCTTAATTGGGCTTTTAGCTTATAGCCTTAATTGGGCTTTTAGCTTGTAGCCCACACGAGTGATTCTATAAATAGATCCCTTGTGATGAAGCAATTTCACTTGATGCAATTTCGTTTTTGATTCTCTCTCTCACTCAAAGTTTCCGTTCGTGATCAGCTAGCACTGTGACCGGAAGCAATCTGTTCGTGTGGACTGAGTAGAGGCGTTGTTCTTCATCAACGCTCGTGATCACAACATCAAAGGTCTGAATCGCCACAAGAGGTAAATATTTCTATCACTGGCCATGCTCATTCGTAAGGATCTCTAAAGGAAAATTTTAAATCCGCTGCGCTTTTGGTCTCAATTTTCCTTCATTGTCCACACTGACTGTTTGAGATTTCTGAAAAAGGGTTTTTGCAAACGAAAGCTAGAGAGGAAATAGAAGTGAGAAGAAGTGAGAGTGAGAGTGAGAGTGAATGTGTATTTATAATCAATTTGGGAACTTAATCAACATGAAAAGAGAAAAATATTAATGATTACACAACATTTATGAATCCTGAAAATATGGGATGGTGTGGAGATATGAAACAGTTACCAATGACATGCGTCTCAATGCATCCAATCAAAGCTTTAGACCCTTCAGAATTTGAACGCATGTTCGGCCTTAGAAGGATTCTTGTGAAAGGATGACAAATGTTGATAATGTGAACTGCACGCGTCTATCTTTGAAATGAACCGTTCAGATCTTCTTAGATAGATTTTGATGCAAATGTCCTTCTAACTTTTGAAGACTTGTTGATCAGATGTTCACAAACAAAAAAAAACATGAAATTCTGAGGGTTAAAGAAGATCTAAATAAAACACTTATTCTGGACATAATTTTATGCTGAGATGTTTCAGAATGAAATTAAACCTATCTTCAGAAAGTGGTTTAGTAAAGACATCAGCCCATTGATGGTCTGTGTCAATAAACTTTAAGGAAAGGATTCCTTTCTGAATATAGTCCCTAATAAAGTGATGTTTTATTTCTATATGCTTAGCCCTAGAATGCAAACTAGGATTCCTAGATAAACAAATTGCAGAAGTGTTATCACATAATATAGGAATGTTACTCTCAAATATATTGAAGTCTTCAAGCTGACTTTTCATCCAGAGCATCTGTGTGCTGCATTCAGCAGCTGCTATGTATTCAGCTTCAGTTGTTGACAATGCAATTATGGATTTCCTCTTACTGGTCCATGAGATCAGATTTTCTCCCAAAAACTGGCATCTTCCAAAAGTGCTTTTTCTTTCTACTCTGTCTCCAACAAAGTCTGCATCACAGTACCCTACTAAATTGTATTCACTGGTTTTTCTATAAAGTAAACCAAGATTAGTAGTACCTTTCAGATACTTAAAAATTCTCTTAACAATTGTTAAGTGAGATTCTCTAGGATCTGATTGGAATTGGCACATAAACATACAATGTATAGAATGTCAGGTCTTGAAGTTGTAAGATATAAGAGAGAACCAATCATACCTCTGTAGATCTTCTGATCTACCTTTTTACTTACCTCTTCCTTTTCTATAATGCACGTGGGATGCATAGGAGTCTTAGTTGTCTTACATTCTGATATGTCAAATTTCTTCATAAGTTCTTTGACGTATTTGCTTTGGTGTATGTAGGTTCCTTCTAGAGTTTGATTGATCTGAATGACCAAAAAGAATTTGAGTTCTCCCATCAAGCTCATTTCAAACTCTGCCTGCATAGACTTAGTAAATTATCTTCCCATAGAGGATTTAGTAGATCCAAAAATTATATTGTTGTACCCCAAAATTTGCCCTTCCATTTTCACACAAGACATACTCCTAGAGGTTCTCAATTACCCTAGGTTGACCAAGATTTGACCAGACAATTCTCCTTCTAAGGCAATGAACTCCCAACTAGGGTTTCAATTTTCATTAAGATGGTTGAGCTCCAAAGGTCTAAAATGCTTTTCATGGTCCTAATATGTCCCCAAGATCATCCATGCCAAATTTCATGCCCTGCTCAATAGGTTTGCTCAGTCAATTTCTCAAGTATTGGAAAATCAACTATGCTATGTCAAAAGTCAACTGTGGCCCAGGTACAGTCAAACTTCAAGATTTTTGGTCAACATCAACATTTTAAAGTGATATCCATCATTTTATCAAATTTTGATCATGATTCTTCAAGAAATGCTCCTAACCCATCAAAAGTCAAAAATGGCAAATTGGGGTTTCTATAGGAAAAGTCAACCAAAATTTGACCAAGCATAACTTTCTCATACTTTATTAGAAAGTTTCTAAACAGAGGTTATTTTGAATAGAGTCCAATTCCTTACAACTTCTCTTCATCCCTCAAGTCCAATAAATGCACCATTTGAAAGATACAAGCTCATACATTACATGTCATTTTCAGAAAGTTAACAAAAGCCACTTTTTTCCAAGATCTTTTACATCAAGATAAAATCTTCAAATGCAAAATTTATCAAAAGAGGGATTTTAGTAGACGTCTTGGGATTTCCAAAAAGTCCAAGATCATCATCGTGAGATAAATATTGAGCAAGTTATGGCTTACCCAAGTTGGGATAATTTGGGAATTTTCAAGAATTATGCATTGAGAAAATTTGAAGTTTTAAGACAAGGGCTCAATTTCTTGGACTTCAAGCATCTTCCTAAGTTTATAGAGGACCTCTAAAATTATTCTTGTCGGGCCTTGCATTTGCTAACTATTTTATTCATATTTATTTTAATTTATTTCAAATAAATATAAAATAAAATGTATAAAATAATTAGAAATAGGTTTTGAGCTTTGGGTTGATGTTTTGGACAGCCTAGGCCCATAAAATTTTGTGCAAAGGTGTCCACTTTCATTCAAATTCAAAAAGGACAAGATTCCATGTCTTTGCCAAAGTTACAAAACATCATTCATGGCTTTAAAAACACATGTTTATGGTTGTTATTATCTTTGTTCTCTTGTCTCCTCCATCCTCTCTATATAAAGGATACATTAACAAACTTCAACACATGAGATACAGCCTGGAAAAGCTCTATAAATTATGCAAAAATTATCAGAGTTGTAAAAATTCGCATTTTAGGTTTCAGCCCTTCTCAGTCCAAACAAAAGATCCAAATACATTCCTGGAGGCTCCCTAAAGCTTTTGCAATCATTACCAAGTCCTGAAACATCACAAAATGCCTCAGTAAGCTCCATTTTTATATTTTCTAACTTGTTTCATGCATATATGGTGCTCCTCGTAGCTAGATGTGCATTATACACCATCAGACATGTGCTATCAGATGTCCATCTGATCAGATCTAGCGCACTCCATCTACGGGCTCACCATGTGCCATCAAGACCAATCCACATTGGATCCAAAAGAAAATCTAGGCCTCTCCCTTCATGGGCCCGCGAATTCAACAACCACACCCCCACTTTTTTTTACTATCTCAGGCCCATCTAGTTGTTTTTTGTAATGTTTTAATTTCTTTTATCTTCTTTACTTAATTAAGCAAATAATAAAAAAAAACTCACAAAAAAAATTAGGCTTAAACTTTTTTATTAATTAAAATAATTAAATTCTTTAATTAATTAATTAATTAAATTTTAACTACTTTCTTATTTTAAAATTAACTAGAATTTAGGATTTAATTTATGTTTCAAATGTTTTCTTAATAAAAAATGCAAAAAAGTTAGAATTAGATTAATTTCATTCAATATTTATTTTCTTAAATTAAATTTAGATTTAGTTTAATTATTTTTCTTGAAATAAATAAAAATAAAATCAAAAAGATTTTTCTTGTTTACTTAGAATTTTTCTTAGGATTTTTAGACGTAATATTTATTTCGCGCGCGTTATTTTTAGTCTCGCATTTTATATAAATAATGTAACTGATTATGAGATGTAATAGTCTAGATTTAAAATTCTGCATTTTATTTTCTTGCACTTTTTATCTAATTGTCCCAAAGCGTTGTAATAGCCTAGGATTTAAATTTTCGCACTTTAAATTTCTGTAAATATTAACTGTTAGTAAGTAGACGTGCATGATAAGACTGAAAGTTAAAATGTTAGCAAATTTAATAATGCAAGATAAATAACTGAATCTCAACACACTTGCACATTCGCACCTTTAAGGTATGTCCTACTTTGGTTGCCTTTAAATAAAAAAGTCATGAGGCAGGAACGCTTTAGTAAAGACCCATAAATAAAAAAAGATCATAGTCCCTCGATGACCCTACAGTTGCCTTTTGGTAAATGATCTAGTCCCTAAAAGAAAATTGCTAAAGCGTCTCCACAAGTTGCCTTCGCGATTGTAAAACATCCCTTCGATTGTCCCTCAACATTCGACGATAGGGATACCTACTCACTAATAGTAGGATAGCACTATCTAAAGGAAATTAGGAAAATAACATTCTTTTTCGAGTAGGTAGATTGTTCTTAAGTACTTGCTCAAACCTGAAATTTTCACACTTACACACTTTCAAAAAAATATTTTAAAAAATGCTTTATCACACTCTTGAGGACTGATACAAGAGTTACTATAAAGCAAACAAAAAACTTTCAAAACCAAAAACACACAAACAATTTTCAAAAATGAGAAAGTACCTAAGAGCCCGTAGAAAAAAACGGATGGAAAGGGTGCTAACACCTTTCCTTTTCCATAATCTACCCCCTTACTCAGAAAATCTTGAAAAGGTCTTTTCTGTTCTTTTCACCCTTTCCTTTGTTGGATAAAAGAAAAGTCGATGACGACACTTGCTTACTGCGACATTTGCAAACAAAAAACGCAAACCAGTATTAAACAGTCGGTTTTGCCACCGTATCACAAAACTGGCGACTCTGCTGGGGAATAATAAAAGTGGGGTTTACCTTAGGGTCTAGATCATTTTGATTCTTTGTTTATTTGTTTGCTTTACTTTTAAGGGTATTTGTTTGGGTATTATAGATCCTACACCTGGATATGGGGGAAACTTTTAGGTAAGTAGCAATAGATCGTGGAAACTGTGTGGGGTATACTGACACAATTGAAGTGATGGCTATGTTGATGCGACACTTTGGTTGGTACCGGTAGCCCTTGAGTTAATCAAGGAGAATACGGGGCCGCTGGATGGTGTCATGAAGCGTCAACTGACCTTAGAACCTTTAAATGAACAACTTGGCCATTAGGACGTAGCGAGATGGCCGTCTTTGGTGTATTCCCAAAGTCGGCAAATACTCGATGCTACACTCATTAAGATATGACTCTTGATTTTTGTTTGGTTTCTAGTCATACGCATATCGAACGAAACTTGTGGGAAAGATCAGTGATATTGAGATCCCTTAGAACCCGATTACTATTTATAGGACAGGTTGAGCCAACTAAATTTCAAGAGGTTACTTAACTACAAACCCCATGCAAGCCTAAACCTAAGGTTGCTTGTGTGATTTGTTTGCTTTTAACTTGAGCTACTTGCTGGGTTTTAATCTAACAACATGATCTCCTTGCAGGATTTGTTTACAGTTATTATCCAGTAACCTGGACTTCTTAGACTCACTTGTCTTCATCACCTTACAATTTTTCTTAACGCATAGCATACACATCATAACATTATACCATATAATTTCCTTAACCATTTCAAGGATCTCAAGGGTCTGTGATGCAGGTGGTGATTGAACCAGGTGTCTAAACAAGGGGCAAGGGGATTTATTTTCCTCTAGCCAATACAGTCAAAAGGATCAAAACACAATAACTTGAGTCATGGGATATGACCCACTTGATATGGTGAGCTTGATTCTTGTAGAAGGACCTTCAACGATACGAAAATTCTTCAATCCAAGCTGCAATTGGATTCTAACATTTTCTTGTTTACCCCGCGATATCCTTGAAAACATTGCATGCATGCCATTTCATAACAGGTCTTCCACTACAGGTTTCTCATCTTTTCGCTGTTTATTTCAGCAAAAGAAATGGCCCTTGAACAAACAATAAAAGACCTTCAAGCTCAAAACGCTCAGTTCCAATAAATGTTTATGGCTTTGGCCCAGGGGCAGGAAGAACTGAAAGCTCTCGTCATCAAAGAGAAGAAGAAGAAGGAAAAGAAACCAGCTGGCATCTTGAATATGGGAAGGAGACTCAAAGGACCGATTAAACGAGCTCTAGATCTGAAAACTCCATCAAATGAAGGGGATAATCATGAAGAAGTCAACAACCCCGAGGCCGATGAAGAAGAAGCTGATTACTCTGAGGAACAACATCCTCCTGCTAACGATAAATACAAATAGTTGGAGGATCGTCTCAATGTTATAGATATTCTGCAGGTACCTAGCTTGGACTTTGAAGAGTTAGGGCTGGTTCCTGGAGTGGTCATCCAACCAAAGTTCAAGGTTCCCACATTTGCTAAGTATGAAGGTGTCTCCTTCCCTAAGTTGCACTTAAGGTCCTATGCCAGGAAGATACAACCTCACACTGCTGACCGGAAGTTATGGGTCCATTTCTTTCAAGAAAGTTTAGCTGGCACGCAACTGGAGTGGTTCTATCAGCTAGAAAGAACAGACATTCATATATGGGAAGACTTGGCTGCTTCTTTTTACAAGCAGTAACAATACAATGCTGGCCTCGCTCTAACTCGTACATAACTTCAAAGCATGTCTATGGGTTCTAGCGAAGGCTTCAAGGAATATGCCAAGAAATGGAGGGATCTAGATGGCAGGGTACAACCTCTTCTGAATGATCGGGAAATGGTAGACATGTTCATGGGCACTCTGATAGGACCATTCTTTAATATGCTGATTGGGAGTTCCTCATTCGGGATCACAGAGATGGTTCTGACTGGAGAAAGGATCGAAAGTGGTATCAAGAGTGGGAAGATCCCGATGGCTGCATCTTCTAATGCTGAGAAGAATCCATTTAATGGTAAGAGGGAAGACAATGTTGTGTATGGCCATAATGGTCATAATAAGGAAGACTACCACTAATTTGTAGGGGCAGTGCCAGTCTCTAATTTAGCACGCATGTAATGACCACAACAACGAGGTAATCAGCGAAGGCAAGACAAACCTAAGAGACAGTTTACCAACATCAACATGCCGCTGTCTCAAGCATTACAACATATGTTGAGGATGAATTTGATTATGTTGATAGGACCTCATCCAAACCCTAAGACTTCTTCTCCTAACTAGAATCCTGATGCAAGGTGTGCCTATCATTCTGGAAGTCATGGGCACGATACTAACGACTCTTGGGAACTGAAAGAAAAGATTCAAAATATGATTGAAGCCAAGGAGATTGAGTCCGACCCTCCTAAGACTCCCAATGTGATCACTACTCCCATGCCAAATCATGTCTAGGATTGAGAGAATTTTTGTTCATTTAAATTCTCAAGTTGTATTTTCTTTGTTAATTCAAACAATTATTGTCATGTCAAACTTTGTTATTTCATTAATACATTGCACATGTTTGTCTTGAATTAATTTGTTTTCATTCTGCTTAAACTGCTTTCTTACTTCCTTTTTGTGATATTCAACTCTTGATTAAAAGTTCTAAGCCTTTAGAGGGAGGATGACGAGAACGATACCACAATCTCTACAATATGATTTTGAACAAACCTCGCTGACGATGTACATGTGTTGTTTCAAATCCTAAATTGTGGAGTTATAAGGAAGATAATCCCTAGTTAACCATGTAATACAGTGGTAGAACCGACTGTTAATATTGGTTTTGCATTTGCATTCGCAAATGTGCGGTAAGTAAGAGTCGCCACCGTCTTTTATTTTATCCAACAAAGGAAAGGTAAAAAAGAATAGGAAAAAAACCTTTTTCGAGAGTTTTGAGTAAGGGGGTAGATTATAGAAAGGGAAGGTATTAGCACCCCTTCTATCAGTGGTTTTCCACGCGCTCTTAAGCACTTTGCTTGTTTTGAAATTGCTTTGTGCGTGTGTTTTGAAAAAATATTGTTTTACTTATTGATAACTCTTGTTTTTGTCCTCAAGAGTGTGACAGAGTTATTTTTGAAACTGTTTTGAAAGTGTTTATGTGAAAATATTTTGAGATTTTTGAGCAAGTACCTAGGAACTATCTAACTACTCGAAAAAAAGGTTGTTCATTTTTTCTCATTTCCTTTACACAACGCTATCCTACTATTAAGGAGTAGGTAGCCCCATCGTTGGAGTTTAAGGGACAATCGAAAGGGACATTTTTACGGTAAAAAGAGCAATGGTTATAAAACTTTAGTAATTACCCTAAAGTCCTAAAGATCTTTCCGAGGCAACATTCAAATGGGTCATTTTGATCTTTTTTGGACTGGAGGGTGACCACTAAAACTCCATATGCTTCATGACCGTTTACCAAAGGCAACCGAAGTGGTGATACCCTAGGGGTGCGTATGTGAGAGCGTATTTGATTTCAGATATATTAGTCTTTGTGTTTAGTTTTCTAGCGATTGGTTTTATCTTGTTCATGCAATCCTATTAGCCATACATCTAACAGTTAATATATGTACAAAAATATAAAGTGCGAAAACGTAAATTCCTACCGGGAGAGGGATTTAATTACAAGTCCAAAACCAGGAGAAATATAAAGGAAAACAATAAAAATGCCTTATAGTTTGGCTACATTGATATGTACAGGAATATAAAAGTGCGAAAGAAGAAAATGCGCGCGAAATAGGAAAATGCATAAAGGAAACTTTTTGATGTTTTTTGAATTAGTTTTAAGAAAAGAAAAGGAATGTTTTTTTGGTTGGTTTTTAATTTACGAAAATATTAAATTAAAGTCTAATTAATAACATAAAAACCTAATTAGTATTTTTTTTATTTTTGAATATTAAAGAAAATAAGAATTATGAAATATAAAACCTAGTTCTACTTAATCATTACTTTAGGAAAATATTAACTAATTAATTAATGATCTATTTAAAAAAAGTTAATTATTATTTTTGTGATTTTTTGGTTTTAAGGTTATTTAATAAAAATAAAATCAAAAGAAGAAATAAAACATAAAGAATAGAACAAAAAAACAAAATAAATGGGCCTGTATCCTGCGCTATGAGCACGAAATGCAGATCGTGTCCTAGCTATGACACGATTGGATTTCAAGCTCAAACCTTGTGATTCTCACGCCCAAACCTCATAGTTTTAGGTCCTGTGCAACATTCAAACAAACCAAGGCATTAAAATGTGCAGATAAATGAAATTCGAATTAAATTTTTTTACCAAATATACAGGTTCAGATATGTAGTGTTCTTGGTCGTGCAAGGGCCTAGGGATGGCCTGGATCAATTCCTCGGAATGCTGGGAGAATGACTATAGTGTTAGTTTGCCACGAAACAGCTTGTAAGTGCGGTTGCAAATTTTTGATGAATTTATGAAAATGGAGAGTTTGAGAGAGGGCTTCTGTAGCGTGGTAAGTGTCTTTTTTTTTCTTTCTTTTCATGCTTGCAAATGGTCAAATATATATAGGAGGGAAAGAATGAATGGTATTGAATGCAAAATCCATGCCATAATGCCCTGTAATGAAGTATTGATATAATATTCAAAAACTTACCAAATTGATCTTTTAAAGAACCATAATGCAAAATTTGAAAACTTGCCCAAAATGACTTTTGTGCCATTTCTTGAAGGGGATAAACCTGGACATCATTTTCTACATGGCTAGGGCCCTTGTGCAAGATAATTCCAAGCCCATTGTGATACGGTGGCAGAACCGACTGTTTTAGAAAATGCTGGTTTTGCGTTTTGTATTCGCAAAATGTCGCGGTAAGCAAGAGTCGCCACCGACTTTTATTTTATCCAACTGGAAAGGAAAAAAGCACAAAAAAAATTCCTTTTTCGAGATTTTGAGTACGGGGGTGTTGTACCCCAAAATTTTCCCTCCCATATTCCTCAAGATATGTCAAGAATGATCTTCAAATTGTTCAAGATGGCTCAAGAGGTAGACAATCAAACCACTTCCTAAGACAGCTGAAATTAGGGTTTTGGTTCTTTCAAGGAATTTGGGGTTTCCAATGGTTCAAACAAGTCCCATAGGCCTATATACACTCTCTAGCACCTACATGCCAAGTTTCAAGACTCACAATGCCAATTTGCACAGTCAAAAGCTCCATTTAATCTACAGTCAACTGCAATGGCAAAATGGTCATTTTGCAGTCAAAAGTCAGAATTTTTGGTCAACATCTTATTTTGAGTCCACAATCATCATTTGATCAAGTCTTGATCATGATTCCACAAGAATAGCTCAAAAATCATCAAGGTGCAAAAAGTTACTATTTTTGGACAGCAGAAAAGTCAACTGTATCTTGACCATGGCATAACTTTTTCATGGTTTTTCAGAAAAATTCCATCCAATACCCATTTTGAATGTAATTTCCTACAATCCATCTTCACACTCCAAGTTCAAGAAATGATCTCACAAGAAGTTATCAATTTCTACATTATAGGTCAAATTCAAAAGTCAACAAATGTACACTTTGAGTCAAAGGCCATAACCTGAGATCGGTAAATCCAAATGACATGGGACCAAAGGCATTGGTTAGAGGACTTCAAGAGCTTTCCAAAATGTCCAAGAACATGGTCATATGATCAAAATTGAGCAAGTTGTGCATTTGAGAAGTTGGGAAATTTTCATGAATTTGCAAAAGTCAACTTTGCTCAAAACATCTTCTTTTTGCTAATGGGCCTCAAATATCTTGTTGAAACTTCATCCATGGCCTATGCACGACCCACCAAGCTTAATTGGATTTATTTTCTTATTTTTATTGATTAATTGGATTTTTAATTAATATTAATTCATTTAATTAATTTAAATTGTAGGAAAATGCAAGATTTGATTTTTCAATCTTTTGGTGAAGCAAATATGGTCAAGATATGCTGGAAAATTCGTGCACAAGTCAAAGATACAAAAATCTCCAAATTTGGCAACATTTTCCAATCATGAAAAATCAAAAATATTTGATTTCCAATCAAAGATTTAAACTTGAATGCACATGGATTGGATCCAATTTTTTGACCTAATTTGTTTCCTTTATATGGATGCAAGCTAACCTGACCTAGGGGACGTGAAAAAAGCTGCAGAAAGACCCTGTCCAATTTCAAGAATTTCCAAGAAAAGTGAAAACTGATTTTTGCATTGTAGGTCGATTCAAGGGTTTTTGTTGATTCTAACACCTTGCAGGAGTTCCCAGGAGTGTTTTGCAATCAAACTCAGACCCTAAAGCTTAAAGAATCAAGGAATACAGAATCACGGTTTGGCTTCTTTATTCAAAATCGTATATCCTAATTCATGCATAATTAACATGTTTTTGTGATTGATTTGTGTTGCTAGGGACCATACAAAGCTAATGGCATGGTTTAATTAGACTATAACGCCCTGAACCAAAAGATGCCATGAACGGTTTTTTAGGGTTCTTGAGTTTTCAATTGGGGCTTTCTAAACCAGGAACAATTGGGACCAGTGAGACACATGGTTGAGATCGTGAGAATAAGACGAATCTAACCCACCCATCACGAAATATTTATATTCATCATGCTTCTATTCGCTATTTTTGATTGCAGGAAGTAGTGGGGGTTAAAAACCCCTGCTATCTGATATTATTTTTGCAGGAACAATGAAGAAGATGATGAGGTGTTGATACCTGGTTGGATTATTTAAAAAGGCGCGCGTATTTTTTTTGTTTTACAGCATAATATTAGTTTTTGTATATAATATTCATTATCTATTCCTTTAACAAAAGCGCGTTCTGGTTCAGTTGGCAAAGGCATTGGAGTGTTATCCCTTGGGACCTGGGTTCGAATCCCAGGTCCCCCAAAAGCTTATTTAATTTTTCTTTCCAGATATTCCTATGCTATGCCCAGGAGATGTCCATCATATACCTCACATCCCAGCGCGCCAAGTGGCCTCAAACTCAAATCACATGGCCTAGATTGAAAGACTAGCATACTCCTTGGTCAACCAGCGCATGGATGATCACAAAAGTCAACAGGCTGGAGAGTTAGTGGGCCTGAAAATTGCCAAACACACCTCCTAATTGGGCCAACACCCCCATGGGTTATTTTCTTTTATTTTCTTCTTTTATATTTTTCACTTTATTATTATTAATTATTATTATTATTTAATTAACCAAATTAATTTTTTCATAATAAAATCAGAAAACTAAAATATAATATTTTTTTTTATTATTTACTAATTTCACCCTTAATTTATTATTTTTGTAAATAAATACTAACATAATTAATTTATTTAGTTAATTAGGTTAATTTTAATATTTTCACAATAAATCTAAAACTAATATAGAATTAGGGTTTCTTGACAATTTTGACCATCTTTATTTTTTATTTCCTTGAAACATAAAAAACTCAAAAAAAAATATTTCTTTTATTTAATTAATTAATTAGTCTAGGTTTAATTTAATTAAATGCAAAAATTATAAAAAACTTCCTTCTTTCTCAAAAAAGAGTCAAAACCCTAATACTCTCTGATTTAATTTTTCTCGCGCATGTGATTATTTTTTATTCCAATTATGTAATTTCTCCGAGGATGTAATAGCTTTAATTAGGAATTTTTACCGCTTTATTTATTTTCCGCAATTTACTTTTCAAAGGGTTGGTTTTGGCGATGTAAATACCCGACGCCTTGTAATAGCTTAGCTTTATTTTCCGCAACTATTAATTGCTAGATGTATGTTAACTAGGCTATGCATGACAAGACTTCTCCTAAAATTAAAATCAATCGTAGCTCACCATAACATGTACAAAGATAACATTAACTGAATCCTGACACACTCGCACATGCCACTCCTAGGGTACACCTCACTTGGTTGCCTCGACGTGGTCATTGAGTATAAGGTGTTTTAGAGGTCGCCCTCCTGTCTAAAGATCAAAGTTGCCTCGAAACGGTTGCCTCGATAAAAAATGATCTAAGACATTAGGGTTACCGCTAAGGCATCCTACTATTGCTTTGGTGACCACATGTCCCTATAATCGAATTGACCCGAAAACTCCAACGACGGTGCTACCTACTTCTCAATAGTGGGATAGTACTGTCTAAAGGAAATTTACACAACTTAATTTCTCTTGAGTAGGTAGAGGTTCTCAGGTACTTGCTCTTTCAAAACAAAAATACTTTTCGCACCTACACTTTTCTGACAAAAGTTTTCAAACAAACACTTCATACACTCTTGAGGACAGATACAAGAGTTAAATCGAAGTTTTCAAAACAAACTTTTTCAAAACCCACAAACACAAGAAAAGCAAAACATTTATGAAAACATAGTGAGCAAGTATCTAAGAGCCCGTGGATAACCACGGATAGAAAGGGTGCTAACACCTTCCCTTTCTATAATCTACCTCCAGAACCGAGAAACATCTCGAAAAGGTATTTTGCTGTGCTTTTGTCCTTTCCTTGTTGGAGAAAATAAAAGACGGTGGCGACTCTTGATTACCGCGACATTTTGTGAAACGCAAACGCGAACCAGCATTTCAAAACAGTCAATTCTATTTCCACCGATCACAGAACTGGCGACTCTGCTGGGGACTATTATAAGTGAGGTGTACCTTAGGATAAGATCATTTATGTTTTCAATTGTATGCCTGTATGCTTTAATTTTGTGGGCTTGTATTGGAGTTTTATAGATCCTAACTCGGATCTGGGGAATACCCTTTAGGTAAGTAGCAATAAACTGTGAGGGACCTGTCCGGCGTAGACCGACACGGGTGAAGCAGTAGCTACGTTGGTGTGACACCTTGGTCTGTACCGATATCCCTTGTGTTGGAACAAGGAGAATATGGGTTTTTTGAGGAGTCATTAAGCACCAACTGACCTTAGAACCTTAAATTGACCAACTTGGCCATAGAATAGTAGCAGTATGCTACACTCATTGAGGCTAAACTCTCGCGATGGTTCCGGCCGCAAGAAAAGGTTTCCAAACTGGAATTATGACCGATCGAGGGTAGTCAGTGATATTGAGATCCTCTAGAACCCGGTTACTATTTCTAGGACAGGACTTAACCAACTGAAACTGAAAGAGGGTAGTACCTAAACTTCATGCTGGCCTGAAATCTAAGGGCTCTTTTGTGTGACTTGTGTGCCTTTACCATGTTTGCCTTTTGTGAATACTTGTGGTGTGCCTTTATCATAACATCATAACATCATAACATTGCATGCATCCTGCATAAGGACTAACCCATTTCAAAGACAAGAGGGTTTCATCTTTGCTCAATTTTGTAGGACATCATGATGCCCATGCGTAGGAATACTATCCGGCTCAACTTTGTTCAACCACCTACTTTTCTCAAGGAATTGGTTGATAGGATTCCAAACACTACTTCCTTCATCAAGAGGTATGGTTCTCTTCTCGGTTTAGTCACTTCAAAGTGGGACCAACAACTGATGAGTGTCCTGGTCCAGTTTTATGACCCCCTATACCATTGCTTCACTTTTCAAGACTTTCAGCTGGTCCCTACCCTGGAAGAATTCTCTGAGTTACTTGGTATCCCTGTTTTGGAGAAGACTCCATTCACTGGTTGAGAGAAGACTCTAAGGCATGAAGAGATTGCTGCAGCCCTTCCCTTGACCAAAGAAGAGGTAATGGCTAACTGGGAGACTAGAAGCGGAGTTAAGGGCTTTTTGGCTAAGTTTCTGGTTGGCAAAGCTAATAGTTTCTGGAATGACTTAGACTTCAGGGCGTACGAAGACATTCTGGCTCTCTTAATCTATGGTCTGGTATTGTTTCCAAATCCTGATACCTTTGTTAATGTCAATGCCATAAGGATCTTCATCTCTCGGAACCCTGTACCCACTATCTTGGGTGATATCCTGCAACAGCTCTATGCTCGTACTGCCCGAAGACGGGGAACTTTGTGGTGTTGTTCTCCTTTATTGGTGAGGTGGTTTATTTCACACCTCCCTAAGTTCGTGCTGAAGAACAAAGAAGGAAGGGGCTGGGCTCATAGGATAATGTCTCTTACTGATAATGACATCGTTTGGACTCTCAGAGGTTTAGATGAGGTGGCCGTTATTGATCGTTGCGGAGAGTATCCTAATGTTCCATTGATTGGAACCCAGGGAGGAATCTCTTATAACCCATGTTTAGCTCTTCGGAAGTTTGGAAGAGCTAGGAGAGAAGGGCCTCATGAGATGTTGATACCTCACATCAGTTTTGAGTTTCAGGTAGATAGCGACGAGCTGCGTCGTAGATTCATCCGGGCTTGGGATAGAGTTCACAAAGCTGACCCACATGAGTTGGGACCAAAAACTTCTCTGCCTATGGAGTCATATTTCAGATGGGTCCGCATCCGTGCCCAGAAGTTAGGTATGTCGTACGAAGCTGTCAGGCGTATTACTCTTGAAGTTGCTGATAAAGACGGGGTTCCTCCAACTGTTCTCCATCCTCAGATTCCAACTGATATTGGTACACTAAAGAGGTCTTGGGCGCAACTGCAGGAAGAACGGGATTCTTATCGAGAAAGGTTCAATGAACAAGAATAGAAGATCCAGAAGCTGACTAAGCAACTGGAGAACGAACGGATCCTGAATGACTATATCCGTACTGAGAAGAAGAGGCCATGGGAGCATTGATGGGCCTTGGATGTTTCTTTTATAGTTTTTATTTACTTTTCAATATTTTCATTCTTGTAACGCCTAAGGGCAATTTGTGGAACAGTTTAAATTCCAAAGTTTAATCTAATAAAGTGTTTCCTTTTTGTCTACAAAGTTGAATCCCGATTGTCTTTGAAAACATAAATCATACGCATTTCATTTCATCATATGCATAACAGGTACCCTTTTTACAGGTCACTTATCTTCTTCGCTGTTTATTTCAGCATCATCATGTCTACTGAACCTTCCACTGAGTAAGCTATCAAGGCCCTCCAGGCCCAGAATGCCCAGTTCCAAGAGTTGGTTATGAGCCTAGCCAAGGGTCAACAGGAGTTGAAGACCCTGATTCTGAAGAAGAAGAAGAAGAGGACCGTCTTGTTCAACACTGGACGCAGATTTGGGAATGGACTGCAGAATGAGGTTGAGCTGACTACCTCCTCTGTAGGGAAAGACAACCCTCAAGAGAGAAGGGTTCCTAGTCCCGTGGTCTCCGACAACGAGACAGATTATGATGAAGAACAGTATCCTCCTGCTGAGGATAGGTACAAACAGTTGGAGGACCGCTTAAGTGCTATGGAGATACAGAATGTGCCCGGGTTGGACTTTGGAGACCTAGGCTTATCCTCTGGGGTGGTGATTCCCCATAAGTTTAAGGCACCTGCTTTTGCCAAATACGAAGGAGCCTCCTGCCCAAAGCTGCACCTCCGGTCGTATGTAAGGAAGATCCAACCTTACACTGCTGACAAGAATTTGTGGATCCATTTCTTCCAGGATAGTCTTTCAGGGACTCAACTCGAATGGTTCTATCAGCTGGATGGAGCCAGTATTCGTAACTGGGAGGATCTGGCTACTGCGTTCTATAAGCAGTATCAGTATAATTCCGACCTTGCTCCTACGCGTACCCAACTCCAGGGTATGTCAATAGGGACGGGTGAAGGATTTAAAGAATATGCTCAAAAATGGAGAGATATTGCTGGAAGGGTGCAACCACCTTTAACTGACCGTGAGCTTGTTGATATGTTCTTGGGGACCCTGTCTGGTCCGTTCTTCAACCATTTGATTGAAAATTCTTTAGCCGGGTTTATAGACCTTATCTTGACTGGTGAGAGAATTGAAGCTGGTATCAAGTCTGGGAAGATACAGAAAGGTGCCTCCTCGAGCACTGAGAAGAAGTCATTCAAGAAGGAATCTAGTGCTGTATATGGTTCAAGGAGACAGAATAGACCGGAACGCCGCCAAGCTGTCAACGCGGTGGTTATTTCAAAACCTGCTGCTGCTTCTCAGCATTACAACCAACAAAGGGGTGAGAGACCTAGAAGGCAGTTCACTCGTCTCAGCATGACCTTGTCCCAGATATTTCCGCAGTTACTGACAACCAACCTGGTGACTATAAAAGAAGCTCCAAAGGTTGTAAACACAACATCCCCAAAGTACAATCCTAACGCCCGCTGCGCTTATCACTCTGACAGCCCGGGGCATACTACGGATGATTGTTGGGCTCTGAAGAATAAGGTTCAGGACCTAATTGATGCTAAAGAGATAGAGTTCGAGGCACCCGAAAGGCCCAATGTTGTGACTGCTCCCATGCCCAAGCATGGAGTGAATGTTGTAGAGGAAAACCTGTTTGTAGCCTCTGTGGATGATATTGTTACTTCGCTGTTGACTGTCAAAAGGAACCTGTTGCTAGCCGATTTATTTCCGGGATGTAGTGAAGGTTGCCATCTATGTTCTGTTTCACCTACTGGTTGTCCCTCTTTGAAGTCAGGCATCCAAAACCTGATGGATAATAAGGAAATCCTTTTCGAGAAGATTGTTGTTCCTGCCACCCCTACTGAAGAAGTTTCCATTGTCACCATTTTCAACAATTCTCCCAAGGCTCCCCCGAGGAGGCCTGTCAAAATTACGCCTGTTCAGAAGATCGCACCCATAATCATCACTGTTCCGGGGCCCATCCCCTATACATCCGACAAAGCTGTCCCTTGGCACTATGGGGCAGATGTTTATGTGCTCGGAGTTAAACAAGAGTTTGATACTAGTACCGACGTCAGCAACATCACCGGGCCTGCCAAAGTCACCCGCAACGGTAGACTTTTCTCACCAGATATTGCGCCACCAGCTATCCAGAGACCTATGGTCATCACACCTGCAAGTGTGTCCACTTCCCTTCCTGATCAAGTTCTTAGCTCTACCCCTGTTGCCGAGTCATCTGACGCTCGGGGCAAAGGGATCGCTACTGATATGCCTGCCCAGACGGAGGCACCGAAGACAACCACTGTTGAAGCTTCCAAACAGGAGATGGAGGAGATTCTGAAGATCATTCAGAAGAGTGATTTTAACATAGTTGAGCAACTGGGGCACACCCCATCTAAAATTTCTATGCTATCACTGTTGTTATGTTCAGAGGCCCATGCCAAGGCTCTGATTACCTTCCTGAAGACGGCCCACATGCCATAAGAGACGTCAGCTGATCAGTTTACCGATTGTGTGGCCAACTTAACTGCTGATAATGGTTTGGGTTTCTCTGATGCTGATCTGTCTGCTAAAGGGAAGAACCATAACGACGCCCTGCATGTCTCCATTGAATGCAGGGGCACTACTCTTGCACATGTGTTGGTTGACATTGGGTCCTCATTGAACGTCTTGCCCAAGAAAGCCCTAGACAGGTTGGATTGCGAAGGGCTGGAGCTAAAGCCAAGTAACATTGTTGTCCGGGCCTTTGATGGGTCTAAGAGGATGGTGCATGGCGAGGTTGATATTCCAATTAGAGTTGGTTCGCAGGTCTTTGATTCCACATTCTACGTGATGGACATCCGACCATCCTACTCTTGTTTGTTGGGTCATCCATGGATCCATAAAGCTGGAGCTGTGACCTCCACGCTACATCAGAAGCTGAAATACCCGGTCAGAGGGAAGATTGTGACAGTGCAGGGGGAGGAAGAGTATATGGTCAGCCACCTCAACTCGTTCCGGTACATAGAAATGGATGGGGAGTTCATTGAGACTCCATTTCAACACTTTGAAGAGGTTCCTCAGACACTGGCGTTAACCGAGACTGTGATTGAAGATCCTCCTTTGAAGATGGCTTCCTTAAAGGATGCCCAGGCTGTTGTTGAGAAGGGTGAGTATGCAAACTGGGGCCGACTTCCGGATTTCACTCAGAAGATTGACAAGTTTGGTTTGGGTTTCACTGCAGAAGCTCAGAAGGTCGTTCGTAGTGCAAGGATTGGAAGACCTCTTGTGTTCATCAGCAACTCGGGAGTAAATGCCATCGAAGATGACGTGGAGGAATCTGAATTCGACAGTTGGATCTACCCTACGACTAACGGGGGACCAAACAACTGGACGGCGAAAGACTTCGTCCCTATTACTTTTATTCCTCAGTAATGAACTCCTTTGTTTTGAATTTGTAACAGACAATAATGTGAAACTTTATGGCTCGGTGTCTTACCCGGGGTACCGTGGCTTCATTTGTGAGGGCTTTTGTGTGTCATTTTCATATATCATTAATAAAAGCATTGGACATTTTTTGCATTTCAAATATTGCGCTCCTTGTCTTTCTTTATTATATACCGCAAAACAACTATTTACACACACTCACATATACAGGTCCCAATCCACTCTGGATCTCACTGGTAACGACTCTGCTACTGCCAGTTATGACTTCGAAAATCCGATCAACTTAGCCGAAGACGAAGGTGAAGATGATTGCGAAGTGCCCGGTGAGCTTGCAAGACTTCTACTCCAGGAAGAGAGGGCCATTCAGCCACATGAAGAGCTAGTGGAAACGGTAAATCTGGGTACTGAGTCAGACAGAAAGGAAGTCAAGATCGATGCAAATCTGGAGCTTAGTGTGAAACAACGGTTGATTCAGATGCTGCATGACTACGTGGAAATCTTTGCCTGGTCTTACGAAGACATGCCTGGGTTGGATACCGACATTGTGGTTCATCACTTGCCTACCAAGGAGGACTGCCCTCCCGTAAAACAAAAGGTTCACCGTATGCGCCCAGAGATGTCCGAGAAAATCAAAGCTGAGGTTATGAAACAATTTGACGCCGGTTTCCTAGCAGTAACTTCTTACCCTCAGTGGGTTGCCAATGTGGTTCCAGTGCCGAAGAATGATGGTAAGGTCCGAATGTGTGTTGACTACAGGGATTTGAACAGGGCGAGCCCTAAGGATGACTTCCCTTTGCCTCACATCGACGTTTTGGTTGACAACACTGCTCAGCATAAGGTATTCTCCTTCATGGACGGTTTCTCCGGTTATAATTAGATAAAGATGGCTCCTAAAGACATGGAGAAGACCACTTTTGTTACTCAGTGGGGCACCTTTTGTTACAAGGTCATGCCTTTTGGGTTGAAAAATGTTGGGGCAACATATCAGCGTGCCATGGTTGCTCTGTTTCATGACATGATCCATCATGAGATCGAAGTATACGTTGACGATATGACTGCAAGGTCCCAAACTGAGGAGGAACACCTTGACCATCTACAGAAGCTGTTTGACCGGTTGAAGTTGTACAAGCTGAGATTAAACCCAAACAAGTGCACCTTCGGGGTGAGATCTGGAAAACTACTAGGCTTCGTCGTAAGCAACAAAGGTATTCAAGTGGACCCTGCCAAAGTGAAAGCCATACAAGAGATGCCAACTCCCAAGACAGAGAAAGAGGTCATAGGCTTTCTAGGATGGCTGAACTACATTGCCCGATTCTTCTCGCACCTAACTGCCACTTGTGAACCAATCTTCAAGCTACTGAAGAAAGACCAAGTAGTACGTTGGAATGATGAATGTCAGGCCGCTTTCGAAAGAATCAAAGAGTATCTCCAAGAGCCACCCATTCTTATGCCACCAGTTGAAGGGAGACCTCTAATCTTATACTTGACAGTACTGGACAACTTAATGGGATGTGTGTTGGGTCATCATGACGAGTCTGGCCGAAAAGAGCATGCTATTTATTACCTTAGCAAAAAGTTTACCGACTGTGAGACCCGATACTCACTGCTCGAGAAAACTTACTGCGCTTTGATATGGGCTGCTCGCAGGCTGAGACAGTATATGTTGACTCACACTACTCTATTGATTTCAAATATGGACCCAATCAAGTATATCTTTGAAAAGCCCGCCTTGTCCGGAAGAATAGCAAGATGGCAGATGATCTTGACTGAGTATGACATCCAGTACACAACTCAAAAAGCAATCAAGGGAAGTGTGTTGGCAGACCATTTGGCACATCAGGCAGTGGATGATTACCAGTCGATGAACTTTGAATTTCCAGACGAGAATATCATGGTAGTGAATGATTGTGAAGTACCTGGACCGGATGAAGGACCTGAGGAAGGATCCCGATGGTCTATGCACTTTGACGTAGCTTCGAACGCTTTGGGTAACGGTATTGGCGCCGTAATCATATCTCCTAAAGGCTCACATACTCCACTTACCGCCCGACTATGTTTCAATTGCACCAACAATATGGCGGAGTATGAAGCCTGCATCATGGGTCTTCGAGCTGCAATCGACCTAAGGATCAAGTTTCTGAGTGTCTTCGGAGATTCCGCTCTCGTGATCAGTCAGATCAAAGGCGAGTGGGATACGAAACACCCAAATCTTGTTCCTTACAAGGAGTATGTGTTGACGTTGATTCCCCATTTCGAGGAGATAACCTTTGAACACTTCCCAAGAGAGGAGAATCAGTTGGCGGATGCGTTAGCTACGATGTCTTCCATGTTCAAAGTCAAATGGGATAACGAGGCCCCCCGGATCATTATTTGGAAATTGGATGAACCAGCACATTGTTGTGATCTTGAGACCGAAGAGGTAACAGAAAAACCTTGGTATCATGAAGTGAAGAGGTACCTTGAAGCTCAAGAATACCCCGAGGGCGCATCTATTAATGACAAGATGTTTCTGAGAAGGTTCGCGGCAAAGTTCTTCTTAGCAATGACATTCTTTATAAACAAAACCATGATTCAACCTTACTGCGTTGTGTGGATAAGACTGAAGCAGAAAGGATCATGGCAGAGATGCATGAAGGTACCTTCGAAATGCATTCCAGTGGACATACTATGGCAAAGAAAATCCTTCGGGCAGGATATTACTGGTCCACGATGGAAGCCGACTGTTATCAGCATTCTCGGACATGTCACAAGTGCCAGATCTACGCTGATAAGGTGCACACTCGTCCAGTTCCTTTGAACGTCTTGACAGCACCGTGGCCTTTTGCAATGTGGGGTATTGATATGATCGGCGAGATCAGACCTACGGCATCCAACGGGCATCGCTTCATCCTGGTAGCAATTAATTACTTTACAAAGTGGGTTAAAGCAGCTTCCTTTGCCACCGTAACCAAGAACGTCGTGGCACGGTTCATTCGGCACAACCTGATCTGTCGATACGGTGTACCCGAGAGGATCATTACGGATAATGGTACCAATCTTAACAACAAGATGATCATTGAGCTCTGCGAGCAATTCAAGATACAACATCATAATTCTTCTCCTTACCGGCCGGAGATGAATGGGGCTGTAGAAGCAGCTAATAAGAATATTAAGAAGATTGTGCAGAAGATGACAGTGACCTACAAAGATTGGCACGAGATGTTACCATTTGCTCTTCATGGGTACCCTACCTCCGGACATCAACAGGGGCAACACCCTATTCCTTGGTCTATGGCATGGAGGCAGTCCTGCCCATTGAAGTTCAGATACCCTCTCTCCGGATTATGAAGGATGCAGGTTTGAGCGAAGATGACTGGATCCAGACCCGGCTTGATCAACTGAACCTAATCGACGAAAAGAGACTCACCGCTATTTGTCATGGTCAGACGTACCAAAAACGGATGATCAAGGCATTTAACAAGAAAGTCAGACGACAAGAGTATCAAGTCGGGGACCTGGTAATCAAGCGCATCATTCTACCTCAAGGTGATCCCAGGGGAAAATGGACCCCTACGTACGAAGGGCCATTTGTGGTTAAGAATATCTTCTCAGGAGGTGCGATGATTCTAACCACCATGGATGGTGACGACCTTCCTCACCCCGCCAATGCAGACATAGTAAAAAGATACTACGCATGATTAAAGACCCGCTAGGTCGACCGACCTAGGCAAAAATAAGGGCTTCCCGGCGAACCAAAAGGGTTCGGGCAAAAATAAGGGATGAAAATAAAAAAAATCTGTACACCCGGCAAGTCAAAAACCTGAAAAGGCGGCTTGGGCAAAAATGGGTATCCCGGTGGACTGAAAACCCGAAAGGGCGGTCCAGGCAAAAGTTAGGGATAAGCGTAATACTATGTCTCATTGGATCACCCTGCATCTAGACTTCGGTATCAACCATCAGGCTCAGATGGCACCAATCAATCAAACTCATCTTCAACTAAGCAGCAAAGTGATGAGATGCTTGAAGACATAAAGGCGATAGCAGAGTTGGAACCTAGTGGGATTTTTCACGTAGCTGTTTTGTTTCCTTTTCACAAATTGTATAAAATCTATTTGTTCGGCGGCGTTCTCTTACTAGGACGTCATCCTCTTGTACAAAAACACCTATTTACAGGCAAATTTCAAAATCAATACAAGTTTCATTTTTCAGACAAATTGCCAATGTTTTTTCCTTTATCTGTTTTGTTTTGCAAAGAACGTCCAATGTTCATTTTTGATATATGCATTTGACATTAATTGCTACTCATAAATATTTGCATGCGAAACAAAGGACTAATTATGGGTGACATCGGAAGTAAGGGCAATAAGAAATGTCTAAGCGATCTAGTTACTCTGTCCACCGAGGTACCAAGGTAGATTCAGTTGAAGAGTATGACCAAGATACCTTCACTCCCCGAGAGTAAGACAGTAATGGTAGCTCTCCCCACTGAGACCTGCAATTATGAACAAATCAACAATACTCTCCCCAAGCAGAGTGGTCTACCATCAGCCCTAAAAAAGGGTGGATATCCCCAGTATATCTTAATATTCTCCAGCGGAGTATAAAGATATTCCCCAGCAAGCATCCCCGGCGCTCTTAATATTCCTCGACAGAAATATAAGATTGTTCCCCGGCGGAATACAAGATACCCCCAATGGAGCCATTTCCCAGCGCAGTCTAAAAAAGGCTTCCCCGCCAGAGTTGAATCACTATTCCCAGTAGATTCTGGAAGCTTGTCCCCTGCAGAACACTAATGCTTCTCCCCCAAGCCATATTCAAAGGTTATCCCCACCAAAGTCTAACTGGGTTATCCTCAGTAAGTTGCAACTGAAAGATCATCCCTAGCGAAGTTCTTTCTATTCCCCAGCGGAGTTCATCAAAGTCCCCAACAGAGCTTATCAACAGAATCCCCAGCGGAGTTATCGTTAAAATCTCAGCAAAGCATCTCTTCCCACAGAGTAATTCCCCGCAGAGTAATCTCTTCACCAGGTTTATTCCCCAATGGAGTCATCTTCTCCTACTGGTTTATTCTTGCAATCATCTTCATTCATCGTCCCCAGCGGAAACGAAGAACTCTACTCTTCAACATCAGCCCAGGATTTAACAAACTCTCTAACATTTGTCAAGGATTTATTTTCCCAGAAGAAGATACATTCATAAACATTTCACATTTCATGCATGATAAAATGCATACGACACGATCTCATTTTTGGGAACATCATGCATTTCATACATCATGACATTGCATACAACTAATGTTTTGCCTTTTCAGGAAAAGGTCAATCAAAAGATGGTTACCATCAAACTTTGCAGTCCCAGATCAACACCTGTAACTAGCCAGGAAATATCTGTGAACAACTGATTGTAGATCTATACCTGTAACAAGCCAGGAAAGTTATCTACATGAAGAGATTGAAGATCAATACCTGTAGTAAGCCAGGAAAACTATCTTTCTTTCTCAGGTCAGAGATTAATACCTGAAACCAGATAGGACAACTATCTCATCGGCCAGCCTTCTTAAGTTCCGAATTAATACCTATAGCAAGCTAGGAAATATCTGTGGACGACTGATTGTAGATCTATACCTGTAACAAGCCAGGAAAGTTATCTACATGAAGAGATTGAAGATCAATACCTGTAACAAGCCAGGAAGACTATCTTTCTTTCTCAGGTCAAAGATTAATACCTGAAACCAGCCAGGACAACTATCTCCTCGACCAACCTTTCTTAAGTTCCAGATCAACACCTGTAACTATCCAGGAAATATCTGTGGACGATTGATTGTAGATCTATACCTGTAAATAGCCAGGAAAGTTATCTACATGAAGAGATTGAAGATCAATACCTGTAGCAAGCCAGGAAAACTATCTTTCTTTCTCAGGTCAGAGATTAATACCTGAAACCAGACAGGACAACTATCTCATCGGCCAGCCTTCTTAAGTTCCGGATTAATACCTGTAGCAAGCCAGGAAATATCTGTGGACGACTGATTGTAGATCTATACTTGAAACCAGACAGGAAAGTTATCTACATTGAAGAGATCGAATATTAATACCTGTAGCAAGCCAGGAAAACTATCTTTCTTTCTCAGGTCAGAGATTAATACCTGAAACCAGACATGACAACTATCTCATCGGCCAGCCTTCTTAAGTTCCGGATTAATACCTATAGCAAGCCAGGAAATATCTGTGGACGACTGATTGTAGATCTATACCTGAAACCAGACAGGAAAGTTATCTACATTGAATAGATCGAAGATTAATACCTGTAGCAAGCCAGGAAAACTATCTTTCTTTCTCAGGTCAGAGATTAATACCTGAAACCAGACAGGACAACTATCTACTTGACCATCATGAAGCAGCCCTACACTGGTTCATTCTCTCTTTCAAATGCAGTTTTATACGAACTCATCATCAGGCAACCCTACACAGGTTCCTTCTTTCAACCTACCAAGTTACAATTCAACAAACAATCTCCAGATGGCATCTTTAAGCCCATCTCCACAACTATCCATTACATTTCCAGATGGCATCTATAAGCCCATCCCCGACAAGATTCTGTCACATCTCTAGATGGCACCTATAAGCCCATCCTCCTATCCATCATATCTCCAAATGGCATCTGTAAGCCCATTCCCGACATCACATTGCTGATACTACACCATGCGAGTGCAAATTTCTGGGCACTTTAGTGTTCAATCATCTTCCACCTTCGGATCACAAAAGGCACACAAGCCAATCTACATCCTCAGGTTTAAGAAGATTGAACAGGGGCAACTGTTGTACCCCAAAATTTTCCCTCCCATATTCCTCAAGATATGTCAAGAATGATCAAATTGTTCAAGATGGCTCAAGAGGTAGACAATCAAACCACTTCCTAAGACAGCTGAAATTAGGGTTTTGGTTCTTTCAAGGAATTTGGGGTTTCCAATGGTTCAAACAAGTCCCATAGGCATATATACACTCTCTATCACATACATGCCAAGTTTCAAGACTCATAATGCCAATTTGCACAGTCAAAAGCTCCATTTAATCTACAGTCAACTACAAGGGCAAAATGGTCATTTTGTAGTCAAAAGTCAGAATTTTTGGTCAACATCTTATTTTGAGTCCACAATAATCATTTGATCAAGTCTTGATCATGATTCCACAAGAATAGCTCAAAAATCATCAAGGTGCAAAAAGTTACTATTTTTGGACAGTAGAAAAGTCAACTGTATCTTGACCAGGGCATAACTTTTTCATGATTTGTCAGAAAAATTCCATCCAATGCTCATTTTTAAGAGGATGTAATTTCCTACAATCCATCTTCACACTCCAAGTTCAAGAAATGCTCTCACAAGAAGTTATCAATTTCTACATTATAGGTCAAATTCAAAAGTCAACAAATGTACACTTTGAGTCAAAGGCCATAACTTGAGATTGGTAAATCCAAATGACATGGGGTCAAAGGCATTGGTTAGAGGACTTCAAGATCTTTCCAAAATGTCCAAGAACATGGTCATATGATCAAAATTGAGCAAGTTGTGCATTGGAGAAGTTGGGAAATTTTCATGAATTTGCAAAAGTCAACTTTGCTCAAAACATCTTCTTTTTGCTAATGGGCCTCAAATCTCTTGTTGAAACTTCATCCATGGCCTATGCACGACCCACCAAGCTTAATTGGATTTATTTTCTTATTTTTATTGATTAATTGGATTTTTAATTAATATTAATTCATTTAATTAATTTAAATTGTAGGAAAATGCAAGATTTGATTTTTCAATCTTTTGGTGAAGCAAATATGGTCAAGATATGGTGGCAAATTCGTGCACAAGTCAAAGATACAAAAATCTCCAAATTTGGCAACATTTTCCAATCATGAAAAATAAAAAATATTTGATTTCCAATCAAAGATTTAAACTTGAATGCACATGGATTGGATCTAATTTTTTGACCTAATTTGTTTCCTTTATATGGATGCAAGCTAACCTGACCTAGGGGACGTGAAAAAAGCTGCAGAAAGACCCTGTCCAATTTCAAGAATTTCCAAGAAAAGTGAAAACTGATTTTTGCATTGTAGGTCGATTCAAGGGTTTTTGTTGATTCTAACACCTTGCAGGAGTTCCCAGGAGTGTTTTGCAATCAAACTCAGACCCTAAAGCTTAAAGAATCAAGGAATACAGAATCACGGTTTGGCTTCTTTATTCAAAATCGTATATCCTAATTCATGCATAATTAACATGTTTTTGTGATTGATTTGTGTTGCTAGGGACCATACAAAGCTAATGGCATGGTTTAATTAGACTATAACGCCCTGAACCAAAAGATGCCATGAACGATTTTTTAGGGTTCTTGAGTTTTCAATTGGGGCTTTCTAAACCAGGAAAAATTGGGACCAGTGAGACACATGGTTGAGATCGTGAGAATAAGACGAATCTAACCCACCCATCGCGAAATATTTATATTCATCATGCTTCTATTCGCTATTTTTGATTGCAGGAAGTAGTGGGAGTTAAAAACCCCCGCTATCTGATATTATTTTTGCAGGAACAATGAAGAAGATGATGAGGTGTTGATACCTGGTTGGATTATTTAAAAAGGCGCGCGTATTTTTTTTGTTTTACAGCATAATATTAGTTTTTGTATATAATATTCATTATCTATTCCTTTAACAAAAGCGCGTTCTGGTTCAGTTGGCAAAGGCATTGGAGTGTTATCCCTTCGGACCTGGGTTCGAATCCCAGGTCCCCCAAAAGCTTATTTAATTTTTCTTTCCAGATATTCCTATGATATGCCCAGGAGATGTCCATCATATACCTCACATCTCAGCGCGCCAAGTGGCCTCAAACTCAAATCCCATGGCCTAGATTGAAAGACTAGCATACTCCTTGGTCAACCAGCGCATGGATGATCACAAAAGTCAACAGGCTGGAGAGTTAGTGGGCCTGAAAATTGCCAAACACACCTCCTAATTGGGCCAACACCCCCTGGGTTAATTTCTTTTACTTTCTTCTTTTATATTTTTCACTTAATTATTATTAATTATTATTATTATTTAATTAACCAAATTAATTTTTTCATAATAAAATCAGAAAACTAAAATATAATATTTTTTTTATTATTTACTAATTTCACCCTTAATTTATTATTTTTGTAAATAAATACTAACATAATTAATTTATTTAGTTAATTAGGGTAATTTTAATATTTTCACAATAAATCTAAAACTAATATAGAATTAGGGTTTCTTGACAATTTTGACCATCTTTATTTTTTATTTCCTTGAAACATAAAAAACTCAACAAAAAAATATTTCTTTTATTTAATTAATTAATTAGTCTAGGTTTAATTTAATTAAATGCAAAAAACATAAAAAAAACTTCCTTCTTTCTCAAAAAAGGGTCAAAACCCTAATACTCTCTGATTTAATTTTTCTCGCACATGTGATTATTTTTTATTCCAATTATGTAATTGCTCCGAGGATGTAATAGCTTTAATGAGGACTTTTTACCGCTTTATTTATTTTTCGCAATTTACTTTTCAAAGGATTGTTTTTGGCGATGTAAATACCGGACGCCTTGTAATAGCTTAGCTTTATTTTCCGCAACTATTAATTGCTAGATGTATGTTAACTAGGCTATGCATGACAAGACTTCTCCTAAAATTAAAATCAATCGTAGCTCACCATAACATGTACAAAGATAACATTAACTGAATCCTGACACACTCGCACATGCCACTCCTAGGGTACGCCTCACTTGGTTGCCTCGACGTGGTCATTGAGTATAGGGTGTTTTAGAGGTCGCCCTCCTGTCTAAAGATCAAAGTTTCCCCGAAACAATTGCCTCGATAAAAAATGATCTAAGACATTAGAGTTACCGCTAAGGCGTCCTACTATTGCTTTGGTGACCACATGTCCCTATAATCGAATTGACCCGAAAACTCCAACGACGGTGCTACCTACTTTTCAATAGTGGGATAGTACTGTCTAAAGGACATTTACACAGCTTAATTTCTTTTGAGTAGGTAGAGGTTCTCAGGTACTTGCTCTTTCAAAACAAAAATACTTTTCGCACCTACACTTTTCTGACAAAAGTTTTTAAACAAACACTTCATACACTCTTGAGGACAGATACAAGAGTTAAATCGAAGTTTTCAAAACAAACTTTTTCAAAACCCACAAACACAAGAAAAGCAAAACATTTTTGAAATCATAGTGAGCAAGTATCTAAGAGCCCGTGGATAACCACGGATAGAAAGGGTGCTAACACCTTCCCTTTCTATAATCTACCTCCCGAACCGAGATACATCTCGAAAAGGAATTTTGTTGTGCTTTTGTCCTTTCCTTGTTGGAGAAAATAAAAGACGGTGGCGACTCTTGCTTACCGCGACATTTTGAGAAACGCAAACGCGAACCAGCATTTCAAAACAGTCAGTTCTATTTCCACCGATCATAGGGGGGTAGGTTATAGAAAGGGAAGGTGTTAGAACCCTTTCCATCCATGGTTTTCCATGGGCTCTTAGGTACCAGCTCATATTTTAAAAATTGCTTGTGTGTGTTTGTTTTGAAAAGTTTTGTTTTACTTCGTTTTAACCCTTGCTTCTGTCTTCAAGAGTGTTACGAAGTTGTTTTTGAAAACTTTGTTTGAAAAAAAGTGTTTAGTGTGAAAAAGTTTGATTTTGATCAAGTACCTACTAGCATCTACCTACTCGAAAAAGGATTGTTTCTATTCTTGTTTCCTTTAGACAACGCTATCCCACTATTGAGAAATAGGTAGCGCCGTCGTTGGAGTTGTAAGTGTTAATTCGTAAGGGACGTACGATCACTAAAGCAATGTTAGGACGTCTTAGTAATAACCCTAATGTCTTAAGATCATATTCGAGGCAACATCTCCGAGGCAACGTTTCCGAACGGGACTTTTGATCTTTTTTAGACAGGAGGGCAACCACTAAGACACCCTATACTTAATGACCGTTTACCGAAGGCAACCGAAGTGAGAGTATACCCTAAGAGTGCACATGTGCGAGTGATTTGGTTTTAGTTATTATCTTTGCACATTAGGGTTTTCTAGCCGTTTTAAATTATCATGCAATCTTGTCATACAATCCTATTAACATACATCTAACAGTTAATATTTGCGAGAATTGAAATGCGAGAAATAAAACCTACGCTATTACAAGGCTTCGGGGTAGGGATTAATTAAATAGCCAAAAAACCCATAAAAGACGATAAATAAAGAAAATCTTAATTAAGCTATTACATACCATGGACATATACATTAATATTTGCAAAAAATATAAACGCGCACGATGAATTGAAAGCGAAAGATTTAGGGTTTTAACCCCACCTAAGCCTAATTTCAATTTAAGAGAAAAATCATTTTTTGTATTTTTTGATTATTTTGAGAAAATAAGGTTTAATTGAAGAAATAAAAACCTAATTACTAACTAATTTTATTTAACAAAAATAATTAAATCAACATATTTTTGTATTTTTGTTTTATTTGAGAAAGAAATAAATTAAATCAAGTGCTAACCCTAATTTTTCTAATTGATTTTAAATATACAAAAAAGTTAGAATTATCCTAAATTAAATTAAAACTAATATTCAATTAAATTTGATAAAATTAAAAAAACCTAATTCTAAATTTGTGAAAATTGATTTTATGATTTTTTGGCGAAAAAAAAAGAAATTAATTTTGGTTAGAAAAACAATTAAATTAATTAAATCAAAAGAATTAAAATAAATAAAAAGAAAGAAAGATGGGCCTGGTTGTTTCAGCAAAAGGGGGGGGGGGTGTAGCTTGCAAATCTGAGCCCAATAATTCCTGGCCTATTTTGACTTTTTCAATCCCATGCACATGCTTGACTGGGGCGTATGGTAGGCCCTCATGTGAGAAGCCTTGGATTTGGCATACTGGGGGTCTGATGGTTGAATATTGAGGACGCATGATGGACTTGTTGGACGCCTATACATCTGATTATGCAAAGAAAAATAATATGGAACAATATGGGGACCTGGGGATCGAACCCAGGTCCTTAAACCTTCATTTACTGCACGCTTCCCAACTGAGCTAGTTTAGTCATTTGTATAAATAATAGCAAGTAAATATTATATGATAAAACAAGTGGTTAAGCTCAAACAGCACGCAAAATTTGACTGGGCCATTCACGGCATGCCACGCCATCATCTTCCTCGTGGCTTCTATCGTTTTAGACAAAAACCTTTACCTACGGACACTGGGCGTAGGTACAGCCCTGTGCTTCTCCAAAATCTGTTCCCTGCATGATAAATCAAAACCAATGGTACCAATCAACTCGTTGCAACCTCACGAGCATCATGGTACCATTATCCATGGCCAATTGTCCCTGTACAGAAAAACCCTAAAAACAAAGAGGAAACCCTGGCTATGGAACTTTGTTGTACATTTAATGAAAACGCAATTAAATATGACCATTAGCTTGCAAACATCATAAGGTTTAATAATACATCAATGAATCATGCCAAATGTGCCAAAATTGAGAGATTCGATTTCAAGAAAAGGGATGAACCGTCTGAAACTTACAACGCGATTCTAGATTTTAAGAAGCTTGCTAGTGGTTGAATGTTGATCCTTGGATGTCCAGCAAACGATTGGTGTGACAGGAATGGCTTGAAAGGGCCTGAAACCTGGAAATTGACTTACCACTTTTCTTGAATTTTTGCAAATTTTCCTTCTGTCTTGCACGCCTCCAATCTCTTTGCTTTGGTCTGCAAATGTTCCTTATGTACCCTAGAATGAATTAGGGTTGCAAACTTGTTTCAAATCTGCTCCAATTATGACCATTGATTCATGATTTGATCCTTTGAGCAAATCTTTCCAAATCAAGCAAAATGCAATCTTTTGTGTCCAAATGAACCTTGCACGATTTGATCTCACTTCCAACTGTATAATAGACCTAAACATGCACAAAATCTCAAGCTTTGATTAGTTTTTGATATTTTCATGATTTTATTTTGATTTTATTTGATTTAATTGAAATAAAATCAAAATAAATAACAAAAATAAAATAATGACAAGTGGAAGGGATCATGGGTCGTGGGTCACATTACAAACTCAGTGCAAGCATAAAAAGTTGGGCCCATTTAGCAAAAATTTCAATTTTGGCCACATTTGACTTTTGCCAATTTTGCAAAAAGGGTCAACTTTGCCAAGGCATAACCCCTTCAATTTTGACCTTAGAGATGTGTTCTTGGACTTTTTAGAAATATTAAGATGTACTCTAAGCAACCCTTTTGGTCTCATCTCAATTGATTATTCCATGTTTATGTATGAAGCTTTGACATAAAAGGTGTTTTTGTTGACTTTCCAAAATGACCTATAATGTCCAAATTTATATCTTCGTGTGAGTGAATATTTTGAACTTGGGAGATGAATATGGATTTTAGGGAATTTAATCCTCTTCAAAATGAGCTTTGGATGGGTCATGTTTGATAAAGTATGAGAAAGTTATGTTTGGTCAAAGTTGAGTTGACTTTTCCTGCAAAACCCTAATTTAGCAACTTTTGGGTTTTGATGATTTATGAGAAATCCTTGAGGAATCATGATCAACCCTTGATCAAATGATGAATAATACTTAAAAATGGGAATGTTGACCAAAAATCTTGGAGTTTGACTGTATGTGGGCCACAATTGACTTTTACCCTAGTATAGTCGATTTTCAGGCCTTTGAGCAATTGATTGAGCAAACTTCCTTTGCAAGGCTTGAAACTTGACATGGATGATCTTTAGAACATATTAGGACAATAGTGAGAATTTGGGACCCTTTGGACTCAAACATATTGATGCAAACTGAAACCCTAATTTGAGGTAGACTGCCTTAGGAGAGAGTTTATCTGGTCAACCCTTGGACTTCCTTGAGCAATTTGAGGACCTCACTTGAAATGTATTGAGAAATATGGGAGGGCAAATTTTTGGGTACAACAGCTGCCCCTGTTCAATCTTCTTAAACTTGAGGATGTAGATTGGCTTGTCTGCCTTTCATAATCTGAAGGTGGAAGATGATTGAACATTAGAGTGCCCAGAAATTTGCACTCGCATGAAGTGGTACAAGTCTTGCGATATCGGGAATGGGCTTATAGATGTCATTTGGAGGTTGATGTTGGAAGATGGGCTTAAAGATGCCATCAGAAGAAGTTTCGATTGCATAAGAGATTCCTTTGCGAGAACCCGTATACCTGTTGTTGGGGAGGATTTGCTGGGGAAAATAAGACTGACTGCTATCTGGTCGTGCATCAGGCTTTATAGTGACTTACTGGGGAGATGATATTAGGCTTGATATCTATTCGTGATCCAAGCTTTGACATTTCTCAATTCTTATCTGGTCGTGCTCCAGGCTTCAGAAGGAATCAAGTGGTTATCCGGTCGCACCCGGGCTTCAACTTGAATTTAAGGCATACTAATATCCGGTTGATTTCCGAGCTTTATAGTAATTGGCCGAGTAAACTGCTATTTGGTCAAATTCCAAGCTTCACAATGCCTTATACTGTTATTTGGTCGTGTCCCAGGCTTCACAGCATCTTATACCATTATCTGGTTGATTCCAGGCTTCATGGCATCTTGTATTGCTATCTGGTCGATTTCTAGGCTTCACAATAACTTGCTAAGGGTTAAGCTGTTTTCCGGTCGATTTTCGGGCTTCATAGCTTGTATTTAAGATATACCACTATCTGGTCGATTCTCGACTTCGTAGTATTTTGGAGAAATCAAGATATTATCCGGTCGATTTCCGGGCTTCATAGCTTGAACTGGAATAGAAATCTTAGTATCGATTTGACTGAACCAGAGAAAACTTGTGAGAACTTGGTTGTATCTTTCCCTGAAAGGAAAAGAGTTAGTCGTAGGTAATGTCATGATGTATGAAATGTATTGAGTAATGATGTTCTCAAAATAAATGAGATTTTGTTGTATGATGCATATGCGTATGCCATGGTGTATGGTTATGCAATATTCTCGTGACATTCTCTAGCTGGGGAGAATAAATCCTGGACTATTGTTGGAGAGTACAAGGAGTTGAGTTCTTCATTCTCGCTGGGGATAGTGACCGAAGATGATTAATTGGAGACTTTTGTTTGTTTTGCTTGAGAACAATCCGTCGGGAGAGACTCTGTTTGAGAATAACCTTGTGGGAGAATGACTCTATGAGGAAGAGAGATACTCTGTTGGACGATCTGCCGATTTGGAGAAACCACTCCGCTGGGGATGAATTACTGTTGCTGGTGATAATGAACTCTGTCGGGGATTGAATTTCTTCCTGTGGGAGAAATAAACTTAGCAGATGGTAATCTTCTATTGTTGGTGGTAGATAAACTCTGCTTGGGGAGAATTTTGCTGACTCATTCACGATTATGAACCTCGGCTGGAGAGAGCTAACACCACTGTCTTCGGATACTTCCTGCTCTGCAGGGAGTGTATGTATCTTTAGTCATATCCTCGAGCTGGCTCTATCCCTGTACCTAGTGGGTAGAGCAACTGTAAGGCTCAGTGACTTCTTGTTTGCCCCTGTTTCTGGAATTGCAAGTAATTGTCTTTTGTCTCGTATGTAAATATTTATGAACAACAATTATTTTCAAATGTATATACCAAAAATGAATCATTGGACGTTCTTGCAAAACAAAACAGAAAAAGAAAAACAATTTGGAATTTCTTGTGGAAACGAATTGTATTGATTTATGAAGTTGGCCCGTAATAGGTGTTTTATACAAAGAGACTGGCATCCTGGTAAGAGAATGCCACTGAAGGATAGAAATTACAATTTGTGTAAAAGAAAGAAAAACATCAATGTGAAACAATCCCACTGGGTTCCAACTCTGTTATTGCCTTTATATCTTCAAGCGTCTCATTACTTTGCTACTTGGTCAAAGGTAGATCAGATTGATTGGCGACGTCCGAGCTTGATAGTCGATATCGAATTCTATTTGTAAGATGATCCAATGAGACAGAGTGTTACGCTTTAATCCCTAATTTTTTCCTGGACCTCCCTTTCGGGTTTTCAGTCCACCGGGATACCCTTTTTTGCACAAGCTGCCTTTTCAGGTTTTCGACTTGCCGGGTGTACAGTTTTTTTTTCATTTTCATCCCTAACTTTTGCCCGAACCCTTTTGGTTTGCCGCGAAGCACTTATTTTTGCCTAGGCCAGTCAACCTAGCGGGTCTTTGATTATGCGTAGTATCTTTTCACTATGTCTACATTGATGGGGTGAGGAAGGTCGTCACCATCCATGGTGGTTAGAATCATAGCTCCTCCCGAGAAAATATACTTAACCATAAACGGCCCTTCGTATGTGGGGGTCCATTTTCCCCTGGGATCACCTTGCGGTAGAATGATGCGTTTGATCACCAGATCCACGACTTGATATTCTTGACGTCTGACTTTCTTGTTAAAAGCCTCAATCATTCGCTTTTAATACGTCTGACCATGACAAATAGCTGCAAGCCTCTTTTCATCGATTAAGTTCAGCTGATTAAGTCGGGTCTGGATCCAGTCGTCTTTGTTCAAACCCGCACCCTTCATAATCCGGAGAGAGGGTATCTAGACTTCGATGGGTAGGACCGCCTCCATGCCATACACCAGAGAGTAGGGTGTTGCCCCTGTCGACGTACGTGCTGAGGTACGGTATCCATGAAGAGCGAATGGTAACATCTCGTGCCAATATTTGTATGTCACCGTCATCTTCTGCACAATCTTCTTAATGTTCTTATTAGCTGCTTCAACAGCCCCATTCATCTCGGCCGGTAGGGAGAAGAGTTATGATGCTGTATCTTGAACTATTTGCAGAGCTCGGTGATCATCGTATTGTTAAGATTTGTACCATTGTCCGTGTTGATCCTCTCTGGTACACCGCATCGACAGATCATATTGTGTCAGATGAACCACGCCACGACGTTCTTGGTTACTGTAGCAAAGGAAGCAACCTCAACCCACTTTGTGAATTAATTAATAGCTACCAGAATGAAATGATGCCCATTAGACGTAGTAGGTCTGATCTCGCCAATCATGTCGATGCCCCACATTACAAAGGGCCAAGGAGCTGTCAGAACATTCATAGGAACTGAAGGTACATGCACCTTATCAGCATAAACTTGGCACTTATGACAGGTTCGAGAATACTGATAACAATCGGCTTCCATGGTAGACCAGTAATATCCTGCTCGTAGGATCTTCTTTGCCATGGTATGTCCACTGGAATGAGTTCTGAAGGTACCTTCATGTAACTCCGCCATGATCCTTTCTGCCTCGCTTTTGTCCATACATTGTAGTAAGGTTGAATCATGGTTACGATTATAAAGGATACCATTGCTGACGAAGAACTTCGTGGCGAACCTTATCAAGAACTTCTTGTCATTAACAGATGCACCCTAGGGGTATTCTTGAGCCTCAAGATACCTTTTTACCTCGTGAAACCAGGGTTTATCCACTACCTCTTCAGTCTTAATGTCACAGCAATGTGCGAGTTCGTCTAACCTCTCGATGGTAATCTGGGGAGCTTCATTATCCCACCTGACTTTGAACAACGAATACATGATAGCTAGCGCGTCCGTTAACTAGTTCTCTTCTGTGGGGAAGTGTTCAAAGGTTATCTCCTCAAAGTGTGGGAGCAACGTCAATACATACTCTTTGTAAGGAATAAGATTTGGGTGCTTCGTATCCCACTCGCCTTTGATCTGACTGATCACCAGAGCAGAATCTCCGAATACACTCAAGAACTTAATCCTCAGGTCGATAGCAGCTCGAAGACCCAGGATACATGCTTCATACTCCACCATATTGTTGGTACAGTTAAAACATAATCGAGCGGTGAACGGAGTATGACAGCCCTCAGGAGATATAATCACAGCGCCAATGCCATTACCCAACGTGTTTGATGCTCCATCAAAATACATAGACCATCGGGATCCTTCCTCGGGTCCTTCATCCAGTCCAAGTTCTTCATAGTCGGTCACCAACATGATGTTCTCATCCAGGAAATCAAAATTCATGGAGTGGTAGTCATCCATGGCCTGATGCGCCAAATGATCCGCCAATACACTCCCATTGATTGCTTTTTGGGTTGTGTATTGGATGTCATACTCGGTTAAGATCATCTTCCATCTTGCTATTCTTCCGGATAAGGCAGGCTTTTCGAAGATATACTTGATTGGATCCATCTTTGATATCAATAAGGTGGTGTGAATCAGCATATACTATCTCAGCCGACGAGCAGCCCATGCCAAAGCACAACAAGTTTTCTCGAGCAATGAGTATCGGGTCTCACAGTCGGTAAACTTTTTTCTAAGGTAGTAAATAGCATGCTCTTTTTGGCCAGACTCGTCATGCTGCCCCAGCACACACCCCATTGAATTATCCAATACTCTTAAGTATAAGATCAAAGGTCTTCCTTCAACTGGAGGCATCAAAATTGGCGGTTCTTGAAGATATTCTTTGATTCTTTCGAAAGCGGTCTGAAATTCATCATCCCACTTTACCACTTGATCTTTCTTCAGCAGCTTGAAGATTGGCTCACAAGTAGCGGTTAGGTGTGAAATGAACCTGGCAATGTAATTCAGACGTCCCAAAAAGCCTCTAACTTCCTTTTCTGTGTGGGGAGCCGACATCTCCTGTATGGCTTTTACCTTGGCAGTGCCCACCTGAATACCCTTATTACTGATGACGAAACCCAGCAGCTTACCAGACCTTACCCCGAAGGTGCACTTGTTTGGGTTTAACCTCAGCTTGTACTTCTTCAACCTGTCAAACAGTTTCTGGAGATGGTTAAGGTGCTCTTCCTCAGTCTGGGACCTTGCAATCATGTCATCAACATAAACCTCAATCTCATGGTGAATCATGTCGTGGAACAAAGTGACCATGGTGCGCTGATACGTTTCCCCAACATTCTTTAACCCGAAAGGCATTACCTTGTAACAGAAGGTTCCCCACTGTGTAACAAAGGTTGTCTTCTACATGCCTTCGGGAGCCATCTTGATCTGATTGTAACCAGAAAAACCATCCATGAAGGAGAAGATCTTATGATGTGCGGTGTTGTCGACCAGAACATCGATGTGAGGAAGTGGGAAGTCATCTTTGGGGATTGCCCTGTTCAGATCTCTATAGTCCACACACATCCGTACCTTACCATCTTTCTTAGGTACTGGAACAATGTTGGCAACCCACTGCGGATAAGAAGTGACAGCTAAAAATCCAACGTCGAACTGTTTCATGACCTCAGCTTTGATTTTCTCAGACATCTCAGGGCGCATACGACGAACCTTCTGCTTTACCGGAGGACAGTCTTCTTTGGTTGGTAGGCGGTGTACCACAATATCAGTGTCCAAACTAGGCATATCTTCGTAGGACCAAGCGAAGATATCAACATAGTCGCGTAGCATTTTTATCAACCGCTGCTTGACACTAGGCTCCAGGTTTACACCTATCTTTACCTCTTTCCTATTTTCCTCTGTACCCAAATTCACTGATTTAACTGGTTCTTCATGAGGCTGTATGGCCCTTTCTTCCTATAGTAATAGTCTAGCAAGCTCTCTTGGAACCTCACAATCATCCTTACCTTCGTCCTCAACTTGTTTGATCGGATTTTCGAAGTCATAACTGGCAGTAGCAGAGTTTTTATCAATGGGATCCAGAGTGGATATGGATCTGCATTATGATACGTGAGTGTGTGTAAGAGAATAGCTATTTTAATAGAGTGAGGGACAGAAAAGAAAAAATAAGGAGCGCAAAATTTGTAATGCAAGAAACATCCAATGCTTTATTAATGATATATGAAAATTACAAATAATAAGCCCTCACAAGCAAGGCCGAGGTGCCTCAGGCAAGGCACCAGGCCGTAAAGTTTCAAACTATTTATTACAACTCTTAAAACAAAAGTTAATTACTGTGGAATAAAAGAAACAGGTATGAAGTCCTTCGCCATCCAGTTGTTCAATCCACCATTGGTTGTAGGGTAGATCCAACTGTCAACATCCGGGTTCTCATCATCAGCATCTTCTATGGTGGAGACAAACTCGATAGCATTGATTCCTGAGCCATGCTTGGGCATGGGTGCAGTTATGACGTTGGGCTTCTCCGGGGCGTCAAACTCAATCTCTTTGGCTTTGATCAAGTCTTGCACTTTGTTTTTCAAGGCCCAACAGTCGTTTGTATCATGACCTGGACTTTCAGAGTGATAGGCGCAGTGGGCATTAGGGTTACAGTGAGGAGATGTAGTGTTGGGGTTCTTTGGGGCCTCCCTCAGAGTTACCAGATTGGTCTTCAATAATTATGGTAGAATTTGGGACAAGGTCATATTGAGCCGAGTGTACTGCCTCTGTGGTCTTTCCACCCTTTGTTGATTGTTGCATTGTGGAGCAACTGTGGGTCTTGATATCACTACCGCATTTACTGCTTGACGGTGTTCAATTCTGCTTTGGCCCCTCGGGCCGTAGACTGCACTAGCTTCTTTCTTACCGGTGAAAGGCTTTTTCACTTCACTTGATGAAGTATCCTTATGTATCTTACATCTTCGGATACCAGCTTCTACTTTCTCTCTAGTCAAGATCAACTCAGTAAACCCAGATGACGAACTGCCGATCAGATGATTGAAAAATGGACCGGATAGCGTCCCTAGAAACATGTCAACCAACTCCCTATCAGACAAAGGGGGTTGGACTCTTCCAGCCAAGTCTCTCCATTTTTTAGCATAGTCCTTAAAACCTTCACTTGCACCCATAGACATACCCTGGAGCTGAGTACGAGTGGGAGCAAGGTCGGCGTTATACTGATACTATCTGTAAAAAGCAGCAGCAAGGTATTCCCAGTTTCGGACATTGGCTCCTTCCAATTGGTAAAACCATTCAAGCCGAGTCCCTGACAGATTATCTTGAAATAAGTGCACCCACAAATTTCTGTCAGCAGTGTGGGGTTGGATTTTCCTGACATACGAGCGGAGATGGAGTTTTGGAAAGGATACTCCATCGTACTTGGCAAAAACTGGAACTTTGAACTTGTGAGGGATTACCACTCCAGATACCAGTCCCAATTCCCTGAAGTCCAAACCAGGGATCTTCTGAATCTCCATAGCACTCAGACGGTCTTCTAGCTGCTTGTACCTATCCTTGGAAGGAGGATATTGCTCATCATCAAAATCAGTATCATTATCAGAAACTGCAGGACTGGAGCCCTTTTCTTCTTCTTGGTTTTCCCCGTCCTTGGACGAGGAGATCAGATCAGCTTGTTATTGTAACCTATTCCCAAACCTTTTTCCCATACTCAGAAGAACGACCTTCTTCTTCTTCTTCTTCTTCTCCTTCAGAATGAGAGTCTTCAAATCCTCTTTCCCTTTAGCCAAGCTCAAGAACATCTCTTGGAATTGGGCATTCTGTGCCTGAAGATCTTTGATGGCTTGATTAGAAGACATTTTGTTGAAATAAACAGCGAATGAGATGAGAAACCTGTAATGGTACATGTAATGATGTGCATGATAATGGGATGCGTATGTAATGATTTCAAAGACTTTGGGAGATTTAAATTTGTAAACCAAAAATAAACAAACTTTGTTAGATTAACTTGTAAAAGGTTCAACAATGCCTTTGAGGCGTTACAAAGAAGTAAATGAAAAATAAATCTAAAACTAGAAAAGAAAAAATCAAAAATACCATGGACGCTTCCCCTTTGTGCTTACGTAGTCATTGATCGTTCTTTCTTCCTCAAGCTGCCTGGTGAGCTTTAAAATCTTCCTTTCTTGCTCATGGTACTTCTCCCGGTAAGTATCCCTTTCCTCTTTCAGCTATATCCAAGACCTCTACAATGCCCCAGGATCCGTGGGCTTGTAAGGATAAAGAACTGTGTAAGGAATGCCTTCTTCATTAGTGGGCTCCATAATTACTGGCAATACGGATTCATAATGTATCCCAAGCTTCTGGGCACGAGCTCAGACCCATTGGAAGTAAGGCTGCATAGGAAGGGAAATCCTTGTTCCCAGCTCTTAGGGGTCATATATGTTCACCATGCCCCAAGCTCGTATAAACCTCCGACGATGCTCCTTAATGTCTTCCTTGTAGTCAAAGGCAATATCCTCAAGAAGTAGCTCATGGGGACCATCTCTCCGAGCACGACCAAATTGTCGCAAAGCTAAACAAGGATTGTAGGTTATACCCCCACTGATTCCGAGCAAAGGGAAATTAGGGTATCCCCCACAACGATCAATGACAGCAGTGACTTCCATAGCCCGGGAACTCCAAAGAATATCTGTATGGGCAAGTGACATTATTCTGTAGGACCAACCCAAACCTTCTTCGTTCTTCAACACAGACTTAGGGAGGTGCGAAATAAACCACCTCGACAGCAACGGCATGCAACACATAAGAGTCCCTCTTCTTCGTACAATACGAGTGTAGAGGGCATGCAAGATATCACCCGGTAGAGTAGGCACGGGATTGCGAGAAAGGAAAATCTTGACAGCATGCACATCCACAAAGGAATCTGGATTCTGGAAGAGAACCAAACCATAGATAAGGAGAGCCAAGACATCTTCAAAAGCCTGAAAGTCCAAATTATCCCAGAATAGTTGAGCCTGATCTATAAAAAAATTGGCGAGAAACCCTTCGACCCCACTTCGTGTTTCCCAATTGGATACTACATCAACCCGTTTCAGATGCAGAGCTGAGGCAATGTCTTCCGGTCTAGGAACCTCTTCCATACATGTGAAGGGTACCTGCTCAAGGATGGATATGCCTAATAAGTGAGAAAACTCTTCCAAAGTGGGAACCAGCTAGTAATCTGGGAAGGTGAAACAATGATGCACATGATCGAAGAACTGGAAAAGCACACTCATCATCTGTTCATCAAACTTTGAGGTTACCAGGATAAGAAGCTGACCATGTCTCTTAATGAACCTAGAAGTCTCCAAAACTCTTGAGGCTAACTCTTTAAGTTGAGAAGGTATTTGCACAAGGTTAACTCGGATGGTATTTCTGCGCACGGAAGCCATAATCTGCAAAACAGAACAAAGATAAATCCCCTCGGTCTTTGAAATGGTTAGTGTAATGAAGTATGCATGCTATGTTATGATGCATGATGTCATGATAAAAGAAACACAGGCATAGTAGATAACAGGCATGGCAAAGGCAAACAAGTCACATAAAGGCCCTTAAGTTTAAGGCTTGCATGGAGTCAAAGGTATTACCCTCTTGAAGTTCAGTTGGTTTCAACCTGTCCTAGCAAAATTAACCGGGTTCTAGAGGTTCTCAATATCACTGACCATCCTCCATCGGTCATGGTTTCAGCTCACACAATTATTTATTGCGGCCAGAATTATCTCGAGAGTATGGTCTCAACGAGTGTAGCATCGAGTATCAACCAGTTCTCAGCTTTATACTGAGGTCGGCTATCTCATTACTTTCTAATGGACAAGTTGGTTGATTAAAGGTTCTAAAGTCAGTTGATGCTTAACGACACACATAGCAGCCCCGTATTCACCTCGTTTCTCCACAAGGGATACCGGTACCAACCAATGTGCCACGTCAACATAGCTACTGCTTCAACCATATCGGTCTACACCGTACAGTTCCCTCACAGTTTATTGCTACTTACCTAAAAGGTGTCCCCAAATCCGGGTTAGGATCTATAGTAACTCCCAAACAAAAGCCCTTAAAAGTAAAGCAACCAAAACAAACAAGAGAAGCAATTTATGATGAACTAAGTCCTAAGGTATACCCCACTTATTTAATCCCCAGCATAGTCTCCAGTTCTGTGATACGGTGGCAGAACCGACTGTTTTGGAAAATGCTGGTTTGCGTTTTGCATTTTGTATTCGCAAAATGTCGCGGTAAGCAAGATTCACCATCGACTTTTATTTTATCCAACTGGAAAGGAAAAAAGCACAGAAAATTCCTTTTTCGAGATTTTGAGTACGGGGGGTAGATTATAGAAAGGGGAGGTGTTAGAACCCTTTATATCCATGGTTTTCCATGGGCTCTTAGGTACCAGCTCATCTTTTAAAAATTGCTTGTGTGTGTTTGTTTTGAAAAGTTTTGTTTTACTTCGTTTTAACCCTTGCTTCTGTCTTCAAGAGTGTTACGAAGTTGTTTTTGAAAAAAAAGTGTTTGGTGTGAAAAAGTTTGATTTTGAGCAAGTACCTACTAGCATCTACCTACTCGAAAAAGGATTGTTTCTATTCTTGTTTCCTTTAGACAACCCTATCCCACTATTGAGAAATAGGTAGCACCGTCGTTGGAGTTGTAAGGGTCAATTCGTAAGGGATGTACGATCACTAAAGCAATGTTAGGACGTCTTAGTAATAACCCTAATGTCTTAAGATCATATTCGAGGCAACATTTCCGAGGCAACGTTTCTGAACAGGCTTTTGATCTTTGTTAGACAGAAGGGAAACCACTAAGACACCATATACTTAATGACCGTTTACCGAAGGCAACCGAAGTGAGAGTATAACCTAAGAATGCGCATGTGCGAGTGATTTGATTTCAGTTATTATCTTTGCACATTAGGGTTTTCTAGCCGTTTTAAATCATCATGCAATCTTGTCATACAATCCTATTAACATACATCTAACAGTTAATATTTGCGAGAATTGAAATGGGAGAAATATAACCTACGCTATTACAAGGCTTCGAGGTAGGGATTAATTACATAGCTAAAAAACCCGTAAAAGATGATAAATAAAGAAAATCCTAATTAAGCTATTACATACCATGGACAGAAACATTAATATTTGCAAAAAATATAAACGCGCGCGATGAATTTAAAGCGAAAGATTTAGGGTTTTGACCCCACCTAATCCTAATTGCAATTTAAGAGAAAAATCATTTTTGGTGTTTTTTGATTATTTTGAGAAAATATGGTTTAATTGAAGAAATAAAAACCTAATTACTAACTAATTTTATTTAAGAAAAATAATTAAATCAACATATTTTTGTATTTTTGTTTTATTTGAGAAAGAAATAAATTAAATCACATGCTAACACTAATTTTTCTAATTAATTTTAAATATACAAAAAAAGTTAGAATTATCCTAAATTAAATTAAAACTAATGTTCAATTAAATTTGATAAAATAAAATAAAAACCTAATTCTAAATTTGTAAAAATTGATTTTATGATTTTTTGGATAAAAAGAAATTAATTTTGGTTAGAAAAACAATTAAATTAATTAAATCAAAAGAATTAAAATAAATAAAAAGAAAGAAAGATGGGCCTGGTTGTTTCAGCAAAAGGGGGGGGTGTAGCTTGCAAATCTGAGCCCAATAATTCCTGGCCTGTTTTGACTTTTTCAATCCCATGCACATGCTTGACTGGGGCGTATGGTAGGCCCTCATGTGAGAAACCTTGGATTTGGCATACTGGGGTCTGATGGTTGAATATTGAGGACGCATGGTGGACTTGTTGGACGCCTATACACCTGATCATGCAAATCAAAATAATATGGAACATTATGGGGGCCTGGGGATCGAACCCAGGTCCTTAAACCTTCATCTACTGCGCGCTTTCCAGCTGAGCTGATTAGGTCATTTGTATAAATAATAGCAAGTAAATATCATATGATAAAACAAGTGGTTAAACTCAAACAGCGCACGAAATTTGAATGGGCCATTCACGGCATGCCACGCCATCATCTTCCCCGTGGCTTCTGTTATTTTAGACAAAAACCTTTACCTACGGACACTGGGCGTAGGTACAGCCATGTGCTTCTCTAAAATCTTGTCCCTGCATGATAAATCACAACCAATGGTACCAATCAACTCGTTGCAACCTCACGAGCATCATGGTACCATTATCCATGGCCAATTGTCCCTGTACAGAAAAACCCTAAAAACAAAGAGGAAACCCTAACTATGGCACTATGTTGTACAGTTAACGAAAACACAATTAAATATGACCATTAGCTTGCAAACATCATAAGGTTTAAGAATGCATCAATGAATCATGCCAAATGTGCCAAAATTGAGAGATTCGATTTCAAGAAAAGGGATGAACCGTCTGAAACTTACAGCACGATTCTGGATGTTAAGAAGCTTGCTAGTGGTTGAATCTTTATCCTTGGATGTCCAGCAAACGATTGGTGTAACTGGAATGGCTTGAAAGGGCCTGAAACCTGGAAATTAATTTACCATTTTTCTTGAATTTTTTCAAATTTGCCTTCTGTCTTGCATGCCTCCAATCTCTTTGCTTTTGGTCTGCAAATGTTCCTTATGTACCCTAGAATGAATTAGGGTTGCAAACCTGTTTCAAATCTTCTCCAATTATGATCATTGATTCATGATTTGATCCTTTGTGGAAATCTTTCCAAATCAAGCAAAATGCAATATTTTGTGTCCAAATGAACCTTGCACGATTTGATCTCACTTGCAGCTGTATAATAGACCTAAACATGCACAAAATCTCAAGCTTTGATTAGTTTTTGATATTTTCATGATTTTATTTTGATTTTATTTGATTTAATTGAAATAAAATCAAAATAAATAACAAAAATAAAATAATGACAAGTGGAAGGGATCATGGGTCGTGGGTCACATTACAAACTCAGTGCAAGCATAAAAAGTTGGGCCCATTTAGCAAAAATTGTAATTTTGGCCACATTTGACTTTTGGCAATTTTGCAAAAAGGGTCAACTTTGCCAAGGCATAACTCCTTCAATTTTGACCTTAGAGATGTGTTCTTGGACTTTTTAGAAAGCTTAAGGTGTCCTATAAGAAAACCTTTTGGTCTCATCTCAATTGAGTATTCCATGTTAATGTATGAAGCTTTGACATAAAAGGTGTTTTTGTTGACTTTCCAAAATGACCTATAATGTCCAAATTTATATCTTCATGTGAGTGCATATTTTGAACTTGGGAGATGAAGATGGATTGTATGGAATTTCATCCTCTTAAAAATGAGGTTTGGATGAGTCATTTTTGATAAAGTATGAGAAAGTTATGCTTGGTCAAAGTTGAGTTGACTTTTCCTGCAAAACCCTAATTTAGCAACTTTTGGGTTTTGATGATTTATGAGTAATCCTTGAGGAATCATGATCAACCCTTGATCAAATGATGAATAATACTTCAAAATGGGAATGTTGACCAAAAATATTGAAGTTTGACTGTATGTGGGCCACAATTGACTTTTGCCCTAGCACAATCGATTTTCAGGCTTTTGAGCAATTGACTGAGCAAACTTCCTCTGCAAGGCTTGAAACTTGACATGGATGATCTTGAGAACATATTAGGACAATAGTGAGCATTTGGGACCCTTTGGACTCAAACATCTTGATGCAAACTGAAACCCTAATTTGAGGTAGTCTGCCTTATGAGAGAGTTTATCTGGTCAACCCTTGGACTTCCTTGAGCAATTTGAGGACCTCACTTGAAATTTATTGAGAAATATGGGAGGGCAAATTTTGGGGTACAACACCCATTTGTGCTATACACCTCCCTTTGTTATTTAAACCACTTATTTCATGTTTTATTGAAAATAAATCCAAATAAATGGAAAATAAATGGATAAAAAGTAATACCACAAGGGGAAGAGCTTATGGGACCTATAATATGCCATGGGGATGTTTAAAACTCAAAGAAATAAGTTAATGCCTTGAAAACTCAACTTTGCTCGATGAAGGGTTTTTTGAATTTTCCAAACATTTCCCAACTTGGGCAAACCATAACTTGCTCAATTTTTATCACAAGGAGATGATCTTGGACTTTTTGGAAAGCTCAAGATGTTTGCTTCAATCCCTCATTTTATAATTTTTGAATTTGAAGATGTTATCTTGATGTAAAAGGTCTAGACAAAAAGTGTCTTTTGTTGACTTTCTGAAAATGACATGTAATGTATGAACTTGTATCTTTCAAATGGTGCATTTATTGATCTTGGGTGATGAAAAGAAGTTGTAGAGAATTATATTCTCTTCAAAATGAGCTTTGGTTGGAAAATTTCTGATAAAGTATGAGAAAGTTATGATTGGTCAAAGTTTGGTTGACTTTTCCTATAGAAACCCTAATTTGCCATTTTTGACTTTTAATGAGTTAGGGGCATTTCTTGAGGAATCATGATCAACCCTTGATTAAATGATGGACATCACTTCAAAATTTTTATTTTGACCAAAAATCTTGAAGTTTTACTGCACATGGGCCACAATTGACTTTTGACCTAGCATAGTTGATTTTCCAATACTTGAGCAATTGACTGAGCAAACTTATTGTGCAAGGCATGAAATTTAGCATGGATGATCTTGAAGACATATTTGGACCATGGAGAACATTTGGGATCCTTGGAGCTCAACCATCTTGATGAAAATGGAAACCCTAGTTAGGGGTTCATTTCCTTAGGAGGAGAATTATCTTGGTCAATTCTTGGTCAACCTTGTGCAATTGAGAACATCTATGAGTATGTGTTGAGTAAAATGAGAGGGAAAATTTTGGGGTACAATAGCTGCCCCTGTTCAATCTTCTTAAACTTAAGGATGTAGATTGGCTTGTCTGCCTTTCGTGATCTGAAGGTGGAAGATGATTGAACATTAGAGTGCGCAGAAATTTGCACTCGCATGAAGTGAATGTCGATCAATAATATCGAGAATGGGCTTACAGATGCCATTTGGAAGGCGACCAAGAATCGTCAGAGATCGGCTTAAAGATGTCATCCAAAAAAGATATCGGTTGCATAAGATATTATTTTGCAACAATTCCTGTACATGCCGTTGAGGAGGACTTCGCCGGGGAATGTTGATTTATGTCCTGGGAAATAGAGTCTAGGAGCTTCGGTTGTCCATTACTCTACTGGGGAACTAACTCTTGATTGATGAGACAAAAGTGAGATGTTATATGGTTGAGTCTACGTTTTACAACGACTTACTAGGGAATATGAAATCGCTCGTATCTGGTCGGGTCCAGGTTTTTCAGTCTTGTAAATTGTTGTCCAGAGATAAAAGAGAAGGAACCTGTATAGGGCTTTCTCGGAACACGTCCATGTAAAACTGCATCAGGTAATTCATGAAAAGGAGCCTGGATAGTAGAGATATGATAAGGAACATGGGTAGTAGGGTTCTTCGAAATAAAGTCTGGGTAGTAGGGCTGCTTCGGAATAAAGCCTGGGTGGTAGGGATGTGAGAAGGAACCTGGGTAGTAGGGTTACTTTGAAATAAAGCCTGTGTAGTAGGGTTGCTTCAGAATAAAGCCTGGGTGGTAGGGTTGTGAGAAGGAACATAGGTAGTAGGGTTACTACGAAATAAAGCCTGGGTAGTAGGGCTGCTTCAGAATAAAGCCTGGGTGGTAGGGCTGTGAGAAGGAACCTAGGTAGTAGGGTTAATTCGAAATAAAGCCTGGGTAGTAGGGTTGCTTCAGAATAAATCCTGGGTGGTAGGGCTGTGAGAAGGAACCTGGGTAGTAGGGTTACTTCGAAATAAAGCCTGGGTAGTAGGGTTGCTTCAGAATAAAGCCTGGGTGGTAGGGTTGTGAGAAGGAACCTGGGTAGTAGGGTTACTTTGAAATAAAGTCTGGGTAGTAGGGCTATTTCAGAATAAAGCCTAGGTGGTAGGGCTATGAGAAGGAACCTGGGTAGTAGGGTTACTTTGAAATAAAGCCTGGGTAGTGGGGCTGCTTCGGAATAAAGCCTGGGTGGTAGGGCTGTGAGAAGCAACCTGAGTAGTAGGGTTACTTCGAAATAAAGCCTGGGTAGTAGGGCTGCTTCAGAATAAATCCTGGGTGGTAGGGATGTGAGAAGGAACCTGGGTAGTAAGGTTACTTCGAAATAAAGTCTGGGTAGTAGGGCTGTTTCAGAATAAAGCATGGGTGGTAGGGTTGTGAGAAGGAACCTGGGTAGTAGGGTTACTTCGAAATAAAGTCTGGGTAGTAAGGTTGTTTTGGAATAAAGCGTCGGTGGTAGGGCTATGAGAAGGAACCTGGGTAGTAGGGTTACTTCGAAATAAATCCTGGGTAGTAGGGCTGCCTCCTTAGATCACGTAGATTAGTTGACCTGTTTGGTTTTGGGAACTGATTTTCCATTAGTTGTCTGCAGATATGACATGTATAGCTTCATGGATTTAACCTTGAACTGTTGGAATTGTTGATGATAACCATCTTTTCTGAAAAGGTACAAGATTAATTATATGCGATGCATGAAATGGATTGTGTGATGATGTTCTCAAAATAAATGAGATTATGCTGTATGAAATATGTATGTGCACGTCATGATGTATGAACATGAAATTCTATTATGACATATCTGAGTCTGGGAAAATAAATCCATGAGTGCTGCTAGAGAATACTGGAAATTGAATTCCTGACTGTTGTAGAAAAAGTTGTTCTTCTACTTCTGTTGGGGATGATGAGTAGAGATGATTTATCGAGGATTTCCTCTTTCTATTTGAAGATGTTCTGTCGGGGATTGACTCTGCTTGAGAATTGATTCTGCTTGAGAGTAACTCTGGAGGGAGATGCTTGTTAGAAGATTTTGCTGATGTAGAGAAATAAACTCTGTTGGGGAATGAGCTTCCCTAGTTTGCGAAATAAACTCTACTCGGGAGGGGGTTTTATGAACTGTTAAAATTAGGCTGGAGAAAACAGACTTCAGCTCTCTGAAGGAACTTTGCTGGAGAAAGTAATTCCTACTTGGGGAAGGAGAGACCAAAACTTTGGTTGTTTTTACTCTGTGGGGGACATAGACGTCACTAGGACGTATGCTGAGGATATGATGATGACTTTGCATCAGGACATTTCTACCCCTATGCCTGATGGAGATTTTACGGATGGATCTATGTCGTGGTTGTACTTGAATATGTATTGTATGAGTGTCAGAATAACATCCGTGTTTGGATCATATATGCACTGTACTTGAAACATGTGTTGAATGAGGGTCAGAATGACATCCGTCTCTGGATCGTAACTACACTGTACTTGAAACATATGTTTAATGAGTGTCAGAATGACATCCATCTCTGGATCGTATCTGCACTGTACTTGAATATAATCTGGAGTAGGTGTCAGGATGACATCCGTTTTTGGATCGTACCTGAACCGTTTCTAGATGAGAATCTGGAGTAAGTGTCAGGATGACATCCGTCCTTGGATCGTACCTGAACTGTTTCTAGATGAGAATCTGGAGTAAGTTCCAGGATGACATCCGTCTTTGGATCGTACCTGAACCGTTTCTAGATGAGAATCTGGAGTAAGTGTCAGGATGACATTCGTTCTTGGATCGTACCTGAACCATTTCTAGATGAGAATCTTGAATAAGTGTCAGGATGACATCCGTCCTTGGATCGTACCTGAACAGTTTCTAGATGATGTTTTGAAATAAGTGTCAGAATGACATTCGTCTCTGGATCGTATCTGCACTGTACTAGGATAGAATCTGGAGTAGGTGTCAGGATAACATCCGTTTTTTGATCGTACTTGAATAGTTTCTAGATTATAATCTGCTTTATTCAGAACGTTTCTATTGGGAAATCCCGAGAAGCTTGGCGACTTCATTGGGGAATTTTCGTTGGAGCAGTAATTTGGAGATTTTGCTCTACCGAGGGTATGATAACACCTGACATCAATAGGGTGCATGCTAAGAACATGGCAGTGATCTTGTAGTAGAATGCCCCTGTCTCGATACCTGTTGTAGAAAATATCAACCAGGGATTTTGTAGATGGTTTGACTGTTATCCCAACACTTGGAGTCCTTGGTGAATGCAGATCAGGGTAATAAATCTTCTACTGATTAGACAAGTGACAAGATGACGGGACATAGTCGTATGCTTTAATCCCTAGCTTTTGCCTGGAATGTCTTTTCATATTTTCAGTCCACCGGGATACCCTTTTTTGCCCAAGCCTCCTTTTCAGGTTTTCGACTTGCCGGGTGTACAAATTTTTTGTTTTTATCCCTAATTTTTTCCTAGGCCAGTCAACCTAGTGGGTCTTTGTTCATGCGTAGTATTTTCCTACTATGTCCATGTTCACTGGGTACGGAGAATTGTCATTGTCCATAGTAGTAAGTGTTGTCACACTGTCAGAAGGTGTTTGTTTAATCGTACATGATTCGTTGCTGGAATTCATACCCAATGCCCCAAGTGATTCATATGGAGATATTCCCCTGGCTATTCGGCATCTTTGAGAGATTACTTGAATCTTGACTTGATTTCCCCAGGTGATGGACAATGATCATGCCATGCCCCTTGGTTGGAAGTGTTTTTCCACTTGAGGTGATCCTTTTCATTGAGAAGGTTTTTGTTCACTAGATATTCGTCATGCGAATTTCTCTGCTGTTGAACAAATAGTCATATGCAAACAATGGTATTTTTAAGAATGTAAAGCTTATGTCTGTCTTGAAGCTTGAAAATTCTGTTTTTAGTAAAACAAACAAATTTTGTAAAAGTGTGATGTCAACTCAGAATTTATAGCAAGTCCTATAGGAGTCAGGATACCTTTTGTAACAGTATGCTCTCGAACTAACCCATGCTCCAGCTAGGACTTTTAAGGGTTGTAACGTGGCCTGGTTCACAGTTTAAGAAACAAAGGATAAAGGCTCAAAATTTATTTGTACCCACCCGCTCTTCGTGATGTTCTTCAGTCCTATGCTCAGTTAATTGTGCATTTTGAATCCCAATTGAGTATGGCATCTTGTCCTTGATGTTCCGGTGATGGTTCGGATACTGAAAGTTTATTTTGAAGAGGTAGTCATTTTTGTAATCTTCTTTTTGTCGAGGATTTGTAGTAACCTTTTTTTTTTGTTTTCATTATCCCTTCTTTTCCCTGAACTGTTTCTTTTGCGATTACAGTCAGCGGGATGCCCCCATTTTTTTCTTAAGTCTCCTTCATAAGTTTTGACTTAACGGGCTTTTCTTTTGAAAAATAATGATTGCCTGCTTTGATGATTATGCGGAACCATCACCGTCTTTTGATTTAGAAGGACGTCTTTGATGCCATTCATTGTGTACGAAGCGGAAGATTGTGACTGAATGCGCCTCTGAATTGACTGAGAAACTACCCTGCCCCAGGTTATGATTAAGGTTTTTAATTTGCATGAAAAGAAAAACTCATACTTCTTTGGCTCAAATGGGTTGACTGGGGATTATCTTCCTTATAACTCCACTGTTTGGGATTTGAAACAACGTCTATACATCGTCAGCAAGGTCTGTTGAAAAGCACACTGTATGGATTGTGGTATCCTTTTTGTTATCCTCCCTCTAAAGGCTTAGAGCTTTTGATCGAGATTTGAATATCAAAAAAGGAAGTAAAACAAAATTTAAGTATAGTGACAACAAATGAAATAATTCAAGACAAACATATGTAATGCATTGATGAAATAACAAATTTTTACATAAATAAGTGTTCGAACAAATCAAAAGACAATTACAACTTGAAAATTCTAATGAATGAAAAGCCTTCTTGTCCGAACTTGTCACTTTAGATGATGTGCCTTTGAGGATTGGCAGAAGAATTTCAGTTGACCATCTTGTGCGAATTCTAGCGGTTCTTTGTCAATCAGGTCTTGAATTTTTTTCTCAACGTCCAACAGTTATTGGTGTCATGTCCAGGACTGTTGGAGTGGTACGTACATCTTGCATTTGGATTGTACCTTGGGGAGGCTGTGTTAGGATTTTGAGGAGGGTCCTTTAACGTAACCAGCTTGGCCTCTAACATGTGTTGCAATGCTTGAGCCAATGACATGTTGATTTCGGTAAAGCGTCTTTCAGATGTATTCCGACTACGCCGATTGCCCTGTTGTTGTTGGCAAGGTTGTGGTTGGGCTTGTGACGTAGCAGTAATTTGGAAAGGTCTACTCTCCAAGCCAACTTTTTGTCCCATTAAGGGTTGATGAATGACTTGACCCTCAACCTCGACTGTTTGTTTCATACGGTTGCATCCGTCTTGATGAAACTTGTTGACAATGGTCATTGGCTCTTCTTGTCCTCGGGCTAGGCTTTGGATAAGAGCCATCTTCCCCAACATTTGGATTCTCATTGCTTCCATCTCAACCTGCAACTGTTCAACCTGGCCATCCTTGTAGTTATCAGGACGTTTCCTGGTCAGATTCCCAACGAGGAGTGCTTTCAATTCTTCCTGACCCTTGGATAGGTTTAGGAAAATTTCCATGAACTGAGCCTCTTGAGTTTAAAGATCTCCGTTGTCTTGTTGGAGAGCCATTGTTGTAATAAACAGCAAGAACATGAGATACTTGTATAGGAGCGTACCTGTTATGCGATGACATGTATGATATGAAAATGTTTTCAAGGATCTCGTGGGGGAAACAAGAAAAATTTTAGGCGTTGAACTTTACAGCTTTGATTGAAGCACTTCATATCGTTGAAGGTCCTTCTACGAGAGTCAAGCTCACCATATCGAGTGGGTCATAGCCCCTGACTCAAGTTGGTGACTTTTGATCTTCTGACAAGACTGGCTAGAGGAAAATAAATCCCCTTGCCCCTTGCTAGACGTCTGATTTATCATAACCTACATCACAAACCCTTGAGATCCTTGAAATGGTTAAGGAAATATTGTGGCATGATGTTATGATGTGTATGCTATGCGTTAAGCAAAAGTGTAAGGTGATGAAAATAAGTGAACCCTACAAGAAATCCAAGTTATTGGATAATGAATATAAAGAAATCCTGCAAGGAAATCATGTTGTCAGATGATAAAACTCTGCAAGTAGTTCAAGTTGAAAGCAAACAAGTCACACAAACAGCCTTAGGTTTAGGCTTGCATGGGTTTTAAGGTAGTATCCTCTTGAAGTTGGATTGGTTCAACTTGTCCTATAATAGTAACTGGGTTCTAAGGGATCTCAATATCACTGATCTTTCCCCCTAAATTTAATTCCGATAGATAATTGACTTGCCACCAAGAAAAACTCAAGAGTCAAACCTCAATGAGTGTAGTATCGAGTATCAACCGACTTTGGATTTACACCAAAGACAGCTATCTCACTACGTCCTAAAAATCCAAGTTGGTCAATTGAGGTGCTAAGGTCAGTTGACACTTTATGATACCACGTAGCGGCCCCGTATTCTCCTTGATTACTCAAGGGCTACCGGTACACACCAAAGTATCGCATCAACGTAGCTACTGTTTCATCCGTGTTGGTATACCCCGCACAACTCCCTCACAGTTTATTGCTAGTTACCTAAAAGGAATTCCCCGATCCGGGTTTAGGATCCAAACAACCCAAACAGGTATCCTTAAAAGTAAATCAAACAAGACAAGCCAAAGAAGCAATTAAAATGACCTAGATCCTAAGGTAAACCCCACTTTATAAATCATTTCCCCAACAGAGTCGCCAGTTCTGTAATACGGTGGTAGAACCAACTGTTAATATTGGTTTTTCATTTGCATTCGCAAATGTGCGGTAAGCAAGAGTCGCCACCGTATTTTATTTTATCCAACAAAGGAAAGGTAAAAAAAGAATAGAAAAAACCTTTTTTGAGAGTTTTCTGAGGTAAGGGGTAGATTATAGAAAGGGAAGGTATTAACACCCTTTCTATCTGTGGTTTTCCACGGGCTCTTAAGCACTTTGCTCATTTTGAAATTGCTTTGTGCGTGTGTTTTGAAAAAAAATTATTTTACTTCGTGATAACTCTTGTTTCTATCCTCAAGAGTGTGACGAAGTTGTTTTTGAAAACTGTTTTAAAAGTGTTTGTGTGAAAAGATTTTGTGATTTTTGAGCAAGTACCTAGGAACTATCTAACTACTCGGAAAAAAAGGTTGTTCGTTTTTTCTTATTTCCTTTAGACAACACTATCCTACTATTAAGGAGTAGGTAGCCCCATCGTTGGAGTTTAAGGGACAATCGAAAGGGACGTTTTTACGGTCACAAAAGCAATGGTTAGGAAACTTTAGTAATTATCCTGAAGTCCTAAAGATCTTTCCGAGGCAACATTTTAATGGGTCATTTTGATCTTTTTTGAACTGGAGGGTGACCACTAAAACTCCATATGCTTCATGACCGTTTATCGAAGGCAACCGAAGTGGTGATACCCTAGGAGTGTGTATGTGCGAGTGTATTTGATTTCAGATATATTAGTCTTTGTGTTTAGTTTTCTAGCGATTGGTTTTATCTTGTTCATGCAATCCTATTAACCATACATCTAACAATTAATATATGTACACAAATATAAAGTGTGGAAACGTAAATTCCTACGCTATTACATGGCTTCGGGGAGAGGGATTTAATTACAAGTCCAAAACCGGGAGAAATATAAAGGAAAACAATAAAAATTTAGCTACATTGATATGTACAGGAATATAAAAGTGCGAAAGAAGAAAATGCTCGCGAAATAGGAAAATGCATAAAGGAAACTTTTTGATGTTTTTTGAATTAGTTTTAAGAAAAGAAAAGGCATGTTTTTTTGGTTGGTTTTTAATTTACAAAAATATTAAATTAAAGTCTAATTAATAACATAAAAACATAATTAATATTTTTTTATTTTTGAATATTAAAGAAAATAAGAATTATGAAATATAAAAATAAGTTCTACTTAATCATTACTTTAGGAAAATATTAACTAATTAATTAATTAATTAATGATCTATTTAAAAAAAGTTAATTATATTTTTTTTTTGGTTTTAAGGTTAATTAATAAAAATAAAATCAAAAGAAGAAATAAAACATAAAGAATAGAACGAAAAAAACAAAATAAATGGGCCTGTATCCTTCGCTATGAGCGCGAAATGCAGATCGTGTCCTAGATATGGTACGATTGGATTTCAAGCTCAAACCTTGTGATTCTCACGCCCAAACCTCATAGTTTTAGGTCCTGTGCAACATTCAAACAAACCAAGGCATTAAAATGTACAGATAAATGAAATTCGAATTAATTTTTTTACCAAATACACAGTTTCGAATATGTAGTGTTCTTGGTCGTGCAAGGGTCTAGGGATGGCCTGGATCAATTCATCGGAATGCTGGGAGAATGACTATAGTGTTAGTTTGCCACGAAATAACTTGTAAGTGCGGTTGCAAATTTTTGACGAATTTATGAAAATGGAGAGTTTGAGAGAGGGCTTCTGTAGCGTGGTAAGTGTCTTTTTTTATTTTTTATTTTCATGCTTGCAAATGGTCAAATATATATAGGAGGGAAGGAATGAATTGTCTTGAATGCAAAATCCATGCCATAATGCCTTGTAATGAAGTATTGATATAATATTCAAAAACTTGCCAAATTGATGTTTTAAAGAACCATAATGCAAAATTTGAAAACTTGCCCAAAATGACTTTTGCGCCATTTCTTGAAGGGGATGAACCTGGACATCATTTTCTGCATGGCTTGGGCCCTTGTGCAAGATAATTCCAAGACCATTTGTGTTATACACCTCCCTTTGTTATTTAAACTATCTATTTCATGTTTTATTGAAAATAAATCCAAATAAATGGAAAATAAATGAATAAAAAGTAAGACCACATGGGGAAGAGCTTATGGGTCCTATAATATGCCATGGAGAAGTTAAAAACTCAAATAAATGAGTTAATGCCTTGAAAACTCAACTTTGCTCGATGTAGGATATTTTGAATTTTCCAAATATTTCCCAACTTTGGAAAACCATAACTTGCTCAATTTTTATCCCAAGGAGATGATCTTGGAATTTTTGGAAATCTCTAGATGTCTACTTCAATCCCTCTTTTGATCATTTTTGCATTAGAAGATGTTATCATGATGTAAAAGGTCTGGACAAAAAGTGTCTTTTGCTGACTTTTTTAAAATGACATGTAATGTATGAACTTGTATCTTTCAAATGGTGCATTTCTTGATCTTGGGGGATGAAATGAAGTTGTATGGAATTGGATTCTCTTCAAAATGAGTTTTGGTTGGAAAATTTCTTATAAAGTATGAGAAAGTTATGCTTGGTCAAAGTTTGGTTGACTTTTCCTATTGAAACCCTAATTTGCCATTTTTGACTTTTGATGAGTTAGGGGCATTTCTTGAGGAATCATGACAAACCCTTAATAAAATTATGGATATCACTTCAAAATGTTGATGTTGACAAAAAATCTTGAAGTTTGACTACACATGGGCCACAATTGACTTTTGACCTAGCACAATTGATTTTCCAAAACTTGAGCAATTGACTGAGTAAACTTATTGTGCAAGGCATGAAATTTGGCATGGATGATATTGAAGACATATTAGGACCATGGAGAAAATTTGGGATCCTTGGATCACAACCATCTTGATGAAAATGGAAACCCTAGTTGGGGGTTCATTGCCTTAGGAGGAGAATTATCTTGGTCAATTCTTGGTCAACCTTGCGCAATTGAGAACCTCTAGGAGTATGTGTTGAGTAAAATGAGAGGGCAAATTTTTAGGTACAACAAACCCCTTTGAGCCTAAGAAGTATGAGTTTTCTTTTCACACAAATTAAAACCCTTAATCATAACCTGGGGAAGGGTAGGTTTCTCAGTTAATTCAGATGTGCATTCAGTCGCAAGCTTTCCTTTCATACACGACAAATAGTGTAAAAGATACTCTCCAAAAGATGGTGATGGTTCCACATAATCATTAAGAACAAGCAGTCATTATCTCTCAAAATAAAAGGCCATTACGTCAAAACCTATGAAGGAGACTTAAGAAAAAATATTGGGGCATCCCGCTGGCTGTAATCACAAAAGAAACAGTTCAGGAAAAAGACAGGGATAGAAAAATAAAAAAAGAAAGAGGTCCTACAAATCCTCAACAAAAATAAAAGGTCACAAAAATGACTGCATTCTCAAACAAACATTCAATTTCTTAACCATCACCAGAATATCGGGGCCAACATTCCATAACTCAACTGGGATTCAAAATGTACGATTAACTGAGCAGAGGACTGAAGAACATCATGAAGAACGGGTGGGTAAAAATAAATTTTGAGCCTTTATCCTTTGTTTCTTAAATCGTGAACTAGGCCACGCTACAACCCTTAAAAGTCCTAGCTGAAGCATGGGTTAGTTCGAGAGCATATTGTTACAAAGGTATCCTAACTCCTGTAAGGTTTGCTATAAGTCATGAGTTGATATCACATTCTTGCAAAAAAAATTTTACTACAAAAAATGCATTTTCAAAAAATTTCGAGACAGACATAAGCTTTGCATTCTTTAAATGACAGTGATTGCATATGGTTAATTGTTCAAATGGTAGAGAAATTCACACAACGAATATTCAGTGAACGAAGACCCCCTCAATGGACAGAATCACCTCATACGGAAAAAACATTCCCAATAACAAGCCTTTCATAATCAAGGGGAATGTCATGGTGTCTAATTAATTTGGGGCAGTCAAGCCAATATGCAAAGAATCTCTCCAAAAATGTTGAATAGCCAGGGGAAGATCTCCATCTAAATCACTCGGGGGATGTTACATTGATCGGGGATTCCATCAGAAAATCACTGTGAAATTTGAATCTTTGGTACCACCAAATTGCTTGTCTGTGCCAGTAGTATCAGATGGTGTTAGTATCATGTCTTCTAATCCTTCCATGATAGTTCTTAGAAAACATACCTAGGAAATTCAAGACTATCAGAAACTTGATCAAACATCGGGTGCACCAGATTCATCATGAAGCAGCCCCACACAGGCTCCCACATATGAAAGGGCACATGCAATTACATAAACATTTTCTGGAATTTTTACAACACTTGTTGTCGTAGATGGTGACAACTCTCCATATCCTATGAGCGCGGACATAGTCAGAAAATACTACGCATGAAAAAGACCCGCTAGGTGGACAGGTCTAGTCAAAATTAAAGGCATCCCGGTGAACCAAAAGAGTTTGGGCAAAAATTAGGGATATATACAAAAACATTGTACACCCGGCAAGTCGAAAGCCTGAAAAGGCAACTTGAGCAAAAAAAGGGTATCCCGGTGGACTGAAAACCCGAAAGGGAGGTCCAGGAAAAATTTAGGGATTAAAATCGTACGACTATATCCCGTCATCTTGTCATTTGTTTATCAGTAGAAGACTTATCATCCTGATCAGCATTTACCAAGCACCCCATGAGTAGGGATGACACTCAAACCATCCATAAAGTCTCTACAGGTACTTTCTCCGGCAGGTACAGGGGCAGAGATATTCTGAGACGAAGTCACCGCTACATATGACCCTGTGACAGCTATGTTCCCCACAGAGTAGAAACAACCAAAGTTTTGACCTCTTCTTCCCCAAGCAGGAATTACTTCCTCCAGCCAAGCTCCTTCAGAGAGCTAAAATATGTGTTCCTTAGCTGAGCTTTATAACCTTAAATAGTTTATAAAACCTCCTCCCCGTTAGAGTTTATTTCTCAGACTGCAAAAGTTCATTCCCCAACAAAGTTTATTTCTCTACATCGGAAAAACCTTCCAATAAAGCATCTCCCTCCATAAAGTTATTCTCAAGTAGAGTCAATCCCCGGCAGAACATCCTCAAACAGAAAGAGGAAATCCCCGACAAATCATATCCATTCATCATCCCCAACATAAATGAAGGATTCAGCCTCCTTATACTCTCCAACAACAGTCAGGGATTTATTTTCCTAGATTGGGAAATATCACAATAGCATGCCATGTTCATACATCATGGCATGCGCATACACATCGCATACAACATAACCTCATTTATTTTGAGAACATCACCATAATGCATTTCATCCATCATGATATTTCATATGACTAACTCTTTGCCTTTTTCAGGGAAAAAATCAAATCGACAAACACCGTTGACTACTTATGTTACTTGGTAGTCTTCTCAAAAGCTACGTCTAATGAAGGGTAATTTCAGGATTTTCCTCAAAAAGATGTCCCCACAAGACCTTCTTTGGTTCAGTCAGATCGACACTAAGATCTCTCTGATTCCTATTCCAGTTGAAGATATTCCAAGACTTTTGTCTAGTTCAGTTGAATCGATCCTAAGATTCTTCTGATTTCCATTACAGTCAAAGTTAATTCAAGACCTTCTCTGGTTCAGTCAGATCGACACTAAGATCTCTCTGATTCCTATTCCAGTTGAAGATATTCCAAGACTTTTGTCTGGTTCAGTTGAATAGATCCTAAGATTCTTCTGATTTCCATTCCAGTCAAAGTTAATTAAAGACCTTCTCTGGTTCAATCAAATCGACACTAAGATCTCTCTGATTCCTATTCCTGTTGAAGATATTCCAAGACTTTTGTCTGGTTTAGTTGAATCGATCCTAAGACTCTTCTTATTTCCATTCCAGTTAAATTTAATTCAAGACCTTCTCTGGTTCAGTCAAATCGACACTAAGATCTCTCTGATTCCTATTCTAGTTGAAGATATTCCAAGACTTTTGTCTGGTTCAGTTGAATAGATCCTAAGATTCTTATTATTTCCATTCCAGTCAAAGTTAATTCAAGACCTTATCTAGTTCAGTCAGATCGACACTAAGATCTCTCTAATTTCTATTCCAGTTGAAGATGATCCAATACTTTTTTCTGGTTCAGTTAAATCGACACTATGATTTTTTATGATTCTTATCCAATCAAAGTTAATTCAAGATTTTCCTCTGGTTCAGTTAGATCCATATTAAGATCTCTCTAATTCCTATTCCAGTTGAAGATATTCCAAGACCTTTTTCTGGTTCAGTTAAATCAACACTAAGATTTTTCTGATTCTTATCCCGTCGAAGATAAATCAAGACCTTCTCTGTTCATTCAGATTGCCACTAAGATCTCTTTGATTCCTATTCCAGTTGAAGATATTCCAAGACTTTTGTTTGGTTCAGTTAAATGAATCCTAAGATTTTTCTAATTCTTATCCAGTCAAAGTTAATTCAAGACCTTCTCCTGTTCAGTCAGATCGATACCAAGATCTCTCTGATTCCTATTCCAGTTGAAGATATTCCAAGACCTTTTTTTGGTTCAATTAAATCGACACTAAGATTTTTATGATTCTTATCCAGTCAAAGATAAATCAAGACCTTCTCTGTTTTAGTCAGATCACCACTAAGATCTCTCTGATTCCTATTCCAGTTGAAGATATTCCGAGACTTTTTTCTGCTTCAGTTAAATCGCACCTAAGGTTTTTCTGATTCTTATCCAGTCAAAGTTAATTCCAAGACTTTTATCTGGTTCAGTTAAATCGATCCTAAGATTTTTCTGATTCTTATCCAGTCAAAGTTAATTCAAGACCTTCTCTAGTTCAGTCAGATCGATACCAAGATCTCTCTGATTCCTATTCTAGTTGAAGATATTCCAAAACCTTTTTTGGTTCAGTAAAATCAACACTAAGATTTTTCTGATTCTTATCCAGTCAAAGATAAATCAAGACCTTTTCTGGTTCAATCAAATCGCCACTAAGACCTCTCTGATTCCTATTCAAGTTGAAGATATTCCAAGACTTTTGTCTGGTTCAGTTAAATCAATCGTAAGATTTTTCACATTCTTATCCAGTAAAAGTTAATTCCAAGACTTTTGTCTGGTTCAGTTAAATCGATCCTAAGATTTTTCTGATTCTTATCCAGTCAAAGTTAATTCAAGACCTTCTCTGGTTCAGTTAAATCGATACCAAGATCTCTGTGATTCCTATTCCAGTTGAAGATATTCCAAAACCTTTTTCCTGTTCAGTTAAATTGACACTAAGATTTTTTTGATTCTTATCCAGTCAAAGATAAATCAAGACCTTGTCTGGTTCAGTCAGATCGCCACTAAGATCTCTCTGATTCCTATTCCAATTGAAGATATTCTAATACTTTTGTCTGGTTCAGTTAAATCGATCATAAGATTTTTCTGATTCTTATCCAGTCAAATTTAATTCCAAGACTTTTGTCTGGTTCAATTAAATCGATCCTAAGATTTTTCTGATTTTTATCCATTCAAAGTTAATTCAATACCTTCTCTGGTTCAGTCAGATCGATAGTAAGATCTCTCTGATTCCAATTCCAGGTGAGGATATTCCAAAACCTTTTTTGGTTCAGTTAAATCGACACTAAGATTTTTTTGATTCTTATCCAGTCAAAGATAAATCGAGACCTTCTCTGGTTCAGTCATACCGTCACTAAGATCTCTCTGATTCCTATTCCAGTTGAAGATATTCCAAGACCTTTTTCTGGTTCAGTTAAATCAACACTAAGAGTTTTCTGATTCTTATCCAGTCAAATATAAATCAAGACCTTCCCTTGTTTATTCAGATCGCCACTAATATCTCTCTGATTCCTATTCTAGTTGAAGATATTCCAAGACTTTTGTCTGGTTCAGTTAAATCGATTCTAAGATTTTTCTAATTCTTATCCAATCAAAGTTAATTCAAGACCTTCCCTGGTTCAGTCAGATCGATACCAAGATCTCTCTGATTCCTATTCCAGTTAAAGATATTCCAAGATTTTTTTTCTGCTTAAGTTAAATCGACACTAAGATTTTTCTGATTCTTATCCAGTTATAGTTAATTAAAGATCTTCTCTGGTTCATACAGGTCAACACTAAGATCTCTCTGATTCCTATTCCAGTTGAAGATATTCCAAGACTTTTGTCTGGTTCAGTTAAATCGATCCTAAGATTTCTCTGATTCTTATCCAGTCAAAGTTAATTCCAAGACCTTTTTCTGGTTGAGTTAAATCGACACTAAGATTTTTATGATTCTTATCCAGTTAAAGATAAATCAAGACCTTCTCTGGTTCAGTCAGACCGCCACTAAGATCTCTCTGATTCCTATTCCAGTTGAAGATATTCCAAGACCTTTTTCTGGTTCAGTTAAATTGACACTAAGATTTTTCTGATTCTTATCCAGTCAAAGATAAATCAAGACCTCTGCTGGTTTAGTTCGAATCGACCATTGATTTGTTACTGATTCTTTTCCGGTAGACCTTTTTCTGGTTCAGTTAAATTGACACTAAGATTTTTCTGATTCTTATCCAGTCAAAGATAAACCAAGATCTCAGCTGGTTCAGTTTGAATCGACCATTGATTTGTTACTGATTCTTTTCCAGTAGACATTTTTCTAGTTCAGTTAATCGACACTATGATTTTTCTGATTCTTATCTAGTAAAAGATAAATCAAGACCTCTACTGGTTCAGTTTGAATCGACCATTGATTTGTTACTGATTCTTTTCTGGTAGATCCTTTCTCTGGTTCAGTTAACTCGACACTAAGATTTTTATAATTTCTATTCATGTTTGAGAAACTACAAATCCTAGAGTATGACCAGACAACAGTTTAATCTCATTTCCCCATTAAGTCGTTGTGAAGCCTGGAATATGACCAGATAGCAGTCATCCTTATTATCCTCAACAAGTCACTGCAAAGCCTAGATCCTGACCAGATAGAAGTTCACTTCTGTCTCTTCAGTCAAGGGATGAATCCCCAGTAGAGTAATGGACAACCGAAGCTCCTAGACTCTATTCCCCTAAAAAACATTCCCCATCAGACTCCTCCTCGGATAGCTGGAACAGGAATCCCCACAAATAAACTTCTTATGAAGTCAACATCTATTTTGGATGGCATCTTTAAGCCCATCTCCGACGACTCACCGTCATATTCCTTGGATGGCATCTTTAAGCCCATCTCCGACAGTCTTCTGTCATCTTTTCCAATTGGAATCTGTAAGCCCATTCCCGATATTATTCACCAACAGTCTCACTCCGGGCAAGTGCAAATTTCTGGGCACTCTAGTGTTCAATCATCTTCCACCTTCAGGTCACGAAAGGCAAACAAGCCAATCTAAATATTCAGGTTTAAGAAGATTGAACAGAGGCAGTTGTTGCACCCTAAAATCTTCCCTCCCATTTTAACACAAGACATACTCCTAGAGGTTCTCAATTGCCCTAGGTTGACCAAGATTTGACCAGACAATTCTCCTTCTAAGGCAATGAACTCCCAACTAGGGTTTCAATTTTCATCAAGATGGTTGAGCTCTAAAGGGATTGAAGTAGACATCTTGGGCTTTTCAAGAATTATGCATTGAGCAAATTTGAAGTTTTAAGGCAAGGGCTCAATTTCTTGAACTTCAAGCATCTTCCTAAGTTTATAGAGGACCTCTAAAATTATTCTTGTCGTGCCTTGCATTTGCTAACTATTTTATTCTTATTTATTTTAATTTATTTCAAATAGATATAAAATAAAATGTATAAAATAATTGGAAATGGGCTTTGAGCTTTGGGTTGATGTTTTGGACAGCCTAGGCCCATAAAATTTTGTACAAAGGTTTCCACATTCATTCAAATTCAAAAAGGACAAGATTCCATGTCTTTGGCAAAGTTACAAAACATCATTCATGGCTTTAAAAACACATGTTTATGGTTGTTATTACCTTTGTTCTCTTGTCTCCTCCATCCTATCTATATAAAGGACACATTAGCAAGCCTCAACACATGAGATACAGCCTGGAAAAGCTCTACAAATTTTGCAAAAATTATCAAAGTTGTAAAAATTCGCATTTTAGGTTCCTGCTTTTCTCAGTCCAAACAAAAGTTTCAAATACATTCCTAGAGGCTCCCTGAAGCTTTTGCAATCATTACCAAGCCCTGAAACATCACAAAATTCCCTAGTAAGCTCCATTTTTATATTTTCTTACTTGTTTCATGCAGATCCAGTGTTCCTCGTAGCTACATGTGCATTATACACCATCAGTCATGTGCCATCAGATGTCCATCTGATCAGATCTAGCGCACTCCATCTGCGGGCTCACCATGTATCATCAAGACCAATCCACATTGGATCCAGAAGCAAATCTAGGCCTCTCCCTTCATGGGCCAGCGAATTCAACTACCACACCCCCACTTTTTTTTACTATTTCAGGCCCATCTTGTTGTTTTTTGTAATGTTTTAATTTCTTTTATCTTCTTTACTTAATTAAGCAAATAATAAAAAAAACTCACAAAAAAATTAGGCGTAGACTTTTTTTTAATTAAAATAAAGAAATGATTTAATTAATTAATTAATTAAATTTTAACTAATTTCTTATTTTAAAATGAACTAGAATTTAGGATTTAATTTATGTTTCAAATGTTTTCTTAATAAGAAAATGCAAAAATATTAGAATTAGATTAATTTCATTCAATATTTATTTTCTTAAATTAAATTTAAATTTAGTTTAATTATTTTTCTTGAAATAAATAAAAATAAAACCAAAAAGATTTTTCTTGTTAACTTAGAATTTTTCTTAGGATTTTTAGACGTAATATTTAGTTCACGCGCGTTATTTTTATTCTCGCATTTTATATCAATAATGTAGCTGATTATGGGATGTAATAGTCTAGATTTAAAATTTTGCATTTTATTTTCTTGCACTTTTTATGTAATTGTCCCAAAGCGTTGTAATAGCCTAGGATTTAAATTTTCGCACTTTAAATTTCTGTAAATATTAACTGTTAGTAACTAGGTGTGTATGATAAGACTGAAAATTAAAACGTTAGCACACTTAATAATGCAAGATAACTAACTGAATCTCAACACACTTGCACATGCGCACCTCTAAGGTATCTCCCACTTTGGTTGCCTTTAAATAAAACATTCATGAGGCAGGAACGCTTTAGTAAAGACCCATAAATCAAAAAAGATCATAGTCCCTCGATGACCCTAGAGTTGCCTTTCGGTAAATGATCTAGTCCCTAAAAGAAAATTGCTAAAGCGTCTCCATAAGTTGCCTTCGTGATTGTAAAATGTCCATTCGATTGTCCCTCAATATCCTACGATAGGGCTACCTACTCACTAATAGTAGGATAGCACTATCTAAAGGAATGGAGTAAAAACATCCTTTTTTGAGTAGGTAGACTGTTCTTAAGTACTTGCTCGAACCTGAAATTTTCACACTTACACACTTTCAAAAAAATCTTTTCAAAAATGCTTTATCACACTCTTGAGGACTGATACAAGAGTTACCATAAAGAAAACAAAAAACTTTCAAAACCATAAACACACAAACAATTTTCAAAAATGAGCAAGTACCTAAGAGCCCGTGGGAAACCACAAATGGAAAGGGTGCTAACACCTTCCCTTTCCATAATCTACCCCCCTTACTCAGAAAATCTCGAAAAAGGTCTTTTTCTGTTCTTTTCACCCTTTTCTTTGTTGGATAAAAGAAAAGTCGGTGGCGACTCTTGCTTAACGCGACATTTGCGAACAAAAAATGCAAACCATTATTAAACAGTCGATTCTACCATCGCATCACATATATCATCTATATAAATTTGACAAACTAAAATGTCATTCTTAAATGACTTACAAAATAAGGTTGTGTCCACTTTCCCTTTGGTGAATTTATTTTCTAACAAAAAGCTACTTAGTCTTTCATACCAAGCTCTGGGAGATTGTTTCAGACTATATAATGATTTCTTTAGTTTGAAAACATATTCTAGGTGTTTGGAATTTTCAAAACCAGGGGTTTTATGCACATAAACTTCTTCATCAATGTATCCATTTAAGAATGCACTTTTGACATCCATCTGATAGAGAGTGATGCCATTATTTATAGCGAAGGAAATTAAGAGCCTGATAGATTCTAACCTGGCGACTGGAGCAAAGGTTTCTATATAGTCTATCCCCTCTGACTATAACCTTGTGTAACCAGCCGTGCTTTGTTTCTGATGACTTCTCCTTGTTCATTCAACTTGTTTCTGAATACCCATTTTGTTCCAATGACGTTGAACCCTTTTGGTTTGGGAACCAGATTCCATACATCATTCCTAGTGAATTGATTTAATTCCTCCTGCATAGCCAGTATTCAGTCATTTTCCAGAAGAGCTTAATCAATGGAAGTTGGCTCAACCAGAGATACTAATCCCATGAGAGATTCTTCAGAAATGTGGATCTTGTTCTGATTAGATCTTCCTTCTTTCCCAGAATTTTGTCTTCAGGATGAGCTAGGATGCTTCTGGATAGTCTTTTCTGGAGAGGTTCTTCAGATGTTGTTGTAGTGTTTGTGACATTTCCTTCTGATGTTGTTTGTGAGTCTTTGTTGGGAACTTCTGATGCATTGCCTTCAGTACCTATAAATTGGACTTCTATATATGCAAGAGATTCATTTTGCTTTGACTTTTGAGAGCCAAGCTTGTCATTAAATCTAACACTGATTGAATCTTTTACAATCTGTGTTTGTGTTGTATACTCTGTAACCTCTTGAGCATTCAAAATTTCCTAACATAATAAACTTTTGTGCTTTAGAGTCAAACTTGTTCAGATGTTCTTTGGTGTAAAGCATAAAACAAATACATCCAAATGGATAGAAATACAAAATATTGGGCTTTCTGTTCTTCCACAGTTCATATGGAGTCTTATCCAGAATAGGTCTTATGGAGATTCTATTTTGAAAGTAACACATTGTGTTAATTGCTTTTGCCTAGAAGTTCTTAGCAATGTTAGTCTCGTTGATCATGGTTCTGGCCATTTCTTGTAAAGTTATGTTCTTTCGTTCTACAACTTCATTTTGTTGGGGAGTTCTAGGACAAGAGAAATCATGAGATATTCTGTTCTCATTAAAAAATATTTCAATTTTTTTGTTTTCAAATTCTCCACCATGATCACTTCTGACTTTAACAATTCTAAGATCTTTTTCGTTTTGGACTTAGTTACAAAAAGCAACGAACACAGAGTGTGACTCGTCCTTGTGTCTTAAGAACTTTACCCATGTCCATATGTTATAGTCATCTATGATCACTAACCCATACTTCTTGCCACTAATGGATGCAGTTTTCACTGGTCCAAATAGATCTATGTGCAGAAGTTCTAATGGTCTAGAGGTAGAAACAACATTTTTTGCTTTAAAAGGGGTTTTTAGAAACTTGCCTTTCTGGCATGCTTCACACAGAGCATCTGAGCTAAACTTCAGATTAGGAACTCCTTTGACCAGATTGAGTTTGTTAGTCTGAGATATTCTTCTCATACTAACATGCCCCAATCTTCTGTGCGAGACCCATTGCTCATTGTTAACAGACAGTAGGCATTTTACATTCTGACTTTTTAGTTCAGAAAGTTTTATTTTGTAAATGTTGTTCTTTCTCTTTCCATTAAAAAGGATAGATCCATCTTTCTAACTAACAACTTTACAGGATTTTTGATTAAAGATTATATCATAATCGTTATCACTTAATTGACTCATGGATAACAAGTTATGCATTAATCCATCTACTAACAGAGCATTATTAATAGAAGGGAGGTTACCGTTACCAACAGTTCCAGAGCCAATGATCTTCCCTTTCTGATTGCCTTCAAAACCTACATAGCCTCCAGATTTAAGTTCCAGGATTTGGAACATATGCTTTCTTCCCGTCATGTGTCGAGAGAATCAAGAGTCCATGTACCATTATTGGTGTTTCAGTCTTGCTATCAAAGATATCTTCTACATATACAATTTTATCCTTAGGTACCCATATCTTTTTGGGTCCTTGTTTGTTAGTGTTACCAAAATCCTGTTTGAATTTTGGTTTAGCAGAGAAATAATTACTGGTATATTTTAAGTAATGTGCGTGCCCATAGGTAAAGTGGTATTTCAAAGGAGTGTGTTTAATAACTAAGTCCTTTACTTTCTTAGGTTTGGGCTACTTTACCTTTGTATCATATACCTTTTCTGCCATTTCTGATAACTCCATAGATCATTGAAGCGATCTTGCTTATATCTATGTTTTTAGCAAGGAACTTCTGAAAGCTATGATCATATTCCTTTATGATCTTATCAGAGTTACTGGGAACCTCTGAGATAGTTTCCTTCTGAGTGTTTTGTAAGTCGTTTTCAAGTTTTGAAATTTTTTCTTTCAACTCAGAATTTTCCAATCTCAGATTCTCTGTTTCTTCAGAGTCAGAAACTAGATCCTTTTTCAGGTTCTTGAATTTGACTTGAAGCTGCTGATATCTTTCAATAATTTCACTTAGACTTTCTCCTAATTCAGCTTTAGTAAAATTTATAGTAAAGTCGGGAAATACCTCTTCAGTGTCTGATTCTGACCCAGATGATTCAGTATCTTCTGACACGGTTTCCATAAGAGCAATGTTGGCTCTTTCATCTTCTGATTTTGAGTCTACTTCAGAAGCATCTGAGTCATCCTATGTTGCCATGAGACTTTTCTTCTTCTCCTTAAAGAACTTCTTTTTGGGTTTCTCCTTCTGAAGCCTTGGACAATCGCTTTTGTAGTGCCCTTGTTCATTGCACTCGTAGCAGACAATGTCCCCGTTGCTTGAATTTCTGTGTCCAGAAGATGATTCATACTTTTTGTGTCCAAAAGATGATTCATTCTGATTCCCTGTTCTTCTGGAATTTCTGAACTTCCTTTGCCTCTACTTCCACAGCTGATTGGCTCTTCTGGAGAAAAGAGACAATTCGTCTTCTTCTGATGAGGATCCACCAGAGGTTTATTCCATTGCCTGCAAAACTTTAGAATCATATTTAGTTGTTAGATTTAAGGGCTAAAGGATTACTTTTCTTCTGTGGCTCATCATCTTCTAACTCTATCTCATGACTTCTGAGAGAGCTGAAAAGTCCTTCTAGAGATATCTTGTTAAGATCTTTTGCTAGTTTGAGAGCAGTAACCATGGGCCTCCATTGCTTTGGTAAACTTCTGATGATCTTCTTTACATGATCAGCAGTTGAATACCCTTTATCCAGAACTTTCAGCCCAACAACCAGAATTTGGAATCTTGAGAATATGTCTTCAATGGTTTCACTTTCTTCCATTTTGAAGGCTTCATACATCTGAATGAGCGTGTGATACGGTGGGAGAACTGACTTGAGGTTTTGCGTTTCGTTGCAAATGTTTCGGTTTAGCAAGAGTCGCCATCGACTTTTATTTTATCCAAAAGGAAAGGTAAAAAGCACAGGAAAGACCTTTGAGATGTTTTCTTGAGTTCGGGGGGTTGATTATGAAAAGGGAAGGTGCTATCACCCTTTTCATCCATGGTTATCCATGGTCTCTTATTTACTTGTTTAGATCACTTGCTTTGCTTTTCCAATTGTTTGAAATGGTGCTTTGTGGTTTTGAAAGTATTTTGAAAAGAGGCCTTTGTTTAGGCAATCTTTGTAATGATTCTCGTTCGTAAGAATGTATACAAAGATGTTTGTCTTTTGAAAAATGTTTCAATGTTTTGAAAGTTGTTTGAAAATGTTTTGAAAATGTGTGTGTTTGTTTGAAAATAGCAAGGATTGTTTGCAAATTGATCAAGTAACTAGAAGCTATCTACCTACTCAAAAGTCTTTTTTGTACATTTTTATTCCTTTGATATTGTGGTTTTACTATTGTTTTGGTAAACAACCCTATCTTTAGATGTTAAACGGGACGGGTGTGGGTCATCGTATGACCATGATAGCAATATTGCCAAGTATCTTAGCAAGTTTTGAGGGTCTAAGATCATCTTTGTTTAGGCAACCTTTTGATAGCGTCATCGAGGGACTATGATCTTTTGTTTTGTTTTGTTTTGCCAAGATACCTAGCATGCATACCATGATCATTTTAAGGCAACAAAGTGGGTGAAACCCTAAGGAGTGCTTGTGTGCAATGTGTTATCATTTTTCATGCATTTTTGTCTTGTATTAGGTCTTGCTATTTGTTTGATTTTTGTCTTATCATACAAACCCTAATTTACTAAACATGCATATAATGCGATAAATTGCCTAAAGTAAATCTAAACTATTACAACAATTATTATGGGAGGGGAGATATAAGTTTTGAATATAGATATTTGCACAAAATAAAAACCTAATTCACTATTACAACCCAATTTAATTTATTGTACAATAAATAAATAAACAAGTATTTAAATACGCAATAAAAATGTAAATATGCAAAAAATGTTTTGTAATTGTTTTATGTATGAAAAAATAAAATTATCTAAGTCCTAAAAATAAGAAAAAAATAATATTATTGTTTTTGAAAGGGGAAACCCTAATTTTGTTTTTAAAAGAAAATATGTTTTCTATTATTATTTTATTCATTTTTTGTTTAAGAAAAATAATAATAATATTATATACCAATAGTAAAAATTAAATATATATGGAAAATAAATATTTAATATGTATAAAATAATAAAATGAAATATTTAAGTATTTTTTATTATTTACAAGTTTATTTAAGAAAATAAATTCCATAAACCTAATAAATTATTCTTATGTCAAAAAAAATAATAAAAATAATAAAATAAAAATGCAAAAAATAAAGAAAATTATTTTTGTGATTTTGAATGTTCAGAAAAAATTATTAAAGTCAATAATCATAAAAATAACAAGAAAATATGAAAAATAACAAAATATGAATCAGGGGGTGCAAAAGTAAACTGGGGGTGTGAATAGTAGCAGGCCCAAGGCGCCAGGCCCAGAACACCAACTTCATCCCTGTCCTAGGCTTCGCGCGCGCTTCTGAGCTTGAATCTGTAACTAACATACGTGCACAAAAGCAAAAACCCATAACACAAAACATGTAGCTCATGATCTCACGATTCCAGTGATATAAAAAACATGACCTAACTCTAAAAGACCAAGGAGTATTTTAATGGCCCTAATTTCTGACCTAGTTTTTTCAGCATGTTCAACAACCAAATACTCTTAGCTTAGTTAATATAAATGGAAAGTATGCATATGTACAGTTTCAGCAAGTTGAGGACTACATTTTTGCTTCATAAATCTAAGCTTAAGGATGCCTAAATAAGGAGATAGAACTTTGAAAAATACCTTGTTTAGTTGAGTTTGGATATGGCAATGTGGGAACTTTGAGTGAGGCCTGAAGATCGTGTGAGCTTCCTTGAAATTCCCTCAACCTTTTCCAATGCTTAGCTGGCCTTGTAGATGCCTGAATCTCCTTGCACGAGTCAACCTGCAACCTTGCAAAATGAAAATGGTGAAGTGTGAACTAAGCTCACAGTTGCAAGATGAGTGCTTGGATAGCTTGGATGTGATGTAGGGAAGATGTTTCAAGGGTTGAAAGGCAAAACGCACGAGCAAGTTTCAAGTTGGCAAGTGTTCTACAGATAATGCCCTGTTTGGGCAGAAAAGTGTGATTTTGGTGTTTGAGAGTGTTTGGGATGTTAGTCAATCGTGTATTGGCTTGTTACAAGGTTCTAAAGTTGTTTGAAATGAAGCCAAGCCTTTCCTTTATCAGATGGACAAGTTGTATTGACTTTTGTAAGTTTTCTTGCTTTTGAAGAAAGTTGACATGACAATGCCTAAAGCCTGTACAGGCTTGCTTGCTAGCTGCATATAGTTGGTTTACTTTGCCTGATGTTTGTGGATCTTTTTGCAACAAAAGATCAGGTCCATGGCTCAAGATTTGCAAAGTTTCAAAAAGCATGCTTTATCAAAGTAGTATTGTGACCTTTATGCCATTTTTGGATTAAACTCTTGTACAATGCTCCATAGGTCAGAATAAAGCTAATATCCAATGAATTTGCATTTAATTCTGGAGTGTAGAAAGGATTAGGACCTGTAATACCAAGTACAAGCATGCTAGGATAGATTTGCAACTTGCACCATTGTGAAAATTCCTTGAACAAAAGTGATAAATTGCCATTTTCCCTTCTTCGATTCTCCCTAACCATAAATGATCTTGGAGAGTTCTTGGACATTTTGGAAAGCTTGTAACATTACCTACAATACATATTTGAAATTCATTTTGAGATACCTCTTGTAACTAGGTGAAACATTTCCATGAAGTTAGGTCAAAAACCTGCCTAAACTAGGGCAAAATTTCACTAAGTTAAAAAGTTTATGGACCCCTATTCACAAAATCATAACTTGAGATCCAAGCATCTTTTGGGAAAACTTTGTGAATAAAAGTTGTATATTTCATGGAGGACTACAACTTTCATGTTGGAAGTTTCCTTTGAATCCAATTGCATCATGGTGAAAAAGTTGTGGAAAGTTGGGAAAAAATAAGAAATTTCCATAACTTAGAAAAATTCTAAGTTATGAAAAATTTCAAATTAAAACCCTAATTTGCAACTTTAGGTTTCTTGATCAACAAGTTTAATATTTTGACATATCTTGATGAATCATGACCTTTGGCACTTGATTTTGACCAAAAAGTCAAAGTTTGACTTTTCAGTGTATAGTTGATTTTTGATCAGTTGACTGGAAAATTCATCTATCAATTCTATGCATTTGAGATCTTTTGAACTATGTGATTAGGTCAAGATGATTCTATTGAGTCCTTGAAATCATTCTTGAACCCAATTGGTCATTGGCTAGGTCAAAAATCAGAAATTGCCCTTTCTCGGTCCAAACCCTAATTTTGACCATTTTGCCCTTTTGATGATCTGATCAAATTTCTTGAGGAATTGTGATCCAAATTTGATCAAATGGTACATAGGAGTCTAGAATGTTATTATGGATCAAAAATTATGAAGTTTGACTGTAAATTGGCCATAGTTGACTTTTCCCCCAATACAGTTTATTTTTAGGTCAATTGTCTAATTGATTGGGCAAAAATGTGATTCAAGGCTTGAAACTTGTCATGGGAAATCTTAGGGGTACAAGATGGTGTATGAAACTCACATTAAGAATTGATGATCCAAAAATACTTGTGCAAACTTAAACCCTAATTTCAGATCATCAGTGCAAGAGGAGGTCTTGAGCTGAGCAAACCCTAATCCTGTCTGGAGTCCAAGATGTCTTGTGAGGAAAAATCTTGATAATATGAGAGGGAAAATTTTGGGGTACAACAACTTCCCCTGTTCAATCTTCTTGAACCTGAAGAGTTAAATTGGCGAGTTTGTCATTCGTGGCTCGAAGGTAAAAGATGATTGGACACTAGAGTGCCCGTAAATTTGCACTCGTCAAAGTAAAGTTGAGGAAATGGGCTTAAAGATGCCATTTGTAGATGTGATAGAATATTGTTGGAGATGGGATTGTAGATGCCATCCAAGAATGTTTGTTGAATTGTAAGTTGTAAGTCAAAAGAATGAGTATCAGAATGGTGTCCGTATCTGGAACATATATGTACTGTATCTGGGGACTGAATCTGAATGAGAAATGGAATAGCATCCGTATCTGGAGCGTATCCAAGCTGTATCTGAATGTTGAATCTGAATAAGCACTAGAATAGCATCTGTGTCTGGAGCGTCCCTGAGCTGGGGAGAATCAGAATAAGTGACAGAATGGCAACCGTGTCTGGAGCGTATCTGAACTAGAATCTGAATAAGTGACAGAATGACTTCCGTGTTTGAAGTGTATCCGTAATGTTCCTCGAAGTTGGTGTCTGAATGAGTGACAGAATGACTTTCGTGTCTGGAGTGTATCCGTACTGTATCTGGACTTTGTAATCTGAATGAGTAATAGAACGACTTCCGCGTCTGGAGTGTATCTTTAATGTATCTTGACTTCGAATTCTGAATGAGTAATAGAACGACTTCTATGTCTGGAGTGTATCTTTACTGTATCTGAGGTTGAGATCTGAATGAGTATTAGAATGGCATCCTTGTCTGGAGGGTATCTGGACGATATCTAAAATCTTTGAACATTGTTAATGATAGCTGTTTAATCTTATCCTAAAAAGGGTAAAATGTTAGCTGAAACACAGAGTTATGTTGCATGAAATGTATGATGCAATAAATGTGTTTTATCAATGTTTATGATATATGGATGTAATGCATGCGCATGTAAGGTGATTTGCTGTATTGCTGAGGAAAATAAATCCTTGATAGCTGGGGATAATGAAATCTTTGATTGTCGCCGGGAAAATAAATCCTTGACCGCTGCTGGAGATTCAAAATCTTTGATTGCTGAGGATGAGAAATCCTTGGCGACCGTTGGAGATTTGACAACTTCTGTGGGAATATGAGGATCCTTCATGTCTTGGAGTTGGAGTATTTGACAAAAATCATGTTGTGAGAGTAATGCCAAACCACTTGAATAATCTGCTTGAGGAAATCCATAGAACTTTGTTGATGTCTACTGGGGATTACACAATGGGAAACCTCGCTCCGCTGGGGAATAAAGAAAACTCTGAGGACTTCTACAGGGGGTTAAGAATGAGAATCTTCATCCTGGCGACTTCACTGTGGAATAATAAAGCTCTGTGGGGAAGAAGGCTTTATAGCTGGGGAGTAAGCTCAAAACTCTGGGGGGGGGAAACTTATTCCTGTTTGGAAAAAGTTCAGGAGTTTGGGTTGTATGCCACTCTACTGGGGAATCAATCTAGGTTGGGGAAATACAAAAGTTAATTGTTATCTGGTTGATTCTCAGACTTTAAGACAACTTTCTGGGGAATTTGGAGAAAACTGAATGGTTCCCGCTGGGGATTGATAGTTTGAAATTTGACTTCGCTGGGGAATGAAGGTTTCAGCTCCGCTGGGGATCTGTGGTTTAAAGTTTTGGCTCCGCTGGGGAATGAAGGTTTCAGCTCCGCTGGGGATCTGTGGTTTAAAGTTTTGGCTCCGCTGGGGATTGGGAGTTTGAAGTTTTAACTCTGATGGGGATTTTGAAATTTAGCTCCGCTGGGGATCTAGATGATGTACTGTAGGGATTGCTCATGGAATAGCCGAAAGACGTTTTCCTATCCTCTCAACCTGTCAGTAATTATTCTTTTCCGCTTATGTCTATTTGTAAACAGTAATTATGTTCAAATGCATATGTTCATTAATGAATCATTGGACGTTTTTGCAAATAAAACACAAGTGTAAAAAGAAAAAGGCAAATATTTTTCTGTACTTTAAAGAGGTATATTTGTATTAACTTTGGATAAGTGTTTTGTACAAAGGAGACAGGCATCCTAGTAAGAGGATGGTGTCATAAAAATTGAGAAAAATTTTATACAAAGAAAGATAGCTATGTGTAAAAAATTCATGGGGTCCCCATTCTGCTATAGCTTTCGTAACTCTGAATATCTTGTCCATTCGTTGCTTCGTCCGCAGATGATTGGATTGATCAGAAGCTCCAGGTTTGTCAGTGAAGAGATTGTCCTTAAAGTGATCCGACGAGACATAGTCATACGCTTTAATTCCCTAACTTTTTCCTGGACCGCCCTTTCGGGTTTTCGATCCACCGGGAAACCCTTTTTTTCCCAAGTCGCCCTTTCGGGTTTTCAACTTGCCGGGTGTACAGATTTTTTTATTTATCCCTAATTTTTGCCTGAATCTCCCTTTCGGGTTTTCGATTCACTAGGATGCCCTTGTTTTGCCTAGGTGTGTCAACCTAGCGGGTCAATTATGCGTAGTATCTTTTGACTATGTCTGTGTTTGCAGGGTGCGGAAAGTCGTCACCGTCCATGGTGGTTAAGATCATTTCCCCACCAAAAAAGATAATCTTGATAAAAAATGGTCCTTCGTAGGTAGGAGTCCATTTGCCCCTGGGATCACTTTGTGGCAAGATGATCCGCTTGATTACCAGATCTCCAGCTTGATATACATGGCATCTGACTTTCTTGTTGAAAGCTTTGATCATCCGTTTTTTATACGTCTGACCATGGCAAACAGCAGTAAGCCTCTTTTCATCAATCAAGTTAAGTTGATCAAGTCGGGTCTGAATCCAATTGTCTTCACTCAAACCAGCATCCTTCATGATTCTCAAAGAGGGAATCTGAACCTCGATAGGTAAAACAACCTCCATACCATATACCAAGGAATAGGGTGTTGCCCCAGTTGATATGCGTGCCGACGTACGATACCCGTGGAGAGCAAACGGTAGATTCTCCTGTCAGTCCTTGTAGGTGACTGTCATTTTTTGTATGATATTTTTGATATTTTTGTTCGCATCTTCAACAACACCGTTCATCTTTGGCCGATAGGGAGATGAATTGTGATGTTGAATCTTGAACTGATTGCACAAGGCGGTGATCATAGTATTGTTAAGGTTCGTACCGTTATCAGTAATGATCCTTTCGGGGATACCGTACCGGCAAATAAGATTCTTCTTGATGAAGCGGGCAACCACATTCTTAGTAACGGATGCAAAGGACGCTGCTTCGAACCATTTGGTGAAGTAATCAATGGCCACCAGAATGAAGCGGTGTCCATTGGATGTTGTAGGCTTGATTTCTCCAATCATTTCGATTCCCCACATAGCGAATGGCCAAGGAGATGTTAAGACATTTAGAGGAACCGGGGCACGTGTACCTTGTCTGCATAGATTTGACATTTATGACAAGTACGGGAGTGTGTATAGCAGTCAGCTTCCATGGTAGACCAGTAATAGCCTGCCCTTAGAATCTTCTTAGCCATCGTATGCCCGCTAGAGTGAGTGCCAAATGTACCTTCATGAAATTCAGTCATAATTCTCTCAGCTTCAATCTTGTCCACACAACGTAGCAGAATAGAATCATGATTGCGCTTCTACAGGATGCCATTACTTAGGAAGAACTTAGCTGAGAATCTCCTTAAGAACTTTTTGTCATTGACTGTAGCTCCTTCAGGGTATTCTTGAGCCTCGAGATACCTTTTGACTTCATGAAACCATGGTTGGTCCACTACTTCTTCGGTATTAATCTCGTGACAATGTACAGGTTCGTCCATCCGTTCAATTGTGATTTGGGGATCCTCATTATCCCAATTAAGTTTAAACATGGATGACATTATAGCTAGAGCATCTGCTAGCTGATTCTCTTCTCGCACGAAGTGCTCGAAGGTAATCTGCTCGAAATATGGTAACAATATCAAGACATGTTCTTTGTAAGGGATGAGGTTTGGATGCTTAGTATCCCACTCTCTTTTGATCTGACTGATGAGCAAAGCTGAGTCCCCAAACACAATTAAATATTTGATTCCCAAGTCTATAGCAGCCTAGAGTCCAAAGATGCAAGCTTCATACTCCGCCATGTTGTTCGTACAGTTGAAATAGAGTCTGGCTGTGAAAGGAGTATGACAACCTTCTGGGAGATGAGTACTGCACTGATACCGTTGCCAAGTGCATTGGAGGCCCCATCAAAGTACAGGGTCCATCGAGATCCTTGTTCAGGTCTGTCATATGGTATGTTTTCTTCAACGTTGTCCAATGTCATGATGTCCTTGTCAGGGAAGTCAAACTTCATGGATTGATAATCTTCGACAGCTTGATGAGCCAGATGGTCAGCTAGCACACTCCCCTTTATAGCTTTTTGGGTCGTGTACTGTATATCGTATTCAGTTAGGACCATCTGCCACCTAGCTATTCTTCACGACAAAGCAGGCTTCTCAAAGAAGTACATGATCGGATCCATCTTAGATATCAGCAAAGTGGTATGAGTCAACATATACTGCCTTAGCCAGAGAGCAGCCCATACCAAAGCGCAGCAAGTTTTCTCGAGCAGTGAATATCTGGTTTTACAGTCGGTAAACTTTTTGCTAAGGTAATAAATGGCATGGCCTTTTTGGCCAGACTCGTCATGCTGTCCCAGTACGCACCCCATTGAATTCTCTAGGAAGGTCAGATACATGATTAGTGGTCTTCCTTCGACGAGTGGCATCAAGATAGGAGGTTCTAGCAAATACTCCTTGATTTTATCGAAAGCAACTTGACAATCATCATTCCATTTAACTATCTGATCTTTCTTCAACAACTTGAATATTGGTTCACAGGTAGATGTTAGGTGAGAAATGAACCTAGCAATGTAGTTTAGGCGTCCCAAGAAACCTCTGACCTCCTTCTCAGTACGAGGAGCGGGCATTTCTTGTATTGCTTTGACTTTTGCATGATCAACCTCGATGCCTTTGTTGCTGACAATGAAACCCAAGAGTTTACCGGACCTGACTCCGAATGTACACTTGTTTGGATTCAGTCTGAGCTTGTACTCCTTCAACCTGACAAACAACTTTTGCAAGTGATCAAGGTTTTCTTCTTCAGTTTTTGATCGGGCTATCATGTCATCTACGTAGACCTCTATCTCATGATGTATCATATCATGAAACAAAGCTACCATGGTGCGTTGATAGGTTGCCCCGACATTCTTCAGTCCGAATGGCATCACTTTGTAGCAGAACGTACCCCACTGTGTAACAAAAGTAGTTTTCTCCATGTCTTCAGGTGCCATTTTGATCTGGTTATAGCCTGAGAATCCGTCCATGAAAGAAAATACCTTATGCTGAGTTGTGTTGTCAACCAAGATGTCAATGTGCAGAAGTGGAAAATCATCTTTAGGGCTGGCCCTGTTTAAGTCTCTATAATCCACGCACATTATCACTTTGCCGTCCTTTTTAGGCACAGGCACAATGTTAGCAACCCATTGTGGATAGGAAGTAACAGCAAGAAATCCAGCATTGAATTGTTTCATAACTTCTGCTTTGATCTTCTCGGACATGTCGGGCCTCATGCGGTGGACTTTCTGTTTAACTGGTGGACAATATTCTCTTGTGGGTAGACGGTGTACCACAATATCTGTATCAAGTCCCGACATGTCTTTGTATGACCAGGCGAAGATCTCAACATAATCATTCAATAGCTAAATTAAGCGCTCCTTGACACTCGGCTCTAGATTGACACCTACTCTGATTTCCTTCTTGTCTTCTTCTGTACCCAAGTTGATTGTGTCCAACAACTCCTCATGAGGCAAAATTGATCTTTCCTCTTGTTGTATAAGTCTAGCCAATTCCCCTGGCACCTCACAATTTTCCTCACCTTCGTATTCGGCTTGGTAGACCAGATCTTCAAAGTCACTGAAGGCTATAGCAGTATCGTTACCCATGGGGTCCGGAGTGGAAGGGTACCTGCATTTATGAGTGTGGGTGTGTGTAAGGGCATATCCATCTTAAAACAACAAAATGTAAAATAAAGACAATGAGCACAAAAGGTTTATATATGAAAAGCGTCCATGATTCATTAAAATGACATATGAAATGAAAATAAGAACCCTTACAAATGGACCTATGTGCCTCGGGTAAGACACAAGGTTGAAAAAGTACGAATTGTTTGTGAATTATTACAGATCCAATAGAAATGGAAAAGATAAATTACTGCGGTATGAAAGTAATCGGAACAAAGTCTTTTGCTTCCCAGTTGCACAGTCCTCCGCCAACAGTAGGAAAAATCCAGTCTTCCAAGTTGCCATCTTCATCACTGTCCTTTAGTGCATTAACCCCTCAGTGGCTGATCTTCACAGGTGGCCCTCCGGCACGGGAGTGGTGCACGGCCTTCTAACCAGTCGAAGTAAATCCCAAGCCGAATTTGTCTGATTTGAAAGGAAAGTCAGGAAGTTGTCCCCAGATTGTGGATCCGCCTTCTTCCATCACTGCCCTAGCATCCTTGAGAGATGACATCTGAGGCGGAGGTCTGGTAATCGTAGGTACAGAGGACACTGTCTTGGTCGCCGCTATCTCTTCAGAGACTTCTTCGAAGTGTTGGAAAGGGCTCTCTATGAATTCGCCATCTAATTCCATATAACAGAAAGAATTAAGATGATTGATCATGTATTCCTCTTCGCCATGAACAATTATGATTTTCCCCTGGACCGGGTACTTGAGCTTTTGATGCAGAGTAGAAGTGACAGCTCCAGCATGGTGGATCCAAGGTCTTCCCAACAGGCATGAGTAGGAAGGACGGATGTCCATCACGTAAAATGTTGAATTGAACGTCTGGGTACCCACCTTGATCGGGATGTCCACCTATCCATTGACCATCCTTTTAGAGCCAGCAAACTCTCTCGCAATGATGTTGCTGGGTTTCAGGGTTAGGCCTTCACAATCCAGTCTATCCAAGGCTTTCTTCGGCAAGACATTTAAAGACGACCCAGTATCAACCAAAACATGAGCTAGGGTGGTTCCCCTACACTCCACCGAGACATGTAGCGCGTCATTATGTTTTCTCCCTTTGGAGGTCAAGTCGGCATCGGAGAAACCCAGGCCATTGTCGACTGTCAGACTGGCTACACGCTCCTGGAATTGATCAGCCGAAGTCTCTTGTGGTAGGTGCGCTGTCTTCAAAAACATGACCAAAGCTTTAGCATGTGCCTCAGAGAACAACAGCAGGGCTAACATAGAGATTTTAGAGGGGGTATGCCCCAATTGTTCTACAACATTATAGTCACTTTTCTTAATGATCCTCAGAATCTCTTCCATCTCTTTCTGGGATATTAAAGGAATGACAAGTGATTAAGCCTTCGTCAAGACAGGCTCCTCTTGAACATTCTTTAATTTCTTCTCAGTAGCGGAAATAGGGATGGGAATTGTATTGTCATTGTTGTCGGATACACTTGCAGGTGTAATCACTGGTACAGTTGTAATCTTTAGAATGGCCGCAGGTCCAGAGACTGCCTTTGGTGGAACAATATATGGAGAGAAAATTCTCCCACTACGAGTAATTTTGCTTGTTCCAGCAATGTTACTAATGTTGGGATTATCTTCTTCAGAGCTCTCGTCATCGGTAGTCTACTCAATCTGTTTGACACCATGGTAGTAGATTTCTCCACCATAGATCCATGGTACAATTTTATCGGATTTGTATGGGGTTGGCCCGGGCATTGTCATCTTCAACGGAGTAGTCATAGGAGCAGATGTAATCTTAACGGGTTTTTTAGGAACCCTGGAAGGATTGGCGTATATGGTTATTATTGAAACTTCTGGAACTGGAATGGGTGAGACAGGAGCTTTCTCAAACAAAATTTCCTTGTTATCGATCAATTGTTGGATTCCTTTCTTCAATAGAGGACAATCAAATGGGGAGGATAGGCAAGCATGGTAATCTTGGTCACAACCTGGGAACACCCCAGCTTTCAACAAATTCAACTGTATGGTTAAGAGAGGAGTTAACAATTCACCCATAGTAGAAACAAACAGATCTTCTTCAACAGCACTGGCATTGTGTCCATGCCTAGACATTGGAGCAGGGATAACATTCGACTTTTCAGGAGCTTCAAATTCAACTTCCTTTGTGTCAATCAAATCTTGGATCTTGTTCTTTAGGGCCCAACAGTTGTTGGTGTTGTGCCCTGGACTTTCTGAATGGGAAGCACACCTAGCATTCGGATGATAGTGTGGAGATGAAGTATTAGGATTTTTAGGGGCCTCTTTCAACATGGCCAAATTCAACTTTAGGAGATGTGGTAAGACTTGAGCAAGAGTCATGTATATCTTGGTGAATTGCCTTACCGGCCTTTCCACCCTTTGCTGGTTATTCCACGGCTGATAGTTTCTAGGCTGATTGTTTCTCGGCTGGTCTGATGCAGACTTCTGAATCATGACGGCCCCCACAGTTTGTCGTCGTTCGGTTCTTCCCTAATTTATCTGTGCATAGACAGCAGACACTTCCTTTTTACTAGTGAAGGGCTTTTTGGCAGCAACAGAGGTAGACACATCCTTCTGAATTTTCCCGCTTCTAATACCGGCTTCAACCCTCTCACCAGTTAGAATCAACTCAGTGAAACCTGCAGAGGAGCTTCCAATCAGGTGATTAAAGAAAGGACCTTATAAAGTCCCCAAGAACATGTCCACTATCTCTCTTTCAGATAAAGGTGGTTGCACCTTTCCGGCCAAATCCCTCCACTTTTGGGCGTAGTCTTTAAAGCCCTCATTGGTAGCCATAACCATACTCTGTAACTGAATACGGGTCGGCACCAAGTCGGCGTTGTATTGATACTGTTTATAGAATGCGGCCACTAAGTCTTCCCAAATATGTACATCGGAACTTTCCAACTGGTAGAACCAATCAAGTTGCATCCCTGACAAACTGTCCTGGAAAAAGTGGACCCACAGGTCTTTGTCAGAAGAATGTGGTTGAATTTTCCCGACATAAGATCGTAGGTGCATCTTGGGACAAGACAACCCTTCGTATTTAGCAAATAGTGGCACCTTAAACTTGGGAGGGATTACAATTCCAGATACCAAACCTAACTCTTCAAAATCCAGCCATGGGACTTTCTGTATCTCCATAGCAGCTAGACGTTCTTCCAAGTTTTTGTATTTGTCATCGGCCGGAGGATATTGTTATTCAGAGTAATCCTCATCTTCCTCTTCTCCAGCTTCAGATTCAGATGGCACTGCAGTCTCTTTACCTTTTCTCTCTCCTTCCTCATAGGTTGATGTAAAATCCAAAGTCCGTCTGGCTTGTCCTTCAAACCTTCTGCCCATAAGAATCACACCGGCTCGCTTCTTCTTCTTTTTCTCCTTTGCTTTCTCTAGCAGAGTTTTGAGCTCCTCCTGCCCCTTAGCCAAGGTCAAGAGTAGCTGTTGAAATTGTGAATTCTGAGCTTGCAAGTCTTTGACCGTTTGTTCAATACCCATCTTGCTGAAATAAACAACAGAGAGATGAGGAAACTTGGTGTGAAGACCTGCTTATGCATATGATGAATGATATGTATTCATGTAATGCTTTCAAGGATTCAGAAAATTCAAATTTGTGTTAAACAAACGTTATTGTGATACGGTGGGAGAGAACTGACTGTTTTTTGGAATGTTGGTTCGCATTTTGCGTTTATTTTCGCAAAATGTCGCAGTAAGCAAGAGTCGCCACCGTATTTTATTTTATCCAACAAGGAAAGGAAAAAAGCACAGAAAAATTCCTTTTTCGAGATGTTTCTCGGGTCCGGGGGGTAGATTATAGAAAGGGAAGGTGTTAGCACCCTTTCTATCCGTGGTTATCCACAGGCTCTTAGGTACTTGCTCAAAGTGTTTTCAAAATTTGCTTTTCTTTGTGTTTGTGGATTTGAAAGAAGTTTTTGTTTGAAAGGAGTGTAAGTGCGAAAAGTTTTGTTTTGTTTTGAAAGAGCAAGTACTTAAGAACCATCTACCTACTCGAAAAAGGAATCAATCTGTGATAATATCCTTTAGACAATGCTATCCCACTATTGATGAGTAGGTAGCATCGTCATTGGAGTTTAAGGGTCAATTCGATTAAGGGACGTGTGGTCACTAAAGCAATGTTAGGACGCCTTAGCGGTAACCCTAATGTCTTAGATCATTTTTCCGAGGCAACCGTTTCGAGGCAACTATGATCTTTGGACAAGAGGGCGACCTCTAAAACTTCCTATACTCAATTACCACGTTCGAAGGCAACCAAGCGAGGTGTACCCTAAGAGTGCGCATGTGCGAGTGTGTTGTTTTCAGTTAATTTGTCTTTGTACATGTCAATCGGTGATCTATGTTGATTTTAGGTTTTGAACATTTGATCTTGTCATGCATTCCCTATTATCAATCATCTAACAATTTATAAGTTGCGGAAATTAAAACTAACTATTACAAGGCGTCGGGTATTTACATCGCCAAAAGCAACCCTTGAAATTAAAATGCGGAAAATAAATAAAGCGGTAAACATATTTAAAGTCCTAATTAAACTATTACATTCCGGGAAACAGATACAATATCGAAACAAAATAGATCGCGTGCGAGAAATTAAATCGAGCGCATGTTTTAAGGTTTTGACCCTTTTTTGGAAGAAAGTTATTTTTATGGTTATTTTTTGGATTAAAAGAAATTAAATTAAGTTAACAATTAAATTAATAAACTAATTAATTAATTAAAATATTTTTAGATTTTTTGATATTTAAAGAAATAAAATAAATTTGATCAAAGTTAGTAAAAACTAATTATCTACATTAATTTTAATTATTGCAAAAATATTAAAAGTTATACCTAATTAAAACTAAGTTAATTCAATTAATATTTATTTACAAAAATAAAGTGTTGAATTTAATTTTAATAAATAAAATATATTTTTTGGTTTTTGATTTTATGAGGAAAAAAAGGTTTAATTGGTTAGTTAAAATAAAAATAATAAAACAAAACAATTAAATAAAATGAAAAAAAGAATGAGATAGAAAAAACCCAAGGGGGTTCAGGCCCAATTTGGAGGTTTGGATGGCCAGTTTGTGGCCCAACAGCGTTGGCCTGTATTGACTTTCTGGAATTCCATGCATATGCGCTGACTTTGGCTCATGGTAGACATCACCTCTAGACCACCAGATCTGGCCTGGGGCCATCTGGGGTTTGGAGATTTGAGGGAGTATGATGGACCACAATTCCTGAAACACGCTAGAATATCTGAAGAAAAAAATACAAATCAATATGGGGGACCTGGGATTTGAACCCAGGTCTTGTTAGCCAATGCATACGCTCCACTACCACTCAGCCAACACGTCTTGATTGTTAGTATAATGGACAACAAATATTATAATGGAAAACAAAATAACATGCCAGAAAATTAAAAACACGCGCCAAGTATTTGAATGGGCCAACCAGGGAGAGCCACGTCTTTATCTTCCTCGCTCAGCCCTTGTTATTTACCTGCGGATTCATATCCACAGCTGAATCCCTAGGTCAACCCTAAAACCAATTCTAAGCCATGAAAACTCAATCTAAAACCACAGTCATGCTCGTCTCTCCCTCCTGAACATGCATATGTCCATCAAGGGCGTCAATTTCACCTGCAAACAAAATGCCCAAAAACAAGAACCAAGAACCCTAGAATCGGCTAAGGGGTTACAAGCTATATAAATGCAATCAAATAATGCAGAAAGCTTCTAAATTGAACGATAAGCATGAATATGCAAAGATTTTGTCAAAAAAGTGCAAGAATATGAGGATACGATTTCCACTGAAAAGTGATTTTTTGAGACACTTACAAAGCTTCTAGGCACGTATGGAGGCTGGTTTTGGATCGGTTTCGCTTCAAGGATGGTCCAGCAATTGATTGGTGATGAGATTTGGCCTTGAAAACACCTCTATGCGCAATTTCAGTTTCAAGCATTTTGCCAAAATTTTCAAGTTTGGTTCTTGTGATTTTGCAGCCTCTAACCTCTCAAACTCGTGCCTTTCACTTGTATATGTATAAAGCAATGCATTAGGTCAAGTTTTGTGGACTGAATCTTTGTGCATTATGGTTTGGAGATTTGATTTGATCCTCCATTGAAAAGATTCCAAATTTGTCCAAAATCCAATATTTTTGCACATATAATGCATGATACGAATTTGATCCACTTTATGATGATGATTAGGTCCTGAAATAACCAAAACGAGATCCAATAATCAATGTTTGGATTTTATATGATTTAAATTGATTTAAAATGAATTAATTCAATAAAATTGATAAATGGTCATGAGGCTGAAGCTAGGACACGTTTGTAGTGTCACAAGATCAAATCAAGTGAGAAAGAATGGGCCCATTTGACAAAATTTGAAGTTTTGGGGATAGTTGACTTTTGGCAATTTTGCAAAAATGCCCAACTTCAACAATGCACAACTTCTTTAATTTTGAACTTTTGGAAGTGTTCTTGGACTTTTTAGAAATCTTGATATGTCCTATAACCAACCCTTTTGATCTCATCTCATTTTGATATTCCATTCTAAAGTTATAAGCTTTGGCGATAAAGGTGTTTTTTGTTGACTTTCAAAAATGACCTATAATGTCCAAATTTGTAACTTCTTGTGAGTGCATTTTCTGATCTTGGGGTGTGAAGATGGATTGTAGGAAATTGCATCCTATTCAAAATGATCTTTGGATGAGTCATTTCTCATAAATCATGAAAAAGTTATGCTTGGTCAAAGTTGAGTTGACTTTTCCTATAAAACCCTAATTTAACAACTTTTGAGTGTTGATGAATTTTGAGCAATCCTTGATGAATCATGATCAACCCTTGATCAAATGATGAAATATCCTTAAAAAGGAGAATGTTGACAAAAAATATTGAGGTTTGACTGTATTTGGGTCACAATTGACTTTTGCCCTAACACAGTCGATTTTTGGACCCTTTGAGCAATTGACTGACCAAACATCCTCTGTAAGGCTTGAAATTTGACATGGATGAACTTGAGAACATATTAGGACATTGGGTAGCACTTGAGGTCATTTGGATGCAAGGACCTTGATGCAACACAAAACCCTAATTTGAGGTTGATTGCCTTAGGAGATGATTTGACTGTCTAACTCTTGAGCAATCTTGAGCAACTTGGAGATTATTCTTGCAATGTCTTGGGAAATATGAGAGGGAAATTTTTGGGGTACAATAGCTTCCCCTATTCAATTTTATTAAACCTGAGGATATAGATTGGCTTTCGAGCCTTTCATGATCCGAAGGTGGAAGATGATTGAACACTAGAGTGCCCAGAAATTTGCACTCGCATGAAGTGGTATCAGCCTGGTGATGTCGGGAATGGGCTTACAGATGCCATTTGGAGACTGTTGATAGGTGGTATGTACTTCGACTGGAATAGGAATCAGGGAGATCTTCGCGTCAAACACACAAGACGAATTACACTCCCCCTGCCAAAGATAAATTTGGGTCTAGCCCAGATTCCTAATAGCATCCCCCTCTTTTTACTACCTAACTAATAATACCCCCCCCCCCCCCCCCAATGAGTTTAATTAAATTATATTCTTTCTATATTTCACCTATTCTTTATATATTATTTTTTAATATTATTATAATTATTTATTTATTTTATAATAATAATTATTAATATTATTTATTATATTATTATTTATTATATGTAAATATTATTATTTATTATCATCTAAATTATTTTTATTTCAAAACTCATACATATATTTTCTATTATGTGCATTAAAATATATTTTAATCATGCATTAACAAGAGTTTTCTGCAGTTAATACGATTTAAAAACACTCAACAAATAGCAAACTATTTTTCACAATCAACTAATCTAATCAATTATTTTTGCAAAAGGGTTTTAAACAGATTTTGACTTACCGCACATTTAGTCAAAATCTCAGCAATCACTACTCCCGACCAATATGCGAGGTGATTCAAAGTATGTTTGCGACCCCTAAAAAACACCAACCCTGCGAACTACGAATTGGGACTCTGATTCCTCATAAGAGGATATGTAGGCATACGACTAAAAATCGTGGTGAGTTTCCCTATAAAAAAACAAACCCATTTCCCCTAATAAAAAACTAAAACCCTTTTTACCTAACTGTTAAACCTAAACCTAGTATCCTTATGAATAAGGTAGATGAAAGGTGCCTAACACCTTCCTTTTGTCTAAAGAAGTCTAAAACCTAGAATCTTTTTTTGCAAATTAGGGTTTCCTATTAGATTCCCTTCCTTAGGATAAAAACTAGTAGTGGCGACTCTGATTTTAAATCCAGTTGCAACAGCTGGAGACTCTGCAGGGGAATTCAACTTTAGGTTTTAGGTTTTTTTTTGCTTTGGGGTTTTGATTGCTTTATTTATTTATTGCTTTCATTTAGTCATTGCATTTGTTTAATTATTGTCTATTGTTTATCGTCATATATACTGCATGGCGGGATTTTTTATTTCTCAAAATATTTTCAATAACCTTTAGAAAGAAGGTTCGTCTATTAGCTTAGGGGGTACATCATCTCTGCGAGTTTATGTGATGACTTCACCTAGAGTCGGTGAACTTCCTAAAAAGGAATACTTATCGAGAGATATTCTCTTGACGAGTAGGACTTTGGAAGGTCACCCATGACTCTTTGTAACAACCTTAACCTAAAATCTCATGACGAGACCATGCACGACTTTGAGACGGAAGTCTCGGTCTGTAAAGAGGCTCCACCTAAGGGAGGCCCTTGTGCCTTTTCCCACTGGTGTTGTTCATGATACCCTTAAGGAAACCACCTTCTGGGAGGATAGATCAATCGTAGATCAAATTTAAGGAACCTACCTTATATGGGTACTTATCACAAAAATCTTGTCACTCAACCCTACACCTATGCATTCATACATTTCATATATTCGTCATACATTACATATATTCATCACCTGTTCCCTTTTTGTCTTATTCACAGGGGGTACAAAAAATAATAATAAACTCAAGATTTTTGGTGACTGTCCTTAAAAATGGATACCAAAGGAAACAACTTGTCCACATCAATGCGCCAAACAAGTCTGAAATCAAAGCCATAAAAGGCAAATAATGTACTGAAGACTTTCTCAAGCTTTGTCAAGCAAATGTGGATGGTTTTAAGAGCAGACATCTGCAGGCGCCCCTAGAAGAATTATTTCCCTTTGCTTGATTTCACGCAAATAAATTTTTGGTTTAAGATTGTAATATTTTTCAATATCTGAATTATGTTACCTTCAATAAAGGAATTTTGTTTCCACACCTTGTTTGCGTATCTATTCTTAAGCTGGTCACCGAATATAAAAAGAAAAAGACAAATACATACCCAAATGAATAAGACATGTAAAACAAGTAATCATTTCATATTCATACATAATCATACGCATGTACACATTCATAAACACCTACATATCATATCAAAACTCATCTCGATTTTTCAAAAAAAAATTCTCTCTAGTTAAGCCATGGGTAGAAGAAGATCACCACCTCCTTGGCCTCCATATCAAACAAGGGCCTATCAACAAAGAACCCTGGAACAGATCGAGGAAAAGCATGCTGCATTCAAGGAAGATCTAGACCAAGTCAAAGGTGATGTGAGTTTGATTAAAGGAGATCGGAGTCAAGTTCTCCTAGCCCTAAAGAACTTCATTGACAAACAAGACCAGATTCCCAGCATAGATTTCGAAGAAGTAGCTCAAACGATTGGCGTATCAAGCGGTCACAAATTAAGAAAAGATCCAGAAGCAGGACCCCACAATTCAAGAAGGATTGCTTCAAACTTCCCGAAAGGAAAGGAGGGAGAAATCAATGTTGTAGCCTCATAAGCAAGGGTGCCACAACCATTAGTGATTCCACGAAGGACAGCAGCAAGATAGATTTAAAAGTCCACCCAAAAAATTTTATCCACTCCCCATGACACCTAGCCATTTATTACAACACTTGGTTAAGGCATCCTTGGTGGAAATCAAGCCTCTAGATCCTCCATTCGGGCCACTCCCGCAAAGGTACAATGTCGATACTAGGTTCGAATACTATGCTAACTCTCCGGGGCACACCATAGAACAATTTTGGGCATTCAAGCACAAGGTTCGAGATTTGTTAGAATCTCAAACATCACCTTTGATGCTCCTATCAACCAAGCTAAAGAGGAAGATGATAAAGATCTTGAACTCTCTGAGGAAAGGGAGAGGTAAACAGAATGAAAGGCTGATAATATACAACCATATCAAGAGGTTATCCATCTGGGCACAGGGGAAGATTCAGAAGAAACCAAGCTAAGGGGCAATGTTAGAGCGGAGCCACAAAGAAGCTGATCAAATTATTGAACATATCTGCTTGTTCCTACAGAAACAGACCAAGGTTAGATACAGACATTGCTGTAAAAATAAGCAACTACAAAATACCAGGACTTGACAAAGGACCCGACCCAGGAGCACGTTGGATAATCACGTTCAACGGGGCTTCAAATACACTAGGGCACAATATAGGGGAAGTTTTGACTTCTCCAAAGAATGCTCACAAGCCATATACCAAGTCAACATTGAATGGGATACTAAACATCCAAAACCGATTCCATATCGGGATCATGTTTTGAAAACTGACTGCGGAATTTACAAAGATCACTTTCAGCCACATCCCACGAGAAGAAAATCAAATGGCAGATGCTCCGGCAACTATGTTCAAAGTAACTTGGTCAAACCACGAACCACACATCACAATCAAGAGCATGCACACTATCTGGATATCAAATAAATACTAGATGACAAGCCTTGGTTTTACGACATCAAGAAGCACCTCTAAAAACAAGGTCATCCAGAAAATGCCTCTAGCATCGACAAACAAACTCTATGAAAATTAGCCTCGAAATTCTTTCTGAGCAACGGTGTACTGCACAAGAGGAACTACAACATGGTCTAGTACTCCAGAAGACTCTTCTACCTTGCCTCGACTCACGTGGTAAATGGAAACCCAACTACGAAGATCCATTTGTAGTGAAAACAACATTCTCCAGTGGTAGTCTCATACTCACAATAATGGATGGGGAAGAACTACCACATTCAGCAAACTCAGACGCAGTCAAAAAACACTATGTATAAGAAGCTCTCTAAGCTCAAACCCTAAATGGGCTACTTAGGCAAAAAGGAGCATCCCGGTGGATCGAAAACCCTAAAGGGAGATCCAGGCAAAAATTAGGGGCATATAACAAAAAATTATCCCAGTGGATTAAAAACCCGAAAGGGCAATTTAGGCAAAAGTTAGAGATTTCATACAAAGAAATAAAGAACAAAAAAACTGCAATCTAAGAACTGCGACTACGAACCATGAAAGGAGAGATAGATATGAATCATACAACTCAGAAGAAAAGGAGATAAGATCATTAAAAGGATATTGGGGGAATAGCAACAGCAATTATCATTTTTCATTGCCATTTACTGTTTTAAAAATTTCTGTAATTACCTCTTTCTAGGAATTACATCTTATACTCTCGCCTATTCAGAGGCATATCAACAAAACATTTACTTTCTTTACATCTTTCAAATTGCGTTTTTATTTTCTCTGACTTGTTTACAAAATACTATGATTATTACTTGTGAATATTATCTTAAAATCATTTCAGGGAAATTAACAAATGAAAGCTTTTGATAAAACATCAAAAAAATATTTTGGTTAGAAAAACATCAAAAGAAAATCCACGACCACGTCTATGCACGCCTAATCCTACGTCTATAATACCAAGTATATACACATGTCTACGCCCACGTCTATGCTCACAACACAAAAGTCTGCGTCCAACACATACGTCTACACCTATGCTTGTGCTTACAATACAAAAAATCAATGTTCAAAGCCTAACTAGCACTTTTTCACCGCATTCAAATCAAATTCAACAAAGCTACAACGACACAACATACAACGCCATGGAATTGGTAACTTAAAACCAATAGCTTAAAGGAGAGAATGCCAGAAATAGTCTTCATAGCATTTCAAGGCATACACGCATTTTACACACATTTCACAGATGCATTTTTCATATCCAAAGCATACATACACTATACATTTTTGCATACATACAAACATTCAATACACATACGCTCAGGGTTCCATATCAATGTCAAACATCATACATATACAAACATTCAATACACACACCTAGGGTTCCATCTCAATGTCATACATATCACACAGCAAACAAACAACCTTACCCTCGATCCAATTATTCAAGGGTCAGTCAACAAAACACTTCTCCTGCGATTCAACCAGTCACCTAAGTCTCCATGCGTGACGCATTCAACCCATCACCTAAGTATCCATGTCGTGATGAGTTCCTAATAGAATAGTCCATTACTTATGTCTCCATACAGTAATGTACGAAGCTCGGTACATTGCCTCTAAGCCTCAATGTATTTTCCTCATCTAACCCACTGCCTAAGACATCGTGCATAAGTGTGGTTCCTAGCTCAGTAATAAAGACCATTGCCTAAGACATCATGCAGCAATGTACTTCTTTATTCCGAAACACAGACCATCGCCTCAGACTTCATGCAGCGATACTCGAAAACCAAAACCTAGCTTATCGCCTCAGACTTTATGCAACAGTTTGCGAACCTAACCCATTGCCTAAGACTTCATGCAGCAATGTGTTTCTTTATTCTGGAACACAGACCATCGCCTCAGACTTCATGCAGCGATGCTCGAAAACAAAATATATCCTATCGCCTCAGACTTCATGCATTGCAAACCTAACCCTTGCCTAAGACTTCATGCAATAATGCGTTTCTTTATTTCGCAAAACAGAGCATCTCCTCAGACTTCATGCAACGATGCTCGGAAAAAAAATCTAGCCTATCGCCTCAGACTTCACGCAGCGACTTGAGAACCTAACCTATTGCCTAAGACTTCATGCAGCAATGTGCTTCTTTATTCCATAACACAGACCATCGCCTCAGACTTCATGCAGCGATGCTCGAAAACCAAAACCTAACTTATCGCCTCAGACTTCATGCAGTGATTTGCAAACCTAACCTATTGCCTAAGAATTCATGCAGCAGTGAGTTTCTTTATTCTGCAACACATACCATTGCGTCAAACTTCATGCAACGATGCTCAAAATCAAAATCCAGCCAATCTCCTCAGACTTCACGCAGCGATCTATGAGCATAAACCATGGTCTCATTCTTCAAGGAGGCATGCACCATCAAGTGTTGTTCATCCCCCCAAACGGATGAACAATCTAAAGAAAAACCAAGACATACAAGATAGCGCTCTTAAGCTCAAGACTATTTGCCTCATCATCAAACCCTGGTAAGCGATACATCATCAGCTTTTCCAACTTCCTTGAGACTCGTAAGGGTATGCTATATCAGCATAACCTTATGTTTGTCGGACAAATTTTGGGGTATTCCAAGTATTCAATAAACTCCCAATCAAAATGTGCAAGACTCGCGTTTTATCACGCTATTCGATTGGAAGATAATTGAATAGGGGCCGCTGTCGTACCCCAAATTTTCCCTACCCCTACGATCATAATTTCAAGGTTTAAATAGAAGAAATATTTAATTAAAGATGGTACAACAGTATCTGATGGCCCATGTTTATCCAAGACTAGGGGGTGTATTTTAATTCTGGAAAGTGGGGCTTTCTAAATCAGAAAGACTTGTGTATCCGTGAACCCATTCGCAAGGCATGTTGGCCTATGGCCCATGAGATTCAAAAATGGAAAATTGTTTCAGAACTAATAATTACTAAATTATTAAATTATTAAGGCGACTTAAGTTTAAGTTGCTATTAATTAATGATTAAATTTATTAAAGATATTTAAGTGTTATTTATCTTTAGTAGAAAAAGGGGGTGTAATTTCTGAATCACATTAAATAACCCATTTGTCGTTATGTTATTTTAATAAATTATTAATACAAACTGTTGTTTTTATTATAAAAATGGGATAGCATTATTGCTACTGCTAAGTTTTATTATTATTAAATAACAATATGTTAGATTTCATTTTGATACTTATAAGAAAGAGGGTTTGTTTAAAAAATCAAAATTGGGCCTGACTGTATTAAAATAAAAATAATAAACTTTTTATAGTAGTGTTTTCATTAATCCTTAATTAAAGATTATTTATTTATTAAATGTTTTTTAGTTAAGTAAAACAGTATTGGGCCTGGTTAAAGAAAAATCTTTGCTGAATAAAAAAGAACGTGCTGGGCTGGATTAATAGTTTTTGCACAAGGCTCAATTGAATCAGAAAATTGTTTTTACTGTAAAAAAAAATTAAAGAGAAATAATGATGTTGGGCTAAGTGAAGTAAAATCGGCGCAAGGCCCAATTGAAGTTATAACATTTACTGTTCCAATTAAGCTCAGAATCACGCACGAACCGATACTATAGAAATCAAACTAAGACATATCAAATCTAATCCCTAAATTAACTCTAACAGCAAACTAAACCAATAGACCTAACTAAATAAATATCTATTACAATTTAAAAAACTAAGAATATTGCAGAATCAGTATGAGGCGAAAATCTGGGAATTGTTTAAACAACATTGAATCCGAAATTTACAGAAAAAAATCTATTTCAATCTAATACAAGATCAAATCACTAGGTTACAGAAACCATATCAATTACAAACTATGTTAAATCCAAAAATACAGTAGAATCAAATCAAATCAATCCCTAAATCTAATCTAATCCTAAACAACAAATTCTCAAAACCCTAAGAATAAAACATATAAATATCGAGGGAGAGAGAATACAGGGGGAGAAATCAAAGGAGGGATGGAGATACAGAAAAGAGGAGACAGTAAAAGAAAAAGGTGGAGATACCAAGCTTGTTGTTAAAGCTCAGAGAGAAGGACGATTGGGGTTTCATTGTATGAAACCATAATCGTTGTTGATCCTCCACTGTTACTCCGGTCATCACCATCATCAGCCTCCTCTGTAACCTACAAATCCAGAAGAAGAACCGCAAATTAGTATTGAATTGGGTCAAAAGCGCAAAGCCGGAATCAATAATCGTAAAGGGGTAAAGTTCTTAGCTTTTTGTTATTGTTTTAATGCTAATGATTGGTTGAGGGTAGAGGGTTACGGTGAAAAGGGATATGTCTTGCGACGCTGCCGCCGGTAGTTGGAGAGTTGGGGAAGAGAAGGGCTTAGGGTTTGCGAGAGAGAGGTAGGGTGACTGTTAAAAAAACAAAAATACGGATGCGCTAGCCTATCGTAACTAACATGGTCCCTCGTTCTTATCCATTTGATCTAGGCCTGACGGCCTTAAGGCCAAGTCACACGTTAGGTAGCATACTCCCTCACTCACACAATCTACCTGAACTTCTCTAACTGCGTTTGGGCCTAAGCCCAATACTGTCCCCCCCCCCCCCCCCCCCCCTTTCACTTAATTGTTAAACATACAAGACGAATTACACCCCTACCAAAGATATATTTGGACCTAGCCAGAATTCCTAATAGCACCCCTCTTTTTTTACTACGTAACTAATAATACCCCCCCCCCCCCCCCTGAGTTTAATTAAATTATATTCTTTCTATATTTCACCTATTCTTTATATATTATTTTTTAATATTATTATAATTATTTATTTCTTTTATAATAATTATTATTAATATTATTATTATATGTAAATATTATTATTTATTATCATCTAAATTATTTTTTTTCAAAACTCATGCATATATTTTCTATTATGTGCATTAAAATATATTTTAATCATGCATTAACAAGAGTTTTTTGCAGTTAATACGATTAAAAAACACTCAACAAACAACAAACTATTTTTCACAATCAACTAATCAAGTCAACTATTTTTGCAAAAGGGTTTCAAACAGATTTTTACTTACCGCACATTTAGTCAAAATCTCTGCAATCACTACTCTTGGCCAAAATGCGAGGTGATTCAAAGTATGTTTGCCACCCCTAAAAAACACCAACCCTACGAACTACAAATTTGGACTCTGATTCCTCATAAGAGGATACGTAGGCATACGACTAAAAATTGTAGCGAGTTTCCCTATAAAAAATCAAACCCATTTCCCCTAATAAAAAACTAAACCCTTTTTACCTAACTGTTAAACTTAAACCTAGTATCCTTACGAATAAGGCAGATGAAAGGTGTCTAACACATTCCTTAAGTCTAAAGAAGTCTGAAACCTAGAATCTCTGTTTGCAAATTAGGGTTTCCTATTAGATTCCCTTCCTTAGGATAAAAACTAGTACTGGCGACTCTAATTTTAAATCCAGTTGCAACACATAAGAGACAAAACATGGGAATGTGAAAGTTGTCAATCATGTATGTGGTATGCAGAATGCACTGGCAGGCCAAAAACACCAATTAATATGAAGTTCCATCATTGTTGCCACGGTGGAAACGTTGTATTACCCTTTCTTCAGGACCCACCATCGGTGTTGCAACATCTTCTCTATAATGAAACATACCCAGAGCGTAAAAACTACCAGAGCAACATTCAAACATATAACACAATGTTTTCTTTCACGTCTCCGGGAATGAAATTAGACACAACATACTCAAAAACAGGAGGCCCACCTACTTTGAGACTGCACGGTCAAACCTATCACTGAATTGGTACTCTACTACCGAAATTAGGACAACCTCCCCAATATGCTCAGTTATATATTTATGATACCTACAACAAAGTTGATAAAAAAATTAAGTGTTTTAGGTTTTTATAATCACATAACGATATATACTTCCTCTGTCACCATATTTGTTGTCTCAATTTTTGACATTTTCTGTAATGTATAGGGACAATAAAGTGATCTGAATCAACACTATCAACAACCTCAAGGTCATGTTAGATGAACGCAATGTTCATACAAAAGCATTTAGGATGGAAAGGGATGTTTTGAAGGCTAATTATTTCTTGGACTTAAAGCTGAGGCTAATTACGGATAGATCCAAGGACGGACGTGTCTACAATAGACCAACAGTATCGGAGGTTACTACCCTAATTTTGGGTGATATTGATTCTTCTTCTAAAAGAGACATCATCATTCAACCACACGAAGGTGGTTGGCAACGAATAGATAAATTTCATCCCGTGTATTTGGCATATAAATACCCTTTTATATTTGTGTATGGTGAAGATGGTTATAGAAAAAATATTCTTCATAAGTATCGCCATGATAAGACAGTTATTGGCAGGAATCGTCAAAGAATAAAGGTCTGGCTTTCTTACCGTTTACAACAATGAACCAACGAGACAAAAACATTACTTCACTCTAGACGTCTATTTCAACAATTTTTAGTTGACGGTTACGCCATGATGGAACCTAAACGACTTAATTGGTTGAGGGATAATCAATCAAAGTTGCGACTTGGAAAATATAACAGATTGACTGATCAATGCATTAGTGGTGGGCCGAATCAACCACTAAAGAAAGGAAAGCGGGTGGTATTACCATCTACATTTGTTGGAAGCAACAGATACATGGATCAATTATATTTTGATGGTATGGCCATTTCAAGTAGATTAGAATTTCCTGATTTATTTTTTACATTTACTTGCAATTCGACTTGGCCAAAAATTATACGTGCATTGTCTGGCACTAGATTACAACCACACGATCGACCAGATATTATTACAAAAGTATTCAAAATCAAGTTTTATGAACTGATGGATGATATTACCAAACGCCATGTTCTAGGCAAAATGTTGGCATGTGTAATACGATGGGAGAATTGACTTTTGGTTTTGTGTTTTATCGCAAATGTTGCGAATAGAAAGAGTCGCCACCGACTTTTCTTTTATCTAATAAAGGAAAGGGTGAAAAGAACAGGAAAGACCTTTGAGAATTTTTCTGAGTAACCGGGGCAGGTTATGAAAAGGGAAGGTATTAGCACCCTTTTCATTCTTAGTTATCTACAGGCTCTTAATTTCTAGCTAACTTTTTATAATGCTTTTTGAATGTGTAAGTTCGAAAATATTTTGAAAATGCCTAAGTTCGCAACTTTGTAATGGTTCTCGTATCAGTTGAGAACGCATACAAAGTGTTTGTTTTGAAAATATTTCAGAAAAGTGTTTGTGTGAAAAAGGATGTTTTTGTGAGCAAGCGATTAAAAGCTATATACCTACTCAAAAGTCTTTCGCGTTATTTTCATCTTCCTTTAGATAGTGTTATCCTACCATTGGTTAGTAGGAATCCATATCGTCGGATGTTGGGGGGACAGGCGCGGGTCATCGTACAGTCATAAAGGTAACTCGTAGGGCGCTTTAGCAATTTGTCGTAATGGACTAAGATCGTTAACTGAAGGTAGCATCAAAGGATCATCGAGGGACTAAGATATTTTAATCGAGGGTCTTTGCTAATGGTATCCCTACGTTTGAGGGACATGATTGTTTTTATCCGAGGCAACAAGTGGGTTTACCCTAGAGGTGGGAGTGTGCAAAGTGTGTTGAGATTCAGTTATTTTAATCTTTGAGATTAGGGTTAGCTATCGTTTGATTTTATGTCTTTCCACTTAATCCTATTAAACTAGTAGTAATAAGGAAAACAGTAAATTGAAGAAAAATAAATCTAGACTATTACAGAGCTTCGGGGGAGGGGGTTACAAACCATAAAATAGGGGGAAAATTAAAGTAGACCCTAATTTATCTATTACATCCCTTATCAGTTACATAATTATGAAACTAATAATGCCAAAATAAATAAGCGCGCAAAGATTGTGAAAAAGGGAAAGATATTAAAACCTAAAAAATTCTAAGCGTTAGGAAAATATTTTTGGTGTTTTGTTTAGAAAAATATATTTAGTGTGAAATAATGATTAACCCTAATTATAATTAGTTTACAAATTAATTATGAAATAAAATCAAAATGTGATTAAATTAAATCAATTTTTCATTTATCAAAAAATTAAATTAATTAATCAAAATCTAATTTTTAGTGATTTTTCGTGATTTTTTCTGATTAAATAAAATTGATTAAAAATTAAAAAAAATTAATTAAAACAAAAAAAATAAAATGGGCCTGCTGTAAAAGACAAAATTGGGGGGGTGCAAAGATATGAAATAACTAGGCCCAACAAGGAGCCCTGATTATTTGTGATGGATCCAGTGAGGGTGGTTCCCTGGGGTTCACCATGAGAAGGGCACATCTGAGGCGTTGGATATGGAATTATTGAGATCCACTGGTGATGAGATGAGGTGCACAACATGCACACCTGATTGACCTGCATTGAATCTGTGAGAAATAACATGGAAAATAAAAATACCAGGGACAGGGATCAAACATGTGCCCTGGTATGCCAATGCCTTTGTGCGCTTCACTCTACCTTTGGGACAGCTGTTTCATCCGACTGTTTCATCTGGTGTTATAATTGAATAATAAAAACATAACATAAAATAAGTGCTGACATCAGTAAAATAACAAAATGCACGCGCCTTTTTTTTAAATGGGCCAATAAGTACATATTGTTTTGCCATGCATACGGTTAAAACGTCAAACCACCCCCCATGGTGGTCTCCACCATCTTCCCCGGTGAGGGGTTTCTTTGGATCTGCAAAATACATAATATTAAAGCATACAAAACATATTATCCCACTTAAAATTTCCTCCTGAGTTCAAGTATGGGGTCCATTTTGGCTGGAACCTTTTGTATCATAGGTTTCAAATGAGAAACCCTAGCACAGTTCAAAAATGGTGAATCCGGATTTCGGCGTTCAAGCTTGCATGTTAGGGTTCTATCTTGTTCTAAACATGATCACTAACATATATAAACACACAAGATTAGTTAATGCATGAGTTAAGAGATTTCTAATTTTTAAAACCTTACCAACCGGTGTGTCTATATGGGATGTTTTGGGCACAGTTGGACGTGCTTATGGATTTGAGGGGACTCCTGGGAACCTCAGGAGTGATGTCTGATCATTGGTTTGGGTTGAAAGAGGTTGAAACTTTGGATTCAAGTTTGAACCTTTCTTTTGGAATTGTGTTTTGAAAACCCTAGCTCTTAAGGCAGTAGCTTGTGCCCTTTGCTCCTATGTTTGTTGTGTTTAAATAGAGGGAGGAAGTGATCATCAAATACGGAACAAAAACAAGACATTCATAGCCATGAAACAAGACATTTTTGATATTGTTCTTTCCTCTCTTGGTTTACACGGTTTTGGTATGATTTGAAACAGGCTAGCATGTATTGTATTGGGCCTCTAGATGATTGAAACAAAAGCCCAAGCCCTCATATTATTATCTCATATTTTATTTGACTTTATTTGCATTTAAATGAAAAAAAATTAAAATAAAATAAATAAAAATTATAAATAATATGTGAATGATTTTAGAGGTCCTCTAACACCTTATGAACATGTTTGAACATCAAAAGTTAGGCCCACTAGTTCAAAATTTCAAGTTTGCTCATTTGAGATTTCATGCATTTCTCAAACAATTCCCAACTTGTGCAACTCATAACTTGCTCAATTTTCATCTTTTGAAGGTTATCTTGGACTTTTCGGAAAGATCAAGATGTCCTCTAAAATTTCACTTTTGATGATTTTTGCATTTGGAGTATTTATCTTGATGTAAGTTGCCTTGACAAAAAGTGTCTTTTTGTTGACTTTTGAAATGACATGTAATGTATTAGCTCATATATTTCAAATGAAGCACTTTTAGACTTGATCATAAATACAAAGTTGTAGAGAATTGAATTTCCTTCAAAATGGGCTTTGGTTGGGGGAAAGTTGATGAAGCATGTGAAAGTTATGCTTGGTCAAAGTTCAGTTGACTTCTCCTAAGGAAACCCTAATTTGGCAATTTTTGACCTTTGATGATTTGAGGGTTTTCCTTGAGGAATCATGATCAAACCTTGATAAAATGATGAGTATCGCTTCAAAATTTTGATGTTGACAAAAAATCATGAAGTTTGACTGTATGTTGACCATAATTGGCTTTTACCCAATACAATTGACTTTCAATCATCTGAGCTATTGACTGAGCAAACTTGTGATGTAGGACTTGAAACTTGACATGATCACTATTCAATACCTATTAAGAACCATGGAAATCACTTGAGAATCTTGAAACCCAATCTTCCTTTAGAAACTCAAAACCCTAGTTGTAGACCCATTGCTCAGAATGAGCATTTTGATTGGTCAATTCTTGAGATTTGTGAGCATTTTGAGAACCCTTAAAAGAATGTATTGAAGAAAATGGGAGGGAAAATTTTGGGGTACAACAGTTTCCCCTGTTCAATCTTCTTAAGGTAGATTGACATGCTCTCCATTCGTGACTTTAAGGTAGAAGATGATTGAACACTTAAGTGCCTAGAAATTTGCACTTGCCAGTGCATAAAGTAACATTGTGGGTTGATTATACAAGGAATGGGCTTAAAGATGCCATTTCGAGAGGTGACAGATAATCATCGAAGATGGGCTTACAGATGCCCTCAAAATTAACCTTTGATAGAAATTAGACTAAGTCTACGCCCGACTTCAACTGGAAGAAGTATCAGAATAAATCTTCGCTCGATTTTTTTTGAGCCAGGAGATGTCTACGTTCGTCTTCAACTGGAAGAAGTATCAGAATAAATCTATGCTCGATTTAATCTAAGCCAGAAGATGTCTATGCCCGTCTTCAGTTGGAAGAAGTATCAGAATAAATCTATGCTCGATTTAATCTGAGCCAAAAGATGTCTACGTTCGAGTTTAACTGGAAGAAGTATCAGAATAAATCTACGCTTGATTTAATCTAAGCCAGAAGATGTCTATTCCGTCTTTAACTAGAAGAAGTATCAGAATAAATCTACGCTTAATTTAATTTGAGCCAGAAGATATCTACGTCTGTCTTCAACTAGAAGAAGTATCAGAATAAATCTACGCTTCATTTAATTTTAGCCAGAAGATATCTACGTCCTTCTTCAACTTGAAGAAGTATCAGAATAAATCTATGCTTGATTTAATCTGAGCCAGAAGATGCCTATGCCTGTCTTCAACTGGAAGAAGTATCAGAATAAATATACGCTTGATTTAATCTGAGCCAGAAGATATCTACGCCTGTATTCAACTAGAAAAGTATCAGAATAAATCTATGCTCGATTTAATCTGAGCCAGAAGATGTCTACGCCTGATTTCAACTGGAAGAAGTATCGTAATAAATCTAAGCTCAATTTAATCTGAGCCAAAAGATGTCTACGCACGACTTCAACTAGAAAATATGTTGGAAAGAGTCTATGCCTGACTTTTCTGAAGGAGTATCAGAATAAATATATGCTCGATTTAATTTGAGCCAAAAGATGTCTACACCCGACTTTAACTGGAAGAAGTATCAGAATAAATCTATGCTCGATTTAATTTGAGCCAGAAGATGTCTACGCCCAACTTTAACTAGAAGAAGTATCAGAATAAATCTACGCTCAATTTAATCTGAGCCAGAAGATGTCTACACCCATCTTCAACTGGAAGAAGTATTAGAATAAATCTATGTTCGATTTAATCTGAGCCAAAAGATGTCTACGCCCGACTTTAACTGGAAGAAGTATCAGAATAAATCTACACTCAACTTAATCTGAGCCAGAAGATGTTGATGCCCGACTTTAACTAGAAGAAGTATTAGAATAAATCTATGCTCGATTTAATCTGAGCCAGAAGACGTCTACGCCCATCTTTAACTGGAAGAAGTATCAGAATAAATCTATGCTCGATTTAATCTGATCAAAAAGATGTCTACGCCCGACTTTAACTAGAAGATATGTTGGAAAGAGTCTATGCCCTACTTTTCTAGAGGAGTGTCAGAATAAATCTACGCTTGATTTAATCTGAGCCAGAAGATTTCTACACCCGACTTCAACTGGAAGAAGTATCAGAATAAATATATGCTCGATTTACTCTGAGCCAGAAGATGTCTTTGCACGACCTCAACTAGAAAAAGTATCTTTGAGAATGACCCTCTGAGGAAATTGCTTAAGTAGCCATTTGTCAGATGTAGCCTTTGAGAATATTGTCTGGTCATATAGGTAGTTTATGATGTTTGTTTGTTGATTGATATTTCCTGAAAACGTAAAGAGTTAGCCGTATGCAATGTCATGATGTATGAAGTGTAATGATGTTCTCAAAATAAATGAGATTGTGCTATATGCATTTCGTATGCACATTGTTGTACCCCAAAATTTTCCCTCTCATTTCTCAAGAATTTCCTCCCAAAATCCCCCATGACATCAAGTTTACAGTACTGATATATCAATTTGGGTTTGAATTGGCATAAGGGCAAAATGGTCAATTGCATACTGAAAGTCAAACTTTGACTTTTGGATCAAAACCAAGTTTCAAGAATCATGTTCCATCAAGACATTTTAGAATGTGGAGTTTGGTTCATTAAGAAAATTGAAAGTCAAAATTACTTTAGAAAAAGTCAAAATTCCAAACACTTAGAAAATTTTCTAAGTGCTAAGATGAGATGATAAAATCAGAACTTCTGGCCAGATTTTCATCATGATGCAAGATGATTCTGGAAGAACTTCTGGAACAAGAGTTATAGATTTCAATGAGATCTAAGACATTGCAGAACATAAATTTTCCTAGAAATGCTGGGATTTCAAGTTATAAATCCTAGATGACACGTCCATGAAACTGAAGCACTCAGTAAATTATGGGCATTTTCAAGACAGAATTTGGTTAGAACTTCTGGGCCAGTTTTCACGTAGGTTCAATCAGAATTTGCAAGAGTAATTCAAGGAAGGTTGCAAACCATGTTACAAGATTTCTGGAAAGTCTGAGAACCCCTTCAGAACATGCTGGAGCAGGGAGTTTCAAAGATCAGAAGTTGGATATTTGTTCTAAGTTACGTTGATGTTGAACTTCTGATCTAGATTTAAGCTATGATGCATAATCTCATATTACAGGTTTTCTTTTTTGATAAATCTCATCATCATTTAATGCTCACATCCACTTTTGAGTCTTTATCCAAAGGATTTCCCCATGTGTGGCATAGAAGTTCCATTGTTGTCCTTGAAAAGCAAACTTTTGTACAAAGTTTATGTTGGTCCCATGCTTTGTTGTTGCTTCTAAAGGGTACTTTCAATAAATCTTGCTTACAAATTCAGATTAGGCGCGGCTAAAGCTGCTAACCACTCTACTTTTCTTTGAACCATACTTGTTTAAACTTGCTTCAAGAACAAGTCAGCGCCCTAGCATATGATGGTTGTACTCTTGACTTCTCCAAGCTCCTAAATCCTTGCCTATAAATTGAACTTCTGTTGCAACTGTTAAGGAGGTCGAAGATTTGAGAAAAAGCCTTGAAACCTTGCTAAAATTTCCCAAGAATTTGAAGCTACTGCCCAAACACTAAACCTGCTAAGCTTCTATTTTTTTAACATCCAAACTCTAATTTTTCTTGCACGTTTCTTGGCCAAATCACTCACGCAGTTTCTGATATACATTTTGAAATCGTCCCAACTTTTGTTTTCAAATAGTAACACAATCTTCACCAATCTCCATTTCAAAAAAATCAGAACTTTGCTTCTTAGTTGCTTCAAAACATTACAGCCATTCATAACTAAACTTGAGGTTGGCTTTAGCTTTCTAGGAACGTGAGAAAGCTGACCAGAACATCATAGTAATCAGAACCAGGCTCTAGTCCACAGAACATTTTCCAGCTGCAAGATACTCTAGTTGGCATGGAGAAGGAGATGGAGTTCATCATCAGAATTTACTTTGTAATATATGTTTATGTCTTTGCTTCTAATACCGGATGCATAGCCACCCCAGTGGTAGAGAGCGCGCGCATAGGACATTAGTGTTAAGGGTCCTGAGTTCTAGCCCCAAAAACACCTTTTTTATATTTATTTCCTGACATTTTTACCCCATTATATGTCAAACAATAACCCTGGACTAGAACTTCTAGATATTCCCATCCAGCAGCATTGACACCTCATTTGCCCATTATCAGAACTTCTAGGTTTCCAGTTGCATTAGAACTTCTAGGCCCCCTCAAATAACCAGAATTGCTGACCTTCCAAGTAACATCAAAACTTCTAGGATTTCTTTTGTTCCCAGCAACACCAGAACTTTAGTGCACCCAGATCCAGAACTTCTGGCCTTCCCCGTTCCTGCTAACATTTTCTTTTTGACTTGCCGCACATCAGAATCAGAGCTTCTACGCTCTCTTATCTTAGCAATGCGTTGATTCTGATTCTTTTTCCTTTTATTATCTTTAATATCACTTCTATTTTCATTAATCAAAAATTCCAGAAAATACTGTATACTCATATGCTTTATTTTATTTCTTTTTTAAAACAAAAAAGACTAAAAATATTTTCTTAAGAAAATTTATTTCTTCTCTTAACAAAAACAAAACAAGTCCATTTTACATTTCTTGTACATTATTTCAATATGGTTGTAATAGATAATTGGGACTTTAATTTCTTGCAATCCCCGTTTGTAAATTTGTACACCTCATCCCCCAAATTCTTGTAATAGCGTAGGATATTTACTTTCCGCAATTTATCGCTTTCATATAAATTCTAGTAATTAGGGTTTGTATGACAAGATAAAAACAACAAGTAGACAACCCCTAATCAAAGACTAAATGCATGCGAATCAAACACACTATTCACACATGTACCCCTAGGGTAATTCCACTTGTTGCCTTATGAAAAATGGTCATGTTATGCATGTGGGACGTCTTAGCAAAAACAATCAAAAACACAAGATCATAGTCCCTCGATGACGCTTCGAATGTTTCCTTTAAAATGATCTTAGTCCCTCAAGAGAAATGCTAAGTTATCTCACAACATTGCTATCATGGCCATACGATGACCCACGCCCACCCCTTTTTACATCCAAAGATAAAGCTTCTTACCAATAAATGGTAAGATAGTAACATCTAAGGGAGGAGGCGAAGAACAAAGACTTTTGAGTAGGTAGAAACATTCTTAGTTGCTTGCTCATTTTTAAAAAAAAAACATCTTTTCCAAACACACACACTAAACACTTTCAAAACATGAAATATTTTTAAAAGTCCAACACTTTGTATACATTCTTATAAAGACAAGAATCATTACAAATATTTCCTAAACGAAGGCGCTTTTCACAAATACTTTCAAAAAAACCACCATAAAGCACATTTTCAAACAAAAGTAATGATCTAGCAAGCAACTAAGAGCCCATAGATAACTATGGATGAAAAGGGTGCTAACACCTTCCCTTTTCATAATCTACCCCCTGAACTAAAGAAAATAATCTCAAAGGTCTTTCCTGTTCTTTTCACCCTTTACTTTATTGGATAAAAGAAAAGTCGGTGGCGACTCTTGCTATCTGCAATAATTGCGATCAAACGCAAAACACCCTAGTCTGTTCTCCCACCGTGTTACAGAACTAGCGACTCTGCTGGGGAGTTATGTTTAAAAGTGGGGTTACCTTAGGAATAGATCACCTTTACTTGCTTTTTCTTGTTTGACTTGTTTGCTTTACATTTTGGTTCCTTATTTGGGCTTATTTTGATCCTCTACCCGGATCTGGGACACCTTATAGGTAAGTAGAAATAAGTTATGGAAATTGTGCGGGGTATACCGACATGGTATAAGCAATAGCTACGTTAGTGTGACACATTTGTTGGTACCGATAGCCCTTGAGTAGTCAAGGAGAATACCGGGCCGCTCTGTGGTGTCATGAAGCACTAACTAACTTTAGAACCTTTACTTGACCAACTTGGCCATTAGGAAGTAGTGAGGTAGTCGGCTTTGGTGCAGTCCAAAGTTGGTTGATACTCGATACTACACTCATTGAGATCGGACTTTTAGGATATTTTGGTCGTTGTTAAAGAGGCTTGTGCTGAAACAATGCCCAATGAAGATAGATTAATGATATTGAGATCCCCTAGAACCCAGTTACTATTACTAGGACAGGTTGAGCCTACTAAACATTAAGAGGGTACTTACCTATAAGACTCCATGCAAGCCTAAAACCTAAAGACTTGTTTTCTTTGTGTGTATATGCTTACTTGTACATAAAATCATGACATCATACCATTGCATTTTTGCACTAACCATTTCAAAGATTATTGGGATTTATCTTTGTTCTGTTTTGTAGGACATGGCCTCCACCCGCAGGAATACTATCCAAGTCAATCTCGTAAGAATTCCTTATCAACTCAAAGAGTTAGCATCAAGGGTTCCTGAGAATCCTTCATTCACCGAAAGACATGGTTTACTCCTAAACTTGGTTACCTAGAGCATTGATGAAGACATGATGAAAGTGTTTTTCCAGTTCTTCGACCCTTTACACCATTGCTTTACCTTTCCCGATTACCAACTTGTACCTACTATTGAATAATTCTCTCAACTCTTGAGGATTCCTATTCCCAATCAACTACCTTTCAACGGTACGGAAAGAGATCCAATCTCTAAAGAGATTGCCCGAGCGCTACACTTGCAACAATCTGACGTCACGACTAATTGGGAAATAAGAAGTGGTGTCAAAGGGTTCCTAGCCAAGTTCCTGTTGGAGAAAGCTCAATATTGTTGGAACACTATGGATTTACAAGCTTTTGAAGAAACCTTGGCCCTTATCATCTATGGGATGGTTTTATTTCCAAATCCTGACCAACTTTTAGATGTAAATGCTGTCAAAATCTTCATGTCTCGCAATCCGGTGCCTACTTTGTTGGGAGATATCCTACATTCTCTCCACTCTCGCACCATGAGGAAAAGAGGGACCCTCATGTGTTGCACTCCTTTATTGGCCAGATGGTTTGTTTCGCATCTCCCCCGATCCGTGTTGAAGAACGAGCAAGGTTAGAGATGGTCCCATAGGTTGATGTCACTCAGATATTCAGATATCCAGTGGTGTTCTCGATCCTTAGAGAATATTACTATCATCGACCATTGTGGGGAATTCCTTAATGTCCCTTTGCTTGGCATTAGGGAGGTATCACTTACAACCCTTGCTTAGGTTTTCGACAGTTTGGGTATGCCCGAAAAGATGGTCCGCATTATATGCTCATCCAAGGAGTGTTGTTCGACTACGAGAGCGACGATCAAGGCTACCTCCAGAGGTTGATACGAGCTTGGAGGATTGTAAACAAAGTGGATAGAAATATGTTGGGACGCAAGAATTCTATTCCCCTTGAGCCTTACCTTAGGTGGGTACGAGCTCGGGCTCAAAAGCTCGTAATGCCTTACCCCTCCATCCTACCAGTTATCATGGAGCCTATTGTTGAAGGAGAAGTCGTGTATACTGTCCTCCATCCCAACATGCCTATTTCTCTTGAAGACTTGCAAAAGGGTTGGATTCAGCTAAATGAAGAACGAGACACCTTCGAGGCTCAATTCTACGCAAGCGAGAAAAGGGTTTTGGAACTTATAAAGCAACTCCATGAAGAACAAAGCTTGAACGCCTACCTTGCGCCAAAGAGGATGCGTTCGACCTTTTTGTCTTAAAGATTTATTTTGTAAGCCCAAGAGGCACGTTGTAACCATTTTTAACTAATTAATGCAATTTGACATTTGTTCATTCTTTGTCTAGACAAATTTAAATTTTATAAATCCTTGAAATCATTTTCATGCACATCTTTCATGCATCATAATATAACAAGTTTTCCACGACAGGTTTCCTTATCTCTCTGTTGTTTATTTCAGCAAGATGGATATCGAGAAAACAATGAAAGACCTACAAGCACAAAACTCCCAGTTTCAAGAGACTCTGTTGACCCTGGCCAAGGGACAACAAGATTTGATGACGTTGTTGGCATCCAAAAAGAAACCAAAAAGGAAAGCCTTAGTCAAAATGGGTAGAAGATTCAGAGAGCCGATCCGCCAAATGCCAATAGATGAAGATTCGTTCGAGGAAGACAAAAATCAAATTGGAGAAGCAAGGAGTACCCAGGCTGGGTGTATCAATGATCAAGTGTTCGATGATGAAGACTATTTTGACGAGCAGTATCCTCCTGCTGATGTTAAGTATAAGCAGCTAGAGGATAGATTGAAGGCCGTTGAGATTCAAGCCATCCCTAGTTTGGATTTTGATGATTTGGGTTTAATATCTAGGGTTGTCATTCCCCACAAATATGATGGGGTTTCCTACCCAAATCTTCACCTAAAGTGTTACGTGTACAAAATACAACCGCACACCGCTAACAAGAAACTTTGGGTTCACTTCTTTCAAGAAAGCTTGGCTGGGACTCAACTAGAGTGGTTTTACCAATTGGAGGGTTCTCGTATCCATACCTGGGAAGACTTGGCCACTTCTTTCTATCACCAATACCAATACAATGCTGACCTAGCACCAACTAGGGTTCAACTACAAGACATGACAATGGGTAAAAATGAAGGGTTCAAAGAGTACACTCAAAAGTGGAGGGATCTTGCCAGTAGGGTTCAACCACCATTAACTGATAGGGAGCACATTGATATGTTTATGGGCACTTTATCTGGTTCATTTTTCAACTTATTGGTTGGTTGTTCTTCATCCGGTTTCATCGATATGATCTTAACCGGTGAAAGAGTTGAAAGTGGTATCAAGAGCGAGAAGATTCCCATAGCATCTGCTTCCACCTCCAATCCCGTAAAGAAACCCTTCATTGGGAAGAAAGAAACAAATGTTGTGTATGGGGAAAGGGTCCGTACCAAGAAGGATGACCTCCCGTCCGTTAATGCTGTTTGGATTTCCAACCAACTCATGTTCAAAGACAATCTTCCAATCATCAACTATTTGAGGCTCCACGAAGACAATACACAAGGATAGGCATGTCGTTATCCCAAGCCTTACAACACCTATTAAAGGCTAATTTGGTGACACTGCATGATCCTCTGGACAATCCAGATACCTCCTCACCTAAATACAATCTGAATACCAAATGTGCATATCACTCGAATAGTCCCGGGCATGAGACTGACCAATGCTGGGCACTGAAGAATAAAATTCAAGACTTAATAGACAACAAGACCATTGAATTTGATCCTCCTCCAATTCCAAATTGGATGACGGCACCAATGCTAAACCATGGCAAAGGTGTCAACGCAATTGAAGACACCGTTTTTGTTTCCTCCATCGAAGACTTGACCATTCTGTTAACCATTGTTAAAAGGAACTTGCTGAAAACCGGGATTTTCCCTGGCTGTTTGAAGGACTGTGATTGATGCGCCAAACAACTCAATGGATGCAAATGGATGAAGGAAGGCATTCAACGCCTCATGAATAGCCATGAGATCCTATTTGAGAAGACACAGTCGGCCAAAATTTTGACCAATAAGATTTAAGACCTCTCCATCATAACAATTTCAAACAAGCCTCTTAGGATCTCCTCCAAGGGTCCTATCAGGATTTCAAATTAACCGAATGTTTCTCCTCTGATAATTACCGCCCCCGGGCCAATTCTGTACTCTTCCAATAAAGCAGTGCCATGGAACTATGGTGCTGAGGTATTTTACCATGGAATAGAGCAAGATGCCTGGATTAAAGAAAGAAAAGATGATGGCGTTGGTAACATTACTAGCTCTAGTAAGGTGACCAGAACTGGGAAAATCTTTTCACCCAACATCTCACCACCAACCGCTATAAAGGCACCTATCCTCATCACTACTACTAAGCCTAATGCTGACACAAGGAGAAAGGAGAAAGTAGTTGAGCCTGCTGAGACAGAAATACCCGCAAAAGACATTGTTGTTGAGGAACCTTCCGCTTAAGAAATGGATGAGATCTCTAAATTATAAAGAGAAGTGATTTCAAGATAGTGGAGCAGCTGGGGCAAACCCCTTCCAAGATTTCTATGTTATCTTTGTTACTTTGTTTTGATGCTCATGCTCGGGCGTTAATCAAATTCTTGAAGAAGGCTCATGTCCCTCATGAGACCAAAACTGACCAGTTTGAAAATTGTGTGGCAAGCTTGACGGTCGACAATGGGTTGGGGTTCTCGGATGCTAATCTGACACCACTTGGAAAGAACCATAACAAAGCTCTACATGTTTCTATCAAATGTAAGGGGACTACCCTAGCACATGTTCTGGTTGACACTGGCTCTTCCTTAAATGTGTTACCTAAGGGCGCTTTGGACCGGTTAGACTGCGAAGGACTGGTGTTGAAGCTGAGTGATATTATTGTGAGGGCTTTCGATGGGTCCAAGAGGATGGTTCATGGAGAGGTGGATCTCCCAATCAAGGTGGGCTCACATATTTTCAACTCTACTTTCTACATCATGGATATCCGTCCTGCTTACTCCTGTTTTATGGGTCACACTTGGATCCACGGAGCAGGGGCAGTAACGTCAACCCTTCATCAAAAGCTCAAGTACCCGGTCAAGGGAAGGATCGTCATTATTTGTGGTGAGGAGGAGTTTGTGGTGAGCCACCTAAATTCTTTCAAATATGTGGAGATGGATGGTGAATTTATAGAAACCCTGTGTCAGGATTTTGAAGTTGTTCCGCCTATGATTGCTACTGTCAAAGTCTCCTCCGATCTGCCCGTAGCTGATAAGGTTATGCCAAGGATGGCTTCATTTAAAGATTCTCGTGCTGCAGTCGAAGAAGGAAGATGTGATACATGCGGGAAACTCCCCGAGATCCCGTTCAAAGCAGACAAATGTGGTTTGGGTTTCACTATCAAGACTCAAAAAGAAGTGAGGCGCGTTCATGCGGGAAAGCCCCCTCTCCGTGTTAGAAATCATGAAGTAAATGTTGTGGAGGATTTTGATGATGAATGTGCATTTGAAGAATGGGTATACCCTACCACAATAGAGCTCAACAATTGTCACACAAAGGACTTCATTCCCGTATCCTTTGTTGAGGAGTAATTACTTGTTTATTTCTTTCTATCAATTCAAGAACCTTTTGTCTATAATATTAAACAATGACTTTTAAGCCATATTCCTGGCCCGGGGCACTATGGTCCATTTGTCAAGGGTTTTATTTATGTTCATTTTATCATATGATCATTCAATACAAATCATTGGACTTTTGCATTCAAATCTTTGTGCTCATTGTCTTTCTTTTTCTTCAAATGCATTTTTCAAAATAGCCGTGTATCTTACATGCACACACACACACACACTCTTACAGGTCCTCGTCCAGTTTGGATCTCATTGTTAATGACTCTACTATTTCCAACTATGATTTCGAACATCCAATTAACCAAACCGAAGATGAAGGCAAGGAAGATTTTGAGATACCGGGAGAACTATCCAGACTTCTATTGCAAGAGGAAAAAGCTATTCAACTACATGAAGAGTCAATTGAAGTCATCAATCTAGGTACCGAGACAGACAAGAAAGAGGTAAAGATCGGCACTAACCTAGGAAGCAGTGTCAAAAGCATATTGGTTCATATGTTGCATGACTTTGTGGAAGTGTTTGCTTGGTCGTATGAAGATATACCAGGGTTGTATACCGACATTGTAGTTCACCGTCTGCCGACAAAGGAAGATTGTCCTCCTGTCAAACAAAATGTTCATTGCATGAGGCCTGACATGTCTGAAAAGATAAAAGATGAAGTGGTGAAACAATTTGATGCAGGATTCCTAGATATGATGTCTTATCCGCAATGGGTTGCAAATGTGGTGTCGGTTCCGAAGAAATACGGAAAAGTTCGTATGTGCATAGATTACAGGGATCTGAATAGGGCAAGCCCCAAGGATAACTTCCCTCTACCTCATATTGATATCTTGGTCGGTAACATTGCTCAACACAAAGTCTTCTCTTTCATGGATGGTTTCTCCGGCTATAATCAAATTAAGATGGCTCCCGAAGACATGGATAAGACCACTTTCGTTACGTAATGGGGCACCTTTTGTTACAAGGTCATGTCATTTGGATTGAAGAATGATGGGGCAACATATCAAAGGGCTATGGTAGCTTTGTTTCATGATATGATCCATCATGAAATAGAGGTATATGTGGATGATATGATTGCAAGGTCACAAACTGAAGAAGAACATCTCAATCACCTATACAAGCTATTCGAGAGGTTGAAAAAGTACAAATTGAGATTGAACCCTAATAAATGCACATTCGGAGTACGATCTGGAAAGCTTCTAGGTTTTTTCGTCAGTGGTAAAGGCATTGAAGTTGATCCTGCCAAGGTAAAGGCCATCCAAGAAATTCCAGTCCCCCATTCTAAAAAGGAGGTTAGATGATTCTTGGGTCGTCTTAACTATATCGCTCGCTTCATATCTCACTTAACTGCTACTTGTGAGGCAATCTTCAATCTTTTGAAGAAAGATCAAGTAGTCGAATGGAATGATGAATGTCAGGCTGCCTTTGACAAAATCAAAGAATATCTGCAAGAACCTCCTATCCTCATGCCTCCAGTTGAAGGAAGAACCTTGATCATGTACTTAACTGTGCTAGAGAATTCTATGGTGTGTGTGTTGGGCTAACATGACGAGTCTGGCCGAAAAGAGTATGCTATTTACTACATGAGCAAAAAGTTTACCGACTGTGAAACCAGATATTCACTGCTCGAGAAAAATTGTTGCGCTCTGGAATGGGCTGCTCGCCGGCTAAGATAGTATATGATGACTCATACCACTCTACTAATTTCTAAGATGGACCCTATCAAGTACATCTTCGAGAAACCCGCTCTTTCCGGACGAATAGCTAGATGGCAGATGATTTTGACTGAGTACGATATTCGATACACAATGCAAAAGGTCATAAAAGGAAGTGTATTAGCAGATCATTTAGCCCAATAAGTTGTTGATGATTATCAGTCTATGAACTTTGACTTCCCAGATGAGAATATCATGTTAGTAACCGACTGCATGAAACTTGGACCGTATGACGGGCCTGAACAAGGATTCCGATGGACTATGGTCTTCGATGGGGCTTCCAATGCTTTGGGTAACGGAATTGGTGCTGTGATAATCTCCCCTGTAGGTTGCCACACTCCTTTCACTTCCAGACTATGCTTCGATTGCACGAACAACATGGATGAGTAAGAAGCATGCATTTTAGGTCTGAAGGCTGCCATTGATTTAAGGATCAAGAATTTGAATGTGTTCGGGGATTCGGCTCTAGTGATTGCCAATTAAAAGGAGATTGGGACACTAAGAACCCTAATCTCATTCCTTACAAGGAGCTTGTGCTATCTATGATTCCTTACTTCGAAGAGATCACCTTTGAACACTCCCTAGGGAAGAAAATCAATTAGCCGATGCTTTGGCCATGATGTCTTGTATGTTCAAGGTCAAATGGGACAACAAAGCTCATATGATTACAATTGAGAGGTTCGACGAACCTGTGCACTGTTATGAGCTTGACACTGACACAGAAAATCCATGGTACCATGAGGTGAAGAGATACCTTGAAGCACAAGAATATCCTGAAGGAGTTTCCATCAATGACAGAAAGTTCTTATGAAGATTCTCATCCAAATTCTTCCTAAGTAATGGAATCCTGTACAAACGCAACCATGATTCTACTCTAATCTGATATGTGGACAAGAAGGAGGCAGAGGAAATTATGGAAGACATGCATGATGTTCTCTTTGGGACTCACTCTAGCGGACATACTATGGCCAAGAAAATCCTAAGAGTCGGTTACTATTGGTCAACAATGGAGGCCGATTTCCATCACCACTCAAGGACTTTCCATAAATGCCAGGTATATACTGATAAGGTCCATGTGCCTCCTATTCCTCTGAACGTCATGACCGCTCCGTGGCCATTTGCAATGTGGGGCATTGACATGATTGGATAAATCAAACCTACCGCTTCCAATGGACATCGCTTCATTCTTGTCGTTATTGATTATTTCACCAAATGGGTCGAAGCCGCCTCATTTGCCTCAGTTACTAAGAAAGTGGTAGCCAGATTCATCAAACACAACCTCATCTGTCATTATGGTATCCCCAAAAGGATCATCACTGACAATGGGACCAATCTTAACAATGCTATGATTACCGAACTTTGCACTCAGTTCAAAATCAAGCATCAAAATTATTCTCCTTATAGACCTAAAATGAATGGCGCGGTGGAAGTGGCCAACAAAAACATTAAGAAGATTGTGCGGAAGATGGTAGTGACCTACAAGGACTGTCATGAGATGTTGTCGTTTGCTCTTCATGGATACGGTACTTCAGCTCGAACATCAACTGGGGAAACTCCCTTTTATTATGTCTATGGCATGGAAGATGTCTTGCTAGTAGAGGTTCAGATTCCCTCACTAAGGATTATGAATGAAGTAGGCTTAGGCGAAGACGAATGGATTCAGACAAGATTGGATCAGTTGAACTTGATCGATGAAAAATGATTGGTTGTTGTTTGTCATGGTCAGATGTACCAAAAACGTATGATCAAGGCTTTCAACAAAAATATCAGGCCTCGAGTATATCAAGTTGGTGACTTGGTAATAAAGCGCATCATCCTTCCACAAGGTGACCCCAGGGGCAAATGGACCCCCACTTGCAAATGGCCATTTGTTGTCAAAAAAAGTCTTCTCTAGTGGTGCCATGATACTGACTACCATGGACGGTGAAGATTTCCCACATCATGTGAACGCGGACATAGTTAAAAAATACTACGCATAAGAGACACGCTAGGTTGACACACCTAGGAAAGATAAGGGCATCCCAGGAAACCAAAGGTTTGGGCAAAAATTAGGGATATATGCAAAAGATTATACACCCGGCAAGTTGAAAACCCGAAAGGGCGACTTGGACAAAAATGGGTATCTCGGTGGGCTGAAAACCTGAAAGGGAGGTCCAGGAAAAAATTAAGGATTGAAAGCGTATGACTATGTCTCTATGGAATCACCATAGTCGACTTTATTACCAAGGTTCGAGTTCAAACGGTCCAAGATCAATCCAATCAACTTCTGTCAATGGCAATGGACGTTTGAAGACATTGGGACAATAGTAGAGTTGGAACGCAATGAGATCACTCCCACATGGATATTATCTTCTTTTTTTAATTTTGATGATTTCCTCTTACTAGGATCTCCATCTCTTTGTACAACAACGCCTATTCATTGGCAAAATATCAATACAAATATACTTTGAAGTGCAAACTTTCTATTTTTTGTTTTGAATGCAAAGATGTCCAATGACTAAAATTAAACGAACATATGCATGTGAACATAATTAAAACTATTTAGCACATGTGTCCTGCCAAGCAGCAACAAGCATCTCTTTATGCATTTGGGATATCCCCGCAGAGTTATTCCATTAACATTATCCCCACAAAGTCCTTTTCATAGGATAGTCCCCAGCTAGAGTCTCAATCTCTTGACAACCCTCTCCCCAGCTGAGTTGGTCTTAAAAGAAGAAGCCTTGTGGATCTCTTCCTAAAAGAACTCACCTTATCTGCAGTTCATAAAATATTCCTTAACAGGGTTTATTTTCCCAGCTGAGTCTGTCTTCCCCGGCTGAGTCTATCATCTCCAGCTTTATTTTGCCTCTCAGACTATTACAAATCAGAGGACCACGACTTCTTTTCCCCAGTGAAGTCGCCAACAAAGTTATTTCTATCTCTGAAAGTTGTTGTGAAGACCGGAGCCCGACCAGATATGATAGTTAACTTCATTCTTTCAAACAAGTTACTATGAAGCCTGGACCCGACCAGATAATAGTACAACTTTCAGTCACTATGAAGCCTGGACCCGACCAGATAATAGTGTAACTTCTCAAAATAATATGAAGCCTGGAACCGACCAGATAATAGTACAACTTTCAGTCACTATGAAGCCTGGACCCGACCAGATAATAATACACTTTCAGTCATTGTGAAGCCTGGACCCGACCAGATAATAGTTCAATTTTCAAATACTATGAAGCCTGGACCCAACCAAATAATAGTACAGCTTTCAGTCACTATGAAGCCTAGACCCGACCAGATAATAGTTCAATTTTCAGATACTATGAAGCCTGGATCTGACCAGATAATAGTTTAATTTCTCAAGATACTATGAAGCCTAGACCTGACCAGATAATAGTTTAACTTTTCGAGATATTGAAAAACCTGGACTCAACCAGACAAGGGTTTAACTTCCTTTCCCCAGTAGAGTTTGCCTGGACCTGACCAGATATCAGTTCAAATTTATCTTTTCAAGCGAGTTATTGTGAAGCCTGGAATCCGACCAGATAGAAATTAACTTTATTACCTCAGAAATTTGTTGTTAAGCCTGGAATCCGACCATATAACAACTAATTTCAAGCAAGTTACTGTGAATCCTGGACCCGACCAGATATCAGTTCAACTTCATCTATTCAAGCAAGTTATTGTGAAGCCTGGAGTTCGACCAGATAGCATATAACTTCATCCACCTCAGAAATTGTAAAGCCTGGAGTCTGACCAGATAGTAATTAACTTCATCCACCTCAGAAGTCTGCGAAACCCGGAATCCGACTAGATAGCAGTTTAATGTTAGTAAGTTTCTGTGAAGCCTGGAACCCGACCAGATAACAGTTTAATCTCATTCCACCAAGAAATTTTTTGTGAATCCTGGAATCCGACCAGATAACAGTTAATTTAATCTTCCCCAATAAGTCATTGTGAAGCCTGGAACCCGACCAGATAACAGTTCAACTTCAAGCAATTTTCTGTGAAGCCTGGATTCCGACCAGATAACAATTAATTCAGATCTTCCCTTATAAGTCACTGTGAAGCCTGGAAAACGATCAGATAGCAGTCAACTTCATTATCCCCAACAAATTGCTGCCAAGCCTTGATTTCGACCAGATAACAGCCAATTTTCGATGCTCTCCAATCAGGAACAATTCCCTAGTAAGAGCATTGAACAACTGAAACTCCTAAACTCTTTTCCCCAAGTAGAGATTGTTAGAACAAAGTTTGGTTCTAATCATATCTTAGAGTTTTGATGATAACAATGAAATAAATTTTTTTATATTTATGTTATACTCTGACTTGTATACTCTCTTAGTTTAGATGATGTTCTGACTCACACATCTTAGAAAGAAACAGGATTCTACACTAGTATAAAGCAAACTCAGAATGAAGAGCAAAATCAACAACCTCTAATAGATGCACGCTGAATACAACATCTGATAATTATAAGTTTAAAGTAAACTCTGATGAACAACGCTGAAGAATACTCTGATGAACACATATTGAAGAATACTCTGATAGAAGAAAATATCAAGTAAACTCTGAAATGGAAACGCAGCAAGCAAACACTTCAACTTCCAGAGACAATCTCTGACAGTACCGTTGGTTATTAAATGCTAAGGCGGCTAACGCACTCAAGTATACCATGCGCACTAGAATTGGAAACATAAAGACCAAATCTACTCGCTACACGCAAAACGCATCATTGAAAACATGCTTCATTAAATGCATGCACTATCATCAAGGCATTAACGGTCAATTGGAAGCTATATATAGAACACCTTTTGTATCAAAGAAAGTTTACTGACTTACGTGAAATATACTTACACTCACTGTTTTCATACTTGTAAACTAATATTGTATAGTGGGTAGATCTTATGTATTGGGCAACAATCTTAGTGAAAAATCACAGTTGTGATAAAGCTTTTTAGAAGCAAATCTTTTTCACTACTATTAAGAGACAATTTTGTAAGTGTTCCTTGAGAGACCAGTTGGGTCAGATTTCTCAAGAGGGCTAGGACTACTTGAGTCTTAGAGGTTTTAGTCACTTGCAGTTAGCTTGTGCATTGTATTCTTAGTCACGCCAGTTTGGTTGTGCGCTTGTAATCAGTTTGATTATAGTGGATTAATTCCTTGTTGAGAGAGGGGAAATCACCTTGGCGGGTGGACTGGAGTAGTTTAAGTTTCAAACGAACCAAGATAAAATTACCAGTGTCCTTCCATTAGTATTGTGCTTGAAAAGAAGAAAAACTTATTCAACCCCCCCCCCCCCCCCCCCCTTCTAATTGTTTTCTCAAGCTTCAATTGGTATTAGAGCTTTAGTTCTGGGTGCAAACTCCTAACAGTGTCAGAAGGAAAACACTATGGCATCTGAATAAAACAACAACAACTGCACCAAACCTCCTGTGTTTGATGGAGAAGACTTTGAATATTGGAAGGATAGACTAGAAAGTTTCTTTCTAGGTCATGATGTTGATCTATGGGATATGGTCCTTGACGGGTACACTCATCCAGAAGATAAAGACAGAAACAAAATTGACAGAAGGAACATGGATAAACAACAAAAGTTAGATTTCAAGAATCACCATAGAGCCAGAAACATCTTTCTGAACGCTATCTCGAAAAATGAATATGAGAAAATCACCAACAGAGATACGGCACATGACATGTTTTAATCCCTCAAGATGACTCCTGAAGGAAATGCTCAAGTAAAAGAGACAAAAGCTCTGGCTCTTGTTCAGAAGTATGAAGCATTCAAAATGGAAGAAAATGAGTCTATTGAAGTTATGTTCTCGAGATTCCAAGCTCTGATTGCTGGCCTAAGAGTTCTGAACAAAGGATACACCAAGGTAGACCATGTTAAGAAAATCATCAGAAGTTTACCGAGAAGATGGGCAACTATGGTCACTGCATTCAAAGTATCAAAAGATCTGAATGACGTTTCCCTTGAAGAACTTATCAGTGCTTTAAGGAGTCACGAGATAGAACTTGATGAACATGAGCCTCAGAAGAAAGGTGAGTCTGTAGCTCTTAAATCTATTAAAAAAATTGAAACTAACGCTTTTCAGGCAGAAGAAGGAAACTCTGAAGATTCTACATCAGAAGAAGACGAGTTATCTCTGCTCTCCAAAAGGATCAATCAGATGTGGAAGCATAGACAAAAGAAGTTCAGGAACTACAAGAGGTCAGAAGATAAACCAGAATCATCTGGACATAAGAAGTCAAGAAGAAGAGATGTAGTCTGCTATGAATGCAAAGAACCTGGACACTAGAGAAGTGATTGTCCCAAGCTGCAAAGAGAAAGACCCAAGAAAAAGTTTAGTAAAAAGAGAGGCGTGATGGCCACCTGGGATGATTCAAAATCATATGAAGCTGAATCTGACTCAGAAAATGAACATGCTAATCTAGCGTTTATGGCTACCACAACAGATGACTCAGACTCTGACTCAGAACCAAAAGAGGTATTCTCTGAATTCTCTAGAACTGAACTTGTTGAAAGCCTATCTGAACTGCTTGAAAACTACAGTAAACTCAAAATCAAATACAAGAAACTCAACAAGAATCTTGCATCTGGTCTTGAGAAACTTGAAACAGAAAACTCTAAACTTAAAGAAAACATCTTTAAACTCAAAGAAGATGTTCAAAAATTTGAAAAGAATTCTATTTCATATTCTGCTTCAAGTTCAAAAGATATTCTAAAAGAATGTGACTCTAGTTTTCAAATGTTTCTTGCTAAAAGCATATATAGAAGCAAAATGGCTTCAATGATCTATGGTGTTAATGGAAATGACAAAAGAGGTATTGGATATAAAGCTCCCAGAGGGAAAGAAATATATAAACCTAAGCCCATTGAGGAAATGGTTATATCATATAAACCACTACACAAGTAATTTAATTTTGGGCACACACATGATATCAAATACACTTCTCACTCTGAAAATTCCTATGCAAAATTAAAGTTCAATCTGAACTATAGAAACTCTAACCAAAAAGGACCCAAAAATAAATGGGTACCTAAGGAGAAAATAATCTATGTTGCAGATGTCCTTAATAGCTCAGTTGAAACACCAGTCATTGTACCTGGACTCTGGATGCTCGCGTCATATGACGGGAAGAAAGTCTATGTTCCATAGTCTGGAACTTAAATCTGGAGGTGATGTCAAATTTGGAGGAAATAAAAAAGGAAAGATTATTGGTTCTGGAACCACCGGAAACGGTAACCTTCCCTCTATAACTAATGTTCTATCAGTAGAAGGATTAGCTCATAACTTGTTGTCCATAAGTCAATTAAGTGACAATAGTTATGAAATTATCTTTAATCAAAAATCTTGTAGAGCTGTTAGTCAAAAAGACGGAACAATCCTTTTTACTGGCAAGAGAGAGAACAACATCTATAAAATTAATCTTTCTGATCTTAAAACTCAAAATGTAAAATGCCTTATGTCTGTTAGCGACGAGCAATGGATCTGGAACAGAAGATTGGAACATGTTAGCATGAATAGAATATCTCAAATTAACAAACTCAATCTGGTCAGAGGACTCCCTAATCTGAAATTTAACTCATAAGCTCTGTGCGAAGCTTGTCAAAAAGGAAAATTTTCAAAACCTTCTTTTAAATCAAAAAATGTTGTTTCTTCCTCTAGGCCATTGGAACTTCGTCATATTGATTTGTTTGGACCAATTAAAACTGCATCCATCAGAGGTAAGAAGTATGGATTGGTCATTGTTGATGACTACAGCAGATGGACATGGGTTAAGTTTTTAAAACACAAGGATGAGTCACATTCTGTGTTCTTTGACTTCTGCATCCAAGTTCAAAATGTAAAGGATTTTAGAATCATAAAAGTTAGAAGTGATCATGGAGGATAATTTGAGAATCATTATTTTGAAAAGTTTTTTAAAGAAAATGGCATTTCTCATGATTTCTCTTGTCCTAGAACTCCCCAACAAAATGGAGTTATAGAACAAAAGAATAGAACCTTGCAAGAAATGGCCAAAACCATGATCAATGAAACTAATATGGCTAAACACTTTTGGGCAGAAGCAGTGAACACATCGTGTTACATTCAAAATAAAGTCTCTATAAGACCTATTCTTGAAAAGACTCCTTATGAATTGTGGAAAACCAGAAAACCCAACATTTCATATTTCCATCCTTTTGGATGCACTTGCTATATTCTGAATACTAAAGATAATCTGAACAAGTTTGATTCTAAGGCACAAAAGTGCTTTCTGCTTGGATATTCTGAACGCTCAAAAGGCTATAGGGTATACAACACAGAAACTATGATTGTTGAAGAATCAATCAAAGTCAGATTTGATGATAAGCTTGGCCAGCAAAAGCCAAAGCAAATTGAAAATTCGGCAGGTACAGAAGACCACCTTACAAACTCTGATGAGTCAGAAGCAAAAGACATCTCAGAATATCCTCCTATTGAAAATGCTCTGGAAAATCTAAGAATTTCTGAACAATCCTCACAAAATAAATTCCCCAGAATCACATCCGCACACCCAGAAAATGTGATTATAGGAAAGAAAGAAGATCCCATCAGAACAAGATCCTCCTTCAAAAACAATGAAGAATCAATGTTTGGATTGGTCTCGCTGATTGAGCCAACTTTAATAGATGAAGCTCTGCTGGATAATGATTGGATCCTAGCTATGTAAGAGGAACTAAATCAATTTTCAAGAAATGATGTGTGGGATCTTGTTCCAAAACCAAAAGGATTTAATATCATTGGAACTAAATGGGTCTTCAGAAACAAGCTGAATGAGCAAGGAGAGGTTGTCAGAAACAAAGCACGACTGGTGGCTCAGGGTTATAGTCAACAAGAAGGAATTGATTATTATGAAACCTTTGCCCCAGTCGCCAGGTTAGAATCAATTAGATTGTTAATTTATTTTGCTGTTCAACACAACATCTCATTATATCAAATGGATGTTAAAAGTGCCTTTTTAAATGGTTACATAGAAGAAGAAGTTTATGTCCACCAACCTCCGGGTTTTGATGACTCAAAATTTCCAGAACATGTTTTCAAACTGAAAAAGTCTATGTACAGTCTGAAACAAGCTCCCAGGGCTTGGTATGAATGTCTAAGTAACTTCCTTTTAGAAAAGAATTTTACCAGAGGCAAAGTGGACACAACTTTATTCAGAAAAACATTTAAAAATGACATTTTAATCTGTCAAATATATGTTGATGATATTACTTTTTGGAACTTCTAATGTCTCTCTTGGAAGAGAATTTGCTGAATCTATGCAGGCTGAATTCGAGATGAGCATGATGGGAGAACTAAAATTCTTTATGGGAATTCAAATAAATCAAACACTAGAAGGTACCTACATACATCATACAAAGTATGTCAAAGAACTTCTGAAGAAATTCCGGCTATCAGAAAGTAAAGAAGCAAAGACCCCAATGCATCCCACATGCACTCTGGGAAAAGACGAGGTAAGTAAGAAGGTAGATCAGAAACTCTACAGAGGTATGATTGGATCTCTTCTCTATTTGACTGCATCTAGACCAGATATTCTATTCAGTTTATGTCTATATGCTAGATTCTAATCAGATCCTAGAGAATCTCACTTAATTGTTGTTAAGCGAATTCTTAGGTATCTGAAAGGTACTACTAACCTTGGACTGTGTTACAGAAGATCCAAAGATTTTAAACTAGTAGGTTACTGTGATGCTGACTTTGCTGGAGATAGAATAGAATGCAAAAGCACCTCTGGAAGCTGTCAGTTTATGGGTGATAATTTCATCTCATGGTACAACAAGAAGCAAGCCACTATTGCACTATCAACCACTGAAGCTGAATATATATCTGCTGGTGGATGTAGCACTCAGATAATCTGGATGAAGAGCTAGTTTGAAGATTATCATCTATATGAAAGTAAGATTCCTATCTTCTGTGATAATACCTCTGCTATTTGTCTCTCAAAAAATCCCATCTTACATTCTAAGGAAAAACATATAAAAATTAAACATCATTTCATAAGGGAATACATTCATAAGGGAATTTTAAACTTAAATTTTGTAGACACAGACCATCAATGGACTGACATTTTTACCAAACCCCTTGCTGAAGATAGATTCAAATTCATTCTAAAAAACATCAGCATGGAATTTTGTCCTGAATGAAAATATTTTTTCTTCTATATGTGTTTCCAGAATGTTCTGAAATGAATGTTCTAATTGACTGCTCTTCAGAAGTTAGAAGAGGAGTTACATCAGAAGCCATTCATCATGTTCTGAAATGTGTCTAACATTTCATTACTAGAATGGTCAGAAGTTCATTATATTAAATCACCTGTCTCACGCTACCCTCAGAAGTTGAATGCGTGTTTCAATTCTGAAAGGTCACACATGCGTGCACTGCTATTGAGACGTCGTTCCTAGGTAACTATTCAGATTTGATCAAAATCACGCACCCCCTTAAATGTCAAATCTCATTAATTGTTTATAATTATTATGTTTTTTAAATCATTTCAAATTCTTAAACTATTCATCATTTTAAAGATTCTTTTTAGCTATAAATACCCTTGCAAAATCCCTGTTCTATTTTTTACTCTCTTTCTCAAACATTAAACACCTCTACGTTTTTTTGTGTAAACTCTCTCAGCTCCCTTCTCAAATTCTAAACCTAAATGTTCAAATGGCTTCATCTTCATCTCCTTTCTCAAGCATTCCTATGTCCTCAAGCAGCGCTCGACAAGCAGATAGGTATGCTACTCCTGAGAGAACGATGCTGATTCTAGTGGATAGCTTCGAAGTGGTGGCTGAACTTATGGTAGATTTTGATAATCTGAAGGAAAATGGGTTTGACTTGCTCCCAGCTGTGGCGTTCCAAGGTTGGAAAACTTCTTTGATCGTCTTGTAGGACCAGTATTCCCTCATCTAGTTAAGGAATTCTGGATTCATGCTATTGCTTCCCCAAAAGTCATCCTTTCGTTTGTCATGGGCAAAGAGATTTCTATAACTGAGAATCTCATCAGGAAGCTTCTAGGTTTTGAAGGACATGGCGTTACTGGAATATCTAGTGGACCAATGGATATGTTCAAGGTCTATGCTGAAATATTTATTTCTGGGCAAGCTTCAAACAAGGTCAGAGACTTGAAGAGCTACTATAAAATCTGGGCAAGAATCATCCATGGCTGCATACATCACCGAAAGGAAACTAGTTCTCCTGATTACATTAATGCTGATCAACAGTACCTTCTGTTCTGTCTTGGAACAAATGTAAAGATCGATCTACCATACCTTATGTTCAACCATTTGTGGACGCATGTGAAGGAAACTAGGGAAGCTGAGAGGGTCAGAAACCCTAAATCAAAGAGAAACTGGATCCCTCTGGGAAGACTAATTTCAGACATTCTGACTGAGAATGGTCTGATAGCCCACTTAGAAGATGCAAACTTACTTGGAGAGTTGGAGCCTACGTATGGAAAAGCTTTGACCAGGAAGAACCTACTGAAGAGGAAGTTGATTGAGAAACTTCTGGTGGAACCTACACCATACATCTCAGCAACAGTCACCAGTAGGAGAATCCCCATTGAAGATTTTCCCTTATTCAACTCTGGTGATCATCCAGAGATCATTTTTCACTTCATTGAAGCATGCAAAGAAAGTGGTATCCCCATTGACCCTGCTTGGCATCAAGGAAGAAATCTCCCTCCACCAGATGTTTTCCTCCAAAAGAAGAAAAGGCAAGCTGAAGAAGGCCCGTCTTCTCAACCTCAGAAGAAGAAGAAGAAGAAATCAGTAGGTACAACCTCTAAAACCATTTTTGTTAATGATTTTGTGCGCATGGAAACATCTACTGAACCTCAAACCCTCGAAAATATAGAAGTTGACATAGACCTAACACAATCATCTGAGCCCCTGGATAACAACCCTGAAATTGACCAAGTATTATCTGACATAGATAATTTTGCTGGTGAAGTACCTCAACAAACTCAACCTCAAACTCAAAAACCTCCTTCTGCTCCTCACCATCAAAATCCAAATAATCATGCTCATAACCCTCTACCAACATCCCCCATCAGACCTTTATCACCAAGACCCTCTAAGTGGTATGATGGTTCTTGGAGACTACCTGGCATAAATGTTCCTCTGGCTACACAACCACCATCCTTCATCCTACCATCTGACAACATTTTTGCCCTGGATCTATCACTAGCACCTTCTCCTCCTTCCTTACCTCAAACCAAAATCATCATATCTCCTGATGTCACACCACCTTCCTCAACAGAAATTCCATTCCCTTGATCATCTGAAACCTCCTCACCTCTCTCTCTAGAACCAATCCCTAGTCCATCCTCAGTAGAACCTCATGAACCCTCTGTCTCTTCTGACTTTCTCAGAACTGTAGTTGATCTTGAATCACTGTTATCTACAAATAAAATACACCAAAAAGTCCTCTCTCAAACCAACTCCAAAATCTTATCAATCAGAAGTTCTTGTACGCTGTCAGAACTTCATAACAGAAATGCAGACGTGGATTGACCTGCTGAAAGCTGACAGTGCCAGCAGCGTGTGATGTTATGTGGGACGCTTTCAGAAGCAAAATAAATGATGAAATCCTCAATTTGCAAGAACTGTGCTATGCTCAGGTTCTTGAGAATTTCTCCAAGTATCTGAATACTTTCTTGACGGAAGTGGTAAACATCTGGGATTAGAGGTCTCCACTACAGATTATTGGTGCTCCATTACCACCTGCTGACCCCATGGAGATATCAGAGGATGAATCAGAAGTTGACGCTGAGTCTGAACCACATCCTTTGGCCATGACTCTGTATCACCAACCTTCTGCTAAAGCTAGCCCTGAGAAAGTGCCTACTCTGCTAATTGATCATGGTACCTTTCTCTCAAATGTTGTGTACTCAGGCTCTGCTACGTCTTCTTCTAAGGTTGTCTCATCTAAAGCTACTTCAACTTTTGTGGCACTTTCCATTTTGCTAGCCACTCTGAATGAACTGAAGAAGGACAATGAGGCCATCCATGAACGTTTAGATAAATAAGATGAAACCAACAAGCAAATCAAATCTTGGATGCAGAAACAAGAGGATTCCTCAAATGAAATCAAGAAGTTTCTCCCCTTTTTTTTGTTTTTTGTTTTTTTGTTTTGTTGTAACTTTGTTTTCTCTTGAATCCTCAATATAATTTTTCTTTGAATTTTTTTACTTTTTGATTATGACAAAAAGGGGGAGAAAATAAGATTTTGATCTGATCCATGAAATAGTTATGAGACTAAGTCTCAAACATTTCTAAAGATATACAAAGTTATTTTTCTGTTTAAGAGATTTACAGGAACTCAAGAAACTCGGAAAGACAGCTCTAAACATCATCAAGAAAAGGATTGCTAAAGCAAACTCTGAAAGAAAAATTTTAAAAGCTCTGAAGAACAAATCTCAGGAAGTTTCCCTTATGCCTTTAAAATCTTTAACCATTCTTTATGTCAGAAGAAGAAATATCAATCTCAGGGGGAGATCCTCATACTTGCACAAATTTTTTTTTTCAAAATCTGAATTATTTTGTCATCATCAAAAAGGGGGAGATTGTTAGAACTAAGTTTGGTTCTAATCATATCTTAGAGTTTTTATGATAAAAATGAAATAAATTTTGTTAAATTTATGTTATACTCTGACTTGTATGCTCGCTTAGTTCAGATGATGTTCTGACTCACGCATCTTAGAAAGAAACAGGATTCTACGCTAGTACAAAGCAAATTCAGAATGAAGAGCAGATCCTCAGCAACCTCTGATAGATGATCACTGAATACAATATCTGATAAATATAAGTTTAGAGTAAACTCTAATGAACAATGCTGAAGAATACTCTGATGAACACATATTGAAGAATACTCTGATAGAAGAAAAAATCAAGTAAACTCTGAAATGGAAACGCTGCAAGCAAACACTTCAACTTCCAGAGACAAGCTCTGACAGTACCGTTGGTTATTAAATGCTAAGACGGCTAATGCACTCAAGTATACTACACGCACTAGCATTGGAAACATAAAGACCAAATCTACTCGCTACACGCAACACGCATCATTGTAAACACGCTTCATTAAATGCATGCACTATCATTAAGGCATTAACGGTCAATTGGAAGCTATATATAGAACACCTTTTGTATCAAAGAAAGGTTACTGACTTAGATGAAATATACTTACACTCACTGCTTTCATACTTGTAAACTAATACTGCATATTGGGTAGATCTTAAGTATTGGGCAACAATCTTAGTGAAAAATCACAGTTGTGATAAAGCTTTTTAGAAGCAAAACTTTTTCACTACTATTAAGAGACAATTTTGTAAGTGTTCCTTGAGAGACCAGTTGGGTCAGATTTCTCAAGAGGGCTAGGACTACTTGAGTCTTAGAGATTTTAGTCACTTGTAGTTAGCTTGTGCATTGTATTGTTAGTCACACCAGTTTGGTTGTGCGCTTGTAATCAGTTTGATTATAGTGGATTAATTCCTTGTTGAGAGAGGCGAAATCACCTTGGCGGGTGGACTGGAGTAGTTTGAGTTTCAAACGAACCAGGATAAAATTACTAGTGTCCTTCCATTAGTATTGCGCTAGAAAAGAAGAAAAAGTTATTCAACCCCCCCCCCTCTAAGTGTTTTCTCAAGCTTTAGAGATCAACACTCTCCACAGAGTCTCCTTAAACTAGCCAGTATTCCCCAGCGGAGTTTCTCCTCAAACAACAGAACAAGGATTCCCAGCGGAAACAGTCTAAACAAAGTTGAAGATACGCCTACTCTCCAACAGTAGTTCAAGTCTCAGCCTCCCAAGACTCCCCAGCATGTTGTCAAGGATTTATCTTCCTAAACAAAGACACGTTGCAATAAACACATCACATTCATAAACCATAACACATACATGACAAACGCGTACAGCATAATCTCATTTACTTTGAAAACATCATTACACCATGCATACATTTGCGTGCAACTAATCTTTTTCCTTGCAGGAAAATCAACAGGCAAAGGACATCTACCGTTTCAATATAAATCAACCAAAAGATTTATCCTGATACCTTTCCCAGTCACTCTGAATGGGATCTCTAAGCCCATTCCATACACAGTCAACTAACACATCATCGGGTGCAAATTTCTAGGCACTTTAGTATTCAATCATCTTCCACCTTCAAGTCACGAATAGCGGACTCGCCAATCTAACTCTTTAGATTTAAGAAGATTGAACATGGGAAGATGTTGTACCCCAAAATTTTCCCTCTCATTTCTCAAGAATTTCCTCCCAAAATCTCCCATGACATCAAGTTTGCAGTACTGATATATCAATTTGGGTTTAAATTGGCACAAGGGCAAAATGGCCAATTGCACACTGAAAGTCAAACTTTGACTTTTAGATCAAAACCAAGTTTCAAGAATCATGTTCCATCAAGAAATTTTAGAATGTGGAGTTTGGTTCATTAAGAAAATCGAAAGTCAGAATTACTTTGGAAAAAGTCAAAATTCCAAACACTTAGAAATTTTTCTAAGTGCTAAGAAAAGATGATAAAATCAGAACTTCTGGCCAGATTTTCATCATGATGCAAGTTGATTCTAGAAGAACTTCTGGCACAAGAGTTGTATATTTCAATGAGATCTAAGACATTGCAGAACAGAACTTTTCCTAGAAATGTTGGGATTTCAAGTTATAAATCCTTGAAGACACGTCCATGAAACTGAAGCACTCAGTAAATTTTGGGCATTTTCAAGACAAAATTTGGTTAGAACTTCTGGGCCAGTTTTCATGTAGGTTCAATCAGAATTTGCAAGAGTAATTCAAGGAAGGTTGAAAAGCATGTTACAAGCTTTCTAGAAAGTCTGGGAACCCCTTCAGAACATGCTGGAGCAGGTAGATTCAAAGATCAAAAGTTGGATATTTGTTCTAAGTTACGTTGATGCTGAATTTCTGATCCAAATTTAAGCTATGATGCATAATCTCATATTGCAGGTTTTCTTTTTTGATAAATCTCATCATCATTTAATGCTCACACCCACTTTTGAGTCTTTATCCAAAGGATTTCCCCACGTGTGGCATATAAGTACCATTGTTGTCCTTGAAAAGCAAACTTTTGTACAGAGTTTATGCTGGGCCCACGCATTACTGTTGCTTCTAAAGGGTACTTTCCATAAATTGTGCTTACAAACTCAGATTAGGTGCGGCTAAAGTTGCTAACCACTATACTTTGCTTTGAACCATACTTCTTTAAACTTGCTTCAAGAACAAGTCAGCACCCTAGCATATGATGGATCTACTCTTGTCTTCTCCAAGCTCCTAAATCCTTGCCTATAAATTGAACTTCAGTTGCAACTATTAAGGAGGTCGAAGATTTGAGAAAAAGCCTTGAAACCTTGCTAAAATTTCCTAAGAATTTGAAGCTACAGCCCAAACACTAAACCTGCTAAGCTTCTATTTTTTTTACATCCAAACTCTAATTTTTCTTGCATGTTTCTTGGCCAAATCACTCACACAGTTTCTGATATACATTTAGAAATCGTCCCAACTTCTGTTTTCAGATTGTAACACAATCTTCACCAATCTCCATTTCAAAAAAATCATAACTTTGCTTCTTGGCTGCTTTAGAACATTACAGCCATTCATAACTCAAGTTGAGGTTTGCTTTAGCTTTATGGGAACGTGAGAAAGTTGACCAGAACATCACAGCAATCAGAACCAGGCTTTAGTTCACAAAACATTTTCCAGCTGCAAGATACTCTGGTTGGCATGGAGAAGGAGATGGAGTTCATCATCAGAATTTACTTTGTAATATATGTTTATGTCTTTGCTTCTAATACCGAATGCATAGCCACCTCAGTGGTAGAGAGCACGCGCATAAGACATTAGTGTTAAGGGTCCTGAGTTCTAGCCCCACAAACACCTTTTTTATATTTATTTCCTGACATTTTTACCCCATTATTTGTCAAACAATAACCCTGGACTAGAACTTCTAGATATTCCCATCCAGCAATATTGACACCTCATTTGCCCATTATCGGAACTTCTAGGTTTCCAGTTGCATCAGAACTTCTAGGCTCCCTCAAACAACCAGAATTGCTGACCTTCCAGTAACATCAGAACTTCTAGGATTTCTTTTGTTCCCAGCAACACCAGAACTTTAGTGCACCCAGATCCAAAACTTCTGGCCTTCCCCGTTCCTGCTAACATTTTATTTCTGACTTGCTGCGCATCAGAATCCGAGCTTATGCACTCTCTTATTTCAGTAATGCGCTGATTCTGATTCTTTTTCATTTTATTATCTTTAATATCACTTCTATTTTCATTAATCAAAAACGCCAAAAAATACTTTATATTCATATGCTTTATTTTATTTATTTTTTAAAACAAAAAAGACTAAAAATATTTTCTTAAGCAAATTTATTTCTTCTCTTAACAAAAACAAAACAAGTTCAATTTACATTTCTTTTACATTATTTCAATATGGTTGTAATCGGTAATTAGGACTTTAATTTCTTGCAATCCCCATTTGTAAATTTGTACACCCCATCCCCTAAATGCTTGTAATAACGTAGGATATTTACTTTCCGTAATTTATCGCTTTCATATAAATGCTAGTAATTAGCGTTTGTATGACAAGATAAAAACAACAAGTATACAACCCCTAATCAAAGACTAAATGCATGCGAATTAAACACACTATTCACACATGCACCCCTAGGGTAATTCCACTTTTTGCCTTATGAAAAATGGTCATGTTATGCATGTGGGACGTCTTAGCAAAAACAATCAAAAACACAATATCATAGTCCCTAGATGACGCTTCGAATGTTTCCTTTCAAACGATCTTGGTCCCTCAAGAGAAATGCTAAGTTATCTCACAACATTGCTATCATGGCCATACGATGACCCACGCCCGCTCCTTTTTACATCCAAAGATAAAGATTATTACCAATTAATGGTAAGATAGTAACATCTAAGGGAGGAGGAGAAGAACAAAAACTTTTGAGTAGGTAGAAACGTTCTTAGTTGCTTGCTCATTTTCAAAACAAACATCTTTTCCAAACACACACTAAACACTTTCAAAACATGAAATATTTTCAAAAGTCCAACATTTTGTATACATTCTTATAAAGACAAGAATCATTACAAAGTTTGCCTAAACGAAGGCGTTTTTCACAAATACTTTCAAAAAATCACCACAAAGCACATTTTCAAACAAAAGTAATGATCTAGCAAGCAACTAAGAGAAAATATGGATGAAAAGGGTGCTAACACCTTCCCTTTTCATAATCTACCCCCCGAACTCAAGAAAATAATCTCAAAGGTCTTTCCTGTTCTTTTCACCCTTTCCTTTATTGGATAAAAGAAAAGTCGATGGTGACTCTTGTTATCCGCAACAATTGTGATCAAACGCAAAACACCCAAGTCATTTCTCCCAATGCGTTACACATATGCTATGTTGTCCGTAAATGATGTATGGATGTGAAATGTTGTTTAAGTGTATTTGTAAACCCGTGCAACATCTTTGTCTGGGAAATAAATCCATGACTGTTGATGGGGAAGAAGAGTATGTGTATCTTCCTTGATGCGGATTCCTGCTTGCTACTTGAGGAAACTCCGCTGGGGGATGTTGATTCCTATTTGGGAAGAAGAGTCCAAGAACATTGGTTGTTTATCGCTCTACTGTGGATTTTAGTTCTTTGATACCCTGACTGTGGATAAAAGAGACGAATAAACTTTGAAGGTGTTGTCTGACCGAGTTTCTGATATGGATATCGACTCGTCTAAAGAGAATAAGGTTGAACAATATCTGATCTAGTTTCAGACTCAGTAGGAACTCTCTGGGGATGGAAACCTGGACTGTCCTTTGTTGGAGGTGGGAATCTTGTTGTTAATTTATGGTAGAATTAGACTCAAGCTGGAGAGAATGTAATTTGTTGGGGAAATAAACCCTGTTGGGGAAGTAAACCTTGTTGGGGAAATAAACCATGTTGACAGAGAATTACCCTGCTGAGGGAACACCCTTGCTGAGGAAATGAGCTTTACTGGAGAAAATAAATCTGCACGAGATTTTACAGTTCTGGAGTAATAAACTCAACTGGGGAAGAGAGTTTTCATAAACTATACTGATTGGGACTCCTTAAGTTGGCGACATTGCCGGGAAAAAGATCATATTCCCTTAACTGACAGAGGGCTCTGCTGGTGAGCTTGTTAAGACTACTCTATAGGGATAATCTAGTAAAGATCTCTTTGTGGGGATTTATGGATAGCTTGGATGTTATCCCAACTCCTAGAATCTTGAGTAACTGTTTTTTCCTGTTTTTATGCATATATTTGTTAAAAGTTAATCGTATTCATATGCATATGTTCATTCAATTTTAGTCATTGGACGTTTTTGCAAACAAAACAGAAAAAGGTAAAACAAAAAGTTTGAAACTTTGAAATTCGTATTTCTATTGATAGTTTGCCCATAAACAGACCATTTTATACAGATAGACATAAATTCTAGTAAAAGGAGATTGTCCTAAAATGAAAAAGAGTACAAAGTGAAAACAAGATAATAACTATGTGGGAGTAATCTCATTGGGTTCCAATTTTGCTATTGCCCCTATGTCTTCAAGCATATCATCCCTTGTTGTCGAAAGTAAGTGATTAAATTGATCTGTACCGTTTGAACTTGACGTTGGTAATAAAGCTTGTTGTAAGTGATCCAACGGGACATTATCGTACACTTTAATCCCTAAATTTTTCCTGGACCTCCCTTTCGGGTTTTCAGTCCACCGGGATACCCTTTCTTGCCCAAGCCTCCTTTTTAGGTTTTCGACTTGCCGGGTGTACAATCTTTTATATATATCCCTAATTTTTGCCCGAACCCTTTTGGTTCGTCGGGATGCCCTTATTTTTTCCTAGGCCAGTCAACTTAGTGGGTCATTTTCATGCATAGTATCTTTTGATTATGTCTACATTCATAGGGTGCGAAATATCTTCACCGTCCATGGTAGTCAGTATCATAGCACCGCCAGAAAATATTTTCTTGACTACAAATGGCCCTTCATAGGTGGGAGTCCATTTCCCCTAGGATCACCTTGCAGTAGAATGACGCGCTATATTACCAAGTCACCAACCTGATATACCTGATGCTTGATTTTCTTGTTGAATGCCTTAATCATACACTTCTGATACATCTGACCAGGACAAATAGCCAGAAGCCTCTTCTCGTCAATCAAATTCAACTGGCCTAGCCTGGTCTGAATCCATTCATATTCTTCTAAGTCCGCATCTTTCATAATTCTCAGAGAAGGAATCTGAACTTCGACAGGTAGGACATCTTCCATGCTGTAAACCATAGAGAATGGGGTTGCCCCAGTTGATGTTCCAGATAAAGTGTGATAGCCATGAAGAGAAAACGGTAGCATCTCGTGCCAATCCTTGTAGGTCACAACCATCTTCTGTATAATCTTCTTAATGTTCTTGTTGGCAGCTTCCACCGCACCATTCATCTTTGAACGATATAGAGAAGAGTTGTGATGCTTGATCTTGAACTGTATGCAGAGTTCGATGATTATAGTGTTGTTGAGAGTAGTACCATTGTCTGTGATAATCCTTTCGGGGATGCCATATCGACATATAAGGTTATGTTTAATGAACTGAGCAACCACATTCTTGGTAATAGAGGCTAACAAGGCTGCTTCAACCCGCTTTGTAAAGTAATCAATGGCGACGAGGATGAAGTGACGCCCGTTAGAGGAAGTGGGTTTAATCTCTTCGATCAAATCAATGCCCCACATTATGAATGGCCAAGGAGCAGTCAAAACATTCAGAGGAACCGGAGGCACATGAACTTTATCATCATAGATCTGGCACTTATGACAAGTTCTTGAGTGGTGGTGACAGTCGGTTTCTATAGTCGACCAATAATAACTTTATCTCAAAATCTTTTTAGCCATAGTATACCCACTGGAGTGAGTACCAAAGATGCCTTTGTGCATAT